>CM069533.1:41567500-42934500 GCA_035773235.1 Eospalax fontanierii | reverse complement strand
CATAACCGGAGAAATTTGTAAATTTTATATATTTATTCACTACAAACATTAATTCATTACCTACTTGTCTGACAATTACCTGGGTTTGAAGGTACAATTATGATTAAGATTTTACACTTCCCTCTAGAGTTTCCAATATATTTAATTCAGGAAAATTACTGAGTGATTAAAATATAATTACAGAAAGGCCAAGACATTATTTAGTATAGTAATTGCAGATTTGAGTAGACTCATGGATTGTTGAATACTCCAGTTGGATATATTTGTTAAGATATTTTAAACACCTATGTTAAAGAAACTTGTTTCTATTAAATCTGTTTTTCCGGCCATGCAGTGTAAACATTTCCCCAGATCTATTAGTAAACACGAATAAGAGAAAACTGCTCTCAGAAAAAAAAATTAAGATTGCCAAAAGGTTGCTAATTCTTTTCATTTATTTTTTTTTCTTGATGAAATCGTCCCTCACTATCACCCTTATTAACATTATTAGGTTAAAAGCTACAAGAATAGTGAATAAGACTTCTACATGGTTACTCTTACAGCACTGTCAATATTCTACAATTATATCAAGTTCTCTTGAAGTGCTTATGAAGACATGATGAGAAATGCTTGACTTTATTTCTCAGTGGAGTCACAGCCAGTGGGAATTAGAATGAAGGATGAGAATGAAAGAGTGAGACTGATGCTGCACGTGCACTTATCAGTGATCCTTCCCATTCTGTGTGCTCACTGGCTCCTTATCTCCAAAGGTTTATAAACAGACTTCTGACAGCTTCTTCAATTTCATTTGAAAAATCTTCTGTACCCTCCTGCATGTCCCTTAATATTTTCACCAAATTCTTGCCCACTGGTTTATCAATTAGGATACAGTGCCATTCCAAACCTTTGCACACATACGTTGATTATTGCCTAAAAATAAAGGAGAGACACTCTTTGTTAGTTGAACCACCTCAGAGCAATAAAAATTACAATCATGAGAACATCAAAAGACTCATTTCTACTGGGACTTTTGTGTTCAATCCATGCAATACCTTACTCAGTTTAAAAGCAATCTTTGAGGTTATCTCAAGCATATTTACATTCCATAATGAAAAAAGCATTGACAAAGTCAAAAGTATAGTAATACAGCTATTCTTCAACTATAGATTTTTAAATCGCAACTGCCTTGAATAGTATTTTTGCAAATGCAATTTAAAATTCTGACTTCTTGGAAGATGAAGCTGACTAGCTTGACTGAGCTTCTATGAGGTTTCGGAACTCTAAAATCTAAAGTTTCAGTAAATTCCCTAGATTATGCTGAATGCATTTTTAAATCAGTCAGATAATAAGTTTAAGAAATTGGACTTCAATATAAATATTCTGGAAATCCGAAGTCAGGCATTCTTAACCTCTGTATTAAAAAATATATAATATATATAAATTAATATTTTTGTTCTTTAAACATTTTATAAATTTATTCAAAGTATCTTACCTACTAATATCTCCCTGAAGTTGTGTCCCCCATGCCATCTGTTTTCCAACTAAAACTTCTCCTTTATTGCTACTAATAACCCCTGGAATCGAAATAGTGCTGCCCATATGCACATGGGTATGTGGCATCCACTAGGGCATACGCTCCTTACAAGCGGACCTTTCCTCAAAGGAGAGTGATTCAGCATTCCTCAGCAAACATCAGTTGACAATAGCTTCTCTAAGAGGATTTGGGTCTTAGGAGCCCCTAACTTATTCATGCTGGAATGTTGACTGCTTTAATTTTGGTGTGCCTTGTGCAGGTGACCATAGCCATGCTATGTCTAGAAGTCAGTATTTCATTACATTCCTCCTCATCTGCCAACTCATATTCTTGACACCCTTCTACTGTGAAGCTCCACGAGCCTTGGGTGGCAAGAGGATGAGCTAGATGAACCATCCACAGCTGAGCACTCAGTTACTTATGCTTGGCACTTTGGCCAATTATGATTCTTTTCATTAATCACTACTCATTGCAAAAATAAGCTTCTCTTACCAAAGTTGAGAGCAACACAAGTCTATGTATATAAACGTAAATATTTGACAACGCCATAACTATTTAGAAAAAAAACAACACTAGGTTTCCCCCAGGCTCTCTGATGTCCAGTCGTGGGGTTTTGACCAGGTTAGCAGTACCAGCCAAGAAATCTCTTCTTTGGATCAAGTCTCATATCTAATTAGAAAGCAATTGGTTAACTCTCAGAGTTTTTTTTTAAATACCTTTTAAAATCTGATTTTAAAAGACAAATGATTATTCTTACGTACACAATCTTGCAGAATTCTACAAAACAAAATTTTACCTCAAGATCAGTTTTGAAAAGAGTATTTTAATATAAGCTTTTGCTTTACCATTCATGATCATTTAATGCATGTCTGAAGTTGCATTATTGTCAGTTTTACTTTCCTATAGCGATTCCAGTAAACAGAACAAGAGCTGTGTCCACTTAATGAGTTTCTGTTATGTTCTTATAGAAAAGAGTATTCACGACTTGTTTCTTTGTAATTACATCAGAAATACTTTTGAATACTTAAAAAGAGACATTTGTAAATTACACTAATGAATCCAAGTCATGCAACTGCCTAGACCTCTCATTTTTCCATTATGTGTTAGTCTGTGCTTCATTATTCTTTTATCCGTGTCTGTATTTAGTTCACAGAGAACTCATGTAACAGTAAAAGTTACAATACTTTAGCATCATCAAAGGAGTCTTCTGTAAACTCTGCTTATGAAACACTAGTTGCTCTTCAGTTATGATTCACTCCATTTCTTCTTAGCCTCCTGCTGGCACGGGCATCCATCTTCCCCTTTGATTCTTGCACTGCAACACGATGATTGAAATATCATACAGCTGCAATTCCTCATAGGCTTAAAGTCTTTTATTCCTTATCCTCCAGTGAGTACTGATGACAAACATACAGAGGCTCTGGGGAAATTATCCCAGGTGGTGGCTCTAGCACGGGAAAGGAACATTTGCTCCTAAATGGTGGATTGATTCTGATTGCATGTCTTGTATTAGATGATCCCCAGTCTCAGCAGGATTTTCAAAAGAGATTATTGACTTTCTGCCCCAATGTCTCAGATCAACAACCTGTAAATCATATGACATAGACTACAGGAAGTTTATTTCTTTGGACAAATAGAAAAATTCCAGAGTCCCTTGAAGAAAACTGAACTCCAATGACTGATGTTTGAAAAACAAAGTTAATAGAGGAACTTTGTTTCCTATCCAGTCAAATATCAAGATTTCATCAGGATAAAATCTATTCTTTGCAACAAAATTTAGCTGAGAATATATTGCTACATTTTACTCTAAAGTTACACCTGGATTTGTTTTAATTAATGTTATTTTCTTCATTGTAAGTTATGAACTATTCTTAAGGGATAACAAAAATTACTCCTAGTTATTCAGGATCATTTTGTTTGGAATTTCTTAAATTCTAAAAATACATTAAAATTTGTGTTTACTGCATTCAGTTTTTCTACTTAGTTTCTGAGATGATATTTTCCAATATAACTGAGAGAGATGTACACATTTGGAACACTGTTTTTGGGTAGTTTGAGAGTCTATTGAATAATAACAAACATTGTTTATTAAGTAAATACAGTTTCAGATATGAACCGTGATCATCAACTTAACAACTGTCTGTATCTGTCCCTGTACTGACAGTCAATCCTGCATAACTTTCCATTTAAGTATACCTTTATTTCCATGTCCCACTGCTAATTTCCAAATATTACTAACCACATCGTTTTTAACAATTAGTCTGCTTCCTATGTCACAGGATGTGGAAAGATCCATTATGAATGTGGAAAAGTACTGCTGTGCGTCCGTTTGACATTCCCATGTTTGAAAAAAGAAAAAAGGATCCAAGAAATGCAACATGAAATCTGGTTGCCGCAGGAATACTGTGGATGACTTGTCTCTACAATGTGCCCATGACATCCTTCTGAGATCAGATGTGCACCAGACAGTTTTCCCTCCTTTCTCTTCGTTCTGCTTTTCTCATTCATGAGTGATGACAGGGACATTCAGACCGAAAATTTATCGGTTCTGAGAATTCAGAACTTTTGAAGAGAAATTTATATATGTGTATTAATGTATTGCTATTAATTTGGCAAATGGAAGAAAAGAAAAAAACAATGAAAGTTTTACAATGGCCACAGGGAATGCACTCTGCTTCAACTTCATCTTACTCTTTGTATTCCCATGTCACAGACACTGCTTATGATGTATCTGGCCAAGGCACTGCTTATGATGTATCTGGCCAGAGAAAAATGATGTATTTTTATTTAATTTTCCTTCATTTAATCAATGATTGGTGACATATTTCAGTAATCTCTGTTGTTATCAATGCTTCATCAGGCATTCTGTCAGACACTGTAGATCTAACGACAAAATAATGTACTCCTGTGCTGTGTCAGATTTACATCATAACCCCCAGGAAGAGACAGAGACAAAAATCTATATGCACCTTGAGCATGGACTTCTAGAATCAGGATTGCGAGACAGATCCCATTACTCTGATGAATGAATTGGAAATAGGCTAAGAAATCTCAACCATACCCCTTGTTTTAGTCTTCAAGAATTATCTGTATTTCGAGCTGGAATGGATACTGAATAATTTGTGTAAAATAACCCATTTTATTATCAATAAACTCCAGTGGAGATCAAGGAGAACTGCTGAAAAATGGTCATAGATACATTTGATTGTAGATGCTAAGGGTTGGGAAGCTCTTCTGAAATATGTTGGTCCCTTTTTATTTATTTATTTATCTATAAAATTGTATTTCATTTCTGTACATAATAAGTTCTGGACATACATCTCTACCATCTCTTATCTTTCTCTTACATTTATGAACCTGCCTACCTCCCTTTTTTATGCCAAATCCCCATCTCACTTTCTTGAGTTATTTTTTTTTATATATATTTTTGTTCTAAATTTGTGTCTCACTGAATTTAACCAGGGCTAACTCAGTGGTATATACCTGGGTGTGAAGCTATGTACTGGAGCATGAGTAACCCAACACTGACTGCATCAGTAAAGACAATGACTTCCACTTTCTTGTTACCTCTTTAACATCATCAGCTGCCTTGTGTGTGGGGGGGCGGGTACATAAGCATCTCTCTAATCAATGATTTCTTGTTCACTGCAGAGTGGACACAGAGAGGAAGGCTAGAGTGGAAGAGGAGGCAAATGCAAGGGAAGGTTACCAGGCATCCAGGACTAACAACAACTGTGATTTCAGAAAATACTTACTTGAAGGAAGTAGTTTCCTCAATGCTGCTTCACACGCCACCTGTTTCTGGTGACTTCTGGGTAATCTTTGATGTTCTTTCCTTTGTAGAAACTTTGCTTTTAACTGATTTCATCTCATGGCATCTTCCCTGTCTGTCTTCAAAATACCTCCTTTTATCACTACACTGGCCATACTAGATTAGGGTCCTGCAATATTCCTCTTAATTCATCCTAACGCATTACATAATGACTGTTCTATTTCTAAATGATGTCATATATGAAGTACTAAGGATCAGGGCACAATTCAGCATATAACATTTGCCATGCGTCCTAAAGTAAAACCAGGACACATCTTTTAGCATATAATTTGAACACAGGACAAAATGTTTACAATTGACACTCTTTTTAAACTATGGAGATCTACTTTTAAGAATAGGTCCAAATACCGGCATTGTTTGCGGGTCTATGGAACCCATGGGCAGCAGCTTCTAGAAAGGGAGTCCATTCCTGGCAAAGAGGGTTTTTTTTTCCCCTTACCCTTAGATATCTAGAAGGGGAGATGGCCCCTGTCATAGGGTAACTCTTTTTAATTTCTGTTTATAATGTATATGTATATATTTCAGGAAGCTTCTAAAGTGATAGATATCTATATAGCATTTTACAAATCTTTTCAGTAATCCCTTTTACTTTTACTTAACCCTTAAAATACACTTTTCTCTGCCCTGCTCACTCATTCCCCACAGCATTTAGCCTTTCGTACTCTAATGTTCCCTTTCTATTGCCCTGTTCTTTATTACCCTATTGCTAAATACACTAAATTCATGAGTTATAGGATAATCAAGAGAAACCAAGCTGGTGCTGACTTCAGATCCTCATCTCTACTGGCTAGCATACATAGTGCTGGAAGGTGCTATGCAAGCTACAGGGAAGGAAAAAAAAATAATCACCAACCCTACCTAGATATGAATCTTGTGAGTTATAATAACAACTGGCCTGGCAAGATACCAGGCTTAGAAACCTAATGCTAGACAGGTATTGTCATACTTATAGATCAAATCACCTCTTAACTCTACTGGAGAAGTTTCCTCATGCATCAGATTACCAAAGAAACCCAAAAGAGGCTGCAGAACACTTATCCCTTAATCAGACATTTATTTCAAGCTTCTGCCTCACAAGGTAATGTAGAAGGTAGGAATAATTATAAGAACCATAGGCTGTGAATGATGACAAGGAAAAACCGTTTTTCACACAGCTGGTCAGATATCTGTATGAGGTCACTGCAATGTTGATAATGTCCACAAGTTCCATGAAAGCTCAAACTAGTGAAAATCCCAACATAGACACGAGGAAGTGGGTAAGAAACCGAAATACACTCTAAGTTAATTGGGTTCATAGATGCCTGCTGGTAGGGGCAGAGACAGTCTTTTTTAAGGATTAGACTTTTGGTAGGTTAATCAGGCTTTAGTAGATGGATCAAATCTGAAAAACATTTTGGGAACACAGATTAGGCTCTGTAGTCCTTATTACATACACACACACACTCATACACACAGACATCTATGAAATAAATATGTATATATTACATATATATACATTATATACTTTAAGTCAGGCAAGGGACAGGACAAGGCAAGAGAGGTGAAGAGCGGAATCTAAATATCATCAAATTGTATGATATGGAAATCTTAAAAATTAATAAAAAGAGTAAATTCAGAGATGCTCATTGTAACTCAGAAAAAATGTGTATTTGTTTTATTTTTTGACACAGTAATTCCCTTTAGCCTTAGCTGGTCTGGAACTCACTATGCAGATCAGTCTGGCCTTGATCTCACAGAGATCTGCCTTCCTTGGCATCCAGTATGCTGTGATTAAAGTCTGGTGTCACCACATCTTGCTTCAGAAAGGATTTTAAGTATCTGAGGGGGATTTTAATTAAAGAAGTCCTACTCAATTTGTAGAATTGGAAGAAAACGCATGTGTGTTTTTTGTTGTTGTTATTGTTGTTTAATCAGGTGCTATGAAATTAGGGATGACTCCCATGGTATCAAATTTATGTGTTACACTTATACAGACAGACATAAATATAGACATATGTGCACATATAAACATGTGATTTCCTTTCAAAAAGAACACAAGAATATCAACGTGCATTTAACTGATTCAGGTACTTAATTAGGTATTTATGTACTGAGCATTGAAAAATGTTGAACTTGGGATTTTGGTTACAAACTGGTGCTACTTCCTCATTATTCTGGAAAACCACAGCTTTGTAAGTACATGTCCAAGAGTTAGAAGGAGAAATGACAGAAATATATTAACCCACTCAAGAATGTTCACAATTTTGGAGTCACATTTAATAGAGAGGGAAACTTGTACCTGAAACCTGTATGACTCTTGTACTCATGCTAATTTCGTATGCTGTGATTCCAAAGAATGGGTGAAAGCAGAGAGTAAGAAGAGTTTGCACTGTGATCAGGCCACCACGAAAGGCTGAAAAGGACGCAGTCCCTTCCAAGGCGGAAGGCTGTTCAATGGAAGAAGTCTTATCCTGTTTAAAAACTTTCACCAGGTACTAAGAACTTAAATCCAAGGATAATCACCTCAACCCATACTGGAACTGGGGAACATAGAAATAAATAAATGAAAATATAAAACATATAGCTTAGAAGAACCTGGGATGGGTAGCTAATACAGAAAGAAAATTCTCAGAAAGTGTGGGCTTAGGAGATGGCTTCTGTGCAGGCTTGGTCAATAGGTACACTTTTCTCAAAAAATATTTTATTGAATTATTTTGCATTTCATATAATAGATCTAAATCAAATTTTGATACACCTCCTCCTTTCACACCATACACCCATATCCTAAACCCTACACTGGATTTCATGCATTATGTCTGATATGATAACTTTTAACCAGATGATAACTCCTAACCAGTCAATCATTTGTACCTATATATTCCTCAGTGAAAGTTCATCTTCAGGAGTCTATCCTTAGTCCTATGACTAAGCTTGAAACTAGTGAACCAGAGATCTATAATCCCCACCCCCACTCCACAACACAGGCAAATGAAGTACATTTATGAGCAATTCAGAAGCCTCCACAGAAAAGTGTAAGGGAAGAACCCTCACATACAAAGCCCTAAGGCAAGAACAAGGGTTATGACATTTTTTGAAGGGCAAAGCAATTAATTGATAATAGATACTATTTTAACTGTTGCTTTTCCTAAGATATGAGACCTGAAAGATAAGCAGATATGAGATAACATAGGACATTGTCAACAACCTTAATTTTTATCTTGAGGAAAATAGTGTAATTGATTCAAAATCATATGACCTTATATTTTCTTTAATAATCTCAGTCTCATAATTTCAAGGCCTTATCTCTTTGTATATGTGTACATACAAATGTGTATATATATACATATATATATATTACAAGACAAATGAAGATATAAATATGAAGAGGTTTATAAAATATTAAAGATGTATTTCGTGGAACTAAATTAAATTGCATGCTATCCAAATTAAATGTAGTATTTTGGGTGGCCTTTTTCTTGGTCCTTTTGGCAAATATTATGAGCATCCTGTCTCTAAGCTTCATTAGTTTATGTATTTCTATTATTACTCTTATTTTTCTTCTTTAGCAAAAAGACATGGTTATAAAACATAGCTAATGACACAAATTCAGTTAAATACATGGTCTAACAGTCTAATAATTTTTAATGCATTCCATTTTAGAACATTATTACCAAAGAACACTGTTTTATTTTGTTATACTTTATATAATTCAAACATTTCAGATTCACAAAGCAGACTATGTTCATTCTATGAAAATACATACTTATTCAACTTTTCATTCAGTGGCACAAATACCTATTATTGGACCTCAAGAACATTATTTGAAATTGAGTTAAATGCTAATATTTAAAATAGTTATTGTATGCAGCATTGAGGCTTATATTGTGACAGGTTATTAGAACAGCTAGCTACTAAAGCCTCATACTTTATCCTGGCAATGACTTCTTAATACTGAGTATTGACTACTCTCTCTGGTTGTCTAATATTATGTTCTGAGGATGTACATTCATTTCTATTGCCTTTTGACCTGCATGCACACTTCTCTTTGACATACAGATTATTCCATTCTTTTACCTACTTCAGGATTTCTTCTACGAGTACACAAGTAAAACATTAGTTAAAAGAAATTATTTCCTCAAATGTGGACACTTATTTCACTATTTGATTATTTTAACACTTAAAGAGCTTCTATTATCTATCATAGATTTTATTTGAATAAGAAAATTTTAGTTGCATACTAGTCACTATTAGATGTATGCTTCCATATTATATGAAGTAAGGACTAATTGTATCATCTGGATGACCATAAATGATTGCAAATGATGAATAAAAATAGTTTTCTAAAAATGAATAAGAATTTATGTTTCATTAGTCCTTGCTGCATAAAAATACATATCCAAATTTAGTGTCTCACATTGTAACCTTTTGTTTTGGTCACTGTTCAGAGGCTGACTGCAAGATGAGTCTGATCTACACAGATTTCTAGTAAGGCTGGAATCATTCACATAGCAGTAGTCACTAATTAGGCACCAGTGTCTATATTGCTCATTATCAATCCTGCTCCTCCAGTGGCCACAGAATTCCAAGAGCAAGAAGATAGAACTGAAAAACTTCTTAAGAAACACATTACAGGGTTGAAGGTTATTTCTATGAGCAGCTATGATTCAAGGAGCATGAAAATACTGCCCCCCCTGCCCCAGTTTGGAAAAGGAACAGAAATTACTGGTTATTTGTTATCTACCAAGGGATGATAAATAACTCTGCATGTACAACATAAATAATTCTTGAGTTTGGATGAAATCTCTAGGAAAATTTTCTTTCAAGTAAATTCACTTGTGCATGCATCATCATAAAGTACTTTTACTATGCACAGTAGCAAGTAAACCTTTCAATTTTTGTAACTTTCTCCTAGAATTCAGATTAATTCTTGAATGTTCTTTTATTCTGAAAGAAGGATAAAACATTACAATTCTGGCAATATCAATATAGAGATGCTATAAATACACAATTTTCATCAGCCATTATCAACAATACTAAAAGCCTTTCCTATCTTTTCTTCAGTTACTTTTTTGCTACTTAAATATTTACCACTGATGCTTCAACCCTTGCATTCAACATTTTAGCCTGCTGCAGTTTGGCAGAAACTATCACACACAGGTAGGTGAAACTACCCTCATTTATCTAGCCAAGGACAATCATATGTAGAATAAGGAGTCAAACAACATGGTGATGTGTCATCTCCTTGTTCCATCAATAGCTTTTTAAAGGTATATACCATCACTACTTGCTGTATCTGAGAGAAGAATGTGTGCGAAAGCAGTGTAAGATAACATTGCAATATGCTGGCATCTCTGCTCAGTTTCCTCTCAAATATTGAGAAGCATCTCAATTTCCATTTTCCCTCCAATGGGTGTGTTTCGCTGAAAAACTGTCTTCATTCTGATTCAATGTACTCCCCAAATTAATAGCCAGGTTTAACATGTGATTGTCATAAATATATTTTCTTCACTTTTGGCTCAGATAAATTTACGACCCCCAGTATCACAGTATAATTCCTTGTCTTGAAGACCATTTATTACTGCAATCCCACATACCTTACTCACTATATAACAAACCTATTTTCACAAGACTATTTTATATATGACTGGTACCCAATAATTTATCTTCTCTTTATCTTCTTTCTTTCCAATTTTTTCCTCTCGCCAGATATTCTCAGCAGAGATGGTCCAAACTCTAATTTCACATCTACTTCTCATTGTGCCTCACAATTAAATGACTTCTGAAACTTATAATTCAGACTTCAACGTGTGTCCTTCATCATTTGTTCCTGTTCCTTATCCAATAGCCTACCTTTTGATGTTTAAACTTGACTTTTGTCAAACTCCATCATGTTCCAATAAATAAATTAAAAAAAAATATATATATATATATATATGTCTCCAAATACACTGATCTTGTTAAGGAAACATTTAGATACCCCATTTTTCTGCTTTCTAAAACCTCCGGAATCATTAGACAAATATAACAGATCCTTGAAGCCAATGATCAATTTGTCTAATCTTTAACATTGTCTGATATATCATATTCAAGCTACACTTCTAAATTTTGTTTCATCTTGAAATCTCCTTTCACAGAATTTCTTTTTATTCTGATTGTGAAATCATAGGTGTCATTTTATGTCTTTCTCTGAATGTTCTCTTCCACATAAATTATTTAATGAACCCTATCAGGTTATCTCCTCTTCACATTCAACTACCTTTTCCAGCCATTATCACCACTTTTCAAGTGAAATTAAAACATTTGTGCATAGGATTGATTTTCCATATTAGCTAATTGCCTATTTCCACTTGATTTCTTCACAACAGGGGGTATGTACAGTAGACAATCACTTAATTGTTCAACTAGTAAATGATAAAGTAATAAATAAATTCATCATCTCATATCAGTCTTTATGCCTTGAACACATTGTGTGCTATACTCTTTAAAAGTGAAAGACACATCTTATGGTCTTACATTGCATAACTGAGAATTTCAGCTAGTCTATTTCTGCTTTTTGATGCTCAGTGTATATATATAATGACTGAGCAAGTTGCTGGCTGCATGAAAAACTGTTTCCTTGTGGCCATCCACCACTTCTGCCTCTCATAGTCTTTCTGACCCCTCTTAGATAATGGTTGAGTATTTGTTGGAAGAGGTTTAATACAGGGGTCCTATCCAGTGACACTCTGCAGTCTCTTATTCTCTGCATCTTGAACAGTTGTGACTTTCTGTGTTAATCACTTTCTGTCACATGAGGACGCTTCACTGGTGAGAATTGAGATATGAACTGATATTCTCTCTACCACCTATTCCACTATATTCCATGAGACTTGGGTGTTAAATTCCATTGTAGATGTGTCACTTACAGCTGAGCAACTCACACATACTTATTCTCTGTGTGAGCAGTTGTGGGACATTGTAATAGTTTCCATTTGTTGTGAAAAGTAGCTTCTTTGATCAGTGCTAAGTGGTGTACTTGCTTGTAAATATGAGGTTCATAATCAGCATACAGAAATAAATTATTTGTCTAGGGATGTGAGAGTCACAGTGTTTTCTCTCAGATATATGACTTCTCCAGCCATTTGTATTTGGCTATTCATAGCACAAAACATAAGTTCCCTCCCACTGAGAGGGCTTTAAGTTAAATTATGTAGCTGTTGATTAATTGCAAGATAAAAATGCCAGTACTTTTCCAATGGAGACAAATTGTTTTCCCAGTCATTGTGGCTATTAGGCTAAATAGCTGGCCTTGGACCATTGGCAGATTTCTCCTTTAGCAGTTTACATATCATCCTCTGATGCTAAGAGTTCGACTTCAAGGAGGAGGGTTCTAAGTCAGTTCCAGCACCATTGCGTCAAGTTCTGTGTCTGAATTATGTTCTGTTTTCAGCAGTACAGACTTACCTTCAAGCTCTTGAAGGAAATAAAGGGCTGTGGCAATATCCTGTATAATTTAGGGAGTCTCTTGGATTATCCTAAACAATAAGTTCAGGAGAGGTTTCTCCTGTCTGGTACTGTATTTCTTGTCATATAGCCTTTACCTGTGAATATACATATGTATATGTTTTTTTTTCAGTAGGATTTTCAACTAATATATTTTAGTGTCCTCACAAGTTGTATTCAACAGGGCTAGAGAAATGGCTCACAGGGTAAAAGGAGCTGTCGTCCCTTCAGAGGACCTGAGTAGCCATTAAAAAGTTTCTTGACTGACTAATCAATGCTCATTTTACATGCTTAAAACATCATATTTCAGAAATGTTATAAGTTTTAAATCGCCCTTGGAAATGAAATATTTTGCCTTGTTTTCAGTAATGAACTTATTTTCTACCTTTAAGCATGAACCATTCCTTTCTCTTAAAGGGACAATCTCAGAAGATTTTATTTCTCTTCATTTCTGTACTATACTATTGTCAATCTGTGGATGCTCATCTACTTTTCTCTTATATTGGACACATGCTCATTCTCTACTCACTTACCAAACAGAGGGTACTTAGATTCACAAAGATCAGCTTCCTGTCTTAGCTATTGGGATTCTATTGCAGGTTGATGTCTGCTTGGGGGTCAGGATGCGGGTTCTAGACTGATGTTTTAATGTCTTTGTTAACAAAAGAGTAAGCCTGGATGTTGGCTAAGCCACATACTCATTTCACTCTCCTTTTTCCTCCTACATTAGGTGTCTTGACTCTCACTTTGGATGAAGATGACACCAGTAATGTACTACTGTACTCACTACACTTTTGAGTGTGTCTTTCCTTAGTTCTGTGGTCTGTCAAGTGTAGCAACCTCTTGCCTGAAAGATTTTAACCTTTGTGAAGATATCATTGCATGTGAACTATGTTTAAAGTTGAGTGCTTCTGTCAGGGGAAATGCAATGAAACTTGCACATTGCTAGTGTCACTGAATAGGCAGTGACTTCTGATAAACCTGTGTGGTAGACTCTGCTTTTCAGTGATGTTTAATGTGCTAGTTAATACATAGCTTGGGGATGTACTTATCACAATTATAATTTTTAACATCTACAGTTATGTTTTCTTCTTTTCTCACATTTATCTGGAACAAATGTATAGATTCAATATCATTCTTTATAATTATAATACAAAATTTAAAGTCCTATATTAGATTGCATTATACAAATATACATAAAATCTGTTTTCTAATTTTTGACTCTAAGATTTTCATTTCTTTTGTAATTTTGTCTGAGATAGAAATTTGAATCCCATTTTGAATTAATATCCTACAAGAAAGGGTTTAGAGCTTTTGTCAGTAGCCTGGAACAGATTGTGACCAGAAAAAAAACTTCAATTCAAATTTTGTGTTTTATTTTTAATGTATTGTTAGATATTTCAAGAAATATATTTGTGAATTTCATACATGTGTATTTTATTTCATCATTTCCACTCCTTGTATACCTCCTCCAATTCCTTCCATGTCCCTCATTCCCTTTTCAGTTTCTTAATGTCTTTTTTTCTCTTCTTTGATTTCTATTGTTCCATACACATCTATTACATCCATTCATTTTATATATATATATATATATATATATATATATATATATATATATACTACTCTGGGTCCTTTCAGTGGTGCTGTTGTGTAGATGTGTTAGGGCTAACCACTTGGGATTAAGGAACCTACCATGGGGCTAGCCTCTGGAAAAAAACTTATTTTCCATCAACATGCATTGACTTCTAGTAGCTCTTCATCTAAAAGTGGCACACTCTGAAATTTCTCCCATCCAAATTTGCATATCATCTGGTTTGCCATCATGTGTATCTTTTTCAGCTAACATAATGTGATGATTCTCAGGTGCAGCCTCCCCATTATGTACAGAATGCATTATCTAGCAGCAGGCATCTTGTTCCTTTAGCTCTTACATTCTTTCCATCCCCTCTTCCAAATTTCCTATGACTTAGGTATAGAAATTGTATTGCAGATATGTCAGTTACAGAGTGGCAGAAGTATTTTCCAGATATAAATCTGATAAGGTTCTTTTCCAGAATATACAAAGAACTAAAGAAAACAAATAATCAAGAAAACCAACAATATAATTAAAAATGGGCTATAGTCTAAACAGAAAGTTTTCAAAAGAAGAAATTTAAATGGCCAGAAAATACTCTTAAAATTTGTTCAATTTCCTTAGTAACTAGGGTGATGTGAATTAAACCTACTTTTAGATTGCATCTTATCCCATTCAAAATGACCAAGATTTATAAAACAACTGACAACAAATGTTTGTGAAGATTCATTCATTGCTGATGGGATTGCAAACTAGTTCAGTCACTATGGAAATCTCTGTGAAGTAGGAAATGAAAACAACCTAAATGAATCTCAGATGATTAATAGATAATGAAAATGTGGTACATTTACACAACAGATTACTATTCATCTCTAAAAATATGAAATCATGAAATTTTCAGGTAAGTAGGTGAAAATGGAAACTGTTATACTAAATGAGGCAGCCCAGACTCAGAAGAAAAAGTGGCACATGTTCTCCCTCATTTGAGAACCTTACTTAACTGCAAATCATTACATGTGAATAGATATCCTGTATAATCAGAGGAGTCAGGAAAGTAGAAAGCAACCATGGGCAGAGGGGAAGAAAATGGTGGAGAGTGATAGTAGTTCAAAAGTGTTGTCATTGGGGAAAAGGTGGGGTCACTTTTACTGGGGAAAGAGGAGGACAGCTATACAGGATGAGAGAGAGGACAGGGAATGCAGTGACGTTTAAGTGCTACGAAAAGCCAAAGGGAAATACATAATATCCCAATCCTACTGAAATCTATTTATAATATGCATGAGAGTGTATGTGTATAGCTGAATGCTGCATGATAAAAGCCACAAGTCTCACTTTGAGGGTGGCCCAAGAGACTCCTAAAATAATACATGTTATTGCCACAGGCCTTGAGTTTCTCCCAGAACTGAAAGGTAATAATACCCTATTTCTGAAGACCGGGACTTTCAGACATAGCACTTGAAACAATTGAGCAGGAACTACCTGGAAGCCTCCTCCCCAACGATACACTCTCATAGAATCACACATACTATGCCAACTGCCAGGGGAGAAAACTAGTCAATTCTCCTTTCCAACTGTAAAGACTAAGAAGCAGAGCAATGGCTGACTCAGCAAAAAACCCTCTATTGATGTATAGTGGCACTCTTATGTTGGGGATAATCTCATGTGTCTAATTGGACTTAAAGCTCTCTCAATAGCTTGGAGTGCATGCATGTTAAAGTGATTATAGCCAAATACACATTGGAGAGGTCATAAACCCTAGAGAAGAACATTCCAATGCCACTTTCCTAACCAATGTTGTTTCTTACTTATGCTTGACACATGCCCTTATATTTACAGACAAAGGTGAGTCTTACCCCTCATCAAGGGAATTTTTTTACAATAGATGAAGACTACAACAATGTTCCTCTGCTGGTCAATATGCAGAGACTAAGTACCTAAGTTTGCGTTTTAACTACACAGGGGATATAAATTATGAATGCAAACATAACAATGAATGGTTGTTTTTCATTTTTCCAAGGTTTCTGTTTCTCTTGACACAGCAGTGAGGTGGTATCGTAGCTGATTTTGTGCTTTGTGCTAGAGGTAGAAGAGAGCCTCCTGCTGGCTCTGCAGATGATCTAACACTGTATTACACCTTCACACCCAAGAACAGTTTTGTGGCAGGTGAATTTGTTTTGAGTCCTCTTGGGAATAGTCACATATATTATTTATATACCTTGTGGAAGCTATGAAAGTGGTTCTTTCATTATGTGGGGTTTAAGTATTTCTTAGCTTCATCTGTTTTTCCTTTTCCTACTTGCCTGGAGCTCAGTAGAAACCCAGAGTGTTTAGGTCGGCACTTCCTTATCTACCAAATATACTTTCAATTTCTAAATATTCTTGGTAGATTTGAAACAATAAGATAATTGGCATATATTTTTATCTTTATTAATGTATATCAATATATCTAGATATAAATATGCTACTAAAATATAAATACATGTAAAAAATTATTTGTATTAAAATTTTAAGTTCATTTTCAGCTCTTGTACATCTTCAATTTAATAGTATAAAACCTAACACTTCATGACTGGCTGATATGTTGTAGCTTGAGAGTAAAACTAAACAGATAAAAAAAAAAACGAGTCCATTCAGCACACAGAATAGCTGTTTGAAGAAGTTATCAGCATGATCTTTAATTTCATGTAAAGGAATTGCAATTTTGGGTAGAACAGCCTGCCAATGGTCTCACTTGATATAATTTTCAAAGCTCAAAATAAAACACAATGTATAATTCTCAAGAGGATATTTAATTTTTTGTAATTATATTGACAAGTTGAAAGAGATTGCGATTGATGCTGGTGATGGACTTCATTTGCTTTCAGAGTATGATTGGGTTGAACTTTTCTGCACCAGTATGGTTCCTACTGTAAACAACGACACACATGTATTCCTACTTCTTTAGAAAAATTGAGGATTTATCTGTTAATTGGCTTTGAGATCCTAGGATTAAGAGTTTAAGTACTGTCCTTATGAAGGATAAAAAGAAATTAAAGTTTTAATCTTCAATAATCTTAGGATTAAAGATTGTCTCTTAAATTCATGTCATGGTTAATTGAAATTAATTGCTTCCTTACCTTTCCATACCACTTAACGTTTATCTTTTCCAACCTTGTATTGTCAATCCAATTTTCCACATTGATAATACTTATAACTTATTCTGTTGGTGGAAAATTACAAAAAAATTTTCCTCTGTTAAGTGGAAAATGATTAATACAGAGTTTATATCCTAAGGATTAGTCAAATAATTCTCAGAAATATCATCCAACAAATGATGATGGTTCTAGGTATTCTCTGGTTTCTCAACAAATTGGTGTGTGTTCCATCTTACTTTTGGTATTGAAAAGTATTTGATAGTGGTGTTGGATTTACATGAAAAAAGTTTAAAATAAGGGTGAAAGTGGAACACAAATGAGAGGAAGTAGAAGGAAGAATAATGGGGAAAAGCTTAGAGGAAGTGGGGCCAGGGATGGGATGAGAGAGAAGAGGAAGTGGGGCCAGGGATGGGATGAGAGAGAAGAAGAAGGGGGGCCAGGGATGGGATGAGAGAGAAGAGGAAGTGGGGCCAGGGATGGGATGACAGGGTGGAGGAAGGGGTAGATGTCTCAGCTACTTTTCTGTTACAGTGAGAAAATGCTCTGACCCAAGGAACTTATAAAAGAGTTTATTTGAGCCTAAACTTCCAGGGAACTAGAATTCATCAAACTGAGGAGGCACGGTGGCAGGAGGTGCTGTAGCAGGGGTAGAAACAGAGGCTCACATCTTCAAGCAGGCACGGGAAGCAGAAAGGGCCTGGAGACCTGGCAAGGCTTAATTTTAATTGGAGTTACCCTGGACTTGTAACTTATCCCAGAAGACATAGGTTCCAAAATAAAGTGCCCGATGCCAGCTGTAGGATACTTCCCATTAAGTTGTTGGCAAGGGGTTTCATAAAGTCTCCCAAAGATTATAGATTATTGCCATTTATCTTGGTACCCAATAAAACTTGATGGCAAGTCGATGCTACAAAAGACACCACAGCAGAGCATGGAGAAATCAAGTCTGTTCTGAACAGGAAACTCTCCCTTCTGCCTCTCACTGGCAAGCTTTCATAGTAATGGAACGGGCAGGTGAAAAAGTTAGAAACTTTTTTGGGCTACTATATTATTAGCTACAATAATAACTGGCAGGACAAGATATGCTCCTGTGTGTAGTAGAGGCAGAGGTGTCATGGGGATAACCAACTGATTTTGTGATTGCATTGAGTTACTCTCCTCAGGAGAAAATTCATGCCTTTACTGCAAGAATAGATGAAAATACAGGCCTGGGGGTCCCATGGGCCCCAAGGGTGAACCTCCTACTATTATTATGTTACATGGTCTTAGGATCAAACTTCTGAATTCTTATCACTATATTCATAGATTAGTACAATTCTCGGACATGTTTACAACTCACTACACATTAGACTGTTTCCATTTCTGAAAAACTAGCATTGTCTATGGAAACATATCAATTTTTCAGGCAGTGACTAATTCATTTCAGTTTATAAGACAGTTGGAATTGTCTAAATTCAAAAATATATTCCTAATGTAGTTTTTCAAAATAAGATAATATAGATATCGAAAGGAAGCACAATCTATAAATACAAATGTCAACTTAATTGTAAAAATGTCATTCAGAAATTAAAATTTGTTTTAAAACTTCATATAAGAACAGAGTTCAAAATCAAAATATATACATAGTTATGAAAGACAACAATGTATCTCTATACAGTGATATGTACATATTACACTATAGTGTCTGTTGAACACTTATACAAATGAAACTCTACTTCTAGTATACTTTTAACTTTTACAATATCAAATAATGTATAAATTCGTATATATTTACACATACACATAGTTATGGCTATATTATAGTTAAAGACTATATCAAGACTATAACATAGCATAAAGACTAATATTTAAAAGTTATAACACTGAAGCTTGAACTATGAAAACATTTCATTTGTGATGTTGAGCAACGTTTTCTAAAAAAGTTGGAATTTGAGTGTGTCAGTTTTTAAGAATAGGAATTTATAAACTCCTTTGCTTTACATCTAATATCAAACTCCCTGGAACTTTGTTTTTCTAGTGAATACCAGAGCCTCTTTCCTGGGCATATTGTGCTGAAGATCATTCCAATCAAACTCATACTCCACTTCCTGGGTGGTTCCCAAAAGAAATATGTTTTCTCAAAATTTGGTTTCCATCATCATTGATAGAATCATTTGATATCTTCCACCAAATGAGCTTTTATATGTTTATGTTCTGTTGTTAAAGCTGGTAGTTACAAAATTGAATTTAATTTGAAATCACTGTTGAACACATCACATTATATATTAAATTAATTACCTGGTTATTTCACTACATCTCAGATCCAGTATATTATCTTTTATAAATTTATTTTGTTATATTTTAGCTATGTGTGTGTATGTGCATGTTCATGTGTGCTTACATGCATATGAGTATAGATGTCTGAGGAGGCAGAGATATTGGATATCACTGGAGCTGGTGCTACAGGAAGCTGTAGGTTGCCTGAGATGGATACTCAGAATCCAATTCTGGTCCTGTGCAGGAACTTTTGCCAAAATAAACTTTCTTAGGTAAGTTGCCTTGGTCATGGCATTTTATTACAGCAATAGAAAAGTAATTTATAAACACTGTGACCAAAAAAAAAAAAAATAGCTACAGAAAATGTTATTTTGGCTTAGGGTTTCATAGAGGTAACAGTTCTTCAGTGTATGGAAGCATGTCAGCAAGTTTTAGGTATGGTGGCAGACATGGCAAGAGACAGAAGTTTAGCGATCATCTCTCCATTCATGAAAAGTAAGGAGAGAGAGAGAGAGAAAGAGAGAGAGAGAGAGAGAGTAGAGGTTACGGATTTTCAAATTCACCCCAATAGCATATTTCTGTCAGCAAAGACACATTTCCTAAAATCTGTATCTTCTGCCAAATATCATCACCAATGAGGACCAAATGCTTAAATACTTGAACTTCTGTATGACATTTTTCATTCAAACAACCACGGAGTGTAAAAGGCATTAGAGTTGTGGTGGTAGTAGTCACTTCCTAAATGGACAGGTTAATTATTCAAGGTGGCAGATCCTTTTTTTTCTTTGTTTGTTCGTCTTTGTTTGATTTGAATGACTCTGAGTCAAGAGTGGTAGGGAGAAAATCATTAAAACATGAGTAGGCTAGAGCCGGAAGTTACGCCAGGAGAAAGATTATAGGTCATAACAAAGTGTAGGCACTACAGCTCAGGGTAATGGACTTGGTTTCACTATAAGAGAAAGATAGAAACCAGAATCCCTGGTCAGAGAGAACTGTAAAGGAGCTGAGATCATTCATATGCTATCTCCCTTTGGTGAAAGTGGTAGAGATTATTGATCAATGGGAGTGCAAATGAAGCTTATTTGACTATATGGTGTCAAGTAGCTGTAAGAGATGGAAACATTAAGGTCCTCAATGAAACATAGATATTGTTGACCTGAAGGGATATGGTTCAACATTAATGTGCTAAATAGGAATAATAAAATTGAAATCACAGATGCTAAATTTAAGGATGTATGGAAGGTGCCAGAGGGATTGCTCAGTGGTTCAGAGCACCAACTACTCTTGCAGAGGACCCGGGTTTGATTACCATTACTCACATAATGGCTAACAACTTACCATTACTTCAGTTTCAGGGGATCTGATGCCCTCTTCTGACCTCTGTGGGCGTTGAGCTTCATGGGTTCACTTACATGCAGTACACTCATACACATAAAACAATAAATAAAATATAAAAAAGAGAATTTAAAGATGTATAGAAATATCACCCCTAGCTGAGGAAGTATTTGCAATTAACAGCTGCTGGGAGAGGGAGAGTCATTTTTCTTCAGAATTGTTTTCCCTGAGAGTCTTCACATGCTCATGTGTATAATGGAAACCCAAATTGGATGGACTCTGTGAATTAAAAAATGAGAGAGAGACAGAGACAGAGACAGAGATGGAGACGGAGACGGAGAACATGGAACTAGGAGAGAATAGCAATGGAGGGAATGGGGAGGAAATGAAAGGAAGGAGATCAGGAGTGACTTGATCATAGCATTTCACGTGCACATATGAAATTCTCAGTCAATGAAAAATAATCAAAATAAAGAACACTTACAACTCAAGTTTGCCTTCTCACCAGAATGCCTTGGTGAAGCCATAGCTCATCAACTTTCCAGTTGCATTAAATAATACTGAAAACATTAGAAATTGGATACCTTTATTATTTATTACTCTACAAAAAATAAATTGCAAGTATGCTAAAACTCTTCACAGATGCTTTTTGAAAGAAAAGACCATAAAAATATTGAATAACTGCCAACATTTAGGTTCCTATCTAAAAAGTCTAAACAGTGAGTCTATCTTGAACTGCCTGTGACTCAAAATGAGATTTGAGAAATAACAGAAAGTGTGCTGTGTGCATATGTGTATGTGCATATATATGTCTCAGGGAAGCAAATGGCATAACTGAATTATGGTCAGAGAAATTTAAAAAATTATGAAATATTCTTTGTATTTACATATAATTCATAAAATGCTACTTAAAAAATGAATAGCCATACATTTTCAAATGTGTGATGTTGGAGAGATGACTCAATGGGTCAGATTGCTTATTATGTAAACAATAGTCTCAGTTTTAATCCCAAGCACCTACCTAAAACACTGACATTGGTGCATGTTCCTGTAACTCCAGTACTGGAGAGCAAAGAAGGGGATCCTGGTAGTTTGTTGGCTCAGCAGCTGAGCTTCAATGACTAATTTCAGGTTCACTAAAAGACCTATCTAAAATTCTAATGGGTTGTTAATGAGGGTCAGACCCGATATCATCTTCTGACATCAAGCTTTGCTCATGTTGACAACCATACCTTCACCCACATGTACAACACAACACACACACACACACACACACACACACACACACACACACAACACACACAAATAAAAAGTGCAATGATGTCCTTGCTAAGCATAGTTACATATTTATAAAATAATATAGCTTGGTATTGTTATATACCAATGCTGAGAATTTCACCAACGTTGCAACTCATAGGTACTAAGCATATTTCAGCTGTTGAAAATAAAAGAACTAATATTTTTCTCATAATCCCTTAAAATTTTTAGCTGTAAGCTATTCTTATAGATATATGATTTTATGAGTTAATATCATGAGTGATTAAAGTTTTAATTAGGTAGCTCTGAATTGAATGAAGTGTCAATTTAGCTTTTATGAAATGTGTATATATAAAGAATTCAAAATAAAGAACAAATATGTATATATAGTTAAATTATGCATATATTTGATATAACAGTTTAAAGTAGATATGTAATAATACTCACTAGCTAAATTATACATACTACTTTTTACACAAATCATATATATGCTTTATAAATATATATATATATATACATTTACTTATAAAACATAAAATATTTCCTTGAAAGCTAAAAGAAGACACAGAGGGCAAGAAGAAAAAAGAATAGACTATGATGTTGACCTGCTTATGTGAAGATTCTACAGGAAGGAAGAAGATTGAAAGAGCCTAAGACTCCAGTGGCCCTGCCACATTTTTGCCAAACCCTAGAAAATCACAATATATGATTATTGGTGGAGAATGCCCATAGTTTGTGTGCTACATATTCTCTGTGTTTAACTTTTGCTCAGTTTGTATGCTAAAGGAGACCCTCAGGGGCTAGAGAAATGGCTCAGTAGTTCAAAGTATATTCCACTCTTGCAGAGAACTGGAGTTTGGTTTCTATCAATCTAGTTGCTTTTAGCTCCAGATCCAGGGGTCTGATATCTTCATATAGTTGGTGTTTTTATCCACAATATGTGCACATATGCATGCACAGTCATGCACACATGAAAATAAAAATAAAATAAGTCTTCTTGAAAAAATAAGTAAAATAGAACCTGAGTCTGACAACTGGGCACTGTGAGGCAAATGTGCTTCTAAGAGCCCTTATTGGGGACTTCTAAAGGAAGGCTTGGTTGGCCCAAGTCACTGACTCACAGCAAATGTAAATAACATAAAAGATTAATATATAAACTAATTATGTGTATTTATGAACAGTCTTTACTAACACTTAGAACCATCCTAAGCATGCATCCCATAGCATTGCTGCAGTTATGAAGATTATGGATTAACAGTCAGGTAATACACATATTTGCAGTCAGTCCACTGACTGGATCCATCTCAAGCCAAGGGCCAGGGATTCTGCAGAAGTTCTTTGAGCTCTTAGCCTATTTTCTGTTAGACGGCGATACTGAAAAGATAATTAAAAGATCTAAATTTTGTGTGAATTCCATTGTAGAGAACACTGCATCTGAGTGGGGCACCTCTAATGACCTCCATTAGATGTATTTTCATTTCCCGTATGTGAATTATCATGTTTAAATATAATTCGTTACTACTATAATGTCTTATCTTGTATTTTGGAAGCAGCAGAAGTGCACATTCTGAAATTTCCATGAGCTTTTCATCCAATCACTGCCAATGTTTCTGTGGTTAAAGAAGACAATTAGAGCTTTGTATTTTGCAGAAATCTTCCAAATTACTACCAGATTCAACTGAATAATTTGACAGAATTATTTGTCTGAAAGGATTTCTGTCAAAATCTGTCTAGACTTGATAATGTCATTGGCATGGATATCTTCAAAGAATGCTTTATCTAGACTTCAGAAAAATCGATATTTAGAGTTAAACTGCGATATTTCTATAAAATTTATTTTTAGTCTGCAATGCTTTCCATTTCAGTCAGCAGGAAAGAAGGGAGGAAGCAATGAAGAAAGAAAGGAAGGCAGGATTGAAAGACCATATTTCTGAAGTTTAATTTAGCTTTGTATGTAACTCAACTTGTACTTTACTAAGGAGAACAATATTCTAATCCCTAACTGGGAAAAAATGGAACAAAAAGTTAAATCTGAAACAGAAAACTCTCTTTTGTGAATAATGGATTCTCAGGGTCTGGAGAGATAGATGAGTGGTTAAGAGCACTGGCTGCTCTTGCAAAGGACCTGCATTTGATTCCCAGCACCCACATGGAGACTAATAACAGTCCTTAAATCCATGAAGTTCCAGGGGATCCAGTGCCCTCTTCTGACCTTCATGGGCATTGCACAGCAAGGGTAGATGATGTACACGCATGCAGGCAATACACTCATTCACATAAAATGAAAATAAATAAATAAAAATATGTATTTTTAAAAGTTTTCTTACCTCACCACCAATCATTGTTTTATCTGATATTCTTTTCACTTTCCTTCCTAGATGATCTCTTATGTTCCCGTCATTCCTACATATATATTTAACATGATTAGTAGATACCAAGATGACCTTTCCTAGGGAGTCTGTTTCTCTTACAGTTTTCAATTAATGCAATCTTATACATATTGCACAAAATTGGTGTCTTAGTTACTTTCTATTTCTGTGAGAAACATCATGATCAGAATCAACTTTGGGAGGAAAGGGTTTATTTTACCTTCGGTTTACAGTTCATCATGGAGGGAAAACAGGGCAGGAACTCAGTGCAGGAACCAAAGAACAGATCATGACAGAGAATTGCTTAGTGGTTTGCACATATATGGTCTTTGCCCAGTTTGCCTTTTTTTTTTTTTTTTTAACAAATTTAGACCACCTACCCAGATGCCCATACTGGGCTGAGTCCTCCCATATCACTCAACAATCCAGTAGTTACCTCCACAGCCATGGTTATAGGCCAATTCAGTGGGGAAAAATTCCTCAGCTGAGGTATTCTCTACCAATGTGTGCCAAGTTGACAATGGAAGCTATCTAGCACCATTGATCAGTCTCCATAAATCTCAAATCTGTTGGTTCATGGGTAGTTTTCTGCAACAGGGTGACTAGAGATAGGCTGGCCACATATGCAATTAATTGTCATTATGAATGTTTTGTGAAGTTGCTGGATAAGGCTAATCTTCAACATTTTGAATTGGAGTAAATTAAACCTCTCATTTGGATGAGGACAAAGCACAGTCACTCTGTCTAAGGCCTTAATAGAAGGAATAGGTTTAGTAAAGAAGAATATATTCCAGCTGCCCAAATGTCTTAGAGGAGAGCCCTGGTCTTCTTCATTAGACTGAAACCTGCATCATCAGCTGCCCCCTTTATCAGTTTTGACCTGTCCAGAGACTGTGCCACTGGCTCTCATGAATCTCCAGCTTGCCAAATTCCCGACACTGGAAATTTTCAGCCTCTGTATTTGTCTTAGCTCTTTCCCTCCATAATCCACGTCCACTACCTACATGACAAAGAAAGAGTGAGGCTTAACTAATATGTGTTTTTGCAGTTAGTGACTGACAATATTTGGTGAATGATTCTTCCATTTTCATTCACTAAACAGTCCAAAGAAAAAGCTAGTTCTACCAAAAATGAGGGGATAGTCAGATTTTTTCTCAACTATGATTTATATTTTTGGCCTAAAGAGTAAAAGTGATCAAAAGCACTCAAAACTTAATCTTTGTTTAAAACAGATCAGTGTATACTGATTTATAGACCCAATTTTCCATAGATTCCAGCACTATCTATTTTGTCACAGTAGAAGGTAAAAATTTCCAGTGCTAAGAAGGTTTTGGAAAGAAGTGATGCAGCAGACAAGAAGGGACCAGAGACTCTGCTGGGAGCTAACAGGACCCGGTTTTATTAAGAGAAGTCCAGATGGGACTAGCTTCTCCCTACTCGGGAGTGGAGAAATACTAGCCCCTGTCGGAAATGGCAGAGCCTAGCTCCCTCATCTTGGGGCTGGACCCAGGGCTCCGGTGAACCCGGCTGGTGTGCCTGGCTCCAGACCAGGATTGAGAGGGCAGTGTGAACACTAACTTGCTGGGCGAGTTTGTCATTAGCCCCGCCTAGCTGGTCAGTAGGTGGGAATTCAAGAAGTTGTTTGGTTGGAGTTGCCAGGCTGTCTGCTGGGAGGAGGAAGGGTCCTTCAGTCACATTTTACAGTGAGATTTCACGGTAAGGAAAACATGATATCTGAGTACAATCTTTGATAAATTTAATACATTTACCAAACTATAAATAATATAATAATATTTGATTGTAGAATTTATACAGTTCTGATATAATCAGACTAGAAGTAAATATTCAACAAAGAAGCACAATAATCCGAGGTATATTTTAGCACTCTGAAGAAAAGACATGGGAAAATAAAGTTAGAAATTTCTAGTTTGCGGCATCAAGAATGACATAATTTTAGAAGTAAATATCCAAGAATTATAATAAATTATTATAGGTGAATAAAATTTCATGCCAAAGCTATGAAGGAAAATTTCTTTGTTTTAAGAAACAATTTTGGAACAGCCAGGGTGATAGAGGACTAGAAAGTTATGTTGGAGAGGTTTGTGAACATCAGATTCAGGAGGATTTCATGAAGTATTGTAAAAGGTCTTCCTCGTGGATCCAGTGGTACTTAAAATAATATTTTGATATTATTTGGAGAATTAGTCATAGAGCCAAGACTAATAGTAGGCTGATACACTATACAATTGAGTTCTTATTTTCCTATGAAGACAATGAGTATTCATTTTGTATTTAACACAGAAACGAGCTCACCATAAAAAAAAAAAAAAATGAATGAGACTGTAGGGGGCTAGTCTCACTTATATCACAATAGTTGTGGTAAGAACATTAAGGATTTCTGTCATTATTAAAGTTTATATTTAACTGGAATTCTGTTCTCTCAATTTTTTTAATGGGAAAGTGGGTAAGCAATCCCCATCCAACTTAATGAATTTTTGGCAATTGATAGCAACTGGGATGGGAAGAGAAAGTGTCCATGAGGATGAGAGTCTCGGTGGACCGACTGGATGGACACACTCTCAAGGACAAAATCAGACTCTGTAGGCTGTGATACATATATATAGATAGATAGATAGATAGATAGATAGATAGATAGATAGATAGATAGATACACACACACACACACACACACACACACACATGTTTGCTTTCTGTTGCTGTGATAGAAACACTGACCAAGGGAAATTATAAAAAGGAAGAGTTTATTTAGTTTATGCTTCCAAAGGGACAACTGCAGCTGTCCAACATGGCAGGGAGGCACGGCAGCAGAGGAGACTAGAGCAGAAACAGAGCCTACACCTTTTAGCAAGCACAGGAAACAGAAAGTGACCGGAGATCCAGCAAGGCTTCAGAACTCTTTAAGCCCACTCCCAGACGTGCACGCCCTCCAGCAAGGCCGCACCTTCTAAAAGATCCCCAAACACTGCCACCAGCTGGGGAAACTTTTTCTACATACTTGAAGCCTATGGCGGATCTTCTCAGTCAAACCACCACAGTCCACGCCAAGGCACCCATAGACTCCTGACCATATAAAATGAGAAATGCATTTACGTCAACCTTAAAAGTCCCCATGGTCTTTACCAGTCTCAATAATATTCAAAATTCCACAGTTCAGAGTTTCTTCTAGGACTCAGGGGAATCTCTTAACTCTCAGCTCCTATAAAATTTAAAGAAAAATTACATTCTCCCAACACACAATGGACCTGAATGCACATGTCCAACTTCGGTATACTTCTAAAGGGCTTAGGTAGCTCAGTTCCTCCACTTTGGTTGCTTGCAACATGTACCTCTGTCTTGGACTGGTGCCACTCCCTATGCAGCTCTCCTTGGCAGGTGTTTCATGAACATCTTCTGGCATCACAAACAGCTTCTTAGGGTCTCCAGTGCCAACCAGACTTTACCTCCACAGCTTTACCAAATGGCCTAGCAGAGCTTCTTGACCTGTCAGGGCTTTCTTTATGCAGGGATACCCTTACTGCACACTGCCTGGCCTCAGCTGCTCTCTGAAGCTGTGGTGAAAGAACGGATGACCCCTTTACTCTTGCATCTTTCGTTCCTCTAAAGCCAGCACCAGGTGAACAACACTGCCAAGTTTAACTATTATTACTTGGGGATGAACCTCAGACTACCTCATCCAAATTCAAAGCTTTTCTCTTCAGTGGTTTTCTAGTAGAAAACCCTCGCAGTACTTTCTTTTCACAAAGTGGAGGCTTAACTGGGTGTGGTGTTACCCTGGGGGCACTCTGTTGTTTAAATGCAATTCTCTACACCTCTCCTTAGTCACTTTAATATCCTTATCAAAAGGATCCTCTCCTTCAGTCCATGCCTTTACTCCAAAATTAATTTTCCTAGTGCTCCTTTTCAATACAAACTGCATATTCTGCATTTCTTTCTGCCCTTTTTGTTCTTCTTCACTGTAGATCTGCATAATATTCACCATTTATAGCCACAACACTATTTCTACATTTGGCTGCCTTGAAATGTCCTCTGCCAAAGAAATTAGCCCATTGTTTTTCAACTAACCTCAGGCAATTTTTTCCGGTAGTGGATAGACTCCAGCCAGACTCTTAACTAAAATATCTTAATTACCACTCTTTTTCTTCTGGAACTATGTTGTTCTAAGCACTACTTTCTTCCAGGTTCCTACTACAATGGCCTGATAAGCTCTGCTTACAGCAATCAACATCTTTTATAGCCCAAAGTTCTAAAGTCTTCCACAGTCTTCACAAAACCCACATGGTCAGGTTCTTCACAGCCAATAGCCCACTCTCTGCTACCAATTACTGTATTAGTTTGCTTTCTGTTGCTGTGGTAGAAACATTAACCAAGGGAATTATAAAGTGAAGAATTTATTCAGCTCTTTAGAATTATGATTTCAAAGGGGCAAGTGTCCATCATGGAAGGGAAGCATGGCAGCAGAGGTGTCTAGAGAAAGAGCAGAAGCTAAGTAGTCACATCTTCAAGCAGGCACGGAAAGCAGAGAGGAACTGGAGATCCTGTAAGGCTAAAAACATCTCTAATCTGTAATGAGCATGTATTAGGAATAAAATAAGAATATGAGAATGAAATTTAGAAACTTAGAAAACTGTGTGCAGTGAAACATATGTGTGATGAAGATAAGAGGAGTGATATAAGCATCACCATAGAAATGCTCACGTCACTAAGTGACTAGGCTTATAGCTTACTGTGTGAAGTAGGTAAAGATGTGTGTCGTGGAGAGGACATAAGGGAAGCATATAAAGAACGATCATGAGGAGACACTTTCAGAGCTTTCATTCTGAAACTCTCCTCTGCGATGACACACAGAGCTCTGAACGTCTGACAGGCTTCCACCAGGAGCTGTCTCCTCCCGGACCTGAATGACTAGACATCGCTCTCCAAGGGTTTGTTCCAGTCATTCGCATTCGAGACCCAGAGCGGTGATTAGAAGCCTTTGTCCTGGCTGCAGGCATAGCACTCCTGTTCCTTGCTAACAGCTGCCACCCTGGTGATCATTGTGGTGATTCTGCTTTCAGAGACCCTCGACTTCTTATAATTTGTGTGAGGTATTTTATGTGTGAATGTGTGATGTGTGAATAAATATTGATAAAGGCATATTTGTCTACTGGTCAGTTATTCCTCTCGATACCTCCGAGGAGTGCTCACGACATAATCCTATCCCCACTGACTTGCTTTCTCCAGGATGGCCACACGTTCTAAGACCTCCCAAAACAGTTCCACCAACTGGCGACAAAATATCTAACTACTTGGAACTTTGGGGGACAGTCTCATTCAAACCAACACACACACACAAATGTATATATGGAAGCATATCAAATTGAGAGAGGGGCAGGAGTGTGGATAGAGTAGGGAACTGAAATACCATCAAAGTATATTGTATGGAAAATCACAAAAATTCAATAAAATGATATTTTAAAAAGTTCTCTGTATTTCTGATGCCAAACAAACCCATGTGTGGATGAGGAAATATGCTGAGTTTTCTTATTCATGTTATATCATAGCCAAGAATAGCAATAGCTACAACCTCTCTCCTAATTCTGTTGTTAATTTCTCTAATAACTGAATCTTCTATAAATAAATAGAATCCTACTAACATGAAATAAAGTTCTAAAATTGAAATTGAGAGGCAAGAAATGCATCTTTAAAATTAACCGACATTTTATATTGTTAATCGCATTCTTTTATCATATTAATTAGTGATGGCTCATAATGAATGTAATCAGTTTACTCAGCATTTTAAAGCATGTATTCCTAGTTCAGTAATTATTACAAATACTGTATTCTGTATAAAATATTATCAGAAAGATAAATATTACTAATAAGCCCTTCAATAAGTACATGAGCATAAAACACAAAGAATGGAAAGATGGAAGCCTATCTTTATTACTTTGTTGATAACCTGATAAATGACTGGAGTACTTTATATGTTTGCATTACTGTGATCAAATTTCCTACTTAAAAATGTAGAACTGAATCCTTTTCTTCTTTTCTCCTTATGCCTTTCTTTTGTTTTTGTTTTGTTTCTGTGTCATTAGTTTGAACTGCTAAACAATCTGTTTTATATAGTCAGAAATAAGGGCTATGTGTCAAAGCTTGATTGGATCCTGAGGTTGAAGGAAAGGAAGAAATCTGCGATAAGCTTCTGAAGTTATTACCTTGGAAAATCAATTATCTGCTGTGAGGTAACAACAGTGAACAGCTTTCTGGAAAGATGAGAGAGAAAAGCAGTGGGAGAGGATTAATGGAGCAGTTAGCAGAGTATTGATTAGTCCTCAAACTAGAGATTTAAGTCTGGATCTTGCTAAAAAGGAGAAAAAGTCAATTTACTCAAATAATAGTTTAATAGCAATTTGATGAGAGAAACTTTGAGAATTCCATTGTATTATGAGATATAGTCCTGTAAATGACAAATAATTCAGGCACCTAATAACATTAGATATTACAGTGGCATTATTTAATTTTAATTCTCATATTTTAATCTTCCTTAATGACGTGCAATGGCAAAAACTAAGAATTTGTAGTACTCATTTTAGGAGCATCAACAGTACAACAGGAACAAAGAAAGTCAGTTAATTTATGTAGATATTCAGAGAGTAGAAGAATATAGGACATAATAATAAAAAATATTGAGGGTGTACAGCATAGATGAATATTTTGCTCTGTTGTTCATCCTAGCCTGGAAGTACACACCTGTAATCCACACACAGAAGGCATGGGAGGATAGTGAGAAGTTGGAAACCTGGCAGTACAGAGCAAAACTCTCTCAAAAACCAAGTGCCTAAACGGAGCTGTTGTAGCCCAAACATATACAAGAGTCTGCGTACCAGGTACACCTTCTCCTATACCCCACAAATTCACACCGTCTTACATCAGAAATAGTTATTTAGACTGATGTAACCATTATGTGTTTGCTAGATACTAATTAGAAAATATTTGTTAAAAATGTGTATAGAGCAAAAATAAATTTGAATATATAACATATACAATCATACATGCTAGATAAGAGGTTGTTTTGAGGATCAAGTACATAAATATAGTAACGTTTCTATATTTATATACTTTAGGAGAGGCTTGATACTATTTAGTGGTTTTAAAATGTGCTTATTTAGCGACTGGAAAGATGACTCAGTGGTTAAGAGCATGGGCTGTTCTTGCAGAGGACTCAGGTTGGAGTTCCAACACCCAAATAATGGGTAACAACCATCAGTAACTCCAGTTCCAGGGGATTAGAAGCCTGTTCTGACTTCTATGCGTATTGCACGATAGAGGCGCAATTATGCATATGTAGGTCATATACTTATACACATAAAATGACAAAAATAATAAATATATATTTTTATTTTTACTTATTCATAATTATTTATTACTTTATGTGTATGCATGTTATGCCTGCATATGCTTAAGTGAATCCACGTTGGGCAGTGCCTGAAGATGCCAAAACAGGACTTCAGATCCCCTGAAACTGGAGTTACAGAAGGTTGTTAGCCACCAGTCGGTGCTGGGATTCCATCTCAAATTCTTTGCAAGAGCAGCAAGTGGTCATAACAGCTGAGCTGCTGCTCTAACACCAAATTATTTAGTCTTCAAAACTTCTTAATTTTAATATCACCATCACAGTAATAAGATGTTAATGTTGCAGATTATATTTCTTTTTCTATGACTGTGCACAACGAATTACAAAATTTTAAGTATTTATCTGTTTCACTTTGAGTGGATCTGGTCCTTCCTCGTATTTTATTTTTCTTTTTCACAGTAGTGTTTGCAAAAATCCTTTCCTTTTAAAATCTTTCTCACTCCACTTGAAGAATGAAACAAAAAATATAGTCAACCTGATGAAAGGCAAATAGTTGTGTTTCATATGCTGATTACCCCATTGCAGATCCTGGAAAGATATGGTATTTATTTTACAATAGTTTACTGTTGATGGTAGTTCAGTGTCAGTTTGATGAATGAACATAATGGCACTTAACTGTCTTCTAGAATGTTACTTTGTTTTCATTTCGGATTCTTCTTCCAATCGATAAGTTCTGCTATAGCATTTTAGTTTACACATTATCAAATAATAATTAAATCCTTCTAGATAGATATATACTGCAAAGACTATAGTTTTAGTTGTTTACAGGCCTTAGAAAAATTTCTTTTTTAGTAATAGAACTTTGATTTTTTAATTGATAGGATAATAAAGCTTTCCATAAACTAGGAATAGAAACTTCTGCCTTTTATAGTTCATATTTTTAAACGAATCACACAACTACCTGGGATATAAGAAGATGACATATCAAGTAAGGGAGGAAGAATAACAAATAGTCTTATTGAGTTTATAATTTTTTGACTATTAAGAAAATTTTCACTTTTCTCTAGCATAAAATTTTATGATAAAGGTATGTTAGATACCTTTTCTCAGATAAATTATTATTGAGTAAGTTAAAAATAATAGAAATTTCATTGGGATTATTAACATGTACCAATTATGTGTTCAATGACTTAATTTACTTGACTGCATCTAATTAATGATTTGTATAAGTTGATTGATATTTTTGGTCAGTTTTGATCACTGATCATCATGTAATTAATCTTCCTGAAATTTATTTAATTTATAAATCTCTCTGGCATCAAGATAGACTAATAAATGAAACATAGAGCATGAGAATATAGTACTTATTAAATAAATGTAAAATAAAATGAGGGTTGTTCTCAGTTACTGCAAAATTATAAAGTCATTGAAGGAGAATCTCCTTATGAAACTAAAGTAACCCTTGTCTTTAAAAATAATAGAGGAAATGAAGTTATGGTGTAGTGGTGTAGTGAGATGGGGGTATATCTGAGTGCCGGTGTGGGAGAGGTGTCTGTGTAAAATCAAAATACAATGTGACAGTCTCAAAGAAGCAATAAAAATATTATTTAAAAATCTAAATATTAGAATAATTATTAAATGTACATTATGTATGCCTCATTCACTTTAGTGGTGATATTACAAGCCAGAAAATGTGGCCAGAATACTTTAAAAAACATTCTTAATCAAAAACAATTACGAGTTTTAAGCTTTAAGAAGTTTCAAAATGTATGTTAATAATACGCCGGGCTTGAATAGCAAGCTGAACTCTGTCGTGCTTTTTTTTCTTTTATCATATTTACTTATATATTCAATAATCATGTATTGAGCAGAGTCTGTATATGAAATAGGTTGCTAAAGCTTTATAGAATTTTCTTAAAGACATATCACCTGATTACAAAATTTTTATAATCTTAACATAAATTTTAGACTTTGGAAATGCTTTTGACTTTCCATTTCATTAAGTTTTATATTTCTGTAGAGGGATACAAAATAAAATTTGATTTATACAGAACAAGTTAAAAATAATGCTAAAACCTACTACTCTAGAAACTTCCTAATATATACACATTTACAAATGCATGTCTAAATGAAGTTACTCTATACTGGATGGACAGTGCCCTTACCAGACAACATAGAAAGCAAATAAAAATCCCAATGCCAGACATAGGCTCCTTCCTTTGGATTGCTGACCATGGAGGTTCCTTAGACCCTTAAACAATACTGACTATTGTCCTTGCTCTTGTTGCCTTTCTAAACTTTACTGAAAGACTCTATTGCTATCAGATGAAGAAGCACAGAGGTTTAATCCCAGAGGCAGAGGCAGGTTGATGTCTGTGAGATTGAGGCCAAGCTGGTCTACATATCAAGTTGCCAGGATATCATTATTCTTTAATCGCCACAAATCACATTATTTAAAGAAGGGTAGTATTTTATATATTAGAGTTTACAAAATTGCATAAACAAAATTATGAACAGTCAAAGTAAAAAACAATTGCATGAGAACTAACAAAAATGAAACGTTATTAACTTGTTATTTGTGACAGTGTTTTATATTATGTAGATTGAATATTGTTCACTACAAAACTGATTATTTGCTTTTCAGTATTAGTGGTTGTCTGCAAAACTAGTTAAACTTGGAAATGTCATTTCCAAATTTAATAGATTTGTGTAATTATATTTCTAGCCAATTAATAAAAGCAAAAAACGTTGCTCCTGTTAATAGAGAATTGTGCCCAAGTTCAGGCTCAATTGATGCAATCATATCTGGATATCAGCAAAGTAAAGCTAAGTGTATTCCATTAAGACAGATGGCTGATCAAGACGATTTGATGAGTTTGCTGTATATACTGCTAATTTTCAAAGTCAAAAGGAATACGACTCTTAAAATGCTTTCTTTTCTCCCGGACCATCTTATTTTCTTTAACTGAATGTCATGTTTAGAATAAAATAAGAATTAAACATGATTTATATAAATGAAAATTTACATTCTCAATTCAATTAAAAATTCCAGCATGACAATTCAATTTGATAGATATTCATGTATTAAATTTTAATTGGATCTTCACAGATGCTCTCTTGATGGAAGGACTATCACCAGGCAGTTTTTCTTTTGAGAGCTAGAAATGAAATTTCATTTAACATATGATCGAGGATCACAAAAATGTCTACTAAGATTCATGCTTATATGTCATCTGTAAGTATCACAGACTGATAACTTTTAGGATCTTAATAACAGATATCAAGTTTAAAATATATTTTAATGAATTATTTTGTTTTGTACAAATGCTAACAAATTTATCACCAGGAAGTATTACAGAGAAAATATATTAAATTTACTATAATAATAATATTCAGGATATTTACAACATTAAGAATGAATGTCTAATAATATATTTATTTAGTATATCACAACTAAAAATCTGTTGAATCTAGTTCATAAGAGTAATACAATGGAGTTTGAAATTCTTTATACTTGAAATATCTGGACTAATAATTCCTTTAGTTTGTTAATTCTCCTTAGAAATTAGATTATCACTTAATGGGGGAAAGAATGGACAAAATTGTTTCTACTTATTTGTGATATTATTTATTGTGGTTCCTGTTTGGGGATATTACTTTCACATAGTATGGATTTGAATCATCTTATTTAAAAATTGAAAGAATAAATCAATTCTTTATACTGATTTGAGGAGAAATTCCATTTGGATTACAACTGAAAAATTGTTCACAGTGTAGAACTGTGAGGAAAAGAACTGGGATTCTTGTAGACACAATGATAACAGAGATCTAAATAGGTGAAACCCAACAGATTTCTAGAGTCTAATGGAGAATTGGCAAATAGGTAAGTATATAATAAAAGCTGAAGCACAATAGGTATCAAAATGTTCTTTCATTTGTAGGTGTTCTGGAAGTAACAGTATATAATGAAGATCAGAATCAGAATTCTGTTATGCTAAAGGAGCTGGGAGTCAAGGTCCTTGAGTAAGAAATGTCCAATTTTGCCACTTTTTTTCAGTAAACGCTGGTTAATCTGTTACTTTTCTCTCCTAGGTATTAAAAAATAATAAAATACATTGTGATAGCTTGATGATATAAATTATCATATAAGGAAAGTTAAGCAATGAATAGAAAATTTGATGTTGTCCTTGGATAATATAGTGACAATTAGAACAAAAATCAGAACAGGAGCAAGAGAAGAAGGTCAAGAACAGAGACCATAACTATGAGATTGAATATGAAGAGATTAGTATTATTTAAAATACAGACAACTGAGGAATCAAGGTAATATTGCAGCAAATATAAACTTGGTCATAGAATGAGATAGGCACACATCATATTCATAAGCCAACATGTCAGAATTGGAAAAGCATCAGTATAGACATAAGTCTTAGTCATCTATAAGTAAATCTATGTGCAAATGCCCAAAACATTTGTAAACTGGAAAAATGATACAAGGAATATCACCTACAAAGAGTTGGATTAGAAATAGCAGAAGGTCATGACCAGCTTTTATGTTCATAATACCAATGTGTGTTCTGTGTTGTGTGGGGAACGGCATGGCATGGGTTTTATGAGCAGTTTTTATGATGATCTATAAAGATTAATTTCAATAACTGATTTGCATATTTATCCACACTTGATAAACTACATTCACTAAACTTGCAATCTATATTTAAACCTGTCATATGTTTCCTGTTCTTAAGTTTGTTTGTCATATTAAAATATGTCTACTATCAAATCTTCTGTCAGTTATAAACAAGACTATTTGCAAACACATTACAGTGATTCAGTAATTGATGATTATAAACAAGAGATCAAGTGATGCCTCTCATATGGATGCTGTTTTTACTTAATGAGATGCAATTCCGGCTATTCATGAGAAAGCTGTATTAAAAGTCATTTGATCCATCAGCTTTTTCAAGCTTTACTGAGCTAGTGATCACATTTAGATGACTAATATACAGATTATTCCTTTTGTATTTATCATATACATAACTGCTCATACTTCCATTATACATAATAGCAAGGGCATTGCATATAATCATTTGTGTAAAAATCAATGTTTAGCTACGTGTGATTGGGATAAACAACCATTATGGGCCTCTGAAGCAACCAGGTAACTTACTTATTGATGTTAGCAACTTTCATCAACTTCCGTTCCAGGGAAGGTTAGCTGCATGCCAGTCAAGATAACTGGGTGGTGAAGGTACATAAGATTCAATAAGAAGTGGTTTCTTTGGAAGTTCTTCTCATCTTTTGATGATATGGTTGTGTTATCTCCTTTAATTTTGTTTCAAAGAGTTAAGTATTTCAGGGTAACTCCTTCTAAGAAGCAGCTTAATCAGTCACCATACCCGACCCCCTCCTACATGCGCCCAGAATTCTGAATCAAGTGTTTTTTGGGGACACCAGAGAAATTATGGATTATTTCTGAATAAGATTTAAAGGTTCATAAATTTACTTCGATGATATTTTAGCTCCAGTTCCTTTAAGAAATTCCTTAATTGAAGTACATGTGCATTTGATTCAGGAGGTATTGATACCCCACACAGAAAGAAGAAAGGTGAAAATTAAAGTGAACACCATGACCACAGTTCCTCAAGATTGGACCTGGGAGAGGAGTCTAAAGCAAAATGTGAATAAAGAATTATTTAAGCACACTTATGTGAGCTGTCAAGAATGCCTTGTGTTCATCACATGATTCTGTATGACTAGAAAAACCCAATAATTCTCTTTATTCTTGGGACATCTTCAAGTGCAGATCCACGACTTAGTGCTCCAGTGCAAACTGTCATTTAATGTCATGAAGCTTACAATATATGAAAGTGACACCTTAAATTTCACCTTTTATTTAGGACTTTTCTGGCACTTGATCTGTGAGTTTGGAGCAGAGAGAACTGTTCCTCATGTCGGGTACCAAGATATTGCATTTCTGAGCCTCATTATACAACATTTTAAAAAGACAGACTCATTCTTAACATTCATTTTAAAGTCAAGACTGTACCTGAACTTCTGAGAACCTACCTATTCCTTGAGATGTCTCTCAGAAATGTAAACTTTAGCAAGGGCATTCTTCATTCTTTAATGAAACAGTGTCTCCAGCATGAAATGAAAAAGTATGTCAGACTAATCTATATCTTATCAGAGAATCTAATCCTTTCTTATCCCCAGACCTAAACCAATACACACACATACATACAATCATAAACAGGGGTTACAAATGCCTTTGATTGCTTTCAGTGAAGTAAGTGTTGTTTGCAATGCTTTGATGCTTTAATACGTAAAACATGCATATAAACATCCATAAACTATTTTTGGTTGGAGGGCAAGGATGAATCCTGAAGGATTAGTGTTATATGCCCAAATTAAAAAAGAAACACACAGCTCAGTGAGCACACACACTGTACAAATAGTAAGTTTTGGATTGTAAGTTTAGGGAAAAGTTATTACCACACAAAAGAATCAGAATTAATGCTGTTAAAAGGCATTATTGCCCAAATTAATTTGCTTCCTAAATATTTTGGTCCCACAATTTTTTCTATTGTTATTGGTAATTGAAAATCTTTTATTAAATTTCCCTTTCAGTAAAGATTTATTCAGTCTCATTCAGCGTGGCTTTGCGGATATAGTAAGATATTTTGTTACAGGAAGTAGGATAGATGTTGTATTTAAACAGTACTCTGAAGACTTCTCTATGTCCAAATGTCTAAATAAGAGATAAAATGAAAATGGGGGACACTTAGAGAAGTTCTTATCCCTTTGGGAGACCAAAAAGAAAATTAATGATTCTTTTTATACAAATACATTTTTATCTATTTTGTTTTATATTTTTGGTCTTCCTGTAGCTCCAGCTGGCCGAGAATTCACTATGTAGTCCACGCTGGCCTTGAACTTACAGAATTTATCTGCCTGTGTCACCTGAGGGCTGCTGGGTTTAAAGGTCTGTGCCACTACACCCAGCTAAGTGTGATGCTTTCTAAGATGAACTCTTCTAGTTGTCATAACAAATTATTCTAAAGAATTCTTCCATTCTTCCTTGTCAATTTAACCTCTAGAAAATTTCACATTTCAAAATCTGAAAATTAAAAATGAATATTTTAAAGCATCTCCACTCTCTATGAGACTTAAAAATGATAATAAAATTTTCTTTAATAAACTCATTTTCCCATAATACAATTTTTCATAATATAGCTGTGATTGCCTTTATAGTTTTATGGTTGTAATCAATATAGTGAACTTAAACGAATGTGACTTTTTTTTAAAAAATGGCACAATTCATAATTAGTATTTTATCCGATATAACTATGACCCATATGGAAATATGGAATGAAGAATTTTTTTGTGATTATTGATTTGATGATAGCTAAACCAGATTTTTTATAAATTAGTTATGCTTTAGTTATAATTTAATTATAATTACTTGTCTTGCATTTACAGCAGAATGATTGCCCTTGAATAAGACACGTATATCTAACCTCTGCCTCCTGGAGTTTGGGAACCATTAGGAAAGAGTGGGCAGAAATATTACGAGAGCCACAGAGTCAGATTATCACAGGAAACAGATTTCCAGAGAGCAGGGCTGATGCTCATCTGAATTCACAGCAGTGGTGACAGCATCCACAAGACCCACTTAAACTCAAGTCACACAGACCTCCAGAATGGAAATGGGGACTTAGGTAGCAAGTCCCAGACTTAGCTGAGGAATTATTGGCAATCTATGGATACTTGGAAAGGTAGATTCAATATTCTTTAAAGATGTGATGCTGCACAGATTGACCACATTCTACTGGATAGTCCCATACTAAAAGGTCTTTGTGGATATATGTGTGGATGGATAGGCATAGATAGAGAGAGAGAGAGATAAACTTTCTTGTCTTTATCCATCTCAATATCTTTCTCCTGATTTCATATATATGTGAAATTTGAAATCAAGTGAGGAGTATTGAAGGGAGGTAGATGGAGAGTGGGTCTAAATGTGATCAACTATACTACAGGAAAAAATTCCTTGACAAGCATGGTATGAAAAAATATTGCAAGCATAATTCAACAACATAATAAGAATATCATGTACTCTAATAAAGTTTATTTTACACCATGAATGTAATGATAGCCTATTACAGAGAAAACAATGAACAATAAACACAATGCACATAATGTCTTTCACTAATAAACAGAATCAAGTGCAAACTAATTGGATCACTTCCACAGACAGAGTAAAAAAGATTTCATAATATACAAATTCTCTGTATATAAAAATTGTAAATAAAAGCAATAGATCATATATCAATATCTGCAGCAAACTGACAGTCAACATTATAATATACTGTAAAGCATAGGGAGTGTTCTTGTGAATTCAGAATAATATGGGTGAAATAGTATGGTGTAAGAATCACTGAAAAAAATAAAAGGATGCTTGAACAATCATATGACTTCCTTTCAAAATGTTAGGATATTAGTAGTAAAGAACTCTATTATGTCAACCTCCAGTTCTCTAAATTTTCTAAGTTACTTTCAAAGCCCACAATGCTTTCTGTTCAGTGATTTAAAAGTGATTATTTTTTTCCTAAAATATCTCATTTTCAAGAAAATCTTTAAATATTTAAAGAACTTTTCTTTGGATGTAAAGAAAATTACTATTTAATAACTTGCAGGAAAATGTTTGCTGTTTTTCCCCTGGAAAAAGCTGAAGTTGGTTTCTTTGAAACAAAACAGAAATGTAGATTCAACTCAAAGATCATTTATTATTTAAATATCAATTACCTGTGCCATCACAAAATTCCAAGAATAACTGTCACAACCCAAATAATTTTTTCATCTGTGCTAAGGTCTATTGTGTCTTTAGTTTCCCCAAATGACTTCAGTGCATGTGCATTTACTGAGGTCATTTTCCGCCTACCCAGAGTCCCTCATTTTATGAACACTAGCCCATCCTGACCCAACCGTAATCAGTTGTCAGTATTTCTTAAGCATTGTTTGGGATCTTTCCCAGTCCATGGTAGATTTTTGTGTGCTTGAGTTTTCAAGGATCTTGGGCATGTTGAAACGATTGCTGTAGGTTCATACAAGCAGGGTCCCAGAAGCTTGTAGATTCTATTTTCGGGCATGCCCCTACTCATTGACTGTTATAATCTTTCCACATGCTCGTCAATGTGGTTATTTTGTCATGAAGCTGGTGTTGGTGATGTTCTCTTTTGAATACTTGTACAGTGCTCTCCAAAACTATGAGTGGTAGCTTTCAGGTGAAGTGGCTTCCAGGTCAGTTTCAGTTCCATTCCTCCAAATCCTGTGTCTGAAGCATATCTTTCTTCAGCAATAGGATATTACCTTCCAGTTTTGGAAGATAATTAAGGGATATGGCGATAGCCTGTGCAATTTTGGGAGTCTCTTGGAATGCCCTGGCCAACAACTCTCCTGTCTGGCATTGTTTCTTGTTATGCAGCCTTCAGCTATGCACATGGGCTCGTGTAGATCTACTGTATGTAGAATTTGTCAGTAAGGCTAATATGATTCTTTCTGGTGTTTTACATTAGCTAGACATTATTTATCTCTCTGCTCTCTCCCTGTCTACCCTTCCCTCCAGGCCTTCCCCATTTAAAGTGTCCCTAATTTTCCACATTTCTCCCTAAACCCCCACAAAATGACTCAAAAAACAATTAAGAAAAACTTTATGTGGTTGTGGTGACCACATTTAATAATGTAATTCCAGAGACAGACAAATGCATAAAAATATATTCTCCTTTGGCTCTCCTTACAAGATTCAGAAATTTTCAGACACTAGCAAATTAGTTCAGTTGGTAAAGGTCCTTTCACTGAACCTCACAACTTGAGTTGACTCTCCAGGATCCTCATTGTGGAAGAAGAAAGACTCCTAAAAGTTGTCCTGAGCTCCAACACATGAAGTTTGACAAGCCCCCAAAAAATAAGTGTTAAAAGAAAAAAGAAAAGCCCTGAAATCTAATACTTTTTGGACAAAAAGCTTTGATTTTCAAAATTACTAATCAAATTATTTTTTTCTCATTCTTCTGTATAAGATTATTCCTAGTACTTTTAAGACACTTATTACACAGATTATCAATTTATATTGTTTATTAGATTTTATGATTTGAGGGGCGTCTATTTCTTATAACATACATGCCCAAGGGAAAGAAAAATTGAGGAAGGGTTCTTACGTTTGTGAAACTTTTATCCTCAGCATGTAGAGTAGTGTTATTAAATAGTAATATGACTTTAACAAATGAATAAAGTCAAAAGAAGAATCACAATACTGGAACTATTGAATGACTGACTGTGGTGAAGTTAAAGGTGGCTGATGTGTACCTAGACATTGATTTAATTAGATCTGCTATATGAGATATATAATTTAAAATCAAATACTGAATTAGCTTCATTTTGTTCATTATACAAGTAGATTTAAATAATACCAAAGAGTTATTTTAGTTAGGGAATGATACACAAATTCTGCGTGGCATTTAGTTAATAAATGTTGACCATAGTAAAAACAGCAAAATATAATTATTGTTATTTCCCATTTCAGTTTTAAAATACTTTCATTAATTCTTTTAGAATGTTATAGAATGTATTTTGTTCATATTCTGTCCCAGCCTGCTGGGACTCAACAGTGAACAAGGATCCTAGGCCACCTGAAATGAAAAGGAACAAACAGACACACGGAACCTGGCCGCAAGGGAAGTACCTCATCAAGCCGCGCAGTTTATTGTTGTTACTGGGTTTAATTACACAAGCTTGGGGCGGCGGGGGGGTAAAAATGCACTTACATATGATTGTGGTAACTAACAGAGCCAGAACCATTGCTTAGGGGACATTATCTCTGACCTTCAGAGCCCACCATGAATATCTATGTGTTTGCCAGGAGAAAATGAATAGCTATGTGTTTGTTAGGAGAGATGGGACTAAGAAGAGAAACAAGGGCTTTGTACTACACAGGAATGATAAAAGTGTCTCCTCTCTCAGGCCTTCCTAGCTCAAGGCTGAATGTGCTTATCATACATGCTGGTGGCTACAGGGAGGATTTTTCTCAGGGCTGTTTTTCTCTAAGATGGAGTCAGGCTGTAAACTGGCTATTCTCTAACCTGTGGCCTCCAACAATATTCACTACAAATTACTCCAAAAACTTTGCCAGATCAACCCCGTATCCCTCCCCCCAATTCATGTTCATTTTGAGGGAGTTATTTCACTTAAATTGAGCTAGAATGTATTTTTATCCATATTTCTAACATTTTTTCTAACATATTTTTTCTTTATCTGCTTCATCAAATAAGTAAAAGTTTAAGGTAAGGTCTTATTGATGTAGCCCAGGCTGACCTGGGATTCACTAGGTAGACCAGGCTAGCCTCAAACTCAGAGATCTGCTTGCCTTGGCCTCACTATAGTTGGAATTAAAGGCATATTACCATGATAAAGCAAATGAAGAGGAGAAATTCTGATCTCTGTTTTAAAATTATAAAGTCTAGAACTCTAAGTATGCATTCTCTATTATGTAGTTCAAATGAATAAAACTGTGCTATAATTAAGCATATGCTAAAACAGACAGACTTTTATTTCCCTTATACAGCATCTTCAATAACTATTTTATAGGAACATCTCCTCTTTTTCAGTTTAGTGTGATTCACTGAAGTCCGGTATTGTCTATTTAAAATAAAAAATCAGTGTATGTTCACTTTGCTAAAGTCACATTTCAGATTATTGACATTGCCCAGCTTTCCCTGAAGGTATATCATAACATACCTTTTGAAAATCGTGTCTTGTAATTTTACTGACAAAGCGATAAAAGAGTAAGACATCATGGCATTGGAGCTCATTCTGGTAGAAGCCTTGATGTAATTCGCTGGTTGTATTTTAGTAAGCTTCCTAACCGCACCAAGACATGCGGAACACAGTGCTCAGAGACTCGGAGGCCAGGTATGTGTTCGCTTTAGAGTAATGAGACGAGAGCCTATGTGGAGGAGTGAGGCAGTGCTTCTTTGCCCGGGACTGAGCATTGGGAACCTTCATCGCTGCACTGTCCATAAAATCTGAAGTAACAGTAGCAGTATATGACACTTGAGTAGGATGGATAATTTGCATTTAAAAAATCTGTCAATTTAAAATGCTTTAAAAAAAATCAATAGCAATGCATTTAAATTCACATAGTCATTGGAGCCCTGCAATAGCGATCCGTCATATTTACCAAGGCCATGTATGTAAAAATCCTTCTGATCCTTACATAATTATTAGTTCTGCCTCTCAAATTATCAACAGCTCCCATGGCTTATTACCTCATACTTGCTTAATAAATATCAACAATCAATAATCTTGCCACAGAGTAAGAGGCAACCAGCCAGTCAGGCTTAGGGTATAAATGCCTCAGAAGTGATCATTACTTTGGTGTGAACAGCAAGAAGTTGGCTGTGCTAATGGAAGAAGCATGTGGTAAACAGGTAATTGAGAAAACCTGCTTCCTAGAATGTGTAGACCTTGTGATTGCCGGGGGTGCCTCTGCCACAGGGAAGACACCCTTGCAAATGCATCTTCAAAGGGTCCTCAGGGGTGTTTTTGCAAGGATCAGCCTTTCTGGCCTTCTTTTTCTATATCTTCCTGTCAAAATAACACATCTTGTTTGCCTCAAGTGCTTTTTGCCTGAACAGAAAAACAATTATTATGTATATTCACATGGTGTAGAATGGTGAACTAGAATTTATATGCGTATTAGTGACAGTTTGATGACAAGACTTTAAAGACCAATTGTATTTGTCATAAATGTTTAAAAGCCCCTATTAGTGCCATTCTCATGAAAAAAAAATGAAATTCAAAATCTGATAAAATATGCTGTATGGAAAACGTCACACTGCTCATTTTCATCAGTCTGTTGAATTGCTGACTCACATTTTCGCAAAAGGAACACTGGAAAGTGTTACCATGAGAATAATTTTATTTAATTTTTATTTTGTTAGTAGTAGGTGCGCTTGTTATTCAAAGAATTTAAAATTTACTGTATAGCCATAGTTCAGGAACCTAGGCAGAAGGTAATTTAAAATATAGATTTTTTTTCACCAGAATTGATAAGAAAATAGTACAACAACAACAAACATTTTAAAAAGAAGTTTGAGTAGTTGGATGTTCATATGAAATATTTGGTGTAGTTTTCTTTCAGGAAAGTTTTTATTTGATTTAATAAGAAAATTATATTGCCATCATAAATATAGTCCCTTTCTCTCTCCCTCTCTCTCTGTCTCTCTCTCTCTCTCTCTCTCTCTCTCTCTATATATATATATATATATATATATATATATATATATATATGTATGTGTGTGTGTGTGTGTGTGTGTGTGTGTCTGTTTGTATTTTGTAAAACACTGTGTGTACGATTTAATGTTTGGTAGAATTCACCAGAGAAGCAATGTGATATAAAAGCTGTCTTTTTAGGCAGTACAAGTTAAATAAGTTGTGGTGTAATTCAGTCTAAGCAATTTTTGCTACATTTTATGTATATTTTCTTTCTTTATGAGTGAGTTTTGAGTTTGTGTGTGTGTTTTATGAGATAAATGGAAACTATGTGTGAATGAAAACCTGTAAACAAATAATTTTTAATTCAAATTTAAAATAGTTGTAGCAACTTTATTAGGGAATGCTCAGAATTAGAAATTATGATAATGGATTTGATTTAAATCCAAACAAATAATTCTCAGGAATCAAAATGAACAGAGTACTAATGATGCAGTACTTCTGATCATTTCTTCTGATTTTTCTGTCAGTGAAAAACATATTTATAACACTTTATGATTCCTTTTTATAACATATTCTCAAAATAACAAAGTTATGGAGATTAAAACGGGTGATTGTCAGAATTTAAGGAAATATTTTTTCTATTTTCACTATTTCATTTATTATTATTTTATTATTTTACGTGTTGTGTATGAATATATTGCCTGAATGTGTATAAGTGCAATCATTCTGGGTAGTGATCATGGAAGTCAGAAGATGGTATTAACCATTGTTAGAAGCCATGTGTGTACTCAGAATCAAATCTAGGTCCTCTGCAAGACTACCTCACTGATCCTAACCTGCATATATAGCCCTGGGGTAGTTTTCTTTAAAGTATAAATGCGTTTAATTAAAATTAAATTAAACAACTTCATGAGATATTATTAACTCCAACATAAAAGTTCAAAGGATCTTGTGCCTAAGCAAGTCCAATGAGGAAGTTATTAAATTTTTCAGGAATTCAAACTGTAACAAATTTGAATGAAATTAGGACATATTCCTTAATAGCACATTTAAAACATTTTCTGTATGTTTGGAATTGTTTGCTTCCTATGATAGTCTCCTTTTCAAGGCTGAGTTTAAGAATTTTGATCCAATTTCCTCTAGTTCTTTTATTAAGAAAGCATATTGGATTTTGTTAAAGGGCTTTTCTCTTGCAAATTAAGCTTCTTTGATGAGAGTTGACAGGGACACTTGACTGTCAATAGAAGGAAGTATACTTAGAATAAATAAGAAATTTCTTTGGTCTAGGAATATGACAAACGTAGATTTTTATTTACTTTTTTATTTCTAGGATATATGACCTCTCCAAACATGTGTATTTGGTTATATTTACATGCCATTATATGAATTCTCTCCCACTGAGCAGGCCTTAATTCCAATTAGACAACTTTTGATTGCCTCCAAGATAAATGTATCACTACTACATCAATAGAGATACTTTCCTGGACCAGTTATTGTTGTTTATTAGGCTTTACAGCTGAGTAGGACTGTTGATTTTTTTTTTTTTTTTAACCTGAGCATTAGAGCTAGTCTTCAGGAAGGAGGCTTCCAGGTCAGTTCCAGTTTAATTATTCCAAGTCCTCTGTCTGAAATGTGGTCTGTCTTCAGGAATAGAATCTTGCTTTCAGTGTTTTGGAGAAAATCAAGGGTTGTGGCAATATCTGGTGTTATTTTGGTATTGTCTTAGACTACCTGTTAGATGTGACTGGAACCCCCAACCATCGCCCCCAGCAGTTCCAGGACAGACACCTTGGTGATTCCAACCAGACTCTCAGAGCCACTGGGATCTGAGAGATGTGAGAGAGGAACTGACTTTTACAACTTCTTGAATAGATAAGATTCCCAGCCCAGGATTCACAAACAGCAGTAAAAAGGGACTGCTTCCTGGCCAGAAGTTTACCTTAAACATCAGTCAGATGTCAAGGGGACCCCAACCCCCCTCCCATAAAAGTGGACTGAATGCTTTTGGGCTAAGCTCCCTCTCAAGGGGAGGGAGTTAGCCTCTCGCACTCTCCCTGAGGGAGCAACTCCATCGGGATCAGGAGCCAGGCACAGCAATTCGGTTCTCTGGAGCCCGATCCCCAAGATGGGGATATAGTCTCTGCCATCTCTTTGGGGAGGCTAGACTCCTGGGCATGGGGGGAGGGCTAGCACTTCTCCACTCAAGTGCAGAGAAGCTAGTCCCATCTGGTCTTCTCTTAATAAACCAGGTCCTGTTGGCTCCCAGTGGAGTCTCTGGTCCTTTTAGTCTGCTGCCTCTCTTGAACTCAAGAGTCTTACACTACCCTAACCTATACTGAGAAGGCGTGTTTCTCCTGTGTGGCACTGTGACTTTATGATATAGCCTTCAGCTGTACTTGCACACTCATAGATTCATTGTTTGAGTATTTTTTCAGGAAAACTTTGAACTAATACATGTCCGTCTTATTTTTAATAACACCTAAACATTACTTATATCTTCTCTCACTCTTCCTGCATACCCTCCTGACTCATTTCCCCATTTCCTGGAGAAGTGCTTCTCCCCATTTCCTGGCTGAGTAGAACTCCATTGTGTGACTGTATCACATTTTTATTATCCATTCATCAACTGAGGGACATTTAGGTTATTTACATTTCTCAGCTATTCTGAAAAGAGCAGTAACAAATGTGGCTGGGGTAATATCTCTGTAGTATGATGAGTCTATTGTGTATATGCCAGCGAATGGTTTCAACAGAACATATCAAAACTTACTTTTGGTTTCTTAAGTGTTCTCCATAGTAATTTCCGCTTTTTTAAAACAAGATTGAAATCTCAACATTGGATGAGTCCTCCCTTTTCCCTACATAAACACCAGCATTTGGTATAATTTGTTCTCTTAATCTTGGCCATTCTGACCTTTGTCAGATGAAATCTTACTATAGTTTTGGTTTGCATTTTCATAAATACGAAGGATGTTGAACAGTTTTGAAAGTGTTTCTTAACTATTTTCATTTCTTCTTTTGAGATCTCTTTGTTCAGATCCGTAGCCAATTTTTATTTGGGTCTTTTAATTTCTTTCTTCATTTTTATTCCTTTGGGTATTCCTGATATTAATTTTCTTTCAGATGAATAGATGAAGATTTTCTCTCATTCTCTATGTTTCTTCTTCACTCGATTTGCTTGTTTACTTTGTTGTATAAAAGCTTTTTAATTTAATGAGATTCTGTCAATTGTTGACCTTAATTTTTGAGCGACTGATGTCTAATTTAGAAATTTCTTTCCTGCACCTAAATCTTGTAGAATACTGTCTATATATTCTTCTAACAGGTTTATCATTTCAGGCTTCATATTGAAGTATTTGATTATCGTGGAGTTGAATTTTGTGCAAGTTAAAAAAAAATTTGTTATCCCTTTGTTGGCCAAAGGGATATCCTAGGGGTTCACAATTTGTCATAAGGTCCTTCCTGCCCTTCTTTCTTTTTCCTAAGTGTCATAAGGTGAGGACGTCAGTTTTACTACACATTTCAACTATAATGTTCCTCCTCAGCACAGGCCTGGAAACAAGGGAAGAGGCTAAGGTTGGTAGACTTCTTGGAGCTTTGAGTTTAAAGTTGACTGCCTTAGTTTTATACATGTTCTTACAATAAAGAATCTTAAGAAAGAAGCTTACTGGAGAAAGGATTTATTGTAACTTCAATTTCTAAAAGGGATGCATGCTATCATGGAAGGGAAGTTATGTCAACCTGAGTGTGAGGATGGCTTGTCATACTGTATCTACAATAGGAAGCAGAGCACAATTAATGTGTGTGTCTGCTCAGCTTTCTAACTCCACTTTATACATTCCAGGATCTCCGGAGAATGGTCCTGCCTCAAGATATATCTTCACACAGTAATTAATGTAAACAAAATAATGGTCTAGAAGCTTGACAAGAGACCTATCACTCAAGGGAGTCTAGATTCTGTCAAGTTCACAGTCACCACTAACTACCACACTGATGAATTTATCTGGTGGGGTAAATTTTAAGGTAAAATAGCATCAAACCTGTAGCCTGGTTATTGCTGTCTTTTCAACCCATGTTTATAGTGAGGATATAAAGCATAATCAGAGCAAGATGCTTTAAATAATGCAAAGTTTGGTAGAAAAAGAGGGTCTATTTTTTTTTAAATGAAGCTATGATTGTAAATGAAGCAATATATTTCACACATGGGTGATAGGAGAGACCTTGCGGGCATTTAAAGTAGTAAATCACAAGAGTAAGTCTAATTCTTACCCTGAAGTAGTAGATAATCCAATATTTATAAATGGCTATGCAGAGAATTCTCGATATAATTCTTCTATTAGATATCATGTAAATGTATGCTACCTTTGGATATCATTGGATCAGACTTATCTGATCATCTCAGACTGAAAAGTTACCCTCCCATTGACATCACATAAAATATAAAACTAATTTTTAACAGGAATATAAGGAAATTATACAACTCAAAGAAATGAATTACTGTGCCATGAGATAGAAAATTAACAACTAAAATGTCAATCCTGACTTTCAGTTATCATTGTTTACCGAAATTCTTAGCAGTGAGATTAAGATGGAAAAGTTATATTCGGGTGACCATATTTTTGTCTCATTTGGTTTTAGAAGATAATTTCCAAGTATGTTTCTTCTGCGAAAACTTTAGGGTTATTTCACAGATGGCAATTATTAAGTATATTCTCTTTATAATTCTTACTGATGAAGTTTCCTGAATCAGTCAAGGGCTACAGTGACATAGTATTTGATGGACACAACAGAGCAGTTCCACAGTGATTGTGAAAGCATGCACAAACCCTGCACAACCTCGAGTCAGGCAAAATCCGAGCATGAAGAGGGGAAGTGGGAAGGAGTCAATCTTCTTTAAGACTCTGACCCTGGGCCAATCATAGTGGTGCACATTTTAAATTCCAGCACTCTGAATATAGAGGTACATAGATTTCTTGAAAATTAATGCCAGCCTGGTCTACACAGTGAGTGCAGGGGAGCTGGAGTAACATGGGGATCTGTCTCAAATACCCCAAACCAAAGCACACAAAACCAAAACAACAACAATAACAAGAACCCCAAACAAAATGACAACAGAAAAGAATCTGGCCTCTTGTAGGTAAGCCATGCTGTAGTGTGAAAGCCCAGAGGATGTGGGAAATACAAATTGGATTAAATGGGTTTATTTTTCTTTTTTTGTCTTTTTAGAATAGGGCACAAATGCAGTAGGAATGGTGAGAGTGGACCTGGAAAGATCTAGGAAGGAAGAGTGAAGATGATCAAAATACACTGCATAAAATTCTCAAAGAAATAATATTAGTAATTAATAATAATAATAATAATAATAATAGCAATAAAGAAGGCACATTATCTAGCTTGAGGACAGTTTTCAAAGATACTTTAGCCACATTTTATCATAAAATACCCAAACTCCTAAGTTCTGGGCAGGCCTTTGCAAAGAGGACTCTACCACCATCTTTGGTGTGACCTGATCTTGTGAGGATTTTTAAACTATAAAATGTGATTTCAGACTGGAGAGAAAAATCAATCAGTGGTTAAGAGCATGGCTGTTCTTACAGAGGACCCAGGTTAGAGTCCCAGCATGCAAATGGAGGCCTACAATCATTTGTAACTCCTTTTCCAGGAGAATCTGACGCCCTCTTCTGACCTATGTGGACATTTGGAAACATAAGTACACCTACCTACAAGCAGGCAATACACTCATATATATTTTATATATACTCATATATATATTACTCATTTTTAATAAGTAAAAAATTTAAAATATAATCTTATTTAATTTGAAACCTAGTGATATTATTGTTCTAATAATTTAGATTTGCCTGATGATTTTCTTGAACACAGTTGGATTTGAAATCTTTCAAAAATTTTCCTGGCATTAGGCTTTTACTTTCCTTGTAAGAGCAAAGTTCCCTTCTTATAGGGAAACTACTTTCAATCTCTTTTTATATTATATATGCATATATTTAAGATGCATTCATAATGGTAGGTTTCTAAGATGTGTTCTAAAAGTCTTTAATTTGGGTTATCCCTCCCTCACTCCCTCCTCCCCTTTCCCACCCCATTGAACACTTTTTAGTCCAATATTTCCCTTTCCTCTTCTATATCACTGCATTCTGTCTCCCCATCCGTGAGAAGCCCCATGATCATTTACTGCTTTACTGACATCTATGGATTTTGCAATGGAAGGACTTACATGCAAGTATTCAGTTAATAATCACTTATGAGAACCTGTAACTTTTGTTTATCTGAATCTGTGTTACCTCACTCACAATGATTGTTTCCAGTTACATCCATTTATGTCTCTTGAAGAACCTGACCTATAGTCCCATGACTGTCAAACAGTACTGGCCATTAACCCTGCTCTTGGTTACCCACCGGAACTTGTGGGTAAGGCCCTATGTCTGAAGACACCACAGACATTTGTTGTAGAATAAGCAAGAGTAAATCAAGCTTGTATTGATTTAAAAACTTCTTCTCTATTAAATAGCTTTCATTTTACTGTAAGGTGCTGTGCATGTTCCCAGAAAAGAGGGGTAATCATAAACCTTGTGCTAGTAGTAAATCCTGTGAACCACAACAACAACCTGGGGGGCAAAATATGTCCACTTGTTCATTGGTGGCATGAATTTTAGTAGAGTAAAATCCATTTTATGACTGGATTTGAGGTCCAGTTTACAAGATGGAGTCCCATACTTGACACTGATATCAAGAATAAGAACCTGTGGCTAAACAGAACACAAGATATAGGGAGAGCCTATTACTATGATTGTGCTAAAAAGACAAAATATTAAAGTAACTTCTAATAACTTATTGTTATACCCATAGATTAATGCATCTCTCAACTCTCATCACAAAGCTTCCCCATGCAGCAGATGGTCATCAACACAGAACCACAACTAGCGAAAGTGCAGAGAACCATAAACTAGAGAGTTGCTAATCTTGAGTAGGACACCTATGCCACATTTTTTCCTCCAATGACTCATTGATCATTGTGGACAGGGAATGGAAAGACTTTAAGAACAAGAGTTTGTGATTGATCACAAGGAAATAGTGTTTTCCAGACACATATGAACTCACAGCAGTGAGGACAGCATGCACAAGTCCTACAGAGATCAAGCCAGGCAAAATCCCAGTATAGACGTGGGAAAATAGATATGAAACCCCAACCCTAGCTAAGGAACTAATGACAACCAATAGCTGTTGGAAGGGAAAGAGTTTGTCTTCTGTAAAGGTGTGGCTCTGAGTAGGTTAACCAGGATCTATTGGACAGACCCATAAAGGATATTTGAGGACACAAGAATTTACATGCTTTTGAAAATCTATCTTTCTATCTATCTATCTATCTATCTATCTATCTATCTATCATTTGTCTATTTCCATGTGCTTGAACTCAAGAGGTGGTCATAAGGAGACATATTTATAGGAAAAGGGTTCTAAATATGGTTAAAATATGTTGTATGGCTTTGAGAAAGCAATTTACCAATTTTTCTGTGCCACATTCTTCTTTAAAACAAATATTTAAATGTTTATTTATATTATGTATTCTCTCAAAACTATAAAAATTGTTATTAGTTATATATGTTGAAATATATTTCCCTTTGGACTGGAGGAAACATACCTCAACATAATTAAAGCTATATATATAGTAAACCCATGACCAACATCATTCTAAATGGAGATAAACTGGAAGAATTCCCATTCAAATCAGGAACAAAACAGGACTGTCCACTATCTTCCCTACCTTTCAAAATATTTATTTGAACTCTTGTGAGATCTATAACATAAAATAAAGAAATTAAAGGAGTGTTAATGGAAAAAGAAGAGGCAAAACTATCACTATTTGCAGACAATATGATATAATGCATAAGAAATCCCCCAAACTCAAGCAGAAAAATGTTAAAAATGATTCATTCTTTCAGTAAATTGGCAGGGTATAAAATCAACTTACAATCAAATCTCAGTAGCCTTTCAATATACCAATAACAAGCAATCAGAAAAAGCATTCAAGGAAATCCTACCATTCATAATAACCTTAAAATATATGTAGAAATAAACCTAACCAAAACCAGTAAAGATTTCTACAATGAAAATTTCAAATATTTAAAGGAAGAAACAAAGTAAGACACTAGGAGATGGAAGGACCTACCATGTTCATGGATCGGGTAGAATTAATATTGTGAAAATGACAATCTTATTAAAAGCAATCTATATATTCAACACAGTTGTAATCAAAATACCCATGATATTCTTCACAGAGATAGAAAAAAATCCTGAAATTCATATGTAATTACAAGAGAGCCAGGATATCCAAAGCAATCTTGGGTTAAAAGAACAATGCTGAAAGGGATCATCATACCAGATCTCAGATTATATTACAGAGCTATAGTTACAAAAACAGCATGGTACTGGCACAGAGACATGTAGATCTATGGAACACAGTAAAACACTCAAACATGGACACACACAATTTCAGTAATTTGATATTTGAGAAACGTACAAAGAATACACAATGGCGGAAAGACAGGCAGCATCATCAAAATCCTTCCTGGCAGAGTTGGATCTCTACCCCAGAAGAATGAAATTGGATCCTTTCACCCTGCACAGAAGTCAACTCTAAATGGGTCAAAGACCTCAATATAAAACATGTTTCTGAAGCTTCTAGAAGAAAACATAGACAGTATCCTACAAGATATAGGTGTAGGAAAAGAACTTTCTAAAGCAGACACCATTTGCCCAGGCATTAGAGTCCACACTCAACAAGTGAGACCTCATGAAATCACAAAACTTCTGTACAGTAATAGAGAAAGGAAATGAAAAGGGGAACCACTGAGTGAGAGAAAACTTTCACATGCTTTACAGCTGTCAGAAAAGTAATATCCAGAATACACAAGGAACTCAAAAAAACAAAGAAATAAGAAACTACTCCATAAAAAGATGTGCTATGGATACGCATAGAATTCTCAAATGAAGAAATGGCAATGCTAAAAAACAATTGAAGAAGTGCTCAACATTCTTAGTAATTAGAAAAATACAGATTAAAGCCACTTTAAGATTCCATTTTACCCCATTCAGACTGCCTAAGCTCAAGAGAACAAAAGACACCAAATGCTGGCAAGTATGTGGAGAAAAGTTAACACTCAGTCACTGCCAGTCAGATTGCAAACTCGTGCAAACCCCACAGAAAGATATACCTTGAGAAAGATATACCACTTCACAGTGGGCTTTCTAAATGTATATTTTTAATTAATTTTTGTGCATTTCATATAAGAAATCTTAATTCTATTTATTTCCCCTCCCCAGTATGCACCACTTTAAAGCCCTCCCGTGGATTTCATGCATTCTGTCATATATGCTATATGACAAGGTTTTATATCCAGATGTGCCTTGGTGCAAATTCATCCACTGGAGTCTAGTAGGCCTATCTAGAGTCAACTCTCCCTCATCCAACAGTAATCAGTTCCTCAGCTAAGGTTGGATCCTGCTGCCCATTTCCCCAGTTCTATACTTGGTTCTTCTCTGATGAGTTTTCATGGGTAATGTGCATACCATGGCTGTAGTTTCATACGAGTAAAGTTTTAGGAACCTGTAAGACTCTGTTTTCATGTGGTCATACACCTTCTCCCCTAGCTCTTACACTCTTTCTGTCCCCTCATCCACAATGGTCTCTGAGCCCAGATCAGTGAATTTTAGTATGTGAGTCCGGTTCAGGGACTCACACTCTGAAAGGCTTTTATTTTCTATGCTTTGGCCATATGTGGCCTTTTGTGTTCATTGCCTTCTGTTGCATGGTGAAGGTTCATTGATGAGAGATGAAAGATGCACTAATAATCATTCTAACCCCTCTTCCACTATGTTGCATAGGCCTAGATATAGCGGTTCCACAGTAGATGTGCCGTTTAGGGCTAGACATCTCTCATACATATATTCTCTGGGTGTGATCAGTTGTAGAACTTGGTAATAGCCTTTATCTGTTGCAAAAGAATATACTTTGATGAGTGGTGACTGGCATACTTTTCTGTAAATATAAGGATACATATTTAGCATACAGTAAGAAATTACAGTTGTCTGGAGTGTGACAGTTTTAGGATTTTCTCTCAGATCTGTGATGTCTCCAGCCATGTGCATTTGGTTATGTTTATAGTACCACACATGAGTTCCCTCCCATCAAGTGGGTTCTAAGTTGAATTATGTTGCTGTGGATTACCCCAAGTACTACTACACCACTATAGTGTGTTGTGACACTCATTATTATGATCATTAGGCTTTAAAGCTAGGTTTGGACCATTGGTTGATTTTCTCCCCTAATATCTGCATAACATCATCAAGAACTATAAGGGCTAATCTTCACAGAGGAGGTTTCAGGTCTCTTTCAGATTTCTTGCTCCATGGGGTCTTACCTTAAAGTTCTGGGAGGTAATCAGGGCCTGTGACAACATTGTGTGTTGTTTGTGGAGTTTATTGGACTTCCCTGTCAACAACTGAAACAGAGGATTCTGCAGACAGGAGAAACAGCCTTCAGGTATACACATACACTCATGTTCAGATATTGTATGTGTCTTTTGGCGGGCTAAGTTTTGAGCTAATAAATTTCCCTTCGGTTTTTCATATCACCTAAGCTTTATTATCTTCTCTCTCTCTCTCTCTCTCTCTCTCTCTCTCTCTCTCTCTGTCTCTCTCTCTCTGTCTGTCTCTCTCTCTCTTTCCATTTTTTTTCTCTCTCTCCCTGTCTGGCTTCCATCTTTCCCCTTGATAAACTCTGTCTCCTCTTGTCCCTCATCTCTTGAACCCCTTCTTCACTTTATCCATGTGTGACCTTTCCCTCACTTCCCCAGTTGAATACTGATTACTTCAGTTTCCTTCCTTTCCCCCCATAACATCTGCTTCCTACTATCCTCCTCTCTCAAGCTCTTTCCCATTACACATTACATTATATACTGTTATACTAAATGAAGTAATGAAGTAATACTTACTTAAAAAACAAGAGACATGTACACCCTCATTTGTGGATCTTAGCACCAAATCCTTACATGTAATCATATACCCTGATATAGCCAGAGTAGAAATGGTATGCTTGAATGTAAGTAATGATGATTTCTACAGGTATCTGGAACTCTTCATGCAGCCTTGGACCAAATTTTCAAAAAGCTGCTGAGGTCAGATAACATGGATCAGGAGCAGAGTCTCCACATGGAATACTTCAGTGCTTTGGAGTTAAATTGCAAATGTGAAACTGCAGCTTCTATAGACATACAAGAATATTAGAGATGACAGAAATTTTGGATATGTTCCAGGGAAATCTACAAGCACCAGAGAGGTGCTCCTAAGAGACCAGATGTGCATTAGGCACATGTGGGGTTGGGTATATCTGATAATGCTACCAGCAGTCCCAGGTACTAAATATGGAACTATGAGGTTTTTCTATGTACTCCTAATTTTCAGTCTTTATGATCCAATCTTTCCTTTCTATGCTTCCCTTTTGAATGGGAATATTTATTCCATTCTATTGCATGTAGAAAGCATGTAACTTAAAAATGTTGATAGGCTGAGAGTTGAGAGTTTGATTTTATTTCAAAATGCAGATGGTACCTTTGAATAATATACTGGTAAGACTATGGTAAAACTGAAAATCAGACTGAATAACGTTGGCATTATTAAATGATCATGAGATGAAGGCAGCCAAGAATAGAAAGTTATTGTTTACAATTAAAATGTCTTTAACAGGCCTGGTGTTGTCACACTTGGTCCTCAGTAGGTGGCATTATTTGGGGAGGAAATAATGGAAAGTTTGGTACATGGAGCATAACTGACACAAATAAGGCTGTAGAATTTGTAGTTAGAGGATTAGAGTAGATCTGAGTTCTGGTTCAAAGATTTGGTTTATTGACTGGTGACACGCTGTAACTACATGGCCCCTGCTTCTGCCTGCACGCCAACCCCACATTGAAACCAGGCACCAAAATAACTCTTCCTACTTCTCAGTTCATTCGATCAGATATATCCTACAATTAAACTCGCAACTAATGCAGCCAAAATTATTTTCCTTAATTTAATTTTGAATATTAAAATTTTAAAAAGTTACTACAAAAATTATCAGGTAAAACTTGTGAAATGTATTTCTATACAAAATTTTGGAGATAAATTTAGGGTAATATCCTGCTCTAAGTACATATGTATATGTGTGAGGGTTTATATAACTACAAAGAAAAATAGAAAATAAAAATGTTTTCCAATTCAATGTCATGAAATGTTTGTCTCAGATTAAAAAAGAATTGTAGTCACATAGAAAAAGTCCATAATTATAACTACACAGATATTTTACTTTGATATTTCAAATATACAAGTAATAGAAATATTTGAAACAAATATGAGTACATTTATATATGATAAATATAAAAATCAAAAGATTATAGAATTATATTTTAGAATTTTCAGTTTAAGAAATTTTAAAAAGAAATCAATATTGACATAGGTAACTATGAAAAAACATAAAATCATAAAGAATTTCCTGAGATATAGGTTTTATCTACATATTTAATCAACCACCTTTGAAAAAGTAAAATATCCAATGTCTAAAAAAGTGAAGTAAACCTATTATTTTCTTAAATAACTGATAGTACTGTCTTTATTTGTTGTGAAACTGATTGTCAACTTGAGAGGAGCTACAGTTACCTAGAAGACAAACCTCTTGGCATGAGTGTGGGGGAGTTTCTAGCCTGTAGACAAGGTTGACTGAAACAGAAGATGTAACCTAAATGTACATGGGAAAATCACCTGTCTAGGCTCCTAGACTGAACAGAAAATAGAAAGTAAGCCAAACATAGACAATCATTTCTTCTTCCTCAGTGTGCATACTCTGTGCCCAAGTGCCTCAGGTTCTTTCTGTCATGGCTTCCCCAAAATGAACAAAAGCATCCAACTGTGAGAAAAACTAAACCCTCCCTTCCTCCCTCCGTCCCTCCCGTCCCTTCCTTCCTTCCCTCCCGTCCCTTCCTTCCTTCCCTCCCGTCCCTCCCCTTCCTTCCTTCCTTCCTTCCTTCCTTCCTTCCTTCCTTCCTTCCTTCCTTCCTTCCTTCCTTCCTTCCTTCCTTCCTAGTATTCTACCACATTCACGAGTAGCTAATGCTCAGTGAAACATAGAACAACTCAGTAAGTAATATATTGTTCTCTTCAGGGTTGAGCTGCTTTTACTTAATCTTAAATTGTATTTGAAAATTTTTCTATTGTAGTGAATTTTGCTTTCCCCTAAGAAAGTTGTTGCTAAGAGACAGATAGAAATACAGTGATGGAGACAGCAAGAGGGTTTCTGAATGACTCCTGAAATTCTTTTCCCCTCTGTTTTGCTGTCCCACTCATTCAAGATGCCGGTGTCCAGAATGCCACATTTGGATTGCTGAATCATGGCGTTCATGAACTCTTCCTCTTTTAACTCTTGGTGTTTTAGAATTCAATCTTCATCTTTTATTACTGGAAACTATTATTGCCAAGAGCAGAAGTACAGATTCCTTGAAGTAAGCTATTTATCCCCTCAGAACACAACGGTGCTGTTTTTCTTGTGTAGACTTGATATCTGAGCCCACACTGAACTTTACATGGAATTAAATTTTTTACCAGATTTTGCAAGTTAGCACCTCAGCACATAATTCCTTGTCTTTCAGGTAAAAATAGGGCACATTTGGATGTGTCCTTTGACCTCTCATTGGGCACTAACAGACCTCCCTATGCTTAACTCTGAAAAAAATAGTAATATAATACCCTATTTATGGCAGTATATATTTCATAGATATAATTATGTATATGTGTACATATGGATTTATAAATATGAAAATATTCGCATAAATATCATATATGTTTAATCTATGTCATAAATATATAAGATATTTTCATAGATGTGGACATACAATGTTCATAGTTAAAGAAATCATCTCATAGATTCTATAAAGTATACTGGAATTGTGTGTTATCTGAAAATATACATGAGTAAATATGTCACTTTTACTACTTACCTGAAAATTAACTTTTGCAACTAAGTGATCACTAATTGTTGACACTATTAGTATTTGCTCTGTTTTTGATATTAAATTTAATTATAAAACACTAAAAACTTAGTAAGACTAAGAATTGGAAATTATGCTCTCATTGATAGTACCTACCCTTGAACATTTTCACGCAAATTAGAAAATCATCAAGGAATGATTCATAAATAATTCTATTTAGGTTCTGACTTATCTTGAATGTTGGCACAAAAGTTCTTTCAGAATTTTCTTCACTAATGCCAACCATTTTCTAGTGGTGTTTTTTTTTTTTTTTCTGTTTTAGTCAATCATATTTTGATTTTTTTTTAGCTACTAAACTTTTTACAAAGGAGATTGATTTTGAGTCAATCTCATCCTGACTGAATAAGACATACTATGCATGACTTATGTTTTTTTTGTTTGTGCGTATGTACGGTTGTGAATTGAATTAACCATATAGAATTTGTCTTGATTTCTTTCTCATTAAGCAACCTTCTAAATGCATCTTTATTTTCCTACTGTATTAAACACTGAGAAAGTAGAACAGCAAAGAATGTATGCTATTATTTTAAATAGTGGAAATACATTGATATAATAAGTACTTTTATTTACTTCAGCATTTTAGATGAGAATCTTGCATTCTTGTGAAACATTAATTAATGTTTAGAGTCTAACACTGTGAAGTCTGAAAATGATGAAACGCATAGACTGGTCTCAAAGGCATTGCCAGACAAATGACTTGGGAGAATCAGGAGTGAGAGTTTTCAACTTTCCACCAATCTCCAATATTTAATTAAAAAAGACAAATTGTGTTTTCTTTCCATATGAGAAAGCCTGTATTGATGAGTATGTTCCCTCTATATTTAAAACAAAGCCTCAGGAGGAAAGCCCCAAGCCCGTAGCTCAGTGTTTTCTCTTTTCTTTCTGATGCTTAAATGGGATACTAGAATTTTGATGATGTATATGTTTCTGTATCCACAAAAGTAGTGGAAAAAGTTATCTTTCTCACATATTATCAGACTTTGTCTTTATAGTTGAAGGACTCAGTGGAAAAAAATTATTACAACTGGTCAAGAGAGACTTGTCACATTATAGAGAATTATTAAGCATTAAAATACTACCTATCACTTTAATGGATGTACCTATACTTCATCTTTTTAAAGATATATTTAAACAATATAAATCAGAAAACAATATAGGCAGGCCTAAAGCCAATCCCAGGTTTTACTGTCTACGTTGAATTATAGTAAATCTATGACTATTTTTACCATTTCCTCTAACCATTAAAATGTTACTGCATTGTATGAGGATAGCTATTTACATTTTGCTGACCAGATCTCATTTTCTCAGTTCAATCAATAATGTTTATAATTAATATACATAAAATACATTCATATTTGCTTCTGTATAACACATAAGATTATATATGCAGATATAAAACACTTTAGCATGTTATACACACACATTATAGAGAGTGAGTCAGCACTCAACATTGAGAGTTGAAGACACTAAATCAATTATTACAGCATAATAATTCATTAGAACAATGGCTGACTACAATTCTATATGGGTGGCACTAATTTAAATCCATGAGGAAAAGAAATAACAAGTGCATGTTAAATAAGTCTCAAAAAATCTTTGACGACTAACTCATTGAGTTTATAAAAATATCAAAATTTATTTTAATTAAGTAAACATGTGACTTCATTTAAATGGTACAATACATTCTTGCATAAATTTCAAGTTGTTCTTATTTTAAATCTATTCAATGAAAAAGATTGTAGGTCCCAAGATACTGATATACTTTCTTAGAAGTAAAGTAATAGCATATAACTTCAATCTTTAATTTATGTCATCTCTTAGGGCTTCTATTTACATTGAAGCTTTAAGCTTTGTTTTTGGTTTTTGTTTTTGTTTTTTTGGGTTTTTTGGTACATGGAAGATCAAACCCAGAGTCTTCTAGAACTAGGAAAACACTCTCCTGTTGAGGGAACATAAATATTCTCTGTATGTTTATTATTTTGAGACTGATGCTTACTAAATTTCCCAAGATAGCTTTGAACTTGCTTCCCCAGCTTCCCTAGTGGTCAGAATTAGAGACATATGCCATATAACCAGTTGCCTTTCTATTTATAAGTCATCTCTCCTATGGAAAATTGATTGACTTGCAAGCATGGAAACCTGAGTTGGGATTCCAGGACACATGTAAAAGGCCAGGTATGAATACAGTTATTTTTAATCCTAGCACTAGAGTGGCAGAGACAAGCAGATCCTTTGTGTCCACTGGCATGACAACCTGGTCAGTACTGTGAGCATCAAGATATTCTAAAAACAAATTGGAAAAACCCCAAGGCATACTTTGAGTTATAACACTTGCATACCTGCCCAACTTAGGTCCTTCATCTCATATCTGCTCTCATCACCATCTGTACATTACAAGCAACGGTTTAGGTAGCCTTTGCACTAGTCCATGCAGACTCAGTTGGAAGTCACATTTTCATGCATTCTTGATTGCTACAGAAAAGAAAATACCCTTGTCTACGCAATCAAAATTCAAAGCTGAAAATCTAACAATTGAATTACCAAGGTTCATATCCAAAACCACTAGTGCGACAGAAATTTTCAAGAATGAGATTTACCTAGCTGAAACCTGGCATACAAATTCTAAAGGAACAACCATGAATATAATTAAAGAATTCAACGATTTTAAAGAATACATAAACACATTGGGGCTGGAGAGATGACTCAGCAGTTAAGAACATTTGCAGTTCTTCCAGAGGTCAAGGGTTCGATTCTCAGCACTCACATGGTGACTAACAACAGTCTGTAAATCTTGTTTCAGGAGATATGACACCATCTTCTGGCCCCTGATAGCTTTGTAGAACATGGGTGCACTTACATGTATGCAGGCAAAACAGTACTACAAATCAGATGAATAAATAATAATTTTTTTAAAGAATACAAAACACCTTAATTATAATAAAGAAGATAGTAATAAAATCCTGAGCAAAGATCAAGAAAACACAAGTGTATGTCTGAATGAAATGATGAAGATAATTTATTATGTGAAAAGTTAAATCAGTAAAGAGAAAAAAATAGCAAAGGAAACTCAAGTTGAAATGAACATGTATGAAAAACTCAATGCATTTAGAAAAATCAGAGTAGAACATAGATCAGGAGAGTAGAATAGATCAGCAGAAGATATAATGTCAGGACTTGAAGATAAAGTAGACGAACTGAATCACTAATAAAATAATATGAAAGATCAAAATGTAAAAGGAATATGCAGGAACTTTGGACACTATAAAAACACAAAATCTACACAACTTAGTCAATGGCTTAGACCAGATATTCAACAGGATCATAGAAGAATTAAAGAAAGTCATGCCTAAAGAAATCTAAGAAGCTCATAGAACATAAACTATGACCGGAAAAAAAGAAAACTTACAATGTCATATTAGTGCTTCTTCAGGATTGGGACATCTATATGGAACTTCTGTCTCCCAAAGCTTAGGATCATTGTGTAAGAGGAGGCAGAAACTTTGTAAGAGACACAGAGGGTGAATGATTACAAGAAAAAGAGTCTTCCAAAAAGCTGGACAGTTACTCAGATAAACAACAATGGTGACAGCATGCATGAGTCCCATGGAAGATTACACCAGACAAAATACCCAGAATAGATATGGGGAAATATGTAAGAAATCCTAACCAAAACTTAAGGAACTGATTACTGCTCTGAGGGATAAAGACAGTGTCTTAAGGGATGGAACTCTTGGTAGGCACAGTGGATGGACACACACTGAAGGGCAGATGGGACATAAATCAGACTCTATATCAAAGAGCACATTAAATTAGGTGGAGGGCAGTAGAGAAAGGTGGAATCAGGGGAGGGGATCCAAAGCCATCAACCTACATTTTATGAAAATAAAAAAATTAAAAGAAACAAAATTGAATAAAGAAAAAAAAAACATAAGAAAGGATTTTAAAAGATAAAAGAGAAAAAACCCACAAATCATATATAAAGGAAAACCTATCAGAGTAACAGCTGACTTTTGAATGGAAATGTTAATTACTAGAAGAGCCTGGACCATGGTACTTTGCATTGTAAGAGTCCCACACAGGCCAATCCTGAGTGTGTTACCCAGAAAAACTATCTGCAATGCTCAACGGAAAAAGAAAATCTTTACATGATATGTACAGGGTTAAGAAATTCATGTCCACAAAACCAGAATTAGAGAGAATACTGGAAGTAATACTACAGACTGAAGAAAAGAATAAACACAGCTAAAATGCTATGGAAAGAAAAGAGATGAAGTGATAGTTTCCCAAAACACAAAATTGAACCAGGGAGAAAAGCAACAAACATCTAAAAAAAATGCAAACACCAACAAGAAAATGACAGGAAACAGCATATACCTTTCAACAATAACATTAAATGTTGATGACCTCAACTCACCAATCAAAACAACCATGTGATTTGAAGAGATTTAGAAACAAAACCCATCTTTTGATTGTGTAAAAAGAAATTCATCTACATTAAATGAATAGGCTCTGTCTTAGAAATGAAGGACAGAAAAATTAATCTAAGCTAGTGGGACCAGGAAACAAGCAGATAAGTTTTTCTTAGTATTTTTTTCAAATAAGAGTTCACAGCAAAATTAATCAGAAGAGATAAAGAAGTTCACTTCAATGTGATCAAAGGAGCAATTCACCAAAAAGACACTTCAGTCCTAAACATATAAGCACCTAGGAGGTCTACTGCTGTAAAGGTACAGATTGCTCTCAACTTAGTAATGACAGGTGATTTCAGTATCCCACTTTCTCCAACAGGCATGTCATCTGGACAAAACGAAAAGAAAGACTGAAATTAAATGACATCATACACAAAATGGGACAAATAACTATATAATATTCTACCTAAACACCAAATCATATACATTATACTCAACAGTCCATGGAAATCTCTAAAGAAAATAGACACCATAATGAGACCTGAACAAATCTCAACAAATACATAAAAATTGAAGTAACTCTGTATCCTGTGTGACCATGTTAGAATAAAGGTTAAAATATACTGCAAAAGAATCTATAGTAATTACAATAACTCATGGAGACTGAACAACACACTTTGAATGACAAAATGGTCAAGAAGATATGAAAAAATAAAATAAATTTCATGTAATTAAGGAAAAAGGAAACCCAGCAACCACCCCTGGAACACATTTAAAGTAGTCCCAAGGGAAACTTAGAGTTCTAATTCTAGAAAAACATCAGAAAGATAAATAAATGGCAAAACGATACAATGGAAAAACTTTAAAAAACAGTAAAAAGGAACAAAAAGAGTAGGCAGGACTCAATGATAAAATTAGTGCACAAATTATTAGGATAGGAAAAAAGAAAACAGCACAAAAAAGCGAACAAATCTAATGTCTTGTTCTTTGTAAAGATAATGACAGTTTACAGACTTTTCAACTCAAATAGACAAAAAAAGAAAACTTAAAAGAAATGAATACATTTGTATACTCATCCAAACTGATACATTTAAGGAAGAAGAGATGAACAAATTTAACAGACCAATACAAATTTGGAAATTGAAACAGCAATACAAACATATCCTATTTTAAATGCCCACACACAAATGGATTGATAGCATCAGAATTCAACCAGATTTTCCAAAAAAACTACCATCAATATTTCTTAAATTACTCAAAACTAGAAATATAAGGAATAACTCTAAACTCTTCCTTTGAAGTCAGCATTATTCCCCTATGTAAATGAGTCACAAATAAACAACAAATAGAATCTGAAGGTAAACATCCCTGATGAACATAGTTGTAAAAATTCTTAATAAAATACTTGCAAATTGCTTATAAACACATATGAGAAAGACCATTTACTAATATCAATTCAACTTTATTTTGGAGATATGTAAATAGTTTTACATGCGTATGTCAATTAATGTAATAAATCATGCTAATGGAATTAAACATGAAAAACAAAACCATATCAATAATGACATTAAAGGCCACTGTCAAAAACTCAACATTCCTAGATGATAAAAGGCCTAGGGAAAACAGAACTGGAGGGAACCTACCTCAGTATAGCAAATGCTATCGATATATTAACAGCACAAAGTCTGTAGGAGTGAATTTTGTAAGAAAGACTCTTTATAAAAAATGTATGCAAATTCAAATTTCACATAATTTGTAAAACAACTTAATCAGATCTTTTGAGAAAATCTGAAACTATATAATCCTTATAAGATTAAAAATTTGTTATTCTTCATACAATGATTTAAAATCCCAGGGCAATTAACTCATGCAAGCAAAGCTGAATGCATAGTTTAAATCTTATAACATGTTGGCTAATTATACCTCTGTTACAACTTTGAATAAGAACAATATGTGTGCATGAGAGAGTTGACAGCAATGAGAAAAAAAGAATAATGATGTTGAAAACAATGGTTCCACCACAAATATTGTAATCACATTTGGGCATATGGTGACGACATTTGTAATTGGCTTTGGGGACTGCTCTGAATCAATAAGGTCAGGAAAACAGATTCTTCCTTTGCACATACAATATTTTTCATGTCTTTTCTATAACATATTTAATAGGTTGATCAAAATATATGAGGCAAAGATTTTTGTTAAACAGAATCGAATATACACAATTCTGAGAGAAATCAGAGCACTTCAGAAAAGACAGGGACCACTCTTGGACAAACTAATCGAGGAGTAAAATTTTTAATAAATGTGATCAGAGCAAAGTACCCAAGATCATCTTAAATGAGAAAACCACATAGAAATCCCATTAGTATCAGGAAGAAGACAGAATTGCTCATTATATTCTTCAATACAGTATTCAAATCCTTAGTTATAGGGAAAGAGAAGGAAATTAAAGGGATATTTATTGGAAAAAAAAGAAGACAAAATTTTCATTTATTCAGATTTTATATTGTCCATAAAAGATCCCAAATATGTAACCATGAATCTCCTAGAAGTTAAACATTTTCATTAAGTTGACAGGATAAAAAATCAATTTTATAAAAATCGGTAGATTTTCTGTAGACCAATAACAAGCAGACAGAGAAACAGATCGTGAAAACATTATCATTTAGTAACCCAGACTGAAAAAGACAAGCATCCCACATTCTCTCTTATTTGTGATCCTACTTCTGAACATTTATAAGTTTGCATATAGACTTACATAAGTATAGAAGCCATAAACATAAAGACAAGGGGAGAAGATGTTTACAATGAACTCTATACGGAGAATAGTAGTACAAAAGCACCATTAAGGAGAAAATGCATCTCTCTCTATATAAATATGTACATATGTTGAATGAAATCACAGCATACGGAGTAATATTGCCTAGAGCTTTAATTAACCCCCCAATGTAAATTACTGGAAAACTTCCTTCTTCTTGTTGGTTAGGGTAGTCAGAGACCCTTAAAACAATATAGAGTTCTCACAATTGTCCCAGAACTTAAAGGCAAGATGTGGAATTTAGGGGAATTTTGCTCCAAACTTACTTGAAAACTTCCTTACCCAGCTGTAAAACCTATAACACACAATAATGATCAGCATAGCTAGACATTCCTAATGGTGCCATAGTGCCACTTTTGTCTTGGGGGTAATCAAAAAACTGTCTAATCGGACTTAAGTCTCACTCATTAGGTAGGAATTCATGTCTGGTACAGTAAACTTAGACAAATGCCCATGGATGGAGAGGATACAGACCTTAGAGAAGACACTACAACTGTCATTTTCTGAAACCAGTATGTCTAACTGTATTTTGAATACTTAGTCTTATAATCAAAGGTAACTGTAGCACTTACTCTTCTTTCAAAGCTTCCTTTTACAACAGATGAAGATTATTACAAAGATCTACTAATGATCAAAATACAGTATAAAAGTTATCATCTGGAGGTCAGTCCCAATGATACTTCTGAAATTAAGCCCTACTCATAAGCCTCAAGCAACATCACAGAAAAGAGCACAGAAAGTTAAGAGCCAGAATATCATACTGCTGCTGTTAGATAGTGTCTTCCTGACATGAAAACCAAGTTACATACATGAGATCACAACATGGTTGCCTAACAAGACATGCATATAACAATAGCAGTTAATCTATCTTTATGGATGAGAAAATTTCTCAAGGTCTTACTTCTAGATTTAGAGCTACAGGCATTGGACAGCTACTGAAAGAGGACAGATCTGTTTTCTCCAGGGATAAGCTCCCTGTTAGGTTATCAGATTCCAAGTAGTCAGTCCTAAAAACATGTACATTCAGGTGTCATTAATGCTATGTTGTGTGTATCTCTTTCTCTCTCTCTCTCTCTCTCTCTCTCTCTATATATATATATATGCTATGTAAACATGTATATATTTTTATATTTGTTGCATGTGAATATGCAAAATAATAAAGTGTCATAAAATTGAAAGAGTGTGAGGACACATTATTTAGGTGGAGCAGAGGGAGGGGTGGAAGTGATATAAACATAATATTCATTAATGAAATTCTTAAAAATAGATTTTAAAAGGCAAAACAAAAGCAAAGAGGAAAGATTCTGGGAATATAACCTGAGATTGAATTTTGGACTACCCGAAGCATGCACACGCGCACACACGCACACACACACACACACACACACACACGAGTGATGCATATCAAAATAGAAATTTAACATTGAAAAGTATTTCAGCTTTCAGCTGCAAAATCTGTGTAAATTTCATACAAATGCATAGAGTGAAAAGTAAATGTTACTGAGATGAAAATAATGGACCTTAAAAACATGACTCAGTATTTCTCAGTGAAATGAAAGATATCTCAAAGTATTTTAAAATAATTGTTTTTATAGAATCATTGAATTAATATAGGCAATGTAATATGAATAATAAAGATAAAACTCAGGTAACTCAATAACCTAACTAATAACAGTTGTCAAATAAATCAATAGAAGTGAAATCATATCATCATTACTTTAGGCTTTACTTCAGATACTAAGTTGTTTGTCATTTTTACATTCATGTAGAGGAGCTTATGCATTGTAAACACATTTAGTCATGATATTTTTAAGTTTTATCATTCCAGTGAATGTACAATCTATACATGTCTGCTGGAATGCAAATTATATTACCTCAAGACTTCACAGACCTCATCACTTGTTTTTTGATCAAAGTGTCTGAATATATATTTTATGTGGTGTTCTATGAATAACTGTGATAAAATAATTTGAAAATATGGAATTGGAAATTTATGAAACAGAGAAGTAAAAATGTCCTCTTCGCCATCATAATAGGCCATAGATGTTACAAATACAATAATAATATTAAATGAATTTTTGTGATAAACAGAATAGTAACTATTAATATACACTACCAACACTAAATGTCTTAGAAAAATCCTATGGAAACTACCATTATAGAATCTTATGATACTAAACACACATTATATAAATTGATTAAAAGAAGTTATTTTTTAATAAGGGGCATTGTTCCTTGTAGGCATCACCAACTTACGGAAAAGAAATAGAAAGAAGAAAAACTGAAAAAATACATTAATGACATTTTAAATATATACATGGTATCTTTTACCATTTGAAGTTTATTTACATAAGTTTTTGTATATACACATAAAAACACTATATATATCACATTTCTATTATTTGAAAAAAATAGTCTATTTTTCAGAATTATTCTTGCATTTTATATTTTCCTCAATTATCTTTCTTAACATTGTCTGTACATACTTCTACTTTCAAGAAAATATGATTCATTTCACACTTTTTAAGATCCCAAGTTAGGTACAAAATATATAGTACAACTTTTTCCAAGCTAAAAATAATAAAAAGAACAGCATGTCCTTGTTCTCTATGCAAATATGATTTATTCAATCCTGCCTCCTTTGCACTCATACACACCCCTTGCATTGATACACATTAGCTATGATTGTAGACTGAGATACAAAAGAAGCACTTGGCGATCTCAGAAAATTTACCTTGGATAGCTATTTTTTAATTTATACTAAGTTCCTAAATATAGAAATGAAATAATCAAATTTAGGATATAATTATGATGTAATGAATAGTATATCAATGTATAAAACTCATTGGAGCATTTATAAAATATAGTTATAAATTTCATGATCCTCACATGTATAAGAAATTATACTAGAAATGTCAGTAGGATGATTTGAAAGAACACATATTGATTTTCTCATAAGATTTCAAATGCTTCTGAACTTTGAAAAATAATCCAGTGAAATTTTATGAATCATAAGGGAAAAGATCAATTCATGGCCCAACACCAGTTTCTTGACCAAGTAACCCACACAAATGACTGACATAGGACTGGACACTGGTGCAGAAGTAGCGTTTTTAACTTCAGGCCAATAAATGGCTACTTAATTGGTCTTAGAGCCCACTCAATGGGATGAGACTCATGTGTGGTACTGTAATCATAGTCAAATGCACATGGCTGAAGAGGTCATAGATCTTAGGGAAATCTCTATGGCTGTCACATCCTTAGTAATTGCAAAACATATATCCCTATATTTACAGTCAAGTATCCCAGTCAGGACTCCTATATCAAGTTCCACTCACCTAACATTCAGGTGCCATTGCAGAAGAAGGGGAGGAAAGATTGTAAGAAGAGGTCCATGACCATATGGAAAAAGCAGCCTACAAGCTCCTGGGTCCCTGCTCATATGAATCCACAACAACGATTTTGGTCAGCTCAAGACCAATGAAAATTCAAGAAGACAGAAACCCAGCATGGAATTGAAATGGGTAGCAGACCCCAATCTTTGCTGAAGAAATATTGGCAACTTATTGCTGTTGGGTGAGGATGAGCTAATTTTCTTAAAGTGAGGGACTCTGGATAGGCTGACTAGACCTCAGGGATGAACCTGCACCAAGGAACATTTGGGGACACTAAATTGATACAGTAGAACTTAACACAGATGAAGAATGTACGGATTACAGTTGGGGGGGCACTCTAGGAGAATTGCCAGTGGGGTAGGAGGTAGGTGATTAAGATTGATTGAGATCCTCTGTATGAAATATACAATTATTGAATTAAAAATATATAACTGCTTCAGAATACGAAGAAGTCAATCTCAACTCCATGTAATTCGGTTACAGATATAAGTATCATTTAAGCTTCTGTTCAATTAACGGACAGTTGTTTATAAAATTGCAATTTCAAAAATCAAATAATGGGCTATGACATAGTGAATAAATTGCTAGCTATGTAAGCATAAGCACCTGAGTTAAAGTGTAAGAATCCATATGAAAGTTAGGGCTCATGAGCAAAGAAAGGTTTATCCTAGATTGTCCAATCTGTCTAGTCAATCTGTAAGTCCCATGTCTAACAAAAGTTCCTACATCATAAATTAAATTGATAAATATTTGCAAATTGGTGTATATTAATTGTCTTTTTAAAAACCATTTTGTTTCAGTTGAAAAGGAGATATATCCTTACTTTTATTCAAATCCATAAAACACAGAAAGGTATAAATAAGAACAATTATTTTAAAATAATATTCTTTCACTTGCCTATAATCACTGATGATAAATACTGTAAGAATTGTAAAATTCCTTCTAAGAATTAGCTCCCATATTAGAAGTTAGTATGCAAATTACCAAGGGATAAAACCAATCAATGATTCCATAAAAATGAAACTTTATGAACTACACCAATGACCAGCCCATCAAATAATCTGTACTGATACCATAGTAGCATTTTTATCTCTGAGGTAATCAAAGCTGTCTAGTTAGATCTAAAGCCTTCTCAGTGGGAGATAACTCATGTCTGGTACTGTAAAATTGGCCAAATGCACATAACTGCAGAGGCCATAGATTCTGGAGTAAAACCTATTCTTGTCATAAACATAGACTAACATAATTTCTTATTTCATTCTAAGTACTAATCCTTATATTTATATATAAGTGCACCTCTCACCACTCATTAAAGAAGCTTCTGTTGGCAACAGATAGAGACTATCACAAAGTTCTACAGTGGTGAAAAGCACAGAATAAGTGTTGTGAGGTGCCAGTCCTAAGCAACACATCTAAAACACAACCTCTTACACCTTAAGACTCAGTGAACATAGTGGGATAGAGGGCAGAAAGAATATTAATGCAACTCTCAACGCTTACCAGTGCAGATTCCTCAGAGAGTAAGAAATTAGAGAGAACTTATCCCTGAATAGAACATAGACAGATATTAGATCTCTAACACCTGAGGTTCACAGACCTTTTCAGAAGAGGAAGTGGGAAGATTCTAAGAGCCAGAGGTAGTTGATGATCACAGGGAAACAGGGCTTTCCAAAAATCTAGAGAGTTACTCATATAGACTTGCAACAATAGTAAGAGAATGCGTGAGATTCATGCATACCCAAGCCAGACAAAATGCCACACAGAAATGGGGAATTGGATAAGGAGCCCTAATCTTAGCTGAGGGACTATTGGTCATTGATAAGCAGTGGGAGAGGGAGAGGTAACTTGCTTGAAGGGTCTGATGCTGTACAGACTAACTGAACTCCAGCAGATAGATGAACACTGAAAGAAACTGGGATTCCCAAGCTCGTCTCAATAGGCCTTAACAAATATGACAGAGTACATTAAATCATATGAGGGAGGCTATATTGGGGTCTAGATATGGGGAGGATTCCAAATATGATCAAAATATATTGTATAACACTTGTGAAAATACAATAAAAAATTAAAAAAAAACAGTTTAAAATATTTTCATAAACAACTTTAAAAAGTGTCTTTTTCATATTTTTGATATTTTCTATAAAATATTGTTCACAAGATAACATATAAGTTCACAAGTAAAGTGTAACATTTTAATATTCTTTGTAATCACAAAGATATCTATATATTTCTATACACACACATATAGAAATCCATGGTGTGCAGTTCTTTATTTTCTTTTGAGACAGGGTCTCCCTGTAGCATCAATGGACCTGGAACTCACTATGTAGTCCAGTCTGGCCTAGACGTCACAGAGATCTGCCTGCTTCTGCCTCTCGAATAATTACTTAAAGGCCTGGGCCACGACTCTAGGCTTCATTTACCATTGTTATTCTGTGGGTTTGAATATTTCCACTATTCTAGTACCTCTTTTGTCCTTCTCACGACGTGATGTTTTTTCCATATTTTAATAGTGAATGTATTAGAAGCAAAGTACACAGTTAATCAAACTCCTTATAGCATTAAGTGCATTAATCATATTTTTCTTGAAAAAATAAATTATTAATTTCAGAATCCTATAATAAAAGAAATATGCATTTAGAAAAGATCACATATCATAGTCTGAGAAGGAAAAGAATGAAGGAACATCTTGAAAATATGGGAAAAATAGCATTTTCAGAGAAAATATTATTTATTTTGTAATTATTTTTAAATCATTAATTTGTATTTTTAGGGTGTTAATATTACTTAAAAATTAAGCCAGGAAATTTGATGTGTTTGACAGATTCTATTTTATTGTTGGACATAGTTTTTGTAGAAAAATAACAGATTCGTCTCTAAATTAGAATGGAAATCTTTTTTTTTTAACCTTTGTAAATATGTACTAAAACCTTCAAATTTTGACAAAAAGAGATTTAATCATTTCTTCACTGACTCTATCAAACTTTTTTCTTGATGAAAATACATAAGTAAGCTTTCTATTTTCTGGTAGAAAAAAAAACATTGGAAGACTGAGAATAGAAACATGAATACTCATATTCAAATAGCTGAATCATCTGTTAGGTAATTCAGGAAGAATATATGAAGCATCAATTTGTGCATTCAGCCACTATTAATATATGGAAAATAATACAAAGTAATAGGTACGTCTTAAAAATGAAGGAACTAAAGGAAGATACAGCCAGAAGTCAGAAAGAAAAAAAAAAAAAAACTCTGCATGCTAAAATTGAAATTCAGAGGTTACCTGTAAGCTGAATTATCCAAATAAAGCTGGTGTCCCTGGTGTTTATATGCTTTCTGCTTAAAACATCTTCCTTCTCATATACTTTTTTTCTTCCCATTTACGGTGCAGATTTCAGATTTATGTTGGTGGGCTGATTGCTAAATGGAGTCATCACTCCCTTTCAAATCATTCTGCTGGCAGAAGTTCACCAGTAGCTTATGCATTCATTAATGCCTTCATTTCATTTTCATATATCCTTCAAAGTCATGTATTCCTCAGACCAAAGTTTAAACTAAATGCTTTTTCACATGCGTTCAAGTTCATGACAACTTGAAACTTGAAACAGATTAATAAATGATTAATAGGTTGCTTTTTATTTTCAGTCTACTTATGGAAAATACCTGAAATAGCAAACACATGGAAAAGATAAATTAGAATAAATGAAACACTAAATATTTGATTAAAAGACAAAAGAAACTAAAATGATCCTAAGACATCAGTATTTCTTTTCCAGTCTAAGGCTCCTCACTAGTACCCTAAAATCCACTCTTGGTTTTGAAAATTGTTTCATTTAATACTTTAAATTTAATGATTTCATCCATGTTTAAAATCACTCAATAGCTCACCTTTGTTCTTAGACCAATGTACAAAATTCTTAGCATAGTTACTGGATTTCTTGAGTTGGGCCTTTCCTTATTCTTTTGCAGGCTGTTCTTAATGACTTCGTCCGGACTTATAATCTGCAGAAAGGATAATGTCTTTGTTTTTTATAGTACTTTCCCACTACATTTTCTCTGAGGTATATAAAACTTTATTTTATTTATTTATTTTTTATTCACGCTGGATCTTATGTCAGCTACTCAGGCATCATTTGAACCCCTTTGTTAATTTCTAACTATGTTGTATATTCCTACATATTAGTATTTACGTTGCTACTATGAGCAGTGTCATCTCACTGGAATATCTTTGCAACAGTTAAGAGAGACCATATGATGTGAACTGTCACTGGGAAACAAGTGTTGAAATAACAAGTGACACTAATTATACACTAGCTGATATTTATTAAAACAATGCTTCATTTTGTCATGTTCACATTTTATGAGGTTTCTTTGCAATGTGCTAACAAAAATTCTCACCATTTAATCATTGTTATTTCATATACTGTCATGTAAATTAATATTGAATGTTAATCTACATAAAAATTTGTTCATGGAAAATACTTCCAGAGACGAAACAGGTAAAAAGTAAAAAAAAAAAAAAAAGTTTTCTGAGTTTCTAATACAGGATTTGATTTGAAAAAGCACATAAGCACATATTTGTGTTCCAAAATTTTTTTTTCTAGTGAATTTAAGACAATTATATGTCTATTGTCCTCAGAAGATACCCAGTTTAGAAAATTTCCGGAAATACTTAAATACTATCACTAGTGCAATTAATATCGTCATCAAAATGAATTAAACTTGATTTCCAAAACTCCTTATACATATTTCTAGCTTTTCCTATTTTTTCATTCACTCTTCTATTAAAAGCATATTTTATGAATAATATGTTATATGAAAATTATATGTAATCTATTGCACTTTTACTAGTCCTATTCAGTCCAAGTAAACTACCACACTTGTTTCAAAGAAGGTAGAGTTTGAAAATAGATTGCTTGTCTTATCAGGAATGATGGCCATCTTGGCAGTTTGATGTCTCAAGAAATGACAAAATAATATCTGATCCTAGTCTTCGGTGCCTGACAGACATCAGGAATATCAACTGATTTTGAGTTGATAAATATCCCAGAGTACAAAATGCACAAGGTTGTTAAACCACTGACAAATAGCTGAAACTGTAGCAAAAGTAAATGTATACAATACAAGTATAGGAAATAAGGATGGAACAAAGTCTAGAGTCTAGAAGGAACATTAAACACATAATGTGATTTCATCCTTTCCTGGTCACTGTTAATATACAAATAGAATTATATTTTGTAACATTTTTTTCAAATATAACTTTGCATGAAGAATGGTTTCATGAAAATGAATGTTCGTGAAAAACAAAAATACTCATTTTAAAATTCTATATATAATTCAAGAAATTAGATAATAGAGTTGTAAAGTTTTACATTTATCTATAATAACTTGAGAAAACCGGGCATCAAAATTTGGTGGACTCGAGAGATGATTAAATTGTTAAGTCCATGGGCAACTCTTCCAGAAGATCATTGTTGAGTTCCTAGCACCTACATAATGGTTAATAATAATTCATAATTCTAGTTTCCAGGGATCTGATGCCTTACCTGGCCTTCATGAACATTGCACACGTGGATGCACGTACGTAACATGTTGGCAAAATATTAACACAAGTAAAATAAAAATAAACATTCAATAGAGTCGTAATAAAAATGACTATGATTTATTTGGGCTAAAATTGTTGAAGAAAGTTAATGAGAAGTTTGTAAGGAGTGAAAAACAAATAAATATCTGGGATGAAATATGTTGTTGGGCATAATGCAGAGTGAGCCTAGCTAGGCCAACTGCCGGAAGGAATGGAGGAATCGCTCTCTGGGTGTGGTGTTCCACACCGGTTGGTTGTGAAGCCAGTTTCTGCCCAGCACCTGGAGAGAACCTAATCTACCTAGGAACAAACTGCAATTGGTTGTAGTCAGGACCCCAACCCATAAGGCTATTGGCTAACAAGACCTATAAGACACTCCGCCCTTTCTTGAATAAATGAGTTTGCAGCTGACCACGACTGCTGGCTTCCTGCTCAACTCCCGGAGTCTGTGTGTTGACTCTGTGCCTACTCGCCTTCTCCCCCACAGTGGAGATCCTTCGGTCCCCCTCCGGCTGGCCCTGAGTCCTGGGACCCCCAACAATATGTAAGCATTTCTTTGAAAACAAGATAAAAATTGTAAACATTTCATTTAACTGATTGTGCCCACAGAGTAAGGCAGCAGTATGAAGTAATTTGTCAATAAATAATTCTGTATGTGAAGGCTAACTTGGGAATCCAATTTGATGTGATTAAGTGATTTGGAGATTGTTCATAGAGTGTTATGATTGGGTGAGTCTGCTGGGATAAAGCCACAGGAGGAGGACAGAGGAAAGAGCTGCCTTTGATGTGGGCAGATGTCTTTCCTCCATTTAATGAAGCGCCCAGAGAGAACAAATTGCCCAAACAAACTTAAATCCTGCAGTTGATGAGCTTGTACCTGAGTATCGTACATTAAGTATCCAGGTTCTTTGGCTTCTGGATCACAAGGCTTGCTGCATGGCCCCCTGCTTTCTCCTGCCTTCATTGTAAAGGTGAGAGTTTCAATAGTTTCTTCTCTTGTTCTGAGTTTTTCAAATTTGCAGTAAGCCAAACTAATGCATTTCCTAGGCCCCCTGAAGCACAGAACTATTGTGAGGCTTCTCAACCTTTCTAACAATGGGAACGAAATCCTTTCGTAAATACCTAACAAATGACTTTTTATCTATCTATCCATATATTTATGTACTAGTCTATTTATCTATCATTTACCTACCTTCTTTTCAATATGGCTGATGGATCTACAATCTATTTATTCACCCTATTCATTCTTTCTGGTGAACACAAACTCATATACCTATCAAATTATCTATTAAAAACAATGAAAATAGATTAACAATGAAATAGGAATTTGAAGAATAAGGCACTTATCTTAATATACTATAAGTATTTATTAAAATGATTTTCATACAAATATCAGAGACACTGCATCCAAAGCATATATATATATACAAAAATTATTAGATTATAGGAGTATATATCAGAAGTAAATTTTGATTGTTTTCAAAACATTCACAAATTTAATACAAATTAAAATTTTAATAAAAGAAATACATGTACTATTTCATTTAAGAAAATATTTGAAATTTTAAACGTAGATTTTATGATTTTTAAAAATGACTTAAAAATTATTTTATGTGTGTAAGCATCTTGTCTACATGTATGAGAGTGCTCCAGTGTTGTGCAGTGCCAAACTCATACACATAAAATAATTTTTTTTAAAAAATCATAAAAAAACTACTACGTATGATTCTTAAATGCCATGTGCGTAGTTGGAATAGAACTCTGGTTCTCTGCAAGAGCAGTTAGTGCTCTTAACTGCTGAGCCATCTCTCCAGCTCCTAAACTTGTAGTTTTAGGTAAAACATTATATAGTTTCATCAACACAATAAATTTAACTTTGGGTCAAAAAAGAATTTGAGAAATAAAATGAGTTATGTTAATATTTTCTTTCTGGAATGCTGTGATGTGGATTAAAATATTTTCTTTATATTGCTTTCTAAACACCCATAAATACACACATATTTGTAAATCAACAAAAATACTTAGCAAAAAATACATCTAACTTTAAAATATGATTGTGTTTTAAAAGGTATTTGAGATGGGCTACAGCTGTATTTCTTCTATTATATTTGAAGTCTGATGACGAGGTTAACCTCTGAAATGCAGGAAAGATTTGAGCCTTGATGCCTGTAAGTAGGATTGTTAAATCAGAATAATTGATGAGAACTGAGGTCAGGAGTTTCTGAATGGGAAAATGTGTTTCCTGATTTTCTTTTGAATCTTTTATGTATAGAATCTTATAATCTGTAAATAATCGTAATTTGAGTTCTTCCTCACCTATTTGTATTGCTTTTATCTCCTTGACTTGTTTATTGCCCTAGATAAGAATTCAAGCAATGTATTGAATAAAAATGGGGAGTGTGGACATCCTTGTCTTATTCCTGATTTTACCAGGAATGCATCGAGGTTTGGGATGTTTTGTTTGTTTATTTTCCATCTACTTTGGCTGTGGGCTTGTTGCATATTATGTTATATCTCAAGTATTCCTATCCTACTGCAGAGGTACCTAGACATCCATGTTCCTTGTTGCCTTACTTAAAATAGGCAGGCAATTGAAATAACGCAGATTTTCACAAACCAATGTGTGGATATTAAAACTATTGTACATTTAAACTAAGGAATATTATTGAGATCTTAAGGAGAGCAAGCCTGAAAACTGTTGGAAACTGATTAAAGGTGGGTGAAGGAGACTAGACCTTCCTTAAGATCTCTAGATAGGATGAATACACTCCAGTAGGTAAACATGCACCAGAGGACATCTGGGTAAAATGCTTGACCAGATGAGACTTAACATGTATGGCAGAATACATGAAGCCAATGACAGGGGGATGTAAGTGTATGGATGGGGGAGGGAGTCTACATTTGATTAAGAACTATTATATCAAATGTCCAGAATCTCAATAAAAAAATTTTAAAGTAGGAAATCTTAAAAGAAAGGAAAACAAAAATATATAATTCAGAGTTAATGGATGGAACTGGAAACAATCATCAAATGGGTTAACCCAAACCCCGAAAGATGTATGTTGCATATTCTTTCTCATTCATGAGTGGATGATAGCATTGAATCTTTAGGGAGATGTATTTCAACTGGAAAATCCATATATGTAAGGAAAAGAAAAAGGGGCCATGGGGGATCTGGGATTTATGGAAGGACAGTGATATAATGGAATAGAAAGTTTTAAATCTGAAAAATGGGAAGGCAGGGCAGAGTAAGATGTAAAGAGATGGATAGCTAACATTCAAAACCTTTTGAAGCAGTTCTATTATATAAGCTTCTTAAAATATGTACGTAAATCATATAAAAACCAGTTTAAATATAGCTACCATGTAATGTCAGTTTAATGACTCTATCAGATGCCACAAAATGGAAAATCCATTGCCAAAAACTGACTTCCACTTTTGAAGCTGTTGACTAGGAAGGTGTCAGAGAGCTTCAAACAATATTATTGCCATTGCTCTTATTTACCCATCATAATAATTTGATTTTGTTAGGTCTTTCCATATGTTTTTTCACTGACTGGAATACATGTTTTAATTTTATGCTTTTAAGTAATTTATTATATATTTATAAATTATATCTTTAAATGTATACATTATAGTCATATATTTATGATTTATTTATTATTTGAGATGAGATAAGCAAGAAAGAGGGAATGATACAGAAAGATAAACAATAGCCTGTAAAAATGTGAAAATGTACTGGTTTATTTAAGCAATTATCAGCCAATACAGAATTTCTAACTTAGATGAAACATTATTAATAACAAAATTTGATGCCTAGAAGGAGAATTATCAGGTAGTGCAACCTTAGTAAACCGACTCTTGTGGGTTCTATGCTTATAAATCTTAGGTTTAAATCAGGAGATTTTTATGCTGGTTAAGTGGGGTCTCTCTGCATAGAGCAATGATCTGTTCATGAGCTCTATTAAACACATTATAATTTCCTAATTATAAAGGGTAAATGTTATTTGTTTAAAAACTATCTTACATGCCAAACTATAGAAACGCAAGTGTCTTTAGTGTCTTTATACACAATCGGTATGGTAAAGAAAATGTAGAAATGAAGTAAAATGCAAATTTCTTTACATCTATGTCTTTATCATAACCTTATTTTTGCACAAACTATATAGGTTTTACTCTTTAGTCATTTTATTAACAAAATGAAATTGAATGAGTCATATAATCACAACATCATCATATTTAATAAACAGTATATCCATCAAATAATATAAAATTTTCCTGTTTTGGAACAAATTCAATTTGGTTTCTTTCCATGACATTTAATATCAATGTTTGCTTTCAGAGCTTGATGAATTTATCCTTAAAATACAATGCACTTCCAAATATCATCACCTCATTTACCACCATAATATAAAGCCTTACTTTCATTCTGAACTATGCAATAATCATCACAAAGAAAATGTAATATGTTCTTCCTTCTGTCTCTTTTCCATATATTTCCATATTTCTTCTACATAGAACACAAAATGTCTACTATATTTTTGGCGTTATTATTTCTTGTTCATAGGATTACGTAACTCAATTTGTGAAGTTTGAAAACTTATTTCAAAAGAAAAAGAATGTGTGGAGCAGGAAGGGGAGGGTATTTGTGTTTCCTGAGAAATTTGTTCAGTTACTTTTTACTATCAGAAACTTCAGGTGCATTATTTTTTCTGCAAAATGGTGTAAGACAGTGTCCATTTTCAAGGAATGATTTCATATAATAGCTATGTTTTGTAAAATGTTCTCAGGAGGCTGTCCTTTATCTGGTCTGATGCTTAAGTTACGCAGCTAGGCATGTTTCAACATGAGATCATGGTCCAGTTTCCATGGTAGCAGGAACATGTAAATTGGCTCTAGCTAGGAATTCAACAAGTACAAGAAAAGCATTCTGCCACATATCAGGAATTATATAAGCAAATATTCAAAAACATACATACAAACTATATTTATCATTTTCCTTTTTCTTTTTTTATACAGTTCTGGAAGTTTACCAGGAATTTAAGAATAAAATAAACAACTATGCTTTTTTGTTGTTTTCTTGAAAGCTTCAATCGTAGAGATTTTACTTCAGTAACTACACACTCATAAAATAAGTTTATAATACAGACTCACTGAAATAGGTAAAACTATTTAAATAAAAGAAGGTTTTGCAAAGCGAAAATCATTCTAAATTTTTTTTTATATTTTATTTTCCGTTTCATTTGTAGAGCAGTTAGCCATCATAAATTGGTTTGAATGCTTCATAATTTTGTGTTATTCTACACTAAGGAAACATAAGAATCTAACTTTCAGGTTTTTAAAAGTTATATTAAAGATTTTCATAGTAAATATGTCAACTCTTTAGCAATCATAATTACCAATCATTATTTCATCTTGCAGTTGCATATGTAATATCTCAAAATATTTCAATTACTTATTTGTTCCTTTGGTATGTGTATTTTTGTTAAAATTTCATGCATGCATATATGTGTGTATATATATATATATATATATATATATGATTCATACCATTATTATGTTCTCTTATTTTTTCCCTCATTCTCATCCAACATTTTCACTTCTACCTCCATATACCACTGATTTCATTGAGTGCTTCCTGCATGCACTTTGGTGTAGCATGATTTACAGGAACATGAGTAGTCTCTCAGTGGCTGAAAACCTGATGAAGACTGACTTTCCCACCTCTGGCAGCTATCAATTGCCAATAGTTCCTTAATTAGTTGTGAAACTTCAAGAGCTCTTCTGCAATACAGATTTTGGATTTTGTTTCTGGATTTTGATCGGCTAGATTTTATGCAAGTCTTGTGTATGTAGTTCAGGTTGTTATGAGTTCATATGTCAAGCAGTCCTTTCTTGTCAAGAAAATAATTTCAATGCAGCAACTCTCTATCTCTGACTCTTTAAATCTTTATCTCGTTTACAATGATCCTTCTTTGTTAAGGAGAGACTGTATTACAGGTGCCTCATTCAGAGCTGAGCAATCCAGTGTGTTTTATTCTCTGTACATTGACCAGTTGTGGGTATCATCAGCTGCAAAAAAGATTTTTCTCTCAAGAGAGTTGATAGTTTCAAAATTTTATGGTATAAAGATAAACCCCAGGGGTAGTATAATACTATGCTCATTTAGAAGATAATAATAATAGGTTTTCCCCAGGGCCAATGGCTGTTTTTTGTTTTTTACTTAGAATTTGCAGATATGAATTGTATCTTGTGGAGGAGACTTTAAATTCAATAAGAACCTGGTTAGAGGAAAATAGAAAGGAACCATGGGGTAAAGCGAAAGACACAGCCTTTACAATATATATATATATATATATATAATAAAATTTATAAATATAAATATATTTATAAATATAATGAAGTAGATGCAATAACAATAAAGAAGAGAATGAGACATTGTGAGGTGGGGGGATCTCACGGGAGGAGTTGGAGAGGAACCATGAGGGGTAGAAATAAACCAAATACAATACTCGAGTATGAAATTTTCTAAGAAATAAGAAAGTGGTTTGTTGCTCTCATAACATTTATGTCACTACTATGCCAGTAAGCATATCTTGTCAGACCAGTCATCACTCTAGGTGGCAGGGGTCACAGATGGGTACTGTTGATTAATTTTCTTCCTCATCATCCTAATAGAAACATTCCAACACTATGAAAAATAGCCATTAATGATGGAGCCAGTAAACCTGAACTAGCTTGGGTTCTGTATTTCCTGTGGCTCCAGTGTATACTGCCTTCCAAAATAGATCTTATTGTCAAATTCTGGAAAGTAACCCAGAATATTAACAATATGTGGTAACGGGGGACAAAGGTGTCTATGGTACCTCACTGACCAAAAACTCAAAAGGAGGTAACTCACACCTAGCATTGGGCTTTTAAATTTAATATCCAGTGATTCAATGAGAGGTACTGTTCCCCCATCATAGGGTAACACCTTTTACACTTTCATATGTATATAAGAATGTATTTAAGGGAGTATCAGTAGCAGGCATCCATGTCCTACTATTCCCTTGCCCTTATTAATTCTGACTGTGTTTTACCCCCTTATTGAAATATACCCCCATGACATCTTGTTTCCTGACGTTTGTAGCTCCTCTAATGTAAGCACACATATAAAGGTTCAAGTCTAATATCCATGTAAGGCAGAACATTTGCTTTTCGGGATCTGGGTTACCTCATTCCAGACAATTACTTCCAGATCCATTTATTTACCTGAAAATTTCATTTCATTCCCTTTACAGCTGAATATCCCATTGTGTATTTGCACTGCATTTACATTATCCATTCATGAGGAGGTGGGTGTTTTGGCTCTTTCCATTTTCCGGCCTTAGCGAATAAAGTAGTAATAAACATGCATGAGCAAGTATAAATACAGAAAGGTAGAGAATTCTTTGGAAATGTGCAGCAGAGTGTTAAAGCTGATATAGGAGATGTATTTCTAACATGTTGAGGAACCACCACATTGATTTCCATAGTCTCTGCCCCAGGTTGTACTCTCACCAACAGGGAATAAATAAATGTTCCCCTTCCCCCACCTGATGATAGCAATCATTGGCAGTTGTTATTTTCTTAGTCATCAAAACTGAGTAAGATGAAATCTCAAAGTAGGTCACATTAGTGGTCCCTGATGCTCTTTGGTGCAGGGTCATTCACTGGGAATCTAGTCAGTTGTTTTATGTGCCTTTTTCCTGATACCTAACATTGGTGATCTTTTTTTTTTTTTAGAAAGAAACTCACAACAGCTTCAGGTGACATTGAACTGACTATATATACCATCCCAAGTTAACCTCAGTCACACAGAGATCCAACTACACCTGTAACTTGAATGCTGTGGTAAAAGGCATGTTCCACCATAACCAGTGGTGATGAAAACTATGAAAAAAAAGTTTCATATCCATTTCTATAGCTGCTTTTGAGACCAATTTGACTAATTTCATATCCCAGTTTAGAAGTGTTTTTATTGACTTTGTATACTCTAGAAATTAACCCTCTGTTGGCTGTGTAATACATAAAGATTTTTTTCTCTTTGTATAGGACATCTTTACTTAAACGCATATACAGTTTTTTCATATTCCATTTGTTGAAGAGGTTGTCTTTTTTCCTATATGTTTTTCACATGTTTGTCAAAACACGTGACTGAATTTTCTGGATTTAATTCTGTGTCCTTCTTGCATTCTATCAATGAATATATCTGATGATGGATAAAGTTTGATGGTGCTTTATTTTCTATGGCTCTATGGCAAGACAAAACATAAAATATTGTGATATCTGAGGCATTGTAGTGTCTACCAAAGAAATTGCTTTGGATATCTGAGATCTTGTAAGCTTCCATATGAGCTTCATAATTTATTTTCTATTTCTGTGAAGAATGTCATCAAAATCCCAATGGAGATTGCATTGGATGTGTAATTTGCTATGGATACTACAATCATTTTTCACTATGTTGATCTTGTCAATCAATGAGTATGGGGAGTTTTTCCACATTCTTTAATCATCTTCTATTTTTTGTAAATTTTTTATTTTAAAAGTCTTTCTCTTCCTTGATTAGGCTTATTTCTAGGTATTTTATTGACTTTTAAAATTTCCTGCTAATTGATTTATTTTCTTAATTTTTTTGTATTACTGATATATAGGAAAGCTTTTGGTATATTGTTGATTATACATGCTGCTTCTTGATTTTTTTTTTTTTGTCCTTGACTCTTACTTCTACACCTGTTGCAATACCTGGATTACAGAGTGTGTCTTCCTGGAGACTCACTGAGTGAAACTGAAAAACTGCCTACATAGCTTGAGGAGGGATGTTTAGAATAATCATGCCCTGACTTCCAGTCAATCTAGGTCACCAGGGAGAAATGTCTTCCTTGACATAGTTGGAAATGATTGAAGGGGCATCCATAATTTACTCAGGATTGTGATAACAAAACTTCTGTTATGAATTATTTTAGAGAACCTTGGTTGTGTGATTTTAGGACCTGGCAGAATCCACTGTTATCTCAATATCGTTTTCACAAAGTGTCTGTAAATTGTGACAAATACTGTTGCTGGCATCACTGTTCTCCAAGTAGCTGTTGGATTTACAATAACTTTTCTCCAAACGGTTATGACAAGAAGGGTGAGTCCATCAGCTGCCACTTGCCCCATTTGTAATGTCTATGTTCTTTTACAGTAAAATGAATATGTAAAGGCATGTTTCCAATAAGAATATACAGAACTTATCATGAACACTAACAGTGATTTTTGACAGTGTTTATGGTGCTTAACACCTGCGTAGTGCCTCATGGGAAACTGGATCACTCTTCTTTCACTTGAGAAAGGGAACGAAGCAAGGCTAGGCTTCCTCTGGATTTAGAGTTTGATTAGACCATCACGATTAGAGATTGAACTCATAACTATTGCACTTTGGGGATGTTTGCAGTTTGCTCTCTCCCTGCTCATCTCTCTCCTATGAGCTCTTGGCACTGATGTATAAAAATGTTACCTAAAAATTATTGTTGGAGGCCTGAGAGTGAATAAAGCAACTTGAATATTTCTTAGAGGCGAATAATTACTGATTTTATTCAACCCACTTAATTAGTATTATTAAGGTAACAGCTCTAAAGAACTTTCATTAAAAATGGACAATAAAATTTGGACCTCTAGTTTGTGTTACCTTCAAGGAGAATCAAAACACAGCTAACAAAATCCTCTGCAAAGTTCATCAGCATTATTCCCCTTCCGCATTATACTTTGCCCAACACATACCTTACTGTTCAACTCCTTAGGAAGGCAGAAGGTAAATAATTTAATGATAATGTTATTAGTCTTAATACTGAGTTGCAAAAAAAATGTGTTCTCTGGCTAATTAGCCCTTTTAGTCCTTTAAAAAAAAGTGAAAATCTCTTTTCCATTAGCATTGTGAAAGTAGATAATTTGCTAAAAAGGACTAATTTGCAGCTGCTATTTGTAACAGCTGACAAACAGATCAGTCTTTTTTCCTTTATGTTCCTCTTTCCCCCTGACTTTACTTTTTAAAATTAAACACCTCTGCTGATCTCTGAATCTTTTCAATATCCTCAACAATATTTACAATGAAGTGAAATATAGTTTGTGAAGTATCTAAAGAAAGTAGCTGGTAAAATTCAAGTTAGTATTCAACTACTGCAACTTCTCACCTAAGATGGGAAAACGTGTCCATGTGCTGCATGCATCCAGGTGATTAAATAGCTCATGTAAGGCAGTTGCTTCGGGAGTTTGATTGTATTGAAACACTTCTGGTTCTGAATTAAGATATAATATCCGAGGCAGGAGAGAGAGATCAGCGATTAAGAGTACTGGATGCTTTTGCAGAGAGCCCAGGTTTGATTGCCAGCAGCCATGTGGTGGCTGACAACTATTCCATCTGTAACTTTAGTTTCAGAGTAATCAGACACTCTCTTCTGAACTCTGTGGGCCTTTGCCCTACATGGGTGCACTTATATATAAGCAATATATACATACACAAAATCGAACTAAAAAATAGTTTTAGAAAGATATGGTACCTGATTTACATTTTATGAACTTTCTAAATATTTTGTTCATAAAGCAACATAATGTAATAATTATTAAAATATAATATTTTGTTAGGCACAACCAAAGCAGTGATAACTCTAAGGCTGATCTTGATACTGTAATTGTAAAACTCTCATAAATACGCCTTATCTGCCACTGTAAATCAGGTGTTTTAACTCTAACTAATGAGGACAGAAAAATGTCCCTTGCTCCTTGTGAGCTTTGAGTTTTTTAACTCAAAATTTTAATGTGGTCTTTTCTTTGTCTATGGGTACTTTCTTATATATTTTAAAATATGAAGGTTGGAGAGATGGCTCGCCAGTTAAGAGCAACTGGCTGTTCTTGAGGAGGACCAGGGTTCAAATCCAGCACCTACATGGTAGCTATTAACTTTCCTTAACTCCAGTTCCAGGAGATTCCATACACTCTTCTGACCTCCACAGGTATTGCAAGACACAGGCACACTTAAACACCAGCAGCCAATATACTTAAATAAAATTAAAATAATAAAATATTCTGAAATATGCAAGCTGGTATTCTCCCACTCACACTGACCCTAGACAGAGTAAGTTTTCTATTTCTCTTCTTTGCAGGACAAGTTCTAACTGTCACTAAGTATACAGTTTCTAATACAATATAACCAACAATTTTAAAAGTCTTTATATATGTAAAGAACATATGGGCTTTCATTTTTGATTGATTTTTCTTATGAGGTTACTGCAGATAATTAATATAATAACAGAACATTTTTAAGGCAAAGTGTTCCTTGAATTATATACTAGTTGTCTGATTACATGAAGCTTATTTTGCATATATCCATTTCAATTTTCTATAATTATTGAATGCTATTCCATATGCTATTTTAATAAATCTCTACTCATCTCAATTTATATTTCAGATTATTGCTGTGCTGGGTAGCTTTAGGAGTGAACTTGACACACTTAAGTAGAGGGAATCTCAATTGAAGAACTTCCTCCATTGGATTGGCCTCTTGCCACGTCTGTGGGCCATTTTCTTGATTGATGAGTGATGTGTGTTGGCCCAGCCCACTGTGGGTGGTTGCAATTTTTATCTTATTCCAAATCTTCATTTTGTTAATGTACACCGCTTCTCTTTCACATAATGAAATATCCTTCATTTTAGGAATGAATAAATATCATATGGTTGTGGTGTATATCTTTGTGAATTTTGTTGGGTTAAATTTTTATGAGGTTTTATGAATTCAGACACCTACTCATAAACGGTGTTAGTTGGTCACTTTTATCATTTCTTGAAGTCTTTCTGTTTCACTTTAGTTCCAGGGTCATAATGCCTTTATTGAAGTGGAACTGTTTCTTATTCCTCCATGTTTTGGACAAATTGAAGAAGAATTGGTGACGTTTCTTTAAATGATTGTTTCACCCAAAAAAGCATCAGAGTTTTGCCTTGACTGATGATTTTTAATGAATAATTCATTTGCTTCAATACTCTCTTATAGTTTATAATTGCTCATTATTTATATTTGATAAGTTCAGTATTTCTATGAAATATATAATATATAAGTTGGGGGAGGGGTTAAAGATGATTAAAATAGATTAAGATGCTCTTGATTTTTAATTTAATGTAGGAAATGAAAATGTGTATTAAAATTTCCTTTTAAATATATTAAGATTATTTTGTAGTCCAATTTGTGATGTATACTAGAGAATAAATAAAATGTGGATATTCAGGTTTAAATGATCTAATTGTTTATTTAATGTGCATCTAGTTTTTATATCCATTATAGAAAGGGAGTTATGGAAGCCTGAGGTTGCATTTTTATAGAAACTCTCCACCTTTTTTCTATAGGATTATAATTTATATAATTTCATTATCATTAGATACAAACACGTAACTTTTGAGTATTCAAGTCTACATATTTTAGGAACATTTGCAAATATAGAACAAACTTCGTGTGTCATAACATTTTCTTTTACTTTTAAAATATATTCATTAATTCTTTTGACAATTTCATACTTTGTATTATGCTAATATTTAAAATTCTCCTACCCACCCCCTACACTCTTCTACTCTCACCAAGTCCATGCCCTCTAATCTTTCTTTAGGGAAGCTCATTTTTCTCTAAAATTGAAAGCATCAAAGGCTATGGATGATAACAATGAAAAAGTGTTTCAGGGATACAACAGGTAAGTTGCACACATAAACTCCAAGAGATTGAGACAGCATGCAGATAATCAGTGCAACTCAAGCTAGACAAAAACCCACTATGAGTGGAGGAAGAGAACAAAATATCACATTCCTAATTGTATCTTTTGGTTATTGATTATAGCTGGGAAAGAGAGAAAATCAGTTTTCTTTAAGGGTGTGACACTTAGGTTGACCAGGCTTCAGGTTATTCGCACATCCGAGAATATTTTAAGAAAATAAATTATACTTGATAGTTCTTATAGCATTTTAAAAATATTTCATTTATGGTATGTGTACAAGTGCATTACCTGCATGTATGTAAGTCCACCAGTGTCATGTGATGCCCTCAGAGATCAGAAGAAGACACTGAATTCCCTGGAACTTGTGCTATGGATGATTGGTAACTGCCATGTGGAAGCTGGGAATTGAACCCAAGGATTAGTTGTTGTTTTTATCTCAGCCATATGAAGAAAGTAACAGGAAAATTTTAAAATTTTCTAATTGCTAAGGATGCTGACGAATTTTTAAGATGCATTTTAGTCATATTGATTTCTTCTTTTGAGACCTATCTATTCAGAAACATATGCATAAGTTAATTGAAATGTTTTCTTAAAATTTTCAGTTAATCCTATATTTTTATCAGATAACTGATGCATAACTTGTAAAGATTCTCTCCCACCATATAGGCTTCCTCTTCCTCAAACTGGACTGATTGCTTCTTTTCTTTTGCAGAAAGAACCTTTTCAATTTAATGAGTCCCTCTTTTTCAATTGTCATCTTTCATATCTGAGAAAATGAAGCCATATTCAGAAAAAAATTCCCTATATTTAGTAGCATGCTGTCTGTTTTCTCCTAAATATTTCAGCAATTCAGGTTGTACATTGAGATCTTTGAATCACTTGGAGTTTATTTTTGTTCAAACTGACAGAAATCAGTCTAATTTCATTTTTGTACATGTGGATAGCCAGTTTCCCAGCACCATTTGTTGAAGGTGCTGTCTTTACTTGTGTCTATCTTGGGGGATCTTTGTCAAGTTTCAGATGGTTGAAATCATGTAGACTTGTATTTGGGTCTTCTATTTTAATACAGGGTTCTACATATTTTTGTTTTCTGTCAGCAATATCTTGTTTTTAATACAACACCTCTTTATTATAGCTTGAAATCTTGGATGGCAATTCATCTGCCATTGGCTTTGGGGGTTTGTTTGTTTGGTTGATTGGTTTTCATTTTTCTCTCACGATTTCTTTTCTCTCACGATTTCTTTGGCCATCAGAGATGTTTGTGCTGCCATAGGAATATAGGGATTTTAAAAATCCATTTTCATGAAGAGCATCATGGAAATTTTTATTTGAACCACTTTGAATTTTAAGTTGCTTTTTGGAGGATGGCCATTTTCACAATGTTAATTCTACCAATGTGTGAGCATGGGAATGGTTTCTGTCTTCTCTACACCCCTCATTCCCCCATTTTCAGAAACTTATTGTGTTATTGAGGACATCTTTTCATATTCTTGGTAGGGTATTTTGAAGTTGATTTAAATGAATATGTGTGGATGATCTTTTTCTCAACATGCTTATTAATGATATATAGAAAGGTTTCTTAAAAGAATATTTTATATCCTACCACTTTGCTGAAAGTGTTGCTTATTTCTACAAGTTTTATGGTGGAAATTTTAAGATCTCTATATAAACATCATCTGCAAGTAGGGATAATTTTCCTTATTTTCTTATTAGTGGTACTTTAGTTTCCTTTTCCTATCTTATTGTTCTAGCTAGGTCTTCAAACATTATCCTGAAAAAGTACAGATAGTGGATAGCACTATCTCATTCCCAATTTTAATGGGTTTGCTTAGAGTTCTCTAAGTATGATGATTAACTTTATTATGTTGAAGTATATTCCCTCCAAATCCTTTGTCTATAGGACTTTTGTCCTGAAGGCTTGTCAAAATTTGTCAAAGCCCATATGTTTCTTCATTGAGAAAGTGTCATTTTTTTCTTTAAGTTCAATTTTATGATTTATTACAGTTATTGAATTATGTACATCAACTCACATTAACAGCTCTGGCAAATATCACAATTTATTTTAGTGGGTAATATATTTTATCTTGGGCTGTATTCATTAGATAGTATTTTATTGTGACTATATCTATGTTATTCAGTATTTTTGGCCTATGGATTTCTTTTTTCATTCTTTCTTTACCTGATTTTGATGTTGTAATATGGCATCACAGAAAGAATTTTGAAATTATCCTCTGTTACAATTTAATCAAATAACGTAAGCAGTATTAGTTATAGTTCCTCTTTGTAGTTTTTGCAAAATTCTGTTCTGAATCAACTTAGCTGTTGGCCTTTTTTAGGTTTCCAGTATTCTCTGTAGAGCTGGATTTATGGACATTAATTTGTTTCATTTGTTTATGTAATAAAAATATGTTCTTTCTCTTTTAACTGTGTGCAGTTGTGGTCTTTTAGAACTTGTAGTACATCCTTGGAGGCACTTTTGACTTTTACCATTTCCACTGAGAATTTAGCTATTATTCTGATGGATTTTCACACTTTTACATAACTTGTGGTTTTAACAAACTCCTTTGTATTGTTCAGGATCTTTTTGTTGTGTGTTGTGATGTTTCCCTCTTTGCACCTGCTTCTGTTGATTTGGATTGGTTGTTTCTTTCCTTTGGTTTGTGGTCTTTCAAAATTCTCCCTTTGTTGTGTATATTTGGTGTTTTAAATATATATGTCATGGTAAGTCTTTTTTCTGGTCCTATCTTTTGTTGTTCTGTGTGTTTCTTGTATCTGTATGAATATGCCTTCCTTTGCTTAATTTATTGAACTTTTCTTCTAGAATCCCATTGAAAATATGTTCTATGTCATTTTCCTGGAATTGTTCTCCTTAGTATGTTCTCCTTAGTATACTTAGCATGTTTCATCTTTTGTAGTGTTCTCAAATTCTTTTATATTCTATTCATGTAGTTTTTAAAAATCATATTATTTAATTGAGTTATTCAATTCCTTTACTTTATCTTCACTTCTCTGGTGGTGAGGTTTTGTCAACTTGACTCAAAGTAGAACTACCAGAAAAAAGCACAAAAATTCACTGAGGAATTTCTTCAACAGACTGGCCTGTCAATATGATTTGGGGACATTTTCTTGATTGCTAATTAATGTAGAAGTGTCAGCCCAGTGTAAATGGTATTATTCCTACACATTTTCCTCAGCCTGGGCCTGTGCTGTATCAGAAAAGTAACTCAGCTAAGGAGGAAGCCAGAAAATAGTAAATAGTTTTGTTTTATAGTTTCTGCTTCAGTTCTTACATTTGGTCACTGCTTAAATTCCTTCTGTGATTTTCATTAATGTTGGCATGTGACATGAAAATGGAAGCCAGATAAATTCTTTTCTCTTCCATGTTGTTTTTGGTCTGTGTTTTGTCTGGGAAACAGAAAGCAAACTAGAACCTCACATTATATTCTGTCTTCCACTTCATTCTCTTTGTTGGCAAGGATTTCCTTTGATTTTTCTATTTATGTTATTGAGGTTTTCAATTCCATTTTCATTTCTGCAAGAGTTCCTTAAGCATTTCTGTCTCTGTACTGAATTCCACTTCAGTTTCTGAATTATATTCATCATTTCATTCAGGTATATTTGTATGTTCTTTGACTTTACTCAGGGGTTGATTTCTAAACTCTTTAATTTCAATTATTTGTTTTTGTCTTCTTTAACCTCCTTGAACTCTTTTCGTATGTTTGTGATTTTTCTTTTAATTTCTGTATCTGTGCTTGTATATAGACTTGGTTTGGTTGAAGTGTGTTCTCTCTACTCCAATCCTCTAGAAATTTTATCATGAATGCATGTTGGATCTGTCAAGAGCCTTTTCTTTTTTTATTGAGATTAACATGTCTTTTTTGTCTTTCAGTCCATTTATATGATTTATTACATTTATTGACATATATATATATGTTGAACCATACCTTCATCTCTGGAATAAAGCCAACTTGAACATGATGAATGATCTTTTTATTTGTGTCATATATGTTTGTATTTTGCTGAAATTTTCTATGTTTATGTTCATTAGGAATATGGTCCTATAATTTTCTTTTTGTTTTCCTGGTTTGTGTATTCAAGTGGTATCACTTCATAGAAGTAATTTGGGAGTTCTCCTTCCATTTCTGTAATTTTGAATCATTTAAGTAGTATTCACTATAAATATTGAAGTAATGATAATATTCTGCTGTGAATCCATCTGAACCTGGGCCTGTTTGGATTTCCTTATTTTTTTATGATTCTTCTTAAGTTGTGGATCTCTTGCTAGTTAACTTTGATGGTTTCATTGAATTTAGAATTTCAGTCAATTCTTCTATAGTAGAGATGACATGTCTTTGAGAAAGTCTAAGGGATAAAATATTTCCAAACAAGGTTACTAATATTACTAATACTAACTTCATGATACAAGGATGTTTAAAATAATATAGTTCATGGGGAGTTTTATATTGTCACTAACAATGTACTTGGGTGGGAACCTCCCATTGAAATTTTAGTCCTTCACGCTATAGAAGTGGATTCACCATTTCTCTGAAATGATAAAAGAGAAGGTCATCTCTTACTTAGCCATAAAATAATTGAGAATTTACTTAGCACTGAGATGAACTAGGAATATGTTTTCAAACCACAAACTTCTGGGAACTTATAAATTTTGCTTAATCATAGGTGATTCAAATCGGTCTATAAAATTTTTGTTTGATCAGATGCTACTGATTCAGATTATACTAATCATGCTCTTATCACCATTTATTATTAGGTACTCCCCTAATTCCAGCTTTAATTAATTTAATTAAATTTATTATTTACTTCATGGTTTTTGCTTTGTTTTAGTCTGTATTGTTTTTTGACACAAAGTCTCCCTGTATCTCCTGCTTGCCTGGAACTCTTTATGTAGAACAGGCTGGCCTCAATCTGATAGGAATTAGCCTGCTTCTGCCTCTCAAGTGCTGAGATTAAAGGTGTTAGCAATCAGGTCCAAATAATTTATTGTTCTCTTTGGAATCAAGCATTGGCTTTTCACCAGTAACTTACATGAAGAGGGTAGAAATTGTCTAATGCCTCCATAAAGAAAGTTCTCACAACAGATGGCAAATTTATTTGTTAATGTTACTATGTCTCCTGGTATTAAATAAACAGTAAGAAAAAGTGTTAGGTGGATGTAAGAATGTAAATGAAAATATTTCCAGTTAAGAAGGACTTATGTGTAAAGATCCAGATGCCCGGAAGTTTCCAGAGTAGAAAGTGAATTTAAAAAATGCTTTCTTGAGGGTTTGAAAGTTTTAGTTACCTAAAAGATGAGACTCAAAGATGAAATGCATGATCATAAATTTTCTATTCAAAGTACAATGGAACTTCTATTTAAATCATAGAATTTATGGATCTAATCTTACTATTTATTACAATTATTGGTTTAAATAAAACAAAGTTTATGTCTGATCCAAGTTTATTTAAGAGCATTTCTTTTGAACTGACATTCTGGATATACAGTAACTGTGGTAGACTTGCTTGCTGTAGCACCCCCAAATCACCATATTATTATCATAACAGTAAAACATTTCCCTTTTAAAGATTTGCCATTACAATGCCTCCTTTCAATAATTATATACCTGTTCCTAGTTCTTAAATAGAAAATTCTCCTTCAAAACACGATAAATAGACCCACCTTCTGTCAACCTTATGTGACACTCAGGGTTGATTTCTAAATTATTTAATTCCAATTGTTTGTTTCTGTCTTCTTTAACTTCCTTGAACTCTTTTAATAAGTTTAATTTTTCTTTTAACTTCTGTGTCTGTTGTTGGATGTATGTAGACTTAATTATGTTGAAATGTAATCTCTTTACTCCAATCCTCTAGGACTTTTATCATGAGTGCATGTTGAATTTGTCAAGAGCTTTTTCTATGTCAATTGAGATTAACATGTCTTTTCTATCTTTAAGTCTATTTATATGATTTACTACATTTACTACAAACACCATATTAGGCCAAAATTTTCTAATACATATATAAAGATAGATAGAGAGAGAGAGAGAGAGAGAGAGAGAGAGAGAAATAGATAGAAGATATATAGATAACATCATCTACTAAAGGTAGATTTTAAAAGCTTTTAATTACAACTAAACAAAATTCAGCTAAATATTCCAAACCACCATTTTAGAGCTTTGTTGTCTGTCATTTCTTTCTGAGCAAGTCTCCTAAATTATAGTCATGTTCTCTAAAAAATGATGATTAAATTATTTTCATCTGCTTCTCTGCAATATCAGTTGGTTACCTTTTTTTCTCACGTTAGCTTCTCAAATGAGGCACTAATTTAAATTTGACCCACTGCCTTATGATGCCCCTCTAACACTTCTTCTATTACAGCAATTACTACTAGAGATTGAATTTAGAAAAAAAAAACATCTTTCTCATGTGTGCTTAGACTGCCAGATGAATTGACTTCTAAAATCACCTGTACCTTACTCCAGTGATTAGAAAATTAACATCTATAATTTTCAAATGGATATATCTATACAATACACCTGGAAAAATATATATTTAACCAAAGTCAACAAAGAATTACTATTACTCCACAGTACTGCATAAGAACTACTCAACTTATTGGGCAAGATTTTGCTAGTACTGACCCTTTCATATTGAAAATAACCTTTTATATTGTAGAACACAGAAGAATGACAGATAACTTTTGCTGTTTTGTTTTAAGACAAGTTTCCTTTCACTTCCACGTGGAATCCCATTATTTCCTATATAAATATTTTCTTTCATAAACATGTATTTCATTTTTAATGAAAGCAGGCAAAGGAGCCATTACATAGTAATACAATATGGCACTTTCTTGTAATCAAAGAACAACAACCACTCAGTTCGCAGAACTTCTAGCTGCCTTTTCTGATTTCTAATGATTCCCTAATGAATTCCCTAGTTTATTAACCTTCTCTCACTGTGTGACTTAAACCATCCCACTACTGTTTCAAGCTATGTCCTCAGACTCCCTTTTGTTATCAGCCTTTATTTCTATTTAAAGCATCCTTTAGAGTGAAATGGCCCTGTTTTTATTTTAAAGAATTTGATCCCATACAAAATTACTTATTCCTCTCCAAAAAGGAAATGTTAACTGTCAAATTATCTTTCCAATTATCACAGATAAGAGTTCATAAAATGATCATGCCCTGTCCTGATTGCCAATCATTGAGCCCAATCATACCGAGAAAAATAAGCCCCCCATGTGTTTTTCCTAATGAACTTTGGGAAATGGAATAGACAGAAATTTGTTTATTTTAAATATATTCATGCATATTATGATATTTTAAGAGTTTATTTTATGTGTACGAATGTTTGCATGAATGTACACAAGTGTATTACATTTCTTAAGGCTGTGGAGACCAGAGGAAGGCACGGATCCCCGGAAACTGGAATTGTGGACATTTATTTTTTAGCCACCGAGTACTGAGGATTCAACCTCGTCCTCTGAAAGAGAAATCAGTGATCTTAACCAATGAACCATATCTTAGCGTTTATTTTTACTACTGTTCAAACACACAAATCTGCCTTAGCTGTTTAAAGACACATACAATCTGCTTTCTCTGTAATAGGGCCCTGGATCTAATCAAAACACAGTTATCTCATTTCATAGCTACATCATTTCTTTCTTTTTGCCAGCTTGGAAAGTTCATTTCCCTATGAGATTTCCTGTATTATTCCAAGTACAAATCATAATTAAACTAACTCATTTAGCATTCAAAAATTAAGAACATAAACAAAACAAGAGAGAAAAAAATAACTACTCAGAAAATTTAAAAGAAAATCAGACTATATATTTTTTCAGTTGTCTCTCTCAACCACCCCACCCCCCACATCTGTTGAAAAGCAACTTAAGTAAAAAGAAATTTTACTAAAATTCATAATTTTACATAGTCTCTTACATCATATCTAGATCCAATTCCTCTCATTAATTGAAGCAAAGGTTCAGTCTCTGTGCTTTCTACCGTAAGCTTTCCATGAATGTGATGTGCCTAGTCAAGTTGTAGCAAAAGAACACCTGGAACAGAAAGGAGACACTCTCCTAATTTCAACCGCATAAACTGGTGACATATTCATGTGCCTTCTCCTCACACAGCTGCCTGACCTGTGCCACTGTGTTCAGAGACTTACCCAATATGATGCCATGCTGGCTCATACTATTTTTTCAGCACACATGAACACCGACATGCCAGTGCCAGTGACCACCCTCACGGGCATGCTTTTTTGATATAAGAAACAAGAGAACTGTTAAAGTAACGGAGCACCTTCTGCTACAATATGGACATTCTTCTTCACTTATCAAATGAAGAAGGGATAACTTCATGCATGAGTTTTACAATGTAGGCATACATTGGCCGAAAGATTTTGACCTACCTTTGCAATGAAAAATGACTGTTTTTAAGGTAACAAGCCCACTAAATTATGTGATCCTGTTGTGACCTGGGATTGTGATGCTAAGTCTTTAGGTCCTCTCCTTATCCTTCTTCCAATGTAGTGTAAAATAGAGCATGGATGTTTGTATGAATATTGTGCATAACAGAAGATTGAAAGCAATTTGTTTTTCTCTTTGCAAACAATGAGAAAAATCTGTTTGTTGTTTATGTGATATTCAAAGCCTGGGAATCAAATGAAGAAGTATTCTGATAATGTAAGGATGGATGCTGACTTGTATTTCTGCATTTCATGTTAGAAATGAATGAAGACCTGGCTCAAGAACACAAGTCAAGTGTGAGAGACACTTGGTGGAATGGGTACATGACAGCTCAGGTCTGCTCCTGGTTTTCTGTCACTGCCTTCCCTACCTGAAGAGAATAGAATCAGACATTTCTTTGTCTTCCCAGGAAAAGTCATGTGGCAAGAAGATGTGTTTCCATTGGATGAGAGTGTGAACATTTAGCTAGTTTGAAGTGTGCCATTGGAACTGATGGTAAACGACAAAAGCACTAAATTCAGTGTGATCCCTTATATACTGAAAGTCCTTTGCTCTTTAAATAGCTTCCATGTGCAATACCCTATGTCAATATAAGTAAAAAAAAGGAAGCAAGGAATGATTAATTATCATTGCACTGATATACACATCATTCATCATTATTTATGTGAATTTTTTCTTATAATTTTATATACAACTTTATTGAATTTTTGTGTATTTCATATACAACATATCAATCATTCTTATACCCCCTTCTCCAACAGCACTCTCATGTACTATCCTCTCCCCACTAGATTTCATATATTCTGACATTTATGTTAAGTCTATGGACTCAAGTTAATGCCCCCAGTTCATCCACTGAGGTTTAATCAGTATATCTAGAATCACTCCCTTAGAGAAGATCATGTTTCCCACCCCAGTAGTAATCAGCTGCCCAATAGGTCTTCAGTTAAGATTAAGGCCAGCTGACCTTTTCCACAGCTCTTTGCTGGGTTTGTGGCTACATGAGTTTGCATGGGTCTTGTGAATGCTGTTATCATTACTGTAAGTTCACATGAGTAAGATCCTAGGAGCCTGTGAGACTCAATATCCATATGGTCATACACCCACTCTCTTGATGCTTATAATCTATCTGCCCAGTCTTCTACAAAGGCCCCTGAAACCTGGGTTCATTGCCCTCTCTTGTATGAGTGAACTTCATTGATGAAGAGTTGAGAGATGTATTCGTATTCTCTTTACCCCTTGTTCTATTATGTTCCTTGAGTCTTATTTTTAGGGGTTCCACTGTATATATGTCACTTAGGGTTGAATATTTGAGACCCTTAATCTGTGTGTGACCAGTTGTAGAACTCTGTAATAGTATCCTTCTCTTCAAAAAAAAAAAAACTCCTTTGATGAGTTGTAATAGGCATATTTGTCTATAAATATAAGGATTCCTGTTTAGCACATAGTAAGAAATTATATTTGTCTAGGGATTACAGCCTTGAGATTTTTCTCTAAGATCTATAACCTCTCTAGTCATGTGTATTTGGCTATGTTTGCAGTACTACATATGAGTTCCCACCCACTGAGTTGTATTTAAGTACAATTAGGTAGCTGTTATATATCCCCAAGAAATAACGTGCCACGTCTGTCCCAATATAGCTTGCTGTGCCAGTCATTACTGTAGTTATTAGGCTTTAAAGCTGGTATTGGACCATTGATTGGTGTTCTCCCCTAGCAGTTTGCATAGTCTTGTCCAAAACTGTAAGAACTAGACTTCAAGGAGGAGGGGCTTTTGTGTTAGTTTCAGCTCCATTGTTCCAAGTCCTATATCCAAAAAACATCTTGTCTTCAGAAATAGGGTCTTACTTTCATGTTCTGGGAGGTAATTAAGGATTTTGAAATAACAAGTGGAATTTTGGGAGTCTCTTGTACTACCCTAGAACAACAACTAGTAGGAAAGTTTCTCCTGAATGGCACAGTTTCTTGTTATATAGCCTAAAGCTATACAAATGGACTCATATAGAGAGTTATAGTTGTAATTTTTGAGTAGATTTTTGAACCAATATGTTTATCTTTTTTTACACTAGCTAGGCACAATCTCTCTTTTCTCTTTTCCTGCCCAAACTTCCCACCTCCCTCTCCAGTTAAAGTAACCTCATTTGTGGAATCTTGCAGCAAATCCTCTTATGTGATTATACATAGTGATGTAACTGCAGGAGCCAGGGAAATGGAAAGGAACCAGGGATGTACAGGGAAATAAGGCTCTGGGAGAGAATTATAGTAGGTGGTAGGTGTCACGAAGCGGGGAATGGATAAAATGAGGTCATTTAAATGGGAAAGAGAGAGGGAGAGTTGCACAAGGAACTATGGGGTGAAGGAGAATAAGAAGCGTAATCGTTCTTTTTTCTGTTTTATTTTCTAACATGATTAAAAAATTAAAGACGGGGGTTGTGTTACAATGTAAATAATCAAATCATATTTCACTGAGCTGAGGCTTTACCTCATTTTTTCATTAATAAATATCTACTGTCTTTTACACTATTTATATCACAATACAGCATTCAGAATATTACTGTAGTAATTTGTAATTTTCACTCGTGGAGTATACAAAAATGTATCAAACTCAGAACACCCAAGGGTTTGGGGGAAAAATGCATTTATTGAGACTGGAAAGATAGCTCTGAGATTAAAAGTATCTATTGTGCTTTTAAAAGACCCTTATTAAATTCTAAGCACCCACTTTGGAAAGATAACAACAGCATGTAATCTCTGGTATAAGAAATCTGACAAGAGCTCAGGGACCATTGAGAAAGATGAGGAAGAAAGGCTGTAAGAGCCAGGGTTGATTCATGAATATAAGACAATATAATCTTCTAAGACTCTTGGACTAGCTCCTATAAATGTGCAACAGTGATGACAGCATGCACAGGATCCATGCTGACTCAATCAGACAGAAACCCAGAATAAAACCAAGGAAATAGTCAACAGGTAAACCCGATAAATATTGGCAACTGATTACTACTGGGTGATGGAAAGTTGATCTGTTTTAAGGGAGTGAGTCTAGATAGGCTGACTAGACCCAGGTGAATGAACGTTCACCAAGGGACTTTGGGAGACAGAGTCAAAATATAGTTAAGATTTGTCATATGAAATGCATAAAAACTTAATAAAATTATACATTTAAAAAAATATGACATCCTCTTTTGGCTTTTTTGTACACCTTCACGTGCATGATGCATACAGACTTTCAGGCCTGTCCGTATACATAAATAAAAATGAAAAAAAAAATAAATCTTTTATAAAATACACACAACGTATGTGTTTTCACAGTCAATATTATTTAAACTACATAAATAAATGACATGTCCCAATTAAGAAAAAACAATTAGGCTTTAGGAGCTGAAAAAATTATTCAACTGAGTAAAATATTAATTCCCTACAAATACAAGACATAGAGATAAAGTAAATGAGATTTTTATATAAAACTAATTATTTCAAAAGAAAATATAAATATAATAAATTTAAATTTGGAAGACACTTCTTATGAGAAGAATAAAACATTGACATTTATTTACTCAATAGGCATAAACTTAATAGGCATATTTTAAAATCAATTTTCTTTATTTCCACTTTTTTATTACTGATTCACTCACATTTATAAAACAACAGTTTCTATAAATGTGAGATAGAAAAGTTATAGAAGTACACCTGGAAATTTTCATAAATGGGCTTTTGGAAAATAATGGTTGAACATGTTATTTTCAGTATAAATTAAGTGAAACTACTGTCCTCAGTTACCTAAGATTCACATCATATCTTGGTACTTTATAATAGTTCAATGACTAAGTAGCAACTTTTCTTATTCTCTCTTTTGTGGTACTTGTATTTCATATAAATTTCATGTATTTTTTTACTCTTTGTTTTTAATTACTAATAACTTTGAGAGACATAAGAATTTCACCCCACAAAAATGCATACTGTATGAAAAACAAAAGAAGCTTAGAAAAATACTATGTCTGGGAATCATAAGGCACTCCTTTCATTTGCATTTTTCCTAATAATTTTTTACAGTCTTCTATATTTCTTGTCTTCTTTGCTAGAGAGAGAGAGAGAGAGAGAGGGAGAGATTTCATGATAGCATTACCATAGTGCATACAATCTGGTTTATAAGAATAATGTGCTTTCATTTTTCACAAAACTGCTATAAATGTCTAAAGTAATTATTGAAAATATTATGATTTATGCCTTATGATAAGAGGATGCTTCCACATCATTATGACGTTTTCATGTTGGCAGCTATCAGAAATTTAGATGAAATGGATGCATATATTTTTGCTAAGTATACAAATTACATTAATGTGACAAGTTTCAAAGAAGATCTTAGGAAAAGTCTAACTTTGAATATAATTATACATTGGATAACAGAAGATGGAAGCATTCATATTTCAGGGAATTCATTAAATTTTAAGTTCACATTGAAACTTAAAGCATTCAGCCTATAACCCCATCCACTATAATTAAATATTCAACAGAGGAAAATCATGCAAAAATAAAACTTCTCATAATAGTTGAAAATATTAAAAATAATAATTTTAATAATATGATGGATGAGATTACAATAATTCCAATTAACTACATTTTATCTCTGAATGTTCCCCTCTACTAATTCATACCTATTTTCTCAAGAGACTTCCTAATGGACTCATGCAAGTCTCTTTCTGAAAGTTTATTGGGACACATAATGTTCAATAATATTCATGTTTTTTTTTCTGTGTCTTTTCATTGTGACATCAGGTTTTACTAGTTAAAGTAGATGGCAAAGATGAAAAGATATAGTTTCATAAGAAAAAATTTATAGACTGAGCATGACTTGGATATTCTATTTAGTTTAAAACTAAATAGTTAAACTGTACACTTGCCATTGGTACAATAAATAAATACAGTAATACAACAAAATTGAAACTGAATGTACATTAACAGTTGCTATTTTCCAATCAATATCCGGATGAAGAAAATGTAACAATTTCCTGTGAGTTTAGCCTTAAATTTATTGCATTAGCAATCATCATTACAATGATTGGAGTTGATTCCACAGTCAAAGACTCAGAGGACTCCATAGCGAATAACCACATAAATAATAAAGTTAGTAGTAACGTTAGGAAATAAATACAGTTAGACTAAGAAAGCCAAAAACAAAAGAAACAAACAAACAAAAAAAGGAATTCCAGAGAGCTCCTGCTGTAGCTGTTTTTTTTGAGGGGAGGGGGTGTTTTTTGTTTGTTGTTGGTTTTTTTTTTTTTTTTTTTTTTTGAGAATCTCTTATTCTCTACACATTGTTCAGTTGTAATTCTCTGTGACAATCACTAGTTTCTGTGTAAAAGTGCGTCTCCGGTAAGAATTGAGAGATGCGTTAATGTCACCCAACCACGATGTTTGTTTCTAGTTGCATCCATTTACATACAAATTTCATAAGACTTGAAAAGTATTCAATTGTGTATGTGTTTTTCTCTTTCATTACAAATTCGTTATTTGATGAGCATCTAGATTGTTTCCAGTTCCTGGGTGTTATGAAGGGGGCAGAAATGAATGGTAATAAACATATATTTCTGTAGTACAGTATAGAATCTTTTGGGTATATGCTTAAAAGTTGTATGGTTGAAACAAATGGTAGATCAATTTTTAGTTTTGAGGAATTTCCATAGTGGTGAAACCAGCTTTCAGTTTCTCAAGCACTGAATATGAGTTCTATATCTACAACCTAACCAGCATTTGCTGTGGCTTGTTTTTTGCTCATAGCCATTCTGGCTTTTGTAAGATGAAATCTCAAAAAGGCATTAATAAGTATTTCAGAATGATGCTGAACATTTTAAAAAACATTTTTCTTCCATTTGTGTTGTAAGAACTCCCTGTTCATCTCCTTGAGTCAATTTCTTTTTCTTTCTTTCTTTTAATCTTTTTTTCTGGACTTATGTACATTTGATAAAGTTCTTAATCAAATTTAGACTCCCTCCCACATCTGTGTCCCCTCCACCAGACCTCATGCATTATGCCATACATGTCAAGTCCTATCAATCATTTGTACCAGTTTTGCATGTGTAAGCTTTCTGCAGCCTGGAAGCCTGTTTCCCGCTGTTCATGGACCAGCTCTTCATATAAAAAACTTTCCATTTCCTCTTTCACAGTTGTCTCTTAGCCACAAGTGGTTGAGGTTTAATATTTGAGTCCTTTCCAGGGACACATACTCTGCAGTCATTTATTCTCTAAAACTTGGCCAGTGTGGTCTTCTGTGTACATCACACTCTGTTGTCCAAGGAAGCTTTGCTGGTGAGAGTTGAGGGATGCATTAGTATTATTTCTTCCCCCTGTTCCTCTGTTTCATAAGACATAGGTTTAGAGTCTGGATCGTAGATGCTTCACCTGGTATTAGGAATCTTTCAGATGTATATTCTATGTGTGTGACCAGCTTTGGAACTCTGTCATATCCTCCATTTGATGCAGTAAGAAGTTTCTTTGATGAGCCATGTATGGTATACTTACCTACAGGATAACAGTGTCACTGCTGAAGCAAGACTGCTTGACGTGTTGCTCATTATGGTTATTAGGCTTTAGGTCTGGATTGGACCACTGATTCATTTTCTCCCTTAGCAGCTTGCATAATATTCTCTAGAACTATGAGAGCTAAACTTCAGATAGAAGGCTTCCAGGTCAGTTTCTCCTCCACTTTTCCAAGTCCTGTGTCTGAAGTATGTCTGTCTTCAGCAGTAGGATCTTATCTCAGACTACTCTTAAAGGAGATATCTGCTGTTTGACATTGTGATCCTTATCATACACCCTCCTCAGTGTGGCTGAGGTAAGATGAAATGTTAATATGGTTGTCATTTGCATTTCTTTAGTCATTAAGGATGGCAAGCAATTTATAAATTGTTTCTTAGCCTTTTATTTTTATTTCTTCTTTTGAGAACTCTCTGAAAACCCATCAGAATTACAGTTGACTTTCTTTTGATTTTTGATGCTTTTTTTTTTTTTAGTACTTTGTATATTTTAGATACCTTCTGCCAGAAACATTTCTGGAAAAGTATTTTTCTCATTCTCTTTGTCACCTCTTCACATTACAATAAGGGTGTCAATTTCCATAGTAGACATATTATCTTGGTTATTCATGCTGTTGGTGTTTTCTGTTTTTTTTTTTTTTCCTGAGACTTAGGCATCTGGAGTAGTGTAATGCTTTTCTTGAAATGATACTGATGTCACCATTGTTGAGTGGTTATTTGTGGCTTTAATTGCTGTTTCCCAGCTTGTCAGTTTATAAACCAGCTGAGTAATGCTTAGTGTTCAGTTTGGGACTGCTTTATGTTAATGTGGAAATGAGATATATGAAGTGGTCTCAGTTAAACAAGGATAGGCCAACGTTGTCTTGAAGTTCCAGGGTTGATTCTTCATCATTCTGAAACAACAGGTGGGGTGGGCGTTACTAGGTGAGCAGGTTGGATATCAAAAAACAGGCTTGGAGGGCTTCAGGTACAAGTACTGTAGTAACCTGAGCAAGTAGTAGTAACCTAACGGCAGGCCAGGGCAGGGCAGGGCAGGGCAGAAAAAGTTCCCAGGGTCACAGCAGTGCTCTGGAAGTACTGAAACTTAGATCCAGGGTAGATGAGAGAAAGTAGATTTAACAAAGTAGGTCTGAGAAAGTGCTCAGGATGCTACAAGAAGCCTAAAAGGGAAGAGATGTAAGGCTGTATGGGAAGGGGAGTGCACCCAGATTACATTGGGGAAGCCACCAGGAGATTTCAAGTTTCCTGCCATGGTCGAGATCGTGGATGGCACAGAAGGAGGGGAAAGGGTATTTAAGAAGTTGACTCTGGGAGAGCTTCTGAATCTGGAGATCGACAATGATCCCAAAAGAGGAGAAATGGCCTAGGTAAGGATGTATGGGAAAGAGAGCACATGAATGCAAGTCTGGGAAAGTCCTATGGAGATTCTAAGGAGCACAGCAAGATGGGGTCACTGAGACCCCATCACAGGCCTCTGATGCTCCTGGGTCTGGAGGTTCATAATGGGCTTAAAAAACTGTGTGCACTTTTTAGTGACAATTATGCTTTAAATGGCAATCTAAGTTTGTAGGCTTTTATTACATTTTGGTGTTTTATTGTTGTTCTGTCTTATTTCTCACCATATTGTCAGGGGTAAATAATAGTACTTAGAGTAGGAATCAAAGATAAAAATGTGCTACTATAATAAATATAGAAGTGAGAAATATATTCTTTTCACTAGTAAATAATTCTATGAAATGCCATTAAGATTTGGCAGATATCAACTCAATAATATTTAGAAATTTTTTAAATGCAGGCACAATTATACTGATATTCTCTACTATACTCATTAGTGTCAATAGCAGCTCACCATAGCAACTGCCAGGAACCATGGAGTAGAATGCTAGCTTTTCCAGAAAGATGAAGCTGAAATATCTGAGTTCTTCATATTTTTAAACCTTCAAGAAGAGGCCCAAGTGCAGATTAAATCAAATGCAATTTACAGAAATGAAAACTTCTCACATTTGTTTAAATTAAAGTCTTTGGCATACTTATATTTGTTAGTTTCCAATATGACTGAAAAAATGTAGCATTGGTGATACTACTCACTTTTTGTGTTTGTGGACCTTTTTGTGAGGGCGTTATATCCCCTCAGAGAAGCAAGACAGGAAAACAGTTAGCTTGCCACTTAATTCATACCTTCAAAGTAATTATTTTTTCCATATCTTTAATTTTGATAAAATATAATAAGAATTAGAATATGAAAATTTAATAGCAGTACTTTTCAATTTTTGAAATGAAAACCAAGCTCATTAATACAATGAAAAATTAATATATATCCTCCATTTTCATTTTAATTATCAACACATGGTTATGATACATATCAATAGTATTAATCTACTAGAAATTGAATTTGGGGTTTAATATATGTTATGCTTTATAAATGTTTTACCTTTTACCAAAACTTTTACATTAGTTTTGTTTTTTTGAGAAGCAAATTTACTAATACGTTCTGTTTCACTTTGAATTTATTTTGTAGACCAGGCAGATTTTGTTCTTACAATCTTCTTTCTTAAATATCCCAAGTGGTTGGGGTATACAGGCCTATGCTCTCAGGTGAACACTGAAGTCATTGTGTGTATGTTTGTGTGTGTGTGATTCTAGTCTCTGTATCTGGCTTATTTTACTTGGCATAATGTCCTTCAGTTCCATTCTGTAACCCTTCCATAATGCTTTAGTTATATCTATCCTTATAGATGCCTTATATTACTTACCTGTTTGCACTTTATGGCTTGCCTCCTTTGCCTTCCTTTATTGACATTCTGATTCTTTTGGGTCATTATTTGAATTGAATTGAATTGAATCATAATATGTTCAACTGTCAAGTTCTGCATACAATCAAGAGCATTTGCAATAGTCTAAAATGTTTGGGATCTATGAGAATGATGTTTAAAATCACTTTGAAAACCCTACTGTTCATAAGCCACTTCCAGTACATATGGAGTAAAATGTCAAAGCACAATGTCCGTCTTTCTGTGCTACACTATATTTATTTGCCCACCTCAACTGGAAGAACTGTGAGTTGCTGATCTGTGTAATTATTATCTTTTCTTTTTTTCCATCTACATTTTGCAAAAGGCTGTATTAACTACTTTTCTGTTGCTGTGATTGAAACACTGATTAAGGGAAATTATGAAATGGAGAATTTATTTAGCTTATGGTTCCAAAGAGGCAGGAGTCCATTATGGCAGGGGGGCCTGGCAGCAGATGTGGGTGGAACAGGAGCAGAATCTAAGCACTCACATCTTCAGTCAGGCACAGGAAGCAGAGAGTCCCTGGAGACCCAGCAGAACTTAGGAACCCTTTATTTTTCCTCCAGAGACTTGATTCCTCCTGCATGACCACACCTTCTGAGACCTCCCAATCAGTGCCCCCAACTGGGCACAAAATATCCACATAGTTGGAGTCTATGAGGGACATTCTTATTCACACAACCACAAGGGCATATTCAAAATACATTTGAAAATAAAGAAACTAAACATAGAGTTACAAAGAATATATATGAGGACATATTGTGCATTAATGTCTTATTTTATTTTAGGCCAGGCACTTAATTTGAAATCATTCAGCTCCTTATATTTGTGGAGTCACTCACTTCTTTCTTACCTATCATTTCAGTCAGGAACAGACAGAGTAGTCTTTTGGTTTTATTTTTAGGAATTTCATACTTGCTACTGTATTGTTGTCATTTCTACCTATCACTGTCCCTACTCAAACCTTTCTGTTGCCCTGACATACTGTAAAATTCACCTCTACTATATGTATGTATGAATATATAATATATTTAGCGTATATAAATAATAATAGTAATATATATATAATATATTTTAGATCTTTGTCAGAGTTAGACTTATTTGTCATGTTGAATACAATCTTAGAAATATATGGGAGAAGGAATCTCATTTCAAGGACTTTTCCTCCGTCACATTGAACTGCGGAGATGTCTGTGGGACTTTCTAGATTTCTAATTGATATAACAGGGCCCTATCCACTGTGGGTAATGTCTATTTATCCTGGGCTGTATAAGAACCATTGCTCAGCAAGACATTGGCAGCAAACCAGTAAGTGGAGTTCCCTGTGGTCTTTGCCCTAGTTGCTGCCTCTAGGTTCCTGCCTTGTTTTCCTGTTTTGACTTCCCTCCAAGATGGACTCTAACCTGTAAGCCAAATCAACCTTTTTGTCTTCAGACTGGTTTTGATTACTGTTTATCACAGTAACATAATGCAAACTTGGAAAGAAATTTTTACTGCAAATGTGGAATATTGCTCTAATGGACATTATCACGTTGATTTAGGCAGAAGATAGTTGAAATGTGGGCCAGGAAAACCATTGAATGGCCAGAGCTTAATGGTTCATTCTGTAGTAAATAAGAAGGTACCTGTTGGTAATGATGCAAGAAAACAGTCCTGACTTCTCACAGTTCAAAGAGAAACAAAGTATTGTTATTCATGTGGTATTTTGAGAATTCCATGTGATTAACAAAAGATCATGACCACTGAAGTGAAACCTTTTCTTTACTGAGAAAAGAGATGCTAGTTATCTGGGGCTGAAAAATCAACAGTGCTTAGTAAAAGACCATAAATGATGAGGTAAAGTCTTCTGGGAAATATTTCTTTGGGGCAATCCAGAGAAAATGCTTCAAGGGGACCAAGGCTACATCCAAAGATGGTAGTTGAACTTGGTAATATGTAAAATCTCCCACATGGTACTGATTTTGAAAGCATGGAGGGATCATTGAAATCAACTGAGGCATTCTACTATTTGACAGGATTGAAGTCTTCCTGAAGAGAGTTGATAAGAGGCCACTGGTGAAGGTGCAACTTCAGTTGCAGTGAAGAATCCAAAATATTGGAGATGCCATGGCCTTGGGATGACAAACTAGGACAGCAAAAACGTGTGGAAAAGCTGAGCCTAACAGACAAGCTGTGTGTGATGTTTTAGGCCATTCCTGAGGTATGGGACTGTCTAAGCCCTTTGGAGATTCGAAGATCATTGGTGAGTCCCAGTTGTTGGACACTGAGCTTTATTTAATTGAGGTCTTTCAAGGTTGGATTTGCTTTTGCTTTGATTTGATTGTAACTGTGCAATGATTTTCCCTTTCTGGAAATCAGGAGATAGAAGTAAGAAAGCATGTAATTTCTTTTGGATTTTATAGGAAATGCCAATTGAGAAGATTTGGATATTTTAAACAGACATTGAAGTTTAAACCACTGGAACAACAACTGTGAGGCTTTAAAATTATTCTATATTAGTCTAAATTATTTTATATTGTGAAATTAACATATGATTTTGGGAACAAATAAGAATGGAAAGGTTATTTGTGCATCAAAGTTAAGAAAGGACGGAATGTAGGTAGCCTGATTTTATACCCTGATATCAGCACCTGGAGATGTGTTGGAAACAAGGAATTTAAATTGAGGCATTTTTTTCAAACAGATTGAACTCAATTGTGAGATGTCTGTGGGGTATATTTGTGGTTGCTGATTATTAATGTAGGAGGGTCCAGGCTCCTGTGGGCAGTCAGCAAATGGGCCTGAGCGCTACCAGAATGATAGCTGAGACAGGGAGGTGAAATAAGCCAGCAAACAGAGTTCCACTGTCGTCCCTGCTTAGTTTCTGCCTCCAGGTTCCTACCTTGATTTCCTACCTTGACTTTCCTTGATATAAACTTTAAGCCAAATAATTCCTTTCCTCTGAAGTTTCATTTTTGTCAGTGTTAACAAAGCAACAAAAAGCAAACCAAGTGGAGAGGCTTGTGAAATTTCCACCACCCACATTTACATGGTATATGGTGTTGACAGATTTAGGTCATATTAAGAAAAACATTGGGACTGGAGAGATGGCTCAGTGGTTAAAAGCATTTGCAGAGGATCTGGGTTCGATTCCCAGCACCCATATGGCAGGTAACAACCATCGTAACTCCAGTCCTAAGGGATCTGACACCCACTTCTGACCTCCGTGTGCACTGAATGACACAGGTATACTTACACACATGCAGGCAATACATTCATACACATGAAAGAAAAAAAAGAAAGAAAGAATGAAAGAAATAAAGAAAGAAAGGAAGGAAGAAAGAAAGAAAGAGAAAATTATATTTAAGTGATTTCATAGGTTTAGCTTCCTTGTCATGTCTAGAAGACATGATCTTACAGCAATCATCCTGGCCCAGATTCTCTCTAAGTAATATGATAATCTGCTTCAGTTTATATTCATTTTCTTTATGAGTCTTACAAATTCCTTTTTTCTGATGAAACTTATGGCAAATAACTTCTGCTTATTTCACATTCATATATAAACAAAAGGAAATCATTTGATGATTTTTGATTGCCTGGTGTGTTATTTTCTTTATTGTTCTAAGTAAAACCATTTTATAATTACATTTTTCTATGGATTTTTCCCTTTAAAGGATTGCATATGAAATTATACTTAAGCTTAAAATAAATATCTAAAGATGATTTTAATACATTAAAGGGAAAATAACTTACAGACATTGTAGTTTCTTGCTGAAATGTCCACAACCAAGAAGTGATACAGCCAGTTATCCAATCCAGAGTGACTTCATATCAAAGTTCATGCGATTCAGATGTGTCTCTCTCTGGGGTTAAGGTGTCAGCTGGTAATAAAAATCTAGTAGCTAAGTGGTAAAAATTCAGAGATTTATTGAATTCATTATGTTATTAATAGCTTCTAGCATGATAATAAAATGTTTCAGCAGTCAGATTATCTGTTAATGAATTAAAGCCTCAAACTATTCTCCATCAGAACTTCTTGGAGTGCACATTTTCACTTTCAAACAGCTAAGGCCATGATATAAACCATATTTAATAAAATACTTTATTTGGAGGCTTTATGTCAGTTTTGTTTGCCTCTAACTAATGAATTCCTTAAAAATTCTGAATAAATGTAAACTCTGTCTTTCAAATTATATGCCTTTATTTCTCTTCTTGATATTCTTATAGTTTTGATGTATTTCAATTCTGCATATATTTGAGTCACTAATATAATGCTGCATTGGTTTTAAATGGCCACTGAAAGAGATTTTCTTTGCCTTTTCTTTCATTACTTTAAGTCAGTGGATGAACTCACACTGAGGGATGTCTGGGGACACAAACTTCACTCCATAGGACTGAACATATGAAAGAATGCATGAAATCTGGTGAGGGAGTTGAATAGATTCTACTGTCAGCATTGAGTTCAATAATCTTTATATTTAGAGTACCTAAATTTAGGTACTCTAAATTTAAATTTAGGATTTACTGCATGTAGTAGAGTTTAACTGTTACACATGCATTTACATATATATATATATATATTTATGATATATAAATATAATCTTGATGTTATAATATCCTTTCATTTTTTTATTATTAATGCCATTTCTTTGACAGTCTTGACAGTTTCTGAGTCATTTGGTATAATTTCCTATATCTTCACCTGGTTCAAGGTCTGGTAAAATTCTATTATGAATCTATCTGGGCCTACATTCCTTTTGTATTTACGGTTTCCATTTCCTTATTTGGTATAGATGTATTTAAACTGTTGAACTCTTCATTATCTAACTTTGGAGGATCAATTGACTTTAGAAACTCATGCATTTCTTTTAGATTTTTAAATTTAATTAAGTATAGGTTTTTAAAGTATTCCCTCATAATATCTGGGACTTTTTTGGTGTCTGCTGTGATAGTTTCCCCTTTGTTTCTGAATTTTTGGGTTTGTATTTTTTCTTTCTTTGTTTTGGTTAGCTTCACCAAATGTCTTTCTATTTTGTTTATCTTTACAATGTACCAGGTTTTAGATATTTTAATTCTTTGTATCATTTTCTTTGTTCTAGTTCACTAATTCATGTTCTGATTTTCATTCTTTTTTCTTGTCTGTTGGGTTTGGGTTTGGTTTACTCCTGCTTTTCCAAGTTATTGAATTGTATCATCAAGTTATTTATGTATGTTTTTTCTGATATTTTAAATGTAGGCATTTGGAGCTATGAATTTCACTCACAAGACTGCTTTCCATGTGTCTTAAATGTTTTGTTGTGTTGTGTTATTAGCTACATTTAGTTCCAGGAATACTTCTGTTTCTTTCTTGATTTCTTCTTTGAGCCATTCATCATTTAGGAAAGTGTTGTTTAATCCTCATGAGTTCGTCTAGTTACTAGAGCCTCTTTTACTAGTGATTTTAAGTTTTATTGCATTATGTTCTGATAGAATAGATGATTATTCTAATATTTGGAATTTGTTGAGGTTTGTTTGGGCCCCGTTATGTGTTTAATTTTAGAGAAACTTACATGGAGTGCTGAGTAGAATGTGAATTCTACGGTACTTGGGTAGAATATTCTGTGCATATCTGTTATGTTCATATGATGTATTATATCATTTATTTGGACATTTTTCTATTTATTATTTGGCCAGATGATCTAGATTAAAGAAAATGGGGTAGTAAAGTCACCTACTATTACTGAATGGTGGTTCATCTGCGTCTTTGAAGTCCGTTACTGCTGTTTTTATGAAACTGGTTGCACCAGAGTTTGTGCATGCATATTCTGAATTGTTATGTCTTCTTGATTAATTATTCTGTTGATGAGAATGTAGTGACCTTTTAAAAATCCATTTTGATTAATTTTGACTTGAAGTCTATATTATTTTATGATATTAGAATAGCAACCACTGTTTGTTTCTTCATGCCACTTTCTGGAAATATTTTATTTTATATATATTTTTACATTATTTTGCCCTATAATGGTGCCTATCCTTAAAGATACAGTGAGTTTCTTGCTGATTTTATTTATTAATCCATCAGCTAGTCTGTCTTCTGGCTGGGGAATTGAGACCATTGTTATTTAGAGTTAATATTGAATGGTGTGAAATTGTTACTCTCATTTTATTTTCTCTGTAGTTTTATTTTGTCTTATTACATGTTTTTTACTTTATATCTTCATTTGTTTTCTTTCTGTAATTTCGTGAGTATGGCCCTGTCTTTCTTCTTTCCTTTGCATTGCTTCAAGTAAGCTATGTAGAACTGGTTTGGAAGATACAAATTATTTTCAGACTATTTTTATAATGTAATTTTTTTCTTTCCTCTTTGACTATGAGAGTTTTGCTGGATGCAATATTTTGGGATAGCATCTGTCTTCATTTAGAACTGAGAATACTTTAGATCAGGCTCTTCTGGGTTTTATAATTTGCATTGAAACGTCAGCTCTAACTACATTTACTTTTCTGTATATGTAAGTTATTGTTCTTCTCTAGCAGCTTTCAGGACCTTACATTTAGTGCTTTCACTATGCCATGCCATCAGGAGTTCCTGTCCTGGTCCTGTCTAATTGGTATCTATGTCCTTGTATCTGTACAGGTATGTCTTTCCTTAATTTAGAAAAGTTTTCATCTATAATTTTGTTGAAAATCTGGTAAATGCCAGTGACCTGAGATTTTAGTCTTTTCTCTATGCCTGTGATGTATAGATTTAGCTTATTTATGATGGCCCATGTTTCTTGCATATTCTGTTGCTTTTAAAATTTTTCATACTCTTTCCTTGAATAGTCTAGTTCTTCAGCTTTGTCATTTAGTCTTGATATTATGTTTTTGATTTAACTCATTCTGTTTCTTTTGCTTTCAGATTGGCTTATTGAGTTTTTCTATTTCATTTCTTTATTTTGACTTCATTTTACTTAAATATTCCTATCTCTTTTCTGAATTCACTTTTCATATCCTGAATTGTTTTTGATATGTCATTCAGATGTATATTTGTGTTTTCTTGATTTCAATTAGGAAAATATTCCTGTTGTCTTTGAGTTGTTTATGTGATCTTGAAAATTATTTAATTTGATCATGTTTATGATTGTTCGTTTAAATTCTACATCCTGGGGTCATTTAAGTAGCTCTCAATGTAGTATTCTTCTATAGGATTGATGAGTTCTATTGGGGACATATTTTCTTATTATTTGTGTTTTTGCGTTTTGGTATGGGCCTCTGGATTTCTTTGTTTGGGTGTGTGCCTGATATCAAATTCTCTTCTTCTTTTGTTTATTTGAAGTTTGGTTTGGTTTATATTGTTGCTGTAGCTTGGTTGCTTTCTGATCAAATGTGAGTACTTAGTTTGTGCATCGGATTTTCATTTTTGATATTTTATTTGCATGATAGCATTATTCCAAGCTGGCTAGTCAAGAGATATCCATCAAGGAAAAGGGGCCTCAGCTGGATTTGTTGCTATGATATCCAGTGGCTGAGTTCAGACAGACTAGTTCAGAGCTGTTAGGTAGAAGAAGCAAAAGCAATCTCAGGTCTAAATAGGGATGCATATACCTTGGAGAAGGTATAAATAGCCAGGCAGAGTACATTTAATCCCTGAAGTAGCTAGCTAAAGATGAACTTTTATTCTTTCTAAATATTTTTATATGTATGACTGGTAAGTGCATGTTAGTGCAGGTTACACATAGGCCAAAAAAGGTTTTGCATCCTTGGTGCTGAAATTATACCCAGTTTTGAGTCTCCCAACATGATTGCTGAGACCAAACTCAGGTTCTCTGCAGAGCAGCAAGTGCTCTTAATACCTGAATTCTCTCCCCAGACCTACATATTGTGTGTTATGATTTATTTTAAGAAAAAATATAATATAAAATATTGTTAAAATTTTTTAGAATATTCAGAAGATACTATTGATTTAAAAGTTTGATCTCAGTATGATATTCCTGGTCTATAATCCTAGAACTTGAAACTTGGAGGTAAGAGGATCAGTTCAAAGTCATCCTCAGATATCTCGTGTAGTTGGGTTACATGAGTTCTTATGTGAAAAGAAAAACAAAAGATGTATTTGAAAAATTCTCTAAACAAATTTTCACATATATTTCCCCATCCTTTATCTCCCTCTCTTTCTTCCATCCCTCCCTTTCTTCCTCTATTCTGCCCCTTCTTGATTCCCTTCTTCTCTCTCACATTTATTCACACACACAACATATGGAGAGTCATGTTTACTGGAATTAGGTTCATAAGAAAAATTTTATTTCCACTTGTTGAATTGATAAAAAATTTATTTTATGTAATTTCTTCAACTACTGCATCATCAGCAAAATAATGAATTAATTCAACTGATACAAATTTAGTGCTGTATTTTAAGTGATATATTAATATAAGAATGAAATACACTTGAGACCACTATATGTTCTTTCCAATCTGGCTAGGCCTATTCTTGCCTCTGAGCAAATACTTTGTATGTGAAAACTTCAATCCTTTTGCCTTCCAACATTTCTTTTAAATGTGATAAAGAAATGTCTTTTATGTTAGATTTTTCAAACATTTATGTCATTTAGTCCTACCCATTGACCATGAATATCATGCAATAACATTTTCTTGAATTGTTTAATGACACTACAGTCTTACCTATTTAAAAAATATATCAGGATTACTTTCCAACTCCCTTTATATTTCCAAGTGCTTATATTGCAAATTTTCATGCATCTTAACACCTACACAATTTTGACTCAATGCTAACAGTGGTCTTTTGTTCTCAACTGAAAAAGAAAATAAACTAATTTTATTCAGTAAAATTACTCTTTACAGAGTCAAACAAATTTCTGTTCGTGTTGGATATGTTACTATGTTCCTAATGAATAAAAATGACCAAGAACAAGAGAAAAGTAAGAAAATTTCTTCAATATTTTAAATAAGTCATCTATGGTTAATTTCATTCTTTGTCCTATTTGTGTATTCTTTTCTTTGGTTCAGGTTTGCTGGACAACTAACATGATTTTTTTTTTTTTTGAGAACATATTTTAGTCAGTCTACATAATTGCCTCCCACACCCCCAATGCCAGGGATTTCTCAGCACGACTGGGTTTCCGTAGTTTTTCTCTGCATGTATGAGAATGTTCAATCCACATTCCTTCATGGAAAAGTTGACTGGAATGAGAGTCTCTAGATATTTAAACAAAGAAGTTGAGCATCAGTACAGGGCACAACACACATTGTATCTGTGCTCCTGCAGGCTCTGTGTATACAAGTTCTCCAGCTATATGGTTTGCTAATGAAGCCCACCCATACCTTCAAGACTGCATCAACCAAACTCAAATGTACAAGAGCCATACCAAGAGAAACACTGATGTCATTTATAGGTGTGCCCTCTGGCCTGTGATCTGAACACAACTTATCAGATTACATCATGTTCCCATAAGACACTAAAACATAATATATGAAATCTAAACCCTTAAACTTATTCCTCCTGCCTCCTTTTTAACATAAGTTAACAAGCATCTATATATGTACTGAAACCCACACTTTAAAAGCCCTAAAGTTTATCTTTCCATTATGGCTGCTGCCTAATGAAACATTAATCTTTTATTGATTTTACCTCTTGAAGTATTATCTCCATTACAATAGATGCATCTGTCCAACAGGGTACACTGAATATTTCTATTTTATATTCTCAACTCTCTTTATTTTAAGGCATTTCATAACTAGAAAATCCATGCCTTATTATTTTTCAGATTTATTTTAGATTTCTATGTAGCGGTTGGCAAAATTTAGGTGATCTAGATCATGTTAATATTTATATACAGACCTTGTAGACAATTTTTACTGGAGTCAGTGAAATGTTTCTTTCTTGTTAGTAACATGTTATTCTACCTTTGTGCTTTAGAGTATTACTGTGTATAATGCACTCAAATACCTTGTTCATTTGATAAATGGTGTCTTAATTGATGACTTTCCTTTCTGTTCCTCTAACACTCTGTGAATTTCTTTATCATTATAGCCATACTGGAGAACTTCACTATCCTTTCACAAATGCCTCTCCTGTTATTAACAGTGCTTACAAGAAAAGAATCTACTATCTTTCCTTTCTATATACACAGACAAATGGTTGGCTCAAATAAATGCTCAAAAAATGAGTAATAAGTGGATTATTCAGTCTAAAATGTGGTAGCTTGTTTTGTCAAATTTAAATGAATTTGTTCAGATCACATAATTATACCATGTAAACACTCAAAAGACTTCTTATATCCTATAAGTTTTCAGTACTTATGCTCAGGGAAAAGAAGGTACATGAATATAAACAAACAGATGAATGAATAACAGCACATGATCCTCCACTATACAGATTTGATGGCAAACAGAGAATCAATGGAGTCTGATGGGGTTTGTTGAACAAACAACCAGATGGCTCTATACAATGGACAATTGGCTTTGTATGGTCATTCATTTATTTATATAGAAATCCAATGTCGAAAATGAAGAGAATGAAGGAAGACAATGCAATAGGCCAATGCATGTAAGAGAAAAAGCTGTGCTTGCATATAAAAACAGTGCTGATTCCAGTAACAATTTTAATTATTATACACCAAACCTTCATCATTTTTGCAAGCGTGGATACTACTTACTTGATGATGAATAAAATAAATAAAATGTTTTAAATTAAATAATAGTTTTTGTAATTAAATACATTCTATAGGCTTGATAATTATATGAGATAATTTTGAAAACTGAGAACTATATTGAGTTAATTCAGACTTGCATTTTGATGAACATACTTTAGAAATTGCTTTCATTAACCAGGAATTCTAAATGTTTGTTATAATTCAATATATTTGTGATGTTATACAGGTATTCTTAATATAAAATAACACTTTTTATTCTCCTATTCACTTTTGTCTCCTGAATGTTGAAAAGAAGAAATAGAAGAACAGAAAAAAGAACCATTATTCAGTAATTTTCATTTTACTGGAAAAGCAAAGTAAATAATTATGTTTTGAAAATGATTTAATAAGAAATTCAGCATATTCTTGCAGAGGTTACACAGGTATTGTCAATCCCTCTCGATGTGGGTGTTTCTATTATTTTATTTTTTATTGAAATTTTGCACTTTTCATGTGTGCTATTGATGCTGTTTGGATACTGTCCCTTATATGCATCTCCTGCAACTGTCTTCAGTGAAATTTCCTGTATACTTATATATAGAGAATATAGGTTATAAAGTCTGATTCGGATCCCCAAATATTCTTTAGTGTGAGTCAACCACCTGGACCCACAAAGAGTAAGACACTGCCTCTCTCCCTCCCGGTAGCCACCAACATTTCAAACCTCTGACCCCTAAGGCTCAAGGATCATTGGTGAAGAAGCTGAAAGATTGAAGTGACAGAGGGGGAAGTTTTGCAATTACTGTGGTGTTTTTAAGTGGCTTAGTAGGAAATTCTCTGGAGAGACAGTGAGGATAAATACCCTCTCTTCCAAGAGTTAACAAAAAAGCATAAAAGACACAGCAACTTAGAATAAGAGGAACTCAGTGTTGAGATTTTATTACAACTATTATTACTTAAATATGCTCTTTGACAATTTTATAGATGTAAATAACACATCAAGATCGTGAAGGCAGACTATCTTATCTCTCATTTCTGTAAACTCCATCTCTTCCTAATTTCATAAAATCCCAAGGAGACCACTAACTACAGTGAAACTATGAGTTTGTGAACCATCTATGCATTTATTTACTCATGGAATACATTAATTTGGGAATACTAAAAAGTGTATTCTACTAGACCTGTTCATAAAGTGTATATTAATATTTCAGTGTCATTTGGACTTTAATCTTCTGTCTGCCTTCTTTTCTTTTCTTTCTTCCTCTATATTCCTTTTCAATTTTTTCCCCTCAATTTTCCAATATATTTCAGTACTGACAATACGGCATATGAGGCCTTCCAGAAAAAAAAAATAAAGAAAAGCTCTTTGCATATAGGCCATGTAATTCATAGTTTTACCCTATGCAAAATATTTTTACTGAATATGGAATGTGATTATAAATACTGAACTAAGAAAATTATGCTGTAAGTAGGGAATTTGAATGTTAGAGGCTTAAAAATCTGTGTGTCTTGGCTAGTGTTCTGAAAAATGAGTTTTAATTTGAATTCTTGCAACAGCATGCTCATTTATTCTTACAAATTGTAAATTGAAAAACTCTTGTCTTGTACTTCATTTTTTTTTGCACACATTCTTACTGTATACACTGTTGTTGAGATTTTGATGCTATTGCTTGCCTTGGTCCCCTAAATAATAGGGTTATATGCCTTGCCCCATTTTGAGTAACATAAAAGTCTAAACAAGACTTATAAACATAATATTTTATTCTAATCATATTTTTGGGTGAGTGTTTTCTGTTTGTTTCTTTTTCTTTCTTTTTTTCTTTTAGATCGGGCCCACCTGGAAGTCACTATGTGAACTAGGTGTCTTCAATCAAACAGAGATCTGGCTTCCTCTGTCTCAGGAGGGCTTGGATTAATGGCACATGCCACCACGTTCGGAGTGAAAGTAATCTTTAAACATTTCTCTTCTAAGGAGATGAATATCAATAAGGATAGAAATCTCAACCTTGTAAAACACAACAAACAAACAATGCCCTAATAAAAACAGAAACAAAACAAAACAAGAACTAGGTTCTTCCTCACTCAGCAGCCCCGGGCTAGGTATATCTCTTACATAGGAATGTGTCCTTGTGACATTCTCATCCATTCATGTAGACAAGTTGAGTGGTGTGGTCCTGATGGTCTCCTTTAGACAATCACAATGCTGGAAAACCCATGATTACTAATTTCTCTGCATTTTGGCAAGTTGTGCTTCTCTCCAACAGTCTCTGTCTAATGCAAAAAGAAGCTTGCTTGATGAGATTTAAGAGCTGCGCTTACCTATGGGTATACAGATTAAATAAGCAGTTCAAAACTGTACTACTTCAGTAATATGTTATTAGGAGTTTCTCCTCTATAGCCTATAACTTCCTCAGCTATGGGCTCTTGGCTAGGTTCACGGTACCAAACATAGCACCCTTCCTATGTGAGTAGACTTTAGGTCCAATTACACAGTTGTTGTTTAAACCAAGATATAAGAACCACTACTGCACATGTAGTGATATCTTGCTTGTCCTGGAATTATTGTGGTTCTCAGGGTTAGCAGGGTATGATTATTGATAACTTTTCTCCCTTGACAAATTGTATAGCATCTCCTGACATTGAGAAAAGTAACCCACAGAAGAAAATGTCGCACATACCAGCTAGATTACTCCAAGTCAAGTGACCAAAGTGTGTAGTATCTTGAAAAAATAGCTTCTTTCATTAAATATCAGTATAAGAATAATATGAACAGTCTGTATTATTAGAGGGTGATCTCATAGAATCTCTTGATCAATAGTTCAAAAGGTATTATACCATACCTGGCACTGAGGTTCTCTGTTAGATACTGTATGGATTTTAAGGGGTGCAATTTCCCATCATGTGGAGTAACTAAAACTGCATATACACTAAATATATATATATATATATATATATATACATATATATATGTATATAGTGTGTGTATGGTTTTAAAAATGCTTTATTATTTTTATTTTATATGTATGAGTGTATTGACTCCATATATGTAAGTGCACCCATGTTTGCAATGCCCACAAGGGTCAGAAGAGGGAATTGAATACCCAGGAACTGAAGTTGTAGACAGTTGTTAGCTGCCATGTGAATACTGGGAGCCAAGCTTGGATCTTCTGTAAGAGGAGTCACTGCTCTTAACCACTGAGCCATCTCTCCAGCCCAGTGTGTGGTAGTTTTAAATAACATTATGAAATAACAGATTTAGAAAATATCCTTAGTGGTTTCACCCCTCTGCCTCTCCTCCCTTTGTCATCTCTTCATACTCCTCATTTATGTACCTCCCTATTTTCTCCTGTTCCCCATTCATAGCACCTGTGCCCTGTTATTTCCTGTCTGGACCTCCTTCTCCTCTTCCTCCCTTGCTGCCACAATGCTTTGCTGACTTCTACACTCACGTTATACACACACTAAACTAGAAGTTTGCATATAAGATCCACAAATAATAGTATCTATTTATGCAGCTGGAGAGATGGCTCAGTGGTTTTTTGCACTGACTCCTCTTGCAGAGGACCTGGATTTATCTCTGAGCACCCATATGGTGGTAAACAATCCTCCCTGACTCCAGTTCTAGGGAAATCCGACACCTTCTTCTGATTCTGAAGGCATTGCATGACACAGATCCACTTACACACATGCAGACAACACACTCGTACAAATAATAATAAAATATGTTTTAAAATAGTACATCTGTCTTTATCTGTCTACACACACACACACATACACACACACACACACACATATATATCATCTCTCTTCATAAGTCTTGGTGACCTCACTTAGTGGTCAGTCATAAATACATGTAAATTAGGACAAAACTAATTTGACTTGACCAATGTAAATATATAAAATATTATACATAGCCAAAGAAAGTATGAGGGGAGGATCATAAATTTGAGATTGGGTGGTAGTGAGGACATAAAAGAAATTGGAGGGGGAAATGTGGATGAAAATTAAAATGGATGAAACTCTAAAATTTAGAAGAAAAGAATAGAAAATAAAAAGGAATTAAAAAATGGGAAGGAGGGACTGTGTTACTATGCCAGAAACCCAGAGCAGTATCTTTGTGTCCTTCCATAGTATTAGAATGTAATGAATAATAATACATTCCCATCTACGTAGAAATGGCTTTGTCATGATAACAATTCAACATTTTCTTCTTTGTTGACATGTTAAAAAAGAGAAAAAAAAACTACATTAAGTTTCTTAATATGTTAAATCTAAACAAATTTTGTGATATTCATGTGAGTGACAGAGGGTGACACATATTATGTACATATTTTTCACCTTTAAAGCCAATTTTCATCTACCTGGAAGAATTTGATATTCATTTTTTAAATATATGTTCTGTATGGTTGAGCAAATACAGTGCAGAGGATGATCCTAATATGCCTTCTTCGCAGAAAGAGAAACCAACGGTTCAGACAACAAAGAGACTCAAAGAAATTCAGAAATCTGGTTGGACTCATACAGGTGAAGCTAATCATAACTGGATACTTTTGTTTTAGACTCAGTTCTATATCTTGGAAGTTGGTTTGAGAAAAATATGCAACTACACGTTATTTATTTAAAATATGGTAAATATTTTAATAATATATCACATTCATAATCAATACCTAATTTTTCTGAGGAAATAGTCATTATAATACTTAATAATTATCTGTGGTCAAAACAGTAATAAGTTGTAGTTTAAGGAAAATTTGACAGCATTGGGTTGAATCTGGCGGCTTCACTGGGATCACATTAAATAAAGCTGTGGGTGCAGGAACGAGTGGGTGGGTAAGGCAGAGGGCGAGCGGGAGGAAGGAATAAAGGATAAATAATCTCTAAGTACGCTTTAAAAAGTCATTGAGAAATCTATTTTATAATCGTTCTCAACTGTCTCACACAAACACATTTTTGCATATATACATATGCATTGGAATTACCCCACTTCAGACCTCTGTGGTCATACATGTGGTGCATTTACATGCATGCAGGCCATACACTCGTACACATTAAAAATAACAAATAAAATACTTTAAAAATCCATCATCCATTTAACTAATTATAAAAACACTGAGGATGAACAAGAACAGAATTACTCAGACTAGATGAATACTGAATATGATTCAAATGGCCATATATTGATGAAAGGCTGAATAACATGAGGTTGATCACTACAATGAAGTAATTTTTAGTCAATAAAATTTAATGAACTATGTTCATATTCTAAAAATGCATAACTATTGAAAAAACTGTGTATTGTAACAAAGGTCAATCACAAAGTTCATGGAAACCAAAATTTGATTGTATTTACATGAAGTATACAGAATTTGCAATTCCATAGAGATAAAAAGGAAGCTAGTGCGTCTGAGAAAATAAGGAAAGAGAAAATGTAGTAACACTAATAAGTACAGGTGCCTGTCGGGAATTATAAGCATGTTATTGAATTGTTTAGAGATGCTATTTCTACAACCTGGTGAATATGTTTTTTTAAACACTTAATTGACACTCTTGAAATGGTGAATTTTCTGGTACATAAATTTAATTTTTAGTTATGGGAAAAATAATACATTTTTATCATATTTTCAGATTTGTTATTTAGATTTAATTTTATATATGTTACCATACTATTATTCTGACATTATTCCCACTTAGCAAAATATCTAAAATATTATAAACAGCCTGAAGAGACGGCTCAGTGGTAAAGAGCACTTACTGCCTTTACTGAAGACCTGGGTTAGATTCTAACCACCCATGTTAGGTGGCTCTCACATGTCTGCAATTCCAGCTCCAGGTGACTCATTCAAATCTCTTCCAGCCTATGTAGACCAGATTCTTACCATCACATGTTGCCCCCATACACACACATGTATGTACACTTATTTAATAATCTTAAAATTTTTTATAACAGAACATGTGTAAGTAATTTATGATATATCTATCTATCTATCTATCTATCTATCATCTATCATCATCATCCTCATCATCATCATCATCTATTCCAGCAGTATCATTATATATGCATTATCTACATAAAGTTAATAAAATAAAAAAGAAAGTGTAATTGTGCATTTGCGAACACTGAGAATTCATTACACGACTTATTTCACCTTTCATTCCATTTAATAATTTTACTTGTATGTGTAATTTGAATATTTTGTTCATCTTTAACTACTTCCTGTTCCAACATTTTATTCTACTGTGCAGTTAGCAAAGATGTTATGTCATATTATATTGTCAGTTGAAAAGGAAGATTTGTACAAATGAAAGTTCATGAGATTTGCCTTTAGGGATCCTTCACTGTCAATTATATAAAATATAGATTTCTAGAGATGTGACATTTAGGAATACTCACACACATATCTATTTCAAATAATAAGTCAAGTTTTACTTATGTAATGTATTCCAGTCACACAGAAGTCACAAAAGTAAGTGTGCTCTCAGAAATGAATGCTATTACAATAAAGTAGTCAGCCATAAAACAACACACAGCAAAAATACTAACGCATGAGAGACATTGTGCTCTTGATGCCTAATTTACCAACACGCAGGTCAGCAAAATTTTTGAAGATTCATTCTTTTACAAAGTTTTATTTTAGCAAGTTCTACTTACAGTAAATTTAAAGTAAATGATATATCATTCCCTGAATTGTCAGAGATTTAGTTGAAGTAAAATAAAGGGCACATTGAGAAATGAATATGTAACTTGCAATGAAGTTTAATAAAAAGGAAGTGAATTATCTGTGTGTGTTTGATGTGTGTCTGTGTGTGTTTAAGTTACTGAAGCATTCATGTCAAAGCATTCTCAGTGAAATAATCTGAGGATGCTTTTTAATATTTTAAAAATAACTATTATTTTTATTTTATGCATATGTGTTATACCTGCTTGAACGTAAGTGTGCTTATGTTATGCAGAGCCCCTGGAGGACAGAAGAGGGGGTCAGATTCCTGGAACTGGAATTGCAGACACTTACTAGCTGCCATGTGGGTGCTGAGATTCTAACCCTGTTCTTCTGCAGAAACAGCTAGTGCTCTTAACCTCTGAACTATCTCTTTAGTCCTTTAAGAATGCTTTTTTGAAATATTGTTTTAAAAAATTCTATCATGAACTGCAGAGTTGGTACAATAGTTAAGAACATTTAGATACAAATGCTTGACTGGATAGGGCTTAGAATCTATGACAGAATAACTGAAATCTGGTGTGGAGGTCAGTGGGGGAAAGGGACAGGGGTTAATATATATGAAATGCACAAATGTCCAATAAATAATTGTCAGGGGAAAAAAAGGGACAAAGCTGTGGTCAGGTGCTGCTTGTCTTACGGGTCATATAGCCGATGTTGAAGATTCAGGATTTTACTTTAAAGGGCATTTAGTGAGTAATTTCAATGCTTTTAAAACTTAATTATAAAATAGAGAAAATTACATGTAAGGGAACTGTACAGCTTGCTGAGTTTCCATAATCATTGTCCCTATATCTAGTGTCTTCACCAAGAAACCAGAGCATGACCAAAATCTCTTTTGTTTTGAGAATGAGGACTGTTAGACTTCTAGAACACACATGTTTTGGCTATGTGTCCTGCATGTAAATTCAGTTTTGCAGTATCTACTTGGATATCTGACTTCTTTCACTCTATTGTTGATGAGAGTCATCAGAATTACTGTAATTTTATCTTATTCAGACTCACTGCATAAATATGTAGATATTTTACCAACTCTAATTGAATATGTGTAATTGTTTGGGCTAGCATAGATTGATCTATTCTGACTGACTATTTCTAGATGAATATGCATTTTATTGGACACGCACATTAGTGATATAACTATAAGACAAAAGAATGGTTATATGTTTAGTTTTAATAGACAGAAATTTCCAGAGATAAGGAGAAGGCTCAATAATGAAAATGTTTCCTGAGTTTGGCTCTCCAACACTTATGTAAAAAGTCAAGAGCACAAAAAGAAAATAAAATAAAAAGCCAACTCAATCAGAGAAGAGCCCCTAGTGGAGAGAGGGAAATGGGCCCTAGCTCATGGACCCTTGCCTGAGAAATGTTGGAAATAGATTACAACTAGATGAGGGAGAGTAGCATTCCTAATGATCTCTAGATAGGCTAACTAGACTCCAGTGGATGAACTTGCACCATAGGACATCTAGGTACAAATGCTTGACCTCATGGCCCTCAACATGTATGCCAGAATTCATGAGGCCCAGTGGAGTTGGGCATAGGGTATGGATGGGGGAAGGAGGTCTGAATTTAATTAAGAACTCTTGTATGAAATGTACAAAAGCTCAATAAAAATATTTTTAAAAGAACAAAAGAAAAGAATATTTGCTTCTCTTGCAGAGGACTCAGGCTCTGGATCACTCCCTCCACCTACATGATAAATCAAAATAACATGAAAGTCCAATTCAAGGAAATCCAGTGTTCTCTTATGGGCTTCGTGATCAGCAGGCATGCATGTGGTATACATACATATATGCAGTAAAAATCTCATTCACAAAAATGAAAATAATAAATCTTTTAAAATGCATATCACTAAAAAGGAAAGGAAAACTGCTGAAAGAGTAAGAATGGGCCCACACCCTCCTTCCATCCAGCAGATGTCTCTGGCAAAAGGAAGTCGTTCAAGTCCACTAGTATTTTCATTACAATTATTATAATTCCATATATCATCATCCAACTGAATTTCTTTCTAAATAGACTATTAGTCCCAGAGAGGACCAATTAATGTTTTTCACAGAGTTGCTATATTGAAAAGAAGATACAGGAAATAACGCAAAGGCTAAAGATTTATGGATACAGTTCCCTACAAAGTATTAATCTGTTCGTGGTTTCATGGTAATAATAAAGACACCTCCCTTAGAGACCTCTTTTACTTTAGGCAGAGAACTCATGTCTAACGCCTGCAAAAGGACATCTAGATCCACAAGTGAAATCGCGTTCTCCTACTGAAATGTGTATTACTCAGCATTGCATGTAAGCTTGAAATTACTAATACATTTTAGTAGGCGATGGGATTTCTGAACTGTGTACAAGTTGGATTTGACAATCTAATCCCCAGTGTAAGCTCAATATGAAATATGTATAATTACTGAGGAATGCAATTCTCCCCAAGCGCTACTTAGTTTCATTATGACTGACTTAAACTTAGTCATGGTCTAATACCATTATACTTTATTAAAAAGTAAACAATATATAAAAACATTTAAATTTATAAGGACAACAGATGTGCCAGAATGTAAAGGAAATATGATGTGGAAAATAGTATGGTTTTTTAAATAAATGTTACATAACCAGAAAATAAGTTTTAAAAATATCCTAAGTATTTGCAATGTTTTTATCTTTCAAAGTTTATAAATTAAATACATCATAAAAATCTCCAATGCCGTTTACCTAATGTTTAATATGTGTTAGATTGTTTCATATGATTTCTAATTCTTCAACAATTTTGATTACAGATCATAGGATCATAGGTGCATAAAGACAAGAACATGGAGGGGTACATGGGTGAGAATTAGATTAAAATAGTAAAATTATTTGATATTATTAACTATTAGAAAAATTTAATAAATAGTTTTCAATAAATACATAATTAGATTTCTTTAAAGGACTTTTATGGATTATTTGTAATTATGTGCTCAGGTGTGTGTTACATGGGGGGACATGGGTACCAAAGGGCAGTCAGGAAGCTAATGTTGAGTATTGAGGGAATAGCAATTATTCTTTCTTATGGGTCACATGACATTTTCAGCTAGTCCCCACATACTGACCTCTCTGTGTGGCCCCCTCCAAACTCTAGGCAGCAACTGTTCTGTTCTCTGTGTATCCATCTATGAATCCCATTCAAATTGTCATCTAAATAGAGACATATTTTATACACATGATACCTTTGAATAGTTCATCACTGAAATGTATACAATCATATAATATGCATCTTTCGTGATTGTTTTTAAACTTCAAATGGTTATTTTCAGTGTCTATCAGAATGGAATGAGTACTATTAACTTGTTCCTTTGTACCACTGAATATTATGGTACTTAATGTTTATATCATATTTTACCTGTCAAAAACACTTAAGCATTTCCTAGAATTTGATTATTTCAGTAATGGTGTTGTAAGCATTGTGTAAAATCTTAGACTGCTATGTTCATTCAAGTAAATACGTAATACAAAATGATGGAATATTATCTTATAGCCCATAGAATAAGTTGATGTTTAACATGGTGAAGAATATACAAATTATTAACATATAAGTTATACCATTTTATATCACCACAGCAATATATGCTTTTAATTTCTGGACAGACTTGTTAACAATTATTATTGTATGCCATTTTTACACTCATTGTAAAAGGTGTGAAATGACACTTCATTAGAGTTTGATTTGTATTTAACTAATGAGCAATGGAACTGAATATAATTTTATGTGATTACTGACAATTTTTATATCTTATTTGAAGTTATTTCTATATTCTAACTTCTGCTATTTGAATATTTTACTTAAGGAATGAGAGTTATTTAAAGAGATATTGGAGTTATCTGTCACCTTTCTGTTTCTTAAAGGAATCATTTAAATAATATGTTTATGAAAGTCACTTTTTTCCAATTTTACTTTTTGCTGTTCCAGTAAGGACTTTTGTAAAGCAAACACAATGAAGACTCATGACTTCTTGAAAGAATTCTCAAGATTTAAACCTTATATCTGTGTTTCACCTCCATTGTGAGTTAATTTTCAAATATGCCAAGCATGATGTGAGGATTCACACATTCTTTAGCTTGTGAATACCTGAATGTCTGTGCCATCAGTTGAACATGTTATTCCTTCATCCTTCAAATGTTTTGACCCCTTGCTTAAAGTTGGCTGATAACAGATTCAAGATCTTATATATGTGTTTTAAAATCACAGATTCTAATTCATTTCTTAAGATATCTTTCTCAATAAAAACAGGAAGTTTTCACCTCTAAACCAGCTTTACAAGAAATGTCAAAGGAAGAGTCTCAACTGAAATACACAATAGCTACCTGAATGTGTATAAAGACATAAATGACATTTGGTGTGATGAGTAACAGACAGAGGGAGAATACTGCATCCATTACTTATTATTGTCATTGTAATTACCAGATCCCTCAGATAAGGTCTTTTAAGCAAGGAAGTACACATCTTATATCATGGTTTAAGAGTGTAGAGCGCGAGGGTGAAGGAAGCAAGGTCTTGATAGTGGGTCCTTGCTTTGGTGGCAAGAAGCCAAGGGATGGCTTGCTTACATCTGCCTGAACCAGAAAACAAAGATAAATATGAAATGAAGCCAGGCTGAAAAATCAGCAAGTGTTGATCTAACACCCTGTAAGAAGTAATTTAAGGGAAGACGGTTTTAGTTTGGCTCACAATTTGTACTTTTAAATTGTGAGAAATAAATCCAAGCCCCACCTACCAAAGTTTCTAGACTCCCAAAAGTATACCACAAATTTAATATTAAGTATTCAAGCACATGATTCTATCAAGGACATTCCACATTCAAACTGCATACTATGATCCTGTAAAGCTGGTTTATGAATCTCTTAAAACCAGTATAAATGTTTAAAAGTAAAGTGCAAAATTTTTTTTTGTTTTAAAAATTTAAGAAATATTAGTGAATACATAAAATACATATGTGCAAAATAGAATATCAGTAACAGAAAGCATGGGGAGAAAAGAATGGGTCTATGGATGAGATTCAGGTTGTTATCAACTTAAAACAGAATGTTTATAATTACAAGATGCTTTTTAGAACTCCATAACAACATAAAAGGAAATATCAACAGACAACATAAAACAAATATAAAAAAGTAATAAAAGCATAACTACAAAAATGTCAAAGGCAAATGTACTATACGAGAGTTAGATTGCAATAACAAAACTGCAATATTGTGACTTTTCTTATCAATAATAATTTTAGCACTTTTTTGAATCAGGGTCTTGCTGCAATCCCAGATGGCCTGGCAGCCCCTATGTAGACCAGGATGGTCTCATTTTTACAGACATCTGCCTGTTTCTGCCTTTCAAGTGCTGAGATTAAGACATGTGCTACCATGTCGATCTCTCAATAATTCCTTCTAATGTAAATGCATTAAATTTAGCAGTCAGAACCTGGTTGCTCTATGAAACAACAATAACAACAGCAAAGATAAAAAACAATATCCAACAATATGTTGCATATAATATATAACCTTTAAGTGTACACACAGACAAAAAGTAAGGGAATGAAAAAATATCCCATCTAAACAGTAGTCAATGAACAACAAAGATTGCTGTCTATATTTATAAGACAAGGTAAAATTTAGGTAAAACCCATTACTAGACAAACAAGTAAATTATGTAATGGCAAAAGGATTAGTTTATCATGAAAATAAACACAGATACATCCATTATAAAATCACATTACATATGAAGAAATCACTGAAGCTTATAATAGGAATGCAAATGTTTAAATTAAGAAAAGTTTCAACTTAAAATACTGTATTAAGAGACAAAATGGATATAAGAAAACTAAGTCCAAATCTTTAAAAGAAAATTAATACCAAAGTTACGAACAGAAGAAATTGAAAAGGCACAGAAATCATTACTTAATTACTTAAAGAATTAATTATGTAATAATTAATGTGTTTAGATTTTTAGAATAATTTTAAGGATCCTTTAGATAGAACAATAATTCAATAATCCAATAAAAGGGTGAATGAGAGGGAAGTACAGTTAACTGGCTATTGTCTCTTTATAATACTACTGTAGTCTTTTACATTTTAGTCTTCTGAAGCCTATGTCCTCAGTAAAATTAAACTACAAAATACAAGCTCCTGGGACCTTGCTCATACAAACCTGACAGCAATCATGAAAGCATGCACAAGATCCATGCCAACTCAAGCAGACAAAAACCCAGTATAGGACTGGGGCAAATGGCATCAGTCCCTAATCTGAGTCAAAGAACTGTTGTGCAGGTGATTACAACTGGGTGAAGAAGAGCTGACAATCTCTAGGGAGACTCTAGACAAGATGATTAGACCATAATGGGTGAACAGGCACTGAGGGACATCAGGAAACACTAACTTGATATGATAGGCTTTAACATAAATAACAGACTGCATAAAATTCAGTTGCAGGACTATGGGAGTGTGCTGATGAAGAAGGAATAAAAAGATGATTACAATTTTGTGTATGAAATAAACAAAAATTCAGTTATATAAATATTATATATTTATTTATTTAAAATCAGTGTTTTAAGAGGAAAGTTAAATATGATCATACATGTTACCTGGCTTTTCTGTGAATAAACAATTATCCATAACATGCAAGGCAAATGGCAGGCCAAAGAAATAGTTCTACTATGGAGAGATTTACTAATAGGCTGAGCTGGTTGTAAGTAATGTGGGAGTCCCAGGAATTTTTGACTGAACTATACTCCTAGAAGGAACCCCAATAAGCAATAACAGTTGTTTCACTATTGCAGTAGTGGGAACATCTTACCTGGTATGTTGACAGAGTAGCATACAGTATCCATCTCTGAGCAAGTATACAAGTGACAATTCCACCCAATCAGACAACAAAGTGTTTTCCAGCACCACGAAAGTCTGCCTGCAGGAAGGCATTTCCAAAAGAATAGAAATGCTAAACTGAAAAATGTTTAATTTCTGTATGATTACACTCCCTATTACTCATATCATTTACATGTTATTTTATATATTTCTTCAAATGTGATAGTTTGTCACAAAACAGAAATTTTACTGTATATGTAGATATGTATATATATATATATATATTTATATAAATCATATTTGAAACTTTCCACTTACTTAAATTATATTAGTTCTGGCTACTAACCTCTACATGATTTAATAAGTTTGCAAACCCTTCAGCCTGCTTCATAGTACTATGGAGAGTTAGCCTTTACGTATTTAAAATTTTGAAATAGTGTTTTCATTGTTTTCCATTATGTGATGTTAATAAACTAAATCATATATTTATTTCTGGATTAATATGCTCAAATTAATATCTGAACATATTTATGTGAAATTGCATTACCCTACAATATTCTTGAGTTCTGTATATTTTCTTGAACTCTTGGAAGAGGGATCACTCTGAACAGTTTTCGTATTTTAATCACTTAAATTTTATTTTATTTTGTTGTTATTTTTGTGTTGCTGTGTTAAAAATATTAGTCTCTTCCTCTCCACATTCTTTATTTAGTCCCCTTCCTTTACCTCTTTGTGTCTCTACTCCTGAGTTTGGGTTTTAATTCTACTGTTTTAATCTATTTTAGGGCTTTCTGTGAAGAGGTTTTAATTGATTCATTTTACTATTTATAGAGCCCCAAAGACCCCAAAAGTGATCTAGTTTTGTCCTGGTACTAACTTTGTCCATTATGTTTTCTCAATTGTTTTCTGAAACTTCCTAGGAAAGAGCATACAGCATTTGTAGGATTCCTGAATTTTCATAAAGGGCACTCTCCTAAGGAGAGCATGGTGGCCCAGGCCAATAATCCCAGCAGTCCAGAGGCTGAGATCTGTATCAGCCTGGTCTACAGAACAAGTTTCAGGCCAGCTGAGGCTACTGGGAGACCCTATCTTCAAAAGATCCAGAAAAGGCATTTTCCACTAGACTTTGTGTTTGTCTTTCCTATGAATTTTTCTTATGGTTGAAGAATATCAAAGTTTAGGGTAGAAAGATTCCTCAGCAGCTGAGAACAATTGCTGCTATTGCAGAAGACCCAGATCCAGCATCCACACATTGCCTAATAACCATCTCTAATTTGAGTTCCAAGGAGTCCGATGTCCTCTTCTGCCTGCTTCAGGCAAGACTTATGCCCCTGTGGCAATGCATGTAGACAAAGAAACATAAAACCAAAATAAGAAATATAAAATAATAACATCAAAACCAAATATTCTTTATATATGGTATTTTTATGTGACTGATATACTGCTATGGGAATACTTATGTAAAATATTTCATGTCAGTTCAAGTTAACAATTCTCAAAATACTAATTGTATTATCATCTGGCTTAAGGTATCCGTCACTGATGTTAAAGAGAGATTGGCCTATGATTTAGTATTTCCAACTTGAAGACAAAATCATGGTTAATAGTATCATGGCTCAAAGCTCAACCTTGGGTAGGTGTCACACAACTATTCTTCAAACTAATAGAGATTTTGTATGTGTTTGAGACTTACAAAAAGTAGACCATATTATTATACAACAGTAATGTTCATTATATCAAAAAGATATGTAAGTGACAATATGAGTTACTATCAACCTTGAGAAGATATGTTTGACTAAGTATCCTGTCTTTCAGATGACAGTCCTATACATTCTAATTAAAACAGATACATTCTCTGAATGAAACAGATTAAGTTCTCTGCTGCAAAACTATTCATTGAGATATTGTTTTTTAACTGAAAATCTAGTTACCTTTATGGAAGACTGACTTTCTGATTTCCAAGTGCATCTCCATGCACCCTTTACTGCATGGCATAATATTTGGAGAGTTAAAAGATACAAACCTTACTTGTACATTTGCTAGTTGGCAGTAATAAGGAAGTGAAATTCTGGACAGAAAGAATTTCCTCACTTTTTGGCAGTGATAGGAACAAATTCAGGGTCTTGAACATATTATGCAAATGTTTGCGAATGAGCAACATTTCCAGCACCATTCACATTTTATTAATATTAGACAATTATGAATTTCTGGGATGATTTAATGAAAATAAATTTAATTTGATAATTTCTCTTTCAGTGTTTGATGGTACAGCCTTGAATTGTGCACCATGAAGCAGCATTTTCATATGTGAGGCATAATTGCAAAAAAATAATGGATAAATAGATAGATAAATGATAGATGACATAAAAGATGACATGTTTTTGTCTATAAAACTGTAGTACTAAGAAACTGTATGTGGTGATTTACTTTTTAATCCCAACATTGGGAAGGCAGGGTGATCTCTGTGAGCTCAAACCAGCCTAGTCTACAGGAAGATCCTGTCTCAAAAGAAAATGATAGGAAGAAAAAGAAAGAAAAAAGCAAATAAAATCTGTCATATGGAGGAACTATTTAGTAGATAATTTCACATGAATCCTATAATATTCCCCTATATTTAGAATTAAAATTATCACTTTATTGATCTTTTGGTGAAGTATCTAGAGCTCCACAAATTAATTAAGTTTAAAATAATAATTATTAACTATATAGGAAGACCCAAGTATAGGACAGAAAGACATTCTATATGGCACAACAGAAATAGTAGGCAGTGCTCAAGAAAAATGTTTTCAGGAAAGAGTTGTACCAATTTGAATATATTTTTTAATCACAATTTTTGACTATTGATTTGCTAGCTTCAAACTGGAAAAATGTAGTATTCAAATAAAAATCAGCATCCAAATTAGATTTCTTTCAAGTCACAGATATGGTTGATTTTAAAGAAAAGAGATAAAAGAACAACAGAGACAAAGAAAGTGGTGAGAGGGATGGAGGAAATGAAGGAAGGAAAGACAGAAGAAAAGAAAGGAGAGGTGGAGGGAATGAAGGAAGGAAAGAAGGAAAAATTAGATTGTGGCAAGAATACGAGCTATTGCATTGCTGCTGAATGTAGGCAGCCACAAATAGTTTTCTCCAAAGTATCTAACAGAACAATATAATTCAGCAAGCAAACTCTAGATATACATGCAAAAGAATTAAAAGCAGGGGCTCAATGAGATGTTTGTACTACAGTGTTTAAGTAGCATTACTGACAATCACAAAAATACAAAACTAATACAATGAATAAAGAATTATGAATAAATGAACAGTTAGATACATTCATACAAAGCCTGGTACATTTTTCAGTTTAAAGAGATTTTCTAATCACTAGTAATATTCACTCTGTTTTCATTTGCTTAATAACTTTTTGTAAAATCTCTGTTGAAATATGTTCTAGTAGTTTTCTGGAGTATTTTTTAAATTATTGATTTCAAGAACTCTTTATGTACTCTAAAAAGTTACTTTTGTCAGGTGAATTGTAGAACTTTTCTTAAATTATTTTCAATTTTATTTATTCACTTAGCAATGTCTTTGTCAATAGATAGAAGCTCTCAATATTCCTGTGTGTATTTGGGACATATATATTAGATATATCCTTCACAATTCTGATAATATTTATTATTATTTTATCAACACATTTTAACTGCAATTTATTAGAAATATCTCCCCAGGATGTAGTTCAGTGATATGTCTTGTACTCAGAATCCACAAAGTACTTGATTTAATCTCTACCAACAATGGAAATAAAGTAAAAGAAAAAAATATTTTGTGCAAACTGGGATCCCAAATACATTTTCCTACATGAGAATTTTACATATATAATTTTATAATTATTTATAAAATATTATAATTTTTGATATAGAAAATTAATCATAGATCTAGAACTTTTTCCATATAAAATATTTTTCTAATATCATTCATAGAAAACAAATTATTTGAAGAAACTTGTCATTTTGATGAAAGTTAAATTTAAATTTAAAATTTTGTATTTGTCTCTTTTAGCTGATTGGCTTTTTACTCCCTACTTTAAAATGCTACACACGCTCATGAACTCTCTTTGAAAGACTCTATAAATTAGGTAATACAAATATTCTGCATGCTCTTTCTAAAATTCTTGCTGGATATTCAATTCTGTCATTGCTAAACAATTTGTAATGAATAAATATAAATGTTCACAACGATTTTGTGAAGATATTAATCAATTCTTTCAGTTCTGTTGACTCTAAGGATCTGTTTATGAAAAGTTGTCATGTTAATGTCACATTTAGAATCCATGAATTTGGACTGCTGGATTGGTCTCTTCCAATCTTGTCCTTGGGATTCAGATCTTCAAATCCCCATGCTTTTCCCTTTGCCCAGTCTGATCTCCTCACCTATATTCAGAATAACCGCCCATGGAACTACAGTCCATACTAATTATCTCACATTGACTTACTTACCTCTTAAGAGACACTATTTACACCTCTAGCTCAAGATTAGGACTTTCAAATATAGATGTTGAGGTGATACAATTTATATGATAGCAGTTAAATATTTAATTATTTTTACTTTTTGTCAAAATTTATTTTAAAAAATATTTTTTCACTGTCTGTTCCAGTTATTTACTTGATCATATATATTTTCCTTAAAATATCTTAATATAAAATAATCTTAATATAAACTTACCCTAATTATTTTTATTTCTTCATATTATCCTTATTTATTTAATTTTATTTAACTTTTTAAATTTCAAACAACAGTTCTTAATCAACCTAACTATTCTTTAATATTAATGCCTCATTCTGTGATTATTTATTTCTTATATCTCCATTACGTTTCTTTTCTCATATTATTTCTTTGTATGTTTTATTAAAAGACAGCTGTGACCGTTAGAAATGCAGATAAGTAGTTTTATGATTATTTATGGGTATTCTTTTATATTTTATAGTTTTTCCATGGGGAGTCTTTTGCTCACATAGTTCTGTATTGGTTTGCTTTAAATGTTGTGGCCAGTACACTTGTTTAGAATCTTCTCTTATATGTTAATAGCTGGAGCAAGTTGTTAATGAACTTTTATTATTGTATCCCACTCTAAACATTAGGACTTCCCTTTTGTTTCTCATAGAAGCTCTTCTTCATTCTCTTGCCTCATTTAAACAGTTGTTTTGTATGAAATGAACAAAAATTATATATGTTACATATATATATATATATATATATAATTATAATAATATATATTAAAGGAAATATTCAGAACATTTCTATTAATATGGAATAGTAGAGGAACTGGTCAAGCAGGCCATTCAAATAATTCTAGGTTTCTGGATTTAATCAGCTGTCTCCCTTTATAGTGACTTACAAATTGAGATATATAAATCTAAACACTATTGTCTCCAGTAGATCTGAAACTGAAGGCTTAATTCATTAAAAGCAATGATTTTACTTATGGAAGATTCTGTAGATACTCACACACAGATCTCTTCAAAGAACATGAGGCATAGGCTCAAAAATGAAAACAGACTAAGAAAACAGGCTGAGTAGCTCAATTTTATATTGTGGGAAAATTCCCCTTCCCCAAGATGAAGTAACCATGTGTATAGCACAGTGATTATATTTCAGCAAGAATGAAAGTCGCATTTTGAAGAAACAATGAGGGTTCCAACTACATATGTTTAAGGAATCTGCAGTTGTAAGACTGGCAGTGTCAAAATCTGTAACATCAAACAAATGCAAAAGTGAAAAATTTTGTTTTGGAAAAAGACACTTCAACTTTGATAAATTGAAGATCTTATGAAGAAATAAATTGCTAAGTTAATGGTTAATATGAAAAACTGACATTTTTTCCAGTCATTCCTTTATAGCAAAATCTTAATTTTGTTTTTCTTAGTAGTTTTCCAATATTATTTTTATTATTGATTCTTCTCTTCAGATCAGATCTGACATGTCATTTACTTAAGATATTAAAAAGAATTACAGAAAATAAGGAAAGGAAATGATTCCATAAATACATGAAGGCTACATATAAATCATTCTTCAGTTTTCACCTCCCAATCTAATTATAATTTTTGACACAGGAATAGATATGCAAAAACATATTCTTTTTTGATTTTCAACAGAAATAAAGTGAGGGGAAATTGGGGCTCCTGTTCAGGGTTCTTAGCTTCATTCATAAAAAAATTTAATAATGGCCTCAAATGGAAGATTTAGGACAATCTTACTGTTGTTTAAAAAAAAAAATCGCCAGATCTGACTGGCAATCTAAATCTCAGCAGTTCGCATTTGGAGGAAATGGAGGGGAGAAGGAAAAGAAGCCGTAAAACCAAGCCTGTTTGGAGTCAACAAGGAGATCAGACACATGGTAGAATAACAGCCACATAGTGGGGAGTTTTAAAGAAAGAGTAAAAAAGACCAAAATGCAAGGGCAGCCCAAAGTACTAGAGGAAGCATGCTTAGCAGAGACGAAGAGGAAAAGGAGAGGTTGTACTTTTCTGAGGAATTCAGAAAGGTGGGCAGACTTACCTAGAGCGCATGTACTCTGATTCAGCCAACAGGCCCTGAACTCGGGGGCAGGAATTCAAGACAGAAAATATTTATCATCTCATTAACAAGAAGTATTCCATGCAATTTTTTATCTTGACTTAAGGTGATCCTGCCTTCCTAGGGTTAGACCTATAGTCAGGTGAGTACCCAGCAAAACTGGAAGTTAAGGGTGACATCCATACCAGAGATTGCTATTTCCTTGACCAGATTTCTCTTAAGGTCTTTTTTGCTACTGTAACAGGAAGAAGCAGTAATGCATATAACTCACACACATACCACAATGCTCTACCTTACACATCGGCATCTTTGCATATTAACAGAGCATAGAAAATAATCATCACATAAATTAAGCTTGGAGCAACAATTCTAGATAACTGTGGACAGTTCTGAGCCTTCTTACAAGGTTGTATTCTGTTCACAAGCCTTTCTACAAATATCTGCAGGCATTTCTATCCAATGTGTAATTTAGGCAATCTGAATTAATCACTTAATGTGCGTTATTATTACATTTGCATGCCAATACAGATGATTTCCTTCAATTAAATCTGCTTTAATTATTCATATTTGCAACTGTTACAAAAATATGCACTGAGATTTACAGACTCATGTTAGCTATGTGGTATATTTTATGCTAGAATTCTAGACATATGAATGGCTTCACATGTTAATATATTAACCCATATACAAACATATAGCAGTGATTAATTAAGTTAATGAAACACTGTTTCTTACTACAAATGCACTATTATTCTCTCAGTTCTTCTTATTATAAGGAATTCTCTGTGCATTCAAGAGATCAATAATGGAAAAAAAAAGACCAATCATCTACTATATTTAATACAGAGTGCTTAGAACACTACCCTAGACTAATCTGATTCCTAAAGTTCAGTTCCAAATTTTATTTTAGTGCTCTATTTATATTAACAGTAAGTGAAGAATCAGGGTGATGGTTGCCTCCTTTTAAAAGCACACTAATGACAATTATTCGCCCCAGGCTTTTTCATAACCTAATGTGAGAGAGAAGAAAGGAATGGTCACCAATTCAGTAAGATTAGTCACTGGAAAATTGGATTCTCACCTCTTCTATATAGTCCCCATAGGGTTTGTTATAAACTTGGTTTAGATGCCCAAAAGTTTAAATGAAGTTGAGTTAGCATTATGGTGTCTTAATTTGTCAAATTAATGGACCACCTACTTCGCAATCAGGAAATGGCTTTGAGGAAATAGGACCCAGAAGAAAAAAAAAAGTATTCTTAGAGGTGAAGAATAGAAATTTTGAAAATAGAATGTATTTCTGACTTTGGAAATTTAGCAGATGGATGTCTGAGAAGCCTAGAGGAAGGTGGGCATTCTATGGGAGGAAACCACCCTGAACAAACACAACTGAAAGTGGGTACATGGTGGGTTGGACCTTGTCTAAGACCTAATTTGATGGAAATGTTTTCTTTGTTCCTACACAAAAGCCTTCAATAGCTTCTACCCACTTTGTACTCCATGCAAATATAAATCTGGGTAGATGCAGTCATGTGACTACATCTCAGAACGTGCTCCCAAATTATATTCTGCTTTACATCTGCTATATTTGAAAACATATTTGTAACTTTGATCAAAGTATGATTCTCTTCAGACTCTGAGATTCCACTTTGAGCAGCTGCAGAATAATTTCCTTCAGGAAGTCCTGATTTTAACTGTGAGATACTTTGCTGTACATGTGATACAGTGGAGAGTACAGGTACTCAGATAGAAAATAATTCTGGCCACATCATAGAGGTTTCTTGTAAATTTATTTTAATCAAATATATTTTATCAGCTTTGGTTTCTTTAAGAGGTAATGTGATTACCCTCAAAGACTTTATATAGGTTGGAGAATTTGGAAAAGGAATAAATGACAATGTCATATTATAGGAACAGTGACAAAATTCAAATAAGCTTGGTAATGTGGTTTTGTTAGTAAATAATATGCAAAAATTGTAGTAAACATGTAGAATTATGGATTCATATTCTAAGATATGATTATGTATTGTAGTTTGAAAAATATATCAATGTAGCTGTTATAATACTTTCTACTCTGTTTCCTTTAACTTCCAAGATTTACTTCTTATCTGTAGAAGTTCAATTTCTTTGAGATGAAGACATACTGGGTCTGTGGAAGAGTGATGGAAAAATACTGGAAAACTTTCTAGTGCCTGGAAATGAGACATTTCCAACATCAAGACTTGTATAACCAGGACCCCTGTGGAGTGAAGAGCACAGCTGGGTGTCAGAGGAGATGGGGGACTGTTGCTGACAATCATTCCTCCGAAGGCCAGAATCTGCAACAGAGGTCTCTGCTGTCTCCAACATGATATGCAAAAGCCTCTGCCATGCAAAACTTGGAACCTCAGGGTAAGGGCCTTATGGAGAATGTAGTTACACAGGACACAGACATGACTGAAACTGTTGCCTAATATCAGAAACTCCTCCATCCTTCACTCTACTCCAATATCAGCCTACCACCCGAGGAATGTGGACCCTTAGATTATGGCAGGAATTAAACTTCACGCTCATATGATGAAATCATAGCTCCAGCTCACAAGAGGGGACCGCATCTGAAGTTCGGAGGAAAGTTTTGCCTTCTGGGAAGGGGAGCACTGCTTCAATTCCCAAGATAGCGCTGTAACGCAAGCTCGCAGGACGGAACTCCCCGCAGCTCTTCTGCACAGGCGTGGATCACAGCTCTAGTTCACAAGAACTGACCACCGCCCTAGCTCCCTGGAGGAGACTAAAACACCAGCTCACAGGAGAGGATCATAGCTCCGGGTATATGGGAAGGGACCATAGCTCTGGACTACAGGAGAACAGGAGTCGAGGCTCATGGGAGGTGACCACAGCTCTAGGTTCACAGGAGAGGACAACAGTTCAGGTTCATGAGAGAGCACCACATCCCTGTCACATCTGAGGGAGCTCCAACTTACTGGAGGCCGCAGCTTCCGGTTCACAGGAGGGGTCCACAGCTCCAGATTAAAAGAGGAGACGTAAATTCTCATTCATAGGAGGTGAACACAGCTCCAGGTCACGAGAAAATTTTAATTTTTAGTACAAAATAATTTAGTGTGAAACACCGTGATGGCTAGATTTCATCTCAAACTTTTGAACTTTGAATCAACAGGGAAGAGTCTAAGTGAAAGTCTGACTACATTGAGCTAGGCTGTGGGTTGTTGCCTTAAGTTAATTAATGTGTGATGATCCAACTCACTATGGGCAGGACCATTCCCTAGGTAGAGGTTTCTGAACTGTGGGAAATGAGAAATTTAATGGAGCACAGGTAATTAAGGAAGTTAGCATATACACATTCCTTTCTCTCTGTTGTTGCCTGTGGATGCGATGTACCTAGCTATTTAAGTTTGTGCCAGGACTGTGTGACAATACATTTTAAGCTGAAAGAAACTACTTTCTCTCCTAAATTGTTTTTTGTCAGGATATGTTGTAACAACAGAAATGAAACTATAATGATACACATTTCTAAACCAGAAAAAGTGGTCAACTTGCCTGGTGTGGTGGCACAAAACCTTTAAACCGAGAAACCTATATGCAGAGGCAGGCAAATCTCTGTGAATTAAAGGCCAAGGTGGTCTTCACAGCGAGTTCCAGATCAGCTGGGACTGTTTCAAAAAGGCCAAAAAAAGAAAAGGAAAGAAGGAAGGAAGGAAGGAAGGAAGGAAGGAAGGAAGGAAGGAAGGAAGGAAGGAAGAATCATGTATATTTCCAGTAATGCATTAAATTAATAAATTAAAATAGAAATTTCTGACAAAGAACTTAGGGTTGCTTACTGAACTTGTCCCAGTCATGTATGACTGTCAATATCTCAGTATTGGAGATCCCCTACTAAGGTAGTAACATCAACCTGACAACAATGAAACACATAAACAAAGATCAAGTTGAAACATCTAATACTGAACTGCTCCAGTCTATGGAAGATTTTACACATTGTATTTTTGACATGCTTCTGCTGGGAAAGTCTATGTTTATGGTGAAAAAGTTCATAGCATCAGTCAACCATCTTAGGATCTATAAAACAGATCTTTCTATTTGATACAAAATGGCAAACATGTGTGAGTCCCCTGAAACATGATTATGATAGCCAGCAAGATTATAATCCAATGATGACTGTTCAAGAAAGGAAACAGTACTGAAAGAAAGAAATTGATATTTGAATTATGAAACAATATATTTTATTTTATTGACTATACATTTGTTTTCAAGACAGAGCTATTTTCTCTAAAACAATACTTTGAAATACATTGTACCTTTAGGTGAAAATGTATTTTTGTATTGATTTTGTATTGATAATAACTTTAAATTTAACAAAATTTATATTCATAAATTTCTAAGTATTATATACTTTAATAACACTGGAATACTGTCACGACCACCTCATCCAGCAAGGAAGACGCAACTCCAGACTCTTCTTTATGCAGTTTATTCAGGAACCTTGAACAACCTTTTGGCTTCTAACTTACTTCTCCTTACTACTTCTCCTCCCGGGGAAAGCCACCAAAGAGTTAAATCCCCCCCTGCCAGCCAACCCCAAACTACCACGTGGTGAAAGCAGATAGGCGCACACATGCGGAAGCTGGGCCAGATCTCAGCCACAGCCAAATATGGAGTTGTTTACTCCAGAGAGCACTCACCCTCGGGATGGTGGAAGGCGGAAGCAGGCGCCATCTTTAAGATGCGGCAATAGGCAGCTCTCTACAGAATACCTATACAAAATGTACTGTTACATATTTTATAGGTACATTACTTCTGACTTATAGTAATATTGTAGTTATGTTTTTGTTTTTCTATGAAGTTTTATATATTTACTTTTTTTAATTTCTGAAATTTTCACATATTTTCCCATTTTTTATAATCCTTTGAATATATGTACCTGTCTCTATAAACCCCATTAAATTTCATGAGAATGCTTTATATATACATATAGATTTATTTTAATACATATACATACACACATTTTAAGGCCTATCTAGTTAAACCTGTGTCTCCAAATATCCTTCAATGAGAGTCCATCTAATGCATCCTAGCCAACCTATCCATTTTTACACTATTAAGGAAAGTGGACTCTCCTTCTCCTAACAACAAATGATTGAAAGTAGTTCCTCTCGAAGGACTGGTACCCACTTAGTCACAAATTCTATGTTGCTTGAGTTTATGTGGGTCTTCATGTTGCCACTATTTCTATGAGCTCAATAAGCACTTGTTCAGTTGCATGGAAAACTCTGATTACTTATAGTCACTCATCACTTCTGGTTCTTACAGTACTGTTTACCCTCTCTTCCACAATGATCTCTGAGTCTTCGGAAGCAAAGGTTAAATATAGGAGACATATTCAGGAATAAACACTCTGTAACCTTTTATTCTCAGGACATTTTTGAGTTGTGGGTCTCTATACAATTGCCATCTCCTGCATTAGAAAGCATTTCTGGTGAGAGTTGAGAGATATCTTATTCTATGGGTATCACAATAAGTCATTAGTAGTCTGTTTAATACTATATTAGCTGAAGGACAGTAGTAGGCTATGCATATAGTCTGTGACTTCTTTAGTCATAAGTTCCTAAGACAGACATCAGTGTCAGCTTTAGGCTACATCGTGTAAAGCAGACCTCAAATCCAATCAGCATGTGGTTGAGTACTAACATAATATTCATGCAGTACTAGGGTAGGTGTTATATCTCATATGATTCATAGCTGGGCACCACTGATTTCTTTTCCAGGACCACACAGCACCTAGTGGCACAATTCAAGCTAGCCAGTACAGATGAATCTTTAAGGTCATTATCAGGCTGATTTCTCCTTGTTTGTTCTAGAATTCATGTTGTAGTATTTTCAGCAATTGGACCTGTTTGTCAGGTGGGTTACCACGAATAGGGGTAATGGTTACTATTTTTCGAGAGCCCGTGGGTCCCATAGTCAACACCTGTGAAAGAAGGCATCCACCTCTGTCATAGGGCTTTTCCTTGCTAGCCTGTAGTAGCTAGTAGGATCAATGTGCACCTGTTATAGTGTAACTCCTTTTTTCTTAAGCAGGATCTCCTTGAAGTTAAACTGCATATGTTAGCATGACTTATCCCACTCACACAGAGATCCACTTGCTTCTGCTTCTTGGGGCTGGGATTAAGAGAATGTACTACCATGTCCAGTAGAGTAACTCTTTTTAGTCTCATTTTATATATTCCAGACTTATACTTTAACAAACTTATGTACAAATAGGTTTGCACTATCTGTCCTTTTTTCTGCACTCCTCTCTCATTACCCACTCACTTTAAACCATCCTACTCCTTCATTTCCTTTCCCCCCAGTATATCACTGCATTGTATCTCTCTCTTCCCATGAATCTTCCTCCACATGGCCATTTACTACTTTTCTGACCTCTATGGATTTTTCAATTGAAAAGCTCATACATAAGAACTCAAACCTACCATCTGTTTATGGGTGAGAAGATGCAATGTTTTAATTTCTGGGTCTCAGTTACCTGACTCAGGATGATTGTTTCCACTTCTGTCCACTAATCTTAAAATTTCATAATTGCAGTTTTCTGAACAGCTGATTATTTCACACAGCTGATTATTATTTACACAAAATATTGTGTAAATGCACAATATTTTCATTATCCATTCATGAGTTAATAGATATTTAGGCTACCTTCATTTCCTGGCCTTTGTGAAAAGAGCATCAATGAATATGGACAATCAAGTATCTCTTTAGAGGAATATATTGTCCTTAAGGTGTATGCCAAAAAGTGGTATGGCTGGATCATATGCAAGATCTGTTTCTAGCTTTTTGAGGAATCTCCAAACTGATTCCCTCCCAGACTATATCAGCTTTCACTCCTACCAGTAGTGAATAAGATGTCCTTTTTCCACACACCCTCACTGGAACTTGTCATTCATTTTTTGGACCTATGCCATTTTACATGAATAAGATGAAGTCTCAAAGTGGTTTCAATTTTCATTTCCCTGATGGCTAGTGATATATTCTTTTTATTTCTGAGTTATTGCATTTCCTCATTTGAGAACTCCCTGTTCAGGTTCTTGCTCCAAGTTTTAATTGGTTTTGGTCTTTTTATGCTTAGTTTTTTGAGCTTTTTATATATTCAAATAATAATCTTCTACCAGAAGTGTAACTGATAAAGATTTTTCCCCATTAGTAGGTTGCCTCTACCTAAATCATGGTTTTTTGAAGTGAAGAAACTTAGGTTTTATGTGATACCATTTATCAAATTTTTTGTCTTAATGCCTTCCCTGTCAAGATCCTGGTCAGAAAGCCCTTTCTAATACCTGTAATTACCAGTATATTCCCTAATCTTTTGTATCAGAGTCAGGCACTTGGGTCCTTGATGAGGTTCTTGATCCATTTGGAGTTAAGATTTATACAAGGTGAAATATAAGGATTTAGTTTCATTTTTCCACATATAGTTATACAGACTTACAAGATTATTTGTAGAACATACCATCTTTTACCCCAATGTGTCTTTTGAGTCCTTTTCAAAAAGTAGGTGCATAAGTGTGTGGAATTATATTTGTGTCCTTGCTTTGATTCCTATGATCAATATATCTGTTTTTATGCTAGTAAAGTTTTTATTTCTATATCTCTGAAGTATGATTTGAAATCAGAAATGGTGATCCCTCTAAGACTTCTATTGCTCAGGGTTGTTTGGAGTACTTGTGATTTTGTGTGTGTGTTTCCATTTAAAATTTGAGATCATGTTTTAATTTCTATGAAAAAATGTGTTATAGTTTTATCAGGTTTGGCGCTGAATCTGTAGATTGATTTTAGAGGGATGGTCATTTTCACATTATAAATCTTACCTATCTATGATCATGAAAAACCTTTCAATTTTCTGGTATCTTCTTAAATTTATTACTTCAATATCTTAGAGCTTATTTTATTATAGAAGTCCTTTTTTTTGGTTATATTTATTTCAAGATATTTTATTGTTTTGAGGCTATTGTGATTATAATTGCTTGAATGATTCCTTTCTCAGTATGTTTGTGTTGTGCATAAAAAGGTACTAATTTTTGCATGTTAATTTTACATTCTATTAAAGACTTGAATGTGTTCATAAGCTCATTGAGCTCCCTAGTGAAGTTTTTAGGGTCTTGTATGTATAAACTCATATAAACTGCAAAGGGAGGTTCTTTGACTTCGTTCTTTCGTTTGTATCCCTTTTATCTCCTTCATGTGTCTCTCTTCTCTAACTAAATTTTCAAGTACTGTATTGATCAGGAATGGAGAGTCAATGTTCCTGTCTGTTTGTGATTTTATTAGGAATTCTTTGATTTTTTTTTTTCTATCTTTACTCTGAGGTTGACTGTGAACTTGTTGCATGTTTCCTTTTTATGTAGAAAATGTTCCATTTTCCCAGATTCTTCATGACTTTTAATATGAAATGGTATTGGATTTTATCAAAGTTTATTTTGTGGTATCTCATGAGATAATCATGTGGTTTCTGCTCCTGAGTCTATTTTTATGGCGATTTACAGTTATTAACTTACATATGCTGAACCATACATGTGTCTATGGGAAGAGATAACTTAATCATAGTGAATAACTTTTTAAGAGTTTTTGCATTCAGTTTGTATTTTATTGAGAATTTTTACATTCGTGTTCATCAGAGGACCGACCTATATTGTTCTTTCTTTTACTGGATATTTGAGTATTTTAGTATTAGATTAATAATGCCTAGCTCCAAAGGATTTGGGAGTGCTTCCTTTTTTTCTATTTTTATGCAATAATTTGAGGAATAGTGGTATTAGTTCCTACATGGAAGTCTGATAGAATTTTTCGCGGATTCCATCTAGTTGTGAGCCTGTTTATTTGGGAGACTTTTAATTACTGCATCACTATCATTGATTTTTATGAGTTTGTTTAACTTATTTTCATTATTATGGTTTAACATCATTAGGCTGAAATATCTAGAAATTCATCCACTTTTGTTAAGTTTTCCCAATTTAATGGAATATAGATTTTAACAGTACAGCCTGTTGTAATGTTTCCCTTTTCACCTGTGTTTATTAACTTGGATCCTCTGTTTTGGCTAATTTGGTTAAAGATTGGTCAGACTTTTTTAATCTTTCTAAAAAGCCCATTCTTCATTTCATTGATTCTTTTAATCATTTTATTTTTTTTTAAGTAACTTCAGTTTTGATTTTATTTATTTCTTCCTGTCTACTATTTTCAAGTATATTTTGTTCTTGGAATTCCAAGGCCTTCACAGGCCTCACTAAGTGTTTTATATGAGATGCCTCTGATTTTCTGGGTTAGCCAATTTGTCCTATAAATATTCATCTTAAATTTTCATATTGCCTTCAATCTATCCCATAGATTTTTAGTATTGTATTAGTCATATTTCAATTGTTCTGAGATAACCAGTGACCAGGAACACATTTAGAAGATTGTATTTGTTTTATGATTCCAGGGAGATAAGTGTCCATGAAGACAGAGAGGCATGGTACAGCCAAGGCCAGAACAGAAGAACTAACACTTACTTCTTTAACACTTCAACACTTACTTCACACACAGGAAGCAGACAGAAAACTGGAAGTGAGATGTAGTTTTGTACTCTCAAATCCTGTCCCCAGTGATGGGCTTCCTTCCACATGGCCACACCATGTAACATTTCCATGAACCTCATTAAACAACAACGTTATGTTGTATTTTCATTTTACTTTCATTTCTAGGTGCTTCTGAAAATTTTCTTCATGTCTCATTTGATTCAATTTTCACTCCATAGTGTGTTGTTTACTTTTCAGGAGTGTGTGTGCTTTATCCCATTTGAAATGATGATGTTATTTTTTAATTCACCATTAAAATTTTTTTCCTTATTTGTTTTTATTTGAAGGCAAACAGAATTGATTTGAATTCATGTACCCTATTAGCTGACAACTGGCAGTCATTCTTAACTCTAAACATAGGAATGCTTGAGCACAAATATTGATTTAAATATTACTTGTCTGTGTTTAGCCACAATTCCTTTTCGTAAGAATTATTTTATTAAAATGTACTCATTAGTTATTTCTATTTCAATATTTTTTAATATTTTGCCAAATATATCAAAAGCTAATACTATTAGGTTATTATGCTGTGTCATTCCACAGTGGATGTCATTGTGATGCTTTTTCAGAACAATGAAGTTCCGCACTAAGATTGTATTTTCCCATCAGTCATTTCCAGATTAGACAAGGATAATCTCCCCATGAATCATGCCCACAGAGTCTCTTGGATTCCTAAAGCTATGCATTCAATAGTTCTAGGAAGAAGTGTTATCACCTTTGGAATCATTGGATTGCCAAACATATAGAATGTTTAAAAAATGATATTTTACTTTTACAGAGGAAACATTTACTCACTTTTCTCATGTGACATATTGTAGGATGATTCAGGCCAGGTCAGGCAGGCTCCTGGCCTGCTGGCCTAAAACAGTCAGAACCGATATTGATGATATTGAGCATGCGTGCGCAGTCAACACTTTCTGGGACCTAACCTGGAGCAGTTCTCAGGACCTAGCAGCCATCCAGAACCAATGGAAGTGATGAACATCAGATCAGTGGCATTCAGGATTTACCAGAATGAAGCATGACAGATGACTAGATAAAGACCTCCCCTAAGCCTGGCAAAAGTATAAAGCCTGTTCCCTTAAAAAATTAAATGAGATTGTTGGTTCCACTTTCTCCCAGGGTCTGTGTCGTTGACTCTGCACCTCCTTGCCCCTTCCCCCAAAGGACCGGCCAATGGCAGCCAACAACATATGATACATCTAAATCAAAAGGTATTCTTCCAGATAGGAGGAAGAAATTTCTGGTGGCACATGACTTTAATCCCAGCATTCTGGAGACAGAGGCAGGCAGATCTCTGAGAGTTCCATGCTATCCTGGTCTATGTAATGAATTCCAGGCCAACTGGGGCTAGAGGGAGACCTCGTCTTAAAAGGTAATAAATAAATAAAAAATAAATAAATAAATAAATGAGGGAAAGAATTATCTGGATATCACAATTCTACTACAACTTCTTCCATTTTATGGGATGCATATTAAGGTTATGAGACATAGTGATTAATATTTGTAATTTTATTTTTAGTATTTACTTATCATTTTTTTATTTGTATGAGTGTTTTACCTGCATGTGTATAAGTGCACCCATGTCATGCAGTGACTACCGAGGTCAGAAGAAGGTACTGGATCCTCTGGATCTAGAGTTACAGAAAGTTGTTGGTCACCATGTGGGGGCTGGGAAGGAATCAAACCCCATTCTTTTGTGACAGCAGCCAATGCTCTAAAACAGAGTCATATCTCCAGCCCCAAAACAGTGATTATTTTTTAATTAATAATTTAAATGCCTGTTAACAAGTTATCAGTTCTGTAATATACTGATTTTCTAGTAAATGAAAAATTCTTCCAACAACACAGTGATTCGCCTCTCATGCCTCATTTTCCCTTTCTTTCCTTTCCTTTCAAATGCTTGCGTTTTGGGTAAGTCTCAGAAGTATTTATTTGTTCCTCCTTCTGATATACAAGACTCTGAAGTGGAATTTCTAGGTTTTCTTCCACCATTCTTCTGGTTAACACTTGGAAAGCTAAACCAAGGTATTTAATCTTTCACCATGCATATACAAAAATGTTGTTTTCTTTCAGTTTCTTCATTCCTGTGTTCTAAATGTTATTTTTGGTATGGAATAAACCTATAGTTCCAATGTTAGGGGCATTGGTACACGTATACTAAGAATTCCAGTGTTTTAAGAAAATTCCTAAAATTTATCTCTACTATTTGTGAAATCATCCTGTGACATTACAGTTGCCATTAAGAATAGAATAAAATTTGGAAGTGGAGGTGGCTCAGCAGATAAAATGCTTAGCATGTAAGCACCAGGACTTGAGATTAGATTTCCAAAATCCATGCAAAAACTTGACTCGGGTAGGTTTTTGTGAACCTGGAACTCATGGAGCAGAGACAAGTGGACCCTTTGAGTCATTGGTCAACCATCTAGCCAAATCAAAGAACTGCTGCTTGAGTGAGGGGCCCTGTCTCAAAATGTAATGTGTAAAGTGATCAGGAGAACTGATGTTGAACTCTAGTCTCTGCAGACACACATACATCTAGTTATACCCCCAGTGACATGTACATGTAATACACACACATATGAATGAAAACATTATATATCTGTAGATTTTTATACATATACATACTCATTCTTCAACAACAGATTTAATTAATATAAATCCAAGTGAGTAATAATGGGAAAAAGAAGATATTTAAAAATTACAAATATGAGATAATTTTAGAAAGAAAATTTTAAGTTCACTGTTTTTTGAAGCCATACGGGATCTGTCTTGATGTAAATTTTGTGTATGACTACTTGATATTAGTTTTGAGATACATGAGACAAGTTTGAATTGAGAATATGACTGATGTGGCCCGGCAAATGAATTTGAACATAATTTACTGTATTAATTGGGGTTTAGATGTGCTTAGCTTCAAACCTATAGCTACCATTTGGGGAAATATAACATCACTTCAAGAATCTGAAATATCATGTTCATTTCTGGTAACGAATTTAAAATATTCTTGTACATCTATTGAAAATTTGGTGAAGCATCTATTTCTTCATACTGTATAGAGGATCATAAAGCATTTCATTTGGGGGAAAAAAACAGAAAATCAAATAGAACATCACAAGAAAACATAATAGCAGTTGACTTTGTGAAGTCCATTATCTCTTCCTGCTGTTTTTCTTGCTTGCATTTGAACATCTTTTAAAAAGTAAATGTGAAATGGAAAGTATTTTGTTTAGGAAGTGGAAGATAAGTCTCAATGGCAAGATAACTTGCACAGCTGCTTCAGCACTGAAAAAAAAAAAACAAGGAAATATAAAGGAATAACTTCCTGTGCATGAACTTTACAGCCATAAATGTTTATCCATAAAACTGATTCATGTGCTTTATTTGCCATGCTTTTGAAATTTGTTTGGGATTTTCTGAGGTAAGCACATAAAAATGTAAAAAACATCCTTTACAATCTCTTTCGAACAATAGGCTGCTATATCTTTTGTTGCTTTCAGACAGAACAAAAGTATGCTTGACTGGATAGGACTTAACATGTATGACAGAATGTATGAGGTCCAGTTGAGTTTGGAGATAATGGATGTGGGAGGGAGTATAAACTTGATTAAGAACCTGTTCTATAAAATTCAATACAAAATACATCTACAATACTTATTTTTAAATATTTTTATTTAATTTTGGGGAATTTCATATACTGTATCTGATTACATAAAAAGATTCCCCCGCTCAAGTGCATTCCCCTTATTATGCTTCAACCCAACTTCTGCTATTATATTTTTCATGTCTATTAAGTATAATTGGTGTCCCCTAATGCTATTCAGTGTGACTCCAGGCACAGAAATATGTTCAATCTACACAGGGTCATACTCTTTAAGAAGGTGAAACTTGGATCTGGAGAGGTGGCTTAGTGGGTAAGAGCACTGACTGTTCTTGCAGAAGACCCAGGTTTGAATCCCAGCACTCACATCACGACTTAAGTAGCCATCCATAACTCCAGTTCCAGGGAATTCAATGCCTTCTTCTTTCCTCCATGGGCACTGAATTACAGAAAGGCAGTTATGTACATGTAGGCAATACACTTCTACACATAAACTAAAAATAAATAAAAATTTCAATAAAAGAAATAGAAACTTTCTTTGCTAGCAGCTATCAGTTGCCAATAGATCTTCAGCTCCTTATCCACCTCCTGCTTTCAGTGCTGGAATTTGTCCGGCTTGAGTTTATGTAGGGCTTGTGCATGCTGCCATACTTACTAGGAGTACATATGAATAACTGCCCTGTTGTGTAGGAAACACCATTTCAGTATAGTCATGTGTCATGCGTTGTCTCTGGAAATTGCAATCTTTCAGCCTCCCCTTTCTTAATCCCTGAGCTTTAGGAGACAAGGATTTGATTGAGGTTCCCACTCAGAGCTAAGCAATCTGCAGTCTCTAATTCGATACACTTTGAACAGTCGTGGGTTTCAGTTTTCATTACCATCTGCTCTATGAGGGAGTATCTCTAGTGAGATTCTACAGATGCCATTTATCTATGAGTATAACAATAAATCATTAGAAGTCCTTTTCATACTATGTCTATTTAGCAGCGCAATAGCCGTAGGTTCTTCACTATGGTCTATAACTTAAGTAGCCACAAATTCCTAGGCTTCATCTCAGTGCAGGTATGGGCTCCATTTTGTGAAGCTTACCATATATCCAATCAGAAGGTCATAGGTTACTCACATAAAATTCTTGCCTCTGTTGTACTCATGGAACATATCTAGCCAGGAGAGTCTTTAGTGAAGCTTACAGACTACCGAGTTTGGAAAGATTGATGGTTACATCTTTGGAAATCTTTTATTGAATTTTTGTGCATTAATGCAGAACATCTTATTTTTATGTCCCCTTCTCCATCAGTACACTTTCAGCCCTCCCCCCAACTAGATTTCATGCTTTCTTCCATTTGTGTTAAGGTCTATCAAATGAAGTTAGGGCTCCCAGACATCCTTTAGTGCAAGTTCATCCACTAAAGCATAGTCAGTTTATGCAGAGTTCCTCAGTTTAAGAAGATCAGCTCTTCCTCACCTAGCAGTAATCAGCTGTCATAGTTCTTCAGTTAAATTTTGAGCCTGCTGCCCATTTCCACAGTTCTATGCTAGACTGTTGTCTGTTTGAGTTTGTATGGGTTTTGTGCACGCTGACACCATCCTTGTAGATTCATATGTGAAAGGTCCCAGGAATCTGTAGGACTCTATTTCCAAATGGTTACACATCACCTCCCTGGCTTTTACAATCTTTCAATCCCCTTTTCTAAAATATTCTCTGATCTCTTGGGTAGTGGAGTTTAATATGAGCAGGAATCCAATCCCTGCTGACTCATTCTCTATTTTTTGGTTTCTTATGTCCATTGTCTTCATTGTCCTCTGTTGCATGAAGGAGCTTCTTGATCAGAGTTGAGAGATGCATTAGTATGCTCTTCCCTTTGTTCTGTGGGCTTTAGGTGCAGAGTTTGCATTGCAGATGTGTGAGGTTGGACAATTCACAGACAATATTTGTGTGTGACCAGTGGCACTTTGAAATGAACTCCATCTGTTGCAAGAGAAGCAACTTTGGGGCATAGTGACTAGAATACTTGTCTGTAAATATAGGGATCCATATTTTACACATAGTAAAAAATTACATTTGTCTAGGGATTTGGCAGCCTTAATGGTTTCTCTAGGATCTATGACCTCACCAGCCGTGTGTATTTATCTATGTTTACAGTACCACACATGAGTTTTATTTATGTAGCATATACAGTATTTTCTAATGTTACGAAAGCTCAGCAGTACAGATTAATGTTTGATGTTAATAGCAGCTTGATTTAATTTAGATTTTTCTATGACTAATTATGTAGTGTCTTCAACAATAGAGTCTTACCCTTAAGTTTTGGAGCAATGGTAATAGCCAACCAGTACTTTGAGAGTCTGTGGGGATCCTGGTCAACACCTTCAAAAGAAGGAGTCCATTTGGCAATGGGTTTTTCATTGACTAATATATGGTGTCTAATAGGAACATTGTCTACCCATTCTCTGCTCGGCTTTCCCATTTCATACCTTATTTTACCATTCCTATTCCTTTAGTCCCCAGTTCCCTTTTATATCACTGCATTCTATCTCCCCTCCAAGGGAGTCTCCCAACCATGGTCCTTTACAAGTTCCCTGTCCTCCAAGGATTTTCCAGTTGAAACATTCACAACTAAAGTCTCAAGGCTAACATCCTTTCATGATGTGACAGGAGGCATGTGACATTTTGTCTTTCTGGGTCTGGGTTACCTTCATTTGCATTCAGTTTCCTAATTTTGTTTTCCTTAACTGCTGAGTGATATTCCATTGTGCATTTGTACTATACTTTCATTATACATTTATCAGTTGATGATCAGTTGTTTGCATATCATGGTCATTGTGAGTAGAGCAACAATAAACATGAATGGACAAATAAATACAGAATCCTTTGGGTTTGTGCTCAAGAGTGATATGGTTGTATCGTGTGTGAAATTTCTTTCTAGTTTTCTACAAAATCTTCACACTGATTTCCATAATGAATATATCAATTTGTACTTACCCAGTATTGGATGAGTGTTCCCCTTGCCAGCATTTATATTTGGTTTTTGAATCATAGTCATTATGACTGGTGAAGATGAAATCTCAAAGTAGTTTTAACTTGCTTTTCTCTGATGTGTAAAGGTGTTTAACATTTTTAAAGGTTTAATGTTTTGGTTTATGAGTGTGTGTATGTGTATTTTATATATTCTCAATTCTAATCCTCAATATAATAACAATTTAATTTTCCTATTCTGTAGGTTATCTCATCATCCAAATGGTGTCATTTGTTAGAAACGTTTTCATTTCAGGAGGTCCTATTTGTCAATTGTTGGACTCCATGACTACGTTATTGAAGTCCTTTACCAAACTCTTTTCTTATGCCTACAATTTCCAGTGTATTCTCTATTATCTCCTCTCTCAGGTTCAGAGCAATCAGGGCTTATGCTGTGATCCTTTGTAGCAATTATTTTTATAAAATATAAAGTATCTGGAACAATGGCTTAGTTAACCTAAAAACATTGATGCAAGCTCACTGAGCCATGCGCTTTTGTGACCTACGCACATGATTAAATTTTTACTTCTCCCAAGAAAGTTCATGAACATGAGTATGCTTGAGAATTTAAAAAAAATCAATGTGCTGAGACACAGGTTATCTTCACTGAAAGCAATGATGACTGAGAAGAATGCTTGACATTGTGTGTAAGAGATAGTTTAGGCCTGGGAATGAAAGGACAAGAGTGTCTGATAAGATTAGGGTGGATCCAAGCTGGTAGTTCCCCAACTGATGGTGATACTAGAGATATGGTTTTGAGTAAAAATATGCATGAGGTCTAGCTCAAATGCACAGTTCCAAGAGACATCTAGGGGCACAATTACCCTCTGAGTTCGGGCCCACTCTTAAAGTCTAAGGTTGAGTCAGGTTGTTTACTTAGATATAAATATGTGGCATAGTAATGCCACAGTCCTTCATTCATCTGAAATTAGTTTTGCCTCTGCTAAGTGAAGTATCTAATTGAATTCTTCTACCTGGAGAGATCCAATTTGATTGGCACCATGTTGAGCATGAGTATTTTTATCTTCATTGTCAAAATTAAGTGACTATAAGTTTGTTGACTTAAAGATAGTTCTTCAAATCCCTTCCATTGATGAATATTGCTATTTTTGTGACAGTACCATGGTGTTTTTATTACTATAGCTTGGAAGTATAATTTGATATCAGATGGTGATGTCTATAACTCTTTTTCTATTTTTCTTGCTTGCTTTGACTATCCTAGATTTCTTGCTTTTCCATATGAAATATGAGATCATGTTTTCAATGTCTCTGAAACTTGTAGAGGAATTTTAAAGGGAATTAATTGAAAGCATAGATTGTTTTTGGCAGAATAGCCGTTTTTTCAACATTTATTCAACTAATTCATTTAAGTATGGGAGATCTATCCATATTCTGGTATGTTTTCTGTTTCTTACTTCACAGTCTTAAATTTTAATTATCCAGATCTTTCATTTCTTTGATTGTATTTAGTCCAAAATATTTCATTTTTATGAGGCTATCATGAATGGAGTTGCTCCCTTGGCTTCTTTCTTAGTAGCTGTTTTTCTTGCTGTATTGAAAGGCTACTGATTTTTTGCATGTGTGCTAAATTTGTATCTTGTTATAGTGCTTCATATACTTATCAGGTACATTTGTTTTACTCTAAGGTCATGTTGATCATTATTGGTAAGATGTGTTTCTTGTAGGCAACAGATCAATGGATTCAGTTTTCTAATCCAATTATTTAATCTGTTTTTATTAACTGGAGTGTTGAGACTGTTAATATTGATGTTATTACTGACCAATGTTTACTAATCCCTGTTATGTTAGGGCTGAAGTGCTGTTTTCTTAGTCTTCTGTTGGTTGACTGCTCTGGGATAATCTATCAATTCTTGGTACACTCTTAGAGTGTTTCCTACTCTCTTCAGATAGAAGTATGCCATTTTTAGTATTATCTGTAGAGTTGATTTTATGGACATAAATTCCTTAAATCTGTTTTGGTGATGGAAAGTTTTTTTCTTTCCCCTACAATTGCTACTGATATCTTTTCTGGTATAGTAGTCTTGACTTGAATATGTGTTCTTTTATCACTTGGAGGACAATTATCTATAGCTTTCTGTCTTTCAGTCTCCATTCAACTATCTGCTATTTCTTTAATGAGCCTGCCTTTATATGTGTTATGATATTTTCACAAATTTCAGTACTGTTCTTTGTTCTGTAAGTACATTTACTGTTTTAGTATGATATGATGTGGTGAATTCCTTTTCTGATCTTGTCTACTTGATGTTTTGCATTCCTCTTTTACATTGATAGGCATCTCTTTTCTTAGAGTTGGGAGTTGTCTTCTGTGATTTTATTAAATTTCTTTTTGTTCCTTTTGATCTGTGTTTCTTCTATGCCTAGTTTCATAGTTTGGTCTTTTTAGAGTGTTCTCATGTCTCTTAAATTCTATCTTGATAACTTAAATTTGACATTTTCTTTGATTACCTGATCCTTTTCCCCAATCTTCAATGTCTGATTTGATATCTCTTTTCTCCATTTCCTTTTTTGCATCCTTTCTTTAAGCTTATTTATTTTAGTTTCTTAGTTTTTTATTTCAATTTTAATGCTAATTGATTTTTTTCTAAAGATATTCTATCACTTTACTGAATTCAAATTTCGTATTTTGGGTTCTTTTATTTTATTCAACTGTTTGTTTTTCATGGTGTTCATTCAGTCTTTTATGCCTATCCTTTTCAAGTTATTTGAACATATTTATATTTGCTATTTGGAAATCATTGTATTATATATCCTTTAGGTTTCCCCACTCAGAAAATATTTTCTTGTGGTTTTAACTACTGAAGTATGCATAATATCTTGGTTATTAATATTTTTGTGTTATTTTGATGAGATCTAAGCATCTGGACTTATTCTTTTATTTCTTTGTATATTTAGTTCCTCTCATTTTTGTCTTGTTGCTTTGTTTGTTTGTTAGATTGGTTGGTTTATTTTCATTTCCTTTTTTTTTTTTTTAAGGCTGTTTGTTAATGCAGGTTCAAATTTTGAGTTGAAGTCCAGGGGCTGATTATTCATGGCTCTGAAATAACAGAGTGAGATGGGCGCTTGCTAGTGGACATGTTGTCTGGTAAGTAAGGCTGGGAGAGTTCACACATCTTGATGTGCAAAGATCTTATTCATTTGAGCAAGTCTGAGAACTGAGATGGTAGAGTGCACGAATCTGTGGGAAAGCAAACTCACTACAGAAGGTCTCACATACATCCTAGCAGAGCTGAGATATAGGACACAGGGAAATCTTCTCTCATATTTTTGGATGTAGGCACTTATTGCTATAAACTTTCATTTATAATTGCCATCATTGTCGCCTACAAATTTTCCATATTTTGTCTTTTTTACTCAATTATATGAATTTAAAATTTTCTTCTTGACGCTTTATTTGCCCCATTTTTCACTTACTAGTCAGTATTTTGCCTTCCATGGTTTTGTGTACTTTTTCTCTATTTCCTTTTGAATAGATTATTTACTTTTAGTGACTTTTATACATTTCATACAACAGTTCTTAATCAGATTTATAATCCCTTTCCCATCATTCCTCCCACAACCTGCAGCAGATCTCATGTCCATACATAATATACCTTAGGTCTGATCCAATCGTGCATGAGTGCCCAGATGTCCTTTAGTGCAAATTCATCCACTGGAGTCTAGTCAGGCTATCTAGAGATCATAGGTAAGGCATACTCTCCCTTTCACATTAGTAATCAGTCTCTAATTATTCTCAGTCTGGGTTTGGCCCTCCACCAATTTCTCTTGCAAAACTCTTCAATCTAATTTGAACTGGCTTGTGTGTCCTGTGCTCAGTGCCATCATTGTCACAATTTCACTTGTGCAAACTTCCAGTAGCCTGAGGACTCAGCTTCCCTAAGTTCATGAACCAGCCCTGGCTATTAAATCTTTTCATCAACTCTTCTGCAATGATCCCTGAGCCATGGTGGGTGAGTTTCAATACGAGTCTTATTGAAGGATACAAACTCTGCATTCTCTTATTCTATAAAACTTGGTCAGTTGTGGCCTTCTGTGTTCACAGTACTGTGCTGTTTAACTAAGCTTCACTGAAAAGATAAGGGATGCTTAATTTTCTCTCTATCCCTCATTCTGTTGTGTTCCATCAACCTTAGGTATAAAGGTTCGACTTTAGATATGTCACTTAGGACTTAGCATTTCTCATTCATATATTCTTATGTGTTAACAGATGGGGTCTCCATATATAGCAAAAAATACTCTTCCTTGATGACTGGTATGCTGTATGTCTGTCTGTAAATATAAAGTTCTATACTTAGTATTTGGTAAGAAATTTCATTTCCCTAGAGCTCTGACAGAGATATTGTTCTCTCTAAGATAGTTCTCTCTGCTCCCTCCATCCCATGTATTTGGCTGAGTCTACACAGCCACTCATGAGCTAACTACCATTTAGATGGTTTAAAATCAAATTAGATAGCTGTTGATTACTCTCCTTCCCCCCCACATGAGAGTACTACTACTTCACCAATAGAGGTAGCATGCTGTGCCAGTTGTTCTGGTTGTAGACTTTAGGGTTGAGTTGGACATTTGGTTGATTTTTTTTCTCCTTAGCATTTTTTTGCTACCATCTAGCATTACAGGAGCTAAACTTCAAGTAGAAGGCTTCCAGGTCAGGCCTTAATCCCAAGAATGTCCTATCTTCAGCAGTAGGGAATTATATTCTAGTTCTGGGAGATAACCAAGAAATTTGGAAATAACCTGCATTACTTTGGAAGTCTCTTTGACCACACTCACCATCACACAAATGGAATTATCTTCTGTCTGGAACTTGTGTTCCTAGCCAAAGAGCCCCCAAGTATGTAGATGTACTAATTTTACACACTGTTTATGGATTTCTCAGGGAGATTTGAAGGCATCACATCTCCCTCTGGGTTCCCTAGTCCTCCAAGATCCATTCATTTCTGCTTTTTTTCCTTCCATCCAACCTCCCTCCTCCCTTCCCACTCACATCACCCAAGGTCACCCTCCAATAACACCCACTTCCCTGCATCACCCCTCTCCTGACTTCCCTTCCCACTGCACTGTGACCCCTGCATGTCCCTCTCTTGTCTCCTCCCTGCAGAACACTCCTTTCTCCACCCCTGCCCTGGGACATCTGTTCCTGCTATCCCCTTTTGTATTCTTGAATCCTGGTGTTATGTCAGGATCTATACTCACTTATGGGGGATTGGTAGTACAGTCCACAATCAGAGAACAAACATCCTTTATAGTCATTTACTTTTCTGCTTCTCTGCTATGACACTTGGTATAACACTCTGTAATTTCATCCATTTACTTGCAAATTTCATTATTTCCTTTTTTCTTAATGCTGTGTAGAACTCCATTGTGTAAATATATCACATTTTTATTATCCATTAGTCAGTGGGGCACATTTAGGTTGTTTCCATTTCTTAGCTATTGCAACAAGACAAGCATTAAACACAGATGCACCGTATCTCTGCAATAGGAGGAGTCCTTGTGTATATGCCAAGGGGTGGTACAACAGAATCATGTGTAGATTCGTTTGTAGCTTCTTGAGAGTTCCCTGCATTGTTTTCCATAATGGCTGCACATGTGTATATTCCAGACAGCAGTGAATGAGCTTTCCCCTTTCTCCACATCACCAGCATTTGGTGTCTTTTTTTCTCTTGATCTTAGTTTGTCTTACTGGGAAGAGATGGAATATTAAAGTGACTTTTATCTGCTTTTCTCTAATTGCTAAGAATATTGAACACTTTTTAAGCTTGTCTTTAGCTATTTTTATTTCTTTTTTGAGAACTCTCTGTTCAGGTCTATAGCCCATATTTTTATTAGGTCATTTATTTTCTTAATTCTTTGTTTTCTGAATTCTCTGTATAGTCTGATATTAATTTTCTGTTGGATGTGTTAAAGGTAAAGATGTTCTCCCACTCAGTGGGTTTCCTCTTCCTTTTCTTGGTCCTTTGTTTGCTGTACAGAATCTAATTAGTTTAATGAGGTCCCACTTATGGATTGTTTAATTCCTGAATAGCTAATATGTCTGATTTAGAAAGACCTTTCTTACACCTACATGTTGGATGGAGCACAGTGCCTGTTTTTTTTGTTTTTTTGTTTTTTTTTTTTAACAGTTTCAGAGTTTCACATTGAGGTCTTTGATCCATTTGGAATTGACTTTTGTGCAAAGTTAAAGATAAGGGTCCAGTTTCATTCTTCTACAGGTGGAGATACAGTTTTGCCAGCACCAGTTTTTGAAGATGCTGTCTTTTTCTCCACCGTGGGTTCTCGGCACCTTTGTCAAATGCCAGCTCACTGCAGTTGCATTTAATCATGTCTGGATCTTCCATTATGCTCCGTTGATCTGTGTCTATTTTTGTGTCCTTACTATGCTATTTTTATGACTAGAGTTCTGAAATATAATGTGAGTTCTAGTATGATGATCCTGCCAATGTTGGTCTTTTTGCCCCAAAATTGCTGTGGCTATCCAGTGTCTTTTGTGATTCCATATGAATTTTAGGATTTTTTTCTATCTCTGTGAAGAATGTTATGGATATTTTTATTGACTTTTCATTGAGTCAGTAGATTGCTTTTGGTAAGTGGCCACTTTCACAGTATTGATTCTACCAATCCATGTGCATGGTAGGAACATCCATCTCCTAGTGTCTTCCTCTATCTCTTTCTTTAAAGATATGACATTTTCATTTTAGAGATTTTTAATGTCCTTGGTTACGTTTACTCCTAAATATTTTATGATATTGTAGTGAATGAGAGGGCTTCCACGAATCCTTCGTCTGATCGCTTGGCATATAGAAAGGCTACTGATTTTCATGTTGATTTTGTACCAACCACTTTACTCAAAGTGGTAATAAGTTCTGGAATTTTATGGTATAATTTTTGGGATCTGCTATGTATAATATCATATCATGTGTAACTCGAGATAACTTGACCTCTTCCTTTCTGATTAGTACTCCTCTGAATTCCTTCTGTTTCTTTATTGCTCTTGTAAGAGTTTCAAACACGATATTAAAAACAACTGGAAACAGTAGATAGCCCTGTCTGGATCCTGATTTTAATGGGAGCGCTTCCAGTTTCTCTCCATTTAGAATGATGTTGGTTATGGGTTTGTTGTATATAGTTTTTTGTATTATTGTGAGGTATGTTCCCTAGAGACCAATTCCCTTTAGACATTTTAACATGAACACATGTTGGATTTTGTCAAAGGCCTTTACTGCGTCTATTGAGATGAATGTGTGTTTATTGTCTTTAAGAACATTTTAATGTTTTAGTACAGTTGTTTACTTCTGCATATTGACCCATTCCTGCTTCTCTGGAATAAAGCCTAGTTGAGCATGGTGGATGACCCTTTGGTGTGTGTCTGTATACAGTTTGTGGCTATTTTGTTAAGTATATTTGCATCTATATTCATTAGGGATATGGGCCCATAGTTTTCTTTTTTAGTTGTAACTTTAATCGGTTTGTGTATTAAAATGATACTCACTTCATAGAACGAGTTTGGGAGTTCTCCAACTGTTTATGTTTTTGAATAATTTAAATAGCATTGGTTTTAGATTTTCATTGAATGTCTAGTAGAATTCTGCTGTGAATCCATCTGTGTCTGGGCTCTTTTTCATTGGGAGGTTGTGTATTATTGTTTCAATTTTCTTATTTGTTATGGGATTGTTTAAGCTGTCAATCTCTTCTTTGCTTAACTTTGGTGATGCCCCTGATTTTAGAAATTCATCCATTTCTTTTAGATCATTCAATTTAATGGATATAGACATTTAAAGTATTCCCTTCAACATTATGTATTTATTGGTCTCTTTTTTGATGTTTCCTTTCCTGTTATGATGTTTTTGTTAAGGATAAGCTCATTCTTTGATTAATTGGGCTAGGGTCTAGCTATCTTGTTTAACTTTTCAAAGAAACAGGTCTTGAGTGGATTGATGCCTTGTTTTGTTTTCTTTGTTTCTATTTCATTAATTTCTACTCTGATTTTTGTTATTTTGCTTATCTACTAGTTTTGGGGTTGATTTGTTCTGGGCTTTCCAGAGTCTTGAGTTGTACTGTTAAGTCATTTACATGTGCTCTTTCTGATTTTTTAATGTAGGCATTAAGAGCTATAAGATTCCCTTTTAGGTCTGCTTTAAGGTGTCCTGAAAGTTCTGATGTGTTGTATTCATTCTCATTCTCATTTAGTTCAAGGGATACCTTCATTTTTTTTTTTTTTTTAATTTCTTCTGTGGACCATTCATCATTCAGGAGTGTGTTGTTTAATCTCCATGAGTTTGTGTAGTAATTAAGGCTTCTTTGGCAGTTGATTATAAGCTTTATTGCATTGTAGTCTTACAGAATGTCTGGAAATATTTCATTTTTTTTTGTATTTGTTGAGAGTTGTTTTGTGTCCCAGAATGTGGCCAATTTTAGAAAAACTTGTGTGAAGTGCTTAGTAGAAAGTGTACTCTTTGGTGCTTGGGTCGGATATCTGTAGCTTTTAGGTCCATTTTGTAGAAGATGCCATTTAATTCAGATGTCACCTTGCTTATTCTTGGTCCAGTTGTCCTTTCTGTGAGTAAAGTGTGGCATTAAAATCACCTACTATTACTTAGTTGGCTGTAATTTGTGTTTTATAGAACTGGAAAACTGTTTGTATTAAATTGGGTTCTAAAGAGTTTGGCAGATATATGTTGATGATTAGAATATTCTCTTGATCAATTTCTTCTTTGATTAGAATGAAGTAACCCCATTTATCTCCTCTGATTAGTTTTATTTTAAAATCTTGTTTGTCAGATATTAGAATTGCAGTACCTTCCCTTCTTCCTTCTTAGAGCCATTTCTTTGGGAAAAAAAAAAATATATATATATATATATTTCCATCCTTTCACCCTAAGGTAGTATCTATCCATGAGAGTGAGATGAGTTTCTTGAAGACAACAGAAAGATGTGTTTTCTTTCTTTATCTATTCAGCTAGCCTGTATGACAGGGGGGTTGAGGCCATTCATATTTAGCATTAGTATTGAACGATGCATATTGTGCACTGTCCATTTAAATTTCTTTGTGTTTGTGGCCCTATTTTGTGTTTTTGTCATCACCTTTCATTGCTCTGTTTGTGTAGCCGCTTGGGTATACTTATTCCTTTCTTTGGCCCTTTGTATTCTCTGTAGTGCTGGTTTGGTAGACACAATTTGTTTTTGTCTATCCAGGTCATGAAAATTTTTTCATTTCCGTTTGGACATGATAGTAGTTTTTCTGTATAAAGTATTCAGGGTTGTTATTCATGTTTTTTAGATCTGGGGATACTTTTGTCCAGGCTCCTCTGACTTTCTTAGCTTACATTGATAAGTCAGCTGTAATTTAGATAGGTTTTCCTTTGTATGTAACTTGTTCTTTTTCTCTAGCAACTTAAATTATCCTCTCTTTGTTCTGTACTTTTAGTGTTTTTGCTGTCATACGCCATGGTGAGTTTCTGTTCTGGCCATGTCCAATTGTGTTCTGTATGCTTTCTGAATCTCTATAGGTAATTCGTTCCTTAGTTTAGGGAAGTTTTCCTCTATACTTCTTTTGAAGATCTGTTCAATAACATTGGCCTGATAGTCTTCTATTTCCTATGTGCCAAAGTTCATAGATTTTTGTCTTTTCATGTTTCCCACAAGTCCTGAATATCCGCCCCCTCTTGTTTTTCTTTTGATTCCTACATAGTCTTTGCTGATAAAATTCAAATTTTCAACTTTGTCATCCAGTTCTGTTTTCCATTTCATTCACTCTACTTGTGAGGGTTTCTGCTGTTGTTTCAACTTGGCTCACTGAGTGTTTCAGTGTCATGCTCAGTCCCATTTGAATTTTCTTCACAATTTCTATCTCTTTTGTGAATTCATTTTTCAATGTATGACTTTTTTCTAATATTTAATTATCCATACATTTGTATGTTCTTGAGCATCCATCACAAAGTTACGTTTTTCCTCTTTGAGTTATCTGTGTTATTTCTCTGTGTTTTCTTTACATTCTTTGATCACGTTTAAGATGGGTTTCCCTGGGGAGGTTCTCAGTGTAGTGTATGTCTGTAGAAATAATGTATTTTGCTGGAGACATATACTCATGGTTTTTCATATTATTTTTGTTTCTGTGCAGGCACTACAAATGTGAGTCATAGAAGAAATATGGGAAACCAAGCCAGTACTCAACTGAAAGCTTCATTTATATTGCCTGGATTTCATAGTAATAGAATGTGCAGGTCTCTGGACTAGCTTGCTAACCCAGAGTATTTAAATAGCCAAACATAGATTCATGTCTGTCCTCATCTTCCTAGATTCTTGATCAGCCATACAGGCATGCCACCTAGGAGTCTGGTAAGTGAAATTTCACATAGTACCTGAAGCAGTCCTATCCATAATAATATGAATATATAGTTTAGGCAACTCTATCTCATCAGTAATCAGCATCTTTTATTCTACTTCATATCTGGATATTACGCTTAAATTAATAGAATAATAAAAAAAAAGCTCTGGCCCCAGTAAGTAAATTTATAAGCATGAAATTAAAACTGAGATGATGTAAAGGATCTCTTATTTTGATCTTAAAAATATCTCTTACATACAATGTAAGTCAAATAGCTTTAATTTTGAATATTCAAGCACATTATACACCTTTAGTCAGTGTTATTTTTTATAATGTATGCAATCTCATCTCAGTGAACTCTTCATACAAATCGACCTTTTCAACTTTTCAACAAATTTCTTCAGAATTAAATATAAAACACACAGCACAAGTGTGACTCTCACAGACCAGTGAAAGGTACTGAATAATTTATTTCACCTGGTTTTAAGGTTCAGAATGCCTAATGATTAGTATATTTTTTGCAAGGATGGAGTACATGATAAATTAGTATTGGAATGGCCAGATGACTCAGCAGCTAAGGGTTCTTGCCACCAAGTCTGACATCTTGAGTTTGATTCCCTGAACACATGAAAGATGAAAATCAACTCCTGAAATTGTCCTCTCATCACCATACACATGCCTTGATTAAAATATTCACTCTCAATCTTTCTGTATCTCCAACAACAATAAAAATTTAAACTAAACATAAGTATTAAAGAATGTAGTTGAATATGATTTACTTATTTGAAATAGAAGATTGAGAAATTAATGTATTGATGTAATGATTGCTACAAAATTACAAACACATGTAATGTTTTCTTTATTTTTCTCTATTTTTTTTCTTTTGACAGGTACATCATGTAGCCTGAATTGGCCTGGAATTGACCAGGTTGAACTTGATCTCATAGAGATCCACCTGCCTTTGTCTGCCCAGTGCAGGAATTTGAGCCATCATGCAGGCTCAAAATACACATTTAAAAAATGGATTATGATGCCTGGAGAGATTGCTCATTAGTAATAACACTAGTCATTCTTGCAGAAGTCCTAGGTTCAGTTCAGCATCAACATGGCAGATAACAGCCATTCATAATTGAAGATTCAAGAGATCCAACAGTTTCTTCTGGCCTCCATGGGCATTGCAAACATGTGGTGCAATTAGATATGTGGGGGCCAAATATTCATAACCATAGCATAAAAATAAATTAAAATTAAATTAAAAATGAATCATGCTTTTAGGCAGAAATTTAATTTGTAAAATAATAAACAAAAATTTCCACAAAATATAAACTTTGAGGGTTGGAGAAATTTCCCAGTGTTTAAGAGCACTGGCTGCTCTTACAGAGGACCTTCGTTTGATTCCCAGTACTCACACAGCAGCTAACAACCATCTGTAACTCAAGTTTCAGAGGAATGTGATACCTTTTTCTGACTCCATGGGCATTGCGCAATACAGGTGCACTTACACATGCAGGCATTATATTCATACACATAAAATATTAACAATAAGTAAGTAAAATATTAAAAACATAAAGCCCTTGAACTTAAGTTTTCTTTATGGTACAGTTAGTTATATTGAATGTCCCTCTCAAGTAGGAGCTGGCTTAATGCATAAGTTTGTTTGCTGAACAATCATAAAAATCTGAGTTTGAAAACACACACACACACACACACACACACACACATTATAAAGAACCAAAAGAACATGCTTCCATATATGATATATACATAAGAGAGATAATTTGTGTTCAAATTATTAAGCACATATATACTCTTTGGAAAGTGATATGATTATTCATTTTAATCACATGCAAGCTTCTGTTTCCATGTCTACTTCCTGAGTCTACTAACTATTTTGTTGTTGCTCTTATGTAACTTTTCCTAGGTAGTTGAAACTCTGATTTAAAATTAGCCAGAATATTTTATAAAATAAAATGCTTGGAGAAAATACTTGGGGATATTTTTTTTTCTGTGAACTTGATGCTAAGCTATCTGATTGGTATATAAAATAAAAATTATAAACCTTGAACAGTTACAGTGGCACATACCTTTAATCCAAGAATACTGTAAGATCGAGGCCACCCTGGTCTACATAGTGAGTTCCAGTCCAGATGAGGCTGCAGGGAAACTAAGGCTCAAAAAACATTTATAAACCATGAGTAGGTAAATATCCAGTGAAGTGCTAACAGCACATTTGTCATTATATGCTAAAGGCCAAATAGAATGCCATATAATTCGTGCATTCTGCCTATTTAGAGGCTATTATAGTATGAAACAGATATTAAATAGCACCTTTGTTGCACTGCTGTTGTTTGCATGAAGTTTTTGTTTCATGTTCTGTTATACTAATAAATGCAAAATATTATCCTCAAAGTCTCAACAAATAATTTTGTGTTTCAAGCTGAGCATATTCTCTCATGTTTTTCAGGTAATTTTAAAATTTTAACTTATATTAAGGGTAGTGTTGATTCTTAATGAATACAAATAAGCCAATAATATCAATAGCATGAAGATTTTGACTAAATGGTCCAAAAATTTTTAGAAAACATTTTTTACTCTTTTTAAATTTTATGACAGATAAACCAAGAAGAAGGAACTTGTTTCTAGAAGAATTCCTTAATATTATTCTACTTTTCTAAAATCAGCACTCTGTTCCTAAACATTCTAAATCTTTGTTGTTTCTCCTGTTCTTTAGTACTGATCAAAATGGAAACAGCAGGTGTATGATTTTTAACCACTGGCCTGTTTCAAATTGCATTTTGTGATCATTTTATGATTCAATTTGAATTTAGCAAATGCAATCAAATGAGGGATATTTCTATGACAGTTCTGTCTATTTTTGTTTATTTTACTGTTTATGATTTTCCTATCTTGCAATTATATCACTTGCAGAATTATATCACTTTAAGCAAAGGCTTAAAGTCCTTTACTGTCTTCTTTCAGACTTTTATTTGTTTTTAAATCTTGGGTACAGATTAATTTACTTTGCAAGTATCTATTGTTGTTTCACCTGCCTGGAAATGGGATCTGTAGGCCTTTTCAGGGTTTTCTGGCTTTTCCAAACCTATTGGAATTACTTATATCCCTTGCTGAAATGATATCTTACAATTTTCTGCTAGTATGTCTCTAGGGATACTGCAACTGAAATTTCTATGAATTCTATATCTGTGGCAATAGCCCCATTTTTTTTTCCTCTCAGTAAAGATACATTATTGACAAAAAGTTCTAACACTTTGAAGCATGGCCTTTCTGTTTGTCTCATCTCAAGACTGCTCCTTCCTGAACATATTAAACACAGGACAACGGCTTGTTTTTTGTATTTGAGCTGTTGTCCTCCTTTGCATGCATTGTCTGGCTACTTCTTTTATTAGGCACTGCAGTTGTCATTGTGCTTGCTTACTAAGGTATAGATCTGACAGTTATATAGACCTATATTTTTCTATAAGACTATTAGGGCTTCGATAAAGTGCTCTGTGTTTTCTCAGTACAAAAGGAAAAGACAGTGCAGTTTCAACTCATATTTAGGAAAAATCTGCATGGAACAGATTACATCTGGCTGCTAGGAGGGAAAAGATGAAGCCTTCAGTGAAATAACACTGAACCAAGTCAAAGATTTTTATCTTTAGTTTTTATATTTTATATTTAGTTCATTGTAGATGTTACGGATTTTTCTAGAAATTTTACCAAATGTGGTGCTTGACTTCAGTATAAGGAGAGATTTTGTCCAAACGCTCCCCTTCTTCTATTAGAAATTCTACAAGGCCCATTCACCCACCTTCTTTTTAACTTCACTGACAGCACATAAACTATTAAACATTCTTGTATTAAATGATATTTTTATTAATTCATTGAAAATTCCATACATTATTTTTTCTTAATTTTTATCAAGCTCTTGTACATTTCGTACAACAGTTTTTAATCAAATTTACAATCCCTGCACCATCCATTCTCTCATACCCTCTAACAGTCAGATCTCATGCATTCCACCATAGATGTTAAGTCCTATCTAGCCATTTGTACTCAGGCCACAAAAGGTCAAGATTTAGAGAAAAAGTGTCTTCGGAGTGTGTGTCCCTGGATAGGACTCCTATATAATATCTTTCAATCATGCTCAGCTTGTTCACCCCATCTCCTCTCAGATGAGCCCTCACCTACTTACCCCACTAACATTTAATATTCTATTTTATTTTTTAAGGCCTATAAAGTCTAATCTGCTTCCCCAAATAATCTTGGGTGTGGATCCATCCCGTGTAGCATGGTCAACTTAACCAGCAGGTAATCCTTAAATAAAAATTATTATTTTTTCTCCCAGTAGCTCTTCAGTTAAGGATGAAAGAGTGTGATATAGGTATCTCATTTAGGACTGAGCATTTTGCAGTATCTCATTCTCTGCAGTGAGTCCAGTCTGTGTATCTTAGTCATTTCCTGTCTACTGAAAAGTGAAGCTTCTCTATTAAGAGTTGAAAGATGCACAGTTTATGCATATAACAATAACTCATTGGAGTTGGTTTAATATTTTGATCATTTAGTGCAGTAATGGTAAGTTTTACCCAATTGCCCAGCACTTGTCCTTATTTGCAGACAATATGATTTTATACATAAAAGGCAATAAAGAATACATGAGAAAATGCCAAGAACTGAAAATCACATTCAGAAAAGAAGAAGAAAAAAAATTAACACAGAAATCAGTAACCTTACTATGTACCAACAACAAATAAGAGAAAGAAATCAGAGAAACAATCCCATTCACAATAGCCTCAAAATATATCTTGAAATAAATGTAACTAAGGAAGTTAAAGATTTGTGTAATATCAACTTTAAGACATCAAAGAAAGAAACTGAAGAAAACACCAGACAGTGGAAAGACCTCCCATGTTTATGGGTCAGTAGGATCATTCTTGTGAAAATGGCCATTCTACTAAAAACAATCCACAGATTTAATTCCATCTCCATTAAGTTCTAACATAGTTCTTCACAAAAACTGAAAAAAAATAAATTCAAATTCATTATACATTCTTTTGAGTCTTGAAAATTAGGCAGTGAATTTGAACATGAGAAGTCCAGCACTTACAGGAACTATTGTAAAACAAAAGTCATTGGACAGCAAAGGGTTAATTAAATGCATGAATGCTGACAAAGATAAAAACTTAGGTCAGTAGTAGGAATGCATTTCAAATAGACTAGTCAGATTGATGTGGTGATTTTAAGCAAAGTTATCAGGACTGAAGGCATAAGTCCTGTAAATACAAATCAGAGCATAGTATTTCTGGGGAAGAAGACCAAAAGCAAAGACAGTAAGGCAGAATCCAAGGAATAATTGTAATGTTCCTGGAAACAAGAGTTTATTAATCAGTAAAACAAACTGAAAAGATAAGAGACCAAAGAGGGAAAAAGTGGAGAACACAGATTGTTATGTGGCTAAGCTGGGAGATCATTTCTGAAAAGGAAGTGATAAACCCCCTAGAAGCACTTGAGCCTCTTCATTACTCTATAGAAATTATATTGTTGGTACTTAGTGTATTAAATAAGCTCATGAAAGCTATATTCTCTCAGCCAAACAAGTTCACTGACATAATGTGCTGGGTAAATAAACATAACAGATATTGGTACTGGCCTTTTGATTTGCCAGTTTATTAGGGCCATTATACCCCTATTATAAGGTAACTACATTTGACCTCTTTTTATATTACATAGATAGATGATATATATATATATATGTATATATATATATATATGTATGTATGTACATACATACACACACACACTATAGTTATTCCATCTCTTTCTCTTCTGTGCTGCCCTCCATTTCTAACCATTAAACCTGTTTTATCCGTTAAGCCCCTTTCCCATTTATACTGTTCCATTCTATCTCCCCTTCTTTGAACCATCCTCCATGGCATCTTATTAGTGTCCTTATTTCTAAAGAATTACAATTACAATATGCTATCTAAAGACTGAAAGCTAGCATCAACTTATAAATGAGAACATGTCCTGTTTGTTTTCTGGGTCTTGTATACCAAAATTAGGAAGATTATTTCCAGCTCCATCTGTGTACCTGTGGGTTTCAATGTTTCATTTTTCTTATCAGCTGAATAACATCCAGATGTAACTTACTTTCATTATCCTTTCATCAGTTAATGGTTGTCTAGGTTGTTTCCATTTCCTGGATATTGTGAAGAGGGCAGCATTGAACATAGATGAAGAGGTATTTCTTGAGAAGTTTATGCATTTCTTTCGTGTCTATGTCCAAGAGTGGAAGGTGAGAATAATGTGAGAGGTCTATAGTTACCTTTCTGAGGTATTGCCACACTGGTTTCCATAATGCTGGGACCAGTTTGTACTCTCAGCAATAATCAATATGTTTTCCCCACGTCCTCAACAACATTTGTCACCATTTGGTTTTAGACCTTAGCCATTTACACTGAGGTAAGATGAGATCTCAAGATACCATTAATTTGCATTTTCTTGGTGGCTAAAGCCATTTATCAGGTAAAAAAATATTTCTTAGCCAATTTCATTTCTAGATTTGAGAATTCTTTGTTTAGTTTATTGACTCAATTTTTATGTCATTTTTGAGATATTTTAGCTACTAATCTTCTGTCAGATGTACACCTGAAAATATTTTTCCCATATTGTGGACTTCCCCTTCCTTGAATCATAGTGTCCTTTAAAGCACAGAAGATTATTACTTTTATGATTAAACTATTTTTTGACATTTGTTAATTATTGTGCTTAATGTCTGTACTATTGGCATTCTGCTCATCAAGTCTTTCCCTGTGCTTCTAAGTTCCAGTGTATTCATTACTATTTTCCTGTATGAGATTCAAGGAATCAAGTTTTATGTTGAGATCTTTGACATATTGGAGTTGAGGTTCATGCAAGTTGAGAGATAGGATCTAGTTTCATCTGTATACACATAGCTATCAAGTTTGACCACCAGCACCATATTTTGAAAATGCTGTCTTTTTAAATGCATTCTGGGCTTGTTTTACAAAACAAACAAACGAATCAAAAACCAGGCGACTGTAAATCTAGATCTTCAACTCTATTCCACTAATCAGTGAGTCTGTTTAATTCTAGTACCACGGTAATTTTGTTACTATGTCTCTGTGGTATGATTTGAAATCAAGAACGGTGTTATCTCCAGATCTTGTTGTAATTGTTCAGGATTGTTTTGACTATCAGGCCTTTTTATATTTCAAGATAATTTTTCGACTACAGTAAAGAAATGTACTGGAGTTTTAATGTGAATTGGACCAAAACGGTAAATTGCTATTGGTAGGAGCAAGATTCTCACCATATTAATTTGATTTATTCAGATCTTGGGAGGTCCTTCCATCTTCTGGCACTTTCCTTATTTTATTTCTTCAATGCCTTGATATCTTTTTAATATATTTTATTTATTATTTTTATTCATGTGTATGAGCATATAGTCCGCATTTTTGTAAGTGCACCCATGTCATGCAATGCCTGTGGAGGTCATAAGAAGGCATTGGATCCACCTGAACTGGAGATATGGATGGTTGTTAGCCTCCGTGTTGGTGATGGGAACCAAACCCAGGTCCTCTGCAAGAGCAGCCAGTGCTCTTAACCATTGAACCATCTTTATATCTCCTTGAAGTCTTTATTATACAAGTCTTTTACTTCCTTGATTAGATTCTTTCCAAGATAATTGTTTATGGTTTTGTTTCCCTGATTCTTTTCTCAGTATGTTGACATTAGTATGTAGGGTCCTGACTTATAATCGTTAATTTTCTATCCTGATATTTTGGTGAATTTTTTTTTAAATCAGGTCTAGAACTGTTCTGGTCATATCTTTAGGGTCATTTATATATAGAATCTTATCTGCATGTAAGTATACTCGATTTTTTCATATTTCTGTTCATTTATCTTATTGTTGTTGTTAAGACGTCAAACTCTGCTGAACAGGAGTGGAGAGTGTGGACATACACTTTTGTTTCAGATTTTAGTGGAAATGCTTTGAGTTTTCTGTTTATTATGATATAGACTGAAGGCTTGGTATATCTTGTTTTTGACATTTTGGTTATTAACTTTAGCTTAATTGGTTAAAATCTTAGCCTTCAATGGCTGTGTTATTTCTTCACCTAGCATGTTTTGTAATAAGAGAAGATATGTCCCTTGTATCCCAAGATCCTCTATGAGTTTTATATCAAAGGAATGTTGGATTATTCAAGGCATTTTCTGTATTTCATACAGTGAATATATAGTTTCTGTCTCTGAGTCTATTTATGTAGTGGATAACTTTTATTTATTTACATATGCTGAACCATCCTGAATCATTGGGATCAAGTTGACTTGATCATCCTGGATATTATTTTGGATGCTAGAAATATAACAACCATATGAACCAGTTATAGCATTCTTTGATATATGCCCAAAGGACTATAGAGCCTACTAGAGTTATACTGCTTATCCATGTTCATTACTATTCCATTCATAAGAGCCAGGACATGGAGACTGACTAGAAGCCCATTAACAAATGAATGACTAATTAAAGTATGGTATATTCAAAGAGTTTAATATTATACATAACTTACAAAAATATATTTATGAAATTCTCATGTAAATGGATGTTTATAGAATCAATCATAATAAATCATCTCGAATGAGTTAACACTGACCCCCCCCCAAAAGACATACATGGTATGCTTTCTTTCATATGTCAATGCTAGCTTTAATCTATTTATTTGTGTGCTGGTGGAGCCATGGGGCGGTCTTTCAAGAGAGGAAAGATAAAAAGTAGTGATATACAACGAGAAAGAGAAATAATTGGAAAGCAGAGATTAAATGTATTAGGGGTGTGAGAGGAACAAAATTAGAGCATATGGGATATAATAACAATAAAATATTTTGAAAAGTCATATGAAAAGCCAATATTGTAGCCTTATATATATCATATTTTTCATATATATGTGTATATATGCCTATATATGAAAACTTATAAATGGAATTACCTGGTAATGGGGCACAATGACTCTACTAAACAACGTACAGTAACAAATAATTGACCCAAGATCAGCATTGTGTTACCTCTGTTGAAGTTTTCAGCTGGAGAGTTCCATAATGCCTTTTGTTGATCTCAATGATCTTCATATCGTCACTGCAAGGCCCCTGTTTCTAAAAACATTACATATTTGAGTCCCAGAACATGGAGAAATCAGTCTGGTAGTGACTAAGCTTTGGCAGTCTTGGAAGATAGTATGAATGCTAAAAGAGAGAAAATTAATCTTCAATCTTTGCTTGCGCTGAATTCTTCAAGATACAATGAAGACAAGTCCGGCAAATGAGAGCTGTTGGAAAGTGTAAATTCAGTTGGATCTTTTATTGCTGTTGTTGTTTTATTTTGATTTTAATGGTGTGAGCTCTGGTAGGTTGAAATATTTCCAGGTGATGCCCTCATTTTCAAATTTATTTATGCAGCTCCATTAGAATCAAATGAATTTTATAAACAAACAAACAAATAAGAAGTTTCATGATTAGGGAGGTGGACATGGATCTAGAATGATATAGGGGAGGGAGTGATAATCAACAGAATATATTATATAAAATACTTAAAAAATAATAGAAGTGCTATTTTTTAACTTGTCACAATTTTGACATTATTGCCTATAAAACAAAACTCTTCATGGAACTGGGTACAATGTGGCATGTTTCTTCCATCACTGATCTGACTTACAGCCACCTATTTCAGAGATTTCATATGGAATTGACATAAAACCATTTTTTTTAAGTTCCCTCAGTTGTCTTTAACCAAAGAAAAACTCCTTTGTTACTGTTTGCTTTTCTATCATTTATTCCTTTAAGTGCAATCCTAAGGCTTGATCCAACTTAAAAACGTTCATTTTCAAAATCTTTTGAAGCATTCAGAACATAACACTATTATTAAGTCACTGGGCATTATTCTACTCCCCTGTGTCTGGCGTCTGTGAAAATCTCTGTAATAAACTGCATTGATCTTAACATTATCTCTGTGATTTGGACCTGTCAGCAAATTTTCAGTTCTTTATTTCCTGTCCTAATCTATGTATCAGAATGCATATGTACACAAACGTACATACAAACACAGTATTATTTACCTTAGTCTGCTTTATATATGAGTGTGTGCATTTCACTATGTGAGAATATTTAGTCATTTTCTGTAACCAAATCTACACATTCTGATGGAGAATGTGTACTTTCTGTTTCTATACTTAGTTATAATTTTATTGACAGGACTTCTGAAAATAGGGCAATAAACTATTTTAACTAAAAATTTCAGTAATATTTAATCAGATAAAATTCTTTTGATGTTCTACTCTGATAAAATTCCTGACTTATTCTGCCTGTATTTTGAATACTCAATGAACTTAATTCAAGTCTAATGAACCAGATTTTTTGGTGTTAAAATTCAGAACAGCTCAGCATACAAACTGTGGCAAAGCTACTTCTCCCAAGTCTTGACTTCTTAAGTAAGTAACAGACAACACAACACTGAAAATCCAAGGAAGAAAGAAGTTCCTGAATTCACACTTGCAGTCATGCTGAGTGCAGACAGTGTTGCAATTGTTAAAGAAATTACCTTCACTAATGAAAAACGTCTAGACCCACAGTGAGACAACAGAAAGATGTCCTGAAGACCAGACCCTACACATGGAATGCGCCAACTTGTAAAATAGCAAATGTATTTACAGTGACAGATTTTGAACTGCTGCAAAATTCCTTAAAAGACAAATCTTTGGGTGTGTCTGAGAGGGCATTTCCTGACAGGCTCAGGTGAGAAAGGAATGCACACTCGAAACGTTGGCGGCTGGGCCCCATTCGAGGGTGTTCTGTAATGAGTAAAAAGGAGAAAGTAAGTGGAACATGAGCTTTCATCTCTGTTTTCTGCTTACATATGCAGTACGATTAGCAGCATCACAGTCCAGGTGCCAGGCCCCACACCATGACAGATTATATCACATCACTTTTGAGTTAAAATGAACTCCTTCTTCCTTTTTCTTTTGTCAAGTTTTCTGTCATATGAATGAGAAATATACATGTGTACATGCAAGGGAAAGGCATCAAGAGATTTGATCCAAACAGAAAAGCAGAAGCCAGTGTTACCAGGTGGCAGAGTGGAGATATAATCTAAGGAAAACCAACATTATAAGTAGCTATGATTACTAAAAACAGACGATCCACTATAGGAACCAGAGGAGGAACAGATGGGCAATTACTGATACCAATTTTTATTTCTTCCACAAAAGTATGAGATAATATGCTTTGAAGAACTCAGTTTGTGACAGCTGCAGCATACATAGGAAACAAACACATTCTCGATACATTGCTGTTCCTTTTCCCTTGTGAAGGCTATAACTCATTTCTCCTTGATGTGGTCAAATCTGTCCTACAATAATTATGAATCTTTGTTTGAAGAGTTACCATAAACTCTGCCACAATAGTCAGTCCTTACTAATTTCCTCATTTCCAAAAGTTCTGTAGGATTTATTGATAATTTTTGCCACCAAATAACTTCTAAGATCACAGATTGTTTATTGGGTTTTTGTGCATTTCATATAATACACCTTAATCAAATTTAGACCATACCCTCCCACTCCTCATCCTCCATAGACTCCCCTCCAGTTTTCAAGTATTCTGTTATATATGTCAAGTCATATCTGATCAAGCACCTTTATCCAGATATCCCTTGATGCAAGTTCATCCACAGTAGTATAGTCAGACTATCTAGATTCACTCCTTTAAAGAAGATCTACTTTCCTACACCCCACAGTAATCATTTGCTAATAGTTCCTTGGCTACTGTTGGAGCCTGCTGCCTATTTCCCTTTATCTATGGTGCGTTTCTGATTGAGTCAGCATGGATATTTTTCATGCTGTCATGATTGTTGCAAATTCATATGAGCAAGCTTCTGAGGTCTGAAATAGTCTGTTTTCCTATGTTCATTTACCAACCATGGCTCTTGCAATCTTTTAGGCCCTTATTCCACAATGGTCACTGAGCTGTTGGTGGGTGAGATTTGTTTTAGGCATCCTATCCAGGGACACAGACTCTACAGTCTCTTATTCTCTAAAAGTTAGTCAGTTGTACAACTGAATTCTTAATACTGACAAATTTTTCAATGATGAAGGAGCTGTGTATAGTCTCAAGAATGTAAATTTGGATGAAAACGAGGTCCACTTTGATTACCAACCTTTTGATGCACTTTTGGAGACCATGTAAAGCTGTGACCACTGAGCAAAATGTCTTGTAAATGATCTGCAGGTTTTTCATTCCAATGAGATTATTTTTGCTCCAAGATACAAGTTGAGACAAAGGGATGAATTGAGACCTGCTCCTTGACCAGGTCCTCCCTAGTCAAGCCACACAGGAATCAGTTCTCTTGTGCAATTAGAATCTACAATTTCTAAGATTTTAGACTAAAGGGTATTCAAATATAATGTTTATGAATGTCAGTGCTGCCAAAGGAATTAATCCTCATAAAGTGAGAATGTTAATTAATTTGATCATAGAGATAGAAGAGGACAGATCATTAAAGCAATTTCATTTTTCTCATAGGTCTACAGGTCAGAAAGAAGAAAATTTTATTTAATTATCGTAACTTTGACAAGACTCAGGAATTTAATATTTTGGAAATACATAAAAAATCATTCAGTAGCTTTGCTCTAGATTTGATGATGATTTAAATTTCAGATAGATGTAAATATAAGCAAAGCATGTTCTCATACATGCATATACACATAGATATGCAGCCTATCTTATAACACACAATTTTAGGACTTTGAAATAAATAATGGAATAACCATCTCTATAAAGATTCATTATTCAGTCTTGGATATATTGATTGATTGATTTTTTTGAAACAGGGTGCTACTCGGTAGCTCTATTTGGCATGGAACTTAAATTCTGCTGTTTCAACCATTCAGTTGTGGGCACACTATAGGTTTTCAACATGTGCCATCATTCAAGGCATCACTGTAGTCTTAAAATAATTTAGTAGCCTAAGTGTAAAAACATAGTAAAGGATCAAAGCAATTTTTATACATGCTAAAAAAGACATTACAGACTAGTGCACTTTGAAGAGTGTCCAAAAAAAAAAAAAAGCCTTGGGAGAAAAATTCTCACTCAAATTATAGCAGACACATACTTAAGCAAGGTCACGGCAAACAAGCAAACAGAAGAGTCAAGGATTTAGAGAGAAATATTTTCAGGCACTACTAGGAAGAATTTAATACTTTTCAACTAAAATCTATTTATATTATTTTGTTAGTTTGAAAATATTGTATCTGTTCTTTTCCATTTCTGAATCATTTGCAATTTTCTGGTAGAACAGCTTTACTCAAAATGTTAAAAAGTAAAATACATTCACTGAAAATTATATATATAATATATTATATATATATATATAATATATATATATATACATATATATATACTAGAATTATTGATTTAAAATTCATTACTCAGATACCAGAAAAAAATAATTTAACACAGTGTGATATTCTGAATTCAGAAATAATTTTCCTGTGATTAGTCATTGTCTCTTTCCTATTTGCTTTCATTGTTGCAGTAAACACACATAAACTTCTTGTTTTGCATCAGAAGTTGGAAGTTCTGGTTTTGGATACCTGACTCATCTCTTCCACTGTGGCTAGTGGACATTGCTGCTTTCTGACTTTACAATTTCCTTCACGAACATTTAGTTGCATCTCACAGACACTGGGCTATTTCTTGAATTGCTATGTTTTCTTTCACTGTATAAGAGATAGACATATGACAGAAAATTAGTCTCTCACATTTCAAGCTCCAAACTTCTCACAACATTGCCTAAAATTTATTTTACAGTGAGTAACCAAGAAAGAAGAAAATATGATACATGATTTAAGTAGTAGGAGGAAAACAGTTTCACTTTCATACGAATTATTTACATGAGCTTGACTTTGTTGGTCATTAATATTTGCAGTATCCCTGTTTGTCATAACACTTTTTCCTAAAATAAAATATCCCCATTGAAACATGTTAGAGAATTTCCTAAACTGGAGGAAAACTTTTCTGCACATAAGCAATGGTATCTCAGATTACAAAAATAAGTCTTATTCTTTCATGTTTAAGTGAACATTTCATTTCTGTAGATTGGTACTAAATTGTTGACAGACAAACTATAATAAAAATCACTGTTTGGCGATGTTATAGTGAAAAGGACATTATGATTTCTGGGATCAATGATGATTTTTCTTTGAAATATATAGAAAAATATAACCAATCCCCTCATCATCCTTAAAATTCTGTTATTCCATGCTTTAATCAACATACCACTCTGCTTGCCCATAAGAAAATCATTGCCATAGTGTTTATTATTCAAGTTGAATTTTGTTCTTCCATATGATTGAAATGAAATAGTAGAGTATTTGTGTGCTTTAATTTCAAAGAACATAATATTTTGAGATTCTTCCGTGTGTGTGTGTGTGTGTGTGTTCTTTCCTGTTTTAGTGGTGCTACATGACACCACTTGTTACCATACAAAAAGCCCAAGGCCGTGAATGGATTCTCTTTCAGAGGTTTTGAGTAGGTTGGTTACACAGGCCGTCAGACAATATTAGCTATGGCTGATCATCTTGGTTACTCTCTAAAATATGACTAGAAGATTCTATTTTGGGGGGACACAATAAACATGAGCAAAACTAGAAGGAATTAACTTGATACTGACATGGAAACTTCATCTGTACTGCCTGGCTTTTATAGTGCTAGAAGTGTCTATGCATGCTACTAGTAGAAAAAGTTGCCATCTATTTTAGCCTTATGTGAATCTTGAGAGCTATAATAATGACTGGTCTGACAAGATATGCCCACTGGCATAACAATGGCACCTATGTTAAAGGAGTAACCAACTACACATTTTGATTTGATTTAAGGCTCATTTCACAAGATGGAACCCATGTCTGACACTGTTATTAGGTTCAAGCACCTGTTGGTAGATAGGACACTAGCCATAGAGGATAACTTAATTATTCTGCTAAATGTACATAGTATGAAACTGACTCCTAGTGAATTATGATTATGCCCATAGGTTCAAGCATATTTCATCTCTCTCCAGAGAAACTTCTTTCAGCATATGATGATAAATACGTAAATCCACAATTGATAAATAGGCACAGAAAAAGACACTGCAGATTTTTTTTTTCTTAACTTGGAAAGGTACACCTATCTCGCATTCAATCTTTCCAAAATTCAGGAATCATTCTGAAAGAGAAGTCACAAAAATTATAAGAACCAGAATGGTAGATGAATAGAATGAAACAATGTTGCTGACAGAACAGGACAGTTGTACATATGAATTCACAGCAATTATAACACATCTGAGCAAATAGTAGCTATTGAGAGAAGGACGGACAATTTTCCCTTAGGATCTGAAGTTGAGTAGACTCACCAGCTTCCATAGGATGGACCCAAACAGAATAGCATATGAGCACACAAATTAGACTTAATAGAACTTAAAATAATAATGCAGACATGGAATTGGGCAGAGCGTAGAAAGGTCAGGATAGAACAGAAGAAGGAGGTCTGAATATGATCAAAATACATGTATGAAATTATAAAAATATTTTTAACTGGAAGACGTTACCCACAAACTCTATCAGCCTAGGAAGAAAATGTAAAAATGATAGAAATATATTTCAAAGAAAATTTTATTTACATAAATGCTCAATGTTCACTCTAAACATGTATTTCTCTTTCATTATCTTTTGTTAAAACTAATTTTATTGAATTTTTGTGTATTTCAAGTGAAGTTTGTGTCCCCAGATGTCCCTCAGTATGAGATATTTCACTGTATTCTATGCAGCCTATCTACCATCACTCCCTTAAAGAAGATTGACTCTCCCTCATGCAGCAGTGTTTAGCTGCCAATAATTCCACAACTAAGATTGGGGCCTCTTACCTCTTTCCACAGTTCTACTCTAAGGTTTTGTCTGGTTTAATTTTGCATGTGTCCTGTGCATAAATATGTATTTTTATATCTATGACAAGTGCATGTTATATTTTAGATATATATGTAGGAAAATGAGATTTTTTTACCTAAATATATGTATTACCTTATTTGTTAAAAATGACATTTTTTTAAAACTATAAATTTTAAAAGTTAAATTAGCTATCTTTAATGTCATTCATGACTTTTTCCCCCAAAGCCTTTTTAGTATTATTTTCTGCTGTTATATTTTCTTCAAACTTTTGTTATAGTATCTTTACTTTTTCATTTGTGATGTTTATTGCTATTAAAGAATCATACAATGTTAATTTTTATTTTTCTATTCCTCAGAGAGTGATAAATCCTATTTAAAATTCTATTACCTTAAATGTGTTATTAAACATATTATTAACTCTTGGAAAGTTAGAAATCGTTGCTAGTCTGATTGTTCTTCTTACCACCTATGCATGTATATTTGTAAAGTCTATCTTTGATCTATTAATCTGTCAAACTCTATATCTGCCTATCTACCTATATATCAGTCACCAATCAATTGCATATGCATATACTTATCTTCTGTCATCTACCTGTTTTCTTTGTATTGCTAGGGATCAAATCCAGGCCTACTACCTGTGAAACAATCGCCATGCTTCTGAGCTACCAAAACAGCCTTTGACTTTCTGAGAAGGGATGCTCAGCTCATCCTGTCTTTGTCTTCACTGTGGAGGTCTTTATCCTGCTTCAGCTTACTTATTGCTGTGGTTTCAAATATGTGCTTCTATATACAGCTCTCAAATTAATATATAATAACTATGTATTATTTACTTAGCTGTTTTTTTTTAAAAGTAATATTTTATTATAGAAATTCATGCCAATATGAAGGAAATGTTACTGTGATTTAAAGCATTAATTTGGATTGATTTTTACAGTGTCACACAGTATATTTTATCATATTTTAATCCTCTTTCCTATCTGCAACTCGGCCTTACTACCTCCCACACAAACTACATATAGCTATAGAGTCAGGTTACTGAGGTTTGTGTTAGCAAGGGCTCTTTGGTGTAGGTTCATTCACTGGAGCCTGGTGAACCTATTAAGAATCTCACCCTTTAAGTGAGATTGAAACTCCCCCTCCCAGCACCTATTAATTGCCAACAGTTCATCTGGTAAGTTTAGGGTTTCTTAGCCATTTCTTCATGTCTATTCTGGGATCTTGCCTAGCTTGAGCTTACATGGGGCTTGTCAACGCTCTCACCATTGCTAGAGCAACTACTATCTGTTTTTGGAAAACTTTGCTTCCTTGGGGTCACACTCAAATAATACTGGACATTGCCCCTGCTCCTGGTTACTCACCAGAACTTCACAGTATTGGCGAAGACATGGAATACATCAGCTGCATAAGAATCATGTAGAAATCAAACTGGTGCTAATTTCAAAGACGCATATTTACTGTACAGCTTCCATAGTGCTGCAAGGAAGCTTGCCACCTTAAGAGAATATTAATCATCGACTTGGAAATCCTGGAAGTTACAACTGGCCTAGCAAGATATGCCCACTGGTGCAAAAATGGAATGAATATTATGGGAGTAAACAGCTACTTTGTGTGTAAAACCTCTATTGAATTTTTGTGTATTTCATACAGAGCATCTTACCATCTTTATACTCCCTTCCCCAAACTGGCACTCTCCTTTAGCCCCCTCCACTGGAATCCGTACATTCTGTCATTTGTGTTAAGGACTATCAAATCAAGTTACTGAATCAGGTAGTTCCTCAGTGCAAGTTCATCAACTGGGATATAGTCAACTTACCTAGAGTCCCACCCATTAAGAAAATAATCATCTCTTCTTCATTCAGCAGTAAAATACTTCCAAAAATTATTTAACTAATATTGGGGACTGCTGCCCGTTTCCACAGTTCTGTGATGGATTTTTGTCTGCTTGAGTTTGCATGGGTCTTGTGCACACTGATAGTATCGTTGTAGGTTTATATGAGCAAATTCCCAGAAGCTTGTAGTACTCTATTTCCACACGGCATGCACCTCCTTTCCTCACTTTACAGTCTTTCCACCCCTCTTTAATAGTGGTCTCTGAACTCTAGGTGGGTGGAGTTTAATACAGGGAATTCTGTTCAAGGATCTACAATCTGCATACTCTTCTCTGTTTTGGCCATTTGTGGATTTAAGTTCATGCCCCTCTGTGACGTGAGGGAGCTCCACTCAAAGATGCATTAGTGTTCTCTTTACCCCTTGTTGTATGTTCTTTGAGTCTTAGATTGTAGTGGTTTGATTGGAGATGTGCCACTTGACTTGTGCAATTCACAGTCTCTGCATATGACAAGTTGTAGAACTTGGAGTTTTCTATAAGCTGTATGATCTCTCTTGCCATGTGTATTTTGCTGTGTTTATAGTATCACACATGAGTTTCCTCCCATTGATAGGTTTTAACTCCAATTAGGTAGCTGTTTACTACTCCCAAGATAAAAGTTCCACTACTTCACCAATGTAGTTTGTTGTGCCATTCCTTGATGTGGTTATTAGGTTTTGAAGCTGGGGTTGGACCATCGGTTATGTACTCCCTTACCAGCTTGCTTAGTGTTCTGCAAAGCTATGTGAGATAGCCATCAGAGGCAATGGTTTCTTAGGTCAGTTTCAGCTCTATTGCTCAAACCTTGTGTCCAAATATGTCCTGTCCTCAGCAACAGGGTCTTACATTCAAGTTCTTGGAGGTAGTCAAGCCTGTGTCAATAGCCTGTATAATTTTGGAAGTCTCTTGGGCTACCGTGGACAACAACTCAAAAGCAGGTTTCTTCTGTCTGGCACTGTTTTTCACTATGTAGCCTCCAGCATAAACATGGACACATATAGAGATATTGTATGTCCATAGATTTTTTAGACTAGTGAAATTCCACCTGGTTTTTTGCACTATCTAGGCGTTATTCATCTCCTCCTTCTCCCTGCATAACCCTCCCTCCATGCTCTCCCTATTTAACGTAACCCCGTGTTCCCCATTCCTACCTTGATATACCTCTCCTATGATTCCCGCTTCTCTTGAGCTCCTTCTGCCCCTTTATCCCCATAGACAACTACTTTTTAATTGGATTTAATCTGTATTAATAGAACAGAGCCCATACCAAATACAGATGTAACACCTAGCAACCTGAAGCTATAGAGGTAAGAGGTCATAAGTGAAAGACTAATACTATTATTCTGTTAAATAGAAGTAGTATTAAAATGATCACTAATGACTTGTTATACTCATAATGCATTTCTCAACTCTCAGAAGAGAAACTTTCTTATGCAGCAGACGATGATGAACGTAATCAACCACAACTGAACAATGTGCACGAAATAAGGCAGAGCACTTTTTAAATAGGACACCTATATTAAACTTCTCCCTTCAAGTTTCAGGGATCATTGAAGAGGGTTTCTTAAAAATAGAGTAGCGGTTTTGAGTTTTGTTTTTATCTTTTTTTGCAACAATATCTTCTTTAGTGTTCTATTGTGATTTTTTTTTGTTTGTGCAGAAAAAGGAATTTATAAGAAGCAAGTTATCTTTTAAATTTCATCTGTCAACTGTCTGTGATTTGGTCTTATATTTATTTTCTGCATATTACATTTCATAATTATTTTGTTTCTATTGAAGAAAAGTGAAATTTAAAAACTGAGATTTATTATTTATAGCAAATATACAAACTCAAATGTTGTCATGAACTTTAATGGGTCACTTCAGGTTCGCCTGGATTAAGTTTATTTAAAAGTGGACTATGCAATGTCACATAGCAGCTATGCCTTAATAAAAAGGAGACTGACTTCATTCATTCATTTTATGTATATTTATTGCATTTTTATGCATTTCAGACAATAGATCTCAATCATATCAGGACTCGTCCCCCGTCCCCATGTCCCATAGTCCCTACCACCAGATTTCATACAGTCTTTCATGTATATTAAGGCCTATCCAGTTAAGATATTCCCTTGGTACAAGTTCATTCACTGGAGTTCAATCGGCATATAGAGTCACTCCCTTAAAAAACATTAATTCTCCTTAACTCAGCAGTAATTATTTTCCAATATTTCCTCTGGTAAAGTTGGAGCTTGTTGCACATTTCTCCAGATCTTTGTGGGGTGTTTGTCTCATTGGTTCAGTATGGTTCTTGTGCATGCTGTCATTATTGCTATAAGTTCATATGAGCATGTTCCCAGCAATAAGTCAGCCTCAATTTCTGTATGTTCATGCACTGGTTCTTAAAATCTGTCCATACCTTCTTCATTTTAGGACAAAAATGATTCAAAAGTGGACCCAAACTGCTGAGAACCTGTTTTTTCAGCATTTTCTCTGAGCTTGTGCCCTCAAACAAGGACTAACATTTTATTTTGAAACTGTTTATCTAGAATGAAATGTAGAAGCAAAAGTCTGACCCTCATCTTACCAGAAGAATTTTGCCCTTTCTAACCCCTAAACCTGGACTAACACACACACACACACACACACACACACACACACACACACACACACACAATAAAAAATAAATACTGTTTTCAATTTCTCTCATTTATAATGTGGGAAGCCCGTCTAAAATGAGCTTGTCCATATTATCAACAAGCTAAGAAGATGAGCTTTATTTTGTAACATTATGTAAATGTCATTTGTTCAGAGCATGTCCAGATTGCAAGAGTCATTATTACACAGGACTATACTAATGCTGCATTATCTTATGGTTTGCCCACTTCCAATCATCTGTAATTGTTAGTGGGTGATTTCTTTGATTTTTGTCACTGTTTGTGCCAAGGTGAGAGATGGTTAATTTTTCCACTGGATTTAGTAATGTGCAGCACCCTGACAGAAGAAACCACAGCTACAAGAAGGTGAGAAGCATGCGCTCTGTGAAAATTTACCTCTGCTGCTATCGTTTTCTTCTCAGCATCTTCTAGAGGAAAGGATTGCTAAAGTAGAGATAAGGGTGCTTTACCTGAGGACTGCTTTTATTATTTTATTGTGATTTGGAACAATGGCACTAATAGTTGTCTGGGCTTCCTTAGTTCAGCAAAGTTCTGTCTAAGACCTGTATTCGTCATCAAGAAGCTACAATGACTATCTACTTTAGTGTGATAGTTTCCTATCTCTGGTTCTGGTACCTCTTCCATTGATTGAGAGTCCTTTAGATAGTCATGAATTATATTTTATCTATATATTCCTTAATCCCATAAGAGAGAGAAAGTCCCTTGTAGACTTTTGTCTCCTAACCAGTAGCAGAACGCAGTTACACTTTTTAATTCATTGACTATTTGGAGAGGTAATAACTTTACAGTTGGCAACTATTAAATAGCTAGACATAGTCAGTATATGCCAAACACTGGTAATTCTGCAACAAATTACATAAGGGTGAAAAGGTTACTGTCTTTGTGGAGCTTATCAAATAGACTAATTACCACTTGTATTTGTATTAGTATGGTCAAAAACAACTTTACCAATGTTTCTAAACTTCTCCGTGTAAAATGTTCTCACTCCTTTCCATCTCTAAGAAAAATAATGTTTAATTCTTACTTATTTTCATCTAATAACGTGTTCTCTTCATATTTGCATTGGTATCCACTTATTTTAGATTTTAATCTAATTTTCCTTGTATGCTATATAAATGTCTATAAAAATCTCCCACACATTCTTACATTATGCTTTTTATATACAATATTTGATATGTCTCACTATTATCATACCCAAGGGACTTAGACAAATGTCCTAGAATTGATTTCCTTATAACTTAATTTTTGACTATTTTCCAATAAAAATTCTACCTAAATCAATTAATGTACTCTATTATTAGTTACCAGCATATGCTTCATTACTAATTCAGGTAAAACTGTTTGGGACTTCTTTATTTCCCTTTAAATTATAAAACCATCTGAAGAGGTTTCTCTTTTGCAGGGTGTTCTCCCTTAGCTTTCAGAAATTCTTCATTTTATGTTCCCTTTATTGTGTTTTTTCCTATTTGACTTTTTTAATAATGAATATGAAATTCACACAGCTGCCCTCCATAGAGCTCACTGTGATATAATATTTCCCTCAATTATATCTCCTACAAAACACCTTCAGATCTCACACTGGACAATACTACTTGAAGATCATAGCAATAGATACTGATACCTTCAATTAAATTTCCTAACATTTATATTATGTCATATTCCTTATTCAAATATTTCAGAGAATATTATTATGACCATACTTTTCACTGAAGAAGCCTTTTTCTACTAAGATCTCTCACCTGTTTCTCAAACCCCAAAGATGTTTCATTGTGATATTTATTTCATTTCCCTATTTCTAGACTTATAACTGTTGTAGGCTGTTGGCTATAGGCTAGACTATAAGTTTTACAGTATTAGCTGCATTGTGAACTGGGCTTCTGATGTAACATGGCATTGCTTTCCTTGCATAGCTATTTAAATATCTGCACATCACCCTCTTACAGAGATGGATCATTTTCATTGATGTGTAATCTAACTCAGTGACCTCAATCCTATTTTTATCACTTCTCAAAATTGTATTCCTAATAAAATCACATTCAGAAGCACTAACAGTTTGGACTTAAACCTGTCTTCTGGGAAAACAGAATTCAACTGGAAAATATTTATTAGTACCAAACACACACTAAAAATTATTGAACTTTTGTGAAAGATAAATTCATGTGAATGCCCTGACATTAACAGCTTGAAAGTTTCTCAAACTCCTAGAAATTTATGTCTATGAACTCTCTCCAAAATTCAGGAAATGTCCATCCCTGATCTGTTTTATTCTCACTAGTTATTGCTATTCTAATATGCCACATTAACAAAACTATGAATTATGAAATATTTTGTACGTGGATCCTGCAGTTTAAGACAATGCTTTTAATATTCTTCATAGCAGTGCATACATCAGACACCTTCATTGCTGAGTGTTCATGGTATCAATGCAACAAGAATGTATTTTCACTAGTTCTTGGACACTTGCCAGGATCCCTCTGGGCATGTGTTCACATCACCCCTGTGGGACTCAGTGGGCAAGGAACATGATGACAATGTAGAACTGCTAGCTGCTTTGCTGCAGGCAAGGTCTCTTTCCTCTATAGACTTCTTCTCCTTCTACCAGTAATTTGGTTAATGATTGCTTAGATTCATGGTTTCTAAAAGGATAAAAATCAGATTCTCCAAATGCTCTTTGTTGATCCTTATTACAGTGACTGATTATTTCCAAGTTGTTTTCCCATAGGTTTATATAATTTTCTCCCCCCCCCACAGTATATATTATTTTGTTTATTTATATCAAATTCTCCAATACTCATCTTTATAAAAATAACTTTCAAATATTTATATATTAGTGATGAATCACCCTTTTATCCTCAATCTGTACATTCTATTCCATCTGTAAACACTCTGTCTTAATTATAAGTAAATATGTGAAATAAACTACAGCCATGCATAATATATTAAATATTCAACATCATGTACATATCAAGGCAGTGTTAGAGTCTATCTTATTCTTTTAGTCCCACAGTTGTTGAATTAGAAGACTTTGCATTCTGAACTATTTTGTTATTCTTACATTCTGTAGATTCCACACCATTAGTACCATTTTCTTTGAATGACTGTTAGATTTCATTCTCTGTTATCAATTTGAAAGTCATTAAGAATTAGAAATACTGAATATAAGGGAATATATATATATATATATACATATATATATATATAATAAAATGGCATGACTTAGTCATTGTTGAGGAGTAGAAAAACAAAGTATGGAAAAAGAAAGAGAAGCAAATTATAGATGAATATAAATTTATTCTTCAGTAAATAGCTAGATTAAAAGAAGGTTGAAGGAAAACAAATTTAACACACATGGAACCTTGCTATTTCCTGTTTCCTTATAAAAATTTCTCATTTAGTTGTTAATAAAGCAGCAAAACTATTCCCAATGACACTCATTTCCACTCATGTTTAGGCATGACCATTTTATGTTGTCAAGTAGCATAAAAGTTTATTAAGGTACTGTCTCCTAAGTTTGTATTCAAATGATACATTTAGCAGCTACATTGGGTCATTTGTGCTTGTAAGGATAGAGTTTAAAATGTGAAAAAACGACATTAAAATTATCTGTAAGTCTTAGCACTTTCAGTATTATTGTTTGATGATTTTTATAGCATTCACAAATGGAGGCTCTAGCTTTTAGTTCTGTACTTCCATTTAATGTAAGGATTGAATTAATTTCTGCCTATGTCTTATTTTAATAAGTTCATTTTAAAAGTTAATTACAGGAAAGTAAGAAAACAGAATATTTTCTCATACCCTCTGAAGAACTCAGGAGGTCAGTATGCTAATTTTTTCTGGCTTCTGTTATTTAGCTATATATAAATGAAAGTAATCCCATGGTATATCTCTCCACTGTCCCTCAATATATCATGATACATTTGTGAATCTTAGCTAAAATTTCTGTATGTATTATGACTTTCACTCCCATATCGGTTATAACTGCGTACAAATATCTTGCACAGAACGCAACACTGAAGAGTATTTTCAAGTGGTGAAGAAATGGATCAGGGGTGATGAGCATCGGTTGGTCTTCCAGATAACCCAGGTTTTATTCCCAGCACCCTCACAGCTGCTGACAATCATCCATAACTACAGCTTCAGGGAATGTGACGCACTCTTCTGACCTTCATGGCCCGAAGCATTTAAATACATGCAGGCAATACTCGAATACACATAAAATAAATAAATAAATAAATAAAATATTTAAAAGAATCCTTTCAAGGGTGATTCATCTATTTGAAAATACTTTTTCATGACTACTGATTTATCTGTCAAAATTGTTTTTTTATGACTGTTTTCTGACATATAGCATAAAAAATACACAAATCAAAGGGTTACAGCTCAATGAGTTAATGGAAATATGAATATTTAGAAACATAACCTCATAAAGAGGGAATCTGTGGCTTGTTGTTTATGCAAGATTCATCTCACTCTACACCAAGATATTTTTTCTCTCTTACTTTATACATGACTAATCTATATATTTTAAATATATATTAAATTTTATGGCAACAAACTCTTTGCATGTTGATACACCAATTATGCATTTTAGCCCCTTTTGGACTGCATTTTGAAGCAAATATAAATGCAGTCATTCTCTGTCTGTCATTTTATGGCCTCTTTCTTTGCTTCACTAACTTCTATAAAATGTTATTGCTCATAATGACTTTTTCCTTGCTAAATATTATGCCTTTGTTGCATTTAGGGCCATCTAGTTAATCTAATCTTGGTATATATTTATATTGTTTTCAATTTCTGGACCATGTAGTATTCCTATGAATGAGAAATGATAAAAATCTGGGAGCATATGCAGAATAATAACAGCCTCATAAGTACACAGAGGCAGACTTGTTGATTCATGTTCTTACTCAAGTTGGGTCAATATTGTCAATTTATTTTCAAAGTTAGATTTAAAAATCTTATATGCCATCATACAGTACATGAATTTTTTCCTGGTTTCAAATCATTGTTAGGTTATTAGGATTCTTATTTAGTTTTATTTATTTTTTTACTATCATCCACTTGCTTATGTGTGTAGCCATAGTGCATTGTTATTGTAACTAAAATATATTTTATTTGCCTACATAAGATTTGACCATCTCTGTATTTAAAGGCTGCGTAGACACATTTGCTTATAAAGTAAATATATTGCTCTTTTATTCATTCCAAAACTTATGGCTTTTATTTTTATTAAGTTTAAAGGAGTTCTTTTATGAGATATTCTGGAATGTAAACTACATGAGTAAAAAAAAAATTCCACAATTGATTATAGTTTACATATCCATTATGCCTTGGATCTTAAAGAATTTCTTTGACCTTAAATATTTATTTTTATTTATGTATGTGTGTATATGCTCATTTGTGTTTGTGCCCATGGAAGACAGTAGAGGTTTTTAGACGCCCCACAAATGGAGTTAAATGTGGTTGTGAGCTTCCTGAGATGGGTTCGAAGATTTCTGAAAGAGCAGTCCATGTTCTAACCACTGAGTTATACCTCCAGCCTTTGGAATTAATTCTTAATTTTATCAGTTGGAATTTTTCATGATTACAAATAATAATGACTATGGTTACTATTTTAATCATTAATTCATCCGTTTCATATATCTGCACTTGAACTGCTAATACATTAACAAAGAATATTTGCCTCTCTGCTCATCAATATTGTGAGTGTATTTTTTCCTATACTGACCTTCTCAGTTCTTGATATTAGTTTTATTTGAGACTTATTAAAGATTATTGCATTTTAAGCACAATATTTTGTTGTCTTTGAGAATTTCATATTTGTATAAAATGCATTTTTATTTTGTTGTCTATAAAATAATTATAAATTAATTAGCCTTGCCCATACATACTACTTATAACTCATGATTAAAATCAAGGATACTTATAGGTTTATTTGTGAAAAGTTTTTAAATCAGTGATTCAAAGTCTACATTTCATACTAGGGATACAGCTCAGGAGGCAAGCACTTCCTTATGATGCAATAGGATCCATGTTCAATCTGCAATACCACATAAATAAATAAATAAATAAAATAAGTAAATTCTGTGCATGTTTATGACTAATCAGTCTTCTCAGGTACTTTTCATTATGTTAATGTATGTTCCTAGACATTTATGCACCTCTCTGAGTTTGTCCTATTATGCAACTGGCTGAATTGAACTGTTAGGACACACACCAAGAAACACAGACAGTCTCTCTCTCTCTCTCTCTCTCTCTCTCTCTCTCTCTCTCTCATCTCTCTGTCATTCTCCCTCCCTCCACCTTCTTTTTCCATAGTTTCTTCAATGGAAGTGTCTTCTGTCTTTTTAAATCTGATATGGATTTGTCTAACCTCGGCATTCTTCCACCCTGCTCTTCATTTCACTCTGCATCACTATTAGATAAAGATGTAAGTTCCTTGACAAGTCACAAAAAGTCATTGAAAATATTCTCATGATTTTAGCACTTACAATTCATCCCTTCCTCACTGACCTGCTGTCTATATTGTAAATATGTTGATAAAATCAAACCACAAAAGCATCTATTGATTCATGTCTTTTTTTCTGCTTTGAGAGTCTCCTTTCCCATTTTCTGTCTAAAAGCAATATATTTTTGAAGGGTTAAACTTCTAGTCTATTCATCTCCTAGCCTAGTATTTTGCATCAAATAGTCTCCCTATGACTTCCCTTGGCACCACTGAATGCCACTGTGAGTACATAAACGGTATCATAATGATCAATATTCCTTCCAGAATCTTATTCAACTCTGTTCCCTTAGAAATAAGTACTGCCCTGGGAAGCTCAATCATTCTGTTGAATGAGTGAATGAAAATACTGGTTTGTGGATGTGCACTGACATCAGGCACTTATTGTTCTGTCCTGTACCTGTTTCCCCGTTTTCCTCTTCTCTCTCTCTTTTCATTATACCATAGTTACCGTCCTGTGGATGCATGTTTCATTTATGTGCCTGTTGTCCCTGGCAGACTTCTGCATTCACCCCCAGTGCTCCTTAGCATCTGCCTGCTTCCCTTCAGCTCCTAGTTTGAATAATGTTCCATATGCATTCTTCAAGGTTTATTGATTCTTCTCCCTAGGGATTGCCTTATACTTCAAGTGAAGAATTTGAAAACAGGGGATCATTAAAATGAATTCCAGTGTTTTGGCCAAAGTTCAGCTATGCTACTGACGGTGTGTGCAGTTTTTAGCCTGGAAGAATCTTTACACAATACAAGAAATGTAGGCACAACAAGAGATTGATAAGTGAATTTTCTGGGTCTTAACTTTAATCAGTTTATTTATCACAGGAGAATACTGTTTGAAGTCAAGGTTTAAATTCAAATACATATTAATGGAATTAACCACTTGAAAGTATAGCTATAACAATAAAACAAAGTACAGGTAAAATGTACCCAGGATGTGAGAGGAAGGTTCAGTATCACATATACCAGAGTATAATTTTATTTACCCTTTTATAAATGTACTTGACATTGTAAAAATACATACATACACACACACACACACATATATATATACACACACAAACACACACATATATATATATAAAATAATTCCTAGAAAGTTCATATATTATTAAGGATATAAAATCTAATAATTATCATAAAGGTAACTTCTAAATATTTTAGCACAAAACTTTAATATGAAGATTCATTTATTTTCAATGATTCCTGAGAAATAATTGCATTATTTTCCAAAATAACACCTTAAGTTAAAAATACGTTAATTGCCAGGTGTACTGGTAAACATCTTTAATCCAAGTACTCAGGAGGCAGAGGCAAGGGGATCTCTGTGAGATGCAGGCCAGCCTGGTCCCCATAGTGTGGTGAAAGGCAGCTGGCCCTAAAGTGGGACCTTGTCTCAAAATAATAATAATAATAATAATAATAATAATAAAAATATACAATGCTTAGAGTTTAGTGTGACAGTTCCAATTGCATGTGCCTCCACTGCTCCTCTAGATTCTTCTAACATCTTAGTTATCAGTAATGAAACATTGGGCTTCTTTTTACCTTTTTGACACATACCTCATTGTCCTCATTGTCATTAATTTAGACCAGTTCTCCAGCTCTTTGTAGCAAAAATCAATTCGGTAATTGGTCTGGAATTTAGGATAAAGTTTGTGCATGTGCATGTGTGTGTGTGTGTGTGTGTGTGTGTGTGTGTGAATTTGTGTTTTCCTTTTGAAATTTTTAGTATCCTCTTTGCTTTGAATATTAGTGTTTTTACTATGATATGCTGTGAGGAATTTCTTTTCTGGTTCTGCCTATTTGGTATTATGTGTTCTTCATGTGTCCATATATTTCCTTAATTTAGGGAAGTCCTTTTTTTAATGAATATTTTATTGAGATTTTGTGTGTTTCATATGACAGATTTAAATGCTTGTCTCAATAGGCCATAACATATATGACAGAATTTGGGAAAAAGTTCTAGAAATATATTTTTAGATATCTCACTGTGCATATGTACCTAAGTTTCTATATATCCATTCATTGACTAAATGTTCATTTCTATTCTTCAGCTCTTCTGAACATGGGTGTCCATGCAACTTTATCAGGAAGTGATTTATCTGCCTTTTGCCACACATCCATCCAGGCAAGGAATTCCTGAGTCTTTTGATTTCCGTTTTTCATTTCTTTAGAAGTAGCTATTCTGTATTTTGGTGGCTACATGAATATTCATTCCCATCAAAACTGCTACCCCATTTCTTACTAGACATCATTCACTGAATATATAGTGTATTATTGGCTTGAAGAACTGATTGATGACCCCAAAATTCAAACAATAAGCAGGAGCATGATCATACACACTTTGCTGCCACGGAAAACAACACAAATGGATTTATTAAAGGACATAATTATTGCAACAAATTAATTCTTGATATTTTAAATCATAGAATAGCTGACATTTTAATGTGTTGTTGTTTTCAAAATGAAAGTTCACTGACATATATTAGCATATCTGTTCATTCTATTTTTTAATAATTACTAAGTCATTAAATAATTACATATATATCTTTGGTAAAATACAGTCATATATTTTGCATTCTACTGTACTAATGCAAAATAGGGTTGCTTTTATGATCTGCCGTCAGAATCAGCAAAGCACACTGGACCCAGTCTAACAGTGTCCTGATGGTACTGAAACCAGCATATTCTTTGTTGTCTGTAATTCCTTCAGAATCCTTCAAAGTCTACTATTATATCATGATAGACAAATAATGAGATTTTACAAGCATGAATTTCCCCAAGCTAAGACTTCGGGTGTAGTGGTCAGCTTATGTTTTGACTTTTGTCAGGTTAGATTTTTGCTGTAATAATTCATGTCCTCCTAAGAATTTTTGAAAATCATGATACATGAAATACCTATTCCAATTTTAAGGCCTTGAAATAAATATAGACATTACAGGGCTAAGCTATCACTCCAAACAAACTCCACACAGAAAAATAAATGGCTAAGTCTGAATATACATAGACTATAATGAACTTCATAGTTCAACACTTTTAAACTAAAAAGATCGAGAGTGCATGAAAATAATTACTTTGGCAAGCATGAATTTGGGCTTCTCAATCCTTTGGAACTCTTATTTGTAAAGCTGTAGATTTTAAACTTTTTAACATCAAATTGGAGGAAACAAATAAATAAAAGCTATTTCTTTTAGGTAATCGGGTCAAAATTTTTGTCTGCATTTAATTTTTGGACAATCTTTATGCTATCATTTGAATCCACTATAACATTTCTGATAAGTATATAATGGTTAAATGCATATTTAGTGGAAATGTAGAACCCTTGAATATAGTTTATTTACTATGTTTACTGATTAAAAGTAAAAATTAAGAAAAACTATTTTGACCGTGAGAAAAACATATTTCAATCGTCATAACTAATTCTATAATACAAATACCTGCTGAAAGATAATTATGCCAGACCCCAAACAAACTTCCTTTATTTCACAGACAATTTATTTTGGAATCTGCTATGGTTTCCCTTAGTGATATTTTCTTAAATATTTTATTTAATGTTTATGAGTGTGTAGCATGCATGTGTATAAGGGCAACTGTGTCGTGTGCAATGCCTGTGGAGGTCAGAAAAAGGCATTGGATCCCCTGGAACTGGAATTATGGATGGCTGTTGGCTTCCATGTATATTCTGGGAATCAAGCAGCCAGTGCTCTTAACCCTAAACAGTTGAGCCATTTCTAAACCCTTTCAGTTCTTAAATACAATTCTTATAGTTACTCACTAGATAAATATAGGGATATTTCTGCATTTCGAGTGACTGCAGTCTGAAGTAGACTAAAACTCTTTCATTCCCAAAGAATGTATCATAAGACTAAATGTGCTTGAACTTCTCATCGTCCCAGTAACTAAGAGTTAGCACAGAGTGAGTGCTGAGTATTTCTTCACATATGTTATATTAGTTATATAAGTACAGATATGTGGAAATACTAAATAATTCATGAGGCAAAGTACCCAATGTGTAGATATATTTATAGCTCTTCAGCACATATCCTAACATTTGTATTTCAGTGTTTAAAATGGGGTATTTTCCCCATAGCTTCTTATGTATGCCCAGGCTGAGTTTTTAATGAATTCTTTAAATCTTGTGAATATTGTTTAGTCAACTTAGGAATCCATTAAGTAACCATGGCATGAAATCAGATTAAAGAACCAGCTCTTTTTTTTTTTCTCCTCCATCAAATGCAGAACTATTGAGATTCTAAAATGCAACTCATTTTTGGCTTTAATAAGGAATAATATTCAGAGTATCATATCAATCCATTTCCTTCAAAGTTCTTCATTAGAAAACATTTCCAGTGAGGGGTAGAGAGATGTCTCAGTGGTTAAGGGTGCTGACTGCTCTTGCACAGGAACCAGGTTTGATTACCAGAACCCACATGGTGATGAATAGCCATCTGTAACTCCAGTTGCAGGGGATCCAAAGCTCTCCTTTGTCCTCCTTGGGCATTGTTGACCTGGTGACACTTACATACATGCAGGCATTCCATTCATACAGATAAAATGAAAATAAGAAATAAAATACTATTTTTTCTGTTGATGATAATAACTTTGTGTAATCTGATATTTGGTTTACTCCGAAACTTAGGTCCTTTTTCTTTGAACAGGGTTTTTTCTATTACTGGCCCTTAACCATTGCTGTATGGAATACTTAAATTTTTCTTCAACTTTTCCTTATACTAACGCCAGGGATCTTTCTAGTGTATGACCTAGTAACTCTGTGAGTAGGATCCTTTATTTGATAGGCAATATGTTTCTCTGCTTAAATCATTATTTAGACTTTTTGTTTCTTGATGGCTATTTGTGTATTGTCTTGTCTTTTATTTATAGGCCCTGTCCAAATGACTTAGCCATTATTGATGTTCAATAAACATTTGATGAGTGAGTGAATAGATGTTTCTACAAATGGTTCTGAAATACTAATACTTAACAGTAAAACATGACGGAATTCCTTTCACTTTTCTCTCCTCCTGTATTGTAGTCATCAGAATTTTATTAGCTAGAATTTCAGTATTTATTTAAACTGATGAGAGTGTGAACACCTTGATGCTATCTGAGTTATTATCCATTAAAGTTGACTCAGGGTGAATTGAATACTTTTCATATGCTGTATTTAGATTTTTTAAATGATAGACACAATAGCATTAATCCAAATATTTGATTAACCCTAATACCGCATTTCCTTGTCATTAAAGATAACAGATGATTTATTATTCTTGTAGTGAATTAAAATTCTTACTAAATGAGTCTATTTAAATCTAACATTAAACCTTCATTTTGGCTGATTAATACCCACAGATAATCTTTTGATACTGAATTAGAATGCTTTAAAAATGTAGAAAACTATTATATTTATGAAATAACTGAATTAGTACCTAATAAATAATTCTATTTTCTACTTGTCTTTGGAGCACATCACTTTTAACATTTTCTCTATGATATGTAATACTGTGTTACATGGTATTATGTGTAATAAGACTTTATGTTTCTTGGATGTCTGTGGGTAATGAGGAAGTAAAATCTCACAACAAAACTAGCAACACCCCCCACAACATTGGAGGCAGTGGTGATTTGATCTAACCTTCAGCATTGGCTGGCATAGAAAAATTCTAACTAGAGGAAGTTCTGAGTTACAGCCCAGCCAGTCTTGGCCACTGAATTGCTAAGGAATCAGACTCCAAATAATGGAAAACTCTGTTGATTGGTGCTTTCTTTCTTCATTTCTCTTAAAAGCAATTGGTTTCTCTTATGGAACTATGACCTAAAAATGAGGAGTGCCCAACCCAGTATTTTATCAGCATAGCTGCTTATGACAAATAGTGGACTTGGGTAATAACATGCTTGACTCAATTTTAAGGTCATAGTCACCAGGGGAACTTACTTCTATAGAACGATGATGAAATTCTAGTGTTCTCTCTTTTTTCTGGGCCATATGGATCTTTAAAGAAGGTGAGGAAAATGTTACTTGCATGTCTGTTGGAAGGAATTTTTTAAAATTCAGAAAAGGAAGAGTTCTAAAAGGAGATACCACTGTTTAATCAAGTTTTCAAGTTTGTAAACTTTCTCCTTTTTCGATCTCATCATCCTCCCTTATTAACTTCCTTATCAATTGTTATAAACCCTGAATGGTTATTTTTTCTAATTAATTCCATTAAATTTCATAATCAGTGGCATTGTTCATAGGATATTTTTTCTAGATAATTGGCAAGGATTTATGAATTGGGTTTGGAATAAGGAATTTTAGTCTTGGGCTGTCTAGATGGCTTAGAGAATAAAGGCATTTGCCATTGACTGTGACCTATGTGCTCCATTTCTCACACAAAGTAATTCAATGTATTTGAGAAATGTTTTTAAAGATAAATTTTGGTCTTATTTGCTGCATTTCCCATTGATGTATTTGGACAGTCAGACTGAAGAATCCTTTAAAAATATTTTATTAATTCTTTGAGAATTTCATACTCTGCGCTTTGATCATTTCCAGTCCTGCTTGCTCATCCATCTCCACCCCGTCTTACTATCTACCCTGTCGTGTCATCTATTATAATTTTACTTTCGTTAACAGCCTAATTTGATTTCCCAAACATTCTTTTACCTAGGTCTTTCCTTAGGAGGTTGATCAGAAACTTTTGATTTTCTTGTGAGATCTTTGGCTAGAAGTCACTAATTCTATATTGTATTCATTAGCTCCTCTCTGTGATTTAAAGTATTGTACTGAGGGACAAGTAATGCAACCCTTCGGATATCAATTTTCTTTGGAATAACCAACGTTCCTACAGAAGACTGGGTTGTCAGATAGTGGCTAGTAGTTTTCCAAAGAAGAAAATGAAAATGGAAAAGCTGTGAGATTCCCATCCAAAATCAAAAATTCCTCATAGCAGAAACTCCCACAAAGAAAACTGGACAGCATTTTTTGACTGGATAGTTTATACATTTACTATGAATTGTGGTAATTATTAAACATGAGATAAAATAACAAATAGTTACTAATATCAAAAGAGAAATTACCACCTCTCATTAATAATTTTCAAGTTTATAACAGAAAAATATAAGATATTGTTTATATCTTCACTTAATTGATTTACTCGGGAAAAAAAAAACTGTTCTATCAATTTGACCATTGAATTTTCAGTCTTAGCCAGTAGAAATAATGGCTATCATGTGTAGATCCAGGATTATATTAGATATTCGAACCCAATTTTACCTCACTTTGAAGCCAGGACTGTCTTTGAAATCATTTTACAAATTATTGACTCTCCTCTCCCAACCTTGCTTCATTTAAATGCCAATATCTGCCTCATAAGAAATCATTCATTTTTATGACCTACTCTGCCTCTTGCACTAGAAACTAATCAAAGAAATTTATACTATTATTTAGGAATTTTATAGCTCTTCAATTGTTTCCATTTTTTTCATTTGTTAAAGGAAGAGGGAATTTTTATTAAACAGAAGTAAGCATGAACACATGTATTCTTTATATATAAAATGTTTAATACCTAGTGCATCAATGAGATAGCATTAATGAGATGGTGAACATTTCCTGCCTGGCATCTTGCCTCTTAGTGCAGTTCTTTTGGACCAGGTTACACACATGATATCTAAAAAAGTTTTGCCCACTTTTCTGAATTATTCAGAAAGATATATATCTTTTTGTTCTTTATATCTCTTTTCTAATATCAATTTCCCAAATGCTTTATGCTGCCCCAACATCTAGTATCACTTTACTCGTTCTCTAAAACTCCTTCTCCCTGACATGTGACTGTCTGAACTTGCTTTAGATTTAAACCTGCATGGTTTCCTGACTTTTTATTTTCCTTCTTCTCACATCCATTCTCCTCATCAACACAGCTGTTGTGATTTACAGCTTGCTTGCCCTGAGGATGTTTTCCTTAAATTCTAATAAAATTGTTCTAAAATTTCTATTTGTCTCCATTCTGAAATTCATTTATGAATGAGGCTAAGGACCCTCCAGGGGGCATCTGTTTCTCAGCTGCATCAATATTTCTTCCACATGCAAAAAAAAAAATCAAAGATGATTAAATAACAAAGCTTACAAATAAAATGTGGATTTAGGTAGGGTTATAGAATTCAACCAACCGACCTTAAAAAAATGAAAAGACCTAAGAATCTGTCAATTACTAATTCAGTATTGATAGAAGGAAATGTATATGTACCAATCATTGTAGCATACAAGATTGTCAAATTACATAAAACATGTATAAGTTTAAGGTAAAATATTCATATTATTATGTTGCTACAGGGAAAACTAGAAAGTAAATGATCTTGTGTAAATTTGATATTCTGTCCAACTCCTTAGTATAGCATAGGAAGAACAAGCCTTCTTAGGACTGGTCAAGTGACCAGGTCATTTGGAATTATTGAAAAGTTCAAATTCTTACCCAGACCAGACATTCTTATTCTCGTGACCAGTTTTAAGGATTTATTAACATTTTTGATATTGTAACAATTTGAATTTTGGACCCTTCTAAACTTCATGTTGGCAGTAATTTGTGTGTGTAGGTCTTGGGAACTTGACATGTAGGAGATAAATAGGACTTGAGGTCTCTGAATAATGGGTATGTGAAAAAATATGCTTATAACTGCTCATGGTGGCATACCTGCAATCTCACTACTTGGGAAAAAGGAACAGCAGGCTTACAAAAAATTTGAAACCAGCCCTAGCCTACATAAAAAGTCACAGTCTTGTCAGTGCTATATAGTGAGAGAGTGTCTCAAAAACAAATAACAAAAGCAAAATAATAAATAAATAAATAAATAAATAGAGCTCTGAGGGATCACTTTTGTCACACCTTATACTGCTTTTCATTATGTAAAGACAACAAAATTGCCCGAAGCAGATACCACACTAGAGCTCTGATGACGTAACTCCCAGCATCCAGTATATGGAGCAAATATCGTTCTGATTATGGCAAATCACACAGTCTTGGGGATTTTGTTGTAATAACTTGTCAATGCAAAGACAAAATGGGCACCTCACAAGGCATAAAAGACAGGCTATTTTGGAGCCAAATGTGAATTACCATGTCCCAGAAACACAGATTCAAGTTACACTAAATTCCACGTGCCAATTCATAACAGTACCCCGACTTTAAAATATATATTGTGCTTTTGTACATTTTATACAACAATTCTTAGTCAAATGTAAATCCTTGTCCCGATACGTGCCCTCTCAACCTTCTGGATCCCATGCATCCCGCCATACATGCTAAATCCTATTCAGACAAGCATTTGTATACAGATGTCCTTCATTGCAGTGCAAGTTCATCTTCTGGAGTCTAATAAACCTATAAAGAGATCTTAAAAAAGGTCTGCTCTCCCTCACACATTAGTAATCAGTCTCTAACAGTTCCCAGGCTGGGACCAACATGCCACTACTTCCCTTGCTACACCCTGTGACCTTAATTTTTTGAGTTCACACTGGAACTTGTGTTTGTCAGCACCATTGGTGGTAATTCACATGTGCAAGCTTCCTAAAAGCCAGTTTCCCAGTGTTCATGACTCTGGTTCTTATACTCTTTCTGCTGCCCCTCTTTCGCAATTGGCCCTGAACCACGGGAAGGTGAGGTTTAAAATAGGAGTCCTATCCAGCATGTTTACCCTCTGCCCTCTGTTCAGATATGTTTCATGAGCCCTAGGTGCAAATGATCCACTGTAAAGATGTCACCTAGGACTGGGCATCTCTCAAACATATATTCTTTGTGTGTGGACAGTTATGGAACCCTGCAGTAGCCGCCATCTATTGCAAGAAGCAGCTTCTTTGATCAGTGTTTTTGATATACTTGTCTGTAAATATTAGGAACCACATTTAGCATGTGGCAAGAAATTTCATTTGTCTAGAGATATGATTGATACAGAGATTTTTCTAGGATCTATGAACTCTTCAGACATGTGTATTTAGCTGTGTTTACAACGACACTCATGAGTTCACACCCACTGAGAGGGATTTAAGTCCAATTAGATTGCTATTGATTACTCCCCAGATATCAGTGCAACTATTGAGCATATAGAAGTAGTTTGCTGGATCAATCATTCTGGTTATTAGGCTTTTGGATGGAGTGGGACCATTGATTGAGTTTTCTGCCTCACCAGCATAAAGAGTATCTCCTAGAACTATGAGTAGTAGACTATGGGAGGAAGATCAGTTCCCACTCCATTGCCCTAAGTACTGCGTCCAAAGTATGTCCTGTCTTCAGAGGTAGGTCTTACATTTGAAGTCTGAGAGATAACCAGGGGCTCCAGGAATAGCCTGTGTTATTTTGGGAGTCTCTTGAACTACTCTGATCAACCACTCCATGGAAAATCTCTGATATCCAGCTCTTGGCTCATTGCCATAGAGCCCCCATTTATATAATGCACTAGTATTGAGACACAGTATGTGCATTTCTCAGAGGATTCTAGAGCCAACACAGTTCCCTCAGGCTTCCCTACCTCCCCAAGCTCCATCCATCTCTCCTCTCTTTCCGCTGTCCAACCTTTCCCTTTCCTCCCTAGTCCAAGTAGCCTCATTATACCCATTATACTTGGGCTTAAAGTCCACACACTAAGTGAGAACTCTTATGTGGTACTGTAAACATAGCCAAATAACACATGGCTGAAGACATCATAGATCCTAGCAAAAACGTAAGTGAGCCACATCCTCAGACAAACATAATTTCTTATTGTATGGTAAACATGGATCCTCATATTTAAAGACAAGTATTCCTGTCACCACTCATTAAAGAAACATCTTTTTACAACAGTTGGAGAATTACAGAGTTCCACGACTGATTGAACAAAGAGAATAATTCTTGTCTGTGAGATACCTATTCCTAAGCAACACATCTACAATAAGCTACATGAAGTGTTTATAGTAACAGAACAAATAACATCATAAGTCAACACATTTTTCAAATACTTGGGTATAAACACTAACTAGGATGTTACTACAAAAGAGCAATCTCAGTTATAAACCTTAAATATTACCTAATGGAACTCAGTCTTTTGGTTGGTGGAAGCTGGTGGTCTACTAATACATTCCAAAATGGTTTCAATATTTTAGTCAAAGGTAGGCAAGTGGTGGCTATTTAGGAGGTTAAAATGGTCCAAGATAAATAACTAGGTTCTGCACATAAAACATTCCAAACACCCACAGTCTCTGAAGTTGTAATCATTTGTTCAGCCTTGTCAAATGCTCCATTTTAAGATACATTTTTTCTGAGAACTTTTGTTCATGAAATCAAAGCAGATCAAGCACCTGATATATCCAGAAAATAAAGCTAGAGAAATATCAAATCTGATTACCTTGTATTCTGTCATTTTTTGAGAGAGATGTGTAAAATGGAATTTTATTGTAAAAAATATAGATTAAATGTGATTCTATAATTCAACTCATCCTTGGGTCTCTTATCTAAAATAAATTCTGCAATAAGATAGGGATAGTGGAAAACTAGAAAGCAAATGATTTTATGTAAATTAAAAATGGACTACCCAATTCCCTTTGTTGAAGCTGAGCATAATATTTCCTAGAGTACTTGGCATTTCCAGATAACCTTAAAAACTTTATTTTACATGAATTCTTCTATTTTTTAAAATATTGGCTCAAAATAATTGTATGTCAACACAAAATAAATTCAAACTAAATCATCCATTATATAACCAGCATGAGATTTCTAAAAAAAAATTGGCCTTGGTTTCAAACAATCTGTCTGCTCTTTTTAAGAATGCAAATGGAAAATTGGAAATATCAATCAAAGCTATGATTCATTTGTCAAAGGACATCATTTATTTGTTTTAGCCTGGAAACCCTAAGATAACTGATTCATCTTTATCTCCCTTCTGGATTGCTCCTTCTGCTTCCAACTTCACTATTGTTTTGCCCTGGTTTCCTTCTGTATATTTTTCATAAAGCAGCTATAGCAATAGTCTATGTGCATGAGACTAGACATGACAATTTCTCTCTGAACATGAGTCGCTGACTTCCATTTGTAGTAGAAGGCAAAGCCTTATGAGATCCAAGATGACTTGGCATGATAATCATCCAATCAGTATCTTTCTCCCTATAATAAACTCTTTAACTCACTTTCCTCTTTACCTTTAACATGAATCCCTGGATTTTCCCCAATACTCCAGAAAGGCTTTGCTCTTAAAGTACCTGTTCTTTCTCTTGGAATTTTTAATCATTTATTTTTATTATACGTGTGTGCGTATTTTGACTGCATGTATAGAAGGCTATCATATTCATTCAATGCCGATAGAAGCCAAATGAGGGTGTCAGATCCCTGGAACTGGAGTTACAGTGGGTTGTCAGCCACAATGTCAATGTTGTAAACCAAGTCTGGGTCCTCTGCAAGAGTAACCAGTGCTCTTAACCACTCAGCACTCTCTCCAGTCCATTTGTCATTTTTAAGAATATTTTAATTGAATTTTGAGGATTTTCATATAATATAATTTGATGATATTTAAAAGTTCCTCTCTAATCCACACCTCTCCTTACTGCCTATGACCAATTCAAAAAAAAATATATAGAGAGAGAGTGAGAGAGTCTCATATGTTTCTATAAGTACCCTGTAGTGTGAGACGATCTACAGGAGCCTGATTAACCTACCAAGAGTCCCTTCCTTGAAAGAGATTGTCCCTCACCTTACCCAAACTCAATGTTTACTAAAATTTCCTTAGGTGGTATTAAAGTTTCTTACCCATTTCCATACCTCTGTGCTTGGATTTTTTGTCTTGTATGGACTTGTGAATACTGTCACGCTTGCTATGAGTTTATGTAACTGACCATCTGTCTGGAAAACTTTATTCACTTGTGATCATACACCACTTCTAGCTTTCGCCAACTTTCCACCACCTATTCTGCAATGTTGGGAGGCAGAAGTTTGATATTGGTGTCCTGTTATTGGAAAAGCATTCTTTAGCCTGCTATTCTCTGAATTTCAGTCAGTTGTGGTTTTCTGCATTTATCACCATCTACTGCATAAGGAAACTTCTGATAATTTATGGTATAACAATAAGTCATTAAGAGTCAGTTCAAAACCGTAACTCTTTAGTGTAAAACTATTAATAGTCTGTTCCCTATATTCTGTGACCTGTCTAGCCTAAAGTTGATATCAGTGTCATATATGGACTCCATTCTATGACGCAGAACTTAGAACTAATTAGAGAGTGGTTGGTTGCTTCCATTATATTCATGCCACTATTGTAGCAGTCAGCATATCTTGACAGGCTAGTTGTTGCAGTTCACAAGACTCCCAGCTTGTAAAGTTTGATGATTTTTTGTTTCCTTTCTAGAAGTATAGCAGCTTCCAGCACTAAGGATGCTAGCCTGTAAAGTTGAGGCTCTGAGTTCAGCACCAGCTTGATTTCTCCTTTTATTTTTTCTACAGCTTTTGTAAGGAGTATGTTCAGCAATAGTGTTGTATCATCAAGTTCTGGTAGGTAATCAAGAGTAGGAGCAATGACTTGTTTGAGGGGGGTCTATAGGACCCCTGGTCAACAGCTTCAAGAAAGACTGTCCACTTCTGGCATTGAGGACTTTTCCTTTTTTATTTTTATTTATATTTTTAACTATATGGCTAGAAGGAAAAATGTCCTTGTGGTTTAAGGTACCTTCTTTTAATTTATTTTTGTGGTACATATGTGATAGTGTAAGAAACTTCTATAGTATTAGGTTTCCATATAGTTTTTGTGAGGCCTCTAGTGAGATTTATCCCTCTATAAACTCTCTCCTTTGCTCTGCCCTCCCATTTTACAGCCCACATCACTCTTCCTACTCTATTTTGTCTTGAATTTTTCTTTCCACATATGTCTGCTTGGCTAGTTCTCTCATCTTTGTGATGGCATATATATATATATATATATATATATATATATATATATATGCCACTAATACTAAGACCTTTCATGTTCTTATCTGAAATTTCAGTCTTTTTTCCATATGGAGCCTTCTAGCATTCTTATTTGAGATATGGAATAATTCCATTTCTTCACAAAGATGCACTCATACAATACAATATAGATTTGTGGGTTTTTCAATTATTTATTTATTTATTTATTTATTTTACATGTATGAGTGTTATATTTGACTGTATGTAAGTGTACCTGTGTCATGCACTGTCCACAGATAACAGAAGAGGGCTTCAGATTCCCTGAAAGTTGAGTTACAGATGGTTGTTAGTCGGCATGTGCATGCTGGGATTCAAAACCTGGTCTTCTGCAAGAACAGTCAGTGCTTGTGGTTTTTTATCCTTATCATGGAATTCTTCAATTTAGCTGCATTCATTGAGCTGTGATTTAAAATTAAATCTTCTGAATAAAAATGGATATGAATTGGTTTTTTTCTAAATTTTAAATAATTCAATGATTCCATGGAAAAAATAGGAAGCAATTTAATGTTAATAACTTAGTTTATTAGTGATGAGAACTGTGGGTGAATTAGTACTAATCTATAATTTAAGAAGAGGATATCTGGAGGCTAGAGAGTTGGCTCAGTGGTTAAGAACCCTGGCTGCTCCTGCAGAGAATCCATGTTGAATTTCCAGCACCCAAATGGTAGGTAACAACCATCCGTAACACCATTTCCAGGGGATCATCCTCTTCTGACCTCTGCAGGTATTGTATGACACAGGTATACTTACAAAAACGAGGCATAGCAATCATATACATAACATAAAAATAATAGATAGAATATATTTTAAAATACAAACAAAAAGATGATATCTATTCATGGATTTGAAGTCTCTAAATAGACTTGGATATTTGTTAAAATATGTCATGGATTCTTTAGCCCTATTGCTTGATGCAAATGGACAGGTTAAATTTTAAGGTTATATTTCCAATGGGATATTTTCAAATTGTGTATTCAAATTTATGTTCTATAATCATGTTTAAACATTACAAACTGAGAAGCCAATATAATTATGATGTTTCAGCATCATCTCTTCTTTGTAGACCTTCCCTATGGATGTTTATATTGCTCATAATTCAACTTGCATTTCTTACTGAGGTATTCTGATATACTTTCTATATAATCATTTGTTTTAAAGTCTTTTGTTTGCCATTCCTGATGATTATAATTAAGGCTGCTGTGCCTTCAGCTTATCTCCTGCCCTCTGTTAAAACTCGCTTATATTTGTTTATACATTTCAACACTACAAAAGTAAGATGCAAAGAAACACAGAATTTCATCTGGATTCTTTCCTTGCTTTTCCTATATACTGGCAGTACTGACAGAACAATTAATTCAATAAATGTTTATTACATATATATGGTATAAATATCCATACTGTTACTCAAAGTAAGCAAATATGTAAACAAATATTGACATACATAAAAATAAGCATATGTAACAAATGGATCAGAAAGAAACTTGGCTATGTTTTCTTAATAATCAATGACTCCTTTATTAGTAATAAACAATTGTCATGAATAAAGATACATTTAGTTAACTTTTAGAAAATTTTAGTGATGGAAATGATTATCAAAACATTTGGAGAATATGAATTTAAAATAAGTTTTGACAAATGCACAAATTTCCTAGTGCCTACACAGCAGCTAACAACCATTCATAACTCCACTTAGAAGGCTTCTGATACCCTTCAGGCTTTTGCAGGCATTACATAAATGGGTGCACTTTCATACATGGACATAAAACATTCATATAAATAAAATAAGAATACATTAATTTAAAAAAGAAAAAAAATAGAAAACATGTAATTGGATTTCAAACTTTAATTCCTGAATTGTCTAGGAATTTCATATCTAGTAACCAAAAAAACATTAAAACATACAGCTATTCAATGTACAAATCAAAGGAAATTAGCTATTCACCAAATAAAATTTGCAATGATTAAAACACATTATATGCAATGATTTCTAACCAAACACAATTTTATTAATTTACCATAATTTTGCAGAAGAAAGTTTCATTCTGTCATTTCCATATATGCGTATTCTGTATGATCGTTCTGGTTAAAAAATATATTGGAGGAGTTGATGTTAACTAGTTTTATTTATTTATTTATTTTTGATTGCATATTTGTGATGGCTCTGACTGATTTACACTTGGACAGTCCACTGCAGAGGTGGAGAGAAGTTGGCAAACAAGAATTAATTTTGAATTTTCTTGCAGAATTCCTATTCATTGACCGTAGGGAATTAAAGAGGCTTGGAAACTTCAGAAAGGATTTATAACTACAGTTTTGTTCTGTGCTGAAAAGAGAGGTTGTAGGAAGTGAAAGGGAGGATACTTGAGTGCGACTCTGCTGCATGAATGGCCATGGTAAGGCAGTAAAATGTGCTCTGAGAACCATGCTGTATATAATTTGAGCTAAAAATGACTTCATTTTTTGTCAAGTTCTTGATAAAATTTACACTGATGATAGAACCTCTCACAAGAAACACAACAGTGGACAAGAGAGCAAAAATCAGTAGTTGATGAGCATTGAGCTTGCTGGCAAGGAAGCACAGTGGAGAGCAGGCTATGACATAACGGCACACAGAGAGTTACATGAGCTTCCAACTTTTTAAAAAGATTTACACCTGTACTGAAAATTCTCTGAATGTTCAGGCAGCAGGTGGAATACACTCAATTTCAGTCTATCAAGATATGGGAGGAATTCTGCAATTGGCAGCCTTAGAGATTCTCACCTAGGATGTGCTAGGAGAGATGTGGGCCTTCGGTTATCTTTAGTGGTGCAGCAATAGCCAAATGTAGAAAATTTGGTGGCAAATGTGTTCCTTGAATGTGTTCCAAGACTGTCCAGCTCACACAGTGCTTTACTGTGCAGTTGTTTTTGTTTATTACCTGTGTGTGCTTTTGAATATCATGTCCTAGTGGTCATGGAAGCAACTTCTGATTTTCACACAATAGTTTAGATTTTAAAAATGTTGTTTTAATAAAAATTATTATTATAGGCAGAGCAATTACTTGAATTTTTACATGATGTTATGTTGTTGACACTGTGTATACAGAGCCAGTGTTACTACTTCATAATGTGGGGGAAAACACAGATTTGGACTGGATAGTTATAATGGTTTGCATTAGAATGTACCTCTTAAGCTCCAAGTATTAGGATGTTTCGTTCAAAATTGATAATTTTGTTTGGGGAGGTCTTAGAAGGTGTGGCCATGCTGGAGGAAGCCTGTAACTGGGGGTGGGGTTAGAAAGTTCTTAGCCCTTGCCAGATAGCCAATCACTCACTGCTTCTTGTGCCTGCCTGGTTTCTGCTCCTACTCCAGCTACCTCTACCACCACACCTCCCCACCATTTGGGACACTTGTCCCTTTGGAACTTTAAGCTAAATAAGCTCTTCCTTTATACATTTTCATGGTCAGTATTTCTGTCACAGTAACAGAGATGTAACAATTACAATAATTGGTACCAGTAGTGTGGAGTTGGATGTAAACATCCCGAACATGTGGATTTTTGGAGGAATGGGAAAGACATTGAAAGTTTTGATTAGAAAAGCAGTTGATTGCTGTTAGCAGAGGGTAACAGACCATTCTAGGAGGCACCTGGAAGAAAGTACTGCTGAAAATAATGAAGTTCCAGAGGGAAATAAGGACTTATGCAGCAACTGGGATATTTTAACAGAGAATGGCTGGAGTCTGTCCATAGTCAAAAACCTTACCTGAGGCTAAGTTGAAATGCAATGGACTGCTTTCTTTGGCGGAGTATATTTCAAGACAACCTAATGTAGAAATGGAGGAATGGCTATTATTAGTGAATATTATGCAGATATACAGTGAGAAAGAGCAAATGGCAGAAAAAAATGCAGAATACAAAGTTTGAATTAAAAAAGCACTAGGAAGATGAATGTTGGAACCAAGGCATGTGCTGAAGGAGAGGAAAGGATTTCTTTGATAATGACATAAGTAATTAAGGAGAGGCCTAGAGATTTGCACTTAAACAATGGAGAGACTATATCCAGGGCAAGATCACACCCAGCTAAGCCTCCAATCTTTAAAAAGAAAATGCTGCAAGAGTTTTCAAATAGAAAATCACAAGAGATAAAGTTTTGAAAGTGGATGAGGTAGAGTTGGGTCCATCTCAAACTGGCCACCAAATTTGGCAGTGCTCATTCACTTGATACTAGTTTTAGAGTTATGAAAGATGCAAGAGTGAAGGCTTTCTTCTTCCATGGTTTCAGAGAGCCACTGAGGCCAGGTAGCATGCAACAGGGCCTTTATAAGAAGGTTCTGACAGGTCAACAAGCTCTGATAGGACATTGTGTGAGACTGTCAAGGTGAAGCCTAGCTGGCAGTGGAGACCCCAAGAAGACATTCCAGAGGCCTGAGTAATGAGACACATGCCAAGGAGAGCTGCATACAGGAAGTGGTACCAGATCAAGAGAGAGAAATGTATGTTGCATGCAGCAAAGTTCAAAAGGTTGAGTCATCTAAGCCCTTTGGAAATAAAATTTGAGAAGCTGAACATGAAGCTACTAGATGTTGTGTTTTCCCTGCTGGTGTTTGGTCTTGTTTGGGTTTGGTATTTCCTCACTGTCCCTCCATCATTTCCTTTTGAAATAGGAATGTGTATTCAGTTCCATTGTATGTTGGGAGTATGTAATTTCTATTTTGATTTTACAGGCGCTTACAGAAAGAGATTGCCCTAGGTCTCAGAAGAGAATGTGAACTATAGACTTTTCAATAGTATTGAGACTATGGGGACTTAAGTTTGGAATAAAAGCATTTTGCATTTTATATGATGATGCCTATGGGGATCCAGGAGTGGAATGTGGTGGTTTGAATGAGAATACTCCCCATATGCTCACCTTTAATAGGTAGGCTATTCGTATGCTGTAAAGAAAAGGAAAGACTATCAAGGAAAACTTTAAATTAGGCTTATTACAGTTTTTTTTTTTTTTTGTGGTCGTTGTCTTCCTTTCAGTAGCTTAAGCAACCAAAGGACAACAAGGAAAACCTGACCTTTCATGTATAGAGAGAAAACACCCAAAGGAGGAAACTTAAAGGAATTCTGACATGCTTTTAGTTTCAGGTAGTTATTAGTATTAGAGGCAAAGCTGAGAACTGCCCTCAAAAGTGTCAGATCCAAGTCCTCAGACAAGTTTCCTATAAATGCCAAAAAACTCCTTCAAAGTGTAATTATACTAAATTTCCAGAACTGGAGAGATCACGTTCATGCTATCTTGTAAGAATGGGTGTGGAATAAAACCACATATGTGAAAATAGATAATATGAAGAGGTTTTATTTTCATTTGAAAATATTTTGATTTGTTTTATTTTATGTATATGACTGCTATACCTGCATGTATGTAAGCGCACCTGTGTCATGAACTGGCTCTGGAGAAGAGAGGAGGGCTCAGATATCCTGGATCTGGATTTAGAGATGATTGTTGCCCATCATTTCCGATCTGGGATTTGATCCCTGGTCTTCTGCAAGATCAGCGAGAGCTCTAAATGGCTGAGCCATCTCTACAGCTCATCAAATTATTTTGAAATGCTGACTTTGATATATCTTGTAATAGAACCGTAAATCCTAGACTGTATAAAACCAGATCAAACTGGCAGAGACAAGGAGTGCATTGGATCCCTCACCCCCAAGCTTCCAATGGAACAATCTTTTAAATAATTAAAGTTTTAGTTTGTGTTATATTCTAATAGTAGCTCTAGGAACCTAATATAGCTATCATATACAAAAAAGCTTTTAATATAATACAAATCTCTGATTATATATATAATTTTTAAAATATGAAAATTAAAATATGAAAAGTTAAAATATCTTTGTTATATCTAATGGAAACTAAGACTTTATGTAGAAGGATTATGGTAATATCACTGGAGCAAGGAGAGAAAAAGAAGTGGGAATTCTTTCCAGAAAGTTGGTTTCTGGCAAAACTTGACAGGCTTTTGGCAGAGTTTGTGTTCTGAAAAGTGTTAATAACTTAATTCTGTTATTTCTTAAAAAGAATAATTATTTATATAAAAATGTCTCATTAATTAGTGCTGTCCAGTTTCTTTTTTAAAAAATGCTGAATGAAAGCTTTCCTCTTATCTATTCAAAATCAGTTTACCTCTGAAATCCTGAGGCCTAATTACAATAATCTGTCTAGGCAAATGACATTTACCAAAGAAAAGTTCAGAATTATCTATGATAAAATCCCAGAAAATGGCCACAATTTCCACAAAACAATTAGAACAATATCTGTCAGATACACTGCTGATTAACCATAATTGAAAGACATGTGATAGTTAAGGTGAAAAGGCCAATATTTAATGACATAGACCTAGGGAGAAGTAGACATGAAGCATAATAAAAATTCATAAGTAAAATTAGACATTAAAATTACTATAGAGCATCAACAATTTACTATAGCACAGATAAATATTTCATTAAAATATAACCTGAGGATATATCAGTGTATGTTTATGATTTGCTGTTGAGGATTACAAAGATTATTTATTGAGATAAAATGGCCCCCAGAAAGGACTCTTAATGATTCTAATGCTTAATATAGATATCTTGATGCAGATAATAAAATATAGCTCAGAAAGAGGAACAGTATTGAAATGAAGTATTCCGAAACAATAGGAATATCGTGCAGAAACAAAGAAGTACTGTGGGAAATATTTAGCACTTTAGCATAAAGACTCCGAGTTATCCAAAGTTGGAATTCTAAAGTAAAAGACAAGACAAGAGATCAGAATGTGACAAGTGAAGCAGGCAATCTGAGGGAATAAATTAAGGAGAAATAAAACAATTGAACACCATAAAGTGGAAATGGAGCAGAAAGGAGATAATCGATAGTGTGGAAAGACAAATCAGCTCCACGCAGAACAAGCTGAAGAAAATCATACTTAAAGAGAAAGGGGCAGAGAAAGCCAGCCAGGTCCTAGGAAGGGCAAAGTGGCTAGGAACAGATGAAAGAAATCTCAATTAGTAATCCTTTAGTTTATTTGAAAGAAGAGTCATAGAAATGAAATGAGAACTAGTGAAATAATAAAAAAAGAAATAGCATGACTTTCCATAAAGTAAGGAAAGTACTAATATTTAATATAACAGGTTTGCATGTGGGTCAGACAAAAGTAAAAGACATTTGTTGATGGCTATTTTAACATCAGTCCGAATTCTAAATGATATGTTCAAGTCTGGCCATGTTGCTACTGTTCTTCCCACTATAAATGGAACTCACTTACCCACATCACATTGCATTGGGTAGAACATGCCATTTCTTTTGATAATTGATATATGTCAAGAGAAGACCTAGAAGCCTCCATTTTTCTTGTGAGATAGTTCCACACTCACAGAATCCCTCACTGTCACAGAATCTGTCTCTCATGCATATGTTCCAATCCCTAGCTCACTCAGTGGTCCAGTGAAGATAATTAACCTAAGGAAAAGACAAGATCCAAACCCTAGCTTATAATCATATCCATGTTTCAGGAAGCACAGTCCCAACTAAATCTTCACCATGCTATAAAAGAAAATAATTTTTTAAAAGTCCAAGAATATTTTGGTCATCAATTTCATGACATTTTGTGGCAATAGTTGACAGATGTATTGACTTATATAGTAGTCTATTGACTCCATTTAGGTCAAATTTAAAGTAAGGACAGTCTATGAAAATACATGGAGACACATTCATTGAGCATATGAAGAAGACACGAGTGAATATTGGTTGAGTGATGAATAAAATTCAGAGAAAGGGTATTTACCTTAGAAAAACAACAACTACAAACTAATCTTTGGTAATTAAGTAATACTGAAGGAATCTAAAATATATTTTCATTATTGCAACTAGAGAAAGTTTTAAAGCATATGCTTTAAATCCTGCTTTATGTGCTTCCTTAATCCTCCTCCCAGTAGCTATCAGTTGCCTAAAGTTCCTTAGATCGAGTTGGAATTTCTTGTCCACTTCCCCCATGTCTACACTGGTGTTTTGTCTACTTTGAGCTTGCATGGAGCTTATCCATGCTCTCATCAGTAAACTGTGAGTTCATATGAGTAAATGACCAGCTATCCCGAAGACTCTGTTTTCTTGTGGGTCATCCACTCCCTCCAGCTCTTAACACTATTTCTGCTTCCTGGTTCACAATGATCCCTGAACCTTGGGAGGTAGAGGTCTGAAATAGGTCTCCTATTCATGGAGAAGTACTTTGTGTGCTCTTATTCTTTGCACATTGTCCAGTTTTGGATTTCTGTGTTAATCACCATATTTTAAAAGTCCAGAATATTTAAAATTAAGCTTTAAATTCAAAATAGTTCTGTCCAAACTGTATGTATAACTTATGCATAAAATGTTTCTTAGCAGATGTGAGGCCTCAGGTTTGATACCAAGGGAAGAGAGAAAGGAAAAAAAGAGAGAGAATATTAACCATTTCTATTTTAAAACAGCTAGAATGACCAGGCCTACTGCTTTCTGCTTCTCTTCAGCCTACTTTAAGGGGCATTTGTCTTAATAGGTGCCGGTTTCAAAACATTAACCCTAAATGCACGCAGCCCATATATCATCTAACCGGACAACAGTCAAGAAATTTTTTATATACTATAAATTCATATTTAATAAAGACAAAAGCAGGAAAGCATATAAAGATTAGAATATCAGCTAAGGCACTGTAGAGCTGAGGCAGGCAAGCATAAAAACAGCTATCAACCTGAAATTCCACTTGATCTCTTCTTTTTAAATATTTTATTTATTATTTTTATTTTATGTGTATGACTACATTGCCTGCTTACATGTAAGTGCACCCATATCATGCAATGCCGACTGAGGTCAGAAGATGGGATCAGATTCCCTGAAACCAGAGTTATGGATAGTTGTTACCTGATATGTGGGTTCTGGGAATCAAACCCAGTCCTTTGCAAGAGCATCCAGTGTGTCCTTCCTGGCTCAGTTGTCTCTCCAGTCCAGCACACAACTCCTTCTAACAGGAAACTTGGCAACCTGAGACCCTTACTTTAAGAATCATGTGCATAATCCACTCCTCTAGCAACTATTAGCAACCTAAGACCACACCCGAATCAAACAAGACATACACCCCACTCTGAACACGGGAACACATTTCCCATCCCATTAAATGGCCCTCAGACAGAGATTCTATTCAAATATATTTCCAATATATCAGAATATAACGGTAGAAAGTCAATCAGGTATAGACTTGTTTTAGGTGCATTTCTCATTAAGGCAAATTTTATCACTTAAATGAACTTTTTCTGAACTTGCAGGTAAAAGTCCCCAAGTATTATATTATGTTTATATATAATAGGGTGTGAATGTGATTGAAATCAGATTCACTGGGTTGGTATTTAGATCAGGGATAGAGCACTTTAATAGCAACAAAAGACTGGGTTCACTTCTCAGCTCTGTTGAAAAGAAAACAAAATAGATACATTATGGGAATGGATGTACAGTGAGCATATTTTTAGATAACCAAAGTCTGAAAGTGAAAACAGAATTACTCATGCTTCAGCGTTTTACAAACTCCTCCCCCCCCTTTTTTTTAGAAAGCAGAGATTCATTTTTATTATTTTAAATTATGTATATATGTGTGTCTGGCTGTGGGTGTGAGCGTGAGTGTGCAACACTCAAAGAGACCAGATGATGAGAACTGCCCAAGTTGTGTGATGGTTAATAAACTTGAGTTGCACAAAAGCACAAGCTCTTAAACCCTAAGCCATCTCTCCATCCCCCAGAACCCATTCTTTTGAATTTTATGAAATCAAGTGTCAAATAATAACTGGGTCCTCTGAGTGCTCTTTAACTTGACTGTGGCTCTCACTTTTTTTAAATTTTTTGTTTATTTTGGGTTTGGTTTGATTTTGATTTTTTTGTTTTCTCTTGTTTTTGAGGCAGGGTCTCTTGGTAACCCTAGGTGGCCAGAAACTCACAATGTAAATGAAGCTGTGCTCAATCTCATAAGATTTGGCTGCCTCTATCTACCTCTAGAGAGCTGGGATTAAAGGCATGAGCCACCAGGTCTACTCTTTTGTCATTCTTAACATATCCTCCACCCCATAGTCACTATTTCATTTTTAAATGAAATTTCCTTGCTACATTGCAATCTATGTGTGCCTTTATTTCAGGTTTTTAATAAGATGACAAGTACTGAGCGATATCTGATCCAGAAATGGACCACACATAACACAGTCACCAAATTAGGGAAATTAATTCATCCATTCATCCTTTTCCATATTGTTGTGCCAGGACCTCAAGGTTAGCATTTCTATAGCCCAAGACTAAGTTTTTATGGTGTAGCATGGTGGGGTGTATGCAAAGCAGCTCTCTGGGTTTAGCCATAGCCCAGGAGATGACAGTGCTTTGGAATTTTTGTCTGGGTCCATGATGCATTCAGTAACATTCAATCGGTTAAAGTTCAAAATAATGTTGTTTTCTCACAATACTTCCATATAATTGATAGCCAGTCATCCTATAGTCTCCTTCTTCTGATGTGTTCCCCACATTTTTGTAAGCTGTCATGTTTTTGAATTTAGAAGTTTCTAAAATTAGTCCACTGGAAATGTTATAAATACAAGGTTGGAAATGGAGGCAGAGGACACTAATATGAACCAAAATTTGGTTCCTTGCGCCACAATAACAATTCCCTGTATTTCCTTTTCTGTATATTGTTCAGTAATGTTCCCCAGGGCCACAGGCAGGGTCCACATACGCACCTAATACCTCAGTAGGTTACTCAGAGTTTGTTTTATTTCTGAACTGTGGACAAGCTTCTCCACCCTCCGACAGAGGGTGCACTTTCAGTGGAATTTGATTTACTGTGTTTATTCATGTCTCTATACACTTGGCTCTAACACTTTATAATTGAAAAGTCCCATGTGCTCTATACTGCAAGTAGTCTCAGATGCCTTCACTTTTAACTGTATAGACAGCATTCTCCTATAAACCCTTAAAAACTGGAAAAGACACATTTTCTTACAAAGAAAAATGTTTTCTTTTTGTTTATTTTTTTCAGCAAAGCATTCCCAGGAAATCTTTCATTGGTGTTGATAACCATTAAAAGAGCAAATGACACTGCATTGAACCTGCATAGTTAGCCATTGGAATGTGATTTCTATAGCAACTTATAGTGCCTACATGGAAAATGCCACTCATGGCCTCTGCTCATTGAAAATTCCCTTTAATCTTCATTTGCCCTTACCTAATAAGGCCCTAACATTCCATATCATTGTAAAATATCCTTTGCTTCCTCATGGAGGCACTTATACCACCTTCCCTCCGTGTTTGCGCTTCTACAAGCCCCTTCACTGTCATTGCCTTCACTGATTTCTGTATACTTGAGAAAACCACACATTCCCCAAGGTCCAACCACTTTCGCCAACCACATTCATTCATCTATGACCATAGAAAACAAACAGTAGCCATCCCTAAATTCAAAACACCATCTTGTCCACCAGTTAAAATATAAAATTCTGGGGGCTGGAGAGATGACTCAACAGTTAAGAGCACTGGTTGCTCTTGCAGAGGAGCTAAACTTGATTTCCAACACCTATATGGCAGCTAGCAACCCTTGGTAACTCCAGTTCCAGAGGAATCCAATGCCCTCTTCTGACCTCTGCAGGCATTTAACAACATGGGTGCACATATACACAATGAAGACAATACATTCATGCAAATAAAATAAAAATAACATAGTTTTTATGAAACATGAAATTCTGATATCATTGAAAAACTTAAAAATTAAAACTCTACAAGACTGCTAAGATTGAAGTCAAGTGTCACAGACCAATCTCCACCAAAACTCGGTTTCCAAGTGTTGGGTGACTTCCTGCTCTAAATATTTCCAGTAGTGCTAAAGACATTGATATTACTAATAGGACTCTTCAAGAATAGCTCTACTTTCCCTAAAGAGATCCTAAAACATTTTCACAAAAGATATTCTACTTAGAGTTGAGGATAAATAAGACCATTATTACTAATCATATTTGGATAAATATTAGGGAACACAAATATGCTTCATAAATGAACTAGGGAATTACAAAATTATATTCATCTAATTACTAACACTTCCAGATATAACAAGTAGTTAACAGTGAGTAGTCTACCCTAGCCCACATGAGTGCATGTAAAAGCAGATGACACAGGATTCCTATTGGAATATTTCAGACCCTGTTAAATGTGAAACCACATATGTATCTGCAATTCACTGTTGGCTAAAATGTCATTATAAAGGATAGGGATGCTATGCTTAACATCTTGCACATTGATTATTAATGTATAATGAAGAATTGGCTAATGTAATTATGGAAGTTCTGGCATCTGTAATTGGCAGTCTAGAGAATCAGAAGAATTAGTGATAGACTTGAAAGCCCACAGACTCAAGATCCAAGAAAATCTGATGTCTTACCTCAATTCTAAAGTAAGAAATGAAATGTCCCTTTACAAGGAAGTTAGGGTAAGGGAATTTTCTCTCTTAAGGAAAAATAGGACTGTTGGCTCTACTTCTGCCTTTAGTTGGTTGTATCAGAGCCACCTAAGGTAGTAAAAGAAACTGTTAATCAGTTATGAGTTGAAATGTCAGTCTCATCCAGAAACACACTCCCTGATACGTTAATATTAATTCCAGATCAAATATCTGTGTACTCAATGGCAATGTATAATTAGCATCTTAGATGAGTAAATGAAGAAGACATTTTTGTGTTACAAATACTAACTTTAAAAGTTAGCTGCATATCATCAGGACAACACGTATCTCTGTTATGATGCACAGCTCTTTGGTGGTATTATTGCTCAAAATGTTTAAGTTCATTTGATCATGAGAAAGAATATACAAAGTCAAATTTAGGGACATCCTGTAAAATGCTAAGTATGACCTTTCAAAGTTGTCAAGAACAGAAACTGCTACAGCTTGAAGATAAAATGACAGAAAAGTAATGCCATGTAAGGCTGTGTGCTGGGTCACAGGACAGATAAACATCAAATTGATGGAAAAAAAAAAAACTGTAAACAGCCAAGCAGCTTAACTGACTGAATTACACCAATATTAATGTCTTATATTTCATAATTATGGTTTGTTTAAGTAAGATCTTAATCCTAGGAAAATCCTGGCAATAATTATGAAGGGGCTCTGTACTTCTTACAGCTTTACTGTTGGTCTGACATTTCACAATAAAAATGTTAAGACTGAAGGAGGTCTCAGCACTATATCTAAAGTTTAGACAGGAGCTAGAATTACCAGGAGGAACCCTCCCTGAGCTCTGCTGTGAGGTCCTTTCTGCAGGATAGCTAGGGTGAAGATCCTCAGCCAGGGCCTATGGCACCTTACCAGAGGCAATCTAGATATGAAGACATGCATGCCTGTCATTTTTCCTCTCTGAATTTGTCTTTCATTGCTGCTCCTCTGCTTCACTGACTTCTGATTTCACCAGTCTCTCCCATCTATTGTGGACTTACTATAAGATATTCTGGTGAAATTGTTCACGTCGAAAGCTTCCAGCTTTGTGGACTGATATTCTACGAAGTTAATCTGAAGGGTCTCAACTGTCCTTGACTATTCAATACCCATGAAATTCTAAGATGAAACAGACACCGAACGTGTATTCTAATGTGAGTCTGTGTCCCTTATCTTTAATACATAATGAACTGATCTAGGGAAGAAAATTTAGTATAAATACGAATTGATAATGGAGAAGAAAAGTGTTCTTATTTAAAGATTACAGTACCTGTGTAGGAAATCCTCAAAATTCTACAAAAAGTGATGGGAACTAATAAGGTTTTTAAAGCTGCTAAGTAAAGATTAGTTTTCATAAAACAGTTACATTTTAACTAGTAAATAAATTATTAAAAAATAAAACACAAGAGAATATGAACTACTAATTGTTCGGCATAATGTAAGGTAGGCCTAGCCTAAGGCCACCTGCTGGGAGGAATGGAGGAATGGCTCCTGTGGGTGTGGCCTTCTGCTCTGGCTAATTGTGAGACCAACACCTGGAAAGAACCCGCCTACCTGGAGACAAACTTACTATTGGCTGTATTTGGGACCCCACCCCATAAGATCATTGGCTGTCCAGACCTATAAGAGCTTGTGCACCTAGTCAATAAAGGAGTTTGCACTGCTGCACACGAGGGCTGCTTCTGGTCCAACTCCCAGAGTCTGTGGCTTAACTCTCTTCTACTCACCCCCAACCCCTCGCGGGAGTGGTGAGACATGACGGAAACGAACACAACTACAACCTCACCTCGGATCCCAGAATCTAGAGGGGATTAAACCCTCACTTGATTCCAGCCGGATGAACCAAAAAAGAAGGGGCCAACACGAATCTCAGGGACCACGAGGTGGCGTGTGCTTCCTTCCGGTTTGGGAGACAGACACAGGAAGGGGAAAAAAAGGAGCGAATCCTTGCCCACCCACCAGGATCGAACCGCACACAAAACCGAGGGGATCAGGGTCTCTGTTCCAGGCGCCAGTTGTAGTCATGTTCGACAACTAGTAATTTATATGTATTATTTTCTTACTGAAACGATAAATCATGTACATGGAAAAATTACGTGTCATTTAAGGAAATAAAAGTTATTTTTCATCATGAATCAGATACAGTCAATGGATGGTTAAAACATCAGTTCTGTCCTCAGTCAGGTTTAGATGAAAGGCTATTGCAATTGCAACCAGTCTTAGAAAAATTAAAAGTTAAAAAAAAATGATAATCAAGTCTAAGGATTTAGAAAAGGAGAGAAAGCAAAATTGAAAACTAAGTTTTGGGGGCTGAAGACCTGTTAAAAGCACTAACTGCTCTTGCAGAGTACCTGGATTAGTGTCCCAGAACCCACATGGTGGCTAACAACAACCTGTAACTCAGTTCCAGAAGATCTGATACCCTCTTTTGACCTCTGCATGCATTGCATGACACTAGTGTATTTACACATATGCAGGCATCATATTTGTGCATATAAAATAAAACATTTTTTAAAGCTAAGTTTTAAGTATAATTTGGGTACATATATTTTTAAAGACGGACAAAGCATGAATGGTAGCATGCAATGGATGAGAAGATAGATTCATAGATCATTGTATCAGAGTGAAAAGAGCAGAAACAGACCCAAATTTACATGAACAATTAATTTTCCACAAAGGTACTTCCATAGAAAAATGTTACATTTTTCACCAAGTGATTTCAGAATCATTTGATATCTACAGGTGAAAGAACTTAAATCTTCACTTAACTTTATGCAGATCTGCCCCGGGGATATAAAAAGACACTGAGGTTAAAAAATTAAAACTACATTTTCTAAGGCAAGGTTCCTTGCCTACATTATCAACTTGAGGTCATTTAATGTAGTGTGTCATCAGCATCCTGACAAAGCATGCTCTTCCAGACAAATAGAGTGAATTGCCCAGAATCACTCATTGGATAATTATCCTACCAAAGCAGGTTCATATCCTGAAGGTCTTTAGAGCATGAAACTAAGTCAGTTGATAGGTTATAAGGTTGGAGAACGTGCTAAAGAGCAAGAAACTGCTATGAAACTCTTCACAGGCACTAAGCCTCATTAACTTTGAGTTTAGCATCTACATTGCACCTGATTTGGGGCTTGAGACCTGGGTCAACTTCCTACTAGTTCGGTGGGGATATTTTTCATTTTTTTTTTTTAATCATCTTATGCTTTGTCATCCTTGCTTCTTTTTTTCTGTCTTTTTTTTTCTAATTTTTTAAAAATGAGCTTTTCTACATTTTATACAATGGTACTTAATCCAATTTAGATCCCACGTCCATGCCAGAACTCATGAATTGTGCCATACATGTTGAGTCTTATCCTGCCAAGCATTTGTACCCGGATGTCCTTAAGTGCAAATTCATACACAGGAGTCTCTTCAGCCTATTTAGAGAATTTAAGTAAGGTCTACTCTCCCTCATCCAGTAGTAATCTGTCTCCAACAGTTCCCAGGCTAGGGCTGGCTTGCGCCCATTTCACTTGCTCTCCTTTTGGCCCTTGTCTGTTTGTGTCATCATGGGTCTTGTGCTAAACACCAACATTTCTACAAGTTCTCATGTGCAATCTTCCAGTGACTGGAAAACTTCTGTTTCCCTACATTCATGGACCAATTCTGGCTCTTATAATCTTTCTACACCTTGTTTTGAAATGGTACTTGAGCTATGGGTAGGTGTGGTTTAATGTGGACACACACTTTGCTGTCATTTCTTCTCTAAAACACGGCCAGTTTCAGCCTTCTGTGTGCATCACATTCTGTTGTATAATGAAGCATCTTTGGAGAGAGTTGTGGGATGCACTAGTATTCTATCTTCCCTTTGTTCCTCTGTGTTCCATGAAACTTAGGTGGGCAGTTTCTGCTGTAGAAGTGTCACTTAAGACTGAGTATCTTTCAGATGTATATTCTATGTTTGTGACCAATAGCCTCCCTCTGCTGCAAAAAGCTTTTTTTGATGAGTGGTGTATGGTATACTTGTCTCCCAGATAACAATGCTGCTACTGCACCAATGGATATAATTTGATGTGCCATTCATTATGGTTATTAAGCCTTAGTGCTTGGTTAGACCATGGATTGAATTTGTCCTTTGCAGCTTGCATACTATCGTCAAAATGACACAATCACAACCCTGTTTGTGAGGGTTAAATCAGTTGATTTCTGTACAGCTTTTAGAACAATGCCAGTCACACAGTAAACATCTTATCAGTATTATCCATTATTATTTGCTTGATAAATATTTACTGAGTATTTACATGGTCCAATCTAGACACAGGAACTCCATCAGTGAATATACAAGACAAAGTGAAGACTCTAAGAGTTAACAAAGCAGTATAAAAAAGCAGACAATATATAAGCAAATATTATATTTGCTGTACTGGGAGATAATACAAAGAAAAGTCAAGCAAAGAAGCAGAGGGTGCTAAATACGGCTACTATTTACTTCACATGATACAGTACTATTTTTACAGTTATGCTTTTCTGTGAATGTATGCTATGTTTGTGGGTGCCTAGGGAGGCCAGAAGAGGGTGTTAGATCCTCTGGACCTGGAGGTACAATTACAAGCTGTTGTAAGCTACTCCAAATGGTTACTATGAGCTGAACTTGAGTCCTATGGAAGTAGTACAGCTGTTCATAACCACTGATCCACCTTTCTAGTCCTATTGATACAATTTGTAAAGAGACCAAAATAGCAATGCAGATATCTGACAAAAAATATTTGTGGCACAAAACAGAAAGCACAAATGTTGTGAGATGGCCAGTATGTGTAAATTATAAAGCACAACAGTACATCAGGGCAGGGTGGTTAATGCTTTACGAGCAGAAAAGCATAGTAACAAGATTCTAGGTGATTCAAGTGAGCAAGGAGGGCGAAGGAGTGACAGGTAGAGTTTGTACACTAAAATATTGGGAACTATTAATAGTGTACTAGAAAGCTTCAAAAGTGTGTAAGGCAGATCACTAATAAAAATCCAAGTTATTTTCTAAAGTACTCCATGAACTCCTGTTTTAAAAGCAAATTGGGGCTGGAAACTGAGAGAGGAACTTGAGAGAGAACATAGATAACAACTGATAATTGATCTTAGAAAGGCAGATTAGCCTAAAAATATTGATCTAGAACTTGAATATTTGAAAAGTGAAACTAGCTCTACTATTGACCAACTTCACTTCAAATAAGTTAACTCTATGATAAGATATGGAGAAATGCCTTTGCAGTTAGTAATAAGATGCCCAGCTATGGTTGAATTCTGTCAAGATTTCATCAGCTGAAAGGGACCAAATTTAAACTATTCATTTCTGCACCATATGTATGACTGCCCCACTCCATGGTCTAAATGCACCTGTGTTCTTTATCTAGGAAAACTCATTTACAACCTCCCAATTATTATCTATATACTACTGATTATAAATCCCTATGCCACAAAAATATTTAAGTCATTAAAATAGTTTATAACTTTCTGTTTCAAGGAAATTACTTCTTAATTCTTCACACAGAGTAAACAAAATCATTTATATTGTAAGTGTTAAGGATAATTCTGCATCCCATACTGTAAAATAATATGTTTTTAAAGTTGTTAAAGGTCATGTATTCAATTAGATGAATAACTTTTGTTAAAGATATGATATTGAACCTTAGAATTTGATGTGGAGAGGACTTTTATATTACCCAGTATAGAAAGGAATCTCTTTCCAAAAAATCTTGTTGCACAGTGCAGTATTCTGGAATCATAACTAAAGTAAATGTCTATTTTGATTATTAAGTGTGGTCCTAGACCACTGTCTATATCTCATTTGAAAAGACTTATAAAGAAGTTTGATTACAGAAGTAGTATAAGAAGTAGTATATTATCCCAACACCACTACAAACTTAATCCAAATAAATGTTCTTTCTGCTTCATTGTTCACTTCATAAAGACCAGCATATTCCACATAACTAACCTGAGTAAATATCACTAACCAGACTTCACAATCTTTCTTTCTCATTCTTATTAAATGCAGTCATTATTCTTCATCTCGTTTCACACCTATTTTTTAAAACCTAAGGATAATAAATCCATCTATCTCCTGATGTTCAGGAAGCACTAAGCGACTTAGTACAGATAAAATGTTTCAGACAATATCAATCACATGCATTTTTATTTAATTTGGTATTATTTCACAGTGATGCTATTTTTTAATTTATTTAGTTAGTATAATTTTCAGTATCAGTTATTTCTTATGTTAATTCTCTTCCACTTCTGGGCTCTCACAGGGATCAGAACATTCTTGAAATATGCCATTTAGGACAGATTTTTGACACACTGTATTATGTTACTAAATATCACGTTCTTTGTCTTTCGATGGAAAGAATTCTTATGCTGGAAGCACTTCGTGAACTGTGAAGAGGGGACTGCCTTTCACTCATCCACATGATACTCAAAGTGAGATATACCCTATTCACTAGGTTAATCTTGTGCCAAGCTTCCAATTGCTGCTTATCCACAGTGACACATGTGAGAACAAATTTTGAAACAAAGCAATTTTTATTTCTTTGGTTCATACATGGTTACCTATTCTGTCCTAGAGAGCTGCACTTTGTACATTTAATCTCCCACATCTCAACTTACAGCAATTGTGACTGTTCACATTGTTAATGTCACCACTAAAATTAGTATTTTCAGGGTTGGAGAGATGGCTCAGTGGTTAAGAGCACTGGCTGCTCTTGCAGAGGACCCTGTTCAAGTCTCAACACACAGTGTGGCTAAAAACCATCCATAGCTCTAGCTCCACGGGATCCGATGCCCTCTTCTGACCTCCACAGGGATTGCGGGACACTGATACATTTACATGTATGCAGGCAATACACTCATACACATAAAATAAAAATAATAATGAAATATTTTAAAGATTTTTATTTTCAGAACAGTCTATGAAGCATGAAATCCCTAATGTTTCACTGGAGGAATTCTTCCAATTTTACTAACTTAGTGTCTGTTATGCAGGGGCTTTTTGAGTATCAGCTCAGCTCTTTACACCACTGGCTACTATTCAAGAACACCCAGTTTCTGTTCCCTACACCCACATAAAACTAACAACCTTCCTTAACTAAAGTTCTAGTGTATCCAATGCCCTTTTCTGGCCTCAGCTGGTATTATATGTACATGGTGCATTTATATACCTGTAGGGAAAACCCACATGTTAAAAAAAATCTGTCAGAAACAAAACTTTTAAAAATTCAATAATATATATGATTCATGAATGACTAATTTTTTATGGCACTCAACTCTGTTGGTATTTGAGTTTATTTTTCCAAAATTGCATTTAAGGTCACAGTGTGTTTTTGCCCATTGTGTATTTTACTTCAAACTTCTTACCAAAGCTCTCCATGCCCTTTAAGGATGGAACTTACCAGAAAAAATTTTTGTGCAGTTTTCTTTTTCACATTTTATTCAAAATTACCTTTAAAGATATTTTATGATATCTATTTAATAGCTTCTTATAACATGTACGTCACGTTGTTTATCACTGTTTATCATGGATATCAAATACAAGGCTATTTATTTCCTTGGCCTGCATTTTTCTAGGCCTTTTATAGGTCAGGTTTTGAAAAGACACTGCACTGGCTATCACCTGAGTCCTACAGCACCCACAGTCAGTTCTATATCAGTGGGTCACATATCATGGTATGATTTTTTTTTAAATCTGAATATAACTTTTGAAAATGTACATCCTTAAAGGGAAATTCTCACCCATACTGTCCATGAACACCGCTGGGTCTTCCACGAATATTATCATTTTATAAAAAGAAACAAAACAGAAAACTAAGACCAAGAAAAAGAAAATTATGATGAGAGGAAAGTTAAATTATTAATTAATTGTACTACTTTTTAGTATCTTTTTCAAGACGTATAGTGAAGAAGACAAAATTGGTTATTTTTAAAGTGTTTATATAGGCAGAAACAATAAAATGATTATTATACACTTATATACATTTATATAATTATTTATTAACTGTTAGATCTCTTGCAATACACTATATGCAACTGTCATTTGAATGACCATTGTGCATATCAATATTTAGGTTTAAACAGTGAACTTGTTTTTTATTTTTCTATTTGTCTAATGTAGACTGACATGATACAGCGTTCGAGCATATGCTGTCATATATTCCAACAATTTCTGTTATTCCACCTTGGCATAGAACGTTAGTGAGAGGAGTTGAACAAAAGAAGTGTAGTGATGTCAACAATTCAAGATGCTCCTCCCAGTGATCTGAACTCATGTGTCATTTACAGAATTCAGTTCCTAGTGATTATGGTACTCTGGTGCCTGCTTTCTTATTTGATAGGTGCCTGACTATCAAATGGGCTTATTTCAACTCCAAAGGGTCACTGACAGTGCTGTATTATGTGGCCCCACAACAACTTTTTGTATACAAAATTATGAGAAACAAAACTTCATGAATGATAAAATAAAAATTATTTTCCCTTTTGTGCATGGAACACAAACTCAAATTCACATATCTCCAACTGTGGCTTTACGTTCAATGCAGAGCACTGGCCTAGTATCATCTGGGCTTTTGGTTTGCTAACCGAACAAACAAAAGTCTAACTCTTATATTTAGTTTTTAAGACTGGGCCAGAACTTGGAGGACACATGCCCCCCTATATATGTCTTAGAACCATCTGTCTTCAGGAAAAGCGCTTATGGAACTGCATGCAGAAACTCTGTCATTGACACTGGTTCCAAATATAGCCCTATCAATTATTTTATTCATAATGTTTTCCACTGCTTCAGTTGGGGAAATACTGGTTTGGCTCCATGCTAATCTGAACAGACAACCTCTCGTCTTCTACTCCTTATAGGGTTCTAGAATATCTTTCATCCAGGGAAAGTCATCCTTCTGGACCTAAGCTGTGTTCAGTGGAGATGAGGCACCACCTTTCAGTGCTTTGATATGTTAATGCACAAGCAAACCCTCATTAGCTCATTCATTCATTCATTCATTCACTCTTTCTTTCATTCATCCATTCATTATCTTTTTGAGTGTAATATACCAAATTTAGGTTGTTTAGGAATGAAAAGGTGCCAAAGTCACAAGTCACAAAAGTACATGGTTTGGCTTGGGTTAATTAATAAAATTCAGCCAAGAGTTTTTCTTTCTTTTACAAATGAAGAAGGGTATCCATCATGGTGCTGACTGGTGATGAACTAATCATGGGTGGTGATCTACTCACAGGTGTTGAGCTGAAGAGTAAGTCTGTCCCACAACATTAAGAGAAATGGAAGCTCTGCCTCATATCACATTCCTCTCATGGTTCGAATTCTCAGACTTCACATCTCTTGTCCAGGAACAGACTGTGATTTTATTTTATTTATTTATCTATTAATTTATTTATTTTTACATTTAGTTTATTTGTGTATGTGTGGCCAGGAGTGTGCCTTGGTGTGCGTGTGGAAGTCAGAAGACAACTTGCTGAATCAGTTTTATCTTTCTACAGAGTGGATCAAGACAGTCAAGTTTGGGCTGGAAAGCAAAAACTTTTACCTACTGAGTCATCTTTCTGATCCAGATACCTTCTTTTAAATATTTCATTTGATGAGTTCTGGGTGACTAAAAACATCTCCTTTTTGAAAAGATTATTATTAGGTATAGCATAATTAATCATTGGATAGGCAGTCTATAGTATTTAGCAATTTCTGACACATTGAAGTCAAGCAGTTATTTGAGGTTTTTGTCATTGGTGTTGTACTAAAATTCCATTTATCAGATGTGTTATTCTATTGTTTTTAGAACCATAGTTGATATGAAATATATATATATATATATATATATATATAAAAGAAAATTTTTTAAATGAGCTGTGGATTTTACATTACTCTATGCAAAAAAACATCAAATTAACTTCAGCACTAATCAGAAAACAAACAAAAACTAAAAAGAGAAGATTATGACTCAGCCTAATTGTTGCCATGGAAGTGAGGAGAATTTGAGTACAAACACGATGCAACTAAGTTAAATTGATAATACTTGGTTTCAACAGCACTGTAGGGAAAATTCAAAATGTATCATAATCCCATATATATGTCAATATAATCTGATTTTTATCCCTTGTCACATGGTGCCATATATGCTTTGTTCCTTATATTCTACACAGCATAAGCACTGGAGTTAGAATATTATACCTTAAAACTACAATATAACCTGTCTTTAAAAACATCTTTGAAAAGATATTTGGAGAGTCACCTGGTAACACTGTTAAAGCTTCATGTTTTTCTTAGAATGATTTCATGCTCTCCAGTTATCTCCTTTGGCATCATTTATCAGTTTTTCTATATTCAGATATTGAAACTTGTCCATGAGAATAAACTTTAATTCTCACCATCTGTGTTGGCCAGGAGTATACACATCCCCTTAATGTATAAATACATCCTGACTTTTTCTCATTCTGTTGGTAAGAGCTGCAAAGCACAGAAAATAATATTTCAAAGAGAAACCACAGGGGATCATTTACTGCTCCAGCACTTTGAAAAATCTGTGAAATTCCTTTATGGCTCCTTCATTATATTTTCAATGGAACAATTAGTCTGAGTGGCTACAAACACTGAATTTTCATGACCACATTAGCCTTTGAAGCCAAAATTGTTGATTCATTATTCTCTATGCAAAATATAGTGGGATGTGGCAGGTTTGCCATAAAAAGGCATAAGTTGCCTTCAACTGGAAAACTAGTTGAGAGTTAATTTTCTAACAGCCTATCTGGTCACACTTTAAAACCCACACAGTTTGCATAATTTAATAGTTTGTTCCAAGGATACATTTTACAAGTCTTGAGAGCAGTAACTCTGGTATTTAGATATTTGGTAAAGCTTTGCAAGGAAGAGTAGCAGCTCAAGTATAAAGTCTTCCTGAAAGCTTCACTCATCATCTCAAATTTTATGAAGACATGCTAATGCTGAGTTAATTCAACATATAATTGCAACACAATTACAGAGGGCATACCACTAGCAACATTGAAGAAACTTTTCCACAATTTGACAAACTAAGATTAGGACAAAATCAATTTAAAATAATATGGCTTTACTTCACCTACTGGAACTCACCTGTTCCACACTTTTTTAATTCTGCAAAGTTCAAGTAGCAGATGAAAATACTGCAGATCAGGGATCAGAATAATTTCTTTAACATCAATGTAAAGAGAGGTTTTTCTTTTGGATTTACAGCCTCTGTGGCCATTATTTCATTTATCCCTTGAACCAGGAAAGCAGCTGACACTGCTGAAATGAATGGGTGTGGCTGGGACCAAATATGATGTCATTTACAAAACACTGTATGATGGAATTTTGTTCCTACACCTTCATGTCCCAGCTTACACTCCAGAAAATAGAGTAAGGTCAATGTCTCATTTTCTAAAGTCAAATCTATTTTCTTGGTCAAAGGAAGTAGATCTACTAGGAAATACTCATACAAATGCTTATCACTAAAGAACAGCTTTGCATTTTGACATATGAATCATTAGGTAATTCTGCAGTTGTAAAAACATCAACAGGGTACATACCTTTGCAAAACTTGATGGTTTTGCTTACTGTGCACCTAAGCTATGATATGGTTTATTTCTCATAGACAATAAAGCTATATAGCATATCACTGTTCAGAATAATGTAAGTAATCACAGCACAGAAAAAAGTATTGGTGTGTCTAAGCATGTCTAAAATTAGTAGAGTAAAATACAGTTTAAAAGATGAAGTTTTATATGTGTGTGTGTGTGTGTGTGTGTGTGTGTGTGTGTGTGTGTGTGTAAATATAGGACCTTACCTGTGATGGATACATGTGAAGGTCTCGGCCAGTACAATACTGTGAACTTTGTGTATAATGTACAATGAAGCTACAGAATTCTAAAAAAAAACACTTCTTTCAATAACAGAGTAGCTTTAACTTAGTGTCACTTTTAATTCATAATTCCATTTTTTAATTTTTCGCTCTTTTTGATCTTAAAATCTAGGGCACAATCACATCTTCACCTATACCTCTACAGGGAGCAAGTCATGCCATTAGCATCTTTACCTGCATCCTTTAGCCTTCTTGGGATGTCTTCCAGGGAAGTAACAAGCGTAGCGTTTCTACCTCTTGGATAGCAAAGTCATCATCTGGCCTCCCCTGAAGATCTTCCCTGAGGCTCTTCAAATATTTGTCATTATTTTCAACAATAGTTCCTCTGTGGTTTGGTTGATGTGTAATCCAATGAATATGTCCCTATGTCCCTCTAATAATGAAAACTTTTCAGTACTAAGTACTACCTATTTTGAACTTCAGAAGAACTTATTTTGGTGAACAGAAACTTCTGTGAAACTCCTCTTAGTGGATTTTTGAGGATTCATTCTTTTGATTTCTGCTATAGGTTCATTTGCTCTTGTGTCTTTTTTACAAATATGTCTCTGGTTTAGTTGCTATAGGATCTCAGAAATTATCTTGGGAACCACCTTCAGGAGCTTAGGAGTACTGCACTAATTCATTCAATGGTTCAAGCTATTTTCCATTTCAAATACTGTCCCACTAATTTTTGCAAATTCCTCATCTTGTCATGGACCTATTTAGTGTTTTCTTCCTAAATCTAATATCATTCATTCACTATTGTAGTAGTGTCTGACTTTCAATTTGGATAGAAGAATTTTCTTCTCCACTGACTGTCAGAGGTCAGAAAGGAATATGTTGTACATTCTGTCTGTTTTCCAATGTTGATCAGTGGAAGTGTTTCAGTAGACACCCTTGTTGAATTTCCCTTTATTTTATTGCCTTCAACAAATCAGATATGCACATGTGTCAGCATCTACTGCCACTTTGTTTTTGTTCAAGATAGTTTTGATTTGTTGTGCTTGGTTTTTTTTTTTTTGAATACATAATTTCCTTATAGCCTCATCTGGCTTGTAACTCTGCATCCCAAGTGCTAGGATTAAAGTTGTATCAATATGTTCATATCCAGATCAATTAAAAATATTTTATTTATTATTTTTATTTTATGTTATGAGTGCTTTGCGTGCATCTATATAAGTGCACCGCATGCATGCAATGCCTGCAGAGGCCTAAAGAGTGTGGCACAGCCCCTGTAAATGGAATTATAGACACCTGTTAGCAGCCATGTGGGTGCTAGAAATTGAATGCAGGACACCTGGAATAGCAGCAGTGTTCTTAACCACTGAGCCTTTTTCTCCAGCCTTCATATCAAGGTCAATATTTAACCATGATTGACATATGCCAATCTAATTTAGATTACTAAAATTGAATAATTCAATATAGTTTTTTTCTCAATGTATCATTTTATTGAATTGCTGTACATTTCATATAATACATCTTAATCATATTTATTTGTTCTCCCACATCTGTAATCCCTCTATAACTCTCTCACCAAATTTCATGCAGTTTTTCATATATGTTAATACCTATAAAGTTGACTTTATGTACACAGATGCCTTTCAGTTCAACCCCATCCACTGGGATCTAGCAAACCTATCTAGGGTCTCTTTCTTAAAGAAGACAAACTCTCCATCACTCAGCAATAATCAGCTTCCAATACGTCCTCAGTGAAAGGTGTGGCCTTCTACCCATTCCCCAAATTCTATGTTGTAATTCACTATGGGTATAGTGAATGATGTCACCGTTACTGCAAGTTCATATGAGTAAGTTCCCATAGGCCTGGAAGATTTAGTTCCTTATGCTCATGAACCAATCCTGACTCTTACAATCTTTCTGCCGCCTCTTTTGTAACAGTCCCAGAGTCATGGGTGGGAGATTTAATACAGGAGTCTTATCCAGGGAGATTCACTCTGCAGTCTCTCATTTTCTATACTTTGGTCAGTTGTGGCCTACTGTAGGCATCACACTCTGCTGCAAGACGAAACATCACTAGTGAGAGTTGAGGGATGTTTTAGTATTCTTTCTGCCTTCTGTTCTGCTATGTTCATGAGCTTTGGTATAGAGGTTCCAATTTGCAGATATATCATGTAGGTCTGGGCATTTCTCTGACACTTATTCTCTGTGTGTGACAGATTGTGGAACTCTTTAAGAGTCTCCATCTCTTGCAAAAATAAGCTTCTTTGATGAGCGTTTACTGGCATACTTGTCTGTAAATATAAGGACTGATATTTAGCATACAGTTAGAAATTACTTTTGTCATGTGTATCTGGCTATGTTTAAGTGTCATTCATGAGGTTCCTGCCGGTGAGAGGGTTTAAGTCCAATTAGATAGCTATTGATTATTGCCAAGATAAATGTCGCTCTATTGTACATCTTTAGATTGTTGTACATAACTGTTGCGGTTATTAGGCTTTAAAGCTAAGGTTGAAACATTGATTGATTTTATCTCTTAGCAGTTCACATAGTATCCTCTAGAAATATGAGATCTAATCTTCAGAGAGGAGGCTTCCAGGTCTATTACAGCACTATTGCTCCAAATCTTGTGTTGAACTATACCCTGTCTTCAGGAATATAGCACTTCTCTTCAAGTTCTATGAGGTAATAAAGTGCTATGGCAATAGCCTGTGTTATTTTGAAAGTCTTTTGGACTTCCAAAGTTATCAGTTTCTTGGACTGATCACTCAAAGGGAGGTCTTTCATGTCTGTCACTGTGTTCGTTATTATACAGTCTTTTGGTGTATAATACTCATGCACTCACGTTCCGATATTGTATGTGTATTTTTCAGGGGGGTTTGTTTCAGTTAATACATTTCCCTCTTTGTTTTTATACCACGTAAGATTTATTTATCTCTCCTTTCTCTCTTCCTGTCTAAGCTCCCTCCACCCTCATAAGTTTAAGTGCACCCATTTCCTGCAGGGAAATACCTGTCTCCTACATATACGTCTCTTGAGTTCCTTCTTCCCCCTTTAGCCAATAGTTCCTTGTATATGCTTCCTTCCTCCCTTCCAAGTTAAATACCCCCTTCTGCCTTGTTTCCTACTATTCTCCTCTCTTGGAATCTTTATTTCCCTTTTCCTGTGTTTACTTTCCATTTTCCCGACTCCTTTTGCTGTAACATCAGCACATATATTCACATATATTGAATTGGTGTTAAGATGCACAACTGAGGGAGAACATATGCCACTTGATTTTCTGAGTCTGTTACTTCACTTAGTAAGAGTTTCTATCTCCATCCATGTACCTGCAAATTTCATAATTTCATCTTACTTTTGAGTAGAACACCGTTGTTTAAATGCATCACATTTTCGTTATTTATCAGTTGAGGGACATTTAGGTTGTTTTTGTTTCTTAGCTATTGTGAAAAGAGCAGCAACAAACATGTATGAACTGGTATCTATCTCTACACTAGAATGAGTCTGCTGGGTATATGCCAAGGAGTAGTGTTCTAGGTTCCTTTCAATTGCTGTGACAAGAAACACTCTAAGCAATACCAACGTACAGAGGAAAGGTTTATTTGGCTTACATCTCCAGGATCACAGTTCATTACTGAGAGAACCCAAGGTAGGAACTCAGGGCAGGAACCTGGAGGCAGGAACAGAAGCACAGGCAAGGAAGGAATGCTGCTTACTGGCTTGATCACCTGACCTATGCTCCGTCTACTTTGTTATACAAGACAGAACAACCTTCCCAGGGGTGGGTGACCTCACCCACAATGAGTTGAGTCCCCGCACAGCACTCAACAATCAAGAAAATGCTCCACAAACATGGTCACAGATCAGTCCAATGGAAGCAATTCCTCAGTTGCAGCTCCCTTTACCCAGCTATCTAGCACATGTGGTATAACCCAATCATAGAGTAGATTATTTTTTACTTTTGTAAGAGTTCTCCACACTGCTTTCCATAGTGATTGCATGAATTTGCATTCCAACCAACAATGAATGAGCTTTTCCCTTTCCTAAATCCTCTCAGGCATTTGATGTCTTTTTTTTTTCTTGATGTTTGTCAGTCTGACTGGGGTAATGTTTAGGTTAAAAGAATAGTGAATCCATCTGTCATGGTTGTAGTTAAGCACTATGGTGTAGAATTAAGATCATGGTGAATCTAAACCATCACAGTATTTTCCTTATCAAGAAGAAAACCATTAGTGGAAAATAGTTCTCCGTACAGCACCTCTGTAGGCTTAAGTCTTATATATGGAGAATATGATCCCTTGAACTAGTAAAGAAACGCACCAGTCATTTTAATTTTTGCACACCCAATAGGGATGATTAGTTTTATGTGTGATCTTTTCTAAGCAAAGTACATAGGTATCTGGTGAAACACCATAAAGAAGTTGCGGTGAAGATACCTTTGAATTTGATTTTACACTTATCGGTATATTTCAGAAAAATTTGAGACAGAGATAAAGAACAGATAAGGTTACCTTGGAAAGGAGTTGTATAACTACGTGTAGTTTCTCTGTGTGCTTGTGGGAATGACTGTAGGTATGGGAAAGTTGGTGGAGACAAGTGAATATTATTAGCAATAAGCATAAAAATTAAAAAGAATAGTAAGTACAACATATTGACATGCTTCCAACTCTTTGCTAACTGTATTGTATAGCTAAATCATTTGGGGAGCCATTGCCTCCAGGCAAAACAATATGGATCCAAACTAAACTAATAGAGTTCACTCCATGCATATTTATTATTTAGTCAGTGACAGATCTTTTTTCTTTACTTCAGTCAATACCTCCATAAACTATGTATGTTCCTTGACCTTATGGACTTTAAATTTAGTGGAAATTATGAAGAACTAAATTAATTTAAACAATGTTTTGTTTTTACTAAATTCATGAAACAAGTAAGTCTGAAAAGTCTAATCTGATCAACAGTAAATGGCTGAAATTATTATAATTTTCAATATAAATTCTGTTGAAAATTTTTATATTTTTGATGAAATAATTCATTTAATATCACAAGTGCTGGCATGCCTTCCCAGTGAGAACAGAATATATCCTGTTTTGAATTCTAAGATAAAATAAATCTCTCTTAACTTAAATCATTTCTAATAAGATATTTGGTCACAGCAATAATAAAAGTCAATGGGGGCTGGAGCGATATCTCAGGAATTGAGAGCATTCGCTACCTTTGCAGAATATCCAGGGTTGATTCCCAGTACCCACATGGTAGCCAATAACCTTCCGTAACTCCAGTTCCAGGGGATCTGACACACCCTTCTGAACTCCAAGGGCTTTGCACAACAGGGGTTCATTAACAGACATGTAGACAACACCCTCATACACATGGAATACATAAAAATGTTTAAAAATTAAAAAAAAATAATCTTATTCATTTAAACAAATTCCACTGTCAAAGAAGTTGTAAAAACCTCAAAATGCAAGTTTGTTTGATGTACGTCCATCGTAGGATCTTAAGAGAATGCATAGGGCATAAATTTTGCATGTTAGGATGTGCAAAATTCAATTTTGTGTCGGCTAGTAATTACACTTTACAAATGCTTGTATCTTAGAAAATTATTTTGTTATTATTTACATCGTGTTATAATGGGGATTGGTTCCAATTTTGCCTAAAATAAGTCAAATCTTCTATTTGAACATCAAGGATGCAGCTCAAAATATTTGAAGATATTGACTAACAGAATTAAAGTTAGAAAACTATAAGTAGTTGTTTTACCCCTGCAATATAACAAAAGGGTGAAATAAATTAAGGCATTGGAGCGGAGTGATTTGCAATACCTTTATTGGGATTTGCTTTCTCAGGCTTAAAAGGCAAATGCTTTGATATATTTTCTTTTCTCCGTGATCATTTTAATTACTACAAAATTTCCAGTACAGTGGCATTATCCTCAGTTACAACCATCTCTTGAATATTTTTCATTTCCCAAAGTTGGCATCATGTACATCCCGAGCTGGAGCTCTCTAGGCCCCCGCTTTGTGCCACTTTTGCCACTCACCATTCTGCTTCTTGTCGCTACTGATCTCGCTATTCTAGTTCTTCAAATACATAAGAATTACAGTATTTCTCGTTCTCAGATTGGGTTACTTTGTTTGTCATAGTATCTGCAAGACTTATTTATGTAGTAACAGATCAAGATTTTCATAGTTTTATAGTGAATAGCATTCCATTAATAATGTATATGTTGAACTGTGCTTATTCACCCATTCATTAATATTAAGTATTGCAAGAGCCAGAAGCAAGGGACGACTACAAGGGACATGTCTTCTGGACATAGAATAGAAGGTATACATATGAACCTCCAGGAGTTCTGACAATATGCACAAGACCCGAACAAGTCCAAATCAGACAAAATCCCTGCACAGAGGAGGGGATAGAGGTAAGAAGTTGAACCCATAGCTGAAGAGCTAATGGCAGTTGATAGCTAATGGGTTAGGGTGTGTCAAAAGTGATAGGGTACAGCCTAATTAACACCTTTAAGCACAAGTTTCTTCACTCCTAGAATATTCCTAAACATATGTGAGTTGCTACAATATTTATCTGAATATTTAAACTCTAGCACCAAGCCTGTCTTGCAGACTCTGCTTGACACAGCGACTAAGAACAAACACAATTTCATTAAGCATATCTTTTAAAGTCAGCAAATTTTCTCTTGAATGCATTTTTTATCTCTCTTTTTGCTTCTTTACCAACTGGAATTGTTTACTTGCTATAAAAAACTGAAATAACAAAGAATTCATAAAATATTAGGTCATTCCATGTCATACAACTGATACCGAACAAATCAAACCATATGGTTTTACTTCTTTTGTAGCAATATAATGTTTCAAGTATTATTACTTTTTTTACTTCATAATTATTTTCTCACCCACAATAAATTGGATTTTAAATTGTTCCTCCTGATATATTTTTAAATGTCACTTTTTAATGTTTTAAAATCTTATCTGTGTCCATTGAACGTTTCTCAATCAAGGCATGATACAAGGCAGACGCCAGTCATTGCTTAACTTTGTGTGAGCAAACTATATAGTATAGTATAGTACTTTATAGTATAGTATATATTAATCAAATATATAGTATAGTATATTAATCAAATCCTATTTTTAATAAACCAGGAGATGCTATCAATAAAGATGGAATGTGACATGTTGCTGATTCATTGCTTACAAGCACTCTTTGGAAAGCCTTTATTCACATCCACACAAGAAATACACTGGAAGTTTAACAAAAGGAAGATGGAATATTTATCTAGGAAGTCTTTATAACAGCTAAAAAATGAACAAACAAAGCAAATAAACAGCGTCACAGCCAGGGAAGGAATCAATGCTGATGTGATTTTTCCGGCAGTAATCGTGCTTTATTTCACTGTGTATTTTTCAATAAAAACCAATAAAAGATCATTTTAAGAGTATTTCTACTCTGTGGCCACAAATGTAACATATTCTGTGAAAGCATATTCATTCTTCAAATATCATGGCTCATTAACAAGATAGAAGATGATTAGAAGTCTTGGTTATTAAAAGAATATTGAAGATATTTATAAAATTTTAACATTCAGATTTTGATAAATATACTTGATGTTATCTTTTATCAATTAGTTAAATCATGATTTCCTAAACCTGTCTAACTGATCTTGACTCATCAATTGTTAGTTTATTAGTAAACTATAACTTCTATAATGGAACCATATTTTCCACTTCCTATTAGAAAACAAATTTCCATTGATTGGAAACATAACTTGTTATTCATTTGTTTATGTTTAATTCATTTTTAGGTCAAGAAAATTCTTTTGGCATAACAAAAAGGTCCAGTTCAAATGAATAGAAGTATTTTTATACAACATTTCAAAAAGTTTCTAATTAATTCAATAATATTTAACTTCATTATTTATCATTTATATTATTATTAGGTATATTTTACCAAATATTCTATATAACTTACTTTAAGATGTGAAAACTATTATAGCAAATCCAATAGTTATAATAGAAGTCAGAGAGTAAAAAGACTAACTTTATCATGACAGTCACCTGTCACTTTGACAAGTAAAGAAGACCTTCACAGAAAAGACCCAGACCTCTCAGTTTACATAGTGGTTATGGGAATTTTAATCTGATTGCATTTATATGGACTAAGTTACAAGGTAAAGAGGGTTTTCGCAAGACTGGGTGAGGTTAATGCATAGAATTCTGAAGATGAAGCAGGTCAAATCCAAGATTTATTCAGGTATAGTACATATAGATTTGATATATGTTTCTTATAAATCCAAACTCTTCCTCACCTGAGTCTCCTGTTCTCTCTGGGAAAGGAAACCTCCTAGTGACTATCAACATTCCAGATTTCTCTTCAAATGCTGTAAACAGGGAATTGACGTATAATTTGGCTTGCTACATCAAAAATGCCACTGCCAGGATGCCTTTAAAAGAAATGAATTCTTGCAGTAATAGGAAACTGGAAGTCCAGGATCATCGACTAGTGCACTACGTGAGTCAATTCTTTAAGATAACTATGTTCATTGATAGACAACTGCTTTTTTTTGTACCTCATATAGTACACCTCACCCTGTATACACATGTAATGAGAGAGAGAGAGAGAGAGAGAGCCTAAAAACCCTCCAGAATTCATCAAAAATCGAAATTACTCCTGAACACCCACCTTCAAATGCTATCATATTGGGAAATATGTCTTTGACATATTTAATTTAGGGAAGCAAAGACATTTGGTCAATAAGAATCCACAAATCCATAACTTGATAATGTCAACTTGAAAAGTTCTGTCTAATATTTAATATCTTAAAACTCAGAGGCTTCACATTCACATTCATGAACTATCTTATAATTTCAACAGGTAAAACTGGCAAATTTGTTCTCAGAGCATATACAATTTAACATCCTCTCTTAGTTATGACCCTGACTTTCATGTAGAAAATTTCTAGTTACTTTAAGAGCCTGTGTTAGTTACTTTTCTCTTTTTTCAATATACAGTTTGTTGAATTTTTGTGCAATTCATAAATAAAGCTTAATCATATTTAGACCTCCTCCTACCTGAACCACAACAGGATTTCATATATTCTGTCATATGTGTTAAGTCCTATCAAGTCAAGTTGTTGTATCCAGATGTCCCTCAGTGTGAATTTATCCATCAGAACCTGGTCAGCCCATCTAGTATCACTATAGTAAAGAAGACCAACTCCCTCATTCAGCAGTGATCAGTTGTCAGTAGTTTCTTATTGTCATGTCAGTTACTGTTATGTCTCACCACTAGCTTGAGTGGACTTTGGGGGGCCAGCCTGAGGGGTTGGGTGAGTAGACGCAGAGTCAAGCCACAGACTCCAAGAGTTGGATGCAAGCCAAGTGCGAGACACTGCAAACTTGTATATTGAATAGGTGCACAAGCTCTTATAGGCCTGGATAGCCAATGACCTTATGGGGTGGGGTCCCAAATACAGCCATCAGTATGATTGTCACTAGATAGGTAGGTTCTTTCCAGGTGCTGGTCTCACAACTAGCCAGAAAATAATGCCACATACACAGGAACCATTCCTCTATTCTTCCTAGTAGGTGGCCTGGCTAGGCCCACCTTGCATTATGCCCAACAGTTCCTCAGCTAAAGTTGGCGTCTTGTGCCTATTTTTACAACTCTATGCTGATTTTTGTTTAATTGAGTTTGCCTGGGTCTTGCACAGGCTGCCACTATTAATGTTAATTCATGTTTACAAGTTCCCAGAAGCCTGGAAGACTCTGTTTCCTTATGAACATTCACCATCTTTCTGCTCACACTTCTACCATGATTCCTAAGACTGGGTAGGTGAGATATAATGTGTCATATTCAGAGACATGCACTCTGCAGTTTCTTATTCTCTACAGTTTTTCTAGGTATGTTCTGTGTTCATTGCCCTCTTTTGCATGAATTACCTCACTGGTGGGATTTGAGGGATGCATTGGAATTCTCTCAATCACTGTTCTGCTATATTATGGGACCTTAGGTGTAGAAGTTCCATTGTAGATGTGTTATGTACGGCTGAACATCTCAGAAACATTCTCTGTGCGAAACCAGTTGTAGAATTCTGTTATAGTCTCCATCTGTTCCAAAAAGAAGCTTCATTGATGAGTAGTGAATTATATCCTTGTCTATAAATATAAGAACAATATATAGCACAGAGTAAGAAATTAAATGTCTAGGGATGTGGCAGAAATACATGTTCTCTAGGATCTATGACCTCTCCAGCTTTGTGTATATGACTGTTTACAGTGACACATGTAAGTTTCCTCCAACTGAGCGGGATTTAAGTCAAATTGCGTAGCTGTTGGTTAGTCCTCATATGACAGTGTCACTACTGCCCCAACAGAGATAACTTTCTGTGTAAGGCATTATGGTTCTGGATATTTGACTTTAGGACTGGGTTCAATCATTGATTGTTTTTCTCCCTTAGCAGCTTGCATAGTATCATCTAAATAATGAGAGCTAGTCTTCAGGGAAAAGGCTTATAGTTGAGCTCCTATTCCATTACTCCAAATTCTGTGTCTAAACTATGACCTGTTCTCAGGAATAGGATCTTACCTTTGAATTCTGGGAGATAACTAGGGGCTCTGGCCATAGCCTGTGTTATTTTGGGAGTCTCTGGAACTACGCTGACCAAGCACTCAGAAGGAAGTCTCTTCTGTCTGGCACTGTACTTCTTGCCATACAGCACCAAGATATATACCTGCACTAATTTTCAGACTCTCTATGTGTATTTCTCAAGAGTTTCTCAAACCAACACAATTCTCTTTGTCCTACCACACCTACTCATTTTCCATTCATCTCTTCTCTCTCCCCACAGTACCACCTTCTTCATCCTTCCCCAGTCTAAGTGCCCACATTATCCCCACCCTCTCCAGAAAACACCCCCTCCCTCATTCACTCTCTCCTAAGTTCCTTCACTACCCACCCCATGGTCTCCTGTACGCCTCTTCCTTCCTCCTCCTAACCAGACATTCTCACTTTCCCAACTTCTTCTCCAGTAGCACCTTTTGCCTACTATGCCCTTCTTTCAGTCTTTCTCTTTCTCTTTATCTCTGTGTTTCCTTTCCATTTTCCTGGATTCTTGTGTTACATCAGGATATATACTCACATATAAGGGATTGTTGTTGCAATCCACAAATAAAGGAGAATATATTACTTGCTTTTCTGAGTTCGTGTTACTTCATTTAATACAACAGTCTCTAGTTCTGTCCATTTACCTGCAAGTTTCATTACTTCATCTTTTCTTACTGTTAAATAGAACTGCATTGTATAAATGTATCACATTTTCATTATCCTTTTGTCAGGTCAGTTGAGAAACATTTAGATTATTTCCATTTATTATCTATTGTGAAGAAAACAGCAACAAATATGGACGCACAGGTACCTCTACATTGGAATGAGTCTATTGAGTGTAGCTGGGTCATATGGTAGATTCAGTTTTAGTTTTTGAGAGTTTTCCAGAATGCTTTCCACAGTAATTGCATGAGTTTGCATTCTAAACAGCAGTGAATGAGTGTTCTTCAGATCCTTGCCAACATTTGGTTCCTTTTGTTCTCTTTATCTTAGCCAGTCTGACTGGGTAAGATGGAATCTTAAAGTGTTTCTTTTCTGCATTTCTCTAATTACTAAGGGTGTTTAACACTTTTTAAGGTGTTTCTAAGCCATTGTTAATTCCTGATTTGAAAACTCTGTGTTCAGGTCTGTAGTCCATCTTAGTTGGATAATTTATTTTTTGTTTCGTTGTGTTTTTTGATTTATTTGCATATTCTGAACATTAATTCTGTCAGACGTGCTGCAGGTAAATATTTTCTCCCACACACTCAGGTTTTCTCTTTACTTCCTTGTGTATTTCTTTTGTTGTGGAGAAGCTGTGTAGTTTAATGGAGTTCCAAAGGTTGATCATTTGGTTTTAATGCATGGACACCTGATGTCTTATTTAGAAAGTCCTTTCTATACTTATATTTTGTAGGGCAAGGTCTATGTTTCTTCCAGAAGTCTAAGAGTTTCAAGTTTTGTATTGAGGTCTTTGATCCATTTGGTGTTGACTGTTGTGCACACTAAAGGATATGTATCTAATTTCATTCTTCATTAGGTGGAGGTCTAGTTTTGTCAGAACTTTTCATTGAAGATACTCTTTCTTCCATTGCAATTTCTTGTCACTTTTGGCAAATATCTCTACTGAGGTTTGGGTGTTTTATTTTGTTCCATAAATCTACTTGTCTATTTTGTGCCAATACCTTGCTGTTTTATGACTACAGCTCTTAATATAATTTAATATCAGGTATGGTGACGCCCCATCATTTTTAACTCAAGATTACTTTAGACATTCAGAATCTTTTGTGATTCCATATGAATTTTAGAAATTTTTTCTAGTTCTGTGAAGAATGTAATAGGTATTTCATCTGCGACTAATGATAATTTGACCATCTTTTTTTTTTCCAATTAGTAATCCCTTAATTTCCTTCTGTTTTCTTACTGCTCTTCAAAGAGTTTCAAGCAGTATCTTTAAAAAAAGTGTAGATAGTAGACAGACCTGTCTGGTTTCTAATTTTAATGGAATGCTTCCATTTTTTCTCCATTAAAAATATGTTGGTCAGAAGTTTGTTGTTTATAGGCTTAATTATGTTGAGATATGTTCCCTCCAACCACATTGTCTAGAAGCCTTTTATCGTGAATTATTGGTTGGATTTTGTCAAAGGCCTTTTAAGTGTGCTTTAACAGACTCTGTGGTTCACAAAGATCCTAGCCTGAGACACTGTTTAGTTTTTAAAACATGATATTACCAATCAGTTTAAGCAACAGAAAGATCCATTTTCCTTGAAGTTGCATTCAGGAATAGGCTCCAGGCATTTCCCCTGATTTTTTGAAACATAATATCTGGATTTATTCTTTGAGAATGTCATATAGGCATGTAATGGATTTTGACTGACTCCCTGATCTCACTCCTCAAAAAATCTCCAAACACATCATTTTCCCAATTTAAACAAAACTTTTTTATTTATTGAATCATAGTGTTTCATACAGAACATTTCAATCAATCATAATCACCTTTATACCTCTTTCCCACCAGCACTCTCATAACCCCCCAACTGGAATCCATCTATTCTTTCATCTGTATTAAGTTTTATTGTGTCAAGTTAGCTTCCCCAAATGACCTCGTTCCCGTTTATCCACTGAAATCTAGTCAGCCTACCTATAGTACCCCACTTTAGGAAGATTAGCTCATCCTCACCCAACAGTAATCAGTCGTCAATATTTCTTAAGCAAAGAATGGGGTCTGCTACCCATTTCCCTCAGTTCTATGCTGGGCTTTTGTCTGCTTGAGTTTGAAAGGGCCTTAAGCATGCCAAAATCATTATTGTGGCTTCATATGAACAGGGTCCCAGGAGCTTGTAGGGCTCTCTTTCCTTGTGGTCATGCAACTAGTTCACTGACTCTTTAAATCTTCTTTCCCCTCTTCCGCAAAAGTCTCTGAGTTCTGCATGAGTTGATAGTTAATATGAGCCTGTCCAGGTACCTGCAATCAGCAGATTTCTAATCTCCATGATTTAGCCATATGTGACCTTTTGTGCTACTGGTCATTTGTTGCATGAGGGTGCCTCATTAACAAGATTTGAGAGATTCATTAGTGATTTCTTTTATTGGGATACTTGACTCTAAATATAAGAAAAAACTTGCATTATTAAGGAGTTACATTAGCATAGGAATGTGACAGCCTTGGGGATTTCTCTAAGATGAATAACCTCTCCAGTCATGTGTATTTGACGATTATTAAACTGCCACGCATGAGTTTCCTCCCTTTGAGTGAGCTCTAGAACCAATTAGTACCTGTTGATTGGCACCAATATAAAAGTGACACTACTGTACCAGAGTTGAATGCTGTGTCAGTAATCAATGAATTTATCTGGTCATGAAGTTGGTAATTAGCAATGGACTGATGTTCTCCCTTGGATACTTGCATAGTGCTCTCCTCAGCTATGATTGCTAGCCTACAGGGGAGTGGCTCCCATGTCAGTTCCAGCTCCATTGCTCAAATCCAATCTTTGAAGGATGTCTTCAGCATTAATGTCTTGTCTTCAAGTGCTGGGAGGCAGTACAGGTCTGTGCATTTTTGGAAGTGTATTGGACCACCATGGCCAACAACTCAAAGGAAAATTTCTCTTGTCTGGCACCGTTTCTTGTTATGTAACCTTCAGCTATGCGCATGGACTCATGTAGAGATAGTGTATGTGGAATCTGTCGTTACATTTTTAGACTAATAGGATTCCCTCTTGGGCTTTACACTAGTTAAGCACTATTTATCTTCTCTCTTTCTCTATCTCTCTCTCTTTCTGTCTCTCTCCCTGTCTAACTTTTCCTCCACAACATCCTCATTTAAAGTCCCCATCTTCCCCCTTTCTACTTTGATAATTCCAGTCTCCTAAGCCCCCACCTTCCTTCAGCTCCTTTACCTTTATCTCTGTATTTCCTTGTATAACCATCCTTCCACACTTTCATTTAAATACCCCCTTTTTATATATTTCTCCCTTAGTAACACCTGTTTCCTATTACTCTTCTCTAGTAGGCTGTTACTTTCCCTTTAACTCCTTGGTTTCTTTCTATTTTCCTGGTTCCTGTAGTTACATCAGGATATATACTCACATATAATGATTTGTTACTAGGATCCACACATAAGAGAGAACATACATCGTTTGTCTTTCTGTTTCTGTGTTACTTCACTTATCATAACAGTTTCTAGTTCCAATCATTTACCTGCAAATGTCATGATTTCATCCTTCTTTATTACTGAGTAGAAATCTCTTATGTAAATGTAGCACATTTTCCTAATCCACTTGTCAGTTGAGGGACACTTAGGTTGCTTCCCTCTCTTAGTTACTATGAAAAGAGTACACAGATGTACAAGTATCTCTGCAATCAGATGAGTCCATTTGGTATTTGCCAAGAAGTGGTATAACAGGGTCAAAAGGTAGATTCATTTTTAGTTTTAAGAGTTCTTCACACTGTTTTCCATAGGGGTTGCATGAGTTTACAATTCCCCTAGCAATGAATGAACATTTTTCTTGTCCCGCATGCTCTCCATCATTTGCTATAATTTGTTCTCTTGATCTTAACCAGTCTGGCTGGGGGTGAAATGAAATCTTAAGGGGTTTAATTTGCATTTCTCTAATTACTAAATATGTTAAGTAATTTTTTAAAATGTTTCTCAGCCATCTTTATTTCTTTGTTTTGAGAACTCTCAAAACTTCAACATTAGTGTCTTGTCTTCAAGTTCTGGGACGCAATAAAGGTCTGTGTAATTGTGGAAGTTTCTCAAAAGAAAGAAATAAAGATGGCTGAGAAACATTTTAAAAATTACTCATCAGCTTAACCCTTCTTTTCAGTGGGTCACTCAGATTCTTGATTCTTTGTTTTTTGAGTTCTTTATGAATTCTGGATGTTAAAGTGCTGTCAGATATATCACTATTGAAGATTTTCTACCATTATTTGGGTTTCCCCTGACTTCCTTGGTTGTTTCTTTTGCTATACAAAAGCATTTATTTTAATGAGGACCTACTTGTTGGGTATTGATCTTAATTCCTGATCAACTGCTGTCTGATTTAGGAAGTCATTTCCTACTTCTTTAACTTTTAGGATACTGTCAACATTTTCTTCTAACAGTTTCAGAATTTCAGGTTTCACATTGAGGTCTTTGATCCATTTGGAGTTGACTTTCATACAAGGTGAAATATAAAAGTCTAGTTTCATTCTTCTACAGGCAGAGATCCAGTTTTGCCAGCACCATTTGCTGAAAATGCAATCTTTCCTCCAGTGAATGTTCTTGGCCTCTTTGTCAACTATCAGATGGCTGAAATTTCATGTACTAAAGTTTGAGTGGGGGCTTGGGTGGGGTTGCTGCTTCAGGGGTATGGAATGGAGACACAGTGGGCAGAATCAGATTTACCAGGGAAGAAGGCTGGTCTCCATCATTCAAGGCAAGTTGGGCATGGAAACTGCCAGCATAGAAATCTGGTCTCAGGAATGAAATTGCAAGTTGGCATGGGGGAAAGCCAAGGAAAGCTCTAATAAACTAGACTGAAAAATTGAGGTGGTCTGAATACAGGTTTCAGGATGCAGTGGATGGGTCTGGACTAAGAGTAGTCTAGGATCTTGGGTACTAAAAGTAGGAGCAGGGTTTTGCCTTAGAGTAGAAAGAAGGGACATGAGGCTGGAGCGAGAATGTAGTCTAGTGAGAGGGGAGTGGAAGTACAATGAATTGGTCAGACTCACCAGTGAAGAAGCCTGCTCATAGAAATTAAAGGTAGGTTGCAGGGAGGAGACAGACAATTAGATGGGAGGTCACAGGAGTGCAATGGCAAGTTGTGGTTGGGGACAGCCTGTGAAGGCTCTAAAAATTGAGCTAGTCTGAGCACGGGGTTCAGGATGCAGTAGGTGAGTCTGGAGGAAGAAAGCTGTCTAGTATTGTGGTAGTAAGAGTAGGAGAGGGCCTGTACCCAAGGTGAGAAAGCACATGTGGAGATATTGTATGTGTAAAGTTTCTGTATGCTTTGGAATTAATAAATTTCCTTCTGGTTTTTCACACCAGCTAAGTATTAATGATCGCTCGTCTCTCCCTATCTAATCCTTCCTTGTCTCTTCCCATTTAATTGCCCCCATTGCATCCTTTCCTCCTTGATAACGTCTCTTCCCTGTTTCTCTCCCTTAGACTCCCTTTTATCTTTTACCTTCCCAGTTCCTTTCAGTTTTCCTTGTTCCTGAAGTTACGTCATGATATATAGTCATATATAAGGATTTTGTGCTACAATCCAAAATACATAAAGGAGAATATGTATCTTTTTTCCTCCATCTGTGTTACTTCACTTAGTAATAACAGATTATTTTTCTATACATTCACAGAAAATTCATGGTCTTGTCTTTCTTTACCACTGAGTGAAACTCCATTGTGTAAATGTGCTACGTCCTCATTGTCCACTTATCATCGGAGGGACACTTAGGTTGCTTCCATTTCTTAGTTACTGTAGAAAGAACAGCAATAAACACGGATGTGCAAATATCTCTGCAGTAGAATAAGTCCTTTGGGCTTCATTTCTTTCTGCCCATTTTCTGGCCTTTTTCATTTTAGATATTCATTAGAGTAAGAATAAAGAACCATACTATAGGCTCAGTATTATGATGTTTTGAAATTTGTCCCATTAAATAAATTGGTCCTTCACTCTTCAATTTACCTTCAGGCAAGTTCTTGGGACATGGGCAGAATGTAGTCGGACTATTTGTTAAAATATCACCTTAATGTCCTCTCTTCTAGTTGCTAATAGATTTCTTCCTCTCCTCTGAAAACTTATGATCCAGGCTTTCACTCTCCACATTACTTTCAGAGTTTCTGTGTCCAGGCTTCTACTGTACTGGCCCATTAACTCCTGCTGACAGCAGTCAAGGGGTTTTCTAGTCCAAATACTGGAAAGTTTTCCATATTCCTCTCTCCAAACTACATATTAGGTTCTTCATGGTACTGACTTCATTCATTATAACAAGTTAATTTTTAGTTATTTTTGGTTGTGGTGGTGAAATATTATGACCCAAAGAAACACACAAGAATTACTTCACCATAAAGTTCCCTAGTTCTAGGTGTCCACAATGGCAAGGAAGGCATTGTTTGTTGGTAGAAGTAGGAAGTTAGCAGATTGCATTTCTTCGACACAGAGGAAGCATCAGGGTGGAGGGACAGTAATTGGTGCAAGGACATCAACCTTCAAAGGTCACGCATAATGTACTTCCTTCATCAATGCTCCACCTAGTAAAAATTCCATAATCTCCCCTAACAAGGGTACTACCTGGGAACCATGTGCTCAAATTCATAAAATATGGGGAATATTTCATTCAAATCACCACACCTAGCCTCTACATTCTCCATCTGGAGATATTAAATGACTTAAAATTTTCTCAGGCATTACTGACAGTTTTGTTGAAGTGCACACAAATTCTTATCCGTTTTTCACGCATTCTCTTGATAGTCACATAGAGTAATTCTACTTTCTTAAAAACTCAGTCACTTCATTCGTAAATGTTTTTCTTTTTTTCTCTTTCTTTTATTTGTGGTCAGTTTTCAAGTCTGGGTATTATTTTGTAGCTCTTTCTGGTCCTCACTCAGCAAAATTACCCTACTGTGTATAAAGCATTCAACAAAAGGTTTATTCTGCTCAGAGTTTTAGTGTGGATAAAAACTGAAACTACATCCATAGAACAGGCAGCAATTGGCTCACAGGCCTCCAACCCAATATTCTTTGAGTGGCAGTTGGGAGAATTCAGAACCTATAACACCTTTATACCAGTGTTCTCTAGTTTATCTTTTAATATATGGAGCTTTCTCAGATGCCTAATGTTGAGAACTGCAATCAGCTCTTGACAGCCACTGGATGATGGCTATGGTCAGGCAACCATGAGTGTTACCACGGGGAATAAGTGAGCAGTCCTGCTTTGTAGATGAGTACCCAGACTGACTTGGCTCAGTTGCTGCACATGGGCTGCCAGGCTCAAATAGTGTGTGTGGGCAGTCCATCCAGCATCTCACTGCCTGTGTCTTGCTTTGCCTTCTTGGCTTCCCAGTTATTATGTCTCTTACTTGCTGTGACCTGAGTACAGAATTTTGAGATCACTATAGAAATTTCAAGATTATTACTGAGATGACGTGGTCATGTTTCTAGGTCCTTGTGTTGGGAGTTTGTCACTGTCATTCATTGCTCTCACATTGTGCTGCATTTTGGCTTCTCCATTAGTTTGTTTCCTCTTCCTGTGTTTATAATTTTGAGATTAATATAGAAGTATCTATGGTCCCAAGAATATTAATCTTGCTTTATAAAGTTCTTCATATGGTCCATTAGATGCACTCAGTCTCTCAGTACACTTGAGGCCCTGAGACTAACTAGGGTACACCTCATTCCACCACCATCACTTTTAAGCATAAACATATTTTACTCAGTAATCTAGTTTAATATGAAGTATATAGCTTTTGATCTCCAAAACAATAGTTTTATAACAACTAAATGTCTATTTCTAAACATGTTTGCACATTTCAATTGGCATATTTTAAGTATAAAACACTAGTACATGTTATTAAACATTTCTAGCTCAAATACTATAAAAGAATATTATGAGATAAAATAGAAGAGTTCCATTTAACTGTATGCCTTTAGAGAAAACATGTGTTCCTTTGATAGGAATTCAGGCCTGCAGCTAGACATCCTGTCAGATAACTACCAATCCTCTCCAGAGTACCTAGTTTGGAAAATGAGGCAGTCATTATCAAAGAGGGCACAGAAAATCTGATCTTTAAACTCTATGCATGCTATATTCTGATCAACAGTACTATTAGTAATCAAAAATAACTTGGTTCTAGCTCCCTGAAATTGTGTTATAAGTTACTAAATTAGCTAAATTGAGTTGACATATGTATGAGTTTTAATGATATTGAATCTTATTTAAAATCAAACAATAATGTAGGAGACAGAAGTCATTCACAAGGCTTATGAATAATATAACAAATCAAATGTGAGAAGACGAAATATTTTATACATAAGTATAAAAACAGAGAGGAATAGGTATTTTCTTGTCAATCTCAGAATTAAAGCTCTTGGTTAAACTATATTTTCTATTTTGTAAATTCGGAAGACTTGATCACCCCTTTAGAATATCAGTTATTTATTTTCATTCATTAATTCAGTGCAATAGAAAGCATATTTTTAAAACATAACTTTCGCCTGGCATGGCATTACACGCCTTTAGTTCTAGCACATGGGAGGCCAAGGCAGCTGGTTATCTGTGGGACTAAGGCTAGTCTGGTCTCCATAGTGAGTTCCAGGTCAACTGTTGCTCTCTGAGGGCAAGAACACCCTCTCTCAACTGACTTTCCTCAAAAAATCCAAAAGCAAAACAAACAACACGAAAAACAAACACAAAACAACATAAACCCTGAGCAACAAAGAGAAACTTACATTTGACAGTAAATATGATGTATTAAAATCTCTTTATTGTTGCAACATGAAATAAATTGAATTATATGATATAAGAGGTCAGCAATATTTGGCAATAATAAAAACCAAATAAGAGATGGAGGTCAGTTCCAGCTCAAATCCTCTAAAACCTGTGTTTGAAATATATGGTATCTTCTGTGATAGGATTTTTGTCTTCATGTTTTAGGGAGGCAACCAATGTCATTGGTAATAACTTTTGTGTAAGTAGTTGTGGAGTGTCCATAACAACAACGTAAAGTGAGGTTCCCTGTGCCTGGTACTGGGGTTTGTTACATAATGTACATTTCTTGGGTGAAGCTTTATCACTCCATGTAGGAAGCTTATAAAACACAATGGTTCCTACGGTGTTTTTTAACTCTCCTTCCTCCCGTCCCCTCTGTGTAACCCCGCTTCTCTCCACAGTTAGTCCCTTCCATCATTTTTTCTGTCTCACCTTGTTAACAACTATGTCCTACTGCCCACTTCTCTAGAGCTATTCCTTCCTCCCTCCCCGTTGTTCTCATAAAATGAAAACGTTATATGAGAACTTTCGAGGAAGAAATGCAATTTATAATCTTAGCAAGTTGTAAAAGCTAAAAATCACAACAGTTGCCAGCCCAGCACGATATTCTCAATGGATCAATAGTAGCATTTTTAACGTGAGGTTCCCAAAGCTGAGTAATTGGACTTAAGGCCTGCGTAACAGGATGGAATTCATGCCTGTAAGTACAAACCTAGCAAAATACCCATGGATCAGAAGGTCTTACATACTAGAGAAGAACCCACTACTGCCACTCTACTAATATAATTTTCAAAATATAATTTCTTACTGTATTCCAAATACTTATCCTTATACTTGCACGTAAGGGTGCCTCTCACTCCTCATCAAAGAAACTTCTTTTGGAACAAATACAGACTTTTACAGACATCCACATCTGGTCAAATTCAGATAATAAGTTGCTTTGGTATACTTAGCCCCGACTGAAACATACATCATACAATGCCTGTACCGAAGGATCAGATAAGATATAAAGAAGAGTTGGGAGACGATAAGAGCCAGAAAATTAGAATACCTGCTTTTACTGTGTTATATAGATGTTATGAGAAAGGTGCATCCATGAAATGTCAGCTCTAGTGTTGTCTAAAAGAAGACCTGCATGGTGATGACACCACTTGGTGGGGAAAATTTCAGAATTTCTACCTTCTAGAGGTGAGTTACAGGCAAACAATGACTGCTGAGAGTATCAGTTTTTTCTAGGGAAAAGTTCCTCCAAAGTTTATCCAGTCGTGAGTGGTCAGCCTTATACACATGTACATAGGAGTAACACTAAATGAGTTAAGGAGGTTATAAACATATATGCATATACATATATATATATATACATATACATATATATACATGCATATGTGTTTACATATATATGTAATAATAGTAAAAAGAAAAGTTCATGAAATTGGGAGACAGTGACAGGTCACATGGAAGGAGTTCAAGAGTACATAAAGTTGGAAATGATGTAAATGCAGTATACATATATGAAAATTACAGAAATAAAGTATTTAATTGTAAGAACTAAACAAAATAAATAAAACTTTGAGGCACTTATATTCCTTACGTTCTAACATGAATTATGCTCTATGTTGTTATCTCATTAATTTCTCTTAATACTATCCTTTAAGTTTTCAGAATTAAATTATATTCTCAATAAAGTTATTTCCATTTTATGTTTTGAGGTTGATATCATGCTTATAATAGTCACCTATGCATGTAACTTATGCTACCATTCTTATGTTTGTGAGTATTAGTTAAAAGCTATTTGGTGAATAAAGTCATTCACTATTTCAAATTTGAAAATCTTCACTGAAGGAAATGAAATATTGCAGGAGATTGTATAGAAATAACCAAACACTTTCAGAGGGATTTAAGGCTCACTCCACAAGGAAAGTACACAGCTGTACTCCAAATTTGGCAAAATACACATGATTAGGGAGCTCACAGTCCTCAAGGGTGAAACAACTGCTATTGATTTTCTAAATGGACTTATTATCAAACTGTGCTCTAAATTAGCATCTTTTGGGCCTTAGGTTAGATACACTCTCAGGTCTTATTAAAGTTTTTTTTTTTTTCCATTGTGTTGTGGTTAATGCAGAAACTCACATCAAAGTGAAGAGAATGAGTTACTGTGATGCTTTTGGTCACAAATAGGACATCTACATCACATCTAGTTTCCAAGGCTCAGGGACCATCTTGGAAGAAGGGGCAGAAGGATCATAACACCAGAGCCCAGGGATGACTAGAGCAAAGTCATATCTATTGGACAACACAGGACAGTTGCATTCATGAATTCAGCATGCCAAGCGGACTGCTGTAGTTTCATGTGATCAGCATCACAGAAACTTGTTAGACTCTATCTCCATATGGTCATGCACCTCCTTACTGGCTCTTACAGTTTTCTACCCTTTCTTCTACAATGGTCCATGAGTACTGGGTGAGTGAAATTTAATAAAAGTTTATTGCCTAGGGACCCATACTCTGCAGATTTCTAATTTCCATGATTTAGCCCTTTGTGACCTTTTTCATTAAAGGCCCTTTGTTGCATGATGGAACTTCATTAAGAGTTGAGAGATTCATTAGTGACTTCCATACCTTGTGTTTTATAGCATGCGCTGCATTGTAGATGCTTAGGCATGATGAATTCACCTTGCCTGCATCCATCTGGTGCAGAAGAAGCTTCTTTGATGAGTGGTGACTGGGATACTTGACTGCAAATATAAGGATACATATTTTATATTTAGTAAGAAGTTATGTTAGCTTAGGGATAGGACTGCCTTGGGGATTTCTCTAAGACCTAAGACTTCTCCAGCCATGTATGTTTGGCTATGGTACAGTATTACACATGTGTTTCCTCCCACTGAGTGGTCTTTAAGACCAACTAGGTAACCATTGATTGACACCAAGATAAAACCTCCACTACTTCACCAGTGTGGAATGCTGTGCTAGTCATTGATGTGATTATTTGGTTAGGAAACTGGTTTTGGGCCACGTATTAGTGTTCTGCCTGGGATACTTATGTAGTGTTCTCCAGAGATATGAGTGCTAGCCTTCAAGGGAAGTGGCTTCCAAGTAAGTTCCACCTCCAGTGCTCCAAATCCAATCTCTGAAGTATGTTTTGTTCTCAGCAATAGGGTCTTAACTTCAAATTCTGGGAGGCAAACAAGGACTGTGGCAATAGCCTGTGTAATATTGGGAGTGTCTTGGACCACACTGGCCAATAACTCAAAGGAATGTTTCTCTTGTCTGATACTATTTCTTGTTATGTTTCCTTCAGCTGTGTACATGGGCTCATATAGAAGCATTGTATGTGGAACTTGTCATTTTGTTATTAGATTAATATGATTCCCTCTGGTGTTCTGCACTAGCTAGGCATCATTTATCTTTATAGTTCTTAAATTATTCCACTGTAATCACCATTTGAGGAAACTGTCATCTGTAACATTGAAAAATAATCTTTATCCTTATGCACTTATCTAAGATTGGTAAGGCCATAAGTAAACACTGATTCACTTCCAAAAAGTATTACTTACCTTAGAAATATTGACGTGAAATAAAAAATTAAGATAGTAAATTTGTGTGGAAAGTTCTTGATGATTTTTATATGAATCTATCATAAAAACAAATGGAAATATTTGTTTCATTATTGAAAATTATTAAATTATTAAATTATTAATAATTGAAATTTGGATGATTTCATGGGTTGAAAGTCATTAAAAAGTAACCTATCTCATCCATGAACCTGCAACTTATTTTCCCAGATACTTTTAATTAAAATAAGACTACATCAAAGACTCCAAACTATTTCTCTAGTTTTGCCTTCTTCTCTCTGTGCATCTTACATTTCCTGCAATCTCCATGTTTTCAAATAATGATGTGTTCTGTGAGTTTACAAAGACTATAACTATCTGCATAGCTGGTTGTTTTGGAACACAGGTTTTGTGTTTTAATTATAGCTCAAGACACATACAGTGTGTGATTTTGAGCAAGAAGACTAAACTCAAATGATTTATGTAATTAATCTGTATAAACCCTTAGAAAATTTGTGGCACAAAGCACTATAAATGAGTTCTATATTTATTATTGGAACTATGGAGAGTTAATATAGTAAATCAGTCACAGGTGCTACCAATGTTTCTGGCACAACATTGAGGCCATCTATAAACAGAAATATCTCACAAAGGAAGAATGCCAAGTCTGATGCTGGGAACACTGATGTGACCTCTGAGGACCAGCTAATTCTTGGCAATACTTTCATCTCTTCTTCCTCTCTTGGCTCTGAGGATTCTATGCTGCCCACATCTGTCCCACAAATATCTCAGTAAAACAGATCACTCTCAGCGTGCTCTGTCTTTCCCTTGGAGTGAACAGTGACCCATTTTTCCATTAATCATAACTTCATGTTTAAAACAGAGATTACAACGTAGAAACTCACAGGCAATATTTATTAATTGTTAACATAATTTAGAGTGGGCTTCTACTTTCAGATTATTCAATAATTAATAATTTTACAATTTGATTGTTGAAGACAATGTCTAGAGGTGTGGGCTTTTCGTATGAAGAAAATTACTTTCCTATAGTGATTTTTTGTTGGCATATTCCTATAAACACTGGCAAGGCATCTCAGGCCCATAGATGTTGAAGAATTTTGTATCTTAGGTTTTGTATGGAAGAGTTTACTTCTAACATAAAATAGCAAAAGTCTCAGTTTCATAGAAAGTTTCTCTATTTGATAAGAAAATATACTAATCAAATCATATAATCAGCTATGGAAACATTACATTTATAAATTTGTTTATAAATATCCATATTGAAAACTTAAATATTTTCTTTTATTCCTGGGCCTTGCATGTGATAGGTCAGTACGTTGCAACTGAAATATGTTATTTGTTTCATGTGTTTTTTTTTTTACTTTTCATTTTGAAACAGGTCTCATTAAGTTGTGTAGTCTTTCTTTCTATGTAGTCTATATAGGCCTTGAAATTGCTACCTTCCTATTTCAGCTACTTGAATATCTTGAACTGTAGGGATGTTTCGCCAGACCTGAATTGGAGGGTTTTATGCATTTTATCCAATATAAGACAATTTGTAAATGGACTTAACACTTAACAAATCCACTAAAAAATATGTTAGCTTAGAATAGAGAACTAGAACATAGGACAGAGCTCAGCAGTAGAATGTTAGCCTAGTGTGTAAATGACTTGGATTCTATCCCCCTAACTATAAAAAAAAAAGCATGGGAAAAATATAATTAAATAAGTATCTATATAGTTTGTGTTTTAAAATTTGCTGATTGTCTCATAGCCAGAGTTCTGTCTTTCCTTTATAAGAATATTTTCTGCTTTTAGTTAATTACCTAGCACATACTGGGACTCAGCTTCCTTTCAGGTGGCAGTGAACTATGCATCAAATTTATAATTGATGGCATGAAATTCATATGAAGACTTGGTCTGTCAATCTTACTCAGCATCAGATCTCTTATATTTTATATCAAGAATGCACGTTAAGCATATGACAGAGTGTATGGATTCCAGTGGGGCTGTGAGGCGGTGCCAGTGGGGAAGGGGCTATAGAGATGACTAAGGTTGACTGAGATGTTCTGTATGAGATACACAAGGATTCAATTTAAGAAAAAAGAATACAGATTAAGGTAAACTGCTTAAAACTTGGCAGTATTCTTAACTACCAAAATCTGTCACTAGAACCTGATTATTTGAGGTACTATGCTTCACATAAAGAATTAACATGGGAATATCCTCTGTGTGTCACTCGACCCTATTTGGTCATGAAATGTCCTATGGACTTTGTGTGTGTGTGTGTGTGTGTGTGTGTGTGTGTATTTATCTATGTGCAAAATGTGTGTGTGCAACTATATGGAGGTCAGAAGTGTATTTTAATCACACTTGGATCCCCTGTGCCATATCCACCTCCATTATTACATGAAACCATGTATTTGATTATTACTTCGCTTTTGTTTAAGGGCCTATATTGTCTGATCTGGATTATTCAAGTGCTCCTGGATGTGGATCTATTCCTTAGTGTCTTGTCAAGCCATCAGGTGCCAAACGAGTAAAGATAACCAAATCTCTGTTTCCTAACAATTATCAGTTCTCATATATCTTCAGCAAAGCTGGGATTTTACCCACTCCATCCATGCTGCTTTTTCTTTTTCTGGGTTGTGCTTGACTAGTTCCTGTGTATGCTGTCACAAACACTCAAGGGCCACATGTGAAATCGCTCTGTGGTTTCCAGACAACGTGGATAACTTTCATTCAACTACCATCTCCAAACCTTGCAGTCTTCTACTCCAGTCTTCCACAACGATCTCTGAGCCCTGGATGGAAAAGGTATAACACAGGCATCCCATTTAGTACGTGGCACTTCTTATTGCTTGCACATCGATCAGATGTGAGTCTTTGTCGTTATCTTTCTGCTCCAAGAAGAACCTTCTCTGATGAGAAGGGAGAGGTTCTGTAATTTCTGGGTATAACAATAAATCATTAGGAGTAAGTTTAATATTGTGTTTATTCAGCAGAACACTAAGAGTATTTTCTCTTCTATGGATTTGACTTGTCAAGTCACAGTTCTTGGCCCAATAACACTGTCAGGTGACTCCATCATATTGTGGTTGATTACTCCCATTACCTTTGTGGCAACATTGCACAGTGGTCATATTGTGCCAGGGTAGTAGTTGCTGTAAGTCACAGGATTTATAGCTGGACAATGTTGATGATTAACTTTCTCTCCCAGTAATATGCATAGTACCTTCTAATCCTACGAAAGCTAGCCAGTAGAGATAACACAGTTAATACAGGTCTGATTTGTCATTGTTTATTTTCTGAATCAGGTATGTGTTATCTTCAGCAATATGTTCCAAATGTCAAGTTCTGGTGGGTAACAAAGCTCAATGGCAATAATTAGTATTGTTTGAGTATGTAATGTACAGGTCCTCCTTTGTCAAGAACTTCAAAACATGGAGTATGCTCCTTACATTGGGATTTTTATTTGCTAGACATCGTGTCTTTTAGGGATACTATCGCTTTGTTATAGAGAAAAATGCATCGAAACAGTTTTCATATATGTATATGACTGCATTTTAAGATGGCTCTACTGATCTCCATGTGTATTTCCAAAAGGTGTTTAGTGATAGTTTTCCCTCCTTTACTACCTCTTCTGGTTATTATAATATTCCCAACTGTTAATCCATTTCTAAACATCCAATTTCCCTGTCTGCATTTATTTCACTGCATTATCTCTCCTCCTATTCAAACTACCCTGCCATGAACAGGTATTAGTTTCCTGACGTCTAAGGATTTTCCAGCTAAAGTACACTTATCTAAAATTTCAAATCTATCATCATCTTATAAGAGAGATCATGTGATATTTGTTTTTCTAGGTATAGGTTGTCTCACTTAGTATGATTGTCTCTAGTTCAGTCCATTTCCTTGAGAATTTCAAATTTTCATTTTCTTAGTGGTTGAATAACAATCAAATGCATAAAATGTATCACTATTTATTCATGCATCAGTTAATGGACATCTAGGTTTTCATTTCCTGCTCACAATAAATTTAATGCCAAAATCAATCTAGAGCATCAACACAATCACCATTAAAATTTCAACATAATTCTTAATGAAAACTGAAAAAAAATTTCAAATTCCATACGGAAACACAAAACACTCATGATTTCCAAAACAAGTTTGAACATGAAATAAATTCCAAAGGCATCATCGTACTTGATTTAAAATCATACTACAGCTTGTCACTGGCATAAATTGCTCAATGGAACAGAATAAGGGCCCATTGTGAATTCCACATACATAAACTAAAATATGCATTAGAGCAAAGATAGCATGTTCAATACATGGTGCTGGTCAATTAGATAGTTATGTAGAAGAATGAGCCTAAAACCTTATTTCTCATCATTCACAAATCTCAACTCCAAATGAATCAAGGACCTGAAGCCTTGAATCTGATAGATATGAAAGTAGGGAAAACAATTGAACTTATAGATACAGGAAAGGATTTTGATTAGGAGCCTGATAGCAAAGTCATTAAGACTAACAATTGACAAATGGGACCTCATGAAACTGAAAAAAACAATTGTGTATTTCAAAGGACATCATCATTTGAGTGATGAGGCAACACAAATAATGAGAAAAATTATTTTCTCTTTAAACATCTGACTAAAGATAAGTATCTTGAATACATGAAATCCCACAAAACTAGACATCAAATGTAAATAAATAATCCTCCTTAAAAATTAGAGTCTGGGGGCTGGAGAGATGGCTTAGTTGTTAAGAACACTGGCTGTTCTTGCAGAGGACCTGGGTTCGATTCCCAGATGGTAGGTAATAACCATCTGTAACTCTCAGTTCCAGGGGAATCTGATGCTCTCTTCTGACTTCTGTGGGCACTGCACAATACAAGGACACTTACTTACAGATAGACAATACACTCATACACATAAAAGAAATAGATAAAGAAATAGATTAGACACTGTTGTTGTTATTAATATACAAAGCATTAGGGTATACATGAAAAATGTGGGACCATGAGGACTATAAACACATTTTTAGTAAAGGTGATGCTTTTACAGATGTTCAAGGCATAAACTACTTTATTTTGTGTTATAAGTGCCATCATGTACTGGAAGGAAAATCTGCGGCATTTAGGAGGTATACTCATGCATATCATTTTGAATACCCGAAAATACTTCAAATTATCTATGTAAGTCTCTCTCATTACCAATCACCCTGTCAACTTCTACAAAATGTTTGATAGACTGCTATTTTAAGCAATTCCCACCCAAAACAAGTCCCCATAATATTGGTAAGTCCTACACCTTTATTTATTCTGCTGGTCTCTGCCTCTCATTTTTTATTACACAAGAAAACATGTTATACAGCCACCACAATTTCTATTCTATTTCCTAGAATGTATTTTGTTTCCTGTTTCTCCTTTTCATTAAGAAGTTTAATGATAAATATCATAAACGTTGAAATTATTTATATCCATTTCTAGCATAATCTAATTTATTCAGAAAGATAAGTCAAACCCTCTCTTTTAGGGAGTAAATACCCAGATCCCAACCTAAAATGCAAGAAGATATTGCAACACCAAACCTTACCACTTATATTAATGTATTTTCTGCCTTTACTTTTCTCACTATATTGGAGCATATAAGAAGCTGTCATCACGTAACCATGGTGGTAATATGAACAAGTCCCACGTAAACTCAAACCAGGCAGCTTTTCAACATAGAAAGGGGGAATTGGATAGGAAACACCAACCCTAGCTGATGAACTCGGTAACCAATAGCTACTGGGAGCAGGGGATACAGGTTTGATTCAATGGGCCTTTACATATATATATATATATATATATATATATATATATATATATATATATATATATATGTATGTGTGTGTGTGTGTGTGTGTGTGTGTGTGTGTGTGTGTATGTGTGTGTGTGTAATGAAATTGTGCAGGGATGGAAAGGAAGATGGAGACAGGGAAGGGGACTAAATATGATCAAAATATAGTGCACAAAAGTCACAAAACTTTAATAAAAATCTTTTTAAAAGAAGCTGTTCTAAAACACCGTTGAGCCCAGGACCCTGTTACTTCTGAGCCATCTCATCAGACATCGTGCTTATTCCTTGTGTCCTAAGCAGTCACAAAGAACCTCGTCTAAAACTGAAATTCATTATTATGCAATTTACTCATGTCATATACTAATTTTTTTTCCTTTTGAGCTGTAAAATCAAAAGTACATCCAAAATTTAATGTCAAGGTAAAATTTAAAGCAACGCAAAACATTATTCTCCACAGTAGAAACATACAGAGTCAGTTTAGAGGAAGGCACAATCCATTCTTACCTCATGTCTGTGATGGACTTTTGAATAGAAGTCAACTATCAAAATAAGATTTTGAAGTGTATGAATTTTTGAAATGATAGTTTAGATAAAACTAATCATGTTGTTTACTCTTGTGTGTATTAAATCACCTAAAGAAGATATATATATAAGATATATAAAGATATAAAGTGTTGTGATTTTGCTAGACATTATCCCATTTCACAAACCGTGTATTGTAACTTGATCACCAAGCAGTGACTTTTCTGAAGTGATTACATGATAACAGCATAAATATCAATTGTTTAACAGTTGAGTTGACTATTGGGAAGTAGAGCCTAGTTGGAGTTATAAACGCATTGAATATTAGGATTCTCTGGAATAACAGAAACAATGAGATATGTTATCTAGATGATTTATTAGATTTCTTTATAAAATATGCCCTAGGCAGAACAAGTGCTCTTTGCACACTGCGTAGGCAGAGAACTCAGTAGCTGCTCAATTCACAAGGCAAAGATTCCACAGCACTTTCAATTAGTTGCGGACAACCTGGAAAGGTTCTGGAAAGACAAAGGTATTCTTTCCAAATTGTATGGTTGAAAAAGCTAGGATTTTAAGTCAATCCAGGACAGACAGCAGAAGCAATGCCAACAGCAGGGTAGATATGCACACCAGAAGGGACAAAGGTGTGCAAGCCAAATATGGTAGGTCTTCCCTCAGACCTCCCCATGTACAGGCTGCTGCTGAAAGGTGCCTCCTACTTTGGGATAAGATTTTCCACTCAGTTAATCCTTCAGATTAAGAGGAAATACCCTGAAAAACCTCTCAGATGGGTGTCTTGTATTTGATTTCAGATCCAATTAAAATAAAACCCAAATTTTATCTTCAGTTTCTGTTTTGACTAAGGGCCAAAGAGATAGGGTCAGGTGAGGAAAGAATGAAACCTCTGAAACTGGAACCAAAATGGACCCTTCTTCCTATAAGCTTTTTTCCCCAGACTTTTTTTTTTCCAGATATAGAAAGTAGATTAGCAGAGTATATTAAATATTATTTGAATATTTATTGAAATATTACTAGGACAACTCCATTGGGAATAAATAATGTTTAGGTATTCAAGGTAGGAAATAATTGAAAAAATGTTACATGGGATAGCTGGTATTTTATGAGACAATTTAATAAATGCAATCAATTTCCTTCACCTACCAAAAAGCAGCTCTAAAGAATGTTAGAAGTTTAGAAAAAATATATACTCCTATATGTATGATGGTTCATGTGTGTGTTTGTAAACATACACATGAGACTTGAGATGATTTCGATAATGGTTAAATGAAAACAAATTAAAAATAAAAAGAAACATTTGACACTACATAAGTCACTAGTAAATAAAACAAGAAACTTTATTGGTCAAGAAGAATCGGACATATAAGGAGAGCTAGAAAAAGAACAAAACCATAATTATTTTCTTAGTCATTCCTGAGGAAGAGAAATACATCCTAAGTATTTAGGCTATAAGAAATTCTTGGCATACTGAGTCATCACTATTTGAAAATGCTATAAAATTACAAAAGTATGCCAGTCATGATGGCACTCACCTTTAGTCCCTGTACAGGCAGGTATATCTCTGTGAGACTGAGGTCAGCCTGGTCTACAAAATGAATTCCAGCCAAGCTAGTATTAAAGGGAGACCCCATTTTTATGAAAATGCAAAGGGTCAGAACAGTTAAGACAATTTTTGAAGCAACAGTCTTTTCAAAGTGATAAAGTGTTCTGAAAGTAGATGATGGTGATATTTGTGAAAATCTATGAACGTCTGAAAACTATCTAACTGTAAACTTTTCAAATGTAAAAGGCCAAAAATTATGGAAAATCACTCTAACATTTTAGAACATTAGAAACTATGAAAATATCTATATTAAGTTACAGGAAATACAAGCTTTTTATAAAAGTAAAAATATTAGTTTATTTCATATTTCTATAAAAAACATAGATGTATAGATTTATGAAAACAAGTTTCGAAGAAGAAACATTTTCATGAATTCATAACATGGAAAATCTTCTTGTTATTTCTCATGAAACAGGAAGCTCTGTTCAGAGAAGAAACTGTCCAGTAAACTTAGCTTCAATACTATTTGGGGACTGGAGAGACAGTTCAGCATTTAAGAGCACCTAATATCTTACAGAAAATGCAAGTTCAGTTTCCAGATCCCATGTCAGGCAGCTCACACCCACCTTTAATACTAGTTTCAGGGGATCTGTCATCCTCTTACGACCACCACATTATTTTGGTGGTACCATTCCTTGCACGAGGGATCTTGGCTGTAGAAGAGTGGAGAGAGGTAGCCAAGCACTTGTATCTATGCATTCATTTTTTTCTGTTCCTGGTTATGCATGTGTTATGACCACTCTGCCCTTGCCATTACAGAGTCCCTTCTATAATGGACTGTAGTCTGAACATGGGAGCTGAAACAACAAAGAAACATTCTGAAACTGGGAAGCCAAAACAACAAACATTTTTTTTGTTGTTGTTTTGTTTTTACCAGGCTTCATAGCTGGTATTTACAGTTGATTTTTTAAATTAATTTGTTCTCTCTTTTGGTTGATATTGAAAATTATTTACACACACATACATACATACACACACACACATATATATATATATATATATAAATATCACACATATATATATCATATATATATACATCCATATATATGTATATATTAGGCATCATGTATTTTTCAATACATAAATACGGTATATTATATAATGTTGTAAACTGTTAAAGCATTTCTATCTCCTCATGATTAATAGCTTATAAATAACCCTGCTCTCAACCTGTATCTTTTTTTTCCTTAGTAAGAGTTGATGTTTAATTACCTATATTGTGTCATTTCAAATTGAATGAAATTTGTGGGTAAATGGATGGAACCAGAGAGAGTTATACCAAGTGAGGTAACAAAAGGTAACAAAAGCACAGAAAGCAAGTGACTTATTTCCTCCCTGATTTGTGGATCTTAACATCAATCTCCTATATGTGGGTATATATCCTGACCTAACACCAGGAGTCAGAAAAATAGAAAGGACACATAAAGGAAACAGAAAAGAAAGAACTTGAAAGAGGGGGTAGAAGGGAAGAGATGCAACGGGGGGAGGTGGGGAAAATGGGGATGTTCTGCAGGAGCCAGGGAGGGGATGAGGGAGAGATGCGCAGGGGGCCATGGTGTAATGGGGAGGGAAGCCAAGAGAGGTGGGGATGGTGGGAGGCAGGTGTCATAGGGGGAGGTGTGGGGATAATTCCATTCCTGTGCTGGAGCAGGGAGGTTGGACAGGAGGGAAAGATCAGAGATGAATGAATCTTGGAGGGCTGGCAACCCAGAGAGCAATGTGATCCCAGCAAAACCCCTGAGAATTGCAGTGTGTGAACATTAGTGTATATGTCTACTCAGGGGCTGTTTGTCAAGGAACACAGAGCCAGGCATAAGGTACCTCACTTTGAGTGGGTGATGAGAATGGTCCAAGGGGCTTCCAAAATATGACAGGATATTGCCATAGCGTTTAGTTTTCTCCAAGAAACAGACATAATACCCTACTGCAGAAGACTGGCCATTCTTTGAATTCAGGACTCAGAGCAATGGAGCAGGAACTGACCTGGAAGTCTACCTGAGGTTCAACTCCTATAACGCTAGATGCTAATGGACAAACTACTAAGAGAGAAAATCAATCAGTGGTCAAACTGAACCCTAAGACCTAATAACCATAACAACCGGCACAGCACACTATCTCTACTGGTGCAGTGGTAGCAGCGTCATATCGAGGGTAATCAACAGTTCTCTATTTGGAAGTAAAGCCCTCTTGACGGGAATGAACTCTTGCGTGGCACTGTGAACTTAGCCAAATACAAATGGGTGGAGAGGACATTGATTCTAGAGAAAACCCTATCTGTCATATCGCTAGAGAAATGGAATTTCTTACCACATGCTAAATATGGACCTTTATATTTACACACAAATATACACACAGTACACTAATCATTAAAGAAGCTTCTTTTTGCAACAACTGGGGACACAGCTGGTCAGACACAGAGAATGTATGTCTTAGAGATGCCCAGTCGTAGGTGACATATCCACAACTGAAACTCTACATGTAAGCCTCATGGAATATTGTGGTACAAGGGGAAGAGAGAAAACGAATGCATCCTTCAATTCCCACTAGTAAAGCTGCATTATAAACATAGTGTTGTGCACACAGAAAGCTACAACTGGCCACATTTTAAAGACTAAGGGACTGAAGAGTGTGTATCCCTGCATAGGAATCTTATGTTATACTTCATCCTCCAGTGGCTTAGGGATCATTGTGGAAGAGGGAGCAGGAAGATTGTAAAAGCCAAAACTAGTTCATAGACTCAGGGAAACAGGTTTTCGGGCCACTGGAAGCTTTCACATGTGAATTTGTGGCATTGATTGCATCGAGGACGGGACCCAGGACAACTCAATTAGACAAGGTCCCAGAATAGAGAGGGAGAAATTGGTGGTGGGCCAGACTTAGACTGAAAACTACTGGAGACTGATTGCTGCTGGGAGAAGAATGCTTTACTTATGATCTCTAGATTGGCTGACCTGACTCCAGTGGATGAATTTGCACTACAGGACATTTGGGTAGAAATGCTCAACTAAATAGGACTTAGCATGTATGGTGGAATGTATGAGGGGCAGTGGGATGTGTTGGGGGTATGTATCGGGGAGGGCATCTAAATTTGATTGATTTAGAACTGTTGTATGAAATGTATAAAGGCTCATTGAAATTTTTTACGTAAAAATGTACCTCAAAGAATCCTTTCTTATACCTCTAATTATAGTTCCAGAGTAACATACAAAAAAAAAAAAAAAAAAAAAAAGAGGATATCTTTTATCTTTTAGTGAGCAGTCTGACTTCTCTGTGGGAAAAGGAAGCAGCAAGCCATGCATGGATACCTGGTAAAACTCAGCAGCCAGAGTTACTCTAGGAAAAAAGAACGAATAGCAGGAAACTAGTAGTAACGCCACATTGTTGGGGACACCTTCCCCATACCTGGAAACTTTAGGAACTAGAAAGTGGGTGTACATAATCATATTACATCTATGGAAATATCCATTTCTATGAACTAAAATGAACTTAAGCACTTTTGCATATCTAGAAAACACAACCTTCCATTTTGATTTTGCATTTAGGTATCACAATTAATTTTTTCTTGATCAAATGATTTTGTAGCATGACATGTGCATCAAAAATCATCTTACTGTAGTTTCTCTAACAATGTTTATAAATATCTGCTGAAGGATGAACATTGCTACAAGGATATATTGAAAAGGGAAAACATACCTTTTTGTACATAAAATAAAGGGCTCTTGTGTCCTTTTTTTCAGAATAGAAAGATACAAAGAATCATAATCTGTTTCTCTAAAATGTGTGATAGTTACAAAATACAATTTGAATTTATAAACTATCACATAGAGATCAATTAATTATCTTTAACAACTATAAAGCCTTCCTTTGAATGGGTGTATTCATTTATCTGTATCTGAATCTTCTTTCTTGAATAATTAAAATTTGTATGACATTAAAATTCATCAAAATACTCTTGGAAATATATATTTCTATAATTATCATATTTCTATTGAATACAAATTGGAATAAATTGTTGGGAGATTGAATATACAACTAGTTTTTATTCTTTTTACACATTGACATCTTTAAAACCTAAATTACATAACATTTCCAGCAAATATAATTATTTTTTGGATAGGTGGAAAATTAATGATGTTGCATCTTTTATTTTCCCTGTGTCTGAATATAGCAAAAATGATAAAAAACAATCTGATGATCTGTCATGTTACCCTAGCAGTATTTCTATAGCTTACCAAAAGCACATGAATGCAGTGTTTAAGGGCTCAAACTCCGTGCTTTTCTGGAAGTATTCAGTGAAATATGATGAATGTGTGTTTGCTTTTGATGGTGATTTTCCATTTATGTCCTTTGAGTGTCTTAAAAACACTAACATGTTTTGATTATAAGTATCTATAATAACTTGGTCAGTCTAAGTAAGAAGAAATAGAAACATTTTCTTTTTAGAGATTACTTAATAAGCAGCCCCCACTTTGTGGATATACGTAGAAAACTCCTTATCACAGCTTCTCACTTACCCTGATTAAGGAAGCAGCTTATTCATTCATTTCTAAATAACATACAATACGCCCTCAAGATTTTAGTTAGAGTTTTATGAACTAGACATAGTCTTTGTTCAGTAAGATCTTGTGGAATCTACAGGTCAAATGTGGTGGCATACCCCTTTAATCCAAGAACTTGGGATAAAGAAACAGGTAGATCTCCGTGAGTTCAAGACCAGCCTGTCTCAAAAAAACAAACAAAAACAAAAATGGATAGACATATTTTTTTTCAAATGAAAGTCAACAGAAGAGCTTACATAAATAATATAAACATTAAACAATGCTGTTTCTCTTCTTTTGCTTCTCTTCAAGTCTCTACAAGTTATAGTCTTTGAATGATTGAACAATGCAGTTTCCTGTTTTTTTTTAAGGTAAGGATTTCATAAGAGATATTTAAGCATATAATTATAAAATATACCAATGTATTATCTTATGCTTCTGTTAGATCACACTTTCTCTAGCTGTCATGCACAAACAGGCCAAGCACATTGTAATCTCTCCTGTCCCTTGTCCTCCCTTCTTCAGCCTCCTCTGGCCTTCCTTCCTTTCCTTTGTCCTTATCCCCCTCTTTCTTTGTACTGTGATCTTATAATTTTCGGACTTCTTTATCTCCCCCCTTGCAGTTTTAAGCAAGACCTGCCAATCTTATACTCGAATGAAACACAATCTTGAATTATAACTTTTTTTCTATTTTCTGGATCTTCTTCCTGGCCAGGGGCCACATGCACCAGATCACATGGAACCTGCCACCCACACTACTTTGAAGACCTTTGGTCTGGGGATCTGAAGGCAAATGATGGGTTTAGAATGTCCCTTCTCTCCATGCTGCCTGTGGCCCTGATACTGTATAACTTTTAATATTCTGGGAACTGAAGGATGGTTCTTTATGGACCATCCATGATGACTCCCTGTTTTAACAGAGTTCTACCTGGAACTGTAAGGTGTGCTCTCCTACTTCATGCTGCAATGCTCTAACTCTCCTTCTAAGGCTCTACTGAATTTAATTCAAGTCAGCTTTACTTTTTTAAGACCCCACCACTCCTTCTAACACCTTCCACTGTAATATTTAAAATATTACAGTTCATAGGGTATGTTCTACACACAAATCTCTTTGCATTTGGAGAAAGCACATGTTTATAACCATCAAGATTAGTCTATTATCCATCACACATTTTCTCTAGTAGCATAGTAGCACATACTTCTCATTATATTTTGGGGTCTTTTCCAAGTCCATGTTCTTTATCATAAAAAATTCTAATACATTTCTATTTGTAGCAAAATCTTACTCTGAGTTCAGTGACCTGCTAGGGGAAAAATTCCTTGACAGTTATGTATATCTTTATTTTTTGATAAATTAATAAGATTGTTAAGGAGTGTTCATCATTTTTATGTGACTGCTCTATGTGCTAAATACTAGTTTCTAGAAGGAGGAACAAAACTAAAGCTTAAAGAAATATTAAAACCAATCCCTAAAGTCTTTTGATATGTCAGTATTATCAATAGAGTCAATGAAAGAAGAAATTCAACTCACTCAGATTAAACATTAAATTGCATACAACGTGCTCATTGGATCTTAATGTGTTTTGTCCACAACATAGTAAAGAGAAATCACTTCCGCAACACACCCAGTATATATTAAAATGTTCCCCATAGGAGGCCTGGAGGATAACTATATTTTTTTGATGTATGTGATGAATATAAACTTGGCATACACTGTTAGTAATTTATACTGTGGCTGCCTGAGAATACACATTACTGGGGAATTTACATTAAATAAGAAATAGCTCAGAATACACAGTTGAAATGAATTCTAAATGAACATGTTAAAAACATGAAACCATTTACCAAGCTCTTCTCTTTGGAATTTTGTGGGGCTCAAAACATAATTAGAAATGCTGTACTGAGAGATAATGTGCTAAAAAGAATGATTGGTTTCAAAGGTGGCATCTCTTTATGGTCCAAAAGCAACAGTAGCTGGTGAAATGTGCTGCTGCAATGGTTCAGTAACTCATTTTTAGGATAATAAAAAGACACATGGAGGGTTCAAAGATGTTTATGATATGCTCCTCTAATGCTTGAAAAAGTATTCTGGACTTACATTAGTATCTTTGCTACATAAGTCAGATTTTTAGAGTATTTAAAAATATTATGATCCTTTCCTCTAGATTAAATGAATACCTATGAGGAAGTTTTTTTTTTTTTTTTAACCTTAATTAGTTATCCTTAACATTTCCAGTTGTGGTATGACAGGAATGAGTTCATGGCTTGCAGTAATGCATTGCTTCCTTGTAAGACAGGTTTTTTTGAAAAGGAGAATACTCCTTGGTGACAGTACATTTAATCCATATCATATTTTGTACTTAGCAGATGTTCTATCCTTGATAATTAGAGAAACAATGACTGGCTGGATGTCAGACAAAATAATGGACTTAAAAGACTGGGCAAAAGATATTTCCTTTTCCAGTAAGCATAAAAAGGAAAGAAAGGCCAAACCATATCTGCCGTGGTTGAATAGAGAGTCATTAAGCAACAGGGGCTCGTCCCTTGATTTTTCAAGTAGCAGCTGCTCAGTACTCTCAGCAGGTAATGCCAGACACTCTATCACTGGTAGCCCCAGGGATGGCCACTTAGGGGTAGCTACTAATTTAGGAAAATTTCATAGTCGCAAAATAACAGGTTATGGAATCTATCATGGTCCTTATGTATGTTACACACAACTTCCTAAAACAGACAAGATTTTTTTTTAAGTTATATTGAATCCCCCTGTCCTCTTAGCCAAAGTCAGGGTCATGGGAGAGTACAGATACACGTTATAGAGTTACGGGAGTACTTCTGAAAATAGATTTAAAAAAAGAAGCCAGGTACTGTAAGTAAAATCATAAAATGAATTTTATGTATCATTAACTCTGATAACTGATTTTATTACTTTGGAAAATTATTATGGCAGTCTTCTACAAAATGCTTAGCCTAATTTAAATTTGAGAGCACATTTGTTAACAAATCGCTAGAAGCAATATTTTTAATCAATGAAGTGAATCTAATTTGGAGTTAAAATACACCAAGAGAGAAAGTAGGACAAAAGAAGAGAGAGAGTGGAGGAGGGAGGAAGAGACAAGAGAGAGAGACAGAGAGAGAGAGAGAGATTGCTAAGGTAAGTACTTTGTAGTTCACAGCTGTGATTTAAATGTTGTTATAAGGAATAAACTTATAAGTAATGACTTTCTGCTTCTACACAGAAAACTCACAAAAGATCACAGTCTAAATTATTTCTTTGATGGTATATTTTAATTGATATTTCATAGTCATTTTGAGTTCAGGAATTGCTTTATTGCCATAGAACATAGTAAGTTTTCCAGGACCCAGATGGTGTTTTGAAATATTATTCTACTACACACACAGCAAGCATTCCTGTTAAGAATAAGAACTTTAAAATCACTGATACTTTGCTCTGATAATTGACTTAATCTTAACAAGCATGTTTCTCAAAAGTAAAACCAGAAAAATAAAAGCACAGTTTCCTAAAGCTTAATTTTTTCATCAGTTTTGATTTGCTTAGTACCATCAATTTTATCAAAAGATTTGGTACATTAAATTCTTATACAGATGAAAAAGAAAATCTGTAATTTCTCATTTCATGACTCTGAAATATTTGCATATATGACAAAAGGTGATGTTCACATCTCTTGGTTTAATTCATGTTTCACTGATATAATTTTGGATGCCTTTCTTTGTTTATTTCTTCCACCAGCAATCATCCAGTGCTGGAAGCCTTTAAAGGTATCCACTGCACTTAACCTAGAGCCCTCATTAGTTCAGTTACTGTCTGTCTAAATACCAGCTCTATTTGCCAATCAATTTTTCTACTGATTGCCTTTTCCACAGAGGTATGTGGAAACAGGTAAGAAAACTTAACTTCTCTCATATGAAGATAACTTAATTGAGTGAATAAAATTAAGTATTTATGAATGATATCAGGATCTAACTCACTGCATGGAAAAGACAAAGAAAAAAGTTCCCTGTATCCTCTGGAGGCAATTTAGGCATCCAGTAAAGAGGAGATAAGGCAGGACTTGCTCTTTAACACCAACCAATCAGAGAACTTCTGAATGGAATGAGTACGCTGCATTTATTTTCCACAAAAGAAGTTCAAAATGTACCATCTATAGTTAGAGAACTGTGGACTTCTATCCAGAAACCCTAGCATCCTATCATCTATGGAGAAAACATCTTATAAAAATATTACACTGCACTTTATGATTTAATCTTTTTCTTAACATTATTTTACTCAACAGCAATGGTAAAAGAGTCTGGCAATGATTATACCTATAGAAGAAGACATTAACAAATATTCCATATTGAGGTGATGTTATTTGAAATTTTATGATTTTGTCTTGAAACTGTTAGAGAACATATAAGCAATTAATTTGGATTTTTCAGACTGTGGTGAATCCATATGGCTTCTATATACAGGACACTTTTACTGCAATAGATCAATATTCACAAAATCATTGCAGATATTATATGAATGGTTATTATTTTAACCATACAGACTACTGTTCCATTAATTTGTCTTAATGAATGATTTAGATCATTTCACTTTATACTTACTGAAAATATATCCTATCTTAAATATTGAGAAATCAGGGCATTTATATATTAGGCTAAAATAAATAATGTCTCTTCATTATACCAATTCATAAACTTTTAACTTTAAAAAATGTGTAGCATAAGAAATGATGGACTAAACTCTGTATAAGACAAGGTTCTTTAACAGAAGATAATGAGTAGAATGAAATGTATTTTATTATAAGAAGGTATTGATTAGATTATCTGTACAATAAAGGCAGTATAGTCAAACAATTGTCATCTGCATGTAAAAGGAAAAGAACCTAGCAGCTGCTCAGCTTACAAACCTGGATGCATCAGTAAGTCCATATCTGGTGCTGGAAAAAGGAAGATCCGAGGCGAGTAGCTAGTATTGAACCCATATTGGAGGGCTAAGGGAACCAGCATTTGATATCCACAAAAAAATATCAAGTCAATATCTTAAAAAAATATCTAAAAAGTAGCAGTATGCACACCTTCCGAAAAATTGATAGCAAGCAGAATACAGAGACCACTATAGCAGAAGGGAGGTAGAATGCATCTTGAGATGGCAGCATAAATCTGATGAGGCATCTATTAGGTAATGTTATTAGGCACATGGATGCAAAGGTAAGAGTTTATGAAGACTTACACTAAGATTACAGAAAGCTATTGAGGCCTTTCAGTGTGTAGCAAGTTCAGATTTACTTCAAGGAATTTCTGAGAGGTTGTCCCATGAAGAATCTATGAAAGTAAAGCCTAAATGGCAATGGGGACTCCACGTTTTTGGTTTTGCCAGGATTGTTGGCTACCTGTTGAAGAAAACTGTAAGTATACAGTGAATGTGGCCCAAGTGAGAGGCCATGTGTGATGCAATTGGCAGATTTGAAAAATTGGGATTGCTTAAGCTAGCTGGGACTTGGATCATGCCACCACAACCCTCAGAGGCTGGAAACACAGCTTCAGGTGTTGGTTTTTTCCCTAATATGTTTTCAGACTATATACACAACCTGAGATCACTTACAATCTAAGCATCATTTCACTCTAGCATGGTGGACATTATCCCTTCTGAAACTATGATCTAAAACCAAACCTTCCTTCCTTCCTTAAGTATTTTTTTTTAGGTATTTTGTTTCAGCAATGAGAAAACTATCCAGTACCTCACCACTTTGGACATTAGTCATAACAATAAAAACCATCTATCACTTTTCTTCCTATAATGCTCACATTTTGTATGAAAAAATCTTTGTCAATTTGTGTACAGATTGTGAGTCAAATGAAGCCAGATATGTTCATCTGGCATCTCCTGACTATCCTGGCTTTGATCACAGGGCAACAAGTTAGTGTGGAAGATGCCAAAATGGCAAGCATATCAATTCCAATAATATGCTCAAGGCCTGAAGAAATAACCACTAGAAATATCCAAGGAAGCTAGGATACTAAAGGTAATGTTTTTTGTATAATATAAAGTGCCAGCTAATTGTGTATGAAATGGTGTTGGCAATATAAATAACAAATGTAAAAGATTTTTACTAAGTGAAGTCTTTGGAGCACAGCAGAACACAGGCTCACAAAAAAATGGTTTTCTGGTTTATTTATTTATCTATTTTTTCTAAAATCAGAAATTTAAATAGAATATTATTCTACCTGGTGGTCAAATTCATGCATTTGTTCTGCAGCTATGACTCTCAAATCATATCATATCCTGTGTCCCTTCCTGTGTGCAATGCATTTTTATTTATTCACTTTAAAATTTCATTTCAGTTGAGGAAATATCCTGTAGTTAAATAGCCAGAAATTCCATTATACATACCAGTGGAATCTTCATAATATACATTTGTCATCTTTTCTGTCAAGGGATCTTAAAAGTATATTTTCTTTGTTAAAGAGTTTATATTAACAAATGGATCTACAGTGTTTACTGAACCAGGGATCCTAAGATTTCGCTGGAGAGGCTGTCCTCATCCTTCTGCTCTCCTCTTGTCTTTTCTTGACTAGAAATGCCAAACATCACCTCTGCTAGTGGCTCATGTGTTTTGACTCAGAGCCTATGCCGTATTCCCCATTTCCTCACTTCAACCCCCTGCCCTGGTTCTTCTAGGTCATTCAGAGGCAAACTTGGAGTCCTTGCCTTCTGTGATTTGACTTTGTCACCTCTACAACTGGCCCTCTAACATTTCAGAGCTGTCCTGTTTGTATTAATACTACCGAAACAGGCTCTCTGACAGTTAAACTAACTTCAAATTCAGTCTACAGTGGGAAGTCACTATTGAACTTCTGAGTGATACTGGAATTGTAGTAATCATAAATTCCAATTACCCTTCATTGAATTCCTGTAGAAAATGAACTGTTGTGAGTCTTCTTGCCTTAATTTATATACCCAGACTAACATTTCCAATTATATGAGTTCTTTATTTAGTCCTTTACCTCCTGCTGAGGAAATTCATTCTTTTTTTCATGTCATTAAATCTTGGCTATCACTTGCTTTTTATCTCTACAACCACTCCAGCAATCAGTATTTTATAATCTAGAGTTCTAGCTTGGGTATGAAATCTACTATATTAATATAAACACTATGTTTAAGTAAATGGCTGTTTGTATATTACGTGATATTCTAATCCTGGTGATCAAGTACACTGTAAATTAATATCATGCCACTTTCGTGGGTCCTGTGATGGTCCTTATCTCAACATCACAGTTCCTCTGCTACATCTTCGTAATCATTCTTGAGACTCTCCACTCCCAATTGATTCTTTTTCATGAACTGAACCCTAGTAAGCCTGGAGGCTAAAAGAAGTGATATTCCAATATTCCTGATTGGAATATCTTCTGTCCCATGGAGTTTTGCCTATATCTTATAGAATAAGAAAATATTGACTCTTGAGGAGTTGTTGGTTCCTTTTGCAGTCTCTGAGACTGTAAAAAGACCTACAGAAATTGTCTTCTCAGGAATTCATAACCCTACTTTATGGTTTCTGGCTTTTAGCATCAAAGCAATGACCTTGGCAGAGCTTTCTGTCTTGTTTTGAATTTTAAATGTTTCCTAATTTTTAAAACTCTGTCTGATGTTTGCTTTACAGCTCTACTGACTCATGAATTTCAGAGGCAAATGGACAAAGCAACTATCCATGCCATCAACATGCTTATTAGAAACTCTCAGTTCTCATTATCCTTTGCAGTGTGTCAGTACTACTTAACAGCTTTTCCTAACTTGGCTGTCATGGAAGCCACCAATCTTCTCATATCTTTCCAGTCTGTAGTCATTGCACATATCAGAGAAATTCCTTCCACTGAGACATTTCTATAACTTTCTGACAATTTAATCCTGTGGAAATAGTGCCAGCTTAGGGCTAGCTAACTGTTTGTCACACTATTGGGATTCTCAAAGCACTACCAGTAATATTTGTGTTTTCAAGTTCCCCTTGGGAAACATGTCCTCATAAAACTAGGTATATAAAGAATTATTGCAATAAATATGTACTAAAGATAGACGTGAGGAAGCTAACAGATGTAAGGGAGGGTCACAGCAGCACTGAAAGAGACAACAGGAAGCTTCAGTCAAAATGATGTGTTTGACTGAACATTCCTGAAAGATTTGGCAAGATCAACCAGGAATTTTAGACCTAAATTGACTAATCTTTTAGTTTCATTCCATACTTGTGACAAATGCTAAAATAATAATGATAACAATAATTTTAATAGAGGATTTATTTTGGCTCTTGACTTAAGAGTTTTAAGCCATGGTCTAGCTCCATTTGCTTTATATTTCTGGATCATGGTTGAGCGGTACACCATAGAAGAAAGGTTTGGTTTAACAGAAGTGGTCACCCCATGATGGCTAGACAACAGAAATCAAGGAAGAAGGAGGTGAGGACAAGCCACATCATTCAAAGGTGCAACTGTGACTTTCTCCATTCGCTTAAGTCTCACATCCTAAAATTTCCCACACATGCCAGACTAGCACCATCAGCCAGAGACTTGCTGGTCTGAGCCTACTTTTGGCGATTAATATTCAGACTATATCAGGTAGATTTCATATCTTAAAGAACTCTGTTCATGGGTTGTCTTACTATTGCTTTTTTACTGAAGGGATATAGTCCATTCAAGTAATTTTTCAGGTAGCAATCTGCTAAAAATCTGAACAGTATTAACTAGATATTTATCACTCACCTGGTACATTTCTGAAGCTGCCATAGAAACTATTTAGTACTTGAAAGTAAGCATACTCAGGTGCTAAACTCACCAGGCCCTTAGGAAATCTGACATGTTCATGGGTGTGTGGTGATACAAATAAACTTTACATCAAAAGTCTCATTTGATTTTGACTGAAATATAACTACTGAGAATATTTTAAATGGGGATCTACTTATGATTATAAATATAAAGAGAATAAACTGATTGTTAAATATTTCTCACTGCCAAGTGAAAGTCACATAAGTGCTTTGGCAGAAAAATAACCCAAAACATTCCCCTATGTCAAATATCAAATAATTATCATTGGTGTTTGTTCACATTACTAAATATTATTCAATCACTCAGAAGTTAATTTGGCAATTGAAATCATTTTTATTTCCTTAAAGACCTCTCCTATTCATAAAATTTTTAATTGTTGGAGTAAATCAGTCACATTTTTTAGGTTTTAATGCATAGCAATTTGTCAATAGACATTAACTGCTATTGCTAGAAGATCACTGAATGGTACACACCAATGAATATATTTCTCAATGATGTGTGTGACCACTTTGATTTGTTAATAAATAACTTTGGTTAATACTTTTTCTGCTTCAAACTCAGAGGCTGATCCTTGGTGTTATTAAGGCATAATCACAAATATGAGCATAATAACATGTTAAGTATCATTTTATACTTATGTACTAAAGATTAGACATTCTTCTCTAATTAGCTTATATCCATTTTGACCAACCTCTCAACTCTTTGATATAAAACACAGTCATAGACAAACACACGTGTGCACGCACACACACACACACACGCACATACACACAAACGTTTTCGTTGAAGTCAGATTATCCCCATCTATATCTAAGATATTTTATAGGTTTATTGATGATCCATTCATGTTCCTGTGTGGATGCTTCACCTTTATTTCTCTAGACTCCGCTCATTCTACTCTGCGTCTCTTCTTTCCTATATGTAATCTATATCGATCTTTCTCCAATTCCATGATAATCTATTAACCAACATAGTCTCCCTTGCCTAGAAGCCCTATATAGAGCAAAGCATCCTTGCTTTTGGAATTAACATGTCAGGACACATAGCTATCCTATCAGTAATAGGCTAATCTTGTGTAATTTGATCATTTAAATAAGGCTGAACTCAGCAAGAGAAAGTTTTTCCATTCTCTGACTTTTTTGAGGTGTGTACTATTTTTCTTAACATTAGTCTTTTTTTAAGAATACAAGAAAAGGGACATGTATATAAATACATATACATATATTCAACAATTTTATACTTTGATTATTTTGTTTTCTAGTGGGTTAGGATATTGGTTTTTCTTTTATATTTTAAAACGTAATGTTACACATAACATTTATTGAATTTTTGTGTTTCCATACAATATAGGTTGATGGCATTTAGATTCTCCCATCTATCCATATGTCCCTCACTGCAGACAGCCCATTCAGTGTACTCTCACACATATGCTGTCTAGCACACTCAGTATATTTACTAAAAAATGTATGTCTTAAAATGGTAATCAGTATTGTATACAAGTTATGTATCGATGAATTTGCTTTAAAATTTGTGTAAGTGGATGGACCTACACTGAAGAACGTTTTAGGACATAATCAGACTCTATAAGTCTGTGAGATACAGGCCAGCCTGTTCTACATAGTGAGTTCCAGGCTAGATGGGACCTGCTTATATGTACATACATCAAATGCATGCCTGAACCAAGAAAGGTGAGAAGAGGGCATTGGATTCTCTAGAAATGGAGTTTTAGGCAGTTATGTGCCAACATGTTGATGGAAGGAACCTAATCTGCGTCTTCTGCAAGAGCAGGAAATGTTCTTCACCATTTAACTGTCTCTCTAGTACTTAAAGTATCAGTTTCTGAGTCAAGTTTAAGGGTTTCTGAATATATGTATAACGAAATGGTATCTTTTCCTCTTTTTTATTTTCAATGTACAATACTATTTAAAAAAATGAAAACGTGCTACATTATGAAACTGGATGTACAAGTATTTTTGCTGATATTTGAATATATAATGTTCTTTTGTAGAATAAGATGGCATTAAGTAAATGTAGGTACAAATATTTACATAACACACACACACACGTGTGCATGCCAGTGACATGAAAATAGATGGGAATTGTTTGGGAAGAGGAATGGAACTTGTTACCAGGAAGAGGAAGCATGGGAAAGGGTAACGAATGACAGCATCACTGCAAAGCCCATCACTCTGTACAATGAAGATACACTAGCACATTATTTTAAATAAAACAATAATATGTTGATGTATTTCAAGCTTATTAGAAATCTTAACTATCATATTAGTCAGAACCATCTGCATTATAGTACTAAAAAAAGCCTACTGCTTGATACTAAGATAAATCTATTGTTAACATTTGTTTCCTTTCAAAGGAAAAGCCTTTTAATATAAATAAAATGAATCTCAAGCAAGGGTTCAATGTTTAATTAACATGATTAGCAGAGATTTTACAAAATCTTATACTCAGTAAATATAAATAAAAATATAGGACTTCTAGAATACACTTATGTTCATTTGTAAAATGATTGAATAACATTTAGTAGATTCTGATAAGATGAAAATTCTCTAATAGAAACAAAACCTACAAGTAATAAAGAAAGTGAAAACATTTTCTTAGGATATTAGAAATCTGAAACTGATAAATTGTTTTTCATCTCCATGACTGATATACTGGTCTTTGCTTACTAAATACAACTCTTGGTATTATGTTACAGCATTCAGACACATGAAATATTAAAGATAATAAAATAATTAATCAATTTAATGATTTGGTCTAAATACCTATCACCGTATTGAAATCAAGTCAGCATTTAAAAAGAAATGTAAAGATTTGATTTCAGAAACCTTCTGAATGTGACGCAGATACTAAATGGCAAATCAATGGTCAATGACAAATATTGGCAATAAGTCTTCAATTAATTTGGTTTTAGAAATTATCCAAAATGTTCAGTTTGAGGTAATAATGAAGTAAATCTATGATAATTCAAAAATCTTAGGTAAATATGAACCATTAATGAAACATATTTAAATGTATTCTCATAATTGTCCTCCCAGTCGTAGTGCCTCTAATAATCAACGGGGATTCCCTACACTATAATATCTGATTTGACATTAAATTCTCGAGATGGACAGAGTAGGAAATGTCAATTTCCTTTAGATTAATAACAAATAATTCTTCATGCCTAGAGGTTGCGGGCTGAAATCCTTTCGTGCTGATACCTCCATGCAGCGCAGAATGGACCTGGAATCTCTGACATCAATGTGTGCACTCTAAGTGATTTGTTTTATGTATTTGACTCCTGGATTTGCCTTACACTCTGTACTCCCTGCTCTGTTCCGTTATCTGCACAAACACCATTTTAATTTCTCTAGAGAATTGAGATTTCTGAATCCCACACTAAGTTTTCAGGTGGGGAAAAATAGGAATGGAAGAGCATAAGAAGCTTATTTTTATTTCATGCCAAATTTGGTATAACTCAAGAGTAAGGGGAAGATTGAACTGTTAGACTTAAATTCAAAGATGAATAGAAAATTTCCTTTCTCCTGTTCAATCTGCTCACTAGAACGTTTTCATTTTTCTTTTTTCCTGTACAAATTGCTTATTAGACCATCCTAACTTTCTGTTGTCTGGCACAAGCAATGATCCTACCTGGGGTTGTATTCCCACTGGCAACCATAATCTAGTGTAAAAACAACAACAACAACAACAGTACTCATGTAGATGGGGAGAGTCAAGTAGTTTTCAGTAAACTAAGGGATGACAACCTTGTAATGAGTGTTAGCTGTAATGTAAAAGTTCTATTATAAGTCATGCAACTTTTATCTTAATTTTGTCCAAGATAACATATTTTATTGCTTATGTCTTTATCATATTTCTTAATATCACTGTGATATATTATTTGTAACAAATTTGTTAAACTGCATGTTCTTAAATATTAAATAATTTTACGTAATTTAAGAAATTATACTGTAAAGGGAAAGAAGGAGCTCAAGAGAAGGAGAATAATAGGTGATAGAATATTATCAGGAGGAAAATGGGGAAACTGGGAGTACTTTAACAGTGGAGGAAGGGGCAAGTCTTAGAAGGGAAAGAGAGAGGAGAGAGAATTTATGCTTAGGTTCATTTAAAAAAAGAGGGGGATGCATTAGTTCAGAAGCCTACTGAAAAGTTCACATACAGTATCTGCACATGTGTGCTTATGTATAGATAAAGGTTATATAACAAAAGCACAGTGATCATTAGAAAGAAAGATCTCACCTACAGAAAGATGATCACTTTAAGTCTAAGGCTAGCCTGGGTCTGTATAACAAGCTCACTGCCTTCTACGTATGAGAGCATTACTTAAAATACTTGAAGTATCTATCATCTATCAATAATCTATCATCTATCATCTGTCTTATCTACATTCCTCTGTCTCTCTGTCTCTGCCTCTATATATCTCTCAGAGAGAGAGATATTCAGAGTGGCTGAAGTGTAGGGCACTGAAAAGACGGAAACAGCATCTTTAAGACGTAGAAAAGCTGGGAGGGAGGGAGCAAGGAGGCCAGACTAGGCAAGATGATGGGGCCTGGGAACGAGAGGGAGGAATTTGGGGTCCTCGGTCCATTGGGTCTCTTTCAGGACTTTCTCTTCACAGTGCTGTTATAAAGCACTTGACAGCCATTATCTCGTTGAATCTTTTCTATTACTTACACATGGTTACAAAAGAATGAAATGGAATTCTAAGAGATTAAGTGATCGTTCATCTTAAATTCATACAGGCAGTCAATGGCCAAGCCGGGCCATGAATCCAGTCTTTCTGGATGAGTAAGAGATCCTATCCACCTAGTAGAAAGTTCTCGACTTCTCTGAGACAGAGTTCAGAGACTTTCTCCTCTTTTACCAGCCTCAAAGTCAGAAGCAATTGGCTGCAAATTGCTCTAAAGACCCTAGAGGTCAAGAATCTTGTTTGCTGATAAAAAGTAAAGTGAATTCAGAACTCCTTATCCATTTCCCTCTTCAGTCCCCAGGTCTGTGTGAGGCGCATCAGGGTTGTGGTTCCTGGGAGACAGACTACCACAGACTGGAAATCCAGGACTGATATACTTCGGGTGAGAGGTAGGGGAGGATAAGAACATCTGAGTTTCACACTTGGCCTGTGGAGTAACATTTAAGATTCATTCTAGAATCATGCCTCGCCAGGAAGGAGCAGTCAGTGTTTCCTCCTGCTGACTCTTGATAGCTTTGGCGAAACTCTGGAAAATGCCACTGATTAGTGGAAATAAAAGAGATGTACACTAGGCTTAGAGGTGTGATTATTGGGACTTGTGATCTGTAGGAACAAATGCCTTTGTTTCCACCAAAACTGACCTTGTTGAGTGGAAGGAGTTCATACCCGCGTCCGTAGATTCTATCCTTAGTGACAGATCCTCTTTACAAAAGAGACATTTAGGACTTATGAAGCCATTTGCCTCAGAAGTGCCTCTGTATCCCAGGGATGTCAGGAAGGGTCATCTCTCCCCACCATCTATCCAGCATGCTGAGTTCTGGGTCCCAGGAGACACTTTTCCATATTCAGAGCTTTAAAGTCTTCCTTGGCCACTCTCACTCCAGGGCCTCCAGAGGTCCTAGCCCGATGGCTCAGCCTGCCCTACATGAGCCAGGAAAGCTAAACTCCTGGCTATTTTCATTCCCCTTTTTGTTACTCTTGTCCCAGTGATGCTAATGGGAAGAATGGGAAATAGTGGCTGTCAATGACAGCATTCCACAGGGGCAAGGGTCTTTTCTGGTCATCCCACTGTAATGATGTTATTGCAATTCAGGATATGCAAAATATATAGACAGGTTTACCCTTCTGATTCTAACTGAACTGAGGGCACACTTGAAATTTGTGTCTTTGGAGTTTTGGTCCTAGATAAAAAACATGATGGACTAAATACAACTTCACCGGAGGGGCGGGGAGTTACATAATTCTTTCACCAAGACCCCCTTCCTTTCCTTAGGAAGTGCTCAGAAACTTCCAGAATTGATGAGGCTCACCTGGAACTGGACACAAAAGAAGGGTGGATTATAAATGAAAAAAGCAGTGTGTGGTGGTGCATGCCTCTAATCCTAGCAATTGGGAGGCCTATCTCTGTGAGATTGAGGCTCGCCTGGTCTTAATTTTTCTTAATTTCCTGTGATAATCAAGCCTTTTGACTCTGGCAGAACTCTTTGTGATCTACCATGGTAAAGATGAACTGTGAATTTAATGGCAAACACTTCTAAAAGTGGGCTGTATCCCAACAGACCAGCCTGCATCTTCCTTTGGGTGTGCAAATATCAAGGGATCCTACACCAACCATAAGTCCCTAATACTGCAAGCTCGGGGGAGGGGTAGGGCAAAAAATTTATTTTCTTAGTCCTCTGTTGCAGCAAAAGTTTATGAAACAAAATAAATGGTATGTATGTTTCCTAAAAGAAATCAAAACAAAACCAGTGGTCTTGAACTATGAATTTAAATTTAGATAATTATTTGTTTTTATAGAATCCTACTTTATAAAATCTCCTCAACTTATGATAAAATGGCCTATGGTAATATACAATAAACCACCCAGGTTTCACTTTTTACTTTTTTGTACTGGGGTACTATCTATCATTATGCTATGAAAGGAAAGAGGTTATTTGTTGAATATCCAGCTGTTATGAATCTTGTGTTCACTAAGAAAAGAAAAGCCCTTGACATGCATGATATCTCATTTACTGAAGATTTCACCTATATTTATCTGGGGTGAGATTAAGTGAAAGGGAGAAAGGAAATTTTCTGACAGTAGCATATCTGTAAAATCTTCTTTCATAGTAAAACTAAAGTGATTCGAAAACGTTGTGTACAAAGAATCTTGGTGCATGGCGATGAACACTGCACTATCACACTTATTTTTCTAATCCTAACAATTTTCTAATTATGGAAAAGAAAAACACCACAAATGAATCTCTGTGACTACAGGATAAATTTATTCAGGTTAGGTCCAATTGCAATAATTTTGTTAAACAGTTTGCCCTTATAAGAGCTAGCTATATAAACTCTGATGCTTGGCGTGAGGGTGTTTGCATATGGGAGATCAGAGATAAAAATGAACTTCCCACCTCTGTTCTTCTATTCCTTTTCTATTACTATGACACAGAAGAATAGGTAATTAGTTTTAAAAATGTAAAGAGAGTTTAGATTGACTCATGTCACAGGGAGGTGGAAGGCCAAAGTATTTGAATTAAGAATCCCACCTTCAAGCAGCTCTACATTGGTAATCAATTTCAATTGGGAATTTTGATCAGAGCAAATGATTAGAAGAAAAACAACATAAGATATGTATATTAACTTGTGTGACACTTGTGCCTTTAGTCCTGGCGTATTGATGAAAAGTGCTAAACTGACTTGTTCAACAGAAAATAATAGTAGCCCTAACTGTAATAGAAAGATACAGACTTGTGAGAGGTCATAGGAAAATAATTCCAAGGAATACTGTGATCCCATGAACTTTTAGGGAAGCCAGTATTCCATAATTTGGTCCACTCTCTTTTCAAGATGTCAGAATACTCAGCACACTTGGCAAGTCCTTCACTAAGAAGGCTCAGTTCTTGTGATGTTGTCGTACAATTCCATAACTTAAGTATTGGCCTCAGTCAATGACATTAAGAGTGCTCTATCAAATAAAGCATACCCCAGGGAACATTACCTTGTTCCAAAAGGAACATTTACCCCATATCAATGAATCAGTTGTCATAAAACCATAGCATTAATCTCAGATATCCCTCTTCACGCAGACATATCTGGGCTGTTAGAATAGTGGCATACTGAAGGATTAGGTCAACCAGATATTAAGTATATGAAATAATTTGAGGAGTCGGAGTAATGTCACATAAATATAGGGATCTGGGGTGATGGCTCAGTTGGTACAGTACTTGTGGTGGGATCTGAATACAAATCCTCAGAACTCACATAAAGGCCAGGTGCTGCAGCAAGACCCTGTAATTCTAACACTGGGTAAGTGTACACTGGAGGATCCCTGGGGCTTGCCGAATGTGCTACTTTGCTTTATGTTGGTGAAAACACTCTGATAAAAGTCAGCATAGGGGAAGAAAATGTTTATTTTGCTTACAATTCCAGGTTATAGCTCATCATTCTGGGAATGTCAAGGCAGGAACTCAGGCAGCTAGTCTCATCTCATCCATAGCAATGAACAGAAACAAATGCACCCAAGCTGTCTGCTTTCTTGTTCAGTGTGCTTTCTTTAATTTTTTATGGTTATGCTCTACCTTGGCAATATGAAAAGTGGCTCTGGTTCAGAGTAAAGGACGAATCAAGGTAATTTTGTAAAATATTGATAATTTTAGCTTGACTGGGAGCACATGCCTTTAGACTCAGCACTCAGGAGACAGAGGTAGGTGGATCTCTGTGAATTCAATTCCAGTCTGGTCTACATAGTGAGTTCCAGGTCAGCTGGGTCTACAGGGAAGCCCTGTCTAAAATAATAAATTAACAAGTTTAAATAAATAAATAAAATATTGATAATTTTGAATTCTTCTTTGACTTTAGTATGTATTAAATTTCAATTTTCTATATCTATATTAGCCTGCAAACACATTAATGATCCCAAAATTATCTAGCAAATAGTAGACATTCAGTACAAATCAGTATAGAAAATGAGGCTCTATTCAAACAGCAAATTGTATATTTTCCTTTGCTTGACCTATAGTCTATACCTAACTTCATCACTGTCCCTTCATTTGATATAGTGACTACAAGGAATACACTCTTATCATTTAAGACTGTGTCAATAAGTAGCTTATAACATTTTGAATTGCCTCTTTCATTTTAGTAAAATAAACTTATTATAGATAACATATGTGCAGCCATATATTTGGATTGTAATTTATTATGATGATTACTCTTTTTCATCCTCTAGCTTAATGACTTCTGAAGCACAGATTTAAACTCAGTGAAAAGAATTGAATAGTAGCAGAAAAGAAGAATCTTCCCCAAGAAAAAGTATTACCACTATAAATTCTCCATTTAGAATTTCTAACCATAAATAATGCCTTAGGATAATAATATGAAATATTCCCTAACATAACCAATGAAATAATATGCTTAATTTGATCAGTCAGAGACATATAGCCAAAGTATTGTAGCCAGCAAGAAGTAGCATGATTATGATAAAATATGCTAATTATCTCTTAAGAGTCTACATAAATATCAAACCTAGTGTGATCTATGTAGGAAATCAGAGCCAGCATCAATGCATGTATACCTAGGATTAACATGTCCAAGTCTACTTCCAATAAATGTTTTATTCTTAGCTTTCATAGGTCCATGAGATTTGTTCTACATAGAGAGATACATTCTGTTTGGTATGGTAATATAAATTTTTACTATTAGCCCTTGGGAGCTTGAGGCAGGAGAATTTAAATTTTGAAGCCAGTGTAGGTAGCATAATGTGGTCTTTCCAACTAAATTAATAATAAACAAACACATAAATAAAATTATTAACATCATGCTTTTATGTTTGAGTTATAAAAGGCATCATTTGGGGAAGAAGGCTCTGAAACTTTGACAAGAACAATTATATTAGAACTAATTCAGATTTGTATTCTGTGAGTCTGTGGGGATAAAGGATTCATTCCCAAAGATGACCTGGACAGTGCAGAAGGAATTTACTGAGATTTCAGGGTCTCTTGAGCTTTTACCTCTACTATCTATAACTGCTATATATCTGAAGATGTAGGGTTATTTTAGGTACTTATCTTATAATCTTTTGTTTTACTGACTAAAGTTTGGAATTGGAATGTTATCTCTTTTCGGTGTTCAGAACACCAAAGCAATCCAGATATGATGGTAGCCACCTTTAATCCCAGCACTCAGGAGGAGGCAGAGGCAGATGGATCTCTATGAGATAATGGCCAGCCTGGTCAACACAGCAAGTTCTAGGTCAGCTGGTGCCAAAGGGAGACCCCATGTCAAAATAACAGCAAAAACAAGCAGAATACTGAAACACAGCAGTCAGGTAAACGTGAACCTTGACAAAGTCCCTGCAATTGAAAAAGGAACTCTCATCCCAGGCACTGGTTTGTTGCCGATATTAAGAAAGCAACAATTACTGTTTCAATAAAAGTGAGAAATTTTTTACTCTTCAAGTAAAAGCCTAAATAGAAACATAATCACAAGACAGTGAGAAGGGAATAGATCTGACAGCAAGAATAAATCAGAGCTTCCTTATTTAGATGTTCATAGAGAAGAGACCCTTCAGGGAGCAGTTATCAGATACAGCTCCCTGGAGTACTTGTCCCAGGTGCTTTTAGCATAGCATATCAGCAAATTCTCTTAACAGCTGCATTGCAATTGCCTTTTAAATGGAATGAGCAGAAAATAACATCTAGAGCTTAGAAAAATATTCCATTTGGATTGTTAATGCTGAAACATATTTTTTAGAGTTAATCTTAAACAGACATCATGTCACATGACTGAAGAGTTAAAAAATAATGTGAAGCAGGCCTTAAGTCCAATCAAAAAGTGGTTGGTTTAAAAAAAATTAAATACCAGTCTATTTCATAAATGCCTATCACTGAGGATTATTCCATATATAACCACAGTGTACTTTTTCTGTGCTATCTGAAATTCTCAGAGCAATACATCAAGGTAGATATGACTATAAAACTATTATGAAATAAGGAATTGGATCCCACAAAGATAAGTCTTTTACATACATGAAGGTAGGGATTGGAAAAGTACAAATCCATAGAACTTTACAACTTGAGGAAGTCCATAACTGCTTTGATTCCGTTCTATTAACTATTGTTTCATTATGCTTCTATTCTGGAAAAGGACCTTTTGTACAAAGCATATGTACTTCAATGTCTCTACACACAATTCCTTCAAGTTTAGTTCTAAGAACCTTTAGTTTAGAAGAAAGAGCATTTCAGAAGAGCCACATTAGAAAATAAGAATGATGACTTCTTGTAAATTATTTCAAAAAACACTAATCCTAAACATTGTTTGACTAGGAAGATAAGTTTTTGAGAACATCATCAGAAAGGATGAATTTGAATGAGACCAGATCACAGATTTATAGTACTAATATTTACTAAACTGCTTTCACAGGGAAGGTTACATAGCTAAGGCAATGATGATTTGTCATCAATTTTTCTGAGTGAGAAATCACTGTAATTGACAAAAGATCCAGATGGATTCATATTGGATTTAAGAAGTAAAATTGTCCAGAATTATGTAGATAGCAGAGGAGAGAGACTGTCATTAAACGGCACAGATCTAGGTAGACTCTCTTTTCTTGAATTCCCTTCTTTAGATCTAAGCATGCTGGCATAACTTTGAACATGATTCAACATTCTAAGTTTCTGCAAGGAATTTATAGTATATTAACAGGTTTAACAATGTTAGTTAACTTTCACTAAAGTTAAGACTAGAAGAGGAGAATATAGAGTAGTTAAATTTTTTTTTCCCTGCAAAAATAACAAAGCTGCTTTTTAAGGAAAGGGCTGGTTTGATTCCTTGATTTACTTGGAACTTTATTCATACTCAGAAAAATATCTTCAAATGCTTTAATGAACCAACAAAGTGTTCTACCAATTGGAAGCCTGCTATTACATGTGTAATGTGATCTATATTTCTAGTGTATTTATAGTCAGAATATAATGATTCCATATTATAACTACTTTTTAACACATAACCTAATGAAAAAAGCTGAAATTCTTTTGTTGTTAAATTTTTAGCCAACACTAAATTTTCCTAATATGGTAATGTTTGAATGAGACATTCAATCTTCTCTTTCACTCTTCTCGAGACATATAAAAGAGGCAATATTTGCATTTGCATGCTATTTTTACATACTTAGAAGATTATGATATATAATAAGCATGGGTGACCTTGATTGCCACATTTTTGCATATGATATAAATGTGTAAATATCCCAGCATATTTGTCTTGGGTTTGTCATGAACTGCAAGAAAAAGTTTAATTTTTCCCGTGAAGAAGATACAATATTAAAATTCTGCACTTCATTAAAACATAACAGTATTAATACATTATAAATTAATTATTTGTGATTATTTTGCTTGACCTTGTTTATATAACCATTTAGTTTTCTAATTTTACAAATTGCAATATTAGGATAACAAACCAAAGAATGTGATGCCTAGTTCTATATTCTTTTACCTAAGGAAATATGCTTTTGAATCACAAGTTACTATGGATATGTGAAAAGATATGCTTATTTTGTTGGTTGGATTCTACATAGCATTGCAAATGCTGTTTGATCACAAATAGTGTTAATATCCACATAAATAAAAATTTATTATTTAAGTATACTTATATTTTAATTACTTAATAGAAATTATTTGAATCTTAAATAAGTTGATGAGCAATATATATTTCACAGAGTAGCATTGTATAAAATATTAAATGCCAAATGAGGACGTGGGAAAATGGCTCACTGATTGAAACTCTTACCTCATAAGGATGAGGACCTAAATTCAGATCCCAAGAATCTAAACAAAGCTAGCTATGTTATCAGTCATCTGCAATCCAAGCATCTGTATGGTGAGAAGGCAGGCAGATACAAGAGAATCCTTAGAAGGCTGTGGACAACTAGTCTGGCATATACAAAGACAAGAAAATATCTTATTCCAAGCAGGGTGCAAGGTGAGAACTGACACCCAAAGTTCTCCTTTAATGGCTACACACATTAACACATACATATATACATCACCATGCACACACGCAAACATGCACAGGGTGATACCAAATTAGTCACATACAAATTGTTTAATTTGTTCTTTAAAATGTGTTTTAAAGGATCTGATGAGATGGTTCAATGGTTTAGAGTACTGGCTGCTCTTACAGAGGAAAAAGGTTCAATTCCCAGCACACACATGACAGCTAACAATCATCTGCAATTCCAGTTCTAGGGGAATCCACTGGCCCCTTTTGACCTCCATGGGCATTGCATGACTTGTGTGCACTTACACACATGTAGGCAATACCCTCTCACCTAAAATAATAAAAATGTTAATTAAAAATAACAATAAAATATATTTTAAAGGAACTGAAGAGATGGCTCAACAGTTAGGTCTACATATTGCTCTTGCAGAGGACCTGAGTTTGAGTCTTAGCACCTGTATCTGGCAGCTCACTATGAATTGTAACTCCAGCTCCAGTGGATACAAAGCCCTTTTGTGGTCTCTGAGGTCAACTGCATTCTGCTGCACATACACATGAATAGACCCACTCTACTACATAAAATTAAAAGTAAATCTTTTTTGAAAAAAAAAAGTGTTTTATCATCTCCTTCTCTAACCACGGTTTTTACACAACAAGCTGTAGCACAAATTTAAAAAAACAATGACATAGCTTCTAAATTAATTAATTTTATTAGCATTTTTTGGATCAAATGTAAGAGAAACTTTGTTGCAAAATGCTTATTTCTTTTGAATTTAGGATCTAGATGAATAAACATCAAAATCCTTATCATGAGATGCAAACACGTTATCAAAGTGAAAAATAACCAAGGGTTCACAAAGGTTGGTAGATGGCAAGGATCATCACATACACAATTTCTTACTTTCCATTCAGTGACCATCTGTGATGCATAACAATTTTGTATTTCAACTATACATGATAATATTATATATACTTAAAGGTCATGAATTGCTTTACTGATTGTAAATTTTTGTGTCTTAAAGAAAAAAAATGTGGACTTATAAGTTTTTTGTAATGCTTATTTCTGTGTACAATGGTAGTCTTGGAATGGCTCTGGACAGCAGATGGTAAGGGATGATGTTGGTTAGAGTGTCATGCTTGCCATGCCTAGTAGCTTCCTCTACAAATCAAGATTTCAAGATTACATGTCACTCCTGATACTCTGAGACCTTATGGCAGTCAAAGTTCCATGAAATTTAAAAGAAGTCATCCATGTAATGACACTATCCTGGTGTTATTAATATCATACATTTTAGAATGAAATTTTCCACTCAAGCATTGTGAACTGGGATCCACCTGGAATTATTGTGACCTCTACCAGATGCATCTGGTGAAAAGTTATGTTAGCTTCTAAAACTGTTGCTTGTTTATTTTTCCTACAGAGTAAGACCACACGTCCTGCTAACACTTGCCACACCGACTTACCCAGCACAGTTCCCTTGAGAGGTCCAGGCACTCAGGTGGATGACAAAATGCTCAGAAGAGAAAGCAGTTTGTTCCAGGTTTGTGTACTCTGGCCTTTTGAAGTTGTCATGTTTTGTCCACAAAAACCATTAAAACAAGTGTGACTCATACTTTTTCTAGAATGTTCTTGAGAATTCTAACATGTTCTCTATGCATAATTATTAAAAGCCCACTTTCATTCTCACTTTGTGTGTTGCATGACACGTTATATAATCAGTCTACTTAAAAACCCATCTTGAATTTCCCTTTTCCCTACTAGTAGTCTAAATGGTCAAAGGCCCGTGCCTCCCTGTGAAGGTATTTTAATTCTCTTCTTGCTCACCAACTAGGAACTCTACCAGAAATGCAAAGGAAGACTTAGAGCTTTCAGAATTCCTTTCAGAAAGAATCCTGTTTTAATATCTCATGTATGTGGTATGCCTGGGGAGTATCCAAGGTTGAAATTTCAGCTTTGAAATCTAGTAACTTCTGTGTTGGGATTGATTTTCTTGTCCATTGTGGGTCTCATTGTTTTTACTTTATCTTTCTTATTTTTTTGTAATTTTGAAATATTCAGGGTGTTTAAACTTTTATTTTTTTTAGTTTTTTTTTCACTGTTTATGTTAGTTCTTATAATGCTCTAGTGCAGTATTTGTTTAATGTAATATCGGGCAGATGAATCTAAGCCATAGTTTTGATAAGCCAATCTGATAATATTTGAGATCTTGATCTGAAATTTAGGTAGCTGCAAAACTTCTTTAATTGCTCCTTATAAGTTGCTTGCTGTATTTGATATTTTATTTACAAAGAAAATAAAAAGTTTTTATGATATGTGTTTTGCTATATTTACATGTTTTCATGATATCTGCATCTATTATAAGTATTTTAAATTTCTTAAATTTTAAAAAGTTTAAATATCTTGTGCCAATTATAAGTATTTTTAAATTGCTTAAATTAAAAACTGTTTAAGGCCATCAAAATATGGAGAATAGAGGTCACTCTGTGCTTTAGAGAAAGATGACTGATTACATACCTTAGAGGGCTCCACGGAATTTCCAAGTACATAGTCAAAGTAATTCAGGATATGTATTGTACTAAAATATTGCCCTCTAGTATGCTGTCAGTCTTAATACAATTCTTTTTCTATAAAAATGTCAGAAATTCAAATCAACATGTGAATTTTGCTTCTACAACATCGGTAAAGACAAAATAGCTTGACTGTGCAGTTTATAATGTGGCTTTAACATTCAATACTGGAGAGAAATTATGAATTTTTGCTGTCCATATCATACTGAAATGTGGCATTACTTAAGTATCTAATAAAGTATCAGAATAATGTTTGTTTATGAACATTGTCAAGGAAAATTTCATCACTACCACATTTTTGAAAAGTAAATGATATTGTAAACTTAAGCAGGTCCAAAGGCAAATGCCAAAGTAGGGAAAATGATGTTTGAACATATTCAACATATTTCAAACTTTTTATTGCATTTTATATGTTTTGTGTGTGTATGTGTGTGTATGTATGTGTGTGTGTATGCGCACACACACATGCCTGAGTGTGTGTGTGTGTGTGCACGTTGTGTATATATCAAAAGACAAGTGATAGGGTTGAAGTGTGGAAGGAATGTAACTTCAATTCACAGGCTTCCTTTACCCAGGGAGCCATCTTGCAGACATGATTTTTTTTTTTTAACACTGGAAAGGGAACACACTACTCAAATAGTTAAAAATTCTAACAACAAGAGCAGACAGGCAGATGTCAAGATACCCTGTAACAAAATGGGTACATTATATGTAAATACACCTTAAGAATCTGAAGTATGTGGACAGATGATTAATTCTATACTTAAAAGCAAGTGAGGTTGCCTCCATAAAACCTATAGGAGATCAAGCAAGACAGCATTCCAGCCTGAATGGGGCCAGAATCACAAGTTTCCACACCAAACTGAGGAAACATTGGTATTCCTTAGTTGTTAGAGGAGGTAGAACTTGTTTTCTTCTTGGATATGGGCCCTTGTAGGTTGACTGTGCTGTAGTGGATGGTCTGTACATATCTAGGCAACAATAATTGGACTCAGAAAGTTTCAAGATATAAAGACATGAAGCTGAATACTGGGTATGCAGCAGAGTTGTTTAAGAAAAAGTGGAGGTGAGAGAGGGTGGTAGATAGATAAGAAATGGTGAAAACAAACCACTAAAATTGCCAAAAGATCATTTTCATCAATGTGGTTTTAAACTATGCAAATGTTGCTTACATATAATGATTTTAGAGTATAGAAAAGTTGAATAAACCGAATACATTCCATTTTGTACTGACTGTTCAATAGTACAGAATTTATACAATTATTGACAAAGACTATAAAACTTGTTCCTGTTTTAATCACCTGCTACAAAGAATTGCTTACTTACATAAACAAGACATTACAAAAATGCCTGTCTGAAATGTTTATCTTGCTGACAAGTTGGAAACATGACATGGTAATCATTGAGTACATTCTGATATATAAGGAAACAACAATCCATCCAAAGAGGTATGGTCAATATGATAATTCTATTGCAAGAATTTTGAAATACACATGAACACATGCCTTTCGTTCATAATCAGAATTTTTCTCAGTTTAGAAAAGTGTAAATATAAGTTTTGTTTGATTGTTTCATTAAGTGTGGTGAAAGGAGATCTACTCTTAACCCCAGAACTAAAATGAATACTGTAACATATTGATTCCAGGTGTTGTTCATTAAAAGATTCTTTCTGGGCTGGAGAGATAGCTCAGCATTTAAGAACACTGGCTGCTCTACCAGAGGATCTGGGTTCTATTTCAAGCACCTTCATGATGGCTAGCAGAGGTCTGTAACTCCAGTTCCAGGGGATCTGATGCCATTTTCTGGCACCTGAGGGTTTTGTACAGGGTGTCCACTTATATGCATGCAGGATAGACACTCATACACATAAAAAAATAATAATTAGTTTTTTTAAAAGATCCTTTATTAGTTATGTATTTTTGCATGTTTGTCTTCTCCTTAAACATAAGTGTACACTCAGATACCAAAAGTGAATATATGTCAGCTATAAATATGTCAGTGTATTTTTCATAACATTTTAATGGTATTTGCTATTGCATATTTCTTAGAATAAGAAATCAATAGAAATAATGGAATGCTAACATATTATAATCCACATAATTTTGAATTTACCCATATGGACTCTGTTTATTTAGGTCTCTCTAAGCTTTTATTTTTCTTCTTTATAGAGATTGCTACTTTTACTGAAAAGTTGATATATAAGTATCTTATAATTGTTTTCATTCTATTAGAAAATGTCTAAAATTTTGGAAAAATATTTTATATTGAGACATCTATACTAAAAGTTAAATGTGCAACTTCTTAAAAGAGAAGTTTTTTTTTTGCTATAAAAACTTAAGAAAGTAAATAAGTATTTTAAAAGACCCATATGTTCACCAAAATAAAACTGAAGTCTCTGATCTTTTCTTCTTCCTACTATATTACCTACTATAATACTATAATGTCCTCTACTCTTTGAAAAGATATGGCATAATCTCTGCCTGTTTAACACGATTGTCATATGTTTGTATTAGGTCATGTCTTGTGTTTTAAAATTCAATCAGTAAATTTTCACAGGGGTTATTTTATGATAAAACTGCTGTACACTGTTGAGTACTTTTTTATCCTTTAAGGTATTTAGGGCTATTCATTCATTTTACTGTAGTGAAGAAAATTTCATGGTTGAAAAATGAATGGAAATTATCATGTACAGTTTCATCACATTTGAAGCACCAAGCAAATCTCTTGGGGATAAAGAATTTATCTTAAAGTCTGGAGTATTTTATTAATTAACATGATTTTTTCTGCTTAGTGCCATGGACAGATATATTGTCTACTGCTTTATTTTCATCACTTCTTTTTCAAATATATTTTATTGAATTTCTTGTGTACTCGACATGTAACATTATAGTCCTCTTTAACCCTTTCCCATCAGCAAACTCCCATAGCCCTCTTTCCCCCACCGGATTTCATGCATTCTGTCATTTATGTTCAGGACTATTGAGTCAAATTATTGTCCTTTGATGTCCCTGCATATTCTCCCACTGGGGTCTAGTCAACCTACCCTGAGCCACTGTTTTAAGATCACCTCTCCCTCACCCAACAGCAATCAGCTACCAATAGTTCTTCAACTAAGAACTATCAGTCTGCTGCCAATTTCCACAGTTCTATCCTGGGATTTTGTCTGTCTTTCAATGTCTATCTTCATTGCTCTAAGTTCATATGAGCAAAGACCCAGGAGCCTGTTAGAATCTATTTCCATGTGGTCATGCACCCTTACAATGGCCCTTACAATCTTACCACTTGTCTTGTTACACTATTCACTTTCAGTTAACTCTGACTTTATATCTGTATAGTTTTACTCTCTCTATGTACTCTGCCCTCACTTGTCAAGACCCCCTTATTTGCTTAAGATCTCTGACTCAGGAATGTATTGTTTCAATAGCCTGCTCCTGTGGCCATCTTGTTTTTCTGTTTACTTTTCAATAGCAAACATGATGGTTTTTGTAAAAAGGAATATAGAATAAAAATATACATTTCATTGTTTCTCTTCTTTTTTATGTGTATGGGTGTTTTGCCTTCATGTATAAAGATGTACAACATGGGTGCAATGACTGTAGAGATCAGAAAAGGGGATCAAATAACCTGGAACTGGAGTGATTGAAGGTTCATTGATGTAACCAAAATGAGGTCCTCTGGAAGAGCAGTCAGTGTTATTAAACACTGAGTCACCTCTCTAACTCCGATGTCATTGCTTCTCTACTAGCCAGCTTTTAGTTTAGCATTCCACTTCTATTTTTAATCTCATAAAAAATTTAAGTTAGACAAAATTTCTTAATATTATATCCCCATCTGTGCTTTCTGCTCTGTGCCATCAGCATGGGACTACATGCTCTCAGCATTATTCCCGTTTGTCTCAAAGAGAAGTACTTGGGTAGACAGCCTCAGCACTGCATAAGAAGTTGATTAAAAGACATTATTTTTATTACCCACTGCATGGGAATAGGGAGCACTAGGCCTTGATACCTGAATTTAAAGAAGCTTTTCTCTCAGTATTCATGCTACTTCACATTAGTGGTTCTTTAACTGGAAGATGTTATTGTTTGATTAAACTTCCCCTTACTTTCCAACTCTTTCCTCTTGGTCGACCTACTCATGTTACAAGAAGAAGAGCCTCATATATTTCATTGCATGGATTTCTGGTAAACCAGATCTAAACATCAGTCCTTTATTGTTTTATGTGTATCTATTGACTAATACTTCTAATAAAACTAACAAAGATTATGGAGCTATCTCTCACTTATATTTCATGTGTCGATATCATCTCATTATGGTAAGTCTTTCACTTAATATTAACTGGTGAATTAATGTTTCTTAACTTAATTAGTAATGAAAAATGTGACTACATCATTTCAGGAAAACATTTTGCCAGGTTTGCATATAATGGAATTTATGAAGAAAATCATCAGTAAATCAATTGTGTTTATGTTGTACAGTAGCTATCATAAAGAAAATGAACTAAAATATATGCAAGGATATGAGATAGTTTCTGAAGTGTTAAAATTGATGACATCATGGAAAAGCCAATATAAATTTTAAATGGAATTGCAAGTAACCATGAAACATGATTTTAAATAGACTGAGATATTTATGGTTTATTTGCGTCTCCATGTGAGTCCATGATGCGGGCTGTGGCCATCTGGTACCCTCTCATTTTTTCATAGCTATCAATAGATTACGGTGAGAAGTTACTCCTTCTATATGAATCCTAGCACAAAAGCTTTGCATAATTAAAAGTGATAAAACTGGGACAGAATGCTAAACATAAACAGAAGAATAAAAAGACAGCTGGCATAATTAGCAGTGTATAAACCGGGTTTAACTAGCCTGCGTCCACTGAATGTTGAAACATCATGAAACACGGGGACTCTTCTGTTGAGAGATAATTCTGCTGACATATAACTTAAAATATTTCTCTTCAATCACATTTTTATTAATTGGGACATTTCCATAAAATTGTGCATTTTTTTCAATTTCATCTACTGCTGTTTATTTCTCAGTTGAAGGCATGCTCTTCTGAGTGTGACACTTAATTGGCTTATGCAGAGAAGATTAGGACATAGATTCAGAGAACTGTGACTTCAGGTGAGAAATAAGCAGTAGGGACAGATGAATGCTTAGCAACAGAAAACTATTTTCATGGAAATATCATCACAGCAATGGGAAAATAAGAAAAGAGAATTACTGAATCTTTCAAAAATATCATTTCCCAATATTAAATAGAGTTCCCTGTTTTCTTATGTACAAGATTCAATCAGAAGGGTTTTAGAAATGTATTCATAGAGCATATTTTCAACAAACATCATTAAATTGGTTCTACAAGAGAAATTGCAGTCATCTGTTCCTATTACTAAAACAAATACACTATAAGAAGACATGCCTATTAATACTGTTTTTGTAAATCAGAGCTATAAGCAATTCATTGTGTAAGCATTTAGAACTCAGGAAACAAGTTCATTCAAAAAGAGGATAATTTGATATATAGTCCTATGACATATGTCTACATTTGGATATTTTGTAAAACAATCTAACATAAGATATATATATATATATATGGCTTAGTCCACCAGAGAAAAGTGTGAATTAAAAACCATCTACACAGACTGAAGCATGATAATGACATAAGATGAACTCTGTTCTTTATCATGTGTAATTCATCAGCATGGGAAGTTGAACCTGAAAATCATGCGACAATAACATCTACATGAACTGTAACTCATACTTTCTGATAAAGAAACAAAAAGTTATGAAATTACAATACAGAGGAAATAACCAAAAATGTGATAGTTTTTACTTATGTGTGGATGTAAAGAGCATCTTAGAAAATGCATAAAAATGAGGAAATTAAATTTTGTCAGAAAGGTGAAATCCCACCTTCCCTGGCCAAATTCAAAGTTTTATTTTTTTGTTGTGATATTTTGTTTTGTTTTCTTTGTTTGTTTTTCCAGAGCTGAAGAGGAAGTCAATCTATCACTGAACTAAATCCTAAACACCTCCAATATATATATAATTGATCACAAACATGAAGATTGGGCATTAATCATAGATAATCTGCACACTGGTGGGCCATAATTAAGATTCTGGTTTACAGACTAGAAACAGAATATTTAAGACATATCTTTTGGTCTCCACTAACTGCAATTGAGGAAAGTTGTCCTATTTGGGACTACTAACCAAAAATGAGAGATTAGAAGTGCCATTCAGCATATTAAACTGAAAAGGAAATACAATATCAGTGTGATATATTCAATAGACTCTGGTACTTTTATCAATATGTAAGGATCACCAAAGGAAATCTATGCGAATATGAATGATAAATGATAAAACCAAATTATTTGTAGGTACAAGTATGTGCTTCCAGACACTGGGACCCATTCTCAGTGTTACAATTATAACTGACATCATGCTGGAAAGGGAGATCTCATTCCAAATAAACTGTTAAAATATGAATTATATGGATTTTAGGAAGAACCTGAGGAATAAAAAACAGGTCATAGAGAAGTCCTGTGTAGGGCAATCTTGCCTTTGTTATCTGGAAAAGCATGAATTATAATCAGGCAGAAGTATGGAATGAAACACTTTCTTCTGAAACAACTGACAAGCTATATGTGCTCAGCATCCTCCAGCAGAAGACAATGAAAGACAGTCAAAGCACAAGAAACATCTCATCCCTTGCATTGTCCTACATATGTTCAAATATAATATAAAAAGAAAGTAATACATATTAAGGCCTATCAATTCATTTGTGTTCCCAGATATCTCTTGATTTGTATTCATCCACCGGAGCCTATTTAGCCCGACTAGAGTCACTCCTTTAAAGAATACCAACTCCCCCTCATTCTGCAGTGATCAGTTGCCTCTAGTTCCTCCCCAAAGTTGTGACCTCCTGTCTATTTCCCCAGTTCTATGATAGTTTTTGTCTGACTGAGTTTGCATGGGTTTTATGCATGCTGTCAAAATTGCTGTAAGCTCATATGAACTAGGTCTCAGGAGCCTGTAAGATCCTATTTCCTTATGGTCATCCACCTCCTTCCCTAGCTCTTACAATCTTTCTGTTCCTTTTTTCACAATGGTCCATTGAGCCCTGATTGGGTGAGGTTTCATACGAATATTCTCTGTAATACATGTTCCATTATGATCATTGAGCCCTAGTATTGGAAGTTCCATTGTAGATAAGGAAGAATGAAAAATAAAAGAAAAATGAAAGTAAAATAAGTAACCCTATAAGGGGATATTTCTCCCACTAGACATATATCCTAGCAAATAGAATATCCAATGCCAGGAATGGACTCCTTCTTTGAAAATATTGACCATTGGTCCCATGGACCCTCAAACAATACTGGTTATTCTCTTGCTCTTGGTTATGCACAACAATTTTGTGGTAATACCCTATCTCTGAAAACTGCATTCATGAGTTATAGAAAAAAAAAAGGAGAAATCAAGGCAACACCAATCACAAGGATTTATCTTTATTGGTTCTGATGCTGTTGGAAAGTGCATTCCCCTGGAAGACAAAGAAATCGTCCATCTTTACAACAGTGAATCCTGAATGCTACAGCAATTGGCCTGCTCAGAAATTCCCACTGGTGCAATAGTGACACAAACGTTACTGGAGAAATCAAGAACATTCTGATTGAATTTAAGATCTCCTTCACAAACTGAGCCCTGAAATGACACTGATGTCAGACCCACAAAATTGGCTAGACTTGCCCCTAGAATCACTTAATGTTCAAATGCTCATATATATCCATGCATCTAACACAACTATTTATAACATACTCCATTCTGGGTAAAATGAGCATCTAAATGAAGGATGCCTGTTTTGTTTAAGAGTCCACTCCATGGCAAACTGTAAAGGAGAGTAGTAACAAAAGCCCCATGCTTGAAAGGATTAGCTGTTCCAGCTTTTATCCTCCTGTTCAATTTTTTGAGAATATTTTTTATTTCACTGGTTTCTCTAATTTCTCTAGTTGAACTCTCTGTGACTGTGTCCCCCTTGAGTTGTTTGGGTTTTAGTTGCTGTTGTTGTTGGCTTGTTTTAAGAGGCCAAGAACTAAGATTATTGCTGTAGTACACATTTGGTAAAAGGGGAACCACCCTATAACATATAGGTCTTTATACATCTTGAGAAAAAGATGCAACTTTCATAATAAATGATAATGAAAAAATGTCTGACTATAGGAAGACAACGGTGGATTTTTAGCACAGATACACTTTTGCACTTCTCTTGGCTCACTAATACACTTCTATCCCCAAGAATGGCATTTTCTTCATTCGTAAACTGTCTCTGTCACTATACATGTGTCCCTGGTACAGTATTTTGTCCCAGGACACAAAACTCAAAAATTTCAGTGGGAGCTGCTCTTCACTCTGATTAATATTAATCACAGTTTCACACTGAAATAGACAGTATTAAATTTTTAAAAGGAAAGGGAATGAAAAGATTTTGAGAATAATTAACCATTTTTAGGAGAACTGTTTTTAAATCAAACCATGATCATAATTCCTTTCTGTTCCTCATTTGGAGTCTTGAAAGAAACATCTCTTTTTCAGTTATGACAGTTACAACAGTTTTTCATATGAATGCCATGTAGCTAGCTAAATAATTATTGTTTCCCTTAATTAACATAGTTTTTAATTCTCAAGCTATTCTTGGAGAAATTTATTGCTTAGTGCTTAACCTCTGTGCACATACAACTATATAAACACAGGTCTTGCATATACTAATTTATATTTATTCAAAAATAATTTGTTACACACCAAAACATTTTTGGCACATAGTAGTTTTTAAATAGGCACTAGTGTTCAAATTTATATGTATCTCTTCTCACAGAGTCTCTAGAGTGGAAGATACACAATTAAAATATGGACATAAAGGAAGACATTATTGTGATCCTTGTTCTGGTGGAGACAGTGAAGCATGCATTGGAAGGAATGTTTAGTCAAGGTATAATGGAGTAATGGAGACAGTTTCCTAAGGAATTAATGACTAATGTGTGATTTTCCAGAAAATGCCAGGATTATTTATATAGGTGAACCTGGTTGTAGAGGAGAATTTTCCTTCAAAGAACAGTAGGTTTCATGAGCACATAGTAATGTATGTACACTACGATGTTAAGGACAATGAGAACAAAGGTCTTAAAATAGAGTTCATAAAAAAAGGTGTAAAGTAAACCAGAGAGGTTGTCACAGAAGTCTTGACACATCTAAGGATTTGTTACTCATCATTGAATCAATGAATTAATTTTGAAGTGTTTTATCATGGAATAGAAGTAATTTCTACGTAGATATTTAGACATATGGGAAATACTGATAGGTAAAAGACTTTTTTTTTTCTATACCTCAGGTTGCAGTCACCTACTAAGATTTTTATCATTCTATAACCACTGTTTTATATGCCTGAAATTTCTACATAAATTATTTAATAATGTCCACAATGTCAGAGCATTTTATAGTCAACTCATTGTCAAAACAACCAAACCCAACAAAGCAAATAAGAAAGTGTTCCTAACATTTTATACATTCAAAAACATGTATAGGGTGAAGCATTATACATTTAATATAATTTTCCATCTTCATAAAAGCATATAATAGATCCAAATTTGGATATATATATATATATATAATGAAAAAGATTTTTTAATCAGTGATATTATCTAAATTAGTAACAAAAGATCATTCAAATGGAAATTATGTATAAATTCTCATGCATATAACAATATGAAAATTAAAAGAATTCTGAATGCATCACTATGACTGTACACTGGAGTACTTAAATACAATAAAATTATATTTTTAGATATACACAAAAGAAATAAAAGGAACATTAAATAGCATAAATGTGTTCATTTGAAACCACCTACACTCTGTAAATTCCTTTTAAACTCAGGTTCTTCTTTAAAAACGTCATCACTAAAATATTTTAAATGGATCATTCATTTCCTTTAATTATCTAATATAAACTTTAAATGATTTTTATGTCTTTATACATAGACATGTATTTTAATAAAAGAGAATTTAGCTGATTGTTTTTTGATTAACAATTAGACATTCAAGAACTGTTTTCAGAAGATTTCCATAGATATATGTCTATCCATATATTTTATGTGTCTTACATTAAGCAAAGGAAATGTAGGGAAATGAAGATAGTAAGTTATTGAGGGAAGTAGACTGGCCCAAGGAGGAAAATGTTAACAGCAACTGCATGAGAAATTCTGGGTGATCTTCTTCCTCCATATAGCCATTGCCTTCCTCTCTCATGACAGTTTATTTCCCCATAGCGTGATCTTTCCAAGATTTCTTATTTTTTAATCTCAAGAAGTCAATTTTTCTAGGTATGTTTTAATTTGGTCTTCTATGAAAATCTCTTAAATGCTATCATAAGGAAGGGAAGAAAGAACAGTAGATTGAGAGCTCTATCTTCAATATTAACGAACATTTGATCGATGCATCGCAATCAGAACACATCTTTGGAACAGATTATAATCACTTTGACTTGAATAGTCTTGTAGCAAATAACTCTCATTAAATACCAACAGGCAAACCAAATTGACTGCATCACATCAGAGCTCTAATTTATGGTAGCACAACACACACCACCATGTGAAATGAGAAGGAAAAATGAATGTTGCTTTTTGCACTTAATCAATATTACTGCTCTTTTTTATATGCAGAACACTGCACTTGCCTGTACACTAAAAGAGAAAAAGCCCCAGACATTCCTGCAGCGAAATTTGGGAGTGAGAGTATCAACTGAGAGATAGCGAACTTCATACAGTGTTTGGCTAGGCCATTATACCATGTACTTTGTTAAGTACTGTCCAAATGTTGTTGTGAAGGCATTTTTTAGACAATATCAATATTTAAATGAAAATGTGGTGAGTGTTTTCTCATCATTCAAAGCATCAGCAGAAATAACTGAGATTCTGTGAAGAAAAAACAATGTCTAGACCCCTTTCATTATTTGATTTGTTACAGGAATCCTCCCCTGAGTTTCCTGCCTGTCAGTTTATGCTTTAAATTTGGGTTTGACAACTTGAAAAGTACGTCACCAAATCACTTAAAATTTATCTTTCTTGAATATTTTTATGTTTGTGTTTTTACACACACACACACACACACATATAATATACACACAAATATGTATGTCTATATCTGTAAATAGAGTAACATATACACATTATAGGTTCTAGTTTGGCAGAACCCTTCTCACTATTACAACAATGTGTCTTCCAGGTCATGGTGGGTGTTTGACAATATGTTGAGATGTTGATAATAGCAAGGATAATGATGAAATGTGGTGTTTGTGGAAATAAAGTTGTATATTATAAAATGATGCACAATTTCTTTCATTTGAAGATTACTATGTTGGTGGTGAAGAATAAAAACTGAAACATAATATTATAGAATTTTTGATTTTCTATAGAAATCAGTGTTCCCGGGTAAGCATCAGAAAGTTTCCAAAGACAGTCTCTGGAATGTCATGACAGAAGTGGAAAAAAATACTGACAAGTTAGTCCTAAGTAAAGAAGAACATAGCTAAACAGGAAGATTTACTGCAGCCATCTCTAACTAATCCACCTTCACTGCCATTAGCATAACTGAGAAGCACTTCCTCTGTACTTCTTGCTTTCTCATTTCCTGCCTGTTTTCTGCTTAACCACTTCCTCTTTTCAGACTTCCTACTTCCCCACTTACTTTTTCACCAGAAAAGGAAGATAATTCAAGTTTTGTAAAGCTATTATACATATTAAATTTTAATATGAAATCTAAATGAAAGCACTCATCTATTATTCATTGTCATATTCTAAATGAAAACAACTGCACTTTACTCTACTCTCCCTTTATGGACAAAAATAATACACATACTTCTTAAAAGTAGTTGTAGCTAATTAATAAATATCAAAGATTTAGGTAAGTAGACAATAAGGTAGTCAAAACTCTTTAGAAAATTATTATTACTTCAATTACACAGTGTGATTTAAGTTTGGCAAAGTAATAATTATGTTTGTGGAAGATAGCTTAATCGAAGAACAATTATAGATGTTAAAGTATTAAAGGAGAAATAATTCACACTTAAATGCTGTAAAAAGAAAGAATGAGAAAGAAAACAGAGGTAGGCAGAGGAGTAGACAGATGATTAGATGATAGATACATAGATAGATAGATAGATAGATAGATAGATAGATAGATAGATAAATGAGATAATTAGGTCAAAGTTTAGTTGAAACTTATTAAGGCTTTTAAGGACAAGTACATTTGGAGGGAAGTAACTATTTAACTCAACATTTTTATTGTTAACAGTAAGATAAGAAACATGAATGCTTTCTGTTCCAATTGGCAAACCATAAAAAATTGAAACTTTTGAATTAATCTTTCCTAAAACATTTATTGTTATTCTCTTCTGACATCTTTGTCATTGTAGAATGACTGTTAACATCAGCAGTATAAAAAATTCCAGTTGATTAAAATTTCATGTTCTATCATTTATACTTATGAAAAGACAGAAATAATTATATTAAATGTACTGAACTCAGGGTAATTTTGCTGATGTCTGACTGGCCAGCCAACTTTAAAGAGAGAGAATAAATTATCTTAATTAAAGGATAGCTTTTTGAAAATCCATGCACACTCAAATTTAGACTGTGACATGTCTCTGTTTTAAGTTTCTCTAATTAGTTGTATTTCATATTCTCCAAATCCATCAAGTCTCAAAGTTTATGAGCTACATAATATCTACCTATTACTTACCTTTACTGGAGATACATAAAATGAATATAAGATATATTTTCTTAAGTTTGAATGAAAGTCAATATTCAAAGCTTTCTTATCAAGCAAAAACAATATATTCAGTTTTTAGAGAATGCTGTTTTTAAATTTCTGTTTTTCAAATTTACATTTACCTGAATATGGATCTCAAGTTCTTCTCAAAACAAGGAAAGTAGACATATTGAGGTAGATCCTAACATGAATTTTTATTTGAAACTTTATTTGAAGGTTGTAAATTTGCAATTATCAGGACATAAGATATTTCATTAGTTTACAAATGTAGCCATTGCAAAAAAAAATGGTGCATAGCTATCCTATAATATTGATATAACAATTGAGAAATGCAGGTTGTTCTTATATGTTAATGAGATGGGTGTACCATACATTACTTTAACAATAGTGCACTAATAAGTCACATAAGCTCTTCATCACCAATTCTTTCACTCACATCACAGATACTTTCAACATCGCTTTGTGTCAGACTGCTTTTAATATTGATTTTCTAACGGTATATGAAAGTAGATAACTTGGAATTATCATAGAACATATTCTGAAAGGCCATATATTATGAAGATGTGTTCTCTCTCTCTTTCTCCTATCTCTCTCTCTCTCTCTGCCTCAATGCAATCAGTATATTGAAGATCACATCCTCAGTCTTAAACCCATTTAATTGTATAAATAGTAGTATTTGAACTTTGTTAATGAAAGAAACTCAAAACATAGTAATACCTGTACACATAGGATTAATGCATCTCTCAACTCTCACCAAAGAATGTTCCTCATGTCACAGCTGATGTGCAGAGAACAAAAGCCCTCAAAGTGCTTATTCCTGAATTGGACAACAATTTCAAATCTCTACCTGCCAAATCTCAGGAATCATTAGGGAAGAGGAGGAGGAAAATTGCAAGAGCCAGTACTTGTGGATGACTATACAGAAACTGAGTCTTCTGCATAGCTCGTCAGTTATTTATATGAAGTCACAGCAATGGTGAAAGCATACACACATCCTATGCAAAGCTCAAAGCACAGACTTGGAGAAAATTGGTAAGAAATTCCAACCTAACGGGAGTAACATTTGGCAAATGATGAGTGCTGGGAGGAGAAAAGACAATGATCTACAGGAGTGGGGTTCTTGGTGGGCTTAGTGAATGGAGAAAAGACAATGACTTATAGGAGTGGGGTTCTTGGTGGGCTTAGTGAATGGAGAAAAGACAGTGACCTACAGGAGTGGGGTTCTTGGTGGGCTTAGTGAATGGAGAAAAGACAGTGACCTACAGGAGTGGGGTTCTTGGTGGGCTTACTGAATGGGTCCAAACTGAAGGAAGTGTGCACCCCTACACCTAGTTTTAAAAAAGAAATACTTTTCATCGAATTTGGATCATATTAAGATCATCTCCCCTATCTCAATCCCCTCTTTTTACAGCCCTTCAACTAACGTACATTTCAAATATATATTTCTGTGTGTTGTATGTGTGGCTTTAGTTGTGAAAGAGGGTACAGAAAGATTGTCACAGACAGAGATATGGAATGACCAAAAGGAAACTGAGTTTTCTAAAGAGCTGGGAAGTCTCTCACAAATTTTTCTTGTTTATGCTTTTAATTTTTTGAGACAGAGTCTTCCCATAGCCCCAGATATCCTAGAATTCCCTCTGTCAACAAGGCTGGCCTCAATCTCAGAAAGATCTGCCTGCCTCTGTCTGTAAGTTGATGGAATTAAAGGCATGAGTCACCATGCCCAGCCCTGAATTTCTTTCTTTGGGTCTTAAAATTTTATTATACTAGTCCTTCCCTTCCCTGGTTAGGTTTATTCCAAATGTGTTACGGTTTTTGAGGTCATCGTGGTTGGGATTATTTTCCTGGTTATTCTTAGAATATTTGTGTTTGGTTTATAGGAAAGCAAATGATTTGAGGATATTAATTTTATATCACGCTACATTGCTGAATGTGTTTTTTAGTTCTTAGAACTTTCTGTTGAATCTTTAGTGTCTTTTATCATCTGCAACTAAAGATATTTGACCTCTTCCTTTCCTGGTTGCATCATTTTCTCTCTTTCATTCGTCTTACTGCTCTAGATAAGTCTTCAAGTATTACATTGAACAGTAATGGAGACAGTAGACATCACTCTTACCCTAATTTAATGAGAATGTTCTGAGATTTGAATATTTAGCATGGTGTTGGTTATAGGCTTGTTGTATATTGCCTTTATATTGTTTAAATATGTTCCTTGCATCCCTAGATTCTCCATGAAGTATATCATGAATGGATGTTGGATTTTGTTAAAGTCAATTCGAAATGATCGTGTGTTTAATTTGTTTCCTTTTGGTCTGCTTATGTGGTAGCTTACATTTATTCATTTGCATATGTTGAACTGTCTCTGCATCTCTGGGATGGAGCCAACTTGATCCTGTTGGATAATGTTTTATATGTGTTTTCAACCAGTTTGCCAGTATTTTATTGCTGATTTCTGAAATTTAACACACATAAACACCTGAAGAGAGATCTGTTACAGTATCAGTAAATATGCATATATGAAGAATAGTCATAGATTTTTCTAAGTAAGGAAGAATAATTTTCATACTGTTTATACTTAAAATGAATGAGAATTATTCCTTTGCACTTGATTCTAAATATCTGAACAAAATTCATTCTTGTTACCAGTTTCATTTGATTGCTCATGTTAACTGGGTGTACAACACACTGAACACAGACATCTGAGATATCAGTCGTGCTATATTTACTGTTGAAACCCTTATTTCAATTATTCACCATTTCTTGTTTAAAAAAATGTTCTCTTGCAGAAACAATTAATGAATTAGATAGAGTTTTAAATTTCTACCGCCAACAAATATATGCCCCATATTACTCACACAAAGTATTCCAGTGAAAAATTAATGGGATTTATGCAACTTCCCCATGAACGAAAATTTCCAAGTATTTCCTTTCCTGGTCAGAATTCTGTGAATGTTTGCACTATAGTCAGAATTTAAGATTGGTTACTTTAAGAACATAGAGTAAGACTATAAAAATTATTTATAACCTCAAATTACATTAACTGTACATTAAAGGAGATGCCCAAATTCTAAGAAATAATGAAATGTCAGAGTGAGAGTCATCTTTTTTCAGGTTTAGAGCTAAGTCTCCTCTGATTTCACATAAAATGGAATTTCTCCTCATCTTACCATTAGGAAGTACAATTGATTTGATTACAATATTTATTAATATTTTAGTCATGAACATTAGCATCAAACTAGAAGCAAATGATGCTTTATTTCTTTATGTGTGTGACAAGCTTATGCAAGTAAAATTCTAGGTGCTAATATAAATACCAGTGTTGCACTGCTGAAATAGCTCTGCCTTTTCCAGACGTATCGGTAAAAAAATGAGAGCAATAACTGCTTAATAAACTCCATTCACTCTTCTTTCAGTGTAATGACAATAGTTTACAAGAACGAAAATCAAAACAAAGGTATAAGCTTATCTGGTGTCAATAAGAGGATAAAAGCTAAAATATGATTATGACAAATACCAATTTCTCTTCATGACAGCACTGGAGGAGAAGGAAGGAAGAAAAGGAGAAGAGACTGATAATATTCAGTCAAATCAAAGTAAGTTTGAAATTCCAACATTATTCACAAATGTCTACAGGATCAACACAGAATCACTCCCACTGTATATAGAATACCTAATGTAGTCTACAATTTCCTAGTTCAGTTTCTAGGCTTCCCAGGCAATGGTGTATGATCTTTTTTTCTCTCTGTAAAAACAAATCTGACTCTTCATAGAACAAACTGATATCGAGATTTCTTGCTTCTCATGAGAGATTACCCAAATGAGAATATTGCCTTTCAATGCAATGTCCTGCTTATTAACACTGGACATTCCCAGGCAGGTGCACCCTATTACCTATCACTAGCTGCCTTCCCTGGTGATAGAGACAACAGCAAAGAATAACTGACTGTTAACAGATGCTGAGACAATAGTCTTCAAATTTGCAGAGTATATTTATTTTGACCACTATTATACTATTTTTTAAATTTGTCTTAAATTTAATATAACATAAAACTCAAATCAAAGTATTTTCAAACACTCAAAATTTCAATGTATGATAATATGAATTAAAATTGAACAAATTTTACCAATGTTTGTTCCAACAAAACTTTCATAATTTATGGAATATATGGCCAGACACTGAACAATACTTTTAGTGTTCAAAAAATTATCTTACAAGAGTGAGAATGTAGATCAAATTAAAAAGCACTTGCCTACCATGCACAAAGTTCTGAGTTAGATTCCCCAGGGTTATGTTAATAACACATGTTGACATACAAGATCATCCTCAAATACACTGTATGTTTAGGGTCATCCTAGAGTACATCAGAACTTGTCTTATAGTGTAAGACTAAGGAAAATATAGAAAATAAAATTCTCATTCCTATGCACCATATAGTATTTATCCTTTGACAGCTTCATTCACAGGTATCTAATGCATTCTGGTCACATCCAGTGGTCCTTGCTCCTTCTAGCCCTTCCCATTTCAGTCCCTCCCCTTCTTACTTCACATGTCTTTTGTTTTATATTTTGTTTTAAAATTTAAAAAAAAATTGGGTAAAGCAAAGTGTAAAGACAGAATAGTGCTTTTAGATTTTCAGTACTTCACTCTGAAATTCCAATATTTTTTAGGATATTTCATATTAAATTTATCTAAATCATAATTTGTATAAGCTACTATTTTTTATACTTCTAGGTCAGAAAACAAGATAAATAAATAGAAGTATTAGGAGAGTATTAAGATGTTTGTAAATGGACAAGAAATCCAAAGCTAAACAACTAAGAGGGGTGGACCTCTGTTCAAATGTGTGCCTGCATCCGTTATATACTGAAAAGTTAAATTGCAAATCTGGACTCATGTTCACATCATAAAACTACCACCAGCCTCACAGAACTCCATTGACTAAAGGTTCATCAGTGTTTCTTGAGGATTTAGAAGTACAATGTAAATTGTTTTGCATATAGGAATTCTTAGTCCTTTAAAGTCTCAATATTCCCTGAAAGATTTTGAGGTTTTAAACATGGACAAACTAACTTTGTTTTTTAAAAAAAATTATTCAGATCTTGCTTGGTTCCTTTCTCCCTCCTCTTCTTCCTCCCCTTCCTGTTCCTTTTCCTTTTTTCTTCTTCCTACTTCTACTCTTTCTCCTTCTCCTCCTTCTTCCTCCTCTTCCCTTTAACTTACACCTAAAGAGTACACCAAGCCATATGTAAAGCTATTTCTTTTATATTTTATTTGCATATTGGGGGTTGCTTATGTACTCCCTCCCAACTGTTGCTAAAGCCCTTTACCACAACTGAGCCACAAAATATTTTCTTTTCATAAGAAAACTGTCAAACAACAGGAACCTTACTACTAGAAATGACACAAATATGTTTTAAGTACTCTGTCTTTGAAATATTGTAGCACCTTACTTGAAAAAAAAAAAACCTTAGTTTTCACGCAATAAATGTTGAGTAGCAGTGACTTCAAAATATTACTGAGACAATCAAGTGAATGGAATAATAGAATGAAAGCATGTCATAAACAGTCATTTCCTTCCTCCTTATCTCTGCCACTCTCTTTCATGCCTTCCTCTTCAGCTATTAAAATCAATCTAAAGCATTTCCTCACACTTGTAATAAATAGTACACAATACCGCCAATGTCTATGCTATTTTTAACTACCTTTTTCTGGCCTGCTTATGCCAGTTAGCTTCCACCACAGTCTGTGGATCTGCCTTACTTCATATGCAGTGTAACCTATGCTCTAGGTGAAAGTGTGGAGGTTTTGTTCCATTTATTCATATCCCATATGTTTAACCTTTATATAAAGAATACTACTCTCAAAGACTATTCTACTTCAGTTTGTTAAATTGACAATATAAAATTATGCTTTTGACCTCTGTAAGTTTTTTTCATTTTTTTACAACCACACAATATTGTATTTTTAAACTATAAGAAAATGCATTTGAATGCCTAATGTTAAAATGAAGCTCTCATATCACACATGGAATATTTGTTGATTTGATTTGTATTTTTTGGAAAATTTGAACAGATTATTATAATCAACACAATTATAATCAAAATAATTACCACATTCATCTTCTATAAATTTAAACGAAGTGCTGAAATTTCAAAAGCTTTAGACTTTGATTAAGTGCATTTAGGTCTTGTGAACTTCCCATATCTCTAGTACATTGGCCTATTTCAAGGTAATTCATAAAATGATTGTCACCTCATTAAAAAATATGTACAAAGAAAGAAAAAAAAAAGTAAAATTGGCAACAGTATTCCAAAAGTAGAGTTAAGATAGGCAATCTCATGTGCTTGAAAGGACAAGGGCTACCCCCATGGCAGCCAACTCATCATAAAATATCTGTTAATCTAAACAATTTTTTAGCTGCCGTTACTACTTCACATCATAAACATTAGAGGTTGGTTCTCAATGGCCCAAGACACTAGGAACTGAAGTGAAGGTTAGAAGATTCCAGCAATGCTCCTATTCTAATTAGCACAGTGTTTGTGCAAACATGAGAATGGATGATGTGGTGGCTTGAATGCAAATTGTTCCACATAGACTCAAAGTATTTCATCAGTTGGTTAGTTGGTGACACTATTAGGGGAAGTTGATGCAACCTTTAGGAGATATGGCCATACTGAAAGAAAAACGTACTGGGGGTGAGTTTTCAGAGTTTATAGCTTCGCCTCAACTTGAGCTTATTCTCTCTAGTTGCTGAGCATGCTTGAAGAATGAGCACTCGGTTTCTGCTCCAGCTGCCTCCTCCCATACCTCCCCTTCATGATGGAACCATAAGTCAAATAAACTCTTCTTTCTATAAGTTGCCTTGGCCATAGTGTTTTATCACAGAAACAGAAAAGTGAGTAATACAGTTGGAAACTTTCTTTAAATATGTTGTACAGTGTATATTTAGGGAAATGAATATTTGTTTCACTAACAAAGAGATACATTTACTTCACTCCCGAATTTTGATCCTCAGTCACAACTCTGCACTTCAACATCTAGAGAATGTTAAATCACAAGTGAGTATTACTCTGAAAAGCTTTTCAATGGATTTTAATTCATTTAACTGATTTAAATTGGATTTGGAATTTAAAAAGGATTTTCTTTATTCCATCTTTTTATTCTTCACTATCCTTCATAATCTGGAATGTATTAATATGGGAAGTACTTATCATTTTAAATAACTCTCTTTACACATGTGTAGATAAGATGACATTGTGATACCTGACCGTTTCTATGAAATTTATTAGCTTAGTATTCAGAAATTTATGGAAATTTTTAACACTCTCTGCAGTATTAATATGATCCAGGTTTTTGTGAACTAATATTGGAGCAGGGATGCCAGATGTTGTATTTCATATGGAATAAAGGAACCATTGAAATTGATTATTAGAACAAGTAAAACAGAAAAATGTATTTCCAAAGACTGTTTATTTATCAAAAGTTAGGCGTTAGAATACTTTACCTTAAAGTAGCTAATACTAACTGCAAATGACTGGAATAATTTACCCAGTAAAATTATCATTATGGTACATTTGTTGCTTCTGATAATTCTCTATTTTCAATCTTGTCTTACGTGAAAGTTCAAAGAAACACCACAGAAATGTTTATTGCCATTTGTTTTAAGAGTTGATGCTAAATCTAATTTTTAAAAGAACTAACAAAGAGACCATAGTGTAGATTTTTTGAGAATGGAATGCATATAGAATAAATTACATCAATTTCACATATACACTTGATGAGGTTTTATAACTATTTACACTCTATCACTATATCAAATCCATCACTAATAAATAACCTGGATATTTTCTTCCAATTACCCTTGGTATCATGTTTTATAATGAATTAAAATATTTTTATATCTTTGAAACCAAGGCTTTTTTAGGTCAGAGCAGTCGTCCTCTAAACCAGATAGAACAAATCTTCCTCAGGATCTCTTCAAGATTAACATCTACTCTCCTTTCATATGAAAGTTCTAATCTGACACCATCATCCTAAATTACCTGTATTCAATTATATATATGTATATTATTTATTTTCCTATATTTTAAGATAAAATCAAATTAGATATCCCAGGCTAGTCTCTAATCTTCCAGCTCTTGACTATCCTATACTCACCCCCATATGCTACAATTATAGGTCTTGGCTGCCATGCCTGCTGTTATTAAATTTTCTTTTTGAGAGATGCAGACCAAGTTAACCTGCCTCTCTCCCCCTGCCTTGCAACCGGAAATATCTTCCCAGGCCTTGCAACAAACACACAAATTTCTCCACTCACAGTTAGGCAAATTCTAGCTAGTTTACTTGGGCTTACTAACAGAGCAGTGGGTAGGGGGTTACTTACAGAACACGGGCGCCCTCCCTCCCCTCCAGAAGTTACATTAATAAATCCAGGAGGCTTGTATCTTGGGATTTTCCAATGAACAGATCCAAATGGATCATTGGGGAGGGGAAAAAAGGACCTGCTTCCTGGCCCCGTGGTTTAAATATTTTTAGCCACTCCTCACATCCAAGGCCAATAGACAGGATGGGTGGGCATAAGACTTTCCCAGCTCCTCCTCTTTCTGCTCAAGGTGATCCTGGGTGACACCACTCTGGGAGGGGTGTTTGTCCACAGTGCATCAGGCTTTTCCCTTGGAGAATCAATCCACTCTACCATTGACCCATAGTTTAAAGGCTAAATGTTTCCAGTGTACATTCCTCCGGAAAAATCACATTTCATAATAAAAATGTTCAAACACCTAGACTTGGTGCAGAAACTTCAATTGCATAGGTATGTTGTCTGTAATTTCTGAACCTCAAATCACTATCATTATACATTTGTCGAAATAAGCTTTTTAATTGGCAGATGATAATGACAATTTGATCCTATTTTATCAAGATTAGGCAAAATAATCTGAAAAAAAAGTTGTTAGTAAGTTTTCTTCATTTTAACATATTACTTGAAATAATTAAGGCTGACTCATCAAGGAAATTAGTAAAATGCATGATATATAGTTACGTATGGGTAACATTTCAGAAACAGAAATCGCTTAGTATGATAACATAATATGTATCAAATATTCTTAGTTTTATTAATTGATCAAACATTTTAAAAATAAATAATGTTAAAAATTAGACCTTACAGTACAATAATTTCAACACTTTGAGAGCAAAATGTTATGTCAGAACCTGTAGAAAACTGGTTTAAACAGCAGGTCAAAATTTAAATGTTATCAATATACACAGAACTTTATACATAATTTAATCAATTAAATATTTAGTCAACTTCTACTTACACAAGTTTATAGTTATATGGCAGTCATTTCACATATGATAGCATAAAACATTATTAATCCTCTATTAGTCCATATATGGATATTGCATGTTGAGTATAGTTTTTGTCTCTTGCAAAATGTAGAAAGATGGCACCAAACAGGAAATCAGCTATTCCCTCCCGTACATTTAAGAAAGTTTTGGCATTATTCTAAAAAACAGTCAATGACCAGTGATATATACTGCTTTGATCCAAAATACATTTAAGTCACTGTGTAACAGTCTAGTTCTCCCTTATCAAGCAGAAGCAACACATTTCATATACAGGAAGGACTCTGTGGGGTACTCACAACACAGACACAGATAGGTGAACATGAATTTTTAAAACAGGCTTTTGAAGAAAAAACAACATTTTAAATTTAATATTTAATCGACCTTTTGAGAGTTTTCTGCAGTTCACTTGGAACATATAGAGCTCCTTCCCTATCTCCATTCCACCCTTACTACTTCTAGCTCAGTTTCATGTCCTCTATTAATTTTTGAAGCATATCCTGTCTAATTTGTGTCTCCAAATGTCTTTCAATGTGTATCCATGCCCTGGCACCTGGTTAACCTACCCAAGGTCACAACCTTAAATGGCATGCACTCTTCCTCTCCCAGAAGTTATTAGTTGCCAATAATTCTTAAAGCTAGGATTGGAGCTTCTTACCCACATCTTCTTCACTATTCTGGGAATTATTCTGGCTTGAATTTATGTAGTCCTTGATGTCACCACAGTTAAAGGCTCAGGCTTACACACTGTAAGAAATGGCTTCTTAAAGGACCATGAGGTTTTAAATTAGAGAATAACAGATCATTTCTACAGAAAGGTATAAACCAAATAAATAATCCTTGAACAAAGTTTCTGAAAATTAGCATTGGTTTATTGCATAGTACTTATATATATTTAATATAGTCTTACATTTTGTTTCAGATTCCTGTGGACACATTCCTCTTTATTATGCCACCTTCTTAATTATTAATATAGAAATCTCTTTAATTTGAGAAATGTTATTCTAATTTCCTTTATCTCCTACCTTCAATACCCACAAAAGTTAAAAATTGCCCGATCCCTATTCTTAATTGAGATATGTCTTTGAAGATCTCTGCTTATAGTCATTCCACTCACCTTCGCATGCTGCCCAGAATCTCAAAGGGAATGTGCTTCAGTCCACTTACATGAAAACTACCCTCTATGTTCTTTATCTGTAATTCTTATTCTAGGTACTTTGTCTACTGAATGAACCATCAGTTTAGAAGCCATAACTGCTTTCTCCTTTGTTTTTAATTATTCATTTCCTTTTGAAGACTTGATTTTGAGATAAAATTTAAAAAATGATAGGTGCATCAGTGGATGATCATGAAATGTGCACGAACAGAACTAGTTGAATACAGTGGGTGATAAATCAAGAAGAGGAGGCATGAACTTGAAGAATTGTGTTGAGGAGACCAAGGAAGAGTTGAAAGGAGAGGAGGAGGGGGATATGATCAAGGTAATTGTATATATATATATATATATATATATATATATATATATATATGAAAATTTCAAATTTAAAAACTAACAGATGCCAAATTTAAAAAGCTAGAAGCTTTTTCAAGGTAGTGAGACATCTAGTCTGGAAACTGATGTGAATGAACTTCAACTCTGTCTGCTATCATAGATCTTCAGATATTGAGGTTTGATATCCAGAAGAGAAAGCAGAATCTCACAATCCTTCCATTCAAGTCCCTTGCTGGGCAACCTTCCCCTGCTGTGACTGCTGAACCTCCTTAAAGAAAAAGCAAAATGAGGTATGAAAGGTAATGTGGGCAGGTTTAGGAAGACATTTCACCCTGATAAGACCTCTTATATGCCAACAGTGGGATTTTCTGTGTGTCATGGACATCCAAGTGACTTTTTCTCTAATGAGATAGTTTGTTGATTTAGCTGCTGTTTAGCATTAAAATATGCAGGGTAACAGGATTAAAATATGTGGATACAAAAGAAAACTATTAAAACTATATTTTAAACATATCTCACACTCATAATATATCAGGGATCGTCTCTCTTCAGATTTGTAGATGTTGTTGTAATATTTATTTTCTATTTGAATGTATAAATATATTCATCTAATTATTTGCTTCCATAGATATTCATTTATGTTTCCATCAAAGTGTTTTTTTTGTAGGATAATATCACAATGTGTTTTCTCACTGAGTACTCATACTTTGTTCAATTCAGATACAACAAATAATATCTTCCCTCAAATTAATTTAATTCTGTTTTTCTTCATTTAAAATATCAACTCCACCAAAGTATTTCTAGCAGTAATTGAAGTGTTCCAAGCTACAGCTTTGTAATTTCAGGCTAAATCCTGTATTTCTTGGAGTTCTCGCTATTCTTTTTGTTTAGCTCACTTTCTTTGAACAGAGCCACATTACAGTGTCTGCCAATTAATACGACTGCTTGTCAATAATTAAATTTCATTTAACACTTCAGAAGCTATATTTTGCTCAGCCACAGTTACAAAGTACTTTGATTAAATACTTTCAAATGTTCCTGAACAAAATACAACCTGTACTCAGAGGATTCATTTGCAAGAATCCAATACCACAGTTAGACTCTTAGGTTGATTTATAATGTAGTGTTTCAACTTGTACTAGACAATTGGTGATCAGCAAAGAGAAAATTAGGAAGCCACACATTTTTTTCATACTAAATATCTAATTGCTAAAACTAATCAAATATTGCCACACTAAGATTATTTATTTGTACACAATGAGAGGTTTTTTTTTTCTGATCTTTTAAAGTTGTGTCCTATGAAAATAAGTAAATGAATTGTTGCTGATTAAACCTGTGCTTTTCACCTCTAATATTAACAATCTGTATATTCACTGTTTAAGGTCACAGGGATGAAACAACAGTCCACACAAAAGTATTATTGGATTTTCCTAATAATCTCCTTTACTGTTTTATAATTCAACACTGTAATGTGCATCGTATTTAATTGGTTTTTCTCTAAGCTGTGACAGTTTCCCAGTCATTCCCAGTGCTTTGTTGTCATTTCACATTTGCATACCGCTGGTGATTTTTATGTATGTGGAGTTTGTATGGATGTGTGGGCATGCATTGATTTGTATCATATGATCTTATTGGACCTGAGTAACAGGATTTAGATAAGACTAAAACAGAAATGGAATAAACACTTATTATTATTTAGCAAGTCATATGTGATCTTGATATAGCTTCTATAGGTCATGCAAAATCAAAGGGACTTGCAAAGTGCTGTTTGAGGATTTTTCAGTGGTAATTTTGCTGTTATTCAGATGTTTCTTATTAATAATTCCTTGGCAAAGATGCACTGAGACAATGCAGACCACCTGTTTTCACAGTCTACTCTCCATATTATCATGCAAATGTGGACCTTGTGGAAACAATTATTAATGTTACATTTGCTAACATATATTCTGTAATAATTTTGCATTTGTCACATTCCAGTCATGTCATCTGATTTGAATATTTTTGGGGGAGTACTCATTCTCCTCTTTCATACTTATTATTGAATTATTATGTAAGAATAAATTGAAATATATGTATAATATTTCATTTATTATTACTTATTATTGAACTTTAAGTAATATTGTTTGTGCCACTTTAATTGCCTCAAATTGTTCTTTGGAGTTTCCTCAGGTTGGTTACTTTTTTGCTTTTGACATCATCCCTGGCATGATCCCTCTCTTTTCTGTGAAACACTTGGGTTTTGTTCAGCATAAGATGCTTTTATCCTATCTTGAGTTTTCGCTCACACAAAATTCAAACAATAACTTTATTGAAAGATTTCATGTCTTTTCTAATAAAATATGTTCTTGCAATCTGTCATATCGACAGCACTTCTACTGGGGTATCATCAGTCTTATAATCTTTCAGAGAATTGAAGGAGAAATACATGAAGTATACATAGATTTTATAAATATTTTAGCACAATATAGATAAATGTATAATAATATATATAGTAACTATGGAATTGTATATAAATATGCATGCATTGTGCATATAATGGCATGCATAATATCTAAATCTACAAAATATACACATTTGTGATCTGTATATATACAAATATATATATATAAAATGAACTGAATAGATGATACATAATACCTAGGCAGGTAGATAGATAGGTAAGTAGATATATAGATGATATATTGGAGCTACATTTAATGATTTCATGATATGAATTCAATATCATAGAAATTTTGTTACAGGATTCATATTTCATGACTTACAGCTTCTTTCAATAGTGTGAAACATATTTTTAATTATTTGAAAAATATTTACATCTCTGTTTATGCTGCTATATGCATAAAATAGTTTTAAGAATCCTGCTACATATGTTACAGAAAACAAACATGCTAACTAGAGTATGTAATATACTTTATGAAATGTAATACTTGTATAGATTTACAGACTATGAATTATAGGGTATATTTACCACAAAGATTCTTTAATAACTGATACACCAGAATTTTAAGAAATTTTAGTTTATATTTTGATATGAAAGCATAAAAATGTGGTAAATTTCTAAATACAGATCCACCAGTACGGTGTTGCTTTATTAAGAAATAACTCATTCTTATTCAACATTTATAAAATCACATATGGTTTGTCATGTGCCTGAGCTTCCAGATTGCAATTTCCCATTAACATCAAGTTCACCATAAGTTAAAAAAATAAAACTATAGGAAAAGGAAATAATTCAGTTTTATTCATTCTTTGAAAATTATATTTCATCTTTTGAATTTTGATAAAAGTGACCATTAGGTGTGAAGGATGGTTCTGATATTTTTTTATGCTTTGCCACTTCCCTCTGTCTGTCACTTAAACTTATTCATACCTAAAGCACAGTTTTGGCAGACCATTCTCCAAACTGTAGAGAGCATAAAAGACTTTTGACTGTCTTGTATTTTCTATAATGTTAACCTGGGATCTCACTAAGCCTCATAGTTAACAGTAGACATGCAGGTAATATTAATTTATTACATTATCTTACATGTTTAATTTGGACTCGACTTTCCTTAAATAAGATGATGTTGGACAGCACTGTCTTTTGAGCCAAATAACTGCAATCTTCATTACTTCACTTGTGCCTATTAACAAAACATCCTTGCATTTGAACTTGTTGGCTATGTATGGTCCTTTATAAAAGAGGAGTAAGCAGGATCACCCACTCTTTCCTGCCTGTTAAATTCAACTGAGCTATAATCGACATGGTCTCTTAGCCTTTGTAAAGAGGCAAATATATTATCTGGGGAAAATTAAAGAGAGGGATAACCCAAAGTGCTTCATTTTGGCACAAGCTGTACTTAAGTATTACACAGTAATTAAAAGCACCAAACTGATGTAACTAAACTTGTGAGTGTTTAATAACCACACCAAGGGGACTATGCTAAAGGAATGAGGGACTTAACGGGGTTGTATTTTCCTTCTGCCTCTGTGGTCAGCAAGGCCCCAGAGGACCGTGGACTATCTCTGAAAATGTCCTAGAACTGTGATGAATAATTGTTTATCTTGTTCAGAGAACGTATGGATCAGAGACGTCATGGATATATCGCTTGGTAGACTCTAAAATGTGTCCAGTCTAAAAACAGGAGGATCAAAAAGGAAATAATTCCTTAATGCTTCCAAGTGAAGCCATGGTCAAGTAAGACCTTTTACTTATCTCACAAAGATGTAACAACTGTTAAAAGAAAGTCTAAAGGACCCAAAGATTCCTTCAGGGAACCAGAGTTTCGATTGTTAATGAAGTTAAAACAAAAATGCTTAATTTTGTTACCTCCATTATCTTAAACACCGAGAAGGAATGTATAATCCAAAACTAAAATGATTATTGTCTTTGGCACTCGAAGAGTCCACACTATTTAGACATTAGGCTTGACCATATGAAATGTTAGTTATACTAGTATTTCTCATGATAAGGAAGTGAAGTACAAATATAAGACATTAGATTTTGGCTCATTTCAATACACTACAACACCTACCTTTATCCTACAGTCAGCTGCTACAGACAGCTGCACGCCTACAGTCATGAAGGCTAGGTCATTGTTTTCACCTTAAGATTAAATAACTATCACATTCTTCTCTCTTTCTCCATCTCTAGGCCTTTGGGAGGGACTTCCCACTGTGATTCCAGCCACTCAACAGCTATCAACTAAAAACATATCCAGGGTTTGTCATATTCAGTCAAGCCTTGGGGATCAAAAGAAAGTCAGGAAGATGCCAACAGACAGAAGCTTTTGAAAGCTCATTAGCAGAGTCTAAAAGAATTTAATTTGGCACATAAAAGTATATCCTCATTTTCTTACAGGGATGGGACTGTTGGTAGGCCCAGTGGATGGAGCCACACAGAAGGGTATTTGAGGAAACAAACAGACTCTATAGGCCAGATAAGAAATCAGGTGGCAGGAGATGGGGCGAACCTGGGATAGGTGAGGGGATCCAAATACCATCAAACACTATTGTATCAAAATTTCAGAATTTCAAGAGGAATAAAGTTTTAAAACTCAAAAAAGAAAAAAAATGATAAAGCATGTGTATGTCATTACTGTTGCTTTAGAATTACAGTATTCACACATGGTTCAGTAAATATGTATTTTAATCTTAGATTTGTAATCTTCAGAAAAGTGGGAGAGAAATTTCGTTTGCTGCAGCTACTCCAGTAGTCAAAGATTTTATGGCAATCCTGGCAAAATTAGAATGGTGATTCCTCATATAAGATTGAAATTTTATAATGCTGCTAATGTTAAACAATGAAAAAAATGTTTTTACTGTTCTCTTGTTTCACATGAAAAGACTGTGTCAAAAATATAAAGGTCCACATATCTATGTTATAAAATGCACATTTCATTCTTTTTGCATTTAATATTTTTTCTTCATGGAAGAAAAATTTGCTCAAATGTGCATTCAGAAATTATGATAAATGATGACAAATTTGCTTCCATATATTTAAAACAGACCATGAAGTAAATTTCTTCAGATATATATATATATATATATATGTATATATATATATATCGATATATATATATGTATATATATGTATATATATATATATCTGAAATGGCTTAACTATCTTATACCATCTACCCAGTATTGCCTAAATAATTGATATTTGGGGAAAATTTACTCAAGGCAATTTCTGTTTCAGAAACTGACTTCAATATTGTTGTGGTTCCAGAACTTAATCTTCAGAGATTTGTCAGCAATATTTGACATGTAATTATAAAAATAACAACCTAACTATTATGAATCTTCCTCTGAACTTGGAGAAACCAATTTGTCTAGTACACTATTTTCAATCTAGCGATTTAAATTTTGTTTTCTTATATACAATATTAATACTAGACATATTATTAGTGATCTCAAAAGAAATAGAATCACATAGAAATTGGAATTGCTCATTAAAATATAACATTGCTTTGTACCATTGACATTTTTACTGAACATATATGATTCTCATATGAACAGATATGAGGAAAATGGCATCATATAGCATATTGAACAAAGGAATACTATTTCTTGTCTATATATCATTTAACAGAATCTGAAATGTTAATGATAAAACTATTTTTAGTTTTACCTGTATAAACAATAATGAAATAAGAAATAGAAAAATACCATAAATTAAAATCTAATTATTATTAAGTTGTCATTATAAACTATGTTTTGGAAACAAAAGTGACATCTTGAAAGCAGTTGCTACAATATATGAAATGTATGCTTTATGTGGAACAAAAAGATAAGTAAATCTCATTACTCCTCCAAGAACCCTCTGCAATAGGTAATTTTATCATTCTTATATGACAAACCTTGAAGTTAAGTGTAAGTGGATTTCTTATTTCTTCAGGGTCACATGGCAGGCAATCAGTGGGGTTAGAATCATTATTCTGGTCCTGTTGTACTGCAGGGACACAATGTATTACACTACATTGAATGCATGGGAACTACTTCCCAGATCCTCCATTCCTATAGCTGCCTTTTTAAAAATTCTAATTATTAATACCTTAGAGTTAAATAGCATAAGTTATTTAAGTTTATTTTTAAAGAAATGAACCTCAGTCATAAAATTAATTTTCTCAATATGTGTATGCCAGTATCTGAAAGTGAAAAAAAGTCAATGCTTGGCTTCTTTAGGCAGTATCACTCAACCATACATTACCCTAAAATTCATATTACCTTTCTAGAAAGTCCTTGGGTAGCACCGACTTTGGGAAGCAAAGTTTCTTCCTCAGAGGCAGGGATATCCTATCCCAGTCCTATCAGAGGTGCTGATAAAAAAAAACAGTCATGAAGTTTTAATTTTATTGGAATAAATATTTAGAAACTCAATACCCTGTTTTGGTGACTATAGTCTATTTAATAGTATTAAGGCAATATCTTCTAAGATAATTACAGGTATTTTTAGATGTGACATCTGAAATATAATGTCTTTCTTTATCCTAAAAATGAACATTTGTTTTATTTTATATAATTAAGATTGTGGTTCAGAATGTTCCTAGTTCTGCTGCTTCTTGGTACTCTATAGTTAACTACCATTTGAAATATCCAAAAATTAATTAAACTGAAGAAAATTAAGAAATAGTTGTGATACTATGAAAATATTATAAAGAATTGTTTAAAAGGGGCAAGAGAATATTCCAGTAGCATACTGTTTCTGACCTATGATTGATAGTAATTAACCCTCTTCTCTTAATGTCTGTTGATTGTTAATTGGTTTCAAAAGATAATTCTCAGGTGGCTTTTTTTAATATCAGGATTTTGACCCTCTGATTTCTACTTCTTCTCTTCCCCTTCTCAATGTACAGACCCAATAATGCGCATGGGATATTGCATATTTTCATGCTAATATGCCCTGTTCATTCATGCATGGTGAGGTATGTTGATAACTGTGAGCAAATAGATGGATAGTAAATTTATTCTTATCATCTTTAAGACATGAAACACCATTAAGTTGTGCGAAGGTATTTGAATAAAACACTCTATCTTCTCACTGTCCAGCACAACCTTGAAGAAATATCACAAGCACTAAAGAGAGCAAAGAGAACATGAAAGACAGCATGGCTCATTATTTACATACTTAATATAGTCATGAACAATAAGGCTTGGGTAAAATATGCACAGTACTTACCTTTCTTTACATACATTGACGAAATCAAATTCCTAATGTAGTTAAGAAGAGCTATTTGTAAATATTAGAAATTATAATACAGATAAAAGATAATTTAGTTTCTCAAATTTATCTACACTTCAATTAACCATCCAAATCTGAGTGCTCTGTTGATTTTGGAGATGGCAAATCTATGCCATTCAAACTATGGGTATGAAAAGAAAAGTTTTTTCTGCTCAAAAATTAAAATAATACTTTGACAATAATAAGTATTTTTATTAATTAATTAATACTTTATATGTGAGAGTGTATTGCCTGTATGTATGTAAGTGCACCTGTGTCATGCAATGCCCACAGTTACAGAAACCAGAAGAAAGTCTTGGATCCCCTGCAACTGGAGTCATGGATGGTCATTAGACATCATGTGGGTGCTGGAATGAAAACCTGGGTCCACAGCACATGTTCTTAACCTCGGAATGATCTGCTCAGCAGCTACTCTGAGAATTTAAATAAACTAATAAGCAACTGTTTTTCCTTCTATCCAAACAGTCATACAGAGATCTCTCTAAGTATTTAGCCATTCACATAACAATTTTAAAAAGAAAATTATATAAAATGTTCTTCCTTCTCAACTTTCCTTTTCACCACACCATATAAATGCATTTAAAAAGGGGCACTTTGCATTTTTGTAATTAAGAAATGTTTTGTTAAACTTAAATAAGCTGAAGTAGTTCAAATAAAAGTTTCATAAAATTAGTAGTCTCTGCTCCTCTTTGTCATCTCTCTTCTTCCTGAAACTTCTTCTCCTCCTCTTTCCTAAATATGGACCTCATCATATGGGATCATACGTAGTTTTCTCTTAAGATCTGTGAACAAAAAAATGCAGTTATTTGAATCCCATGTATAAAATGGCAAACTATGTATTTATATATGAACTCTTTGCTTGTTCCAATATAATTTAAATTTTTCTTTACCTGTCTTATGAAATGTATACACTGTGAAATTATATAAACTTTGTATTGGTAGTAATAACAAAAAGTTTCTACATGTTCAATACACATAGAACTCATAGAACTTTCTATCTACATTTTATTAAGTAGGTGAATGTGGAATAACAGATATGAAGAAGAAAATTATATGTATACTAATATGTGTAATTATATACATAAATATATATGAATTTGTGCAGGCAAGCACATGCTTATGTATACAAATATTTTTATTTTATTTTGTGTGTACTCATGTCATGGAGGTCCTGTGGAAGACAGAAGAGAACAACGGTTCCCCAGAAACTGGAGGTACAGATGGTTGTTAGCCACCATGTGGATGCTAGGTTTCGAAGGATTCAAACCCATGTCTTCTGCAAGAACAGCCAGTGCTCCTAACCACTGCTTTGCCATCTCTCCAGTACACAAATATTTTTATACTTGGAAGTTTATACATATGTATAATGCATGTTTTCAATAAATAAACATATAACTATTAAGCTATTCTAACATGCATATATTTTATTCACTGTTCTCTAAACTAATAACACAGATTGTTTTCCACTAAGACATTATCACCAATTCTTTTTCATTGCTATCAAGGAAACTTGAAATAACTTCTTAAATATTTTGATTGTAAGTTTCCAGTGGATTTCAGTGTGCCTGTATTGTGGTGTAAATACTGCATCTAATACATAGAAGAGATATAAAGTAAAAATATATCAATTTACTTAGTTAAAAACTAAAAATTTAAAAATTATATATATATATATATATATATGTTACAAATGTAATATGAAATCTAGCGAGGTCTATGGAGGGGTGCACAAGAGGGAAAGAGGGATGAGTTCTAAATATAATTAAGATATATTGTTGAGAGTGCCCAAAAAACAATAAAAATAGAAAAAAATAAGATAGTCCCAGGTAGAAGGACGGGGACTTGAGTGAGGTAACCCACACCCAGAAAAGCAACCTGAATGTTTTATCACGTATGTGGATTCAACTTTTGAAACTTTAGGTAGGTGTACTTAAATTAGAAAATTCATAGAGGTCATGAGACTAGTTAGGGTTCGAACATGGGGAAGTTTCCTTGAGGGGAGATAGAAAGCAAAAATATACAAGGGGTAGAAGTGGCGTGGGAAGGGGTGAATAATAATAAAGGGACATTGAAAAAGCTTATATATATATATATATATACATGAATCACAGGATTCTAAAAATTGATAGCATCAATACCATCCTGATAAATGGATATAGAATTAGACTGACTCCTAGGGACTTTTGTTAGGCACATAGATATTTTCATCAATTATCATCAGAGAAAATTTGCCTTGCAGCAGATGAAGATTAACTCGGAGACAAACACCTAGTCAATGTGCAAAATAAGAGATTTCTGAGTGCTAACCCCTTATGGTACATATGTATGATACTTTCTCCTCCAAAGTCACCCACTGTGGAAGAATGGTCAGAAAGGATTATGAGAACCAGTGGTGCCCAGTTTGAGAAAGTGCATGCCTACTTAAGATAAAAACAATAACTCATGGTTTTCAAGTGACTGGAAATTTTCAATCCTATACTCGAATTTAGCTTAAATGGCTAAGGAAAATGTTGCCACATTCTTATCTCAAGTTCACAGTTGAATATTTTGACATGTAGAATAATGGATTCATTTTTATTTTCAATTCAAAGGTCAAAGGCAGAAAATTCCCAAATCTCAGAACAACTGAGTAATTTCAGTTTCAATTGGCATGATGCATACCGAAAGGTCATTCTGTGTTTTCATAATGAGTGCAGAAACATTTAGTTCTTCTGTATGTGAGTTAGGCTAACCAAAGTTCACCAGTTGCTATATTATTGAATAAATTTTGGAAGTGAATAGAAATCACATGAAATTTTATAATATAAAGTACATCAATTAATATAAATCTCTAGGACAAAATTAATTTTGTCAAATGTTTCCAAACCTATGAACTACATCACCCTCAACAAGTGGCTTAGTAGACATGAAAGTGTTTCTCTCATGCCATTTCAAGGATGAGAATAATTTTTACCTCCTTCAAGGAAAAGAGTGCATTTTTTTGATAATTTCCCATGAAGAATAAGAATGAATTTCACATAACACCAGCTTTAGGGTATCTGATAAACTCTTCCTGCCTCCAGAATTTCTCAACCTCAAGCTGCTGTTATATTTCTGTCACTTATCTAACTTCTACATCAATTAGTTTCTAAATTATAAACTAAAATAATAACAACTACTTCAAGGACACATTGAGGAATAATATATTATTCCATTTAAATGTATGATACTTACATTATAATGTTACACACATTTGAAAAATAATAAATATCCATGAAAGCTGTGGCATAGGTTTAGACTGAAGACTACTGTTGATAAATTAGTAAAAGAAAAACACAGGGAAAAAAAAAACTAAGATAATATAGACTATACAATATATTCCAATTTTTACAAGTATAATTTGGATAGTTTGTTAAATAAAATAACAATATTTTTAAAATTCAAAAAACATGATTTATTTCAATGACATATTTCAAGTGACTTTGAAATATAAAATCTCTTTGAAGAGAAAAAGATATGTCACCTTTGTATATTTAATGGTTTAGGATTCACTTCCCAGAGAAACTGAACAACAGAAAAACATATGGAGAAGGGGGAGAAGACACCCAGGAAATATTTTCAAAGGTTATCAGTATTTCTAGAAATACAAGGGTGAGTCTATTGGTGCAATAGTAGCTCTGTTATCTGGGAGGTAATCAATATCTATATAATTGACTTAAACCCTCTCAATGAAAGTGAAAGCATGTGTGGCACAGTAAACTCAGCCAATTACACATGGCTGGAGAGGATAGAAATCCTAGAGAAAATCACGTCTGTGTAATACCTCTAGTGAAATGAAATTTCTTACCATACACAAAATATGGGTGCATATTTTTAAAGACAAACATACAGTATGTTACTTATCAAAATTATTTTCCAACAGATAGAGGCTACAGCAGAATTACACAACTGATCAGACACAGAGAATATACATCTGAGAGATGTCCAATCCTAGATGACATTTCTGCAGTTGAACCTCTACACCTAAGGTTCATGGAACACAGCAGAATGAGGGGTAGAGTGAAAACTGGTGCATCCCTCCTACTCTCACCAGTGAAGCTTCCCTATACAACAGGATATGATACACAGAGAAGAAATCAACTGGCCAAATTCTGAAGAATAACTGACTGCAGAGTGTGTATCCCTAGATAGGGCTCCTATATTTAACCTCACCCACCCATAGTTCAGGGATCGTTGTGGAAGAGGGGGTGGGAAGTTTGTAAAATCCAGGAATAGCTCATGAACAAAGGGAAAGAGAAGTTTTCATGCCACTGGAAATTTGCACATGTGAACTTGTGGCAATCATGGCATCGAGCACAGAACCCAAGTGAATTTAGACAAAGGCCCACATTGGAGTGAGAGAAATGAGTGACAGGCCAGCCCTAGACTTAGAACTATTGGAGACTGCTTACTACTGGGTGGGGGAGAATATGTTTTATTTATGATATCTAGACAGACAGATAGACTGACTAGTCTCCAGTGGATGAATTTGCACTGAAGGACATATAGTTACAAATGCTTGACTAAATAGGAGTTAACATGTATGGTGATATACTTGAGGAACTGTGAGGTTTGAGGGGGTCTAAATTTGATTAAGAATTGTTGTATGCAATGTATAAAAATTCAATAAAATTTTATAAACCATTACAATGAAATAAGTAGATGTCGTACCAAAGACAATAAACCTTAATGTAAATGATGTATGATTTTCTATGACTAACACCAGACACAGAGAAAAATTCACTATGAGTATTTAATATGGGAGAGGTGCAACTACAAAACCAAGGGAAGCAGAGGATGAACAGTAAACTACCAAGAAGTCTGTAGGACTTGAAAGAATTCTGTCTGCCTTACAGAGGTTGCACAGTCCTTCTGACAGTTTAAGTAATCATTTCTGCCAGCCTATGATGTAATACATTAACCATAGCAATTCTAGAAAATTAATATGATGTATAAGACTGTTTGAAGAACAGATATCATACTCTCATTGAGCTTATCAGTCATGAACATAGTGCAGTTCCACAAAAAACAACTGTTAGGAAAGTCACACAGCAAAGACAAACTCCTAAGTACAAGTTGTACTTCATCTCATGGATCTTGGTGCTCAATGAATCAATGAGATGATCACCAAGCAGGCATTTCAGATATTTCATCTAAGAATTTCTCCTCAAATGTGTAGGTACTATTATTTTAATTTCAAATTATATTCTTTTTATTTGTAATATATCTCTTATTGATATTTGTGCATTTCATACATCTTAATAATATTTAGATACTCTCTCCCGTCCGTAACTCCATAGTCCCCACCATGAGGTTTCTTGTATTCTGTCATATATGTTAATGTCTATCAAATCAAGTTTTTGTACCCATTATCCCTTGGTGCAAGTTCATCCACTGTAGTCTAATCAGCTAATCTAGAGTTACTTTAAAGAAGCTCACCTTTCCCTCACCAGACACTAGTCAGTTGCCAATAGTTCCTCAGTTAAATTTGAGGTTTTATTCCCATTTGATCAGTTCTGTACTGGATTTTTGTCTGACTGAGTCAGCATAGGTCTTATGCATGCTGTCACTAGTGTTGCAAGTTCAGATGAACAAGTTCCCAGAAAGCCTGGGTTTCTTTATGATCATGCACCAAACATGGCCCTTAGAATTTTCAGCCTCTTCTTCTGCAATGGTTCTTGAGATATGAGTGGGTGAGGGTTAAAATAGGAGTCCTTTCCAGGGTCGCATACTCTGGAGTCTCTTATATTCTATACCTTGGCCAGTTGTGGCCTTCTGTGATCATCCCACTCTGTTGTATGAGGAAGCTTCGTGGGTTTGAGTTGAGGAATGCATTCGTATTCTCGCTTTCCCCTTTCTGCTAAGTTTCATGATCCTTATTTGTGAAGATTCCACTGTAGCCGTGTCACTTTGGGGTGAACATCTCTAAGACACATACTCTCAGTGTATGATGAATTGTGGAACTCTTTATTAGTCCCTATTTGTTGCAAAAGGAAGCTTCTTTGATGAGTAGTGAATGGCATACTTGTCTGTAAGCATAAAGATCCATATTTTGTGTACAGTAAGAAATTACATTTGTCTAGGAATATGACAAAGAAAGAATTTTCTAAATCAAGATCTTATACTCAGAGCATTTACAAAAAAAAATACACAGTTCTATATTTCCCAATCTGAGTTTTCTGAATCTAGGCATAAAGCAAAACATTATAAATATAAGGACAAAACTTTTGACTATAAAGGTCATCTTTTCTGCCTATTAATTTTCAAATGCAAATACAGAAAATAAATAATATTTAAAAATTGCTTAATATAAGCTTCTCTAATTTCTGCTGGTGAACCAAATAGTGGTTGATTAATCGACATGAGATTCTCAATAAACCTCTGCTGTCACCATGTACTGCAATTCACTGCAGTTTTTAAAAAGCAAAATGGACTCTCACTAAATGTTATGGAAATGGAGAGAATTCATTCCAAAAGAAGACTTTCCTACACAAGAAAGAATGTGTACTATGTCTGTTGTATTCCTCTAGAGTGACACATTTAAAAAGTGGAGTCTGATTGCTTTTCAGCTTCATATCAATGGATTCCTGTTATATGGATGAAAGGAAAATGAAATAAATAGTACAAGAGGAAACAGAAACAGTTTTATACCGGAGTTTCTGTTCTATGTTGTGTCTATAGCTGCTGTCATGTCTCCTAATAAAGCACGTCAGTTTGTATCCACACTGTAGCAGAATGGCTTCTAGTATAAACAGCAAGTGCAATCTGTGACCTAATGCAGACTAGGAAAGCTGCCATTATGAATGCATGGAAGGTAGATAAGAGAGGAGTCTCTCCTCTTCATTATGTCGTGTACTTCTAGCATAATCTTTGTAGTTGGTGGTCAGTGATTAAAAGCAATTTATTCATATATTTCTGGTTCAAATTAAATACATGAGATTGGATCATCTATGACTTAGTCAAAAAAGCGTTTTGATTCAAGTTGACTAAATCTCGCCAATTAAACTTGTTTAAAAAAAAAAGGGAGCAATTCAAAATGACACTTGAGGGAACGTTTTTCACTTGCCCTTTTTTTCTTCCTCAGTAAGTATGTTTTACTCCATGACCTCGGTATTACAAGAAATAACTGAACAGAACATTGATTGCAAGACATTGTCAGGATGTGTCCTATATGCAATGCCTAGGCAGGAAATTTTCATTTCATACACCATTTGAGCCTAGCAGCAGTGATTCTGCAAAAGTCAGTAGGCTTAGGAAAGTTAATGATAAAGAAAAGCATTTGTTTTGTTACTTTAAGAAAGCATTTGACTGTTTAAAACTTGAACCTATATAGGTTGGTTAGCCATAAGAAAATGTAAAATTTATTTCCTTTTACGTGAGAGTACTACTTTAAAGAAATATTTTACGTAGGGGGAAGACACTAATATACAGTGATAAAAATAAAATATATCCAAATTATATCAAGAAAAAAGAGATTTATATAGTGTACAACTATATATTAACTAATTCCACATATCATTGATTTTATAATCATCATAAAAATGTGAATTCTTAGAATTTTTTGAGTGTTGATATTTTCCCAGACTAGTGAGTTACATATTGTTATTGGTTTGTAGTGCTGGACAGAGGCAGTATGTCTCACATCCAAGTCAGGTATGTGATCATGATGATTAAAACCACCACTCTATGGGAGATTTTGTCACTAAACTAGTATAATATAAAGGTTTGGTGACCATCATTGTTTTTTGACATTTTATAATATTTTAGTTTTTCAATATAGAATTGATTCATCAAGTTGCAACCCATTTCATGTCTAAGGGTGTCTGCTTAACCGATTTCTGCATGCAGAATAGTATACATACAGTATGTTTTCTGAAAAGACATCAAGTTTACTTTTACATTATATAGCATTTTATATATATATAATATTTATTTCTGTCTGATTTGCATTCTCAGTATTTGCAAAATAAGAGTATAAATACAGTTGTAATTTGTAAGCTTCCTCTAAATAATATAGAAATCCCAGGAAGATTTTTTTTTCTATATTATAGTGAATAAAAGTTTGTTGTTAATGTTTTTAATTAGAAAGAAATATGGATGTGGAATAGTAACCCAGTTTTTCTGGCTATCTTAAACTTCAACCCTAACACTGCCAGTTCAAGGTTGTGGTCATCAGCTGCCCACTGCACTCAGCAGTCAGTAGTCACTTCATCTGGAGTCTTGAGCCAGGAAGCCTCTTCAAAAACCTCCCTACTTTCATTCTCTGTATTTTTTTTTCTTTTCTTCTCCCAGATTTTCTTTATGCTGTAAGTTTTTCATAAGCATATTCCATGGAGAAAAAAGAAATCTCTTAAACTCTGTCAGCACCGTGGTGTTTAGCGGAATGAGAATGAACACAGACTTCTTTTCCGTGCTTTCACGGCAGCTGTTCTTCATCTTTTATATTTCCTTTCCACGTATTTTAATTATGGTAAGCAAATATTTTATATTCTCCAAATATATTCAGAACATTCCAGAGCAGTAGGGGATTTTGCTGTTGTTTTTTTGTTTGTCTTATACTTTTGTCTTTTGAGATATGTTCTCATTTGCAGCAGAACTTGCCTTTAAATTTCTGACAATCTTGTCTTATTCTCTCCAACAAAGGAACTACAGGAATGTACCATTATGTTCAGCAACACAATCTCTCTTTTAAAAAAATGTTTACTTAATATTCATACAAGAATTTACTGTACTTAGATCAAAATCAACCCCCTGTGCCTTCCCTCCAGTTCCTCTCCTGCATCCCATCACTTTTCCCTCAGGAGTTCATATCCTAGCTCTCTTATTTTCCATAATACCAAGAGTATATTTAGTGTCACCTCTTTGTAGATGGGGTTGCAGAGCGTTTAGTGGAGTATAGATAGGTAGCCTCTCAGGACCAGATCGTAGAAGAAAACTGACTGTCTCTTCCTCAACATGCATCAGTTTTCAATAGCTACTCAGACTCAGATAGAACTTCATGAGCCCCACCTCTACGTACTGGTATTTTGGCTGGTGTGATCTTGTAGAAGTTTTATGCATACAAAAATCACAACTGTTGTGAGTCATGGTAGCAGCAGAGCTTTCATATCCAGAAAACAATAATTCACTCTAGATACTTACTTACTCTGGCTATTACAATCCTTCCAACTCCAATTTAATGATGACCCCTGTGCCTTGTGGAAAGTAGGATTAATTTTTATAACTTACAGCTGAGCACTGCACAGTCTTTTATTTTCTGCAAGTTCATGAGTATGGGGTTTCTTTATTAGTTGGCATCTATTTAAAAAAACCTTTTCTGATGAAAATTGAGAGACACACTAATGTACAAAGATAAGAATTTAGGAAACAGTTTCTTACTATGTCCATTCAGCAGAAATGCAGTGCCAAGTTCTCCTTTAGAGTTTGTGACTTTGCACTCAATGGATTTTGAACCAGTTAGCAATACCAGGCATGATTTCTATCTTGTGAGTAGCCTTTATATTAGTTCATAAAGGGCTTGGTTACTCCCATAACATTCAAGCCATTATTGCACCAGTAGGCATTTCGTGCTAGACCAGTTGTTATTTTAGATTCCAGAACTGAATGCTGTGTAAGACTGTTGATCACTTTTCTTATTTCTTATTATGCATAGAAAATCCCAGCACTATGAAAATTAACCAGTAGAAATACAGCTTTCAGGTCAGCATCAGCTTGATTTCTCCAGGTCCAGTTTCTTCATGACCCATGACACATATGTACGGTATCTTCATTATTTTGGTAGGTCATGGACCATATACTAACACAGCACTCATGTAGTTAATAAATATCTAAAATGAAACAGATATATTTATTATTTATGCTCATATTAATCTCATTTGACTGCAGTTCATTTGTTGCTTTGTATTTGCAAAATAGTTTCCCTAATGTATAAACAATCTATTTGTTGTTTAATTGATATTTTATTTAATTGTATCTTCAATAAAATTATTTAGTATGGCAGTATATTTCAAGATTGAAAAATACTTCGATTTTTTTGTTTCTGATTTAAGTTCACTGTTATAAAATCACACTGACTTCATTTATAAATACAAAAATCAGCCTATCTGCAAAGAAGAATACCCATTTATTTTTTGATTTGTGGGAATTAAGTTTGTTTTATTGCATGCATATGCAAATGTAATTAAATATATCATCTTACATGTTCATCTCAAGAAATTGTTATCATTTCCAGTACTTTAGATGACTTTTAATGAGAATTAATAAATAACAACAAGGGCACTTTTAGAAGGACGTTAAATTAAGAAGATATGGCTGGCCTTTCAACAGGCAAAGTCATGTTAATATTTAATAACCTAGTTAAAGTGAAGGACTTACAAATCTAATTCAATGTATCAAAATTTTATGCAGAAAGACACAGTTCAATATTGTTAACAATGATGAAAATAAAAGGACTCATGTTATACTTCTTAATATGCAGGGCATGCATTACTCATCAAGAAGAGAAAATTATTTCTGTCCATTAAAGAATTAGCTTTCACATAAATGGAGAAGTTGATAAGTGCACATTACAGTGGCTAATACCTAAATTTCTGAAATTAATAAATGTATTAGATTTTAAATTTCACACTTAAATATCTGTGAAAAGAAATTAATTATATTACATAATGAAAGTCATGTGTTTTACATGTTGAATCAAGTATTAAATCTGAAATCATTATATAGATTTTGCTAGAATTCAATTATATTGATATATATATATATATATATATATGGCACAGATTAAATAGTCCAACTGATTTACAAATCTTATCTTAATGGGAAAACCTTACAAAAACATGAATATATTAATATTAAATAATAATTTTCTACATGTTAGAAATTCACATCTTCAGTGTGAAGGATTACCTCATTTGTTTTCGGAAATATACAAGGCAGTCTATAAAACAAAGTAGCACAGAAAAAGGCTAATAAAATTTACAGAGAACTTTATATAACAAATTTATCCAACCTTGTATATATCACAGATGACATAACATCTATAACATACATCAGAATATAATGTATAAAACAGATATCAGAATAGAAAGCATGTAGTCTTAGAATTGTAATGAACGTATTTGAGTCAACTTCATGTGTCATCATGGAATTCATTTTTTAAAATTTTACACGAATTATCAAGATTTTGTATACTACCATAGTACTTCTGAAATTGATAGCTCTCCATATACTAGAAATATCCTACTAACATTAGCATTTGATAACTCAAACTTTGCTTTGATGAATTAACACTAATTCTTTGTTCTGAAAAAATGACAGTTCTGTCATGATAGAGGACACCTGAAGGATCATAAGCAAATCCTGACATGTTGATCATGCCTATTGTATGAGCATGGACCCAGAGGTCAACACAGAATATATACTTATGTATGTGTAATATTCATTTTTAATGTTTTATTTATTATTTTTATTTTATGTGTATGAGTGTAATGTCCCCATGTAAGAAGGTGCACCTATGTTATTCAATGCCTGCTAGATAAGAAGAGGGTGTCAGATCCTCTGGAACTAGAGTTACAGACTATTGTTAGCTGCTATGTGTGTGTTGGGAATCGAACCTGAGTCCTTTTCAAGAGTAGTCAGTGCTCTTAAATGCCTGAGTCATCTCTACAGCTTATCCTATTGTCTTTACACCATGCACTGTCCTTTTAGTGCAGTGTTCAGTAGACTATCATATATGTTTCTCTAAGTGTGTGTGTTTTGTGTATGTTCCTGTTCCCATATCATATTCACCATATTATGTAAGAAATTGAGGGTAGACTTTGCCTGAGCTCAACATTTCACAAACTCTAATGATCAGGCAGAGCAGCAATTTTTACTTATTTTAAACTTTTTAATGATCATCTCCCCAATGCTTTGCAAAGCAGCTGCTTTTCCCTGAGACTGAGGCTCATGCCAACTTTAAAATGCTAATATTGAGCCATGTGCTCAAGCAATAAGCACCTCCAATTTCTAAACTGAAAGTTCTTGGCAACTCTCAACAACTGAATAAACTTAGATAGGGGTTGATTTACAACGCTTGAGAAAACTAAAGTAACCCTGCCATTTCCTCTATCTTCTGATCTCCCTAAATGGTCAACCAACAATAGTGAGATTTTTTTTTTTTTGCTACCAGAAATTAGTGGAATATTGTTTGTCCTGGTTTGCATAAATACTGGTTTGTAATTGACCAAAAAAATCATAAAATGGGATATACAGAATGGAATAATTATAAATTATATGGTATCAAAGTAATTGATATAATGAAGCAAGCAACAACAATTACATTGATCTTTACAAGAAATGTTGGAACGTTATGAGTGGAGAGATTTCATTTGCAGCTCATCCAGAGAATCGGGTTGCAATACAAGAACCACGAGGCAGGTACAAACATCTGAAACTCAAATTTCAGTGGATCATAGGTCCTAGAGAAAACCCTAAGGATGTGACATCCTGGCACAGATGCAATTTCTTAATATGTGGTAAATATGCATTATTTTATTTACAGAGAGAATGCCAGTCACCTAACATAAAAGAAGCTTCTCTTGCAACAGATGGCTATTAAAGAGATTCAAAACAAACCAAACAAAGATGCCCTTTGAAAGGGATGGACTCTAGACATGTTGACTGGATTTCAGTGGATCAACTTGCACTGGAGGATTTTGGGAACACTAACTTGACTCTATAGGCCTTAACTTCAATGATATAATGCATGAAACCCAGTTGGGAAGCTATGGGAGGGAGCCAATAGGGAGGGAGTATAAAAATGGTTAACATGCTCTGTATGAAATACACGTTAGTTCAATATAATTTTACAAAATAGAAAGAAAGAAGGAAGGAAGGAAAATAGTCTGGCTCTGAGCATTCCTAAGGCCAACAGTATACCTGAACTGTGGAGCCCTGGTTTCTTCAGCTGTCTCTTGTAACGGGGCTCTCCAGAAAGGTTCTTACTCATTCTCTTTTGAAACAATATCCCCAGCATTAAATGGGGAAGTAGACACACCATTAGTTTATAATCTTGTACTTTGATCTCTAGACCTAGAAAATCACACTCACAATTACATACAGAATTTTCATTTTTTTCAGTAAGAAAAACACATTATTTTTAAGGCTTTAGTATATAAAGCATGCATAATAAATATATTCATTTCAATAGATGGGTGTCAAGGAGAAGTCCTGAGTGGTTAAGGCCAGGTATCAAGGCAACAGGACATAGCTCAATGATCTTTTTTGCATTATAAACAGTAATTTTTGGTCGCAAAATTAGATAAAGTCTAGATTAATTCCCTGTTGCTAAAGTCATCCCTACACATACCTATAATTTTCCTTAAATTCTTCTTCCCAGTGTCTGTGAAAGTTAGACATCTTATGTGCAAGTATTTTTTGCCATTTGAAATAACATTGATTGGCATGAGTGACTATGAATTAATACACAGGTAGGCTTATAGAATCAAACAATACGGTTATGAAATAATTTCACTACTCCAGAGACTCTTCATAATGATTCCTAAGTATAATTACAGCAAAATCCCTGCCTTTACACCTAATATTAGAACTGACCTACTGTTGACACACTTCTCATTTTGAAAATGTAATATACATAAAATGATATTGTGTAATATAGTATATATGATGTGAGGCACATAATTTTTCTGGATAATATGAAGGCATTATAAATGTTGAAGATTAAATTTTGTATGTATATACATTAATGTTACACTATGATAAATACCTGAAATAAGCTGTACCATAAAGTTAAGAAATGAAAAATTATTTATTGACTAACCCTGAGTGGACTGGAATTGACAAAAGAAAAGACTCAGGGAAACAACTGAGATAAATTGAGGACAAAATAATTTGAACTGTACATTCTGCATGAAGAATGAAAAGGAAAATTTTTGAGATATTATAGTTTAGTAATTCATACATGATAATTGACAAAAGTAGTTCTTACAGACACACAGTAAATGTAAAAATATTAATATCAAAATATATTGAAAGCAATAATTACCTTAAGACTTACCAACTAAAAAAATAAATTTCTTAATGAACTGGAGACTTATTATTAAGACACAGGACTTGCCACACTTACTTCCTTACTTGTTTCTATCAAATGGATAACTCTTGATTATTATTCTTGGTTCCTGAGAAAATGCGACCGTAAAATAAATTGAAGGGGAATAGGAAGAGTTGTCCAGAACAGAGCTGTTCTAAATGCTTCAAACTATATTGTATGAAAATTGTAAAAATTCAATTAAACAATTTTTAAAATAAAAAAAATTAAATATGGGAGTTTGTCTATTCTATAAAATCTAATATTCATTTATGTGAAATTTGTAAGTACTATGATACCAAATTATTTACTTTGGTGGATATCATAGTCATTGTTATTGGATTAGAGTGATATTTTGCCCTGTCACAGTTCAGCAGAATTCTAAATTTTGTATGTATGTACATAGATTTGAGACAGTTCACATAACGCAGGAAGGCACGACAAGTTTTTCTAGTTAACAATTTGATAATGGATTCATACTTACATAATACCTATAATAATATTTAGTGATACATGTATTAAAAAAATGGACAATATTTTGTTAAAATTGTATTTTTTCTTAGAACTTTACCAAAGATTTTATTACTTTGCTGGGGTCATCTGTGTTACTGAATATACCAAAGGGCTGAAGACAGGATCCAAATGTAGACTCTTGTGCACAAGACTCATTTGAGAAGACTTTTTCACCACTAACATTTGCATGATAAATTTATGGACTCTGGCTTAACAAGCTTGATTGAACACATTGCATTTTGCTAAGAACAGCATGTCAACTAGCACAGTCAGCATCCATATACATCTGGGAAAACGGCAACTGCTTGAATTGTGCCATGGGACTAAAGGCACAAAAAGCCTTCTCAGCTGTCAATTAGATTTTTTTCCACATACTTTTTTTTACAGGAGACAAATGAAAAGAACTATTAATACTCAACATGATTTTATATATTATTCTTCAAACTTTAATTATCCCAAAAGTAAATGGATAGATTAAGTAAATGCACACAATTAGGAAGAAAGGCAAAGTGAAAGAAAAATTAGGTAACGTGTCAAAGCAACTGGAGGTTGACCATCACAGAACCATGCTACACAGCAATGACTCACTTCAGAATGATCCTTGGTTACCTGAAAGAAAATCATTTTTTCTTCAAAAACGAGTTTGTAAATTATTTAAACAAAAGAATGATCACACTCTACTTTTGATAGCTTGTGTATTTGTTCAGTTAATTTTACTTAAAATTAAAACTTTATTAGTGCATAGTTTAGATATAATGTTTGCTTTCTATATGATCAAAACAATCATCTGACCTTTAATTCAATTTTGCATAGCACAATTGCATTGAAATACTTGAAACAAATCAAAATGGCCGGAATAGTGACTATAACTTGAAACTCTAACAACAATTTTGTGAATCTCAATAAGAACTATTTGATTAGGCCGACAGTAAAGAACTCCTTGGATGGTAGGTCATTGGATCATCTCTCCTATTGATGATTCACTAGGATAAACTCTTTCCACAGAACCTGGTAGGTAATTTTGTAAAGCTATTCATGGGACTGGTAGTGCCATTTCTGTGACTTTTCTAATTTTGTTGCCAGACACTCAAATGCACCCTGCATAGGCAGGCATTTCAGCTTCACTACTCAACATCAACGACTAGCCCTCATACTTAAGAATACAATGAGACATGAATACAGGATGGTGCTCAGAAAGATGGGAGAACTGAGACAAGTGGGGAAGATTAAATGAGGGGAGATGATCAAACGTGATACAAAATATCAAGTTTCAGATTTGTTTCCATTTTGTATATAGGTGAATAATTACTACATAAAATATGCTAGAGAATCAGACAATCTATGGAATTCATGTAATACGTAATTCAAGTCCATTTACATTAATTTTACATGTTTGGGGTGGTTCATTTGTGGTATTTTAGGAACAAGGATCTATCCACTATGTTCTATGTTTAGAGCATTGTCACATGAAGTCTATACAGTGTGCCTTTTCCAGGTGTTCATGAACCTACTTGGTAAGGTATTTATATACTACATAATAAATTGGATAATTTTCCTCCAAAGATAGGAGTCATTTAAACTCATGGAAATATCTTCCATTGCAGATTTATTCTTTTATTTTCTGTCACAAGGTTTCACTCACTATGTAGTGCTGGATGATTTGAAATTTGATATATATACCTGAATGTATGTGTGCATATAGGTGAGAGGGTCTAAATATGATCAAATGTATTATATGAAGTTTGCAAAAATTCAATAAAAATAAATAAAATATCATAAAGTAAGAATATCATGCAAGTCGCCACTTCTAAATGGTAGATTCAAAACCATGCTGAGAAAAGTGAAGAGGAAATTGCTAAATTAACAAGGCAATCTATAGGTAAATGTAGTCAATTCAATATCGAGAGAAATTCACAGCTGACTTAGTTCTGAAGACAAAAACAAAGCTGGTGAGAATCTTTGTGCCAGGTACTTAGACAATGAGCAGGATAACAGGATGCACATCCTGAATATTGAGGAAATACACAAGATTTGTATTTTTTTTCAGAACTTGTGTCTTTCATAGCCCTATTCTATCCTTCCCAAAGTTCTGACTGTATGTTAAAGTATATGCATCTGAGCCAGCACCGGAGACATGCCATGCTATTTCTGGCTCTTAACAAACACTGTAATGTATAGTACTGATCTTTCAAACTCTTCAGTTTGTAACTTGTTAGGGGATCCTCTTCATACTGTGGGAAAAAACAGCTCTCTTTTCATTGTCTTAAGGAACTAGGAATAAAAAAGAAAGAAGCTTATCTTAGGAGAGCAGGCTTCAAATATTACATCGACTTCTACTCAGTATCCTGAAGTATCTAAGTTATGTAGGCGTTTGAAGAGACTAACTCAATAACAAAATCATTATTTCACTGCTAAGATGTATAACTATTCTTAAAATGATAAATAAGCCATATTTTCTTCTGAGGAGTAGGGTCATGTTTATCTCCATTTGAAATTCTTACCGCATTTGGTAATATGAAATATACAAATAAAGCATTAATTTATCTATAATGTAAGCCAGAAACCTGGGTTTCAGAGTACATTGTTTTAACTCTTTTTTAAAATAATATTTTTATTGTGTTATGATATATCTTAATAATATTTAGCTCCTGCTTCCCTTTGGCACTCCCCTTAGCAGGCCCATGGATTTCATGCATTTTGTCATATATGTTAAGTCCTATAAGGACAAGATTGTATACTCAGATGTCCCTTGATGTGAGTTTATCCACTGGAGCCTGTTCAGCCTGTTTAGTGACACTTCATTAAGAAGATCAATTCTCCTTCACCCAGCAGTGATCAGAGTTGTGGTCTTCTACTCCCTTCCCCAGTTGTATGCTGGTTTTGACTGGAATGAGTTTGCATGGGTCTTGTGTATATTATCACCATTGTCATAAGTTCATATAATCAAGGTCTCCAGGAGCCTATTTCCTTATGTTCATGGACTTCCTTCCCTGGCTCTTACAATTTTTCTGCCCAATCTGCCACAATATTCCCTGAGTTCTGTGTGGGTGAAGTTTGACATAGGAATTTTGTACAGGGACTCAAGCTCTGCAATCTCTTATTGTCTACAATTTGATAAGTTGGGGCCTTTTGTGTTCACTGTCCTCTGTTGTATGAGGAGCTTCACTGATGAGAGTTTAGAGATGCATTAGTATTTTCTTTACCCCTTGTTCCGCGATGTTCTGTAAGCCTTATGTGAAGAGATTCTATTTCACATCACACCAATACATATTTTTTGTGTGTGATCAGTGGTGTAACTTTGTAATAGTTTCCATCTGTTGGAAAAGAAAATTCTTTGATGGGTGGTAGCTGACATACTTATCTGTAAATTGGATTGATATTTAACATATAGTAAAAAATTGGTTTAGGGATTTGACTAATGGAGGGTTTTCTTTAACATGTATAACTCTCTAGCCATGTGTATTTGATTATGTTTTGAGTGCCACAGATGAGTTCGCTCCCATTGAGGGGATTTTTAGTCCAAATACGTTGCTTTTGTTTACCTCCAAGATAAAAGTATCAATATCTTACCACTATAATAAGTTTTGCTGGTTATGGTCGTGGATATTAGGCTTTGAGGCTGTGGTTGGAACACTGATTTTCTCCCTTAGCATCTTGATTGTATCCTCTATAACTATGAGACTCATCTTCAGGTCAAGGAGAAAGTCTCTGACAAAATCCAACATGCATTATGTTAAAAGTCCTAGAGGCATAAGGACCCTCTAGGTATCAAGGGAAGGCTAGAGAGAGAGAGAGAGAGACAGACAGACAGACAGATAAATAATGCCTAGCTAGTGTAAAACATCAGAGGGAATCATATTAGTCTAACAAACTAAAGACATTTTCCACATACAATATCTCTATATGAGTCCATGTGCATAGCTGAAGGCTACATAGTAAGAAACAGTGCCAGTCAGGAGAATCTTTCCTTTGAGTTTTGACCAGGGTAGTATAAGAGACTCCTAGAATTACATGAGCTATTGCCACAGCCCTTGATTGCCTTCTAGAACTTGGAGGTAAGACCCTACTGCTGAAGACAAGAGAGAGAGACCAGATTTGGAGTGATGGAGCCGGCAGTGACCTAGAAGCCACTGTACCTGAAGGCTGGTTTTCATAGCTCTAGAGAACATTATATACGTAGCTAAGGGGAAACATCAAGAGATGACCGAACACCAGAATCATGACCTAACGACCACGTCAATGGTTGGCACAACACTCAACACTGGTGCAGCAGTGGTAGTTTTATCCTGGAGCCAATCAAAGGCTACCTGATTGGTCTTAGAGCTCACTCAGTGGGAGGAGATTCATGTGTGTTCATAGCCAGATACACATGGCTGAAAAGGTCAAAGGTCTAAGACAGATCCTCAGACCTGTCACATACCTAGGTTAATGTAACTTTTTGCTAAATGCAAAATATGCATCCTTGTATTTATAATCAAGTATCACTGTCACCACTGATAAAGAAGCTTCTTTTGTATCAGATGGAAACACTACAGAGTACCACAGCTGGTCACACACAGACATTCTCTGTGAATTTCCCATGCCTAAGCAGCACATATACAATGCAACCTTATCACCCAAGGTTCATACAATATAGAACAAGGTGGAAAGAAGACACTAATGAATCTCTCAGTTCTCATTAATGAAGCTTCCACACGCATCAAAAGGACAGGAACACAAAAGGTCACAAATGACTATGTCATGGAGATTAGGGGTCTGCGGACTGTGGATCCCAGGACAAAACTCTTTTATATTAAGTCTCACTCATCCAGGGATCAGGGACCATTGTGCAAGAGGGGGCAGTAAGATTGTAAGAACCTGTGAGGAGGGATGTGACTATATGGAAATAGAATTCTACAAGCTTCTGGGATCCTGCTCATATGAACCTACAGCTATGTACTTGGCATGCTCAAGACCAATGCAAACTCAAGTAGACAAAAGACCAGCATGGAACTGGAGAAAGTGGTAGCAGATCCCAACCTTTGCTGAAGAAATATTGGCAACCGATTACTGTTATGTGAGGCTGAGCTGGTCTAAAGCGAGTGACTCTGAACAGACTGACTAGACCTCAGTAGATGAACCTGCACTGAGGTCACTTGGGGACACTAGCTTGACACAGATGGAAGATGTATGGATTCCCATTGGAGGGCTATGGGGGTGCCAGTGAGGAAAGTGACCTAAAGATTATTAAGATTGATTGAGATATCCTGTACAAAACACACATGATTAATTTCCTAGGGGAAATTGGACTGGAGGGAACATATCTCAATATAATTAAATCTGTATATGGCAAACCCATTGGCAACACCATTCTGAATGGAGAAAAACTGGGAGCATTTCCATTAAATTCAGGAACACAGAAAAGGCTGTCCACACTCTCCACTCATTTTCAAAATAGCGCTTGAACCTTTTGGCAGAACAATACGACAGGGAAGGAATTTAAATAATACTAATTGGAAAATACGTGGTAGAGTTATTCCTGCTGGCAGATAATATGATATCATATATAAGACATTGTGTGTGTGTGGGGGGGTCTCCGTCTACAGTACGCCTTGTATTCCAGCCTTCCAGAGAATAGAGGGCTGTAGAACAGGACCTCAGGTGGCCCAGAGTGTGACGGGAAGAATTTCTCAGGAGACTGCATCAGTGGACAGCTCACTCATTGAAACCAAGGCTGGAGTTTAAACAGAGAAGCCTTTCTAGCCCTTACAAAGGTGGGAAAGTGAAAGGTGGGGTCTTTAGGTAAATACAGGAAGGTTGTAGGAATGACGTGGAAATTAGGAATGAGAAAATAAAACCCCAAAGCCTGGTTTTGGTCTAGGGTGATCTTTGTGGGGAGAAAAGAGGATTATGCAACTGCTGAGGATGAAGATGTAGTGTCTGTAGTGGCTTCCTGGGACCTGGGTTATAGCTTCAGGCAGAGCAGGCAAGGACACCTGCCGTCCAGTCTCTTCAGGGTCTCTGTGGTCACACTTCCTGCTCAATGCCTTTATGCAATAGTCCCAGGACTCACAAGAGATCACAAAAATTCCACACACACACACACACACACACACACACACACAAAAAAAAAAAAAAACTGGAAATAATCAACACTTTCATCAAAGTGGCAGTTCCAAAATCAATTTCTAAAACTCAATAGTCTTTCTAGATACCAATAACAAGCAAACAGAGAAAGAATTCATGGAACTCCTGCCATTCACAATAGTCTCAAAAGTTAAAATATTTAGGATTAAACCTGATCAAAGACATTAAAGATATCTACAATGTAACTTTAAAATTCTCAGAGAAAGAGGAAGAACTTGCCAATTTCTATAACACAAGGAAATATGTTAAGACTGATTGAATTTACTTTGGTCATTTTGCTGCCTTTCATGAGGCTGCCAGATATATGAATTTAAGTTTGGGAAATATTAGAATATATCTAATACATACTTGGTCCTGAAAATTGAAATGATCATTACAATTTCTATCTATACAGCTGCTAGTCTTCCAGAAATAACAATTACAATGAACACTTGGAAGAAAGAAGGAGTAAAGAAAAATAGTCATCAAAATTTAGAAACATTCTCTAAAGAATATTTGAGTGAAAAATGAAAAAAAAAAAGACTTTGCCTGCTGGCTTCTACCTTGAAATCTTACCTTGAGCTCCTTCAGTGATGAACTATGACCCAGGAGATGTAAGCAATTGACAGCTGCTGGAAGAGGAAGAGTCAGTTTTCATTAATGGTGTAATACCCGATAGGTTGATCAGATTCTCAAGGTTAGACATGTTCCCAAAAGCATTCAGAAAATATAGATTAGACTCCATGAGCCTTAAAGTGAAATAGAAATAGAAATCATGATATATGTGTTTTGAGTAATAAAGTGGGAATGCAGTTGGGAGAGGTGGTAAGAACACACTCAAAATACATTGTGTGGCATTCTTAAATAATAGAATTATTTTTTAAATTTAGTCTTACTAAAACTGCATCAATGAATTTGGCTTCCCATGGTGGTTCTAAATGGTGATTATTGCTTTTGAATTTAACTTCTGGTCAACAGGACTACAAAGCACTGATGGGCTAATCATGTTCTTCCTACTGATCTATTATCCCAGAGATCAATAAATCAGTTGGAATTTGTATCTATTTGAGAAAGACTTACTGAGTGATAAAAATATCAGTAATCTGAAGCCATTATAATTCAATAATATGGATTTTTGAACTTCAGTGGCTAGAAAAAAAAAGATTATGTTTCCTTCATTCAGAGTTTGTTCCTGCTATTGGACACAGACAAAAGAATACTAGTATTCAGTCGTTAACATGACTTCATGTTAGCACATTTCTGTGTTTAACATTTTAAAGAAGTCAGAAAATTCACTAAGATATTTTCATTCTATTGACTCAGTTATATGACTTATATTCCCAGTGAATTAAATATATTACTCCAAATCCCTAAACAAACTCCATAACAGAACAATGAAAAACATGTGCAGTTGAATCCCACATTCAATATTTTCAGTGTCTATACCTGACATCATAGTGCAGCTCATAAACAGAGATAAAAATTTCATTGTTCTGATCTCATCTAAGATAACTGAAAAATATATTAACTCTATAAAGCTCTTTTTCAAATTTCATGAAAATAGAAGAACTATAAAGTGAGAAAATGAACACGTTTATTCTTCAGGCTTACTTAAACTGTTAGATATGCAATTGTCTCATTTTCTTTTTATTTATTATTTTTATTTTATGTTTTTGAGTGCATAGCCTGCATGACTATAGGTGCAGTCATAGAGTTCAGTGTCTGCAGAGGTAAGATCCCCTGGAACTAGAGTTATGAATGGTTGTTAATCTCCATATGGATGCTGGAAATAGAACCCCAGTCATCTACAAGAGCAGCCAGAGCTCTTAACTCCTGAGCCTTCTCTCCAGCCCCAGATTTTCTCATTTTCTTTTCTTTTAAATAACAAATTATAAAAAAGCATAGTAAATATCTTTCAAACGAAACTACACAGACACTAAAATATGTCTCTGTGAAGTAGGATTGACTGAAAAAAACATTTGATGATTTAATTACAGTAAATTAAAATATTAAGCCAAGCAAGATCATAAGTTACTGAGATGTCTCACTTCAGTCCCAACTTTATCATAAATTAATCACTAGCTGAAGACATTTAATTTCCCTAGGACTTTTGTTCCTTACCTATAAATTGAAACTAATTTACCAGATGGTTTCAAAATCACTTTTCTTGAATAATATCTTATATTTAAAAACATAATTGTGATAGAAAAAAAATGAGTATCTGGATTCATTTAGAAAAAGTCTCCAAATAAAGAACAAAACCTTTATGCCTGATGTGAAACAGTTCTAACTACTTGCTATATATCCATTATGCATGAAATGATAGATGGTCATTATTAGAGAAGATTCTTCAGTCAGTCCTATATACTGGACATCACTATGACTATCTTTGTTGAAAGAGACTGAGGGATATGACTGTCTCAATCGTTAGCTTCAAAGTTCCCAGCTGGTTTGTACAGAGGCTGTACCAGGTCCCTTTCATGGCTATCTAAACTGTAACTACTGTAATACCGTAGTAGGGATAATATATTTAAATACATTGATGAAAAACGATGAACCATAAAATCAATGCTTTGTGAAATCATTAAATATCAATTTTAAATAATGGAGCACGAATATAAATTTGTTCACTTTAATTTTTTCCAAGAGCTCTTGAAACACAAGATTTCTTTTAGGAATAACACTGGAGTCTTCCAAAATTAAGTGAGAACCTGCAGTTTTACTTAAGCATACCTTCATGTAGATGTAGTGAAAATATTTTACTCAGACTTTTTTACTTGCCTCATGGCATACTGATTGCTCTATGAGTCAATAAACTAAGGAGAGAGAGATAAATATTTGCATGTTTGAAATAAGATTTGACTGAACACTGAATTTTATTTACCACTAATGATTTCTCTCTTGCTACAAGGATGGACTAATTCTTTTTACTATCCCCCCATATCAAGTCTTCTCTCATAATGAAACTACCTAAGCTCTGTGTCTATTCTGATTGATATGGTAGAGTAGACATTACACTATGCTGGTTTATTGCTCAAGGTTTTAAGAGACTGACATAGTCTCTTTCCTTTCTCTTGGAATATATGATTTTAGGACCCCACACTAAGACATGAGTAGAGAACACAAAACACTCCTCAAAATTTTCCATTATAGGTTCTGAGTGATATTCATGGCTGAGATACCAGATAATATCTTCCATTAGCCATGGGGGTAACTCTTCAGAAAATGAAAGCTCAAGGCTCATCCATACTTCTACTGCTAAACCTCTGACTTACAGACATGTCTTCATACTAAATCATACTCAACTTTGGAGTTGTGAGCAAGATGAGCTATTTCAGTCTTAAACCTCTAAATTTTATTAGAAGAGTAAATCAAGAATACTTAAGGAGAACAAATACTCATCAATCCAATGAAAACTGAAGTTTCATTTTCATTGTGTCTTGGAAATGTGTTGGAAAGAGAAAGGGGGAAATGTTGATGGTGAGAGGAGGGACCCCAAGATATGCAGAGAAAGAGAATGAGAGAAAGAGAGAGCACCCCATTTTCATTTTAAACAAATAGACTGCTCTATTGCATTAATATCCCACCCAAGTTATATGCTCCCAAATATCCCATTCAACTTGACCATAATGTGTTCTCAGACATTGTGAGAAATATTAATGGACATTCTTCCTGCAGTATAGAGATGTGCTATGCTGCTTGTTTGCTGATCCTCTTCTCTTTCTCTTCACTCTTGTCTTCTCCTTATATTTCTAATTATAATTTCTTATTTCCTTTCTGTACTGAATTAATTTTTATAAATATATTCCTGAATATGTACACATCTCTGAACTGTCAGAAACTGAACAGCACTTGGGAAATCCTTGGGATGTGAAGCCACCTAATCTTAGTTTGACATCTTATGCAATTATTGTTTTTGTAGCATTTCTCACTTAGTAGCCTTTCCCTAAAGAAGTTAACTATAAAATAATTCATCTTGTGGAATATTTAACAAATTAAAAGTATTTTTAATAAACAGTTAAAATTTTTGACTGAGGGTTTGGGGCATAATCAAAGGGGCTTAGTAAGCACTAGATAGTTAATATGTGCTTGCTTCTGTTTCTTTTGAAGTTTATATTAACAATAATATTTTCTACAAAGACATAACATTAAAATAGGACAACAGTGTAATTTTTCTCAAAATTTTTATTCACGTTTGTATTTCTTGCTTTAGAATGAATGGAAATATAAATTATTGAATCTCATAATAAATAACAGTATTTATATGCAAGTGTAATGAAAGATTCATTTGCTATTTCATATTCAGAGGACAGAATAAATGATTTGAAATATTCATAAACTCTAGTTGTAAAATGATGTTCTACAAGCCAACTTTAAGGGTTTCTTGAAAGGGAATGTTTATGGTAGACAAATATATCATATGGTCTTATGAATATTCAATACATCATCAAAAGATCCAGCTCTAAGCTTGTATTATACAGCTGATGCTTTAAGACCTCTTACAGAATAACTATGTTACATGGGTTTCCTGGAACATACTGCACAGAGGGAAAATGCACAAGAATAAAGAACTTGGAAAAAGTCCGAACACAACCTAAGGAACTTGTGGCCATTGATGGTTGCGGTGAAGTGAAAAGACAGTGTCTTACAGGCATGGGACTCTTGGTGGGACCAATGTATAGGCCCACACTGACAGACATTTTGGGACACAAACCAGAATCAATAAGTCCATATATATATATATATATATATATATATATATATATATATATATATGGGGATAGGGATATGTGTGTGTGTGTGTGTGTATGTGTGTGTGTGTGTGTGTGTGTGTGTGTGTGCTCATTAAACTGGTTGGACTGGAATGGGAAACGGTGTGAAGAGGGGAGGGGATCTAAATACAATCAAAGTATATTGTATAAAATAATCAAACTATGTTGAATTAATATCATAAAAAAACCAAATAAAAATGAAACAGCAGAAAAAGAATTGGGGAAGGATAGCTGAGTTGGAGGAAGAACCTAAGCAGCAGCACGATAATCTTGGGTAACTAGGATGATAGTAAGACAAATTCTAGACTTAGAATAGGGATTCAGTATGTCTCAAATGGAGATATGAGAACTGCCTCTTGGTAATACAACAGAGTGAGTTCAGACAGAGGAAAGAAAGTGGACTTTTTCTTTCCTTTGTTGTTAGGTTAACTACTGGTTGAATGGAAAATCCATGAAGGGTCCCATCACTTCCATTTGCAGATGTGGGAAAATAGTGCATTGGAAGCCCTGGAGAGAAATTAAAGACAAAATCACACCAAACTAACATTCAGACCCTTCACTGATAATATTTTTAAGACATTTATTTATGATGATGGTTAGTAATTCTTTTAAAATGTAAATTGAAAAAATTATCAAATGAGAGGCTAGAGAGATGTCTCAGCATTGAAAAGCACTGACAGTTTTTTCACAAGACTTAGGTTCATATCCCCTGACCCACATGGCAACTTACTACTTTTTGTAATTCCAATTCCAGAGGACCCAAGGCACTCTTCTGTCCTCTATGGGCACTACATGACACAGGTGCACTTACACACATGCAGATATAACACTCATACACAAGAAAGAAAAAGAAAGAAAGAAGAAAGGAAGAAAACATTTTAAAAGAAAAAAATATCAGATGAATGTATTTGTTATGGTTAGTATTAACATATTAAATTCAAAATTGGAGAAACATAATCTGCTTCTTATTGAATTGTACTGTAAGCAAAATGACTGAAAATGTAATCCATAGTACTAAAGTGTTTTATTTTCCAAATGAGGGTCCCAGTGATGTACTACACTGTAATTAACACTGAGATTCTGGGAAATACTTTATCATTTCCAGGCATTGTAGTTCTACAGCTGGGAAGTGAACTGTGAATGAAGTGATTGATTTTTTATGGATTAAAATAGGCTGAAGTTCCCTTCATTATACAAATTAATAAAATTCAAGCTATACAAAATGTATATGCTAGTCACAACTGATTAATTAATCCATATCAATGTGCTGAAATTCTAGGCTGTGAAAGGCATGCAGATATTTTTACCTCACTTTAGAAAGAAAAATGAATACTCACAATTATCTTTGTAGTTATAATTCTAAGATTTGGACAAACTGTAATGAAATTATTATTTTATATACTGTAGAGATCTCAGCACATAATTTTGAAATCTTAAATTTTTATGGATATTAATTCTTAGAAATAGAACAAATATCAATAAAATTATATAATGTTACCTTTCTTTAAAAACTGAAAAATCAATGTCAGAACAGTATTCTTCATACAAAGTGTTTTCTGTCTGGTCTGTTGGATTAGGCCTTTATTCCCACCACTCAGGAGGCAGAGACAGATAATCCTCTTCATAGACCAGACTGTGGTCAGCCTGATCTCTATAGTGAGTTCTATAGTGAGTTCTAGGCCAGCCAGTGCAAAGAGGGAGGTCCTGTCTCAAAAAACAAGCAGAAATGCTTTGATATGCCTTGACACTCTATTATGGACTTTCATTTTTCTCTTTACTAGCTATATGGTGAAGGTGAAGCACATCCCACCACAGTTCTCTACAATCTTTCTAGGAAAACGACCCTGAAAGAAGATGATTATTAGTGTTAACACTTGCCCAAATGACAGATCCTCAAAGCACAAAATACATATCTCAAAAAATGATAGATTACCAAAAAATAATTCAGACATGAAATAATTATCATCAATTGAATAATAGCTTATCAGCTTATGTAACAAATCGACTTAAGAGAATAATTACTGATATATAACGTAATGAAATGCTAGTCATTCTCTATATTTATTTTAATGAACTAGGTTTATTCATGTATTTCGTTAGCATGAATCAGCATACAACTTTCTTCCAGGAAATATAAGCTAAATGGACTAGAGTTCTTTGAACAACAGTCCTCTAAATAGGACTATGAGTATATCTATGTCATATTTATCTATTGAAAATATTATGAGTATGCAACAGTAAATTTTACAATACTCCAGTAAAAATAAAGTGTAACTTTGAGAAGAAAATCATGTAAATTTTCTGTCAGAATAAATGCTTGCAGTAGATGATAAATGAGAACTATAGTAAGCATAGCCACTGACAAGCTAATGTTTGACCTTTATTCTATCTCATAACAAGCACATACCAACAAGGTCTTAAGGATCTACCTCAAGAAAAACAGAATGATTGAAAGAATTATTTAGATAATTAAGTGTTAGATAAAATATACTTCTGAGAAGCTTTTGGTATCTAAAGAACATTATGATCAACTCCCAGGGTTGTCATCTTTGGTATTAAATTCCATTAAAATATTCTTTTGTGCGATGACAAATGCACTATGAGAGTCCAAGTAAATTATTAAGCTGATTTAAAATTCATAGTCATATAAGTAGAAAACATAGTTTATCATCCTCTGATATTAATATACAGATTTTTAATAGGGAAGTAGTACTTTCCCCATGAAATCATAAAACGAAGTTTATTTACTGTAAATATAATATGCTACTATTTGATTTAAATTAGTGAACATTAATCCTCTCTATTAACGCAATTTTACTATTTTGTGATTAACTTTATTATTGGAACTTTACTATTAAGACTTTTTATATTTTGCTTCATTATAATAATCATTTAAACACAAATGATTGAAGTTATTTTTCTGAGCCTAACTTTAAGATTGGAAACAGAAATGGAACACACTTCAGAGAACTTCAATGTGGAGCTTTGCTTTTCACCAAAATTAAAATATTTGATTTTTAGAAGAATTTTATCATACATGAGAACTATTTTTAGATCATTTCTACTCCTTTCTCTGCTCCTTCAACACCCTCCACTGACTCTCAAATTCACAGCATCTCCTTTATTAATTGTTATATATACCTACATGCATGTAAGCAGCCTATTGAGTCCATTTAATTTAGCTTTTATGTACATGTGTTTAGAACTGCCCACTTGGAATTGGTTAATCAGGGAGTTCATCTATGTTGAAAACTTGTTTATTTCTTTGTTCCTTTTTTTTTTCCTTTTTTCTGTAGCCATTGATTATAGCCATAGTTCTTCATCTAAACAGGAGACAGTAAAATCTCCTCATCCACTTTGGTATGTCAAAAGTTGTAGTCACTATTTAGGTCTAATATGTTGGTAGAACCATAAGACTGAGATTTCTTTGCGCTTGCCATGGCTGGAAGAAAGTCTCTAGCAGCAGGCAACCTGGTCCTTCTGCTCTTTCCACTCCCTAGGATACAGTGTCCTCTGAGCTTCGTAGAAGTGTCAGCTCTTTGAAAGGTGGCTCAAGGAAACACAATTTGATTTTTTTCAGGTATTCAATAAATGCAACCAAAATCAAGACCTCTCTCTCATGCATTTTTGATAAATAAGTCATAGTAATATACATATATACTTATTAAGTCAAATAAGACCAACTTCATTTTCTGAAGCAACAAAATTAAGAACTTTCTTAAGTAACAGTAGAGATATCTTGCAGGGATACAGGTGTTTGCTTCTCTCCTCCTTTCCTATGCAATGCTGTTAAACTAAAACTGGAAAGCAAAAAAACAGTGTATTAAGTTACAGATTAATTAAACATGAAAAGGTTCTGAATTAAACATGTAGCAGTTACTTACAGAGGAGAACATTTTCCTGTATTTTGATTTTTTTTTTTTTGAGTATATAAATATTGAAAATCAACTCGTTTTACACTTTTTAAACTATTATTATTTAAAAAATATTGAGTTTTATATATTTCATAAAACAGTTCTCAATGATATTTAGACCCCCTCCCCATACATGGCCCTTATCAAACACCCACTGGACCTCACGCATTCCACAATATATGCTAAGTCCTATCCAGTCAAGCATTTGTACCCAGATGTCCTTTAGTGCAAATTCATCTACTGGAGTCTGATCAGCCTATCTTAAGATCATAAGTAAGACTTGTTCTCCCTCTCCCAGTAGTAATCAGTTTCCAATAGCTTTTAGACTAGGTCTGGCAGCTACAGTTTCTCTGGCTCCACTCTATGTCTTGGTCTAACCGAGTTGGCATGGGTATTGTGCTTGATGTCACATTGCCATAAATTCACATGCTGAAGCATTCAGTGGCCTGAAAGCCCCTGCTTACCTGAGTTGATTAACTAGCCCGTACTCTTACAGTCTTTCCACCCACTCTTCTACAATATTCCCTAAGCCATGGGAGGGTGAGAGGGTAATACAGGAGAGCTATCCAAGGATACAAACTCTGCAGTCTCCCATCCTTTAAAACTAGGCCAGATTGTGGCCTTTTGTGTGTAGAGTGCTATGCTGTATAAGGAAGCTTCACTGGTGAGAGTTGAGGAATGCATCGGATTTCTCTCTTCCCCTTGTTCTGTTGTGTTTCATGAGCCCTGGGTGTTAGAGGTTCAACTGTAGATGTGTCACCCAGGTCTCAGACCTATACGCTCTGTGCCTGATCAGTTGTGGAATTATGATATAGTCTTCATCTGTTTCAAAAAGAAGCACCTTTGATGAGTGCTATACTGTTTGCTTATCTGTAAATATAAGGATCCATTTTTAGCATGTAGTAAGAAATTTCATTTGTCTAGATATATGACAGAGATAGGGTTTTCTCTATTAACTATGACCATTCCAACCACGGTTTTTTGGCTGAGCTTACTCATGAGTTAATTCCCTTCGAGAAGGATTTAAGTTCAATTAGATAGCTGTTGAATATGCCCCAAGAGGACAGTGCCACTACTGCATCAATAGAGGTAGTGTGTGTGCCATTTGTTATGTTATTAGGCTTTAAGGTTGGGTTGGATTATTGATTAAATTTCTCTCTTAATAACAGTTTCATATCATCTAGTATTATGGGAGCTAAGGCATTAATGTCAAAAACCAGTAAGTGGAATCTCATTAAACTACAAAGCTTCTGTACAGCAAAAGAAACAACCAAGGAAGGGAAAAGGAAAGCCACTGACTGGAAGAAAATCTTTACGAGCTACACATCTGACAGAGGATTAATATCCAGAATATGCAAAGAATTCAAAAAACAAAGAAATGAGAGAATAAGCAATTCAATAAAAAGATGTACTATAGACTTGAAAAGAGATTTTTCAAACGAAGAAATAAAAATAGATAAAAATCACCGTAAAAGTGCTCAACATCCTTAGCAATTAGCGAAATGCAGATAAAACAACTATATGATTCCATCTTACCTCAGTCAGACTGATTAAGATCAGCGTGAAAGACTCCAAATGCTGGAGAAGAAGTGGAGAAAGAGAAACACTTACTCATTCACTGCTGGTGGGAATGTAAACTCATGCAACCACTATGGAAAGCAGTTGGAGAAGACTCCAAAAACTAAAAATGAATCTACTGTAGAGATACCTGCAGATCTATGTATGTTGCTGCTCTCTTTACAATAGTTAAGTGATGGAAACAATCTAAATGTCCCTTAACAGAAGAAAGGGTAATGAAACTGTGGTCCATTTACACCATGAAATTCTACTCAGCATTAAGAAAGATTAATTTTTATTATTCTTATTTTGTGTATATGAATGTGTTATCTGCATGTGTGTAAATGCACCTGTGTCATGCAATGCCAATGGAGGTCAGAAGAGGGAGTCAGATTCGCCTGGACTGGAGTTACAGACATTTGTTAGTTATCATGTGGGTGTTGGGAAATAGAACTCAGGTCCTCTGCAAAAGCAGCTGGTGCTCTTACCTGCTGAGTCATCTCTCCAGCTTCACACTTAGTAATAACATTTCTAAAATGAGAAAGAATTTGTCTTTTTTGTGGAGAGCAAATTTCCAATGTGTAAGTGGTACTTCAATAGTTATGAAATGCATGGAAATAGAAATGATAGACATAGTAGTCCTATTAGCAAATTTTCTCTGAAGTAGTAAGTAAGTAGGATTAGTCAGCTATTAAATTATGGATATCTTAAATTCCTTCTTAATATCTTTTCTATCAAAAGGTGATAATGATATCTACCACAATACCATAAAATCCATAAATGCAAATAAAAATACTATGTCTAGCCTGCAATATGATATACATGAAGTGAGTGTCAGTTTTCTAACATTATTGCTTTTTTTGGTGTCAATTTAACTAAAGTTCATTATTCTGCTTTTTACTCTACTCCACTCCACACTTCTCTATTTTTTCCACTCTCTTCAAAGTCTTATACTTTCTGTCCCCATACTGTCCTGGGTATCTGTTAACTTTACCAACTGGCGTAGGTGTTAACAGTGCCATTGTTTCTCCAAACTTTGACTTACAATCTAAGTGCAATTATTTCATTATTTATTTATTTAGCTATTATTTTATTTCTCTGTTTGTTTATTTTTCCACTAAGTACTCCAAAAATAGTGTGATATCCAGATCTGGAGAAGATGATTTTCATGAGTTCTTCAATTTAGATAAATTTTGGACACTAACCTCTATGTACTTTAATTCTTATAAGTAGGATGCTCTTCCTGTCCTGGTGCAACTGCTGATGATTGTGAAGTAGGAACTCACAGGAAATTGAGAGGCAGCAAGGCTGCTCTTTGTTTCTGAACACCCTAAGCCAAGTGGGCTCCCAAGAAGTACGATATACTATTCTACACCAAAGTTGCTCTGCATATTGTGAAGGGCAAAATTTTTGAATTAAGGGTCCAGCTGTTCAGTTCTGAGGATGAATTCTGAGTATGGGTGTTCTGAAAATCACCTTTTATTTAAAATATTGGCAAAAATACCCCATATGGCCCGGGGACCATAGGTCTTAAAGGTGTTTCTTACTGCAACTAATTCAAAGCAAATCTTAGTAAATGGACTGATAGTGGCTTAAAGTACAGTTCTGAAAGCATTTGTACCTTTGCAGTCCTTCTCAACAATTAACGATAAAACAAAAATTATGAGTATCTTAATGACTTATTTATGTATTACTTTCTCAATATCAGCTAAGATTTATTTAGTAACATTGGCAGCACCTGCTTAAAGTTCTAGAAAAATAATATCTGCATATCTAAAACTAGTTTGATTGTTTTAAACCTTCTTAAAGCTGACAATGTTATCATGCTTCTGTGGAATTTATGTTAGCATGTAAAAAGCATATTTACATGCTCTTCATTTAACCTCTAAAATGGTTAGTATCTTATCACTAAAGAACATGTACTATAATCGTGCACACTGTTGCTTTTTACTGTAATGCAAATTCTGTAAGTGTTTGAGTAATTTTGTTTGTCAATTTATTAGTTGTGTACATATGTGCCTTATACAAAGTGAATATTCAGTATGTATTTCTGAATAGAAGGATGTTTCCTCTGTGGAAATATACTTAATGCATTATTTTCAGAATCAGTAAGACATCATTATAGCATCTGCAATAAACAAATCATTAAGACATCTAAGTAAATATTTTATACTATAAAATAATCTCAAGTTTTCTCTTGAGCCAGCATTTAACAAATTTTTGTAAAATGGAAGAATGGCTTAAAAATTATTCAAGTATTTAATTTTCCAATTATCTTGCTATTCTTCCTTAGCTTCCAAAATTTACTTATGATTCATATTCTAGTGGTAATCCCATATGCTCTTAATTTTTCTAATTTAGTCCTTGTTTATCTCTACCACTACTTATGGTTTTTACTTCTGATGTCACTTCATATTTATCTGAGTAAGTAACATGTGTTATACTTTTTGACTTTAAAAATTGTTGGACTTTTTATATTTCATACAGTAGTTATTAATCAAGTTTAAACCCCAGGTGTGATCTTGTGGCAATGGAGGCATCAAGTACAGGACCCATGCCAACTCAATACGACAAGGGCTCAGAGTAGAGAGGGAGAAATGGATGGCCATAGTCTGGGAATTATGCTTATTTTTAATTCATCAATTTCAGTATAAATTAAGAAGCATAGAAAATACTCACTAAACGAATATGTTGCAAAGGGAAAAATGACTGATCATAAACTTGCATCTGGAAGTAAAATGTGCCCAGATACTTATCCCATGATTGAACACACAGTTCGTGCTAGCACTGTGAGAAAGGGAACAAGTGTATTATACAGAAACACGAAGCATAGCAGATGGCTGTTTTACGCTTCACATCACTTGGTTGGTATCTTGTTGTGAAGAAATATATTTGATCATAAATTAATTGCATTTTTCCATTTGTTTACTTGACCTTTAATTTAATGATATGAATCACACAAAAGATATTCAGAAAGTATTCTATCCTATGAATATATTTTATTAAAAGATCACTTATATTAAAAATGCACTAACATAGAAAGGACATAATAGGCATGGGAAAAATTATATATAATTGACCAAATATAATACATAAACCAGTATGAAATGTGACTTCAATATTTTATAAATTATGAAATTCATATTCACTTAAGCTCAGTGCTTTAATGATTGATAGCAAAACATTCATAATATACATCTGAAAATTTAAATAATTAATAAAATAAATAAAAAATAAAGTTTTGACAATTATTTCTAAGTAAAACCTATAATAGTACTTATGATAATTGCACCTCAATGAATTTTGCACAATTTAAAGACATGTTGATTTTAATACATACATGATGTATATTGTTTCTTATAAGTGTATCTTGCTAGAATATAGACTCTATTTCTATCTTATGCTATTAAGAATTATGATTGGAACAAATACTTATTTTAAGTTAATACTTGATACATAGTTTAAACTATGATATTTAGCAGTTAGTTTCTTAATATCTTAACATAATAAAATGCATTTGTATTGTTTCACCATTTTATTCAATCTGAAATATTTTAGAAATTGAATATCTTTATTTAATTTTAAATTAATGATTTTTTTACCATTTCTGTCTAATATATAAATTAACACAATGTATTGGTTATTGTTATGTGATCACAGAAAAATCTCAGATTCAAACAATTATTATATTATATCATATCACAGAGTCTTTTATCAAAATATATACATGGTGCATTTTTTCCTAATGTGTTTTATGAAATAAGATCCTATTTTTTAAAATAGGTGACAATGAAAATTTAATTGAGCAAAATAATATACCAAATAAATACCAAAGAAAATACAAGGAAATACAAATTCAAGTATCTTATTAACACGGAGGCAGAAAACATTGATGAAACCTTAAAAAATGCACTTTAACAATTTGTACAATAATTACTATATTATTATTGAATGCTCAGAGCAACACTGATTGATGTCTCCAGTCCCATGTTTCTTAAAACCCTAAGCATTCAATAAAGTAATTGTTTATCAATGAACTCATCTAAGACATGGAAGAAAAATCATTCGTATGCACATGCACAAGTAAGCTTGTAATGCAAACGTTTTCTCAGCTTAGCAGTTTTACGGATAATAGGTAAACTTTTAAAATAATCTAGATGACCATAACTTGAGTGTTTCCTAGAGAACATCTTAATCAGTCTTAATCACCTTTATACCCCTCTCCCCACCAGCAAGCAAACATCCTCCCCAACAGTAATCGGTAGCATCCTTTCATCTGTGTTTATTGTTTCTAAATAGCCTCAGTGCAGGCTCATCCACTTAGATCCAGTCAGTTGACCCAGATTCTCTCACTTTAGGAAGACCAACTCATCCTCAACCAAAAGAAATCAATTGCCAGTATTTCTTAAGCAAAAGTTGGGCTCTGCTACCAATTTCCCCAGTGCCACGTTGACTCTAAGACCAACTATTTAGCCATTGATTGGCCACAAGATAAAAGTGCCACTACTGCACCAGTGTTGAATCCTGTGACAACCATCTATGTACTTATTTGGTCATGTAGCTGGTGTTGTTCCATCAACAGATGTTCTTCTCCCTTGACTACTTGCATAGTGCTCTCCAGAGATGAGAGCTAGCCTTCAGGGAAGTAGCTTTCTTGTTAAATCTAGCTTCATTACCCCAAATTCAGCCTCAGAAATATGTCCTGTCTTTAGCAACAGGGACTTAATTTCAATATCGGGGCGGGGAGGATGCAGTGAAGGACTGTGGGAATAGACTGTAGTTTGGGGAGACTCTTGGAATACCCTGACCAACAATTCAAAGGAAGGATTCTCCTGTCTGGCACTGTTTGTTGTTATATAACCTTCAGCTGTGCACATGGACTCAGGTAGAGATATGGCATTTGGAATTTTCATTAGGTTGTTTGACTAATATGATTCCCTCCTTTATTTTAAACTAGCTAGGCAATATTTATTCTCTCTCTCTCCCCCTCCCCTCGTCTAGCCTTTCTTCGATGCCTTTCCCATTTAAAGTGTCTGCATTTTCCCCATTTCTAACTTGATAATACCAGTTATACCAGTTTCCTAAGGTCCCACCTCTCTTGAGCTCCCTCTTTCCCTTTATCCCCGTAGATCTTTATATAACCCTCCCTTCCTCTTTCTACTTAAACACCCCATATTATGTATTTATTCCTTTGTAACACCTGTCTCCTACCACTCTTCTTTCTTTGGTTCTTTTTTACCTTTATCTGCTTGCTTCCTTTCCATTTACCTGGTGCACGCAGTTAAAACAGGATTTATACTCACATCTAATGTTTTGGATCTAGGATCCACAAATGAGACAACATACTTTGTTTATTTTTCTGATTCTATGTTACTTCACTTATCATAACAGTTTTTAGTTCCATCCATTTACCTGCAAGTGCCATGATTTCATCTTTCTTTGCCACTGAATAGAATTCCATAGCCGTTTTAAAAAGAAAAAAAAAAGTAATGAAAACTCTGTATCAGTATGGATACAGTTTGTGCGAGTCATATAAATCATAATTTATGAAGAGATTTATGCCTAAATATGTATCAAAACATGAATGTGTATTATGTTATAAGTTTTAAAACACTGAAAAATGGAGCCAGAGTGATCAGACATCAGAAGAAGGATAATTTAAAAATATTAGATTACATCCGTAATACATTGTAACCCCTTAAAATTAAACAAAAGCATGATGGATCACTGTAATACATTTCTTTCATTGAAAATAAATATGAATTGAATAAGGTATAAAATCAAGTGGAACACATAAATAGAATGAGTAAGATAAAATGTGGATAAATATTCTGCATATTGTATTTTACATGTTAAAATATATATAAAATTCTCATTATTTTCTGAAATAGCTAATTAAATATGTCAACATTATCACATTTGTATGTTCTACCACCCTTATCTGAGATATACTTTTTTCTTTCTGAGGCCACTATGCTGGACACAAGACTGTCGTGCAGAGAAGGAACACGAGCTGAAGAATTCCAATCTTTATCTTTCATATAAAATCATAAGTAAAGATCCTAAAGCACTCAGTTCACTTTTGGTACCTTTTTCATTGTATTTTTCAGTTTTGCAGTTGGAAAGTTTTCTCTGATCCAAAGTAAAACAAAAATTATTTGAAAAATTCTCATTAATCTCAGATAAAGATGGTATAAAGTTCAAAGGTGATGATGCTAACATATCACATATTTAAGTCAGTATAAGATATGATACGTACGATAAGAACAGTAAGTATTATTAAACACACACACACACACATATATATATATGTATATATATATATATATATATATATATATATATACACAGAGAGAGAGAGAGATAGAAAGAAAAATTTAATGTCATCCAATAGCTCTTTGCTCTGAAATAGTCACAAAATTAAAATGATAATAAAAATGAAAATAATTAGAGAAAGAAGAGATTAAAGAAGTAATTTTTGGAATAATAGATGAGTACAATAAACATAAGTGAAAACATATCTTTATTTCATGTTACCATGAACAAATATGAATCCATAAGCATAAATATATTCACTGCAATGGAAACTAACCAAAAGTAAATATGAGGAGTCTTATTAATCCTTAAAGAAAATAAACAAGTAGCTCATATATAGAAGAAACTATTTTTGAATGACAATAGACACGTAGACAGGGAAAAATAAATGAAACAAGTACCATATTACAGGAATAGGGAGGATATATTATTCTTATGTTTTCTGCAGCATAGATATTCACATAATTTTCAGAACTATTTGTCAAATATATTTCATCTACAGTGATGAACATCAACTTTGAAAGTCATATTAAATTGCTCACTGAAAGAACTAATTTTGAGAGTGCAGTGCTGGTATTGCTTTTAATTCCCTCACTTGGGAGCAGAGATAGGTGGATCTTTGTGAGATCGAGACCACTTTGGAGTACATAGCAAATTCCAGGACACCTGTGCTACAGGAAGACTTTGTCTCCAAAAAAAGTGAAAAGAAACAACAAAAAACAAACTCAAAACGAATGAATGAAGAGGTAGGAGCTCTTCGTCATGTCTCTATTGTTCCTCTATTGGGATTTCAGTTCACAATACCATGAAAACGCAGAATCAACTGTGATTTTTGAAAGAATAGATGACCTCAATAAAAAAGTGAAAACATGTCTTTCTTTCATGTTAACTTGAATAAATATGAATCCATAAGCATATATAGCAAAATCTGTTAGATTTTGACTTAAAGGAAAATGTTGCTGTTTGAAATCAACACAAGCTGATCATCATGTTTACCTGGCAGTATACTGAGTTTTGCGAATACTAAAAATATTGTTTGTGAGCATCTTCTAACTTTATATATGGTTGTTTGAAAACAAGTATTGTCAAACAAATTCAATTTATTTAACCACAGATCTAATGAATACTGAATATAAAGCCAAATTAAATACAATCATTTGTAATATATATATATATATATATATATGTAGGATGAAACTGAAGCTTTTAGATTTAATTAAGATTGTCAAAATAAAATTGTCTTATTTTATTGTGTTTCAAATATAATATTTAACAATAAAATTCAGAATGTGTTTTATCACTGATTATTAATCCATATATTAATTGTCATTGCAAGCGCTTTTTATACTCATCCTGAAAGATTAAAATTAATAATAAAAAGCAACTATAGAATGACTTGAGCAATTTTAAGTTTATATTTGAAAGGAAAAGCACTGGATTACATTTACTATTGTATTTTCCAGCTGTTCATAAACTCTTTAAAATTTGGAGGATTATTGTAATCGAAAGAGTTTATGTGTGAAAACCAAATAAAAAGATTACCAATAGAATGAAATCTTCAATGAATTATAATTTACCTTATTTCAATAATTATATGATTTAAAAATAAAATGTCTTCCAATATAGAAGATTTGTGTAAGTAACTGCTCAAATTGATATTGAAAAATTTCATATCAGTGTCATAAATGAGTTAGAGTCATATTAATTATGTTATTAAAATGTTTCTAAAGAAAATTTAGATTAATGCTTGCTATAAATACAGCATTAATACCTGTATTGTTATAGCAGATCAGTGCTTGTGTGAAACCTCAACTTTAACATTTACATAAAAGTTTTCATGTTGGAAGCCTATTATGTCTTTAGTGTTTAGACAACTTTTCCCTAATATAATAAATTTTGAACAAATTTATAGTGAGGTCAAATGGCAGTGGAGACAGGTTTTCATTTCACTCTCACTGATAGTGAATGCAATTAGCAGCATTCAGGTGCTAGTAGAATGGATGCATCAGAAGGATGAGTCCCAGCAATACTCTACCCATTCAGTCAATTCAGTATGAGATGGTACAACCAAGACATTTGTGGTCCCTGATTAGGAATGAGTGGTGTCTTGTCATAATGCGATTCAATTATATTCTTTTCTTTTGGCATTCAAAGCAAATTTTCTGTTTCTCATTATTTTCACCTGCCTCTTAAATAGTCACACAGGACTATTTGTTTATCTCTCTCTCTCTCTCTCTCTCTCTCTCTCTCTCTCTCTCTCTCTCTCTCTCTCTGTGTGTGTGTGTGTGTGTGTGTGTGTGTGTATCTGCCAGTGTCCATGGAGATCAAAAGAGTATTCGCCGGACTTGGAGTTAAAGGCAGTTCTGAGCCATCAAACATGGTTACTGGGAATGGAATTCCAGTCATCTGTAAGAACAGTGCACATCCATTTTTTTTTAATTTTTAAAAAATGTTAATTTTATGTGAATTTAATGTATTGTGTGTATGTATGTACATGACTCCATGTCATGCAGTGACTGTGAAGGTCAGTGGAGGGCATAGGGGCTCCAACAAGTGGTGATTTGTTAGTTGTTATGCGAGTGCTGGGAGTTTTACCCGGGTCCTTTCCAAAAGCATCCAGTGCTCTTAACAACTGAGCCACTCACTGTAGAGGCTAAGCTGGCCTCTATCACAGAAATTCACCTGCCTCTGCCTCCCTAGAGCTGGGATTAAAACTTTGGCAACTAAGCCTGAATAGAGGACTATCTTTAATGTTTGTAGTCTAGAGAGTTTGAGATCAAGGTGCTAGACACTGAGATGTTGTATCAACTGAAAGCAATCCTGTAGTCAGAAAGCTGCTGTCTTTAATGTCCTCATATGTCAGATCGACTGAAATTCACTGTGGTCTTCACACAGTGCACATCCCAGAAGGATACCTCCCCATGACCAAATTGCTTTCAAAAAGTGTATGTTTTAATATCATCATAACAGGGGCCTCCAACATATCACTTTGTTAGGAGAGAGTTATTCAGTTAAATATTTATTCAATCCATGGTTACATATTTAATTTTCTTGAGATTTCCAGATATTCCTTAACCTCCTCTTGCTTTGGGGTTTCATATGATTTTGAGGAGTACAGGCAAATTCTTTTGTGATGATCATCATGTATTAGTTGAATGATATTTCCTCATGGTTTCAGTCAACTTCTACAATTTGGAAAAGGATATCATACAAATGCCTGTTTCTTGATTCCATTATATTGAAATCTTATACTGTACTTGATATTTGTTTACTTACAGTACTGTATTGCTATCATTATCCATTGTAAAATTTTTATTTTTCCTTTAGAACAAATCAGTATGTAATCACCTACAACATATATATATATATATGTGCATATATAATATGCATATATATGTGTATATCACTGCTTTCATTAAAATAATATCAAATCAGAAAACTAAATAAAAAGACAATCCCACTGAAACTTCATTGACAGAATCAAAAAGGAATCTTTTTTGCTTAGGTCAATGGTATCTATAAGGTGAATTGTTATATAGTTTAAATGATTAAATTTTTCTATATTGTTATTTCTTATCAAATGAAAAACGTTTCCAAATATGCTGGCAAACATTATGCATATATTACATCTGTAATTATCAAAAACTATCAGCAGTTAGATTGTATTTAAAATATTTAAAATTGAACATGGGTAACTATATAATTTGACTTACTATTTTTGAACTAGCTTTAATTCTAGAGATATTTGAATATGGCGTTTTCTTACTCTACCTAAAGTTGCATGCTCATGACAAGTTGGTATGGTAAACTGACTTTATGTGTACATTTTTGTGATTTTATTTATATACATACTTCTGATTTTCTAATCTTGAATATGTGCTGATCAATCAGGAACTTTTAAACTTACTAACTCTTTGACAAGTCCAGTTTTCAAATAGACAAATATATTTCCAAAAATTATAGTTATTGTTTTCATTTTACTTATTTCTAATATTAAGAAAAAGAAATCAAACTGTTTCACCTTGTATATTCAATTAATATGGAACAAACCTTCCATCCTCCATCTTCCCAGCCACAGGATAATGGTTCTGAGAAGACTGAAAGTAACACACTGTGACCTAATGGAAGTGACTTTCTAACATACAGATAGTAAGGAAATGACTTATCGTGATGCAAAGCTAAGTAATTTTTATTCCTGCCATATTTTCAGTCTACCATCACTGCAGTATGATATGAAATACTGCAGTGTGACACAAATTAAGCAGGGATTGCATCTGTGTTCCTAAATTTATTTTCCATATTAATTTTACAGCAATCAAGAAATATTCAAAAACATTAGGTTTATTTATCATATTTTAAAAGAAACAACTGATGGAGAATTTGACATAAAATGTAGTCATCAATATTGTTCCATGCACTTAACAGCTGAGGGTTTTCCAAGGCTACCAACCATGGGGAAGTGCACAGGAAATCTTAGCTTCAATTGTACTCATCTCAGACATCAAGAGAAACTGGAAATGCCACTAGAAAATTGTGATTCTTATTCTTACTTACAAGAGATACAACTTGCTGTGATTTTTCAAATTTCTAAACTGCCAAAGTAAAAAAAAAAAAAAAAAAGTGACTGTTTTATTTTTTGATTACCTTGTAGTTTACCATAGACCCTGAGAGGAAAATTTTGCATCCTCTCTTCAAGAAAGAAACAAAAACAAACCAAACGTACAAAGACACATACATACACACACACACACACACACACACACGCACACATGCACGCATGCAAAATTCAGGACAGTAAAAACAAAATAAAATATTAGTTAAGAATTTTATTTTTAGGAATATTTTAGCTTAAATATCATGACAAATATTAACTGATAATTTTAGTTGCTTAAGATGTTATTTATAAATGTTGAATAATTTTAAAGAAAAAGGTGAGTGAAAATCATACTTATGAAGTCTCTGCATTCCCTTGCTTCTATGGGCCTCTGAAGGATTCCAGAATCTGAGACCAAATACTGTGCATTTCATTTCCACCTGCCAATCAATTGTCAGTTTGAGAAAAATCAACTATATATGTATATTCGTTTTCTATTCTTTCCATGAAAAAAAAATGATAGGCGCTTTCACATGAGTGTTGATAATTGCCTAATTTCCACAGAGAGCAATATTCAAGGTGCTGGTAGAAGCAAGACTATCTGGAAACAATTATTGACTTCATTTCCCATAGCACAGTAGGTATCCTCTAAAGATGAGCAGTGAGGAGATTTATATATTGCTCTCATCTCACACTTCAACTTGATGAATAAACCAGCCTTCAGAGCTTCACATGTGTGAGGCTCTCTTCTACATTAAATTCAGACTCTAAGCACTCAAATAGATAGCTGAATTAGAGAAGAAACTCTCTCTCTCTCTCTTTCTCTCTCTCTCTCTCTCTGTCTCTCTTTCATCTGCTGGAAAGTCAGGCTTTCTGCAGGATGACACATACATCACAAACATATTCTCTGACAAATTTAAAGTGCTCTGAATAATTAAAAAACAACAAAATATCAGCAGTAAGAATCAAGTGAATATAAGTTGAAATACTTGACAGATGGAAAATTTTGCAATTACAGCATTATGTTGACCAATTCAGGTATGGCACCATAAACTCGATGGAAATGAAGATTGTGGAAACATATATTTGGAGTAATAATAAAGAATTTCATAATTATGTTACTCCATGAATCAAAATAAGCACAATATCAAATATATCTGTAGGAACACTGTTCACAAACTGTGTCAGCACATGATACCAATCTATGTAAAAATCAAAGCAAGTAAAATAAAATATGAGAAGTTAAATATATTAAAGTAGACAATAGCTTATGTTTAAATTTTGATACTTTAAATTAATATAGCATAGCTAGTGTACTCAAACTTTATATTATTTTTATACCAATAATCTAACACAAGGGTTTATTTTCATTGTATTTAATTGGGATATGAAACATTTCTTTCATGTTTTCCTGGGTCATTTCCACATAAAGTATAATGATACACAGTCTCTGAGTGGAAAATATAGAAAAAGAAATTATATTGTTATAAAAAATGCTCTACATTAAAACTGCTTAGAGGAGGGATGTAACTATTTGTAGAGTGCATGCCTACCATGTAGAAAACCCTGTATTTAACCCCCAGCACAGCATAAAATGTATTTGTCTGCCTTTAATCACAACACTAAGGGGTGGAGGCAAATGATCAGATATTCAAGGTCACCCCCAACTGCACAGTGAGCTTGAGGCCAGCCTAAGATATATGTGACTCTTTCTAAAAAAACAATGTTTGAAACTTAGTTTCCACATTGGACTCCTGGACTAACTTGCTAGATTTCTGAAATGTCAGGAAATGCACAGCTGCATTTCTCAGTCTATAAGGTGAAAATACATTATTTTCCTTTTGTCAGCAGTACTTGTTAAAGCAGTCTTCAGTCTGACTTCATGGACTCATACTATTCTCCTCTCCCCTGGTACTTTTATTATCTCCACTCCTACGTGCACCAAGATCATTCATTTTCCTCGATTTCTCTTTGAATTTTATTCGTCTGTGTCTTCATCTGCGTGTGCATGGTGTGCATCAGGGCACTTGTGTACATGTGTAAATTTGTGTACGGCAACCATGGACCAGTTTCAGGAGTCATCCTCAGGAACACAGTCAGCTTCCTTTCAGAAATTGTCTCTCATTTCCCTGGAGCTCACCAGGACAAGGAAATCAATCATAACAGAAGCTATTCAACTTGAGTGGGCTCTTATCTCAAGATAGAAAAGACTAAGCTCTCCACACAGATTAATGCGTCTACTATCCATTGTGATCTTGTGAGTACTGTTCTGTTATTTCCATGACACTAAAGGATGCATGCATCATATTGCTATGGGGTGGTATGACACTAGGAAAACAGAGGGTTTCTATGACCTAAGGAATATAAAAATGTAAAAATAAACCCTTGCATCCTGCTTTATACATTCTTCATCATTTGTACATGTGTTAATGCTTTCTCATTTAAAGCAATTATCATTTTTTGGGGAAATTTTTAAAAAATGTTGTAAAAATATTTAATGTAAGGGCTAGAGAGATGGCTCAACAGTTAAGAGCACTGGTTATTCTTACAGAGGACCCACATCACAGCTAACAACCGTCTGTAAATGAAATTACAGAAGAATCCAATGTCCTTTTCTTACTTCTGCAGACATTGCACAGGACATGGGTGCACTTACAACGAATGCAGGCAATACACTCATAGAGATAAAATTTTTTAAGTTAAAAATTAGCATAATTAATTAAATAAATGAAATATTTCAAATCTTTAATCTTCTATCTAAATGCTTTTACTGTTTGTAAGAGTACAATACAGTATCAGTAACTGGATGTGGAATGTTCCTGAATATATTTAGGATTTTCTGATTTTTGCACAGCTGAAACTGTATGTATTGCATGGCCATGCCCTTCCTTTGTAGTTCATAACAATCTACGTCCCTTTTTCTACTGCTCATGTAAAGCCACTGTGGTGGTGGCAATTACCTTCTGTAACCACGAGGCAGTCAAGGAAACTCACTCTATGAAGATACAGACATCAAGTTACCTAAGGGGAAGCTTATGCTCTTCAGTATTCATTTTCTGGACTGGATATCCCAAAGATATTTCCCCTAATAACATGCAGGATAAAGAACAACAATTTGTCAGAAGTCCTAACAATTTTTTTCATGCTGTCAATTAAAAGAAAGGAAATAAGAGAATCAAATTACTTAGTTTAGAATAATTATATGAACTCACAAACATAATCCAGTATTGAATTCTTTCCGTAATCCCATAAAAGAGGTTATATATCCCTGCATAATACCCAGCACAAAACATGTTTTAAACATGTATGTAGATGTAAACCAAGAGGCATGCGATCTTGTGGTTTAAAATAAGCATAAATAAGGTAAATATGAAAGGAGGTAGTTTAATAAGCCATCAGGAACGGAGAGTAATCAGATCAGAATTAACCAACTGAAATCCCATAAAACTCACAGAAACATTCATAAATTTATGGAAAATTGAAGAAAAATAAATAGGGCCATTATTTTTTAACTTTGCATTACATATATTTGCTACTCAAAAAAAAGTTTAGCCCTAATCTGTGCTGGTGCTCAATAATAGTGACTGATATGAATAAAACAATTGCAAATTAAGTACTCATTAATGAATAAATAGGATTCTTTTTTCAATGAGTTCTAGTATTTGACTGAGTAGATATATATAAGGCAGGTACTGATTTGGCTGCCTTTCAAAACACAATTTGAAAACATTTGGGACCTGAATTTTTTTTCTTCCAAGTCAAAGTAAATTATAATGAAGGATATTAACTGTTTTTTCTCCAATTATTAGTATACTACATTTTGTGCTAAATCGATTTTAATTAAATTCAATAATCCTTTGAATGTCAAAAAGCTACCCAATCTGACAAATGACTGTAAGACATAAAAAGATTGCAATGTATATTTGTTCATTAAGAAAATATTCACAGACCTGTAATGAGGTATCTAAGTCCTCAAGAGAAGTTTTAAAGTTGCTAAGTAAAAGGCAAGAGAAAAAGAAAGGAAAGGGAAAAGATGGTGTTCATATTGGAATACTTGAAAAAACTCTGGGAAAATTTCTCTTCCTAAGGCACCTTTCATAACACATCAGATGGTAACTTTGATGAAGATTGGCATGTAAAATAGAGAGTTTTAGAGCAAGTAGAAATTCAAGTCCAATAAATCACCAGGACCATATGGTACATATCCAAGATTTCTGAAGGAAACACTGTGAAAGGAAAATAACAGCAGGAAATACAGACTTGAGAGTAACATCTGCTTTTATGACTGGGAGACTATAAATTAACACACAAGAAAATATAGAGGATGGCCACATCAAGAACATGGTGTTTCCTGCCTGTATTAAAATTTTGATGGTAAATCAACATTGACATATCTGTGCTATACTGTCTTTTTCATCCCTGGATTGCTTATATAAAGAAGTTTAAGTTTTGCTACCATCTCGTCTACTGTAGTTGGTTATTTTTACTATCATTTATTTCTAAGCAAGTCTATGACTGATATCCCTGGATGTTAGAATTCATTTTCTCTAATCAAAATAAAAGCAGGGTAATCAGTTTTCACATGTTACGGTTCTTTCCTCCTAAACAAAGTTTACAGTAACTCTCTCTTTCCAGCTTTTCTTTCCATTAAAATTGTGAATACTCATTTTCAAACTTCATTAGCATTGCTTCGTGGTGTTTTTCTGCCATCACTTGTTCTGTCTTCTGAAATCCAATAGAGGATTTCAAAGAGAATGTTAATTTCAAATTTAAAATGTTTAGAATTCAAATTTGATTTTCATTTTTTATTTATTTTTCATAAACACTCAAAAATGAGATAATCATTACTCTAGAAGCTAAGAAATTTAAAGGCATGCATCCATCATGGGTTCTAAGAATTGAATACAGACTGACGGGACTTGGTGGTAAGGCCAGACATCTCATTGACCCTTGAGTGATTTTTTTTTTCCTAAATAGTGCATCAAGTAATGAAGATCCCATGGGGCATCTCCTCTGTTGCAGTTTTACTTCCTACCGTATCATATTATTCTTACATTCATACTCATACATATTGTGCTAAAATTCTAGCTCTCTAGTCCCCCCCCCCAAACATTCTAACAACTACTGTAGTTTATATTTTGCACTGCAATATCAGAATGACTGAGACTAGGTAATTCATAAGGATATAGTGTATTTTTTCAAAGTTCTGGAGACAGACTAGGGCAAGACTTGTCAGTAAAGTATGTACTGAGAAACTTAGGGTTCATCATATTCTTGAGAAAAGGGCAAAATTAAGGCAGGGGAACTGGTGTATTCTTGAAGGCAACAAGAAGACTGATCTTGTTTCTAATTTAATACGTTATCTGCATCGTTTTATTGGAGATTTGAGACAATTAATATTCAGTGAGTATTTAAAAGTGTACATTATGTACTGTCATTTTGTTGATTTTGTGGTGTTTTCATACCCAGTTTGATCAATTCTTCTGGTACTATTCATTCCCTAAACCCCCTTGGACATGTTCTTTCTTTTGTTCTTTCTAGTATCCACTACAGAGCAGACTTAGGGATTATAAACCACTTTTACCCGTCATTAATATGCAAGGTTTTAATTTTATATTTCTCCTTCAATTTTAATAGGTAATTTCATTATCTTCTTGACAGTTGTGATCCTTAAGAACTTGAGATACATCTTTCTAGTCCTTTCTGACTTTAAAAGCTTCCACACAGTGATATGGTTTTATTATGGAACTGCTACCAATGCCTATAATCTGAAGATTTGATTTTCTCATGGTGACCCCAAACTCTCCTGCATTTCACTCATGGATTTTTAGAAATTTACCATTGACATTTACTGAATAAACCAAATTTTCTACTGATCTTAGTGTCCTGGAGCTCTGTTTTCCACACAATCTATGTTATTGGTGAAGATTTTTGTTTTTAGCAATATTTCAGTTTGGTTGTCGTCAGTATTTATCTTTTTAATTATTTCTTCAGATTGTTATTGCCATTTTACTTCATCTCTTTTGTTCTATGGGAATATATTCATGTATTCTTTCAGGGATTTGAACATTATAGTTATTCTTTTGAATTTTTTGTTTGGAACTTATTCCAGGTCATTTTTGTTGGTCCATTATTATGGGTCTAGTAATTTTTGAGGAGACTGTTGTCCTGAATTTTAGTGTTTCTCTTGTTTATATTCAGGAAACATGTATATCTGGAGTTATATGAATGAGTGTAAGGCTGGGCTGCGGGTGGAGGGTCTGCAAACTATTTACCTGTCAAGAGACAGGGGAATTGTGTGGAATTCTGCTGATTCAAAGTCCAGAGTTTTCTCATCTGTTGACATAGATAGGCAGCGACATAAGTTTTGTTAGGGGGTTCAAGGTCCATGGTAGTTTCAAAGAATGGGAACAATGCAGAAGAGTGTGCAGTGATCTAGAAACCATTGATCTGTCAACACTAGATCTGGGCATACACTGAAAAATTGTGTAAAGCACTCAAGATCTGAAGATTCCATGCAGGGAGTTGGGCAGATGTCAGAAGTTTGGACAGAGCAGTCAGGTTCTGGGCACCTCTTGCCTATATCAGATGAGTGCTAAAGAGTGGCTTCTGTGTATCAAAGGAAGCTGTCACTTACATGAGAGAGAAAAGCAAGTCGAACAGTAAAGAACTAAAAAACTAATCATCATAGAGAAATCAGAAATTGTCTACTTTCTTGTTAGCTTTCATTGCACTACAAAGTCATGAACATGGTGCTAGAGGAGAAAAGACATCAGTGTTCTAACCCAATGTTGGACTCTACATACTGAAATCCTGACCTGCCAGGCAAGTGGTACACTCTGTTTCAATTAAGACAAAACTCTATTGAGTAGTCAACTGATTTCTTCACTAGTTCTGAGGCCTGCTTCACATTAGGTAATTTGTGCTTGTACTATAAACACGGCTGTGGAAATCATAGATACTAGGGGATAATGCATCAATATTGCTTTTATACTGAACTATCATATCAGCTTTCTTTCTACATATTTGTTTATAACTATAAATTTGTGTTGCTCTCAACCTTGTCCAGAAAAGCTTCTTGCGGCAGAGGGCAGTGGTTAGTGCAGAGATCCATAACTCTTCTAAATGCTGAGAATAAGTGATGGTGAATGTGCAGACACAGAGGGAACATCTCTATCCACTCCTCCTCTAGAAGACTCAGAGAACATCATAGAACAGGAAGTAGAAAGAATGTAAGAGCCATAGGTGTGTGAGTTCTGTGAAAATCTGGCACCTGGAGATGGCATGGTTGTTTCACACATTAACTCACAGTGGCTGTGGTTGCTCACACATGACCTCCAGAAGTTGAGGTACAGCTGAAATTACTAGTATGGACGAGCTCAGCATGCCCCACCACTATCTGACTGACGTAAGAAGATTCACTTTCCTTTCTGGGAAAACGTCATTGGTAGACTGTCAACGTCCAAAGGTATGACTTTACGAGCATGCCAACATGGGGATCACTAATTGGACTTAGTGTTTATAAAATCAGTGACATGAAGTTGGTAAGGAGATAACAGATATGTTTGAGGGGAGAGAAGAATCTAGAGAGAGGGAATTAGGGATGGATATGTCTAAGATATGGTATGCACGTATGAAATTTTGAAAAATAAATAGTAAAAGAAGGCAATAGAGTGAAAAAAAGGGAACCAAACTCATTCTTTCGTAAAGAAACTACTCTTTGAACAGCAGACTCTCACTTCTAACTATGGCACTAGCATGAAGTAGGGCTATGCTCACAGGACATAATCGTTCCTGGAAACAATTCTTGGTTCTCTTGGGATGACAATTAAATTCCACCGTTAATTTCAGAGGAGACATCCTAGTCAGCAATATCTGCCCTAAATTGTGTTTTCTCAGTCAAGCTGCTATTCATCTTAGCCTTTGAAAGTCATAGCTTACCCGGAAGGTTGATTCTGACTTTAGTACTTGTATCATGAATTCTCTCATAGGAAGGCCTGGCATTCAGCCTCACTCCACCCCAGGTTTGAATCAACTGAACTGATAGAGAATGTTCTTTACAGAGATTAGTTTATTCCATGTTACTTACATGGAGTTCATCCCCAGGGAGAGGGAGAGGGAGATTTCTTATGGAGGAGCCTGCATTTTGATCAGGAACTCTGGAAAGTGCACCCAAGATGGAGACCTGGCCCAAGATGGAGACCTGGCACCACACCCACCTCTCTCCTACCAGTCTTCTCTGTGTTTCTGTTAAACCTCCCTCCCTTAAGTCATTGGTTAGTTGGTTGACAATCACACTTGAAGTCCATCCCTCATAGCAGACAGAGAGAAAACTGCTTTTCTATGCAACAGTACTCCACTGAATCTCTGTTATTAACTTGGTCTCCAGTTACATTCCCAAAATGTACCATGGAGTCATCAAATCTAAAAGAGTTTAGACTTGCATATACATTCTGTAATCTCATCTGCTGATCCACCTCAGTCACTGTTTATCCTTGCTTTTTATTTTATTGTTCATCTAATTCTGAATAATCTCAGTTTTTATTTATTTTGGCAAATTAGTATTTCTTGTCTATTCATTGCCAAATTATTTATTTTCTGGCTCAAAATATTTAACTATACTGCAACACTTTGAATGCTACCAGAACCACTGTAAAGGCTAGCTTATCATTTTGGACCTAAACTGATTAGTTTCCAAATTTTGGAATTTTTCTTCCTAGACATTAACTGTTTCAAACAATGAAGAAAAAAATTAACAAAAATTGGTAAATCACAGAAAAAAATCATAAATTACATTTGATTTGTGGTTGGTATCCATTTAAATTATATGTGTATGCACCCATGTGTGTTTCCATGTGCAGTTCCCTTTAGAGAAAAGAAACACTAAGACAAAATAGGCATTCAAAAAGTGTTTAATATTCATCTTTTGATGTTATACGTCTTTTGCATGATTTTCCCATAAGTTATGTGTTTAAAAATTCATATACTAGTATGTGCATGTGTGCTCCAGTCTACTCTGTGAATGAACACCTTTCTCTTTTCATAGTATTTTTATATTATCAAATAATTGTACAATAGTATTTCATTAGTTTATAGAGAACTCATGCTTTAATTCTCATCAAAGGCTCCATATTTTTCTGTGAAATATTTGATGAATACTTAATGGTATTCTTTCCAGAGGAAAGGCAACCATAGTAGAATGTACATTGTTTTCACAGGATGAATAATATAACCTTATGTTGGTTTCTTTATAAATCAAACTGGAATATATTGGATCCTTGTTCTCATTCATTCATTGTCATAACATTCATGATTTTATATATTTTCAATGAATAGCAATATGTTTACCACTAGCATTGGACCAGAAGTGATAATTCTGGTGCCTTCTAATACCTAATATTAGAAATTTTCCCTTTACCATAGAAAAAGGAAGTTACCTCTAAATTGGGAAACTCCAACTTGGAATACAAACAACCTGATGAGAGTAACAAAAGGTTCTATTTAGTGGAGATTCAAACATGTGTTTTAAAATAAGTGAAAAATGGGACACATTTTCTTAAATGACAGTAGCTTTCCTAGCAAAGATTGAAATCTATCATTTATGTCTTTAGTAGTTTCTGCATAGCCAGGGTAACTGAGGATTCCTAGGGTAAAACAGAAGCTATTCTAGCCAGCCAAGAAGTTGAAAAATCTGATGGGAATGTACAAAGGAAACAGCAAACTGAGCCATATGCTTTAGTGTGAAAGACTCGAAACTGATAGTGAAGGAAAATCAAGCATAAGCACATTTACAAAGTGTGAAAAGTAGGTTTCCGCCCTGCCAGCTCCCCATATGTGATGAACAGAATCCAGAGAAGATCTCAGCAAGGGAGTCTTCTCCAGATGTTATAAGAAGTAGGTCAGCTAAGGCAAAGACTCCTTTAAAACAAGGTTCTTAAATTTTCCATCTGTGCTTAATGACAAAATCATAGTTTTTTAAACCTAGAATTAAATAGTTGAGTAATCACAGAACAAAATAGGAAAGTGAAAGTTGGAGGGTTATCCTCAGAGTGTGTCTCATCAGACAATTGCTAGGTAATTATGAGCATGAAAGGCTTTTGCATGACTTATGCAAGAAATCTGGATATTATGAGGTTTATCTTTTCTCAGAAATAGCTGAATCATCTTCTTCACTCACCAATATAGGGCAATTGTAGGGTTGTAAAATGCCTGGATGGTAGTGTTCTCTTTGAATTATGAAGGGGCTGTACTGACTCATTTTGATTCATTTCCTTACATGTTAAATCAAGGCTCTAGTGATATGAAAGGATTACAGTAGCTCCAGGCACACTCAGACAGAAAACTCTAAATTGTTTTTGTTCCATTAAGATCTATGAGCTACTGTATATTATCAGTTTGACCTATGCTCCTTTAGTTCATGTTTATTCTTTTGAACTTTGGGTTTGAAGTAATTTACATGAAGAAGAAATAAGACCTTCACATTTGCTTTCAAAGTATGAATATATGTATAAGTCTCAGACTGGGAATCCTTGACGTGTTTAATCATTTATTAAGACAGTTGTTTGAACACTATAATTAAAATAGTAATATTAAATAAGTGCAAATAGTTTATTTTCATTGCTTTGATTGTTTCCCCTTTTAAAAATCATATTGTTGATTTCAGAATTTCTTACAATATATTTTGATCATAGTTAGCCTCCTCCCAATCTCTACTCTTATCTTACTACCTTCACAGATAGGCCTTTTATAAAAGGCCTATCAAATCTAATCTGTTTTTCCCAAGTGCCTTTGGTGAGAGTCTATCTGTTGGTGTCATGCAATACATCAGTAAGGAAAACGGGTTCTCCCTGTCCTCGTATCTGTCAATCACCCACAGGTCATCAGCCAGGGCTGGGGTTATCTGTCCACCTCCCACATTCGTGCTGGGGCCCCGTTTGGTTTGGGATTCACAAGTTTTGTGCATACTGTCCTAAGGATTGTGGGTCAGAAAGTTAAGGACATCTATACAAGAATTTCTTTCCTTCTGAACATGCTTTTTGCACCCTCTACATGAGTATCTATTAAAGTATTACACTTCAGGGGCTGGCCAGATGGCTCAGAGGTTAGGAGCACAGACTGCTCTTACAGAGAAATCGGGTTTGATTGCCAGTAACCAAGTGGTAGCTAACAACTATCTGTAAATCCAGGCCCAGGGGATCTGACGCCCTCCTCTGACCTCCACGGGTATTGCACAACCCAGATACACTTAACACACATGCAGGAACTACATTTAGACACAGAAAAATAATAAAAATTAAAAAAAAAAACATTAAAAAGCATTACACCTCTAATCAGTGGAAAGTAATATCATGTAGCAGAAAAACATTAACATGGGTTTATGTCATTTATGTATTATAATGAAAATAATATTACATTACTCCATCTACCTATGGAGTAGCAAGCATCTTCTTCCTACATAATATTTTTTTTTGGAAGTCTGGAAGTCACACTAGGTAAAGAATAAAGGGTTATGTGTCTATCACCTCTCTCTCTCTAGTTGTATCATTCTTTGTCTCTCGTCAAACACCGCAAGTTGGTGAGCCATTTGCAAACATAAACTACCTATAATGAAGCCAATTTTAACCCGAATGAAAGAAAGGTGCACAGAACAACCAAGTGTTATCCTGCCCCCAATTTGATAGATAAACTGAATTTAGAATAAAGTATAATTTTAGAAAACCATCAGTAGCATATATTAAATATATAAATTGAATCACAGAAGGTTTATATTGATAAATCAGTAAGAACTTATTCAATTTGATTTTTAATTTGAATATTATTTGACATTACCCAACTAAAGTGTGGACACACAGAGCTAGTCCTCAGAGTTATGATGCTTTTAGCATGGCTTGAGGTATACTGTAATGGAAATTTCTAACTAATGAAGGAAGCCAAAGAGCAAAAAGGCAATTATTAATAAAAGGGAATATGTTTTAAAAAATTAAATGAATTCAAATTGTAATTATCTATTCCATCAATACATTCTAAAATTTTAACAATACAAATATTAGCATGAACAAGTATGCCATGTGAACTAATGAAATATATGCATTTTTCATAGTGAAAGATCTGTAAAGTTGAATAAAGGGAAGCAGCTCCAGCTAGCTAAAGGGTCCTTCAGCTAGCTTCATATGAATTGGTGATGCTTCCCATGAAATTCACAAATTAATCCATTGCACTTCCATTTCTAAGAATGACTGCAAGAAGGATGAGGAAATCGCTAGTACTGATTCATATAAAACATGTGTGTTCTAGGTGTGTGTGTGAGAGTGAGACAGAGACAGAGACAGAGGCAGAGAGATGGAGAAGGACAGAGACATAGAGCTGAGGGAAAGGATAAGGACAGAGAGAGGGGAGAGGGAGGAGTGTTTTGTGCTTGCACGAGTTTGATTGTAATTGAAATAGCATATATATATTTCTCATCATGATCTAGATGACTTTACATTATCTCTTGCCCTCCTTCCCCCATTGTCTTTTTGAGACAAGTTCTCCCTGAAAAACCAGGTGGTCTGGAACTCTCTATGTAGAATAGGCTGGCCTCCATCTCACAGAGATCTGCCTGCCTCTGCCTCCCGAGCACTGGGATTAAAGACCTGTTCCATCATATCTGGCTTTTTCTCTTGCCCTTTGTCTTACTGAATTTATTTTCAGCACTGTCTTCTGTTAATTACCCTAGTCAGGCTACCTTTAAGCTCTTATATCTTTACTAAGTTTAGTGCTTAGGTAGAAATTTGTCATTCTGTCATTTGCTATTCTTTGAAATATAAAGTATTTTCTTAGGGAGAATGGGAAGGGGATTGCAACTTTAGCTGAGGAACTATTGTCAGCTGACCACTTCTGAGTGAGGGAGAGTCCATCTTCTATAAAGGAGTGATGCTATACAGACTGACCAGGCTATATGAACTCACACTGAAGGACATCCGGACACACAAATTTCACTCAATAGACCTTAACATATATGACAGAATGAATGAAATCCTGTTGGTGGACTATGGGGTGTGTAGATAGGGGAGAAGTTTAAATATGGTTAAGATTAAATATGGTTAAGAAGCAATGTATGAAATGCATGAAAGTTCAGTAAAGTTTACTTAGAAAAAATCACCTTCTTTTGTGTTCTCCCATGTTTTAATCTTTCTTTTTTATTCTTTTTTTTTATTTTTTCCAGAGAGACTATCTCCCCTATAGTCCTAGCTCACCTGGAACTTGCTATGTAGATCAGCCTGGCCTCAATATCAGAGAGATCTATGGGCCTCTGCCTCTCTCAAGCTAGGATTAAGGCTTGTTGCACCACACTCAGGGAGATCTCTTTGACTTGATCATCCAAACTAATTTATGCCAATTGCTACCTTTCTCATTACCTTACTTCCTTTCAAAGAATGCTATGATTCATGCTTCTACAGAAGTCATATTATTTCTGCTTAATTACTGTAATTAATGCTCTTAACAGGGTCATTGGCTTGTTTTATTCATTTAGAAACAAAATTTTACCCACAGTATGTAAATTCAGTGAGAATAAACGTTTTTTTCATAATTCTCATTCATCTTCACAGAATATTTACCATTGAATAATCCAACTCATGAACGGTGTGTTAGAGGAAGTGCATGAGCCAAAAGCATTGAGAAGGAATACTTCATATAGTGTTGGTGGAGGAAAGATAGGTTTCCTGGAAAAAGTTCTCAGATCTAATATTGATTTTAAATATATACAGCTGAAGGTACAAGAAACAATTCACAAAGAGAAAGAAAGAAAGGAAGGAAGGGAGGGAGGGAGGGAGGGAGAAAGCAAGGGAGGGAAACAAGAGGGAGGCAGGAAGGGAGAAATAAATGAGGGAGGGAAAGAAGAAGGAAGAGGAAGCAGGGATGGAGGAAAGAAAAGAAAGAAGAAAGTAAAACAACAAAAAGAAAAGAGGGTTTTTTTAGAGATGGCACAGCATTTAAGAGACGTATTGTTCTTACAGAGGTGTCTAGAACATAGAACTTCTGATAACAAACATAAAAAATAAAATATTAGCATTTTCTACTCAAGTACAGCGATATAAAATCACTGTCTAAAATGTTCAGGGCAACAGAAAAGAACATGCTTCAAAAATATTATTAATAGAAGAAACAGATATTCTGTAGCTTCCTAAAACATCCCATGGCGGATATTAGATTTGCTCATTTCAGTGCTAAATTTATCTTTTAACACCTGCATCTCTTTAGTAATGCATGAAGCTGTTTCCAAAGCCTGGGCTGAATGGTTTCCTTCTAAAGCCCCCCATGCAGAGCTCCTTCTAATAATCCAGCAGTGATGAAGAGTTCCTTTCAGTTATTCAGGGCCAGAGTCTTGAAGCACCTCAGGAGGAGCTCACCCTTGATCCTTCCAATGGGAGAATACCATACTCAGGCTCTGAACTAATCTGAATGAGATCAAAGTACACCTCTTCTATTATGCATTCACATTTTAGCTGGGTTATTTTTTCCATGCTCAGGATAGTTCATAAGTTAGCTTATTTCCAGACAAATGAGGCTAGAATTAAAGTTCCAAACTCAAATGTATAATGACCGCACTATTATAACTTTTTATTTACCTTTCTGCTTCATTTTATGGTTTGAAAAGACTTAACATTTCATTATTTCAAATGGAAATCTTCATCCTTTATTTAAAGTTTTATTCAGATGTTAGCTTTCCTTTTAATTTTCAAGTTTAATATTCCTCCCATGTGTCAGGGTCTTAAAAATACCATCCAAACAAAACCTTGTGTACATCTCCAAATCTGTTCTAGGTCATGTTGTCTGCACATTCAACAAGAATATTATTATTGCCAGTAGTTTAAACTGATTTTTACTAATTTATTAGGATTTTACAGAATAATTAATTCTAAAAGAATATATTCTTTCCTAGAAAATCTGTTCTTCAGCCGAACTCTAAAATGAATATTATTTTAAAATATTGCCCAATTTTGACTTAATCACAACTATAATATCAGGATGGGCTCAGTGATAGGCCTTTCTTGCACGATTGTGGTTCTGAGTTAAATCTCTACCATCACAACATAAATAAATTGTTTGTATGTGACATCGAGCAGCCCAGTAAAATTGCATTTTTATGAAATGCTGTCCAATTCTCTTAAACTCTGCTTATTAATTAACCATATGATTGTATCTTATTGTGATAGTAAAAATCTGAACTCAAAACAATTCTCTGTCACAATAGCATATTGATTATTATGTTTTATATTTATTTGTTAATACTGTGATAAATAAAATGCTCACCACATTAGATATAGTCAGTATAAAACAATTTGTCTAATTTCTGACATTAAAGATTTCTATACTTATAATGAGATTTTACAATTTCCACTTTATATTTCAGCTGAGTCACTTAGCATTTCATTGTTTATGATTCTATGATAGAGACTAAGAGTAACTTTTATGGCAAAAGTCCTGCTTTTATCATGTGTAATTATAAGAAGAACTCTTTCCTTCAGGTAGCCCTCTGGAAAGACCAGGATACTCTGTGAGTGCTGCATGCCCACCCCTGAGGCCTTCCTGTTCTGTATCATTAGAATCAAAATCAGATAAGGTGATGATTTAAAATGACTGGCTCAGCGGTTAAGAGTCCTAGCTCCTCATGCAGAGGACCTGGGTTTGATTTCCAGCACCCACATGGCAGATAACAGAAGTCTGTAACTCCAGTTCTAGGAGAATCATATGCTTTCTTCTAACCTCTGCAGGCCTTGTACAACACGGGTGCACATACATGCAGGCAATACACTGATACATGTAAAATAAAATATAATGAATAAAATATTTTAAATTACTTTTAAATACCTACATAATTTTCACTTTAACTTTTGTGTCCCAGCATACCATATAAGAAAATGCAATATTTCATTTGTTTTCTTTAAAATTTAAAAGTTATCACACACTAAAAATAGAATAAATATGTGCAGTAATGAATGCGTTATTTAGGTTGTTGGTGACATAGTCATAATTTCCATTGTCCATCTTAAACATCCATACATATCATTGACTAATTATACCTCAGTTAAACAAGGTGAAAGGGAGGGAGGCTTGAACTTTGATAGGTAGCAATGACTTAGCTCAGAGTCACTAGGACTTCTCTTAAACTTGTGTGCTAAAGAGACTCAAGGGTTGGCCTCAGCTACTCTGCTGAACTCAACAAACTGACTCATGCAAAGGGTATTAAGACAAAAGAATGGCTCTGGAAGAAAGCAACATCAACATCTATTATCCTGGGCTTGGACTCAAGAAAAAGGACAAATAGTGGAAATCCTGGAATCTGAAAACCAGACTGAAAGGTGACAAAAAAGTTGACAATGGGTACCAGGGAAAGGCCTAATGATTCCAGGCCTGAATTTAGAAATGTTAGCAAGAAACAAGAACAGCTTAACAGAAGACAAAGGATCAGAATTCCCTTTGATGTAGATTGTTCATAAGAAAAACGAAAAACAGGCCATGCAAAATGTGGAAAAGAACAGAAACTTTTCAAATAATCCAGTTTGGAATGCTAGTTCATCAAGTCCAAGCTCGCTTTGTAAGTCTCAAGCTAATCAGAACAATGCCAGATTTAGTGAGCCACCATTCCCAAGTGTTCTTCCCCAGTTACCAGGTCACTGGGTTCCCATTTCCTTTAACTGTTCAGATAAAGAAATACTTACATTTCAACTTAATTCTTTACTTCAAGTACAAATATAAAATTAGATAAAATACTGATGTTTAAATTTAGTAATGTTTACATATATTCGTCAGTCAGTCTGAAAATCATGAGGGAATTTACTTTTGTAAAACTGTTAAGTTACAGTTATAACCATTTATTTTATGTGCTTTGTGCTCTGTGGTGTAATAGTAATAGCACAGATTTAAATAATTAAGCAATTATACTTGAGAGAATTGTTAACTAGATTCCAGTTTAGATGTAATAAATGGTAATCATTTCTACTGTCTCTTGGGGTAAGTATAATTTTAAGATTCATGGGTTAATATTAATAGTCTTATTTAGAGTGAATCAGATGAAAAGCATCAGTTCAGATATACAAAGACTTAAAACAAGTGAATATTTCAGTTAAATGATCCAGGGATACCAAAGCTATGACATATCAACAAGCATTACTGCCAAAGAAATATGAGAAAATTTCTTAATCATTGCACCTTAACATATTGTACAAGGTGAATGTGTAAAGGGCAGTTGGGGCTTATTAGAATGAGGCACAGTATATATCATAGTGGCCAATTCTTAAAAGGAGTGGATAGGCCTTTATCAACAGATGCACCAATCCCTTTTCAGAAGCAGAAATAATATTGAAGATCATTAAATAGCTTTCAAAAAATCATTTTTGTAGTGTAGAATTGCACAAGCTATTCTGGGTGATCTGACCTCACCCCCACAAATCTTGTTTAAAACAGGGAATTTTATAATGTAAGAATTGTAACCACCAAGGGAATAAAGATATATATATATATATATATAAATATACATATATATAATAAATATATATATAATATATATATATATGAAATTTTCTTTGCCTTTATCCTATGAAATAGACTATTTTAAATATGAACTTGTTGAATAGAAGACCATGAACTGTTTTTTACACTACGTCCTAACTTTTAAAAATGTTTTATTGAGTTTCTGTGCATTTCATACACATAATAGAACTTAATCATGTTTGGACCAGCTTCCCCATCCAAACCCTTACACCCTCCACATTGGATTTCATACATTCTGTCATATTTGTTAAATCCTATCCAGTCAGGCTTTTATACCCATCTGTCCCTTGGTACAAGTTCATTCACTGAGTCTAGTCAGACTATGTATAGTTGTTTGTCAGAGTAGTTCAAAAGACTCCCACAAGAACACAGGTTATTGCCAAAGCTCTTTGTTACTTCTGAGAACTAGAAGTTAAGACCCTACTCCTGAAGACAGGGCATACTTCTTACACAAGACTAGGAGCAAAAAAGCTGGAACTGACCAGGTATTCTTCTACCTGAAGTCTAGTGTTCATAATTCTAGAGGACACCATGCAAACTGCTAAGGGAGAAAATCAATAAATGGTTCAATCTAGCTCTAAAGCCTTATAATCACAGCTACCGCCACAGCAGACTATTTCTGTTGCTGCTGTAGTGGCACTTTATCTAGGCATAATCAACAGCTATACAACTGGACTTAAAGCCCTCCCGATGGGAGGACGGGAGGGAACTTGCGGGTGGCAGTGTAAATATAGCCAAATGCAAAAGACTGTAGAGGTCATAGATCATAAAGAAAACCGCGTCTCTATGGCCTAATTTTAAAGATCCCTGGGTCATTTTAAGATTGCCAGTGTTTGTGTCTAATTGATTTGATCATGAATATACTTCAAAGTCAATCTTATTGCAATAAATTTTATAATTGAAGTGATATAGCCTGCTTAGACATTTCCTATTTTAAGAGCTGTAAAATGCAGCACAAAGACTCCTGCTTCCCGAATCTTTAAACTCAAAAAAGATTCGTTATGACTTCATCAACCCGAGGTAACTGATGATTAAGTGCAACCCAGGAGTCTACTTATACCAAAAAAAAAAAAAAATCTGATGTTTTCCATAACACCTCAATAACATTTTCTTAACTTTAAGGGTAAATAATTGTATTAGAGTTAACCCAATTAGCATGTTACTTTAAAAAATTTTTAAGCAAAATCGCTGTAATATTTCTTCAAATAAGTTCAAATGAGATACTCGTCAAATTAAACATTAAATATCCTAAAAGACAAATTTGTATAGTACATAATAAACGATCTTAATTTAGAACATGAAATAAAATTATCTTCCCACCCAAATTTTTTTTGAAAAATAATTTAAATCATGTTGAATATCTATTGTTATATTAATGACACTTATGACTTGATGATCAATATTTTTGAAAGCTAAATTTCTTAGTGTATTTTAATCAATGTAAGTCCTCCATCAAGTACCATGCTGTTTCAATTATAGTGCAAATATCTTCTAACAGAGAATCTTTGCAATTTACTCATCATTGTAAAATTAGTCTGTTATCTAATTTATCCAGATGCAAGAAGGACTCAAAACACTTGTTGTATTAAAATTTTAAATACTTAACTTTAGATTTAGATGCTTCAGAAAATTACCCATGATAATAAAGTTTAGGAATTATTAGCCTCTACCACAATTCAGATCATGGAATCAAGTGCTTCTGTGCTCAAAATTCTTTTACATTCTAATTCTTATAAGAGTTCAGGAGGGAGGGTGATACAAATAAATTTATACAGATAGATTTTGTCAGAAATCTCATATCACTACTGTACACCATCTGGGACATTGAAGTGAGGTGTAGAATAGTAGGAGAGAGAAGGCATGCATGCATTTGTCAGTTATTCAGTGTCTGGTGATAAGCCCAGTGTAATGACATCTGAATTGTCCAACTTTGTGTTAACAAGAGTCTAAGGATAATACATGTTTCTAATCAAAGCTCTAGCTTTTCATGACTATACAGTTATTATTTATACATGCAAATACTCTACTGGAATTTTTTTTTATTTTAGTAAAAGTTGAAATAATCTGGTAGTCAAATTAAACAAAACCATTCTCAAAGGTAATAATAATAATAACATATTTGAGTATGTTTATTCATAGTTCATAAAGTTTCTTCTGTCAGTTAAAATTATTTCATTTTTAACTGGTATATTATTTAGAATAGAGGTTAACTAATCTAAAAGAGAATAATGGAAATATATTTTTGTATAAACTGTAGCATAATATCCCTGATATTTGTAAATAGAGTAATTTGCCTAGTAAAGTGCCATTAAGTTTCCAGTGATATTTTTTCAGTATTGATGTCAACGTGAAATGCAGTGTCTAATGTGTAGAGCACTTTATAAAGATATTATTTGCTTCGAGTCCATATGAGGCTGAGAGAGCAGAAGTAGAGGACAGTCAATCATTTAAACATGGAAAAACACATTTCTCCTTTCTATCAAAATCCTCCAGAATTTACCTTTCCTTTTAACAGTTGAAAGATAAATAATGATACATTGTCATAAAGACACTGTTTGATATGCTATAAGCCTCAAAGAACCACAGCAAACATGAAAGCAGTACTTAGAGGCAATTTTCCTTTTAGTGACAGTGAGTTAATGAGTTCTCAGGGGCAATACATGACTGAGGGGCATAACAGGTTGAGGATATCCAGTGATATAGAAACAATAGCATTTACCTGTATGAAACTTCGACAATAGTGTCATGAAGAGAAAATAAATTCAATCAACTAACATGGTAAACATTTTGAATAAACTGATGTAACATCCTGTCTAGTTTTTTTGTGTGAATTTAATTTTATCACCATTCCATTCATTAAGAGAGCTCTTTTAACTATTACTGAGATTATGAAATCTTAAGTAGAGAAAGCATATGTTGTTTAAGGTCATAAATGTGGCTGAACTTCAAAATCAGCTTAAACTCAGGGATTCTTATTCTGGATAAATGCATTAAATGATTTTTTTACACTGGGTTGGACTAATGTATCGGGGGATTGATTGTGGTGTTGACTGCCACAGATTCTTATATATAGGAGCCTTTAATTAAAGTGAAAATTTGAGATTTTAACTTTTTTTCTTTATTCTTAGGAATGATTTATGTAGAAAATTCTAATGAAGACAACATTAACATGATTTTACGTTTACCACTCAACCCACATTCACTCTGAGCATGGAATCCAGACCTAGAAAGACAGCCCTAAATCTGATATCTATATCACGCTCTCTCTTCCATGGTTTAAGCATCATAGTGGAAAAGATACAAATAGACTGGAAGTGCCAGAGGCACTGTATGGCAGAAAGAAACCAGTGTTTTCAAAACACAACAACCCAGTTGTACTTGTGAAATAGTGGTTATGACACCATGTACAACACCTACACAAGCTCAAGCATGACAAAATCCCAGCATGGACAGGAGAGGTGAGAATGTTGTTGCACCCCTATCCAAAGAGCTATTCACAGCTGAGATCTCCTGGGAGAGGGGCAGTCGATATTCTTTAAAGATGTGGCACTCATAGGTGACCTTGTACCCGTGGATGGCCACATACAGAAGAATTTCTGGACAGCACAAATTAGATTGTATAGGTTTTAAATTATTTTCAGATAATATAAATTTGGGTGGGTTGGGAAAGGGGTGATTCTGTGAAGAGTTCAAGTGTGTGAAAATGATCAAAATACATTGTATGAAATTCTACAATAACTAATAAAAATAGGGAGAAAAATACAATCAATATAAGATGAGCTCTGCATCACTGTGGCTGATTTCCTGGAAGACAGAAAATAGTTTCTGACAGAGATATAAAATTATTAAACTGGTGAGACTGTTTCTTGAAGCTAATTATATTTTGAATTAAAATTTTACATTTCACCTATTGCAATTTATTTTTAATTAGTGATTTAGGGTTTTTACAGTGTTATGGATTACATATTCTTATGTCTTCCATCCTTTCTAGGCATGAGAAAATAAGCATGTGTATTAAGTTTAAAAAACAGAAAACCAATAATGATTAGTATTTTGCCAAATGCAGGCAAGGAAGAAAGGAAGGAGATGGAAAGAAGTCAAAAAATGCAAACTATGTGTTTTTCTTCATTTGTTTGTTTTTGCTTTATCAAATAAAAACATTGAGTAAAAAGACATGGTAGGGGAAAAACCTCGAGGAAACAGATGTAGATGAATTTTGAATCCAAATGGGAAGAAAAAAAAATCTCTGTATAGAAATTTAGATCAGAGAAAATGAAAGAATGATTTTGGAATGGTGATATTAAAAGAAACTAAGTTATATGAAGAGAGTCAGGATTGAAAATATCGAAGAAAGCAATTAAATCAAGTGAAAGGTGAGTTTTCCTTAGTCCACCACACACTAGTTCTCATACAGTGCATGACTCAGATCAGAGGAAATTACATTTACAGTGCAAACAGAATCTGGTCTATCGACCCACTTTACAGAGCCACAGAACAAGAAGCTATTATTTATAAAGTAAACAATATCTCTGACAGGTGTGTTCCTCTTCTGACCTTGGAACATGACCTTAATTCTTTAGAACCCTACCTTGTCCTCCTCCCAAGGTAGGGAAGGCATGTGGGTGTGCTGATATAATGCATCAAAGCACTAGAATCTTGTTATTTTCAATGAAAAAAGAAGTCTGCATGATTGTGTGTGTGTGTGTGTGTGTGTGTGTGTGATATTTTAGACCTAGAGATCGAAAAAGGAAGTTTCTCTCAAAGATAAATGTAGATCCTAATTTCTACTTCCCAAATTGTTGCTAGAAAGACTGCTTCAATAACAGTGTGAGTGAAGCCTGGCTCCAGAGCTCAGGTCTATGAGACATAAAGGAAAGGTGGTTCTGAGTATAGGTCTACCTTTTACCGTAAGTAGAAGCTACGGGTCAGAATGCTTCTTTATTCAGATATAAGGCTGATGTGACTTAAAATGTCATGCATCTCATTCTCCAGAAGGGTTTTTAAATATAAACTTTACAAAGAAGGCCCTATCTCCACTTTTTGAGTTACGATGACCAAAGCAAGTAATGTTAGTGCTTCCTTCCAAAATGATTTCACATTCTGCTCTTGCTAATGGTTTAGGGTTTCAAGGTTATTACAGAAGAGCAATAGTACTTTGATTATTATCCATTTTTAAAACATTAGGAAATGTCTTCAATTAATACAAGTAAACAGAAGGAATTGTTTTCTGTACTACACTGGGGAAATATATTAAATGACATGGAAAGTTTAAAATGTAATTATATGCTCATACATATGCCATTTACAATCAATCATTATCCATTAAGGAATATTCACATGCATTTCTCCAAGACAAAACACAAAAAGGTTATTACTGGGTCATTTTTTCATAATTTCATATGTATTGATATTTATTAATAGCCAAAGCTTAACATTGATCATAAGAATTATGTAAGATATGTACTCATTATGATAAACTGATTAAAATTTTAGCAAGCCTGGAAAGAAAAAGATGAAATATCATCAATAATGTAGGAAAAAAAAAACTATTGAAAGTTCAGAAGACTAAATTATGATTCATAAAGTGTGAGTCACAAAATAATTTCTGTATGGTACAGACTGGATATGATAAATATGTTTTCCTAAAGGTCTTCTGCTGAAATCATTCTCGATTGTGAGGGATTAAGAGGGTGAAAAACCTAGTCCAAGTATTCAGAAATCCACTGCGGATCTTTGGGGAGATAATTAGGATTCAATAGGATCAGAATGATAGATTGTCCATAACTACATGAAGTGACTTCAGTTGATAACATCATTGGGGTCTGGAGAGGTGACTCAGTGGTTATGAATACTCGCTGCTCTTGTAGAATACCTGGGTTCAAATTCCAGCACCCACATGGTAGCTAACAACCATCTGTAACTCCAGCTTCAGGAGATCCAAAGTTCTCTTACCACTTCCATGGGTACTGCACGCCAGGAGTGCACTTATATTCATGTAGGAAATACAGTCATACACATAAAATAAAAATAATGACATATTATTTACAAAAGAAGACAGCATGGAAGGGATACTTCATATTCAAAAACTTTTTCAAACTTTAGATAACTTAACAAAAATTTGCATAAGTCTATCTGAGGATTAATGGAAAAACTGACTAGCAGCTTAACAGATGATGATCCATAGCAAAAAGTGACTATCATATCAACTAAATGATTAAATAATATCTCTTTTATTTTATATCTGCCCATTCCATTTGGAAAAAATACTAATAAAATTTTGCTATAAATTATATTCATTCCCACAGCTATCTTCTGAGCAGTTAGAATCTTAGACATATCACACTGTCCTTTTAATAAAATAATAATAAAATTCACTTTCTCTGGTATGTATTTAATAACCACATCAAGATACATCAAATATAATACCTACATTCAAAGAACTAATCTAGCTCTAATATACTTTGGTATAGTTCTAAATAGGCAAGTATTTTTAATTGAGGGTTTTCATATATATTTTATCTATAATCAATGTAAATATAATTGATATTCATAGAGTATCTTAAAGTACTGTCCATCAATGATAGTAAACATATTGTTCACTGATTTTCAACCCAAGCAGTTGTTTTTAAACATTTGAAAATTATGGAAACCAACAAAGTACAACCATAAGATCACTTGGAATTTTCCAATATCTATTGCTATATGTCCTCTCTCCAGTATGTCTGAACATGTTATGCTTTGGAAGTGCTTTGGGTCATTGCCATCTTTTCCAGCACATTGCTGTCTCCTGTAGGCATGACAATTACTTTTATAGTACCTTCATTCCCCATCTCCTTGAGGTGTTTTTTTGTTTTTGTCTTTGTTTGTTTTTTTTGTTTTTTTTTTTTTCTTTCCTACATGACCCGAGACACCAAAGGGTCTAAATTTGTCTTTCCAAACTTTGTACTAGATTCAGTACATAGCTATGAGGCTGGAGAGATGGCTCAATGGTTAAGAGCACTGGCTGCTCTCGCAGAGGCCCTGGGTTCAGACCTCAATACCCACATGGCAGCTAACAACCATCCATAACCCCAGTTCCAGAGGATCAAATGCCCTTTTCTGACCTGCAAAGGCATTGTGTGACATGGATGTACTTACATATGTACATAAAATAAAAATCATAAATACAAGTTTTAAAAATAAAAATGGCTACAACACTTGATATTTAGTATTTTAAAGTTATAAATGACCCAAATTCCCAATAATTGTTTAAAACAAACAGCTCATAGCTCAGAAAATATAGTTGAAACTGAAACCAGTTTTTAAAAGACATGTGATTTTAAACTGGGGAAATAGATAAGAATTTCAAGCAATATAAAAATAGTAGGTGCCCAAAGTAATTATTAATGTAGGTTTAAAAATACATAAACTCAGATTAAAAGGAATAGATCATTTACATATTAATGTGAAAAGGTTATATACTGTACTTAGTGTGTATAATAAAATAGTAGAATTAGAGAAAGTTGGTGAGAAGGGGGTAAATGAGAACACCTACTGAAAGATATAGTAGAACAAAACATAAACAATATGAAAACCCAAGCAATATATTTCCAAAAATAAGTACACCTACTGAAACATCCCTTGAGAAGAGACACAGGGCAATGATTTCAAAATAGCAATTTCAGTGTTAGAGAATCTCAAAGAAAACACACATAAGACCTGGAACAAAAACTGTGATAACACAAACAGGTGCATTAAAGAAGAAAAAGATTCTGATATATGAAAACAGAATTTAAGAAATAGAATTTCTGAAGAAGAGCCAAACTGAAATAAATATGTAATGAAAATTCAGTGTAATAAAAAAAAATCAGTGAACACCTTCACCAACTCAGTCACATGGAAGAAGGAAGAGCAAGCCTTGAAGATAATGGCAAGAAAATAGACCACTAAGTAAAAAAAAAATGTTTTTAAAAAGTCCTAGGAACAGAATGTGGAGGAAATTTGGAATATTATAAGACCAAACCTATGGGTGACTGATACAGAAGAAGCATCCCAGGTCAAAGGCACAAAAAGGGATTTCAACAGAATCATAGAAGAAAACATTCCAAATCCAGGAAAAGCGATGCCTCTCAATGTCCAGCAGGCTGTGGAATACAAACAGACAGTATCAGAAAAGAAACTCCTGTATTAGATATTAATCAAAACACAAAATGTGTTATTTTTGGAGTTTCTTAGACGCTTACTTATAAATTACAGCAATCGTGACAGCATTCAGAAGCCCTAGGTAAACAAAAACAAGAAAAGATTCCAATATTGGAAATGGGTAAGAAATCATAGAACAACCTAAGGAAATTTTGGTAATCAGTGGTTGTAGGGAGAGGCAGGATCTTACAGGGATGGAACTGTTGTTGGACTGGGTGCATGGAACCACAATGAAGGGCAACTGATGACAATTATCAGACTTGATAGATTATATATATATATATATGTATATATATATACATATATATGTATATATACGCATATATATGTGCATATATATGTATATATATATATATATGTATGATAACCATGAATAATTATTTGTTAAAGAGACACAGATTAAACCATGCATGACGGTACACCATTAATCTCAATACTCTGGAGACAGAAGTAGGCAGATTACTGTGAAATTGAGACCAGCTTGGTCGATATCAGAAGTCCAACGTCAGTTGGAGTTGCAGGGAGACGGTATCTCAAAGCAAACAACAAAAAAAAAATGACACAGACTAAATGATTGAATGAGAAAATTGAATCCATCTTTTGACTGACTCCAAGAAACACATCTCTTTATCAATGACAGATATTACTGAATCATAAAAGGTTGAGAAAAGGTATTTAAAGAAAATGGCACAAAGAAATAAGCAGGCACATCTATCTTAATATGTAACAAAATATGCTTCTAACTAAAATTGGTCAGAAGAGATTGAAAAGAACTTTTTATATTTAGTAATGAAAATTCCCACAAATAAGATATTGTATTATACTATATCTTAAACATATATACACCAAATAGAGCAGTAACCAATTTCAAAAGGAATCAATCTGTTATCTAAAATCACAGATATATTCCAACATTGTGATAGTGGGTGACTTCAATTTCACCAAAAGATATACAATTCACACAAAAACTGAACAAAGAAAACCAGTAGTTAAATAGTTACACAAAAAACTAAGAATACACTTCTTACCAATCTATGAAACTTTCTCCAAAATTTGCCACATAAAAGACACAAAGAAAGTCTCAAAAATTTTAAGAAAATTGAAATATCCTGTATCTTATCTAAACACAGGGGAAAAACTGGATATCCATAGCAATAAAAATGGAATAAAACAACCAAGCTCATTAAAAATAAAGAACACAGTACCAAATTAATATTTACTGAAAGAATAAATCAAGAATGAAATTTTAAAAGGCCAAGAATTGAATGAAAACTAGAGATGTGTTAGAGTAATATTGTAGTGATTACCCTGAATATCTTAGGAAAACAAGGACAATCAGCACTGAAAAAAATGTAGACCCAAAAAATCATGAAAACCACAATCAAAATTAATGAAATAGAAATTCATCAAACAATACAAAGAATCAATGAAATGTAGAGCTGATACTTCAAAAAGAATAGCAAGATTGTCAAACCCCTCATCTAATTAACTGAGAGGACCCAAGTTATTAGGTGAGAGATGAAAAGAGAAACATTGCAAAAGATGGTCTAGAAATTAGGGGAATAATAAGCAAACACTTTAGAAACCTAATTACACTAAAATGGAAACTCAAAAGAAAATGGATGTGTTTATAACTATGCAATACATACCAATTTTAAACCAAAATGAGGAAAATAAATAAGCCTAAACAATAAGAAAGATACAAAATTAAAAAGTGCCTAACTAAAACCTGCCCAGGCCCAGAAGGACACAATTCAGAATTCTATCAGACTTTCAAATAAGAGCTATTGCCACTATGCCTCAAATTATTCTGTAAAATATGAAGGAAAGCATGCTTCTAAATTGCATTTATAAAGCTACTTTTACTTTGCTAGGAAAAACAAAGCTCCAACAAAAATAAGAAAATTATATATCAATAATTAAATGTATATATAAAATATATTCCAAATTCTGATGAATTTGGAGATAAAAATTCTCAGTAAAATACATGCAAACTGCATGCAAAAGCACATGACCAAAAAAAAAAAAAAGAAAACACAATGATCAAGTTGGCTCCATCCCTCAACATACATAAAATTAAAGTAATCCATCATATAAATAGACTCAAGAACAGAAGCCATATCTTCATTTCATTAGATGCAGAAAGTGTATTTCATAAAATCCAACATTCTTCATGATAAAAGTCATGGAGAATCTGGTGACAGAGTGTATATATCTCAACATACCAAAGTCAATAAACAGCCAGCCTACTGCCAGCATCAAAGCATGTCTACTAAAGTCGTAAGTGAGAGAAGGTGATTTACTTTCTCCATTCTTGTTCAATATTGTGCTTGTAGTTTTAGCTAGAGCAGTAAGATTAGTGAAGGTGATAAAAAGAGAACGAAATCATGGTAAATAAAAAATATTTTGTTCCTTAAAAAGATTGGTTTTGACATGTATATTATCAATCAAAGTTAAAGCAAGATGAAGTAAATAATTTAAATAGACTCAACAACCAATGAGAGAATCAGTAATTTAAAATGTTTTAAATATTAAGAGCCAATAAAATAATCTTCAAATTATTCGGTAAAATAAATAGGAAATAACACATCCAATTTTTCCTTAAGTATTCCTATATAATGGAATATAATGTTTTGGTTGTTTTTCATACAAGGTCTCCCTGCAGTCTCAGCTGACCTGCAACTTGATATGTACTCCAGGCTGGTCTTGAACTCACAGAGATCTACCTGCCTCTGACTCCAGAGTGTTGAGTAATATTAAAGGCATATGCCATCATGTCTGCTAAAATTTTTTTAACTATGTTCTTTTAATTATCTGAATTTCCTCACTGTCTATTGTTATGTCTCCTTTTCATTTCAAATTATGTTAGATTGGTTCTTCTCTCTCTTAGTTAATATGAATAAAGATTTCACAATACCATTCATCTTTTCAAAGAAACAGCTCTTAATTTCATTGATTATTTTTTACCTTCCTATTTAATACGTTTCAACAATGATTTTGATATCTCTTTCTGACTACTCTTTGTAGATTTATTTCTTGTTTTAAGAACCTTTTTCTTGTTTCCCCCAAGACCGTAAGGTACATCATTTTCATTAACAGAAGATATCTCTTATTTCAAGACTGTCATCACTGTATCCCATAGATTTTGATATAATCTGTTTTTGTTTTAAATCAATTCTTGGATTTTTTAAAACTATTATACAATTATCATTCTCTACTGTGTGGTTTATTCTACAGGAGTGTTTATTTTCTACAATTTCTATTTCTAATTCATGCAAATTAATTTCCATATTTCAGAAATACCATCCACTAAAATGAAGTTATTTTACTCCTAGAGATATGAGGATGATGATACATATGTAAATAAAAATATAATCTATCACATAAATAAACTCTTTGACTGATACCACAGGATCTCTTTACTAGATCCAGAAAACATCTTTGACAAAGTCTACCATCTTTTCTTGATAAAGTCATAAAGAATAACGGGAAGCAAGGCCACAATAAGGCACCATATCTTGGCATAAAAAGGGCAACACACTAGAAGACCACAGCCAACATCGTGTTAAATGTGTTAAATGAAGAAAACTGGAATCATTTCCATTAAGATCAAGGAGAAGTCCAGAATGTTCACTAATCCTTTTCTATTGAGCACAATGTTTGAACTCTTAACTAGAGTAAAAGCTAAGAGTAGGAGACAAAGGATATACAAACAAACAAAAAGAAAAAAAAAACAGGAAGTATCCAAAGGGTTTTTTTGTTGTTGTTGTTGTTGTTGTTATTTGTTGTTGTTGTTGCTGCTGTTTTAGCAGAATATGATTCTTACATAAAGGACTCTAAGGACTTTTATCAGAAAACTCCAAGAGCTAATAAACATGTTCTCCAAAGTTTCAGAATACTCATAAAAGTCATACTTTAACATTAGAAGACTTCCTCTATACCACTGCCAAGTATCCTGATAAAAATATTAAGGAAGCAATCCTATTAACATCAAAAATATTTTGAAATAAATCTAATCTAGGAAATGAAGGGTTTCTGGAAAAAATTAAGACACTGAAGAATTTTAAAATGGTAGAACACAGAAAAAAATTTAATGTACCTGTATTATAACAGCACTGCCAGAAGTATACCAATCGAAGAGGCAAAAAATACACACTGGAGAAAATACAACACCATCAAGAAATATTACTGATTATATTTGATAGCAACATGGAAAACAATCAAACTAGATACTTTTCTTTCACCTTGACTAATTTTGAACTACAAATGGATCGAAGACGTCAACATAATACCTGTTAAACTGAATTTGATAGAAAGGAAAGTAGGTAATACACTTTAGCTTATAAGCATAGGAAAGGACTTTGTGAAGAGAACTCTGGTAAAACAGACATTAACACGAGCATCTGACAAATGGGACCCATGAAGCTAAGCTTCTGTACACAAAAGAAACCATAATTTGATTGAAGAAGCAGCTGCTGAAATGGGAAAAATAGTGACCACTGTACATAAGACATTGGTTTGGTACCTAGAGCAAAAAAAGAACACATGTAAAGTAAATATCAAGAACATAAACAATTACATTAAAATTTGGGGCATAGAACTAAATAGAGTTCTGAAAACAACTGATAACACACCCTGTGTAATATGTTGAAAAGTTAACATATACTTGCTTTTGAAGGGAAGACAAACTCTAGCAACCACTGTGGAGGTTCCAGAAACAGAGTTACCACATAACGCAGTTAGTTCAACCACTTTTGCACTTATGTCCAGCAGGCTTCATGTCCTGCCATAGTGATACGTGTTCTTCCTAGCTCAGTGCTGCTCTAGTCACAATAGTCAGACAATTGAAACAACAAGATGTTCATCAGTCGAAGGATGGACAAAGATATTGTGATACATGTGTAAAATTGAATATTATTCAGCTGTAAAAAATGAAATTATGAGATTCCCTCAAAAACAGAAATAGGATTAATTAATCATTCTGAGTAAGGTAACCAAGAACTGGAAAGACAAATGTCACATATTCTCTTTCATATGTGGATACAAACTTTGAAAACTTAAAATTCTGAGCTTAAGTTGGAGTGCTGATAGAAGGCAAGAAATTAATGAGGCCATTGAGGGAGGAGGACTTCAAAGGGATGAGGATAAAATGCAGATGGTATGAAAGAGAAAACAGGATTAATTGAAGGGGAAGTATTGAACTGTGTAGAGGATGTGAGGCAGGACAGAGGAGTGAGTATGTGGAACGATCAGTAGCATTAAAGAGCTCTGAACCTGCCATATGGAAGCTAACTAAGATAGGTCCTTAATATAGGTACATATAAGCCAGGCGTGATAGTACACACCTTTAATTCCAGAACTTGAGAAGCAGAGACAGGTGGCTCTCTGTGAGTTCAAGGTCATCCTGTTTTACATTGCAAGTTCCAGGAAAGCTGGGGCTGTAGGGACATTCTGTCTCAAAAAAGACCACTTATACCTGATGTTTGACTAGAATCATCTTATAATGTGGGTACAATGTCTTTTCCACACACCAAAGATCATCATGAAAATCCCAATGCTAGCTATTTTTAAGTGGTTGGTCAGTTTGGTCCAATAGATACATCATAGAAAACAGTACACACTATTGCACTTGTTCTTAGTAAGCCTCCATAACTCGATGGTGAGACCATACTGATGTAAACACTGCATATCTGAGTCATTGAACTTGGAGAAATCTGGTACTGATGTGAATGCTTCCTCCCTACAGGTTTTCTTTCATAACCCTGGATGGTGCTATGCTGAAAGACTGGTATTTCCCACCACAGTGGGTTACTGTAAAACTATTAAACAACACAAATTGAAATCAGACATAAGTACTGAGTCAATATTTGCTATCATTTTAAATATTATCTGGTTTGGAATGAATGCTCATAAATGATTCATTTTTTTCTATAATAAAAGTAAGTCCATAGAAGCTAATGCATCTAAAGTAAGGGAAATAATAACAAAATTAAACCAGTTAATACTCATGTCCACACACCATTTTGACAAGTCACAAAATAAGTTATTATTCGGTGCTACTGTTCCAAGCCTACTGTGTCATCCAGACGTAGGAAGTCAAAGGCCGCAACTGCATTATGGAGCCTGGAAGTCAGCAGCTAAGCATGGAAATGGAGAGTTTCTATCAACCAGTCTGAAAAGTAATGCTCAAAACCTGGGTCTACTGTACAAACTTGTAATATCAGGTACTCAGGAGGCTGAGGCAGAAAGACCACAAGTTCAAGGCTGCCTGGGCTTTAGACTGAGTTCAAGATCATCTTGGGAAAGTTAGTGAAACCCGGTTTCAGGCAGAGTGAAACAGTTCTATGTGACCAACCTGAATATTAGAGAATTTGCTTTTCGTGTGTGAGTTTCCATACCAATGGAAAAAAGTCCCTAGTTTAAAGAATGGTCACAGCTATTCCTGATATAAGAAGATTCAGAGAAAGTACCAACATCCTAAAAAGAGGGAGGGTAATTTTCTACTTAAAAATATATGTGTGGGCTAGAAAGTGACTCAGTGCTTAAAAGCACTGGCTACTCTTGCAGAGCACCCAGGTTGGCTTCCCAGCACCCACATGTTGGCTAATAACCATCCTAAATCCAGTTCCAGGGTATCGGACACAATTTTCTGTTCTCCACTGGCCTTACCAGACATGGGCGCACCAGCATACATGCAAACAATACACTCATACACAAATAAATATAATAAACTATAAGTTTTAAAAATTAGATATGTACTTGCAACATTGATCACAGCATGCACAAGGCTAATGCTGACTCAAGCAGACAGAAAAAAAAAAAAAAAAACTAGCATAGAAATGGGAAATGGGTAGCAGGCTCCAACCTCATCAGAGGAACTATTGGTAACTCATTATGCTGGATAAGGGAAAGTTGGTCTTCTTTATGGGAGTAACTCTAGATCGGCTTCCTAGACCCCAGTCAATAAACTGGCACTGAGGGAAATTTAGGTACAAATGCTTGACCTGATATGCTTAATATATACGACAGGATACTTGAAATTCAGTGGGGGACTCTGGAGGGACATGGGCAGGAGAAGGGATGTAAAATTGGTTGATTTATTATATAAATGCACAAAAAAATGTATTTTTAAAATGCATATGTGTTATTAAGAATAATAATCTGAATTTTCATTTGATTACAAAGAATTTATTCCTGAGACATGGGAGCAGGGTTGTGCCAGGTAAAATAGGTCAGATTAATACTGATATAAATTCTGTTGGCCAGCCAAGTTTCCATCACTATGGCAAAACTTGTGTAACAAAGTTGAATTAGATTCATGATTTCCCAGGTTTCTGTTTATGGTCCCTTGGTCCCATAGACTGTACCTGTGCTGAGGCAGAATATCATGATATTAGGAGCATATGTTAGGGGAAGCTACTCAATTCACTGAGTTCATGAAAGAGACAGTTGAAGAGAATGTGAGTAGGGATAAGAGCTGCCTTTGCAAGGCACACCGCCAGTGACCACTACTGCCCCCAACAGTTAATAGTCCATCCATTCAAATACGAGTTCACCAATGGATGGACTATCGTCATTCAATAAACTCTCAGTCTCAGCACCAGGCAAGGAATATGCAATAAAGAAAGAAGCCTTCAAAACAGTGCATTTTATATTCGAACCAGAAGAGCTATGCCAGAAAGAACTTTGAAACTCTCCCAATGAGGTAGTCGTGTACATAGATAAATGAGGAAGTAAATGTTTATAACACAAATAATTATAATAGAATAGGTACATATTAAACGTGTGCATGTGATGAATGATCTGCATCAGAAATAAGTGCAATTAATTTTAAAAGAAAAAAACATCACTTTTAATGTAAGGGGCTAGTCTATGTAATTATTAAGCATGTCATCAATCTACACATAGTTGAGATGTAGAAAGAAATGAAGACCCATATTGGATATTCCTCTTAATTAAAGAGAAAAAGAGATTAGAATTTGGTTTTAAAATACTATCTATCTATCCATCTATTTATGTACCTATCTATCTACTTATGCAATAATTTTCATCATTTTCAGCTAACAAGCCTGCATTTGAAATGTGGACATATTATTCATATGATAATTCTAATGACTCATATTAAAGAAATCTCAGAGATTTAACATAAACAAAGATGAGCACTGAAGTCCACTTGACTATAAGAGAATCATATGTAAAGGAACATGAAAAATGTTAACTGATATTAACTCAGTCAGATGTTAGGCTCTTGGCTGTATATAACTTGTGACTAGAAAACAATTGTAAATCATGAAATAATTTAATTATCTAAAAGAATGAGGCAGATTTATAATCACTGTTTTCTGTGAATATTTGTGAATTTGTGAAAAAAATCTTGGCTCCAAAAAATTCATTGCAGAACTTGAATTTCTCATCTGTCAATTTCCAGCATCATCCTTGAGCATTTATTGACATTTTGATGAATATAAGAATACATAGGATTTATTTGGGGAGACTGGAATAAAGGGGTTATCAGATATCATCTCACAATATTTCCAAAGGTACTGGGAAAATTTTGGAATTATCATGCCTAGCTCATTAACCGAGCAAAAACAAAACTGAACATGAAATGAATTAATAGTGTAGGGAGTGAGACAGATGCTGAATTCATGTGATTAATATTCATTGGAATTTTAATATTTTACTAGACTGTCTAGAAACTGCATAAAAAATTCTGAACTTTTAGATTGGTAGCATGAAAGCAGTAACATTGCAAAAGGAAACCATATCTGAAATATATTTTTCACATATGCTTTATTATTTTTAATTATTATCTGTGTTATTTCATAGTTCATTAATTTATGTCCTGTCACATAATGTATGGAATCAATGAAACATTCATTTTATAAAATTTCTAATTATTACATCAGTTTTTCTTTTAAAAGAACATAGGGGAATATGATGTTGAATACCGAATTTCATGAAATTAAAATTGCTTTTTAGCATACTTAATTAAAATTACACTCATTCATCAAGTATGTATTTAGTTTTAAAGTCTGAAAGGAATTTGTTTTGTACCTAAATGACTTAACAGATCAGATTAAAAGTACACTGGAAATGAAGTTCCAATAGACAGAAAGATGTATCTGCAAGCCAAACTAAAAGTTACCGATATTTTATAGTCATGTGGTCCCTGAAACTAAAGATTATAAGCATTATTTTGTTGATAATACCCCACATTGTGTTCAGACAGTGTGAGAGAATAAAAACCAAAACTTCATGCAAGTTTACTTGATACAGAGGCTATTTTCTCCTAAGCAATATAGTATGTAAGATTCTAAATAGTTTTCCTTCAGGGCTTACTTTCCAATAGAATAGGAATTGCACCAATTCTCCTACAACTGCTGAAAATGTATTTTTGCCAAAATATTGAAGAGAATGCAGGTGGATAGTTGACAAGAAAATGGGAATTTAGATAAATAATTTGGGAAAGATATAGCTTATATACATAGGATTGAAATGAAATATAATGCCTGAATGCACAGTAGAAGATGGTGAATGAGGACTGAAAACTAACAATAAAAATACATTTCAGATGACTCAATGTGAAGACAGTAACAAACTATGTAGCTAATGTGAACTTTTTAAAAACAGAAGATGGTCTAAATATCAGAATGTTTTTTCAAGAAATTTTGTCACAAAACAAAATGGAACAATAACGTAAAATGCACATTGTTGTTACCCCTTGGCCCATTCTTCTAGAAAACAAGAATGTTTTCCTAGGGCTGCAAGAAAAATAGTACTTCTGGTGATAATTACACATACAGAAGCAGGTACAGAAATAGCTTGGTGAAATAAAATGGAATTTGTTAATACACAATGAGCAGCAGGTTGAAGATGACACTGAGCAGCAGAAGAAGAGAAAGTTAGAGAAATGACTCTAGACAGTGGAAAAAGGACCACTGCAGAACTCAACGTAGCATGCTGATGGCAGGCTTCCATTTTAAGTCTACCTAACATACCAGGATTGTTTTGACCTTAATTTTGAAATATGGGCTTTGACTAGAAGAAAATTAAGATTTCATTTTAAGTGTCCCTGAAATTCAGTGTTTCACCTCCCCATGATTTCTTCAGATTCATTAAATGAAATCATCTCAGAATGAAAAGAAACAGCATTGATCACCTCAAAATTAAAGTTTATAGGAGTATTCAATAGCAACTGAAAATTTTTAAAACTTTGAAATGAGAACAAAATGCTAGTTAACAAATGAAGCAGGGATGAGAAGAATAAACTTTATTGAGGGTGAGAACTCATCTAGCACATAGTAGTTCATGAGAAATGCTGTGGTTTGGATATATCTTGCTATGTGTGTTGGAAACAAAATAACCAAATACATTTGCTAATTCTATATGGATAGTGAGAACTCATCTGGCACTTAATAGTCATGCATTCATGGAGAGTACAGTGGTTTGAATCTATCTTCCTATATGAGTTGGACATAAAATAACCAAATACGTTTGCTAGTTTTATTTGGAAGTGAAGCCTATGGGAGGACATGGCTGTTGCATACATGAACTCACAGAAGCAATAGTTGTCTGCAACAGATCAAACAGCTTAAAATTCCAGTATGAATAAGGTAGGTACTACTAAAGCACTACAGCTAGAGGAGAAGCAGAGCACAGTTGCTGACTGCAGGGCAAAAGAATCATTTTTGTTTTTAAGTAAGGTGTGTATCCATTGACAGGTTGCCCATGTCTCAGACCCCATGAGCATATGAGCAACACTAGTTAGGCTCAGTGTGTTATCATTTTTTTTAATAAGCATGAAATTTAGATGGAGATATATTGTGTGGGTCAGGGAAGTTGAAGGGGGAATAATGAATGGATATATTCAAGATATATTGTATACATGTAATTTTCAAGGAAATACAAATTAATGTGTTCATATGATTTAAAAATGTCTGTTAACCAATGATCATAGATTGATGACTATGATTTTTTTAACAGCATAAACTTATTTGATCAGATTATTCATGGTATACTGATTTGATGTTGATTTAGCTGCAGTGAGTGTCTAGAAGTTTACCAAGCATTGTTATTTATTTAATGTCAGAAAAATTCCATCAGTTTGTGACTAAGATTGAATATTCACAATCAGCCAACTTAATAACAGATATTTTAAACTCAACAAGGCAAAAACTTGAATGTGTGTAAAGAAAGTAAAGTGTGCCTATGCAAGACTTCTTTATTTTTAATTTATGGATATGAGTGCAATGCTTGCATGCATGTAAATGCACAGGTGTCATGCAGTGCCCGCGGTGGCCAAAACAGGATGTCAAATCCCTTAGAATGGGAATTATTGATGGTTTTTAGCTGCCAAGTGGGTATTGGGTCTTCTGCAAGAGCACCCAATATTCTTAACAACTAGCTGAACTATCTCTCCAGCCCTATACAAGACATTTGAAAAATGAAAAAAAATATATATATATATATATAATTTTCTCTAAAATGACTAACAGAAGCCAAATAATGGTCTGATAATCACCATATACATTACAACGAATCAAAGCATTTTATTCATCTATTGATCTAGTTACAATATTTACATTTAGGAAAATTTTCAGTTTCATAGGAAGAATGACTTTATTGAGAGTTAGGCTTTATTCATTCACTACTATACCAGCATCCTGATTATTTCAGATTGTTAATTACATCAGGCCACATACAAATATTGAGAATAACTTGTGAACCAATAGGAGATCTTTATTTATACTAGATTTCAAAAGTTGCTTTTAGATATTGTGTGAGAAAAAGTGTATTTAAGTTAAATATGTGGATGAATTTTATGTGTCCTCTGAAGCTGTATTTTGGTCTAACCATAATGCAAAGTGAACAGTATCAAATATATATTTTAAACCCATAATGTTTGACCTATTAGTAAATTAATAACTCATAAATCACTTTGATTAAAAAGGTATCTCAGCAAAAGCAAGGAATGTACTGATCTTTTCTTTCAGATGAAAGTAGGTCCATGGTGTGAATTTGTCCTTGCTTCTTCCACATTTTGCTAAAAGATTTTCCTGGAAATTTCCAGACAATCAAGGAATGAATGGGAAAGAAAACCATTCCAGCTTTCTTCAAGACATGATATCCACATTTAAATTTGTTATTTTCAACAAAATAATATACCATATGAATTGCAGTCAGGAAAAAAGTCAGGCATCTTCATGTTAATAATTCATGCTTTCCCAGTAAACCATTTGTCTCCCATTACCACTGATAACATTAAAAAAACACGCTTTTGAGAGAAGTCTTTGGAGACAGCACAACTTCTGCGACAATTATTTGGGCTAGATAAGTGCACTTTAGTCCTTTGGAGAAATTCTTAAAAATGTCCATTGTTATACATTGTTTTTCATTATAGAAATATTTTATAAATTCAAAGAAAAAATTTGTTATTACTAGAGATGAGATAAACTATAGGGTTGCCTTTCTCTAGAAAATAACAAATGTGACGATACTGTTGAACAAATTCTAATGTGCACTTCATATCATGAGCTCTGCTCTTGTAGAGGGTTAGCTTTCAGTTTTGTACATATAGAGCAATGGGTGTTTGCCACTCTTGAAGAGTTTTTAATTTTTTTCCTGTTATGTATTTCAAGTAAAGTCCAGATACTAGAGATTTACAAATGAAGGACACCAGAACTCTTGAGTCACTGATGGAAGAACACCTACTAAAGTACATTCATTTTTTTGTTTTCCAGAGAGAAGGCCATTGGTTGTTTTAAATTGTCATTTAATTGTCCTATATTTGTTGTTTCTTGTTATTGTATTGTACAGTTTTGCATGACTTTAGTAATAAACCTAGGAATATCCAGGTTTGATTAAAATAATAAATTATAAAGTTACAGTTTTAATTTATAAAATTAATTTAGGTAAATTTTTAAATTGAAGGTCTAACAAATTTAAATACTATGCTTGTTTTCTGTAATCGAAATATTAATGGAGTTGTCCTGGTGGAGTAAGCTATATTTTCAATCTTAGAGAGAGACACCTTTCTCAATCATTGTCTCACAAGGACAACACATATGGATTCCTATGGAACACAAAATTGTTCCTTGTTCCTTCAATACCCAGAGTGTTAAATTTATGTATCTTCCATGAACAAAAACAAAAACTTGTTTTTTAAAATTACTCTGTCTTATTCTATTTTATAAATGTTATAATATACCCATGCATGCATTTGCTTACAAACATATATGTATGCATTACAGACTAGCATTCCTATATGAGACAAAACGTATTATTGGTTTTTACTTTTTTGAATGATTGATTGAGCTCACTTAATATTATATATTTTAGGTCCATTCATTTTCCTGTCAATTGTTTTTATTTCGTATTTTAAAAGCTATTGGTAGACAACTACATTGTCTCCATTTCCTTGCTGTAGTGAGTAGAGCAGTGATAAACATGGGTGTTCAAATATCTCTATAATAAGGTATGGCATTCTCTGAGTAAATGCCCAGAGTGAGATATCTGGGTCATATGGTAACTCAATTTTTATGTTTTTTGAGGAACCTCAAATGGGTTCCTGTAATAGTTAGTAATTTGTACTCCCACCAGGACAGAATAAGGGTTCCTCATTCTCTACATCTTTTCCAACTTTTGTTGTCTGGTGCCTTGATGATAGCTATTCTGACTTGGGAAAGATGGTATCTCAAAGTACCTTTAATTTGTGTTTCCTTTATGACTAAAGATGTTGAACATCTTTTCTTTTTTTTTCTATTTTTGAGAATTTCCTATATAAGTATTGTCTTTCCATTATTTCCATCCTTCCTAGTCATACACCAACTCTTCCTATGTATAAATACATATACATACATTTATGAATTATAGGTTTTATATATATATATATATATGTATGTATATACATAATGTCCTAGTCCATTTAATGTTGTTCCTGTGTTCTTGTGTTCACAACTGCTTGCAAGAAATGAGGTAATCGCTGAGGGAACTAATTCCTGGAGAAAACTGCTTCTCCCTCCCTCAGTATCCATCAGTTGCCTACAGCTTTTTATCTTAAGGTAAGATCCAGTGAAATTCCCAAGATCCATGTTGGTATGTAAACTAATTTTGCCATTATGCAGATCTTGTTAGACTATCATAGTGTGGAGATTTCATTGTTTTTGCTTCCCATGCCCTATCATGTCTAGAAAGTCTAAATAATTGCAGGTATCTTGTCCCTTTGGCTTTCTGTCCACTCTTCAACAACTGAGCAATGTTTTAATAAGTTGTTGGTCTTTTTTTTTCTTTTTCAGATAAACATCTATTCAATTTATTACTTTTATTATTTTTCCTTGAGTTTTTGTGCATTTCATAAATCGTCCTTAATTCTATTTAGATGCCCTCCCCCGTCTACACCTGCACACACCCTCTCCACTGGACCTCATGCATTCTATCATATATGTTAAGTCCTGTCCTGTCAAGGACTTGTACCCAGATATTCTCCAGTGCAAATTTATCTACTTGATAGATAGTCAGCCTATTTGGATATTCTTAAGAAAGGTCTATTCTCCCTCATCCAGCAGAAATCAGTTGACAACAGTTCCCAGGGGAGGTCTAGCTCATCACCCATTTCCCTAGAACCTGAAACACACACCAGTTAACTTTAAATAATTGAACAAAGAGCAACCAAGCTACATCAACAATATAAACAGAATCAAAATTCAACTAAACAGAGGCAGAATAGAATTTACTGTTAGACACACACCCAACAAAAAACATTCATATGCCCAAAAGGCATTGCAAAAGCACAAATAATATGAGACGCCAAGAGTATGTCTCCAATAAAACCCAGCAGTCTTACAAAAGTTTACTACGGCAAGAATCACCGTGAAGAACCCTATGACACAGTATTTAAGAAAACAACTATAAACATGATCAAAGAACTTAAAGAAAACACAGACAAACAACTCAAAGAAATAAAAAAAAAAGGAATAAACTTGTGAGCGAAGCTCAAGCAAACACAAATATATGGCTGAATTAAATAACAAAACAATTTAGAACATGAAAATGAATTCACAAAAGAGATAGAAATAGTGAAGAAAACCCAAGCCAAAATGAAGATGGAACTGAAAAACTCAATAAGCCATTTTGAAAGAACAGGTAGGTCACTATTTCACTGTAATTTTATTTCCCTGATATTAAAGCATTACTTTGTATATTCTGGATAGTAGACCCTTCTTGATGTCTACCATTTGTGGGCTGTTTTGTGTCCTGCTGATTGCTTTGTTGTGTAGAAACTTTCTTTAATTTCATGTAGCCCAATCTCTTGATACTGGAGGCTAATTTCTGTGCTAGCGATGTACTGCTCAGAAAGGTCTTCCTGATGTCCTGTGTTATCCCTTTTATTCTTATCTAGGAGTTTCAGTGTTTGGGTCTTTAAGTTAAGGCCTTCCAACTATGACTAATTTTTGTAAGAGATAAATGTTATTAATTTAACCTCATTTTTTTTCCTGCAAGCAGGAATCCTGTTTTGCCAAGCCAATTTTGTCAATATGCTATCATTTCTCCAATATTTTGCCTCCTTTATCAAATTAGATAGACATAAGTTTGTTGGTTAATTTCCAGGTCCTCTATTCTGTTCCACTAGTCTACTTGCTGGTTTTATAATGGTAACTTGCTGCCTCTAACACTATAGCTCTATCATTTAATTTGAAGTCTGGTAATGTCATCCGTACAATTGTGTCCTTATGCCATCGACTCCTTGACTATCTGCATGCAATATTTTCTGGTTTCATATGAAATCTTGTTTTCTATTTCTGTGATTTATGGCATTAGAAGTGTGATAGGTATGGCATTATATATGGAGACTAATTTTGGTTGTATAGTCATTGATTTTGCCAGTCCAAGAGCATGGAAGGTCTTCCATTCTCTAATATTTTATTTGAGTTCCTTTTTAGGCATCTAAAAGTTTTCACTATGGAGGTGTTTCCTTTTATTTTATAGGTATATATCTAGATAGTTAATTTTTCTGTTATTTTAAATGGAATAATTTCCTAATTTCTTTCTCTGAGGGTATACTGTTGGTATACAATACCATTACTTCTTTTTATATATTGATTTTGTATGTTGCAATTTTGCATGTTTATTAAACCTAACATATTTCTAGGTTCCGTTCAGTCTTTGAATTATAGAATAATAACACATACAATTAGAGATAATTTGACCTCGTTCTTATTTTTAATCTCTTAATGACTTTCTTTGTTCTAATTGATTTAGGTACAATTCCAAGTTCTATATTAAATAAAAAAAGGAGAGATGGACATCTTCATCTTGTTCCTGATTTTAGAGAAAACGCTGTCAGCTTGTCTGCATTTAATATATTGTTGGCTTCAGGTTTATTTTTTTATACCTTCCATTACTTTGAAAAATAATCCATTTATTGGGACCCTCTCCTAGACATTTGTTGAACTTTTTCAAATGCTTTTTTGATATAAAATAATGGTACTGTTATTAATACATGTACTTATCTATTCAGCCAGAATGATTAAAGCATAATAAAATAAATAAGACAGAGCATCAGAGTCCATTGAAAACAAGAACTAATGGGAGAAATGGGGAAGCAATATTGCAGTATATGATCAGAAAAGCAAAAGTACATATAAAAATACAGCGATATGGACACTGAAACTTGATTTGCCTTGTCCAATCATTTGGGGAGTAAAGCAGTGAGATTTGATTGCTGATTGGGTTGTGTTGTACAGTCTGGATGCTAAGATGACCTAACAACCAGGCCAATCATGTTCAGTCCAGTTATGTATGATTACCCTTGTAACTCAAATTTCTCATCTCATAAACCTATCCAGGGTGTAGGTCTCAACTTGTAACTGATTGAAGTGATCAGTCACATAGAAATGATCAGACAATTCAATTTTAGAATATGAAATTGGTGAGTAAAATGAGGACTGGTTAATACCTGGTAGTCTTAATATCTGTGAACTGATATAATGAATCAAGTCTTCTATTTATAATGTAAATGATCCTAGTATTGTTCTAATTTCTAAATGACAATCTTAACATTCTCCTTGAAACATCCGAGCTGTCAAAAAAATCAGATTCCTCAGAGAAGTCATTTGTGAGTCAGTTAATTTAAGTGAATGTGAATGAAGACTAAATTACTTAGGATAGTGAAATGGCATTATTTAATTGATTATAATGATAATTACACAACAAATAGTGTATTTATTTAATTGAAATTTGCCCAAGGATGTATTTCACACATTTGTTGCAAATCTGGTTACTGTTACATTTCAATTAATATGGATTATAAAATAGCTTACAAAATATTTTAGATACCAACATTTTGCATTTACAAAAGAAACTTTAACTTTTCGACTATTTTTTCCTTTTTGGAAGTGATGCTTAGAGTGAGACTAATATTTTCTATAAGACTGATTGTTGTAGATTGTACAGATATATATTTACCTTTTGAATTTTTTTCACCGTTCTACAAGTCAAAATCCATGTCCTATCCCTATGCATGTTCAAATCTATTTTAATTTTTTTCCCACATCATGCTGAATTTGAGAGTTTTCACGACATAGCCCCGGTCTTCTAGATCTAGATATTTGGTCAGATGTACTGAAAAAATTAATTTTTTAAGTAGATTTTTCCCTCAAGAGAAAGTTTTGCAAGTCTTTAAATAAAGCAATCCATAATAATTTGTAAATTAGTGTTGAAATTTACAAACCTATTCTGTGGTGATTACATTATAGGGTAATTAATCATTTCTGTGTTTGAGATTTAATATTAAACAACAGTAATTGGGACTGGGAAAATGGCTTGATTTCTCCTTGTTTGTTCTATATCTCATGTATATAGTGCCTTAACCGATAGAGTCTTACTACCTATTTCTGGTGGGTAACCCACAACAGGAGTAATTGACAGTATTGTTTCAGGGTGTATTACAGTCCTGGTAAACAGCTTCTACAGAAGAAGTCCATTACTGGCATTGAGCACTGGGAATATTTTGTTTGTTTGTTTGCTTGTTTGTTTGTTTTTCCATTAGCTTATAATGTCTAAAAAGAATAATGCACAACTGTTAGAAAGAGAGAGAGATCCACATACCTTTATACAAAAGTAAGTGAGAGGTGGGTACAGTGGTAAACACCCTTAATCACAGCACGAGTGAGACAGAAGCAGTCAGATCTCTGTGAGTTCAAAGCTAGCCCAGTCTACAATGTGAGTTCCAGGCCATCTGTTTTAGAGGGAAATTCTGCTCTCCCACAAAACAGTGTAAATTTAATTAGTTCTTTGACAGTTTCAAGCATGTATGTATACAATTCATTCTGATTACTCACTCCCTCTACGATCTATTCTTTTTTTTTTCTCTTCCACACTTATCAAGCCCACTCCTCCTTACTTACCACTTTTGGTTTTGTTCTGTGACATTTTTAGTTTAATCAGGGCCTTCTGTGTGAATATTGGATTAGGACTATCCATTTAAGCTGGTAGTAATCACCAGAGTGTATACAACTAAAGGCGATGACTCTCCCTTTGCATGAACCTATCTGTAGGAAATATTTCAGTAGCAAGGATTAGGACCCACAGGGTCCATCTTGTATCCTTCCCTGGATGTTGATTGGGCCATATGTGTATAGACAGTGGCTGTCAACCTATAACTGTCATAGGTTTATAACTTAAATGACTGTGCTTTGCCCAGAGATGGCATTTTTCAGACATTCTCCTTATCTCCTGGACCTCACAGTCTTTCTGACCCCTCATCATCAGTGTTTCACCTTGCAGAGGTGAGCAGTCATCTGTCATTCATTCTTAAGACCCCTATGTAGCTGTAAGTCACTGTCTTCATCACAGTTCACAGAGCTTCTCTGATTGTGGCTAATACTGATAACTGTCCATGGGCATAAATGGCTGTATTTAAAAGGAAGCTTGTGCTGTCAGTTTGACTTGACAACAGAACTGAGTGTTCCCTAGGTCCTACTAGTTCTCCTACTAGAGAATTTTGAGTGCGTTTATATTCCAGATAGATATGGATTCCCTTCTGTGCTGTGGGACTCAAATCCAATCAAAAAGTGGTTATCTGCCCCATAACAGTCATTGCACAGGTTGATATATTTTGCCTGAAAGGTTGGTATTATAGTTTGTAATGTTCACAAATCAGTAAGTCCATTGATATGCTTTAATCTATCAGAACACTGCACTGTAACATCTGACACTATGAAAGCTTGTTGGTGGGGAGGAGATTTCCAACTGAGCTGCAGCATAATTTCTCTATTTTTATAAACTATTTTTTTGATTCTTCAAGAATTTCATACCTATAATTTGATCGCATTCAGGATCTCTCCCCCATCTCTCACACCCACTCCCACAATTTACTTCATGTCCTCTATTCTTTTTTTTTTAAAGGCCTATGGAATCTAATCTATGTTCCTTAAATGTTTTTAGTGTGGATTTATCCCTCAGAATCTGGTCAACCTACCAGGGATCAGCCCTCTAAAGAAAACTGACTCCTTCTTTCCCAGTAGTTATAAAGTGCCAACAGTTCTTCAGGTAGGGCTGAGGCTTCTTGCCCACAGTCCATCCATGTTGGAATTTGTCTGGCTTTAATTTCTCTATACTACTCATCAAAGATAGATGGTGTATTCTGTAATAGAGTCTTTTAATTTAGTTAAGTGGACAACCAAGAAAAATGTTGGGTTGTAACTCAGTGGTAGATTCCTTGCTTAGTCTGAGGTACATATGAATCCTATTGGATATTTTATGCACAAATTTTTCATTTTTTAGTGGCTGTTCTAATTTGCATTCTATTGCTCTGATAAAACATTCAGCCAAAAGAACTTGGAGAGAAAGGTCTTATTGTATCTTAAACTTGCAAGTGGCTGTCCATTGTTGAAGGAAGTCAGACAGGAACTGAAGTTCAAATCATGGAGGGAAGCTGGTTACTGGCTTGTTCCCCAATCCTATGCTCATCCAGCTTTCTCATATAACAGAGAACCACCTGGCCAGAGGAGGTACTACTCAGTGGGCTGGCCCTCGCATATCATTCAACAATCAAGAAAATGGCCCAGAGACATACTCACAGGTCGGTTTGATAGAGGAAGTTCCACAACTGAGGTTCCCTGGTATATCAAGTTTACAACCCAAATCAATAATGACAGTTATAAATATTTTACATGTGTTAATTTAATGATCTCTACATATTCTCAAACACTGAACTCCCTTTTGCTCTTTTGCTCTTTTTGACACAGGGTCTGCTTGGAGCCCCAGCAGACCTAGAACTTAGCATGTAGACTAGGTTGGCCTCCATCTCACAGAGTGCCATTTGCCTCTGACTCCTAAGAGGATGAGATTAAAGGTGTGTGCCATCATGCTGTACTTGCATATTACTTTTTAAAGAATGAACAGAGACAGGAATCCTTAACACATAACTAAAATACAAGTAGCTACCAGAGTGATGAAGATAAGACAGCCAGGATCTCAGCAAATCCAACTTCTGACTACCCATCTTCAAACATCTATTAAGACATTGCTGAGTTTCCTCAAGGAGAATCCTGTTCAACTAATCTAATATATATACTAAATTTATTGACTTGACTTATGTGCTCCATTGTTACCAGTCCAAAACTGCCTTTCTTCTCATTTTACATAAAAACAGAAAACAAAGTGGTCATGGGCCTTACAACTAGAAGAAAATCTCTATAATAGAACTCAGGTGTCCTGATGTACAATCTGTTAAACCCTTCCATAATTTTACTTTAAAAAAAGAATAAATGATGTGCTTTCTTGATTAATAAAATATCTAGAATCTTACAAATTTATATTTTGAGGATTTTGGTATCTCAGTAAATTAAGCATTAAGCCAAATATCAAAGAACTATCAGAAAAAATGCTATCTCAAAACATTTTTTTAAAAGTTAAAAATTATTTTAAAAATTTATCATTCGATTTTAAAAACTCTTTGGGCATACTTCTGTTTCCATAGTTGCATTCTATGTGAGGTATTTAATTTAATTTATTCATTTATTCATAAGAAAGCTATTTATAAAGAGAAAAATTAAATACTTTTCTCCCTTGGCAGATTGAATAACTACCTGTGATAACAATGAGAACTAGTCCTCAGGGGGAAGGCTTTCAGATCAGTTTTGGCTGGATTCCTCCAAGGCTTCTGTTGGAAGTGTGTGGAATCTTGAGCAAGATCTGGGAGGTGAACAAGTGCAGTGTCAACAGACCCTGGTTGTTTGGGAGTCTCTTGGATCCCCTAATTCACAACTCAAAGGCAGGTTTCTCATGCCTGGCACTTGCATTTTTGTTCAGTAGTCATGACTTTTAACATGGACATGTGAAATTTTCCTTGTTCTGACTTTTCTGGTTTCCTATCTAAAATATATAATGCTAACTACTCTTGCCTTTAACAGTTATCCAGTTCAGGGTTCTTTTAGATAGACTCATTGACGACTCCCATTGCCACAATCTATGTCCATTTATCAGCCTTCGAAAAAGTCAGAGCGGTCATCGCCCCACTTTCCTCTTGGCAATTAGGATGCCTCTTCAGAGGGTGATATCATAAAAAGAGGAGATAGAATTTGGTTAGGCAGTTTAGGGTAAAAAGACCCTAAGGAAAAGTAGCCAGTTCTTATCCATTACTGTCGTGTCTCACCACTCGGGGCCAGCCCAAGGGGTTAGGGGTGAGTAGACACAGAGTCAAGACACAGACTCTGGGAGTTGGATGGGAAACAGGCCAAGTGCATGGAACTGCAAACTGAACAGGTGCACAAGCTCTTATAGGCCTGGACAGCCAATGACCTTATGGGGTAGGGTCCCACATACAGCCAATAGTAAGTTTGTCCCCAGGTAGGCAGGTACTTTCCAGATGCTGGTCTCACAACCAGCCAGAGCAGAAAGACATACCCACAGTAGCCATTCCTCTATTCCTCCTAGCAGGTGGTCTGGCTAGCCCACCTTGAATTATTCCCAACAATGACTCTTGGAGGAAATATCTCTACTCTCCCAGTAGAGAGTGATCCACTTTATGTAAATACACAGAAGTTCTTAGAACATTGTGTGAGTGTGAACAAGTGTAGGCAGTGATAACGTTTAAGTTAAGACAGTGGCTTTGGGAAAACAGATGAAAACAGAGGAGCTTTAGAAAAGAATGGCTCTTCTTTTTGTACAAAAAACCAAGAAGAGGAAACTATTAATTTTAAAAGGTCCTGTTCTTTCAACCACAGAAGTTCACTGATAATATTGTTAAGACTAATTTTATCAGTGGACTAATCCCATGCATTACATCTGCATTGTTTAAGAATGTGAAAGAATGTTGATAAGTAGAAAATCCTGCTTCCAAAAGAGAAAACTTGTTTTTTTTTTTTTTTTTTTTTTTTTTTTTTGGTAACTGTAGGGAACAAACGAACAAACGTAGATTGAGAAGGTGTCATGAATCATACTCTCAAAATAGATGCTTTTGGAGCCAAGGGAAGTACTGACATATCTCACTGGAATGAGGGAGGGAAGTGAAAATGAGGATTATAGATTAAAATTAAAGATTGGTAATCGATATTTGTCAAGTAAAGAATTTTATGAAAAGCCCTGTTTCTTTTTTATATTAGGCCCTTATTAATTTTATTTGTTAGATACTGTTTGGGAGGAGGTTTGAGATTGATAAGATAGGAAAATAAGGATTTGAACCCATTAATCATATCTGTCTACTGAAAGCATAAACTTTAATGAAGATGACATTTGTGTGCTCCCTTTGAATCACTCAAAGTCATCCCAATAGCTCAGGAAAGCACTGAAAACATTACTGAATATGTTTCCTTAGTAATTTTAAATACAGAGGCTGGAGATGGTACATTAGTACTAAACATATAAATATATGTGGCAGAAGCTCTTTATGTCCTATCAAAAATAAAAGCTTATAGATATTATTAGGAAAGACTCTAAAGAATCACTGAAGGCTACCAAATGGCTTATCTGATAGTTGAAGATCTAACTGATGTATGGAAAAAAATAAAACAGCAAGAAATACTGCTTACCACCAAGTTCATGTTTTCCTGACTCTAAAAATCTATTTGACAAGTTTCTGTTGTAAGACATGTGACAAATACACTTGTGAAATTATATGCAGTTTTCATATTAATATAGCATTGATCATCTGAAATCCAAAGCTGTTGATAAGTACATGTAAATGTGGTAAATGTGAAACATTGTCTACCAAAGTCAAGGAATATAATTAGTTTAGTAACACTACTATGATTTTCCTACTTTGTTCATTTTTGGACTACATATTTCATCAGCAAAGCAAAATGTCTTTTCTGTGATTATACTTCATAGAAAAAATATGTTATTTTCACCTTCCCTGAAGGAAATAATGTACAATCATAACAGAAAGAGTAAAAAAAAAAGAAAACCTAATATATATTGACTACCAATCAAAAGCAAACAAGTAATAAAATAATTTTTCCACATGTATCTTGAAATTTCTTTCCATTCCTGAGGTCATATTAAATTTCAGATTTATATGGAAATATAGATTTGTTTAATTTCATGGTGTCAAAACATATTCACTTATAGTCCTTACCTGTGGCTATTAAGCTTGTGCATCTATCATTTTTATAGACCAAAAGGTCTGAATTTGCTTATATTTTCAAATATAGAATCATTACATGAATTAACTTTGTGAAATATTTACATAGCTATTCTCCACTTAGCAGTATTTCTTGTTTATTTCATTTTGTGGTTCAAACAAAGATATGGTAGCATAAACATAGATTATATTCATTTAGATAGTATTCATTATCAACACGTTTGACAGCTTTAGGTCAGTGATGTTTTATGTGTGGTATTTATAAACCTAGTAACTATATCCAAGAAAATTCAAATATGTCCTTCTCTGTTCCATAAAGAAGCATCATCCATGAGTGGTGAGATGTATATTTGTCTCTAAATATATGGATACATATTTGGCATGTTTTAAGAAATTCCATTTGTCTAGGAATGTGACATATATTTTTCTTGAAGGTTCATAACCTCTCCAGTCATGTATATTTGGCTATGTTTACAGTACCACACATGAATTTCTCCCACTGAGGGGGCATAGTGACAGACATCTGTCGATTACCCCAAGATAAAAGTGCTAGTACTACACAAATATAGTTGGATGTGCCAGTCTTTGTTGTGATCATTAGGTTTAACAGTTGGGGTTGAACCACTGACAAATTTTTCCTTTTAACAACATGCATAGTGTCTTCTAATGCCATATTCTGAGAGTTAGTCTTCAGGAAGGAGGTTTCCAGATCAGTTCTAGCTCCACTGCTCCAAGATTTGTGTCCAAAGTATGTCTTCTTTCAGAAATAGGGCTTTACCTTCAAGTTTTAAGAAGAAATTAATAGCTGTTGTAATAGGCTCTATTGTGGGAGTCTCTATGACTACCCTGAAAACAACTTGAAGGGAGGTTTATTTTGGTTGCACTGTATTTCTTACTATAGAGCCTTCAAGTACACACACACACACACACACACACACACACACACACACACATACACACACATTTTCATTATCAATTCTTCAGTTTAAGGACATTTATGTTGCTTCCATTGCTTCACTATTGTGAAAAGAGCAGTAACGAGCAATGATGCACAAGTATCTATGCAGTAGTATGAGTTCTGTAGATATACGCCAAGGAGTGCTATAAATGGATCATATGCTAATTTTTTAGTTCAAAGAATACTTTAGAAAATTATGTATGCGAATGTATTGCTTGCATGCATGTAACTGCACTCTTGCCATACAATGACCTTGAAAGTCAGAAGAGGGAGTCTTTTATCTTCTGTAACTGCAGTTACAGATGGTTGTTAACTATCATGGGGATGCTGAGATTTGAACCCAGGCCTTCCACAAGAAAAGTCAGTGCTCTTACCTGCTAAGCCATCTATTCAGTTCCCCACTTATTCTCTTGTCTTTAGCCATTCTGATTGGGTAAGATAACTTCAAGTTTTGATTTGCATTTCCCTAGTTACTATGATGTCAAACACTTTTTATGGTGTTTCTTTGTCATTTTATTTATTCATTTGAAATCTCTTCTCTGATCCAAAGCTCATCTTTTAATGGGTCATTTGTTTTGCTGATTATTTTCTGAGTGTTCTGTATATTTGGGTGTTAATCCTGTCAAATGGATAGGTGGTGAAGATGTTCTCCTATACTATGAACTTCCTTTTCATTTGTTTTGCTGTACAGAAGCTTTTATTTTAATGAGTCCCACTTGTGGATTACTGACCTTAATTTCCCAGGAACTGATATCTGATTTAGAGAATTCTTTCCTGATTTTGTATCTTGTAGGGTACGGTATGTTTTCTTAAAACAGTTTCATTATTTCACAGTGAGGTCTTTAATCCATTTAGCTGACTTTTGTGTAGAGTGATAGATAAGGGTCTAATTTCAATCAAATATGGAAATTATTAATGTCCTACAAGTAATTAAACACAGATTCTAAATGTCTGTGAGGTGTTCAGTCCTAAGTGACATATCTACACCATAAACTTCAGGGAACATAGCAGAACAGGCAAAATAGAAATATATCTCTCAACTCTCAACTGTGAATCATACTCATGCAAGAGAGGAGGTTAACAGAAACCCACAACTGGCCAAAATTCAAAGAATAAAAGAATGTAGAGTACAGGTCTCTGGATTGAATGCTATATTCAACTTCTACCATCCAAGGCTCAGGTGCCAGTATAGAAGAGTGGGCAGAAAATAAATGGAAAAGCCAGAGGTAGTAGAAAACCAGAAGAAAATAGAGTGTACCAGGCATCTGAGAACTTTCTCATATAAACTTACAGCAATGGTGACAGAATGAACAATACCCATGCATTCTCAAATCTGAAATAAACCTCAACCTAGACCTGGAGAAATGGATAAGATCCTTCAATCTTATATGACGAACTATGAGCAGCTTCTTGGTTTGATAGTTGATCTTCTTTAAGGAAGTGACTAGATGTGCTGAACAGGCTCCAATGAATGAACTCATACCCAGGGACATCTGAGGATGCAAAGTTGAATTGATAGCCTTTAACATATATGAGAGAATATAATAAATTCAACTGGGGAGCTATTGGACGTTGTAGATAGGGGAGGAGTTCTAAATATGATTAAGATGCATTGTATGTCATTCACAAAATTTAATAAACATATATATTAAAAATAACATGTTCTCAGTATACTGAAGCTTAATTACATATAAGCACACACATGCATTCCCACACATGTACACACACATTTTACCAATAACTTATACTGTTTCATTTCTTTTCTCTTTTGTCCAGTTACTGGTATATTTAAAACAAGGTGAAATTTTTGCTTTTGTTGTACTATATATTGATTAATGATATGCCTTTATGTGAAAATTTAGAATAACTAAACAAATCAGAAATGTGTGTCAGTGGGAGTACACATGTTACCCAAGTACCCAGAGTTGAATCTTGAACAGCAAAATGCACAAACAAAAATTAAATTAAAACAAATAAGAAAACCAACAAACAAAAGCTCCTGGAGAGCTCCCTTGCTTCCTCCAGTTAGGGATACAGAAGGTGGTTATCTATAAATAAGGAAACTCACCCTCGATGAATTTGCCAGAACCTCAACCTTGGTTGCTCGGATCCAGAATAATGAGAATTCAGTATCTGGTATTAGTCACCTACTTTAGGGTGCTTTGTTATGATGCCATTAATTGTTCAATACATGATAAGTGTTACTCTAATTTTCTCTTCCCAAATTGTTACTTTGAAATAATTTTTAAAATCACAGAACGTTGCCCTAAATGTACAGAGTCCACATATACTTTCCCCAAAGTTAGAAATTTGTAATACTTTTGTATTTTATTGAAACCAGAAAGGTAATATTTGCAATGTTTGTTCCCAGGCAGTACTTGTGGTGTCCAGTTCTAATGCCCTCATTTGTGAATACGTGTGTGTGTGTGTGTGTGTGTGTGTGTGTGTGTAATTTTGTCATTCTAGGGTTTTTGTGTCATTATTGTTATGATGTTCTATGAGGAAAGGATTTCCAATGATGCTTTATATAAAAGCTTTTGCACTGTAAACTCTGTGCATATTTATTATGTAAAGAGTAAATATATTAACATATTTTTGCTAAAAATTATGTTCTCAATAACTATGAAATTATTTGGTTTTGTGGTATGCGTTTGTATATATGGTGACTATATATAGCTTCTTGGGTATTTATAGGGACATTTTAAACATCTCATAATGCCTTTAAATATAAATTGTCTCAGTATTATATTTTAGTTTTACTGAAGTGATATTATATTAGTGGAGCTAATCTGTTTCAAAAAAGTAGTCCAAAGATAAAGGTTTGTATTAGAACTATTTTCATTTTGCTCTTTCCCCCTAAAATTTCTCTTTTTTTTCATCATCAATGGCTTAGCATAATTAAAAATGGTTTCATAAAAGGGCTGTATCTTTATAATTTTATTCCAAACTAAAAGCATTCTGAAAATAGTGAAAATGTATATAAGGTTATGACTTCAGCATAATGCCTGGCTTACATATATGAATTTAGGCTGTATCTTTTCACAAAAGTGAAGCTATTTGTGGTTTATCTGAATCCTGGACTTGCTAAAACCTATTATTTTTCCTTTTCTATACTACAATTAGAGCACTTTAAAGAATATTTTTCCATGATTATTTCATTTTTAATAGATAGTGCATGGTGTTGAAGAGTGCACATGCTCTCCATGAGCCATTCTAAGCTAGAATTTCTGTGGACACTATTTCTAATATCTAAAAGTGAATAAAATAATTCTCCAACTGATAAAAAGTCCTAAACTGTGGTTTTCAAGTAGGTAGTAAATCTTCATTATACATAGCTTAAAAATCCGGTTAAAATTGCAACTTGTCAGAATCTAAGCAATCAGAAGTCAATTCATTCAATATCTAATAGACAAAGTTTACATTCAATTTCAAAGTCTGAAACTTGTGCTTTTTTCCAAACAAAACTTACTCATATAGGTGTTAATGCCATATAATTTGGAATCACTTAGCCACTTCGTCTTACACTTTCTGATTTTGGGTGATATAATTACATGTCTCTGCTGTTAAAAAATCTGTTTTCTTCATGTAGCTGGACTCGGCATGCCTATAATATGCACATAATTTTAGGCATTTTTCAACATAAAGACTTGAGTCATGAAAACATATCTGTGACTTTCAGCTAGCAAGCCAATATTATCGAACCTGATGTCCATCACTATAAGATTTATATAGCTTTCCTTAAATATATTGAGTAATACTAATATCATACATGAATAAAGTACTTTATTCACATTGTGAAGATTTACATAACATGTCAAAGAGTATTATAGCTTTCTGAAGAAAATATAATATCCAACATTTCCTCTCAGTTATTAAGCTATATCTTCCATAACACTGATGGTTCTTATTTCCTTTTCCTTCTCGCTAAGTCATCTTGTCCTTTTCACCCGTTGATTAAGTTGCCATTGCATAATGCTGATAACTCTTCCATAATTTGGCTTCACAATGTTGCTTTTTGCTTTATCAAACTTTCAGTGTACTATTAAATTCGGATGCCAGTTCTAAGAATTTCATGGTTGTTTCTAATTCTGTTATTTGATCTTATTATCCTTTTAGTTTATTTCAAATTATCGCTAATTCCAAGGACACAGCACAAAAAAAAAAGAATTACACTGTCATTGTTATTTATTGTCTATGTAATCTTCAGGCTACCTTGGATTCTGTGGTAATACAAAATAAAAGTAAACAAAGTAACAAACAAAAAATGTGTCCTCTCATCACATTGATCTATACTTCTATAAGTATTTCTGGAAATATTAATCATCCTGCATCAACCAATCTATTCACCTTATTCCTTCTTCCCCTATAGAACTCATCTGATTATATAAACAGAATGAATTTACTATGATTGATCAAAATTTGTATCAACACTAAATGAACACATCAAATGATTCAAAATTATAAAGTAAGTAATTATACCATGCTCAAGATATCAACAATAGCTCACTTAATTTTCACAGTGTCTGGAGAAAGTTTCCTAATATAGTAGTTCACATTTGTAGATGGGAACAAAAAGTTTCATATTTTACACTTCTGTGTAGTATACCAAACTGACTGTGTATTTACCTCATACCAACATCTGTACTATCACAGACAATGCTTCTTTCCAATGCTTCTTTTAAAATACAAGAAAGCCATAATGTGACCTTTATACTTCATGAAACAGTTTCTGAATGTACACTTCACTAAATCATGAAATAGGTGAGGTCATTTCAGAATACACAGATTAAAATTAGACATATTATATAACTTTTTCACTGCATTCAAGTTTAATTGTCACTTAGTCTTTGCTTCAGTACTTCCAATAGTCAAGTGCTCATTGCACAGCTGATTATTTTATTACTGGTCATTCATGTCTGGGAACACAGTCATTGATTCAACATTAAATTTTGAGGAATTTTTATATGAAGGGTAATATGTCAAATACTATAGGTGCATAAAATTGTGTGTTAAGCCTTGAATCTAGGTTAAAATGTTTAAAAAATGAGTGGACATGGTGGTGCACACACTCATAAAAATTAGAAATCTATTATAAGCCGGTTGTGGTGGCACATGCCTTTAATCCCAACACTCAGGAGGCAAAGGCAGGCAGATCTCTGAAAGTGAGGTCTGATCTATGTTGTGAGTTCTAGGTGACATGGTGCTAGGGTGATCCTGTCCACCCCACCAAAAAAAAAAAAAACCAAAATAGAAATAAACAAATACACACACAATATATATTATAATATTTTATTATTTTGAATTAAAATTGGCTCACTAATCATTGTGATATCTCAAACTTAGGATTCTTTTAAGAGCAAAGGATAAAGAGCATAATTATCTGGGCCATGTATCTCATGGCCTTTAACTGTAGGAACTCAGGCAACCCTCCTTAGCCTCCCTCTCACAAAGGTTAGTAATTCTTTTATTCCTTTCAATCTTTTAATCTCTTACTATCCTTGTTGCTCTCACTTTCATATAGTGGACTATTTAAAGATGTAGAATTCCAAATCAAAACGTAGTAAATCATGTTTGTATTGATAATAATTGACATAATGAGGAATGCACTCCCAACAATCTCACCATTATACTTTTAGTTTGGGAGCATATTCAATTTTTAACATTTTTCTTACACCATAAACCCATGTTCATCTGTTAAACAGCTCCAGGCACATATTTTTCTCTTGGATTCCTACGAATTTAATTGATGACCTGACCTGAAATTTATGCAAAATTTTGGAAGTTGTGTTCTACTTCTAATTACATATTATCTGCTATCTTAAAATTTTATATAATTGTCTAATAAATGTATGAACTTAATTTGCATCCTGATTCTTTTAATTAAACATGACTGGCTAATTTTTTAGTCTAATTATTATCTCTATAATGATTTCTGATATGTGAACATTTGTAATTGTGAAAAAATGCAAAGTAATTTAGAATTCTCACTTCATTCCTGATTATAATTATAGTCAGTCAAATATGAACTTAAAGGGGGAAACTTTTGTTTCAATGTTATTTTTTAAAAGAAAATATTTTTGAATGATGTACTTTGCTAGTTCATATCAATACAATGAATTTTTTGGTCAATACAGGTATTTTGGTGGCACGAATGGAATCAGACTATTGACAGACAGTCAAAAGAAGATGAGGTTATATAAATTTACTGCTTTTATGAGTCTCAACACGCAGTTTAATCAAAATCTCCAGCTCAAAATGAAGATTTCAAAACATTCAAAACCAATTTTCTTTTCAGTTTAACCTCAACTGTGTTTTGTGACAATGTTTTAAGCGTAGACATGCCCCCAATTTGTCAAAGTAAGGACTTGTTTTGTGGATTTGTATATATTTCAGTAGTTTCAGATTAATAATTTATTCTCAGTAAGAGCTTGGTTCAATGTCTATTCAAAAATGTAGGTAAGAGCTTCAATCTTAATGCTCTACTGAGAAAAAAAAATGTGTGCTAATAAAAAGAAAACTTGTAAACATCTGCAAACAATAAGAGCTTCAGAGACTAATCTGGTGCCACAGGTCTTTAACCCCAGCTCTTGCACTCAGGAGGCAGAGGGAGAAACACAGCTGAGAGATTGAGAACAGGCTGTTCTATATAGTAAGTTCCAGAGAGCTGGGGCTAAAAGGAGACTGTCTCAAAAAACAAAACAACAACAACAGCAATAATAATAATAATAGTGATAATAATAATGGAAAGGAGGAGGAGAAGTTCATGATATTATGCTTTGATCTCTGATACCCAAAACATGTTTAATGACATCTTCCAAGTCCATTGCTTGGTAAATATTTCAAAATAATTATTTTGATTTTTTTGTTTTTTTGTTTTCTTAAGTATTTTTTTTTCAGTTTTGTAAGCAGATGGTTAAGGTGGTATACCAAAGCCTGTGTCTCCATTTATTTCTTCCTGAATGAGATTAAAGAGATTTTCCCAAAAGAAAAGTAGAAAATTCATATTTGATTGGGGATATCTTTGTAGGAAGAGAGACATTAGAAGTTGAATTCAGGTTGTGAACATCAGTCTGTCTTGAAGTTGGTTATAAACATCTGGAAGACCAAATGGCTAAAGAAGTGATTGGTTTAAAATCTGGGATGCCCCAGTTGGTGATGTCTTAATAGATTTGCTCCCTCAATAACATTTAACATAGGGTACTTAGTCCAAGAGGAAGTATATTTCTAAATACATATTTTCTGAAACCCCAGAGATAATTCCTTTCTGTTACTGAAATCTGTAGAAGTATATGAACACTGTATTCATATGTTAGGTGGACGGTAAATACCAAGCCAGTAGTAAACACTGAGGGCATCAAAACAAACAAACCAAAAATATATAAATAAATAAACATGAATCTAGACATATATACATATATATAAAACAAAGTAATAATTGCCATTACAAAGCAGTATATAAATAAATAAATTTGTATGTGTTTTGATGATATATAGAAATAGATGGAGGTGTGATTGTTGTGAGATAAATCTTTTCAGAATTGTTGTTTAAACAGAAATCTGAAAGATAATCTGAAATAATTATCCAGATAAAGAGCCCTCCAAAATAATACTATAGAAATAATGAAACTTGAGGAAAATGTCATAAAATGTGAAATGTTTTGACATTTTATTTCTATCTGAATAGTTGTTATTATTTCTAGAATTTTAATTGAGCTAAATGGCTTATATATCTAAACTTATTAAAGAGTTTTATAATTAAAGTGGGCTATAATAGTATGTACATAATGCATCTTTTCATCCATATGTAAATTCTTTAGTATACCTGACTGTCTAATTGTATATGAAGGATTCTGGATATGTAATTGATGTAGATAAAACTTCCTGAAATTTTGCTAACAAAATATTCACTTGCAACTCATTATTATTCTTTTATTCTTCTATCTTTTCTTAGATGTCCTGAGTATCAAATAATAGGTTATTTTTACTTTGTGTAGGCTCCCCAAAAGGCTTTTTGTAAACCTAAAATTTCCCCAGAAACATGTAATAAACTTTTCTTCTTTCAGGGAGAGCTTTCAGAAAACATATCCAATATGCTCTGTGACTAGCTATATGTCTCTCAGTAGTGTTTGTTGTTGTCTTTGAACATTCCAGCTGCTGTCAGGGGCTTTGCTCACTTGAGGTCACAGATCCCAAGTTATCAATGTTCTTCAAGAATTCTTCCTGACTGTCTCAAGAGGGCAGAGTTACAGTACCTATAGGTCACTGTTAGCTGCAAGGTTCTTTGAAAATGCACATTTAAGGCACACCATCAAATGGTTTTATACTTGCATCAAGAAACATGTCTGCTTCACCAACTCTATCTCTTGTATATAATTTGAAGGATTTTTTCCTGATATTTTCAGAACAACAAATAGAAGAAAGCATATCTATTAAATGATTACTGATCACAAATGTTGTACATTTATCAGCAGTTTCTATCACTGTTATTCAACAAGAAATCTAGTTACCTTATTAACTTAAAAAGATGAAAGCAATTGTAGAAAAAGTGGAAAAATTGTACTAAACTTCCTTAGTTTTCATAGGATGCCACTGAAAGAACTGAAGTTTAAAGTTAAAATAAAAATTCACAAGGGTACATGAAATAGAAATAAATTAAATTTTAAAACCAATTCCAATAGACTGTTGTGGAAACTTAGGAATAAATTACTTTGTGAATTGTCTTTTGTGAATTTTCAGCTTTAACCCACTAAAGCAGAATAAAATATGAAGTGAGCATAAAACATCTCAAGTATACACGAAGGGTTTCTACAATTTCATTATTTTGATTTCAGTTCCTAGGGTCTGAAGATTTTTCAGATGTAGTGATGTTAAACCAGACTTTTCCAGTGTGTAACAACCCAAAACAGTCCTTCTAAGCAAATTTGAAAGCTGCATTAACTCAGTGGAGTAATTTCCCCAGTGGTATCAAAGTAGTGTGAAAGGTAATATAAATTATCTATATATTTCAGTATCTTCAATTTGAAAACACTAGGCCATTGTGTCTTTTAACTGTTAGAAGATAGGCTATGTAAAACTGTTCTAGATGCTTTCCTATTTACTATAGCTTTGTAAAAGATATTATGCAGAATAATGATTTATCTAAATAGACCCGTTTAATTTACAAAATTTTATTCCCCATTTCAATCTAGAGAATATTTCACTTTTGAAAAATATTTTAATTATGTATTGTCTAGCACAAGTTTTTGAACACATGTATCAAAGTCTGGCAATACAATATATAATTTGTTATCAATTATAACTTACCCTTATAATTTTGTGGCTGATGGAAAATGAACCTTGACACTGTCCAGCTTCAGTGAAGAGTATTATACAATAGAACATAGTCTAAGATCAACATAAAAATTCAGAGAATAGTTTTACTTTGAGCCATGTTGAAGAAGGAAGAGGAGAGGTGATGCAAGGCGGGAGGAGCAGGTTGTGGTTAAACCATTCTAAGTCAAGCCATCTGAATTCCCCTAATCTGTAGTGACAGATACTGACAGACTCACTCACCTGGTGTGTATGGCCTGTGTCCACCTCACAGCATGCATATTGAATATAAGGTGCATTTCCTTGACTCTGTCCATGATACAGCGAATTTTTGAGAATAGGCACATTTTGCATCATTAGTCTCTTTAATACCCAGGATTTTTTTCTGATTTTTATTGGAGTTTGTGCATTTCATATAACACATCTTAATCAAATTTAGAAATCCTCTGCCCTCCCAACCCTTCAAAGACACCTCCCCCACCACACACAACCAGAGCTCAGGTACATTGTCATATATTTTAAATCCTTTTGCTAACATATACTAAAAGATTTGGAGTTATTGTACATGACCCAAAAGATGAAAAAAAGGAATGGGTAATTACTCATTTTCAAATTATTACTTACATGATAATGTATTGGTAAAAATGTGATTTATATTTAATTCTATATAATATATGCGTGGTGAATACTTGATTTTTCATCCGGATAAAACAAATTGGGATTTCTTTATACTTCTCTTAAATATATAGTTATATTTAAAATAGTAATAATTTATGATAGTATTAAAATAAGTTTACAAAAAGGCATTTAGAAAATAAATTTTACTATTGAGTTTCAATTTCCAAAATATGGATTAAATTGTTACTTAGTAGGAAAGAGTACCTTTTAAAAATAATTCCTATAACCTCAAATAAAACATTGTGTCCAAACAAATATAATTATTATTTTACCCATATTAACCACAGTTCTGAATATGCACAAATTTTTTTGTGTGCAAATAAAAATTATTTTAGGGCACATCCACCTGGCTTGCAGCAGTGAAGTTCTGAGACTCCCTCCAACTCTGCTTTTCAAACAGACTAATTCATCCAGTCTAGCTGGATTGGTTATCTGGATTTGGTCCATGAAGATGCTAAACATTTGGAAGAAACCCTTTAAATGTTTAATCTTGATCTTTTTCCAACCAGGAAACAGGCAAAAAAATTCTGATAGCAAAGCCACTTCTAATCTCTCCAATTTGAATTTATGGTAAGTACTCGGTTCAGAATCATGTGTTTCACTTACATGTGTCTGTACTATATATTACAAAAGAAAATATTTTAAAGATTTTGTACTAATTGGGATTGCTATGACATATTTGAAGATTGCTGCCAGGTGGTTTTTGGAATGACCCTCAATTTGTATGTTCCTGAAGTCTCTTCATAGTTAGATTCTTCACATCTTTGGCGGGAATATACTTCTATTTTCATACACCAGATGGCACAGTTTCAGGTTCTCTATTACTGATTATTTCCCTTTAGATTACTTATTCTGTCAGACTTCTCTAAAAATCACTTTTTGCCCTTTGTAATTGGCAAGGATTTGTGGTAAATACAAGTAAAAAATATTTCTGTTCCATTACCATAGTTTTAATTTATTCAACTGTATATTTATACTACATGGGATTATTGAATCACTATTTTTTGTTTTCAGTAGTGTGAATAATTTTTATTTAATTTTTGTGAATTTCATACAGTATATCTTAACCGTACTTAGATCCCTACACCGAACCCTCCCCAAGCCCCCACTAGAGTTCATGTTTGTATACCCAAATATCCCTCCTTGTGAGTTCATTCACTGGAGCCTGGTCAACTTATCTAGAATCACTCCCCTAGAGAAAATCAACTCTCTGCTATCTACTTTTGTGCTTTTATTGAAAATATTCTCTATGCTTTTAGCAAGAAAATCCCTTCCTATATCCCTTTTTAACATATCTGATCTTTTCCTAGTGTCCTGAATATAACCCATATTACCTTAGGACATAATTATTAATTTACCTTTAATCTTGACTGAATGTCCCACCTAGTTCCTCTTCTTTGTTTTCTACTCCCAATATTGTTACTTCATTATGATCCATTCTGTTGGTGAGGATTTCTTTTGAGTTTTTATTTGCATTATTAAGATATTATTTTCCATCATTTCATTATTGTTTTCTTCAGTGTTTCTGTTCCTTCATTGAATTTCATTTCTTTACTGTGTATTGATTAAAGTATTCTGCTCAGTAGTATGTTTGTTATTTCTAAATGCTTGGCTATGTTTGAAGAAGACATGTTCTCTTGATTTTTTCGTGTTTCTGGTATGCATGTTGAGGTATATTTAAACTTAATACTAAAAAAATATGATATTATTTAAAGGCAGGCAAGAAAAAGAACACTCCTTATCTCAGTAGTCATCTATTGCAAATAGTTTCTCAGCTACTGTTGCAGTATTTACCCATCTCCCCAGTTCTATGCTGGCTTTTGTCTGGTTTCAGTTCGTATAGGCCTTGTGTGTGCTCTTACCATTGCTATAATTCATATAACCAACGTTCCAACTGCCTAGAAAAGTCTGGTTCACGTGGTCATCTACCAACCCTGGCTCTTACAGTCTTTCCATAGCCCCTTCCCCTCTTCAGCAATGGTCCCTGATCCGTGAGTGGCAGAGGTTTGTTATAAGTGTCTCACACAGGAACAAGTAGTAGTGGCATTTTATCTTGTAGAAAATCAACAGCTGTGGAATTGGAATTAAAACTCCACTCAGTGGGAGGTAACTCCATCTGGTTAGGTAAATAAAGTCAAATACACATGTCTGAAGAGGTCATAGATCCTAGAATCTAAAGTGTCTTCTTGCAGGATAAGAACTCTCTAAATTGATGTTTTTCCTGTAAGATATTGCATGTTCTTTAACAGACCAAACTAAACATTCCCCCTTCTGAAAGCTCCGACTTCTGCGGGAGAATGAGATGTGAATGCTCTTTCAGACAGAGTCTCCAGTAAATTCCCAGTGTGCTTTAACATGGGAATGTTGCCACTATCAAACATGTGCCCTGATGCCAGTACCAAACTGTGTCCACACTGAAAACCTGAGGTTTGTAATCCTGCCTGATTATGACACTCAACTCCGTGGTCATAATCTAGTGCCCTTAGCACTACTAACTTTCATAGGTCTATGCAATCTTATTTTTATTATCATTTCTATTTAATGTATTTTTACTGAAATTTTGTGATTTGGGTACAATTTAGTTTGATGGTATTTAAACTCTCTCCTGAATCTCTGCACCTACCCCCATTCTCCACATTCAGTTTACTGAAATCATACACACACACACACACACACACACACACATACACACACACATATATATACATATATATATATACATATATATATATATATATATATATATATATATATATATATATATATAATTGAATTTTTCCCCAGTTCCCTTCAGCAGGCCCACCAAGAATCTCATCCCTGCTTTTTCCTCTCCAGCAGCAATTAATTGACAACAGTTCCTTAGCTTGGGTTGAGATTTCTAACCCTTTTCCCCATGTCTATGCTGGAAATTTGTTTGATTTGAGTTTACATAGGACTTCTGCATGCTGTCCCCATTGCTCTGAGTCTAGATGAGTAACTGACCAAGCTCTCTAGGAGACTCTGTTTCCTGTGGTTATCAGTTTCTCTGCCCTTACAATCTTTCTACTTCCTCTTCAGCAATAATGCTTGAGCCATCAGAGACAGACATTTGAAATGTAATTATTATATGTGTATGAGTATTTTTTTGCATGTATGTGAGTGGACCTGTGCATGAAATGCCCTTCGAGGTTAGAAGAGTGTATTGGATCCTTTGGAATTAGAGTTAAGGATGAATGTTAGTCACCATGTGAGTGCTGGGAACGTAATCCAGGTCCTATTCAAGAGCAGCCTGTGCTTTTAACATCCAATCTCAACAAATCCTGTAAGAAATTCTTTTGAATAATGTTCTGTAAGGGAAGGAAAAAGAAAATAGGGAAGAGTTGAGAAGAGAAGAGAAGGGAAGGAGGGCGAAGGGTGAGGAATAGAGGGGAGGAGGGATGGGAAGAGCTGAAGAAGAAAATGACAAGTGTTCATTTTATGTTGCATTTTACGGAAACTTACATTTCAAACTCTTATTGTAAAGTCCCATGTGAATAAAAATTTTAAAATCCAATTTAGTGTTAAGTGAACTATATGTAGACATGAAACATGACATTTAGATTCAACAACTTTTGTCAGGGAAATGTATTTATCAGAATAATGCCTCACAGATTGATATTTTCAAAACAGATTCATGTTTAACTAAGGCTCTATTGGATAAAGGCCAAAATAATTCCTTTTAAATCCTTAAAGTCTTTACCTTGTTTCTTTAAAAAAGTCTGAAGTTCAGTTTCTACTTCTTAGTATTTACTCATGTGATTCTGACAAAAACTTATGACTCCAATGTCAAGAGCTATGATAAGCAGAATAAAATAATTACCCTCAATATCTAAAACAGAATCTATTTAAAAAGCTATTGGATCAAATGTTAATTTCTTTTTAAAAAGTATGTTTGCACTTTTGCCACTTGCAGAAAGAATGTAAGCCCAATAAGTATTGTTCTGTAATGGAAATGAAAAAAAGTCATAACTAAATTAGAGAAAGACTTTCATCCATTAATGTACAGATAGCAGCAACATATGCTCCATCACTGCTATGAATCACCAAGAGAAACACCTATCATCATGTCAGTTACTGTCATGTCTCACCACTTGGGGCCACCCCCAGTGGACTTTGAGGGGCCAGCCTGAGGGGTTGGGGGTGAGTAGATGCGGAGTCAAGCCACAGACTCCGGGAGCTGGAGGGAAGCAGGCCAAGTGTGTGGCACTTCAAACTCATTTACTGAATAGGAACACAAGCTCTTATAGGCCTGGATAGCCAATGACCACCCACAATGGGGTGGGGTCCCAAATACAGCCAATAGTAAGTTTGTTCCCAGGTAGGCAGGTTCTTCGTGTGCATGTGTGTGTGTGTGTGCGGCGAACGCCTCAGGCCAGCAGAGGAACAAAGCACGTGCTCACGAGGAGTCTTCCAGCATCACACTTTATTGGAGAGCTCTTGATTAACAGATGGGAGATGAAGACTGGGGGGCAAGGGGCGAGCCTGTGCTGCGGCTTTTATAGTTTGAAGGGCAACATAGTACCTCAGGATTGGCTGCAATTCACGCGCCCTAAGCAAAATGCCACAGGATTGGCTAGGGACAATTCAAACCCACACACATGCGCACTCTCGGGATGGGGTTTGCGCCAAGCATGGCCAAATATAGAGTTGTTTACCTCACGCTGCTGCGGAAGCCGGGGCCATCTTGTAATGGCGTTTGACCGCTCCCTGCATGTGTGTGTGTCTGTGTGCGTGTGTGTTATTGCTTTTGCTGTATTCATTTTTACTTGTACTGGGCAGTAAATTTTCCTCATAATTATGCAGATCTACCATTGAGTTACATCTCTAGTCTTTATTTTATGAAGTTTGAGATAATCTAACTGAATTGACTAGGCAGGTCTTGAACTTGAGATCCTTCAGCCTCAGGCTTCAGTGTAACTTTGCTACAAAGGTACATCCATACTTCAAGTTCGAAATTATATATTCTTATCTTCTATGTCCCAAGGAAATCGATTAGATTCCTATTCACATTTTCCTATGATTCTATGTTATTCTCAATATTCCACTGATGGTTTGGCCAATTAATTCCTTCTAAGCTTAAAGACCTCCTGCCAAAGTGTGACAAACCCCTAGTTGATTATTCATTTAATACTTTCATAAAATTATATTATAGCACTTATCAATCTGTCACACTAAAATTATCAATCATCTTTGGCTTATAAGAGAGTACATGTCAGTCAACCTGTGGTGAATTGGAAATATTGTAAGTCAAAAATTAATTTAAAACAAGATATTTCATATTATTATTATTTTTAACAAGCTATTTCATATTATCTATTTTTATGTGTATGAATAATTTGCCATCATGTAAGTAAGTCCACCTGTGTTGTGCAAAGCCGGCAGTGGTCAGGAAAAGGTGTTGGAACGCCTGGACCTAGAGTTATGAACTGTTGTTAGCCTCTGTGTAGTTATTAGAAATTGAATCTGGATCCTCTGGAAGAGCAGGTAGTACTCTTAATCATTTATCCATTTCTCCAGATGTTGCATATTATAACATAGACACTGTGTGATATTTCTTGTTTATGCTCATAAATGTGTGACTGACTGGGGACTCTGGCTCCCTTCTGTTTCATCCTTAAATCACTAACATTTAAAAAGATCAAAATTTGAAAGTCAAGGTATAGTTTCTCCTAGATGTGTACTGTCTATATGAAATGCTAAATTGGAAAAGTCTTAACGTCAATTCACTGTAACTTGAGAACTGCCTGCAGGTTTATTACTGTTTCAGCTTTCTAAATTCACCCTCGAGCACATACATGGTACACTGCTCACCTTATATGGTCAAGATATATTGAATTAAAGTGTAGTTATGAGCTTTATAGAAAAAAAAAAGGAAAAACCATTTCTTGCACAATGGAATGGGTGAATTTTTGGTAACTGAGATAGCTAAACAAACATTTACATAAAAATGTATAGCCTTCTTTTCTACCTCATAATATAAACAAACATGATTTGTTTTAGCTAACAATGTAAAACTAAAATAATAAAGCTTTCAAAAATAGAATAAAATATGTATTAATATAAAATAGGATAAGATATTTTATAGGATACCAAAACATTATCCATAAGTATTAATATAATAGTAAATTAAACTGTCAGAAGATACTGTTAAGAAAATAAAAGGACAAAGACAGTCTAAAAGATGTGGTTTTTAGAAAATGCATCAGACAGAAGACTCTTGAGTATATAAAGATCTACTATACAATCTTCTCAAAAAATAGGCCCCTGATAGAATAATAGACACAACACTTGTATACATATTTAATCAGTCAGAATACGGTAAGCAACAAACTAAATTTACTACGTATTTTGGAAATCCTATTTAAAGAGCAAGACTCAATTTCAGATGATACCCGAAAAACAGCATTCTTACATACTACTAGTGAAGTAAAAATTATTCACATGTGAGTTGAAATTAGAAGCAGTATTTTAAAAAAAAATGACCAAGTGCAAACACAATAGCAGAAATTCTCATCCAGGTAGATAACTAACAAATAAGAGACAGATATGTCACTAAACATGGTAACTAGATTCTTCACAAAAGCAGTGCTCATAGTATCAGAACTTTGAGACAATGTAAATGTTCTTTAACAGTAAGAAAAAAGTGATTATGTAAACACACAATTGAATGTTAGCTATCAATGACAGAGGATTCGTATAGACACACAATGTTGTTATAGTTTTATTTTATTTTATTTTTTACAGAATAAAATGGGTCTGGCAATATGGTTCAGTGGTTAAGAGCACTGGCTGTTCTTAAAGAGGCCCAGTATTCAGTTCTCAGCACATTGGTAACACCTAAAAATTACCCATAACTCTTCTTGCAGTGGATATGATGCCCTCTTCTGCCTTCTGTGGACTAGGACTACCTAGGTATATTTATATACATCCAGACAAAATATTCATACCACAAAGTAAATAAAATTAGCATGGTAATAAAACTGACAAAACTATGGATTTAATTTATGCAAATATTAAAAATAAGAGAAAATAATTTTACTAATATCCCCAATGTATATTCTATTTTGTAGGAAGGTTGTAAATGGAAAAATGTGTATTTTTAACCCATCTATATTTATTGCATTTTTTTTGTTTAGCAAAGTATATATTGTACTTAAATGTTTACATACACTGTATGTCCAAAGCATTTACTTACATGAATGTAAGTATTTTAAAATATAGACTAGTCTGTAAAAGCATGTATTGGCTTAATCATAAGCTTAATGTTTTCATCAATATTAGAAAAGTAGAAGAGGTAAAAGGTGAGACCAAGACCTTCCAGGGTACTGTAAGGGCTTAAGATGCGGACAGCTCTAGAACAGTTTATATTAAAGATAACAGTGCTGAGATCATAGCCTTTGGTTATTTGAATGATACTTTAGGCCAAAAAGGAAACTGGTTTGAAATTTTAATGCTGAAGACAAGCAGTAACTCAAAGAATGCACATGTGCTACAGTTGCTAAAATGATTGTATTTATAAACATATTAATGGATACATAGGATCAATACAAATATTCTCCAATACTGGAAAGCATAGAGCCCTGACTAATAACTATGAAAACTGTTATAAATTGTCTTTGAAAATAATAAACAGATTGTTGTGGCAGTAGTTATGGTTATCAGGCATTAGAACTGCCTTGAACCATTGATTGATTTTGCTCCCTTTTCAGTTTGTACAGGGCCCTGTAAAACTATGAGAGCTAGAATGCATGTAAAAGACTTCCCTTTCAGGTCCTGTTCCATTGCTCCAAGTTCCATGTCTGAATTATGTTCTATCTTCAGCAGTAGCATCTTATTTTCGAGTTCTGGGAGATAACCAAGATCTCCAGCAATAGCCTGCTATTTTGGGAGTCGCTTGGACTACTCTGGCCAGTCAGTAGAAGGGAGGTCCGACCTGTCTGGTACTGCGATCCTTGCCATACAGATTACAAGTATATCCATGCAGAAATGTTCAGACATCATGGGCTTATTTGCAATCTCTAGACAGACTTCCTAGACTCCAGTGGATGAACTTGCACAGAAGGACCGGGGAATACAAATAGTTGACAGGATAGGACTGAACATGTATGGCAGATTGCATGAATACATTTGATTAAGAACTGCTGTATGAAATGTGCAAAAACTCAATTAAAAATAAAAAAAATTCTTAAAAATAATAAAACACATTATCCACTTTTTTTTCTGTACAAGGTTCTGACGACTTTTTGCGCTGGAAGCCATTCACTTTTTGCTTTTATTAAAGTTTTTAATTTTGTAGTCAGGTTATAAAAAATAGGTGCTAAGTTTAATTAAGAATTACTGTATAAAATCCACAAAGTTCAAAAAAAGTACATTAAAAAATCTTTGTCAAAAACTGATACAATAACATAAGAGCATATTGACTTATAGGGCCAGCAATATGGCTTGTTGTGTACAAGTGTTTGCCCCCAAGCTTGATCCAGTGAATTTGATCCTTTGGCTCCAGATGATGAAAGGAGAGAATCAAACCCTTGTAAGTTGTCCTTTGGCCTTCACATGAGCAGACATGCTAGTGCATGCTCACACTCCCCAACACATATAGACAAATCTAAGTTATAAAGGAAATCAAATATTAGCTTAGAATCAAAAAGTTTTAGCTGGTATCAACAGTAATAAAATTGGACTAATAGGAAGTAGAAAATTTGAAATAGGAAAAATTTCTTTGTCCATGCTTAAGAAATGCTGAACACAAAATAAAAGACATGGAGAAAAATATTTTAATGCAATATTTTAATATAAATATCCCTAAAATATTGAACAATATTTTTTAAAAATCTCTACTACATGATAATCAATTTCATAGCATTTCCTGTTCTTTCAGAACTGCTGAAAAAAAGCACATTTAATAACTCCAAAAAGATCCATCCAAAAGAATTTATTTTTTTTATTGCCTGGGTAAAAGTAGTATAATTTTTAGTACATTTTGAGAACAAAGACTTATTGCATATAAGATAGCAGGCTTTCAAGGAAGAGATATCAGAGTTTCAATGCTCCAGATACAGCCAAAATGACTGAAATTTCTGGACTATTTTTAGCATTTTGTATATTCATTATTAGGAGTGCCAGTATATGAAGAGGTATATTGACTATGTGTCATCTATTTATAAAAACACAAAATTATTGGAATGGACCTTTTACTATTTGTAAGAGACTTGATTATACCATGTGCTCTTTTTGTGATACAACCTAGAAAATATTCTTCAATTTATTGTCTCAAGTAAAGATGTCTGTATTCAATAATATGTACAATACTATACAATCTATTTTAAAAATCAAATGTCTCAATTATGTACTCAAATTATGTATTAGTGAATCAGTGTCAAATATGGCTAATTTTATACTCTGCCCTTAATTTTCTCTCCCATTTTCTTTCAGATAAATTGTCCTTACTACATAGACCAATTTTCCATTGAAATGCAGCTTCAATTTTACTAAAAACACATTCTAGCTGAAACAACTGTGGCAGTATGGAAGGACTGTACTTCCCAGTCGGTGTCACATGATTGCCCCATGCCAACCATTTAATGTCACTGGGAGTGTCTGTATTAACATAACAAGCACATAAAAACACTTCAAATATAAATGTGAAAAATGAATTTAACATGAGCTTTAGTCTGTCAGTAGCATCAATAATTATACGCTTAGTGCTATTTCTAGTTTATCTTATAGCCACACAAAGATTAAGACAATGAATGGAAATATGTAAGTTACAGGTATGCTACCAAACACTTCTCTTCCTTCTTTTCACCCCTTTATTTAAAATGGTATTCAATACTTACCGGTTGCTAAGCATTGTCCTGGACAGTAGAAATAGAGACTTTAAAAAAAAAAAAAAAAACCTCAGCAATTATTGTGTTTAGCCTGATGATTTAGGAGTGGAGAAAATTAATTTCCTCTCTCAGAAGGCAGTGATTGCTTCTAGTTCTTCAACTATAGGTGCAACCTTGCGAAGTTTCTCCCAAGTACACTGACATGTCAGCTGGGATTGTCATTAAGCAGGTTTTGTTTAGCCAATCACATTGCTGAGATTTCATGGGTTAGTTTCCCTGTTATGTATAAAAAATACTGTCTAGCAGCAGGTATCCTGATCTTACATCTTCTGCTCCTTCTTCCATGATATTTCTGATCCTTAGGTGAGGAGAGAGATGGAAATAAGCAACTATGCATGAAATTACCAACATTAAAAAATCTCAATTAAAGCAGAAAAAGCCAAGAGTATTGAAAAAAAGCAGGTAATAACCTAGATGTTACAATAATAGGGTAATTGTGCTAACTGAAATATTGATAGATCGTAGAGCTGTGGGGTCGAAAAACACTGGTATGGTGAAATGTGTGAGTCTGATAAAATGAAATTCTTCAAAGAGTTACAGCTGCACAATTGCTGCCTCAATGTGAGACAGTGACAGCAACCACAGTGGAAGGAGAGAAGAATCCACTATAGAGGTCCTTACTGGTCTGCTTCCATGTAAGGAATGCTGTAAATTCCTGATACTCTGAAGATAAAAAGAACTTAATCATTTGTTCCCTAAGTGATTTCAAGTCAGAGATTGGGTTTCCTCATTGGAAAAGAACCATGAGAGAGCATTCAAAATAAAATGATGGGAATGGAGCAATATCTCAGTGGTTAAGAGCACTGACTGCTCTTGCAGAGGACTGGGGTTCGATTCTCAGCACCCATGTGGCAGCTAACAACTGCCTGTAACTCCAGGTCCAGGGGATCTGACGCCCTCTACTGACCCCTGCAGACATTGCATGCACACGGCTGAATGCAGATAATATATTCATACACATAAAATAAAATGAAAAAATAATGACATAGTAATATATGATTTTGGGGGTTCTTTTTGAGGAAGGTTCTTCCTGTAGTCCCAGCTGGCCTGGAACTTGTTGAATAAATCAAGCTGACCTTGATCTCACAGAGATCTGCCTGCCTCAGCCTCCTGGGTGTTGGGATTAAAGGCATGTACCACCACTCCAGGCTATATATGGATTTTTAAATCAATGTATTATATGCAAATATTATACTTCATATAAATGCTGTATTGAATAAGTAGGCTCATTAAGTAATCATTGATAAAACCTGAAGAGAAATAGGCACAAAGAAAACTATCAAAATATACTCTTTGAATTCACTGTCAGTTTAACATACATGAAATATATTCAAAGGGAAGGTCAAAACAGAAAGTATTAAGATACTAAAAATATCAACTGTGCATTTTAGGCAATATCTAATGAAATGGTGTTTAATCCCAGAAAAGTGTGGAAAAATTCAAAAGCATATGTGAAAGAATTTCACGTTATGAATGTAAATATGTAAATAGCTTAGACTGACTAACTTATTAAAAATTCAAAGAAAATAAAATGTATTGATTTATTCTAAATAGACTTAATTGATAACCCTGGACACAATATAACACATCTTGAATACTTAAACCAATGAACTGAATGCAACAATTCAGAACCGTTCCAGTGAAAGGAACTTTAGAAGCCAGTGCTGTGGGGCAAGCCTGTAGGAGTGCTGATCCCTGGCTCCTTACCCATATTCCTTCCCACCTCTCTCCCTTCTGCACCCCTTTTATTTTAAGAAAGAGTCTCCCTGAGTTCATCAGATTGACCTAAATCTCACTTTGTAATCCAGCAATTCTTATTTCTATCAGTTAAGTTGTGAACTTCTATTTCCAGTGTTACCACCTCTTTTGATTGTTCTTAATATCCACTCAGATATTGTGATATACTAGCACTTTTTATCTGATAAATTCAGGGTTCCAATCATGGACAGTTTCTTCAAATGTTATTTCCTAAGTTTTTTAATGAATTAAAATTTATTTTTATACCCATATATTTAAAACATATATTAATTTTGTTTCCTTATCAAATAAGAATATATTTCATTTTCTTTCAAATGTATCAGTAACATTTATTTTAAATCTTTGATCTTCCTACCGAATTTAATTAAAACAATATGTGTGCTTCATATTTTCAGAGACACATTTCTAAAGAAAGATTTTTTGATAAATTTTATTTATTTCTATTTTAAGTATATGAGTAAATTTTCATGCATAAAAGACTATCCACTTTGTGAAGTGCCTTCAGAGGCTAGAAGAGGTAGTCAGATTCCCTGGAAATGGAGTTATAGATATCCTGTGGGTTTTGGGACTTAAAACCATTCCTCTGCAAGAGCAGCTTAACTGCAAAGCCATCTTTCCTGCCTCATGAGACATATTTCTAAATAATTAAATTTGTTCAATTAACCTGATATGTATTTAACAATTTTATAAAAGTACAATTTTAATTGGATCAAATAGTTTCCTTCAAATCTTACATTTTGCTTCCATGATTTGGGGTTCTTCATTATATAATTTCTTTATTAAAAATATTTTTTCATAAACACACCCCTAAGACCACCTGTTAGCTTCCATATTTCATTTATATTATTATAAATAACTGATCTTCTCAAGTTAAATTTATCTATTATTGCTTATTTATTTCTCAGTTTCTGGTTATTGCAATAAGTTCATTTATACAAGGACAAAAACACATGGAACACCTTCTATTTCTGACTCATATATTACTACAAATTTCTCTCAAGTACAAAACTTCCTCCTAAGTTATTTGCTAATTCACAATACAGTTGATTTCAGATAACTCCATGATATCCTCTAGTGTAGGATTGCTTTGATGTCAGTTACATTATTTTCGAAGGTTTAGTTTTTTCCATCAATTTTACTGTTGCCTAATTCATTTCCTCACTCTTATATTTTCCAAATAAAGACAACAATGAACCACCTATGCATACATGTCAAGCAAATTGTTGCTAGGAAACTCAATTTAAGACAATTGACATAGTCTTGAGAAGTAGAATGAAAATTTGACTCTTTGAAGATGGATCAGTTGTTATACATGTTCCAATTAGGGATTTATCTTTCAATGTGTTTAGAAAGAGCACTCCCAAATTGTTAAACTGGTTTTAAATATATGGCACAAGAATCTGTGATATTATTAGCTTTGAGACACAGGAGGGGAATGTCTATACAAGAATTAGCTGGAGTAACTATTCCAGTGAGATGTGGATTTTCTGAAGAAAGGAAATGAGAGGCACAAGGAAGTTTATGACTAATTTAAGGAATAATGTGTAAGTCCAAGGGCCTACTTGGCAGTAATCAGGGAATCCTAATCTCCATAAGGGAGGAAGGTTATGAACTAGAATCAATTGCAAATGTCACATTACACTAGAAAAGTTAGAATTCTCAGCAATGGCAAGTCTCCAATGGTCAAAACAGGATAAAATCAGAAAAGGAAGAAAGAATTATGTTCATTTGGCATGGAGACAACTAGGAAGATTCAACAGAGAGTCTTAAACTCAATGATCTGTGGAAATATCATGACATTCTGATCTACATCATCTTTCTTCTTAAACTATTTGATATTTATGTAGAATAAAATGACTTAAGTGTATACAAAAAAGTGCTAACCCTTTGGAATAATTCTAATTCTCATAATTTCTTCAACTCTACTAACTAGAACAATAACAAATTCCAAACAATCAAGCCATATCCTGAGTGCTGTGTTAGCTATTGGACCTGGTGACTATGGTAGTAGAAAAAAAAAACCTTAGAGATTATATATATATAAATATATCATTAAGGTGATGTATCAAAGTAAAGAGTGAAATGGGATTGTATTAAATTTATTATTGTGACCAATACAAGGTCAAATCAGTCAGCAACTCCCTAACTGAGGTGCGGTGACAATGTGCTTAGAGAGTTACTATGTTTTAAGGGTATTCAGTGACTTGACAATACTACAATGGGGGGCCCCATTTTTATATGTATATGGGCAGAACAAGTGGGAATCAATAGCTTATAAATAAAGGACATAAGGTTAGGAAAGGGCGGGGACAAAGGCTGGTTCTTGAAGGAGTCAGAGGAAGAATTAAGGAGCAATCAAAACATACTGCAATTAAACCTCACCCACCCATGGCTCAGGAATCATTAGGGTCCTCCGCCCTGAGAATACTAATACACTCCTCAACTATACATCTATGCAATAAATCTCTCACCAGAGAAGTTTCCTCATACAGTAGAGTGTAAGGCATATAGAAAGCCTCAACTGACTAAGTTTTAGAATCTAGGAGACTGTAGGGTGCATGTTCTTAGATAAGACTCTTCCATTAAACTTAAGTCACTCATGATTCTGGGACCATTGTGGAAGAGGGTATGAAAAGATTGCACAAGCCAGGTTTGTGCATGAACATAAGAAAATAGAAGTTATCAGGCCACTGGAAACTTGCTCATATAACTTGTAAAAATGATGATAGCAATGCACAAGACCCATGCCCACTCAATCAGACAAAAATGCAGCACAGAATGAGGGAATCGGACAGCAGGCCCCAACCATAGCCAAGGAATATATTGGCAATTAAGTATTACTGGGTGCAGGAGAGTAGATCTTCTTTAAGGGAGTGACTCTAGATAGGCTGACTAGACTCCAGTGGATAAACTTGCACCGAGGAACATCTGTATATAAATGCTTGACCAGACAGAAGTTAGCATATATGATAGAATGCATGAAATCTGGTGGGGAGTTCTATAGAGGCGAGTATATGGGGAACAGGCTTTAAATTTGATTAAGATCTATTGTATGAAATGTGCAAAATATCAAAAAAGAAAATGGAAATAAAAAATACATTGTATATGTGTATGGAATTCTTAAAAAGGATTAATACAAATACTATATGAAATTATCACCATGAAAACAATATGCCTCTAAATATGGTTTACAAGTTCTCAACTTCCAATTTTTATAATAGTAGTAAAAAATTGGTTAAAGTTGGTACAAAAAATACCCACAAAGCATCAAAAGAAACATTCTACAGTGCATACCTAATGGAAGGCTAGAAAAATCACCAATTTTCTTATCTCTAGAGAAACAACTAGATGAAAATGTATTTTCAAATGTGCTGTCAAATGCCCAAAGTGAACAGCAATCTCATTGAGATTAGTGATGACTTTACCTGTAGGTGATGACTGACATAAAGAGATATTATAAAATTGGAGTTCATGATTCAATAGAATGAGAAGGCCTTAAAAGACAGATTCAGTTTGTGGAACATGTCTATCAGCATAAACTAGCATAAAATTCTAAAGTTAGAAGAAATATCTCTGTATAGCCAAGCAGGGATACCATGTACAAAGCCATAGACGTAATTAGAGCACATGACAATCTCCAGAGGCACCATAAATAAGTATTGGTTATTTTATACAAACAAAACTCAATGACATGATGAATATGTTAATTACCTCAATTTTATAATCCTATCACAAAGTGTACATATACTCACGTATAATCACTAAGCTACACATAGGCATCCTATGAAATTTTTATCAATCAGATCCCCAAAACTGTAAAAATGTAAACAAATAAAATTACAATTAGAAGCAAAGGGAGATGAAGTGTCCAGTGAAAATTCACTATCTCTTATTCTATTGTTATACTTGATTTCTTTCAATGACCTATAATTCTTTTGAATGGAGAAGAAATCAACCCCACTGAGAAAAGGCACTGCAATCCCATGGCATGATCACTGAGAAATCGCTATCTTCCTCTTTCCACAAAGGGTTCTATGAATATTTTCCAATGTATTGGAGACGAGACTAAGATACTTTGGTCATTATTCTAAAAGACAGATCTGTTTTTCATTTTACCTAAGATCGGCAGTACCGTGTGGATCCACTGATAGACATATGTGTGTCATACAAGCATACAGGTGTCAGATATCTACTGAAGTCCCTGGTAAAGACTGGGTCACAGTGAATTCCTTGATTTGGCCTAAAATTATTTCTCTACTTATATACAAAGAGCTTTCATGCAAGAAATTGTCCCATGTAAATCTCTCATCATAACTATTACCCCTTGTTAAATTACTACACCAAATTTAAGAGAAAAGAACTAGCGTCATTCTCCAAGTACTGATATTCTAGTGCTCCTTGTATTTATTTATAAATCAAATACCTGTAAACTGAATGAATTCTGGTACACGACATGAACTACATTCAATGCAAACAATCATTGCCCCTATTTGATGCCACTTTACGAAATGTATTCCTTTTTTCAGAGTAATTTAATATAGCCATGAAAAATAGTGTGTTGAAATAGAACTGGCAAACAAGAAGAAATTCACAGTGATTCATGGTGAATAATAGAATGAGTTTCAAGATTTAGTCTTGGGAAATGTTAAAAACAATAACAACGAAGAAGCTGCATGTGAAGGTTTGAATAAGGTGTGCCTCAAAGGCTCAGATCATTGTATCCCTAGGAGTTGCAGTTTTGCAGAGGAAGCACATCACTTGGGGTAAGCTTTGATAGTTCATTGACTTGTCCCATGTTCCGTTTGTCTTCTTCCTGTCCCTGCTTGAAGATTTGAGTACTCAGCTTTCTGATTGGTGGATCCTACCATGCCTCTGGAACCATAAACTCAGATATAATCTTCCTTTTAGAAATTTTCTTGGTCATTGTGATTTACAGCAACAGAACAGTAACTAGGACCCTAATTAAAATGAAAGTACAGAGTTGGAAAAGTGGGAGTGAAAAAGTTTAAGCAACATAGGTATATGGGAGAAATCAGGAGAGGTGAAGGGGCTAATATAAAGGAAGCTTATATGAAAAAAGACATACAGTAGCCTACTATTTCACTGTCAAAATATAATTTGAGCGATATAAAATACATGTGATGGAGGTTGGTGTGAATAATGGGAGTTAAATAATTATCTGGCATGGTGGTTGGGAGGGAAAATAGAGGTAAAGAGTGGACTAACATAAGCTAAGGATGTATGTGATGGCATCATGAAAACATGCACCTATATCAACAGACACAAAATAATTTCTTACAATTATTTTCCTCCTGAAACACCTTTGTTTTTATTAAATACAAGCCTATTTCAAATTAACAGACTACATAAAGACAGGCAAAGGTTTAATATTTACCTGTTGTTCACGAGCTGTGCAGCCATAATATAGTCCTAAATTTCCTTATCAATCTTAAAGAGTCACCTGGAACTAGGAAATCTGCTATTCCCACCATTGATCTTCAGTTATTGGATCCTCTGTAATAGAAGCAAATGATTCTAACCACTAAGCCATCTCTCCTACCCCATCAACTTCCTTCTTATTTTGCTCTCTGATTCTTTAAAATTTTACTAAAGCTGATTATGTTTAGCATCAGCGCATTTCACAATGATTCATTTTCCAGTTCTGTAGTTTGCATGATAAGTGGCTCCCTGGCCTCGCGTATTTGAATACCTGGTCAGTAGAGGATTCCATTTTGGGAGGGTCATGGCGCCTTTGGACAGTGCGAGCGCTGTGGAGGAATCATGTCATGGAGTGGGGTGTGGGGCTTTCAGATTTCATAGCTGCATCCCACTTTCAGTTTCTTTTCTGCTTCTTGTGCCTGTTTGAAAATGTGAATGTTCAGCTTTCTGCTCTGACCGCCTCCTATCATGTCTCCACACCATGATGGACTCTAATCCCTCTGGAACCATAAGCCCATTAAATTCTTCCTTCTATTAATAATATTTTTAAAAGCGAGGATTATCATGTAAAGATGAATCATAGAGAATTAAATGTAGAGGACGTAGGTTTTACCTCAGCTCTCTCTATTTTGTTAAACAGAATATTCTTACAACAGCTGTTTATAAATAATCTGGCACTTAGAATATGGGTATTCATACAGAAAACACTTATTAAAGATGATCAATGTCATCTTCCATTATATTCTGATCCAGTTCATTTTCTGTTACTGTAACGCCTGAGAAATGGAAATTTGCTAGAAAAAAATATAAGAAAAAGAAAAAAAAATAGTTTGATTCATGGATTGTTTTGGAAACTAAAAATCCAGAAGAGTGGCACTGATATCTCCTTGGTTTCTGGTGACTCAAAAATTCCTCAGATAGTGCAGGGGCCCTCATAGATGTTTAGCACACAGTAAAAGACTGGGAGGACAAGCAGGCAGTTGAAGAAGAGAGGAAGGACCCTGCTCTCTGACAGTCAGATATTCTGAGAACTGATCCATCCTTTGAAAACTAATTCAGCCTCAAAAAAATTTGATTCTTCAAATTTTTGATAACTAAGCAAAAGAGTTAGTTATCTTTCCAAAAGAACTGCTCACCTCTTAACATACCTAATCTTCTCAAAAATACTCCACTTTCCAGAAATTCTTCACTGTCAACCCATAGCAGTACGAGTTTTTGTGAGAATAAATGATTACACATAGTGATAAAACAATATAAGAATTATTCGCTAACTCTCCAACCACCTGGGACTGCAGTCCTGAACTTCCAAACAATTAACTCAATTCCTAGACTCTTAATGAAAAAATGCTAAAGTGACTTGTTTTCAGAAGAAAGTGATAATGAAAATAATCATTAAAAAACATTGATATGTTTGAGAAGGCAAGATAAACATTTTGAAAATGTGGGTATAAAATTACACAAATAAATACAAAATTACGTGAATGAAATGTTTTGGTGCTTGTAGGCAAGTTTATCAATCTCTCCCCACTTCATAGTAGCTGCACTTTAGCTCAGTGCCAATCACTTCTATGACTTTGATTTACATGTTCATTTGTAATGTTATGTGGTAATGTCAACTTTACATTTGTTACTTATCTTTCTGTATAGATTCTTCACATGTGTGCATACGTATTGAATGAAATATAATTTGTCATTGGCAAATCTAATGAAAAAAACAGTATACAAAGATTATTTTAGGAAGGCAAAAACTTTTAATTCAAAGTTTCACAAGTCACAGTTTGGGGGGATCAATAATTAACCAGAAAGAAATGAATAAAGCAGATTTGAAAATATTATAGATATTTTTGAAAGTCTTTGCACTTTTTTTCTATTGCAATTACCATTTTAATCTTTTGATTTTGCATTTTCTCTTTCTAACTTCAAGCCTCTGGTAGTTTATTTGTATAACCATGAAATGTGCTAAATTATGTGTAATTATAAATTTATATTCCAAGTCATTTTAGAAAACTGGGACAAAAATTTCCCAGAAGGAATTTTCAGACAATTAAAATGTTCAAGAGTCATAATTTTAATACAGCTGGAATAATGAAATGTCTCAACATATACATAATGCCGAAAATGTGCTGATTCAGTTCCTCTCACCCAGTCAAACTGTATGATTTATAACTTTATGCTAATTATTCCTCTAAATTAATCTCTCATTTTTATCCTTTTCTCTTTGCTTCCTTTTACATTCTTGATTGCAGTATATATATATATTTTTTTTTAAATAAAAGGCAAAGTTATTAAAGAATTATTATGACATGGAATCCATTCATTTGTAAATCTTGGAGTTCACAGTTATTTTACTTCATGATCAGTAGTAAAGAGCATAGTTATTAATAAAACATTTAATAGTTAAAATTAAGCAGGATAATAAATTAGCATTATGTTAGGTTTAAAGAATGGAATATTTTCTATACTGAATATTCCTGTTATTAAGTAACATAATAGTAAATAACAAACTAAGTGGGAAATCCACCAAGGAAAGAGAATATTTAGAATACATGGTTCATTTCAGTGAATAATTGTATTTCTTTCCAACATTTTATTTTCTTACTCTCTTTATGTATCTTTCTGTGCATATATTTTCTACAGAAAATTTAAATCTATTTTATATAGATATTTAAATATTTTGTTAACTTTTTAAATGTCCTTTCATGTTTTTAAGCATTGATGGGAAAATAATTAAAATCATCCAGTTAAAATCTATTTCTAATTTAGAATGCTTTCATAATGATATTTACATATCACTATATAAATATATAGTCTATGTACTATACATATTTACTTGTGTATACTATACATACATATACAAGTACAGACATATTTAATTGCACTCAACAGTGTAATAGCAGGAAAACAAAAAGGATAATATGGGAGATTATTTTAGAGTATAATTAGCATAAAGTTATAAATCCACATTCTAGTCATCTGAAAAGAACTGAATCATCATATTTTGGGCATTATACACATGTTCAGATATTTCATTATTTCTGGTAAACTAAAATTATGACTTGAATTCTTCATATATTTGAATAGACTATTTATATAATTTGACACTTTTCGTTGGCATTCCTTGTATAACACTTTTAATTGCAGTCAAGTATCTACTTTAAGGTGTTTAAAATACAAAAATAATTCTCTATGAATGTATTGCCTGCCACTATGCAAGTGCACCCATGTGATGCAATCCCCGTGGAGGTCAGAAGAGGGCATCAGATTTCCCTGGAACTAAACTTATGGATAGTTTTTAGCCACCATTGGGTACAGGAAATTGAAGCAAGGTTTTCTGCAAAAGCAGCCCTTGCTCTCTTAAGCTCTTAACGATTTCTCCAGCCCCTACCAAATCTCTATTTTTATAGTGTGGTCAATACTAAGAATATGAATGAATGGACTGAATATGAATTTCATGGCTATTTGTGGATCACATTAGAGGGAGATGCTTCAAAAATAATCTATGAAATATTTCAGAAAATACAATTTTTGGAACTATTCAGTCCTTATTGACCCTATGGGAGACATTCCCATTCAAGCCACCACATAAAGGTACCACTAAATAGACTCAGTGCCATATATATATATATATATATATATATATATATATATATATATATATATTGTGTGTGTGCATGCGTGTATATATAGTTATATATGTATAAGCATATTTATAAATGCATGTAATCTGTGGATATATAAGGATAAGTAATCAAGGTAGAGGATAAGAAATTGAAAGAGAGTGGGGCAAATAGAGAGAGAGAGAGAGAGTGGGGCAGGGAACTGAATGGGTAGAAGTGATGTGAATACAGTACTCGTGTATAAAATTCTCAAAGAAAAGGAAAGCTCTCACAGCAGTACTCAGTGGCTTGTATTTCATTTTATCCCAAATCCAATTAGACTGACAACAATGATTAGACATCCCAATGTATTAAATTTACATTATTAATTTATTATTATTTATTGTTTATTATTTGTTGTTTCTTTCAGTATATCGAAAACACCATGTTTATGTCCCCTAAAACAGTTTCAGTACCTCAGAATATATTTTCTTATTCCTAAAACTCCGCATGTGGCGTAAGAAAATGGTTTTTAAAATTTGATAATATATAAAAGTTAAAAACAAATATTCGGCAAAGATATGACAGCAATGAGAAAAGAGGGAGGACATGAAAGAGTAAGAAAATGGAGAGCAGGGAGGATGAAAAGAGGAAATCAGAAAGGAAGGAAGAGAGGAGATGGAGGGAGATAATGAGAGCTGGAGGAACGCATGAGGCAGGGAAGGAGGAAGAGAGGAAGAAGAGGTGCCGAAGGGAAAGTAAGGAGGTCAGTGATAAATACTCATTCTACGACTGTGATGTCATCTATGCTCTGGGTACCTCCACCTGGATACCGGAATCTGCAGGAGGAGTATCCTTAACTGAATAACATGTACTCAAAAACATATAAACTGTAAATGATAAATGTTTATAATAATTTTTTAAATGTTCTAAAAGTTAAGCTATGCCTACAGCAGACATTATTTCTCCCATGAGTTGCAGGTCAGTCTGCACTCATTTAAAACTTGACTCGGGCAGGCCATAAGAACTTTCTTCTAAGCTCACATAGGTGGTTTTTAACAAGTTCTCAATTCCTTAGTAAGTAGACTTACTACAGGTTTGCTTATACCAGGAAAAGCAGATTTCCACTAATTATTTAATCACACAAGTCAAAAGCAAGGCAGGAGTCACAGTGATTGTTACAATTCAGAAATCGAATACTATCATTTCTGTCATACTTTAGTAACTACTCAGACTAATCATAATATTACGATATTACAGAACACAATCAAAAGAAATGAATCAAGATAAGGGAATTATGGGAACAATACTGGGGGCTGGGTACCATAATTCAGTCTCTACTTTTCAATGACTCTTCCCAGTCAGAGCTACCATTTCCCACAGTAAATGAATCCCATTATCACATGAGCTCAATATTCAGAATCACATCATTTGTGTCAGGTCTACGTGCAAATGTGGCTTTAAAGTGTTCAACCCATAAATACTGGAAATCTAGAAATGACCACACACATCTGCAAAATATACCTAATAGCAAAATAAGTTTAGGATTTTCTTCAAGAATGTTTCTATTCTGAATGGGTGGGTTAAGGAGGAATAGAAAAATCAGTCATGTATAGCACTTTTGGTTTCTGTTTATATATATATATATATATATATATATATATATATGTATGTATATATATATAAATTATGTGTGTTAATAATTATGATTTTATGTATGTGTTTACATGCACGATGTACGTGTGTTGACGCTCATGTCAGTATGCATGGCTGGAGGGCAGAAGACAACTCTATGGAACAAGCTCTCACTTTCCTCCTTCACATGGGTTATACAGATGGAACTCAGATCATCAGGCTTATATAACATGCACTCTGCTCCTCTGAGTCATCTTGGTTGTCCCTAAGGGAAATTTTGAAATTCAATCCGAAAGAGGTTGCATTCCTTAGAACTGAATTCTGCTTCAGCCAAGATTTATCCTCATGTCGTTTCTTTTTGTTTCAACAATATGAAACAAAAGTTTGAACTTTTTAAAAAAGAAATTTGTTTGACTCAGTGCTATGAAGAATCATAATTGATCTTCTCTTCTGTGATTTTCAAAAAATTTTATAATCATACTTAACTATTGGACTATGTGTTTTTTTCTTTTTTGTCTGCACATTTGGACAAATGTTTCCTATATACTCCAAATATCTGTTGAAAGAGTTCCATATCTACGTGAAACATGTAAGTAATCTAAGGAAAACTATGGACTGTACCTGTAAGAGTAATAAAGCATAACCTGTAAAATCGAACGTATAAATTGACATTGTATTTGGTAGATTGCATTAGCCCCAAAGTATCAAGTTTTATATTCACTATAATTTATTTAACATTACTAATATCTTTTATTACCATACTTTAAGATGCGCACACATTTCTGTCTTTTATCTCTATATCAATTATTTCAAAATTACATGATGAGAAGAATAACCTTTCTTATTTGTAAAATAACATGTTGTATGTTGATCTCTTGGTTTGGACCTCTTTCTACACATATGTACACCTCATCTCCATGTTCCTCCTACCTTTAAGTTATATACGTGTAAACTTATGCTTCTTTCTTTAGATACAATTCTTAAAAAATTATTTCCCTGAGATTCCAGTGTATGGAATATTACAAAATATGTGCATCAAAAGAATTTCTAAGAAATGCTCTTAAGGCTTTGCATTGTTTTAGTCAAACCAGTTTACAATGGTGTTTTATTTGCCACATTAAAATGAAACTTTTATAATTAGAAAATTAAAGTAAAATGTAGGAAGATTATATTAGTAACTTTTCTGTTATTGTGATAAAAATGGCAAGCAACGTATAAAAAGAAGAGTTTATTCATTTACAGCCCATCATGATGGCAGGAAAGGCATAGCACGAAGCAGCCGGAGCAGAAGGCTGAGCACCATATCCTTAAGAAAGTTCAGGAATCAGAGAGAAACCGGAAGTGAGATAAAACAATGAACTCCGGTGATGTGCTTCTGCTTCCTCTTCTGGATCACACCTCCTAAAGGTTTCATGACACTCCCAAAGAGTGCCATCAACTGACCAAATCTAAATACTTGGAGCCTATTGGGGACATTTTCATTCAAACTACCAAAATGACCATCATGAAATGTTTCCTTTTATTTTGTTATAATAATATTTTTAATACTCAGGTTGCTTAAGTGGTTCTTCAAATTATCTAAACTGACCGTTCTTTTACTTGGTTGCTTGTGTCTAATTTTATGTTTTATTAGTTTTTGAAATTTACATTCTATATAGTTTGATGTATTTAGATCCCCTTTTTATCTGAACCTCCTTCCACTGACCTCCCTCACGCTCAATTTAATATGCTTTTATGTGTGTGTGTGTGTGTGTGTGTGCATGTGTGTGCATAAAACTTGGTCTATAGAGTCTGATTTGTGTCCGCAAATGTCTGCCACTGTGGATCTATCCACTGGACCCATCAAGATTCCCATCCATATAAGTCATATTTTTCCGCTCTCCTAGAAGCCATCACCATCAATTGCCAAAAAAGTTCCTTAGGTTGGATTGGAATTTCTTACCCGTTTCCCCATGTCTATCCTGGGGCATTGTCTGATTGGAGCTTGCATAGGACTTGTGCTTGCTGTCACCATTGCTGTGTGTTCATATGATTGGTTGACTAGCTACCTAGAATATTTTGTTTTCTTGTGATCATCACCTCCCTCTGTCTCTTACAATCTTTCTGCTTCCTCTTCCACAATGATCCCTGAGCCTTGGGACGCATAGGTTTGAAACAGGTGTCCTGATAGAGATAAGCACATTGTTGCACCTTGTTCTCTGCACATTGGCAAATAGTCAGTTTCTGTGTTAGCCTATGCTAGAAATGACCTCGTTGCTTCCTTCCTGAAGACAAGTTCTCATGGTATCAGAGGATTCTATCTAAGTTGCCAAGGGAGAGAACAAATCAATGGGTGTACTCAGCTGTGAAGTCTAATAAATAACAATGGCTGTCACAGCAAACTATCAGTATTGGTGTATCAGTGTTACTTTTAAATTGGGAGAAATCAACAGCTGTCTAATTGGATTTAAAGATATACCTAACGGGATGAAATTCATATATGGTAATGTAACGTAGCCAAATAAAAATGAAAAGGCCATAGATCTGAGTGAAAAAATTCTTTTTGCCACATAGCTAGACCAATGAATTTCTTACTATATACTAAATCTACATCTTCTATTTACAGACAAGTGTACCATTCACTCCTCATGAAAGAAGCCTCTTTTTGCAACATATAGAGGCTATATCAGAGTTCCAGAACAGGTCAAATACAGAGAAGAAATACATATGAGATAATTAGCCTTAAGTGACATATCTTCAATGTAATCTCTACCCATGGGATGAATGCACCTCTCAACTGTCACCAGAACCTTCTTTATAAGGCGATTGTTTGTTTCAGGATAGAGTCTAATTCTGTAGCACCAGCTAGCCTGGAACTCATGTAGAATATCCCAGGCTGTCCTTGATCTCACAGGAATCTGCCTGCCTCTGCCCACTAGTATTGGGATTAACAGCTACTAAAGTGATATTTCTTTCCATGTTGCTTGCAATGTTAGAAATGGAGAATATTATGATTGTTATATTTACATACTTTGAATAAAAATGTTTGTGAAAAACTTGATCAAACAAGACTTCTTTGCTATTTAACCAGCAAATAAGCTATTGATTTAATTATTTGCAAATGACAAAGTTTATCAAAATTCTGTATACATTAAATGTGATGAAATTTCAATAATGCAATGAAGGAAAGAAATACAATTTTAATTAGAGATAAATTCAGTTTTAATGTAAATTTCTGTGTTGAATTTGCTAAATTCTCCTTGCCTTTATGTTAAATATGCATAATTTCTCATAACACAGTGAGGGTAAGTTAAATAAATATATCATATTAAAATTAGCTCTCAAAAATTATATTATTTTAAGTATAATGACAAAGCAAGTGTATTGTGTTTTCTGTTGCTGTTTTTAAAAAATAAATGTAAATAGTAGTAAACATCCTAAATTTTATCGCAATGTTAGTAGTATGCATGAATTCTGTCAATAAAATAATTATCCTAGAGTACAAAGAATAAACCATGAAAATCCTATGATTTCTGGAGAAACTGATAAGCAATTTAATCATTTAGTTAGGGGCTTTGTTGAGAATATATGATGATGAATTTGTTCTTGACACATTTTAGATATTAACAAATATCCAATATAACTGTTCATATATCCACAGTGATAGCTTACAGCAATCAGTGAATACAAACCTATTTCATTCTTGAAATACATATGAAATAAAAATAGGACTAATTAAGGACATTTAATACAGGGTAGAATTAAGTATAATGTCCACAGAGGTGAAGTCAATATGTGCAAGAAAATGAAAAGCACAGCTTCAAAAAAGTGAGGGAATTATAGGTTTATTTAACTCTCAAAGTTTGATATGATGTTTGTTGTCATAGGAAAGTATTGCCAAGGACATAGGGAAGAAATTTTAATTTTGAAAATGCAACATAATTAAATGTTTGAATGATTTTTTTTTCATGTGTCTGGTACATTTCTATAAAATAAAATTCTGAACATATTTAGAAAGTGGTCATGTACATTACAATTTATGAAAACAGATAATCATTATTTTGTTGCCCCAAGCACATGAATCTCCCAATATCAATATTTAGGAATATAACTAAAGATAACTAATTGCACTATAAACCTTAGAAGACAAGACTAAAACATGTAGGAATATTGCAATAATCTTGAGTGTTTTAAATATGTATTTATAGCCTCTAATATAGTATATTAACTCATACTTTTCAAGACCTGATAGTTATTAAGGAAATTAAATATGAAAGAATAGAAGCAGCAAGAATGTAGTATTGAGAGAGATGCAAACAATATCAGACTTCAGTCATCTGCATATCACATCCTCTCTAGGGAAATGCTACATACAAAGCAGGTGCTCATAACAGGACATTAATTAAAGCCAGAGTCTTTGAAAGAAAGACCATCCCTTTAGCCACGAGGCCCCTGTCGGATGTCAGGGAACATGCACATAGGCGATAATTCAGACAGGGCTTCAAATATTTATAAGGTAGTGGAACAATGGATAATGAAATCAGACATAATGTGGAAAAGTTTTTCACTTATTTCAAACCCTTATTTTGATTATAAATTTGTATTAAACCTAACTTTCTCTGTGAAAGTATTACTTTCCATAGAACTGATATTTCAGTTAGACTATTGATATATATTCAGTACAGTTTGAAAAAAATTACAATGAAATTCATCTATGTCATTTTCCTAGTGCTATTTTTCTATATTCTTCTCATGAAAACTGTAGAGTTCTCATGTTTGTCATTGTCTCCTCAATGTAGAGAATTGCAAATAAACTTTAAAAATAACTTTGGCATTGTTAGTTACCTAACGTGAAAGTATTTTTAAAATAAATTTTCCTTTATTAGAATATTTTAAATTAAATCACCTAAAAGGCTTAAAGTTACAATCATAGATAGATAGATACATAAAGTAGTCTCACATACTATATACTAACAAGGTATAAAGCAAGACAGAATGAAAAATCTTTGTAATAAATATCAGAGGCTATAGTACCTAACACAGAAACACATATACTTTCCAGGAAAAGGGTAACCAATTATCTGTTTTTTTACTATTCCATAAAATCAGGAACTGCTGATCAAAAGTGATGTTCTCATAGTCTTGAGGAACTATTCTCAGAGAAAATGCAAGTTAAATCAGGTTGAGTGAATGCTTTATTCTAATTAATATGAGATAAAATTTTTGAGAAGGAAAGTTAATCATTAAATATAAGCTCTTTTTAAGGTTTCTTGAAAACCTTTCTGTGCTACCCAAGTTGTGATTGTCATTGTACACTTAAAAAGTATATTAACTGACTATAATAAAGAAAAATTTAGATGAGCATGAAATATGTCATCTGTTAACTGAATTGATACTATCATCTTTGGATATATTCACCACAAACATGCTCTTTAAACATACTCTTGGCATCAAAACTACACACTTCCAATAAGTTGCCAATTGTTAACGTTGATTGGAGTGGGAGAATTTTTCCAACTGTGATGTTCTTCAAAAAATCTGACACAAACCAATGACATAAATATTGACAAATGATTACAGATCTATACATTTGTTTTTTTACTACCATTAAACACAAGAAGAAACAAAATTGTTGAAGCTTTACATTTCTTCTGTTATTTTATGTATTCTAAGCTAGTTGACTATATTATCATGTAGAAATTTGAAAAAAATTTGAAGTAGGTTGTAAAATACATATTGTTTAATAAAAGAGTGATGTAACTGCTAATCTAAGTTGACAACTGAATTGGAAAGATGTACAGAATAGGCTTAAACGTGTGTCTATGAGACTGTATTGAAAGGTGATTGGCATCTGGGACAACAAACTGAAGGGGAATATGGGCGGCAGGCTATAGGGTTAGGAGCCGAGTTGAGTAATTAGAAGAAAGAAAGGAAAAGCTTACATAAGAACACTAATTATGGAACTTAAGCTGGTGCATTTATGATATTATTAAACTCAAATATCAATACTAGAGAATTCTTCTGTGCTGTCAACATCAGACTGGAGCCATATTATGGATCCCTCTTGTGCTGAGATTCAAGCTTCTTTACATAGCTACTGCTTTCTCAACTTTGCAAGATAAAGACAGCCATTTGGAAACTATTCCACTTACAATCATCTAACTCAGTAAAATAAAAATACCCTACATCTGCTTACATACACACACACACACACACACACACACACACACACACACACACCAAAGAGAAAGAGAAAGACACAGAGAGACAGAGCCCCACAAATTTGACTATTTCTCTTCTTCTAGAAAATCCTCAACAGTAATAGCTATCAATCAATATTACTTATCATGAAAACAATTAACCAAATTCTTGTATAGTGTAAATAACCTTTTTAAATTAAAATTTTGAAACTAGTACAAGTCAGAGGCATGTTACCTTTAGATTATATGAATGACAGTAAATTCATTTCAGTTCAAAGGAATGAATACCTGAAAAACTGTACTAAGTAATAAATTATTGAATTTGTTTTAAGTTTTGAGATAAACCTGAAATATTTTTTGTTAGGAATATACTTTTAAGTCTGTCTTGTGACTGTAGACATGGCCCAGCAGTTAAGAGCACTGGCTGCTCCTGCAGAGGACCGAGATTCCTTTACAAACAACCAAATGGGGCTAACAACCATTCTTAACTCCTTTCCAGGGCCTCCAGTACCATCGTGGGCATTGCACAACACAGGTGCATTTACACACATATATTTGAAATAAAAACAATTTTAAAAATTACAAAAAAACCTCTCAGTTTTACTGCTTTCAGAGACATTGAATGAAGACTCATTGTGACTTGCCCATAGACATGTGTCTATGAGGTATATTTCAATGCTTAGAAAACTGTTGTTCAGGTATCAAGGATGGCCTAAGATAAAGAATTCCGTCCCTATGAGGAATGTCTTAATTTTTCTAGTTAATCATTTCAAAACGTACTCTAGGTTAGTGACTGAAGAATGGTAAGTACATTGTCAAACTCTGGTAATTTTGATACAATAGAAATTCTGTTAAAGTTTAAATGATATTTGAAATTCATTTGACTAAAACAACTGTAGCAAATAATTCATGGATTTGTCATATCAACACACTTAAAATTATTGAAAATTTAGTATTTCACACATAACATCCTGATCACATTTAGACTTCTCCTACCTGTATCCTCCCCATAGTCCTCCCTATCATATATGATAAGGCCTCTCAAGTCAAGTTAGTGGCTCCAGACGTCTCTCAGTGTTAGCCCATCCACTGGAATCTGGTCAATCTAAAAAGTTTCACTCCCTTGAAGGAGACCAGTTCTCCCTCACCTAGAAGGTATCAGTTGCCAGCAGTTCCTCAACTAAGGTTAGGACTTATTATTTCCCACTTATGCTGGGTTTTAGTCTGCTTTGAGTTTGTGTGGGTCTGTGCAAGCTGGTCAAATTGTTTTAAGTTCACATGAGGAAATTCCAAGCCACCTGGAAAACTCTGTTTCCTTGTGGTCATCTACCACCCCTAAGTCTTACAGCCTTTCTGTTCAGTCTTTCTCAATGGTAGCTGAGTCCTGTGTGACAGAGGTTCACTATAGGAGACCTATCCAGGAACGCAGTTCTTATACTTTCAAGATTTGTCTTTCTGTATTAATCATATTTTGTTTCATGAGGAAGCTTTACTGGTGAGAATTGAGTTGACAGATGCATTAATATTTTCTTAGCCCCACATTCCACTATGTTCCCTAAGCCTTATGGTTTTGTTATAGGCTACCACGTTGCGTTTCTCATTCTAAAGAACATTTAATTGTATCATTTTCATAAATTATAAGTGAAAAGCTTATTATATTTTTACTGAATAAACACATCAATTTTAGCACCACTCTGATATATGTGTGAACATCAGCAACCCCAAATACATCTCCTTCTGCCCCTGCTTAGCCATCATCCCATTTAAAAGAAACACTCACCTTTCATCATCAAAGATACCTTGTTCATTTTGAACTAAAAATAAGTTAAATTTGACATTTTGAATTGTGCTCACCCTTCCGCTGCTAAACATTACATTGTAAGAGTCATGATTAGCTAAATATTAATGGCCTCAACTCCACAATCAAAGGCCACAGGCTGGTAGAATGGATTAAGAAAGAAAATCCATCTTTTTGTTGTCTTCAAGAAACTCACTGCATCTTCAAAATAAGACACACCCTTAGGGTGAAAGAATGGAAAAAAAAATTTCCTAGCAAATGGCACGTAGAAGAAAGCAGGAGCTCCAATTCAAATATCCAACACAATAGACTTAAAATTAAAAACTAATCAGAAAAGATGAAGATGTCCACTTCATTCTAATAAAAGGAAAAAGAAGATAGTACAATCATGAACATATATGCATTAAACTTGTTTTCATCAAAAGTCACAGTATTATAATACTTTAAATCACAGATTAACAGCTTCACTGTAGTAGTGTGTGCCTTCAGTATCCCAGTATCTCCAATTGACAGGTAAACTTGATAAAGATTAAATAGAAAAATATCTTATTTAAATGACATCATACATCAAATGGACGTGACAGACAATTACTGAATATTCTACCCAAGAACCAAATAATATACTTCCTATTCAGCAGTCCATACATGTTTCTCTAGAATTGACCATATACTAGAACACAAAACAAACATCAATAAATACAAAAGAAAATGAAATATTTCCATATATTCTATCAGGTCTCAGTGCTATTAAGCTTATAGTCAACAAAAAAGAAGCCCTAGAAACTACATGAACTCATTGAGATTAAATAACACATTCCTGAAGGACGAATGGGTCAAAGAAGAAATTTGAAAGAAATGTAAGTATTCCTAGAACTAATGACAATGACAATAAAATAAAATAAAACTTCTGGGATACTTTATACACTGTTGAATGTTTTTATTAAGTTTTTGTATATTTCAAACAACAATTCTTCATGAAATTTGGACCCTCTCCTCCATCTATGCATCCCAAGCTCCAATGTGACCTCATGTGTTCTACCATACATGTTAAGTCCTATCCAGTCAAGTATTTGTACCCAAATGTCCTTTGGTACAAATTCATCCACTGGAGTCTAGTCAGCCTATCTAGAGATCATAAGTTAGGCTTATTCTCACTCATACAGTAGTAATAATCTCTAGTAGTTTTCGGACTAGAGCAGGCCTTCCACCCATTCTCTTGCTCCACTCTGGCCCTTGTCTGACTGTGTTGGCATGGGTCCTGTGTTCAATGTCATCATTTCCACAAGTTCACATATGTAAGCTTTCAGTGACCAGAAAGCTTCTGCTTCCCTATGTTCATGTATTTTGCCCTGGATTTTATGACCTTTCTGTTCATGGGTAGGAGAAGTTAATTTAGGAATACCTTCCAGTCTCTTATTCTTTTAAACTTGCTAGTTGTGTCCTTTTTTGTACATTGCATTCTATTCTATAAGGAAGATTCACTGGTGAGAGTTGAAAGATGTTCTAGTATTCTCTGTAGCACTTATCTGCTATATTCCATGATCATTATAGGTTTTACTGTCACCTAGGACTGGACATCTTTCAGACTTACATTTTCTGTGTCTGACCAGCTGTGAGATTCTACAGTAGCCTCCATCTGTGGCAAAAAGAAGCATTTTTGATGAATTGTGTACTGTATATCTGTGTGTAAATATAAGAATACAAATTTAGGGTATGGTAAGAAATTTCATTTCTCTAGAGCTGTGAGGGAGGATCCATGACCTCTCCAGCAAGTGCTTTGAGTGTGTTTACAGGGCCACCCATGAGTTCACTCCCATTGAGAACACTTTATGTCCAATTAGATAGTTATTGATCACCCCAAGATAACATTGTCACTACTGCACCAGTAGAGGTAATTTGTTGTGTCAGTCATTACAATTTTTAGACTTTAGGGCTAGACTGGACCAGTGATTATTTTACTCCTTTAGGAGCTTTCATATTATCGTCTAGAACCGTGAGAACTAAACTTCAGATACAAGTCTTCCATGTCAGTTCCTGTTGCATTGCTCCAAGTCTTATATCTAAGTATGTGCTGTCTTTAGCAGTAGGGTCACATCTTCCAGTTCTCCTACTCAGTGGATTTTCTGTTTCCTTCTTTAGTAGTTTCCTTTGATGCACAAAAGCATTGTAGCTAAATAATGACCCACTTATTGATTGTTGGCCTTAACACTTGAACAGCTGATGTCCTTTTTAGAATGTCCTTTACTACAATCTTTGAGGGTACTGACTATGTTTTCTTCTAGCAGTTTCAGAGTTCATGTTTTCTATTGAGGTCTTTGATCTAGTTGGAGTTCACTTTTGTGCAAAGTGAAAGATAAGAGTCCAATGTCATTCTTCTACAAGTAGAGACCCAGCTTTGCCAGCACCATTTGTGGAAGATGCTATCTTTTCTCCATTGTGGATTCTTGACACCTTTGTCAAAGAAATATCAGGTGGCTGAAATTGCATGTAGTCATGTTTGGGTCTTCTATTATGTTCCATTGATCTACATACCAATTTTTGTGACAGTACCACGATGCTTTTATGACTAAATCTCTGAAATATAATCTGAGATCTGGTATAGTGATCCCCCGTGATGTTCTTTTAGCCCAAAACTGCTTTGGCTATCCGGTATGTTTCATGATTCCATATGGACGTTAGGAATTTTTTTCTAGCTCTGTGTTAAATGTCATGGGTTTTGGTAGGCATTGCATTGAATATTTAGATTGCTTTTGTAAAATGGTCATTTTCACAATATTGATTCTTCCAGTTTATGAACATGGTGTCTTCCTCTACATCTTTTTTTAACTATTTGAAAGTTTCATTGTATCGATTTTTAATGTCTTTAGGTAGGTTTTTGTCCATAATATTTTTTGAGATTATTATGAATAGGTTTACTTCAACACTCTTTCTGATTGCTGATTATTTTTATATAGAAAGCTCCTGATTTATTTAAGTTAATTTTGTATCCTGCCATTTTACCATTTTACTAAAAGTGTTAATGATTTCTCACAGTTTTCTGGTGTAATTGTTGGAAGCTCTTACATATAATTTCACATCATCTGTGAACAGAGCTAAGTTGATCACTTCTTTTCCAACTAATACTTCTTTGATTTTCTTCTCTTGTCTTATTGCTCTTGCAAGAATTTCGAGTATTGCATTGAAAATGAGTGGAGATTGTGGACAGCCCTCCCTGATTCCTGAATGTAATGGGAATGCTTCCAGTGTTTCTCCATTTAGAATGATGCTTGCTATCGGTTTGTTGCATATAACTTTAATTATGTTGAGGTAAGTTACCTGAAGACCAATTCCCTCTAGGACTTCTAACATGACTACATGTTGGATTTGGTCAATTGCCTTTTCTGCATCTATCAAGAAGTCCATGTGGTTTTTGTATTTAAAGCTGTTTATATGTTTTATTACATTTTTTAACTTCATATATTGAGCCATCCCTGAATCTCTGGAATAAAGGATACTGGATTAAGGTGTTTTTTTTTATGTTTGTATGTATGATGTTTATATTTTGTTTAGTGTCTTTGCATCAATATTTATTAGCAATATAGGCCTATAGTTTTCTTTTGTGTTGTTGTGTCTACACTTAGTTTTGGTATTAGAGTGATACTGACTTCAAACAAGGGATTGGAAGTTCTCCATCTGTTTTTACCTTTTTAAATAATTTAAGCAGTATTTGTTGTAGATCTTCTTTGAATGTCTGGTAGAATTTTGCTGTGAATCCACTGTATTACTGTTTCAATTTCCTTATTTGTTGTGGGCCTTGTTTGCTTAAGCTGTCAGTCTCTTCTTGGTTTAACTTTGGTGATGATCACAAGTTTAGAAATTAATCTATTTCTTTTAGATTTTTCTAATTTCATGGCATATAGATTTTTGAAGTATTCACTTACAATACTCTGGATTGTATGTGTGTGTGTGTGTGTGTATCTGTTGTAATGTCTACCTTTTCACCTCTGATTTTGTTGATTCAGATTTGCTGCCTTTCTTTTGGTTAACTGGGATAGAGAACTGTCTTCCTTCTTTAACCTTACAAAGAATCAGCTCTTAGGTAGAACTATTTTTATATTATTTTCTTTGTTTCAATTTTATTAATTTCATGTCTGATTTTTTATTTTTTCTCATCTACTGTTTGGGGTTGATTTGCTCTTGGCTTTCCAGAATCTTGAGTTGTACTGTTAAATCATTTACATGAGTTCTTTCTAATTTTTAAATGTAGGCATTAAGAACTATAAAGTCCTCTCTTAGGACTGCTTTTAAGGTGTCCCATATATTTTGTCATGTTGTATTCTCTTTCTCATTTTCTTCCAAGAATACTTTTATTTCTTCCTTAATTTCTTCTTAGACCCATTCAGGAGTGAGTTGTTTAATCTCCATGACTGCATGTAATTACTTGAGCTTCTTTTACACTTGATTATAAGCTTTATTGCTTTATTGATTGACTGATTGATTGATTGATTGCATGGAATTATTTCAATTATTTTGTATTTGGTGAGAATTGTTTTGTGTCCCAGAATGTGGCCAATTTAGAAAAACTAGCATGTGCTGCTGAGTAGAAAGTGTATTCTTTTGTACTTGGAAGGAATATTCTGTAAATGTATGTTAGATCCATTTAGTGTAAGATTTCATTTAATTCAGATTTCTTTCTTTGTATTCTTGTCCAATTGACCTATCTATTGAAGATAGTGGCATTTTGAAGTTATGCTCTAGACTGTTTTGGGGTTAATCTGTGTTTATAGTCTTGGAGTACTGTTTTTATGAAATTGGGTGCTTGAGAGTTTGGTGCATATATGTATGTGACTATTTGTGACTATACTACATATATGTATGTAGTATCCTCTTAATTGATTGAGCCTTTAATTAAAATGAATTGATCCTCTTTAACTCTTCTAATTAGTTTTAAATTCAAATCTGTTTTGTTAGATATTTGAATTACAATATTTGCTTGCTTCTTGGTACCATTTGCTTGAACTGTTTTTACATTCTTTCACCCTATGGTAGTATCTATCCTTTAAGGTGAGTTGAATTTCCTGATGACAACAGAAAGATGAGTTTTCTTTCTTGACCAACTCAACTAGCCTGTCTCTTTTGACAGGGGAGTTATGGTCATTGCTATTTAGGGTTATTATTGAAAGGTGTGCATTGGGTACTGTCATTTTAATTTCTTTGTGTTTTCAGTCCTATTTTGTTTTCCTGTTATTGTATCTTTCTTTGTTTTCTTTCTGTTGCCTTTTGAGTATATTCATTCCTTTCTTGATTACTTTGTACAACTTCCAATATCCTCTTGTGGCATGGTTTAGTGGAAATTAATTCTTTCAGTTTATTCATACCATGAAAAAATTTCTGTTCATTCCCTATCAACAATGTTAGATAGTTGAATAAAGTATCTGGTGTTGGCATCCATGTTCATTTAGAGATGGGAACAGTTTTCTCCAGGCTCTTCTGCCTTTCATAGTTTGCATTGAAAAATCAGCCATATTTTGGTGTGTTTCCTTTATATGTAACTTGTAGTATTTCTTTAGCAGTTTTCAGTTCTATTTCTTTGTTATGTATATGTAATGTTTTTACTTTGATATGCCATAGAGATTTCTTGTTAGAACTGGTGTTCTATTTGCTTCTTGTGTCTCTGGATAAGTCTTTCCTTAGTTTAGGGCAGTTTTCTTCTGTAATTCTGATATCAATGCTATTGGCCTGAGATTCTTCTTCTTGTATGCCTATAATTTGTAGATTTACTATTTTCCTGTTATCCATCAAGTCCTGAGTATTCCATTCCTGTGGCATTTTTTTACATAGTCTTTGCTTACATGCTCACAGAGTACAAATCTTCCATTTTGTCATCCAGTCTTGATATTCTGTTTTCCATTTCATTCACTCTGCTTGTGAGGCTTTCTGCTGTTGAGTTTTCAATATCATGTTCAATTCCTTTTGGGTTTTCTTCACTATTTCTCTCTTTTGTGAATTCAATTTTTAAATCATGAATTGTTTTTAATATTTCATTAAACCACATATTTGTATATTCTTTACCTTCCTTCACAGGCTTATGCCTTTATTCTTTGAGTTGTTTCTCTGTGTTTTAAGTTCCTTGATCATGTTTATGATTGTTCTTATAACGTCTGCAGCCTTGCTTTCCTCAGGGTGGTTTTCATTGTATTGTACTTCTGTTGGACTAGTGAGTTTTGTTGGGAACATATTCTTACAGTTTTTTCATATTATTTGTGTTTCTTTGCTGTTGTCTGGGCATCTGGATATTCTTTGTTGGTTATGTTCCTCGTGGGAACGTTTACTTTGTTTTGGTTTAATTTAGTTTTGGTTTTGTTTATACTGTTTATTTTGCTTGATTCCTTTTCATTTAGGAATAGAAAATAAATTGGTATGTGATTAAAGTTCTTGCAGAAAGTTAGACTGCTGTGGATGATTGGTATGACAGGGTAATGGGTAGGTTGTTCAAGTTAATAGGAGAGCTGGTCTGTGTCAGATAGATCAAAAGCTAGTGGAGTCTATGCTAGGAAATTTAGCTAGTCTGGGTAAGGAAGCTATTCCAGAGATCTGGAGGAGTGGGTGGGAAGGAAACGGAGCCAGGTTGGGAGCAGAGTTAGCAGGGGACAAGGTGGGGGTGGGCCAGGGGACTGCAATATAAAAGCAGTGGATGGGATCTGACTTGCCAGACTCCTAGGTTATAAGGTCTATCCAGCTGATCAGGAATCCAGGAAGATGGAGGTGTAAGAAATGACTTAGGGATCAATGGTGGACTGTACAGCTAGTCTGGGTTAGGAAGATAGTCCAGAGATCTGGCAGGATGGGAGGAAATGGAGCTCAGATGGGGGCAGGGCTGACAGGGGAAAGCCAGTTTTCTTCTTTATGTTTAATTTTTTTCTTCTTGATTTTACTTAATTTGTTTTGTTATTTTTATTTAATTTCATGAATGTTCTACAATCTATTTTGATTTTATTTAAAAATGCCCTCCCATATCCCTAGCCATCCTTACTATTCTCTCACCAAATTTTGTACTCTAATATATATTATATATGAATAACATATATTAAAATATATTAATAATCCAACATATAATAGTATTTATGACCCTAAGTAACCTTTACTGTGGGTTCATTAGCCTTCTGTCTTAAAAAATGTTTTTTTTTTAATTTTATTTTAAGCTCATTCAAAGTATCTTACTCCCAAAGTATTTGCTAAACTTTATGGAGTCTTTCCATCTTAGCATTGTGGACACTGTCATATTGTCTTAACATGCAGTTGCCTTTGCCAACTGCAACCTGCTTTGTCACAACTAGGGCATAGTCTGCTTCTGCCTCACCTCTCACTACTAATATAAGTATGAACACATAATTCATAACCAGGTATCACATACACAGTGATTTGCAATTTGCAAACCTTTACAGTAATTATTTTGTCCATTGATGTTTACATGTAATCCTGCCTGAAAATTCAAGCTGTAGTCAATCTTAAGAATCCAAAGAATTATAACATGATGACATTTTAAGCAAAACATCAGCAATGTCATTATATAGTATGTCGTTGTTTAGAGGCCTGTTGTCACTGCCATCCATGAGTAGAACTCCTCTATGTTTTAATAATTAAATTGGAACTGCTGTTTGTTGATTTTGGATTTGTTTGCTTAACATACTGAATACAATATTAAGTTAGTGAAGGGCATATGGCATTTCTTCACTGAAACACAGCAAGTATGGCTTTTTCATGGTTTACAGACCTTCTTTTCAATCAGTTTTATAAGCTATGCGGGATGAGAGAATTCAAGACTTATAAATCATATACATTCAACAGTTACCTTTTGAAACAAGGTAAATACAGACTTGTAGATAATAAAGATACACAAAGATATAAAGCACTTCAAAATTCTATTCTAAATTTAGAAGCTTTATGTTGACTGACTCATTCTAATATTTTGTCTTTCTCTGGCAGTCTCACATTTTTTTCTGACATTATTTTTTTTAATATCTCCACAATGCCACAATTTCAGTTTTTACTGTTAATAAAAATTGGCATATGAAAATTTCCTAAAATTGTGACATACAGCATATAAATGTAACTAAGCACAGCAGTATTATATCTATTGAAAGCAGCCTTTCAATAGATATAGTTCTATTAACATGAAATATTATTTTGCATAATTTCCTCATATTTAAATTCTTCAGTTAAAATATAAAAATATGAGTGAAAATATTAGGGCTATACAAAAAATTAACTCTGTATAAATATCTAGAAATGGTCCAACAATGATAATTCTAAACAAAATATTTGCATTTGATAAAACTTAGAGAATTATTTTTTCTTTATTATAAAAGTAGAAATATATAACAAAATTGAAAAGTAGTTACCAAGAACAATTTTTGTATTATCTGTTTCAGCATATACAACAGATCAGTTTCCAGTCATGTGCAATTCCTAATGCATTATTGATCTTTTTTTTTTTTTTTTTCAGAGATCAGCCGTTTGGGGGAAAACAAGAAAAACACTAAAAGTGGAGCAAGCAGGTACAATGGCTGAACTAAAATTTTTGAAAGCAGTGACTTTTGACTAGAAAGCTCATGTACATTTTTCTCATGTAGCCTTATCAGTAGTCTGCTGTGTTTACTTAGATGCCACATGTGTTTTGCTGAAAATCTGATTATAATTGTAAGAAACTGAAGTGGAAAGAAGTGGTTAATGACTCTGTATTCCAGATTTTTTGAGCATCTTACTCTCCATGAAGTGAATTTATTGTGTCATGCTTGCCAAACTGGATTCCTCATATTGCTTTTCCACACATGACCCATTAGAAATTCAGTCATAAAAATTTTTCATGAAAAATGGAAGACTAAAGAAAATAATTAATATTTTAAAAAACTGAATTTTGAAATATGACTAATACCTTTATAGTTCAGGAAAATATTCACCAGTATCTTGGCTTATCATATTTTGGGAAGAATTGTTCTCAGTTTCCAAGGTAGTTGATAGTTCTGTTGTGTCAGTTTCTATCTGTCATGACCCTAAGACACTGGCATTTCCTTGATGAAATATTCCCAGAGTTTAACATAGGCTGTCTATGTCATTGTGGTCAGAGTTAATGAGCAACAGATGAACACTGGACTTTAATTTTGTGGGCTCCATTTGGCCTTAGGGATGCTGCTTGTGCCAGAGATTCTTATATATTCTCAGGGTTTCCACATCGTCTTTAATCTTTGCAAATTTACAGCCTGTATTTCTTCCCATATCCAGACCCTGACTTCAGGGCAAACATCAAATGAAGAACTATTAGCCTAACATAAACTTACAAAACAGCTCTGACAAATATGTAAGATTTAATCTATATAAGAAATTCCTTTTTCTACACTGTTTATTGTGGTTCTTTTTTTTTTTTTACCAGACCCTAAATAATAGAGGACATGTCCTTGAAAATTGGTTCTCTCCATTGATTATGGTTTGTACCGAAGTGTATTTGTGGTCTGATTAGTTTTAAAGACATTAATGACTCTTTCCAGCAGTAATTGCTTTAGGGTTTCTCTATGCCATGCACTGAGAACTATCACGTAAATTGTTTGTAGTTACCTGTAATCAAATACTACAAAAGTAAAGTCTTTATTTAGCTATGTACTTTCTGCCACAGAAGCCAATAATGAACGGATAATAATTTCTAAATATTCTAGAAACTTGAGAAAATAAACTAATGAGCTTAGTATTTCAAAATGTCAGCTCAAATTTGTGTGCAGGTAAGAAGCCAGCAATCTTTTATGACATCCTAAAATGGAGTTTATCTCTTCACTGAAATAACTGAGATTTATATAAATAAATGTAAGCTACATTTTAAAAGAAAATAAAGCATAATGTACATTAAATTTCTGACATTTTACTTGCCTTTTGCGAAAGTTAGGGCACTGATCTAGGAGAGAAAGGATTTTCAAATAACATGAACCCTTAGGAGCATGTTGTCCCGAAGTTTAGGGTTTTGAGCTCATATATTATTCTGAAAGGTTTTTGACATTAAAAACATATTTTCTTCCCATAAGAAATTTGTCTCCTGTTACTAAAATAACCCATGATACCTCCTATGAAGTATGTGATTCATAGAGAACTCAGACATCCCTTGATATATATCTCATCACTTCCTATTGTTTCAGAACTTTTAATCAGATTCAAGTTTTATCAGGTCAGAAAGGGCAAACCCAAAATTATGATGAATTAGGAAATATAACAGGTACCACAATGAAAGAAGTTTTGTCATTTTTCATTAACAAGTGTCTGGGGTGCATGTCTGCATATGAACATTATTAGTATTGGGGAAAAAAAAGAATGAGCATGTTCCTTCACTAGGATGAATTATTTCATATAATTGCACTAAACAGAAACTGTGGAATCAATCTATGATGAAGGGCTAAAAATAGGTCTAACACTGTGATTCAGAGATTAAAATGTAGGACCAATGATAGCTTAAATCAATGGAACTGAAATGGTATAAGTTCTTTACTCTTATAGAGGACAGTGTCCAAAGGCTGAACATCTTTGAATACTTCAGATAGATATATCATCTGAAATTTGTCATATATATCCCAGGTCAACACTAATTGAATCGTCTGACAAAGTACTGAGGATATTCTGTTCATCAACACTGTAACTTGGAGAAACTCAGAATGCTTAATAATCTTGGTTATATTATGTGTAAGCATAACCTAGATAGAGTAGCTGCACTATTCACTTTGTGATCTGTACAGAGCCAAGCATCTTTACAATTTAGAAGACAATGTTAGATAGATGATGGATGATAGATAGATAGATAAATAGATGATACATAGATGATACATAGATAGTGATATGCTGGTTCACTTTATAATCATGGAACTACTGCCAGTCCTATACTTCCAGTTCCCATTAGACTGTATTTTAATTTCTCCAAATGCTAAACAAAGTGTTTGTGAAATTACATGTTGAAGAGTACTGGCTTTGCTTGCAGATCATTCACACTACTGATCTTTCAGTTAGTGAGAACTGGACATGATTTCCAGTTTGAACCCACAAATACAGCATGGCCTTGGACTTTTCAGTTTTTGCTGATTTCTCTCAGTTCATATCTTTCATTCCAAAGCTGGCTTTCTCACTTTAGGCTTCACATCAAATAAGAAAGTAATGATCTTATTTAGAGACTGGTTTGTACATTTTATATTACCTGTGCTATAAACGTGTCTGTCCATATCCCATTTATTCTTATTTTCTGACATACTATTGTAAATGCCACTGTGTATAATCTTGGAATACAGTAATTATGAAACCGGTACTCTTCAATATCATTGTAAGGTTCAGATATGATAGTATTTAGTCACCCTGTCTAAGAAGACAATGCATTATTTCTTTCTCTGTTAATATCATAGCAAAATTAATTGTCCTCAGCTTTTAGGAACAAGGCTTTAAATGAATCAAGGCAAATCTTTTGAGGTAGAGCTGCTGAGTTTTCTGTTGTTACTGTTATTTAGCATGAAATGTCACTTGAGGAAAAATGACTAATAAAAAGCCTGGATCAATGATTATAGCTTCATACATAGTGATGTGAAAAGATCATATTCAGAAATACAGTTGAGCATTTTATGGAGTACTTAAAATACATAAGAATTTTCATATTTAAAATAAGTTGCATAAAGAAATAGATGAAGTATTTGCAATTGTGTGAGTTCTAAGGAAAATAAAACAGAGCTTAGCAAATACATACGTGGACGTATGCAACAGCGGAGGATTCATAATTCTCCATTATCTTTTGCTCATGTTCCTTAACACATGATTTCAGGCAAAAGCTTCTTCAACTATTAAATCAGGAATTGTTGGACTGGGAAATCAAGAGTGGATCTCTACTCCCAAGTAGTCATTCAATTTTTATTGGGTAGGCTAGTTTTCACGTGAATTGGAAATTCTTAAATTTATTTTCTGTTAGAAAATTTTGTAAGCTTAAGAAAATTCATTCTGACAACTTGAGTTTGATCCATGAGACTCACATACTTTAAGATACAACAGACTTTCAAAAGTTATTCTCTGATTTCCACACGTGTTGTGATACAGGTGTAGATACACACATACACACATATGCACACATACACACACACACACACACCTGCACAAGCACACACAATAAATGAATAGACATTTTTAAAGAAAGAAAATGAAATCTGATTATTCACAGACTAGAATTGTCCCCCAAAATTTTAAAGTACAATTATCGTAAAGCAGGACCTTGATGGGAATATATTTAATTTTCTCATCTCTTTCCCACTGAAGTCTTAGAAACGATTTCACAGACCTAACCATTTGAAATAAAGTCCAGTTGACTAAACTGCAATTCTAAAGCATATTGTCTCAATTAAGACAAGAGCCTAACAATTTTCAATAAACAGAAGAAATAGTAAAAATGTAATATGATCACCAGATCGTCTAGCATTTAATGGATACTAAAACCTTTTTAAATTTTATACCATCAAACACCCTTGGAAGAACAACATGTTTGTATGCACCGATTTAAAAGCAAACTGGCAGAGAGGACATTATTGGTTATTAAATGTAGACAAAATATGTGGTGAGTGAACCTATGTCAGTTGTAGGACTGCTGAAGAATACATTTGTGGAAGTAACAATGTTTAACCTTAGTTCATGGTAAACATTTTACATCATTATCTGTGACAAAATATGTTAATTACTAAAAATGTTAATTACCAAATTGCCCCTTTATAATTATCACGAAATCATTGATGCTCATTGAAATTTCAATTAGGATTGGGGGTCTTGGAGGTCACCTGAATAATCGGTTTAGATATTCTCCAAAGCCATGGTGATACAAAAATTTTAAATGAAACAGAAACATTTTAATTGGTTAAGTATGCATTATTCATTTTAAAAATGGCAATTAATACTTTACACAATTATATAATATATATATATATGTACATATAAACACAAAAATTTCTTGCTATATTTTCAGTCTAATAATGTTAGTATCTAGGGTGAATAAGCATTGTTACTAAAATATTCTTAAATTTTATGTCATTTTCTGTAACAACATACTACTATTTGCAAGTGTGTATTTTTGAAATACTGAATGATTTTGAATTTTCACCCCACAATTTTGTACAATGATTCAAGCTAGTAAAATTCTCTGTCCCACAGCTTACTCAACTGAACATTGAAAATATAACAATAATGACTATTATAATAGTCTGGTTTGGAACATGTTAGGATTAGTAACTGAAAATTTACTAGAATAGTTAAACTATAGATGTTAGAATTTTTGTTATGGACTTGATATTTTATCTACAAAATAATAGTATTATACGTATTTTAATTTAAGAATTGCAATTTTTTTTAGGGAACAATGAGACTACATGGCCTTCTTCATTAAGTTTTTTTTTAATTATTCTTATTTCAAATTATTCTTAAGACTATTGCTTCTGTTCGAAACAATAACAGCAACTTGAAAGATGTTCTATTTCTCAAAAGGTTATTATTTTTCTGCTTTTTGAAATTTTTGTGTGTATGTGTGTATTGCATGCATGTGTGCAAGTGCACCCCTGTTGTACAATGCTCAGAGAAGACAGAAGAGGGAGGTGGATTCCCTGGTATTGGAGTTGCTGAAAAGTTGTTAGTGTCCATTTGAGTGCTGAGACCAGTCTAGGTCTTCTACAAGATTAGCTAGTGCCTGTAGCCTCTGAATAATCTTTACAGTGCCTCAAAAAGATTATTGTGAGGATTTGCATTATTGCTTTTTACGAAGTGAAATAAAAAAAATGGTGGACAATGATAAATACTTAAAAACTTTTCTTAATTTTGTATCTTTGAAAGGAAAATAAATTAAATGTAGCTGACAACTCTCCTTCCCTTTGTAAAACTTATTCCAGCATATTGTGGTTAATGCCTATATACACCACAGTTAGTCTTCACTTATGCTTGCTTTTGGTATTCTAACGTCTACTTCTAAGGGACAATGGGAAAAATCTGCTTATTCTACAAGATGGGACCGAATGAGGTTAAAAATTATGCCTTGCCGTAGCTAAGTGGAGGGACTGCTACTACAGAAATGGTAAATTTAAAAGAAATAACGAAAACACACATAAGAGGAAAATATAGGGTCTTTAAGGTACTCTGACAAATCAAAATTACGAATCATGGGCAGAGACGAAGAAAAGGAAACCAAGTAAAAGGCACCAAAAATATTTTCATGAAATTATAGATGAAAAGGTCCCAAATTTAAGGAAAGTGAGGTAAATTCATGTGTAAGAGACATGAAAAACACCAAATAGGACAAGATAAGAAATTCTCCATGTCATGTAACAGGCAAAGCAGTAAAAGTATGAACAAAGAAAGAATATTGAAAGGTGCAAGAAAAAGGACCAATGGACATAGAAAGGAATCATAACAGAATAGAGGCAGAATTTTCAGTGGAAAAATTAAAACCTATAGGGGCTCTGAGGGCAGCCACATGGGTGTATGCATACACACATGCAAACACAAAAAAATTTTAAAAATCTTTGAAAACTGTATTAAAAATGAGAAAGGGCCCAAGTAAGTAACTTAATGGTGAACCTAGAGGTCTTGGAAAAGCAAGAACAATACAAACCCAGAAACAGGAGAAAAAATAACTCAGATCAAGGCAGAAATTGATAAAGTAGAAGCACAACAAGCAAAACCAACAAAGAAGCAACAAAATGAAGTGCTGAACGGCCGTATCCAAATCTCATGCCAGAGATAAAAGCAAAGCTAATAAAACAGGAAATGAAAAGGGAGACATTGCAACAAATAACCAAAGACATTCTCAAAATCATGAAGACATAAAAGCCTATTGTCTTCTAAATTGAATTTTTTAAAATAAATTGATGAATTTCAAGGACACTATGACCTACCAAAATTAAACCAAGATGAAATAAATGATTTAAACAGATCTATAATCAGCAATGGTCTAGAAACTAAATAAAACCCTTCCCCATACCCAAATGAAAACAGAAAGAAAAAAGCCCAAGGCCAGACGAATTCAGTACAGAATGTTTTTGATCTTTAAAAGAACTGTGACCAGTACTACTCAAATTATTCCGTAGAACACGAAAGAAAGATTTCAATGTATTCATTCATTCCTTCTTCATTCATGTGAGTGTAATGCCTGCGTGTATGTAAAGGCGCCCTTGTCATGCAATTCCTAAGGAGGAGAGAGAGAAATGTTGGATCCCATAGAACTGGAAGTTAAGGATCCATGTTGTTAGCAGCCATGTGGGTGCCAGGATTCGAATTCAGTTTCTCTACAAGAGCTACCAGTACTCTGAACTACTGAGCCGTCTCTCCAGCCCAGCTTACTACATTACCTCATACCAAAACTAGAAAAAGACACACAAAAAGGCAAATATAGATGATCTCCCTAAAGAACATCGATGCAAAAACTCTCAATAAAATACTTGTAAACTGAATTCAAGACTGCATAAAAAATATTATTAGTCATGACCAATTTGCCCTCACTCCAGAGATCTTAAGATGTTTCCACATATGTAAATAAGTGAATGAAGTTCATCGTACAAATGGTCAAATTAAATCACATGATCACCTCATAGACAATGAAAAGTCCTTGGAAAAATACATATCTTTTTATAATAGACGTCACAGGGACCCTAGGGATAGAGGAAGTATACCTAAACATATTGATGGTTATATTTGAAAAACTATAACCAGTGTTTTGCTAAGTATGATGTGAAGGGATTTGTAGAAAAGAGAAAGAGTTAATAGGTATTAAGTGGCGATTATAATAAAGCAGGATGTAGCATCAGAATTTCTGTTTATAGGAGCATGATAGCGTGAAGAAAAAATTCAATAAAATTTAAAAATAATTATTTTAAATATACATATCCTTATTTTTATTGTGTAGAAATGTTTTAACTATTCTATGAAAATTTTAACCATAATCAATTACATAGTATCCATTAAATCATTATTTAAACATTAAATGAAATTTACACATAACTAACGCAAAGTTACTGAATCCCTAAAATATTTATCAATAAATTAAGTGCGATCAGAAAGACAATGAAAACCATAGTAAAACTGATATACTGGAGGGTTCCTTGCTTTTATTCTCAGACATAAATTCTGAAAATCAAGCCTTCATATTTGTATCTGTGTGCCTTATAAATGTCCTACAGGAGTGTGATTCTGTTATGGGATTCTAATCCTATATACTCCAGCTTGGATCCTTTTGGTCAAAATTATTATGCCATAAATAATGAGGTATAATATTCAGACTTTTTTATTAAAAGATAAATGCCATGCTCTACGTGAAATCGTGTTTTTTCAATGGAAAGAAAGTAAAAATTTGATCCCTTTATTAACCAGCTTTTCTAATTTACAATGGAGTAAGCTACTTTTCCATTTTTTCCAAAACTTTACATGTTTCATATTTTACCTTACTTTTCTAAAACACATGGTTATTTTAATACATTTTTAAAAATTAGTGAAATTTCCCCCCCCATTTATATTGGCATGCCAGCTGATGCTGACATCATTCAGTTTTGTTTTAACAACAATATTATGCATAATTATGCATATATGTACCAATAATAATGAAAGAAAAGGTCATAAAATTTAGAGGTAGTGCGAAGGTGCTTGAGAGAAGATGGTGGATAATTAGAAATGATGATAATACAGTATTCATGTGTGAAGGTCCTCCCAAAATTAAAAAAAGTTGGCTTTGATGAGGTATATTTTAACAATTGGTTATTAATAAAGTGTCTTTCAAGACAATTTTCTTGATCTTCTAGTCAGTCTTAATGCATAGGGAACATACACAGATTGTGTTAAATCACAAATTGATATAAGAGACTGATTGTTCAATATTTAGGTAAGGGCTCCATTGAGATTCTCCAGTAAGTCTGAGTCTTTTCTAGAGTAAATAATTTTGTCCCCCTCTCCAAACACTTTTGATCTTTCCCAATCACATGTAAATTAATGGTGCAAGGCAGGATGACATTTCCTTTAATCATGGCATACTAATTTGGTTTGCCTATCTGTTTTGCTTCACCATCAGATGGTAACGACTTCTTTCTTGCCTTTGTTGTTAGGGTATCCTGTCACATCTTTACTCTCTCAGAATCCATTTCTACATCATCACTGCTATGCACAGAACTCTTTCTTTTTTATTTCTTTTTTTATTTATTCAAAGATTGATAGCAGACACCATTTGTGCTTTAATATTCTATCAATAATCTTAATAAATCCTGGTTTATCTTAATCCTAATCTCTTTAGGAAAAAGAAAAACTATCAATCTTAAAATAGATGTAAATCTTTGTGGAATTTACCATGTTATTTCTTTGTGTCATTTTGTTATTTCATTGTTGATTCCCTCTGCATATTTTCTTTTTAAATAATTTTTAATTTAAACTATTTTTATAATTTCATATTGAGTATCATCTTGTCAGGCTCCTTCTAACTCCTGTAATGGCCCCCTACTATTTCTCAATTTCTTGTCCTCTTCGATGGATATTACATATCCATAACATATATATATATATATATATATATATATATATATGCACATGCAATGCACTGAGTCCATTTAGTGATGCTCATATGAAACTGTGTCTAGTTTAGGGCTGTCAATTTGGGATTAGATAACCTCTCAACAAACTAGTCCAGAAAGAAAACTGATCCTCCTTCAGCTGCCTACTCTTCTGCATCTTGAGGAAAGACCCCATGATATTCCATCAGCCCACCTTGACATTTAAACTGTTTTTTCTAATTACACAGATATTGCTGGGAATCATACTGTGGATCTTTCATCTGTGCACTTTCCATATCATGTCTAGAAGACATTAATTAGCAGGTGTCTTATCCCTCTAGTTCTTCAAATCATTCCATCCCTGCTTTCATGATGTTCCCTGAAACATATTTAGAGTTTTCATTGTAGATGTAACATTTAGGGATGCACCATTCACAGGCACTTGTTCTCTGCAATTGATCAGTTATGTAACTTTGTGATAGTCTCTATATGTTGCAAAAAAGAGGGTTCTTTAGTAAGTGGTGAGAGGTACACTTGTCTGTAGCACATGGATAGGTATGATTCCTTGTACTTTTAGGGAAGAGCTCTGATGTTACTTCCCCCAGGAAGTGATCAATATTTGCTACTTCCATTCTCCTGTTCTGATTCTAGAAGTTGTTCTAAAGAGTCCTATAAATCACATAAGTGCATCTTCTGTAATGTGTGATAATGTTCTCTGTTTCCATTATGTTGTGGTTATTTTCAGGGAAGTTCTTCACTCAATCACTGGTGGGCATGTTACAATATATCTGGCAAATTGGGAGTTGATACTCATAGTATCATGAGAGATAAGTTTATTTCATTTGTTATTCTGTCTAGATCCAGTTTTGTCTACCTACACTCAGCACAGTACCTGATGGTTACAGTTTCATCAAATGCATGGTGAATTATCTGTTGAAATAATTTTCCATATTCCCAATTAACTAACACTTTGGAGACTCTAAAAACCATTATAACTGATCGATATTTAAGGAAGTTTAATCATCATTAAAAGTAAGACAAAGAATGAAAATTCAGTCTAAATACCAACAATATAAGCATAGTGAAGTGATTAATGACCAGATTCTATTGGATACCAAAATTTTGTGAATTCGCTCTCAGTATCACAGGCACTCTAGCCCTGAGAAGATTACACTCCTATGTTTTTGTAGTTAGATATGACAAATAAGTGCTGTCCTAACCACTGCTATCTTCATGAAAACTGGGAAAGAAAGGAAGAGACTGAACCTCAGAGCTGCTAATTAGGCATGATGTTAACTCTCTTCTGATGCTGAAGAAGGGATGAGGTAGAAAAGAGAATTTCAGTAAACAGTCTACAGAGGGAGGAGCAGGAACAGGAGCAAGAGAACTTTAAGGAATATTAAATGAATGTAAAACATAATAAAATATTATGATAGCTTTGAATTAAGAAGAAAAATATACATTGATGACCATGGAATTGCCTGACAGTTTTCTGCTCTAAAGTGAAGGAACGCTTATAAACTGAAAATGGAAAATAAATAAATAAATATACAACACAGCAAAGTAAGTTCACCCGTTATTCTAGCAAATACCAGAAGGTGAGAAAACACAGTAGAAATTGGAAATCATATTTCAAGTCTGATGCACAGTAACTATAATACAGCATCCCTTTTTAATATGTGTTGCTAGCAAGTCTGACTTAAATTTAAGGCTCAAAAGAATTCTTTAAAGACATAATTTCATTTTTTAACTTTCTTTTTTTTTATTTAATTGATCCAAGTGATAGCTACAAGAGTTGTACACACTTGTCAAAAGTAATTGAGTTTTATGGATTAAATCAATATTATTGTAAACTGTAAATTATACCTAACAATGTAAGAGTAAAATAAAAAGGAAGCATGAAATATTAAGATTATCACCATATAGAAGAAAAATATTCAGCAGAACACATTGCTAAGAGAGGAAGACATTAAAATCCTTTCTTTGGGATTCAAATGGTTGGTTTGCTGTGATGCCGTGTATGCACTAGATCCTAAAGATAGTTGACTTTACCCTGAGACAACTGTTTATGAAATAATTTTGCAAAGCTAAGCATATATTTTATAACAGTGTATTTCATTTCCATTTTTATGTGATACAGATTTCAGACAAGAGCAGGTGCATTCACAATTGCATGGATACAGACACAGGATGTAGATTTCAAAACTACACTTACAGTCACAAATCGTGGAGAAGAAAGTCATTTTAACATAGGTTAGATCCTCTGGAAATAGAAGAAATTTAGTACTAATAATTCTTGAAAGATGAAATTTTTTTTTCTCCTCTGAGGAAATCTTACTTTGCTCAGAATTTATGGTTTTTATATTTTTGTGTCAACTGAGAATAGAGAACTCAGTGAAGTTTTCCCCAAACACGTAGCTAAGATGCTTTGGGATAAACTTTTACAACTCAGTGCCATAAAGACTTGGTTTGCACTCACATGCAACCTATTACATTCCCCTGTGTCGTATGCTGAGTCTCTGTCACTTGGTTACACGCCCCTTAATGAACTGCTTTATTCAGACAAGTATGGTATTTCCCCATAGTATCAACAATACAAGTATATTTTCATTTAAAGCTCCAAAATAAATCAAAAAATCTAGATAGGGGTTCACTCCTCTGATTCAGAACAAGCTATAAGGAGCCGCACTGCTTAAATGACCCACTCTTCCCAATGAATGGTGGTTTGGAAGAGCTCAGGTCAATAACAACATTTCTTTTGCTTTCCTATTTTTCTTTTCTGTAATGGAGCTTGAGACTAGACTCTCACACATGACAGCCAAATACTAAGCCACCCAGCTATCAACCCAGCCATCTCCCGTTTTCTTAAAACTTTACTTTGAGACAAGATTTTGCTGACTTGTCCAGTCAAGTTTTGAATTTGCCATCTTCCTACCTCAGCCTGATCAAGTTTTGCTTGGCAATTTTTTTGAACATATTTTGTGGGACTCATTGTGTGTTTCATACAGAACATCTCAATCTTAATTACCCTTTTGCCACTGACACCCCACTCCCATAACTCCCCAACTGGAATCCATACGTTCTTTCACCTGTGTTCAGATCTATTGTGTCAAGTTAGTGTCCTCAAGCGACATCAGTGCAGTTTCATCCACTAAGGTCTAGTCAGCCTACCAAGAGTCCTTTGCTTTAGGAAAACTACCTCTTCCTCACTGAGCATAATCAATTACTAATATTTCTTAAGCAGCGCCTGGGCTCTGCTACCCATTTCCCCAGTGTCATGCTGGGTTTTTGTCTGCTTGAGTTTGCATGGATCTTGAGCATGCCAATATGATTGCTGTATGTTCAGGTGTGTAGGGTCCCAGGGGTTTGTAGGATTCTTTTTCCGTGTGGTTACACACCTCCTCACTGGCTCCTACAATCTTTCCACCCCCTCTCCTGCAATGGTTCCTGAGCCCTGGGTGAGTAAAATTTAATATAAGAAATTCTTTTCCAGGGATCCAAACTCTGCAGATTCCTAGTCTCTGATTTAGCTATTTCTGACCTTTTGTATTACTGGTAATATAATTTCATTTTTAACCCAACGGTTCATCTTCATCTGGCCCCTTTATTCTTTAAAATCTGTTTCCTTACTGATTCACTTCCATAATTACCTCATGCTGTCTTTCCATGTAGTCTGTATCACTTATAGCTTGACCTTTAAAATCCTTTCCAGAAGTACATAGTGCCACTTGGTCGTCTTTTCCTTTTCTCTTAATCCCCATTTACCTTGTGGCCAATGTGCATATGCATATGTAATACATTTTAGACTATGGTTTTTTTATTTTTTTTCTTGCTGTTCAATAATGTTATACTACTCTATTTTATAGGAAAAAGAAAATTTTATGAGTTCAATTTAGTTTCTATTCCAAAGCAGTAACTGAAACTGTGAATTTGCTCCATTTGCTTACAAATAAGCAATTTATGGCTTGAATGAACTCTTTTAGTGATTACAGTTTTCGGTACAAAGACATGGTATTTAATACCTTAAAATAAATACCCTTCATAAATTTAGGGAGTCATATAATGAATAATATAAAGTATTCATATTGCACAGGGAGAAATGCATTTGCATCATACAAGAACAATTTCTAAGAAAGAATAATGGAGCAGCTGTGATAGCATGTTACCCAAGGCAGCACTCGTGTCTTATCTAGCTTTCTGATATAGGAATGCTGAAGTATGTGATAGTGGTATTAGTGCTTTGGAAAAGCAGCATTTAAATAAACCTCAGTTAAATATTAAAGTGTAAAATTGCTATTGTCTCGCAGTTCATCCTGATTTATGCTTTCTGATGTTTTCAAAGCGCATGATTTTGGAGCACAAGATTATGTCGTGGTTTGCATCCTGAACCTTGTGAATAAAGAAAGCCAGGATACTCTACTTATGTGCTTATTGTAACCTTTGAGCTATTTTCTCTTCTCAAGTAGATGTAATATGTAGTCTCGAAGTTCGAAGTTTAGATAGTATGTTTTACACATATATATTGACTTTCTAGGCTGGGTTTTTGTTTGTTTGTTTGTTTGTTTGTTTTTGGCTTTCAGTTTACTTGGGACTTGTGCACACTGTCACCATTGCTGAAAGTTCATATGACTAAGGGACTGGAAGACTCTGTTTCCCTTTGGCCATCTACCCCATCTGTCTCTTCCAACCTAAGGAATGTTTGGCAATTGGCAGCTGCTGAGAAGGTGAAAGCCAGTGTCTTACATGGATGGATCTCTTAGAGGACCCGGTGGATAGATCCCCACTGAATGACATTTGGGAACACAAAACAGACTCTATTGGCTATTCCATATATATATGGAATATATATATATATATGCACATAGATAGATAGATATAGATATAGATAGATAGATAGATATAGATATAGATATAGATAGATAGATATAGATATAGAGATATGTGTGTATATGATTTTGAGCTGTCATGGGAAACCATGGCATCAGATAATATATATGACACAAGCTTATGTTGCGATTCAAGTAAATTTCTTTTTTCAACAGTCTGTGTTCTTTGAAATTTTTTGGTCCAATTTACCCAGACTTATACAGACTCATGAAAAGATTTGTTTCACTCTCAGTGCTTAGATTGTCATACAGCCGGCTTTACATTTAGGTTGTACTTCATGTCACATAATTTCAAAATGACTCTACTTCCTCATATACTTGTAATAGTTCTCTGTCCCATTTGTCCTAATTTATAGTTGTTTGGTAATAAAGATTTAACCACTTTTTAAAGCTGTATATAGTCATTTTAATTCTAGGAACATTTTAGAATTAAACTCAATCTGGCAAACCTTAACGTGAATAGATTTATCATATACACAGAAGTAGAACTTCATGAAAATAAGACAATCTGTCATCTAAGCTGGTCCAAGTGCATATGTTTTTATCTACCACGTAGACAGCTCACAGGACCTCTCTCCCATCGGAATTTTAAAGATAATTTTTTAAGCTCAACCCACCTTACATAATTTCTTTTAAGTTCAATAGTGTGGAGAACAAGAGGAATTGTTAGAAGAGCCTGAGTCAGACTACTAAGATGCTTTTTGTTCTTCCTTTAGGTTGATGTTGCTTTTTTTTGAAACAGGGACTTTCTGTAGCCTGGAACTTGCCATGTAGACTGGGCTGGCTTCATCTCACAATGATATGCCTGGGTCGGCCTCCCAGCACTGGGACTAACGACATGTGCCACCAAACCTGACTTTCTTTACTTTTCTTGATCTTAGGAGAGATTCTCTCATTTTATCCTTGTCATTTTTCAGACATCTTAGAATCTTAGCATTAGTTCATCATCAATCAACACTCTAGTTTATGAATTCCTCATTTGTACAGGAAACAAAGATATTAGGGAACAAACTAATCCTATTTGTCAGATGACAGGATAACTCAGTGGGTAAATGTATTTGCAAAGCAAAACTGACTAATTGATTTTGATCCCTGAGTCCCACAGTAGAAGGAGCAAACCAGGACCTCCACACATACACATACAATAATAAAAAATATTTTTAAATCCTAAGTTTGGATATTGTTGAAAATACTTAAGTAAACTATTTCTTGAACAGATTGTTAAGATGACATTGCATGCTCTGTGAGTTGGAATGAAGGGAAGTTGTGACATAAGGAATGCCCATGAAATGATCCATGAGAATGCTTTACATGGTCACTAACAGTAAATGGAAAACTGATACATTCTATTAAATGCCCTAGCTAGTTCTTGTGTTGGTGTGTAGCACTCTGGATTCACATTCTTGCCCCAATGGAGATAACATTGTGCTGTGTGCACTAGCTTTATGCTATACATGGATAACTTAATCATCTAACACCAAATTTCTGATCTATTTCCACAATGCAGAATCTGTGTTCAGCTCTGCAATATTAGTTAATCATTCTGCAGGTGAGGATTGAGTTATGGTAACTTCACCTTCTTCCTCAATTCTCAATAAGGCATACATTTCATGTTCTCTTTACCTATGGATCATTTGGACCCCCAATGACACAGACTTCTATTTTCATCTGTCAGTCTACTGTAATGACTTGGTTCTGACTCCAACACCCACTAATCTAACTCATGTAATATCCTTAAAAAGAATTTTAAAATAAACCCAGCATTCAACATATGTTTAATTGTGTTTCTCTGAGCACCATTTTACTAATGCCAGTTTTAAACATAAACCTTCAAAGAACTGAAGAAATTCGATTCTAACACGTTGAGTTTTTACATGTCCCAATTTGTGTTCTTAATTGTTTCTTCTATTTATCCAAACTTGCATTGCAGTAAGTGTGGTATTATACTAAGAAGCAGTTTGTGCTTACTTTTGTGGTTTCTCCCATAAAGTGATAATAAAATATCTAGTACTCCTTCTATAGTTAACATATTCCTTTCAAATAGGGAACAGTAAATTAATCAGTTCAAAACCACCACTATCAGCTTCCTTGGGGAATCTCTTCTTATTTATGTGCAGTGAAGAAGACATTATCTAGACCAATATTCTTTGCCGAATTCGTGCGTGTTTTCATTTTCTTCAGATTTCATCTTGAGAAGCAGATATTTATCTCTTTGCAGATTGCATACATGTAGAAAATATCTAGTTATATCCTATCCTTAATGATATATAACTGAAGACTGGATTTAGATAATGGAGTTTCAGTTTTTTTTTTTCTTTTTGAGACTGTACTTCTCCCTCCTGACTCTGACTTCTTTCAAGATTTTAGTATTTATTAACACAGTCTTCAGTCTCTGAATTCACTCCTTTTTCTAAATTGGACTTGTTTCTGGGTGATATTCACATTTTTAAGTTTGTTCCCTTCTTTATTTCAGTAGTCCTTAGGCTTGCATGATGGTCATATCTTTGAAATGGGTACATCTGAGAGCCAAGGAAAATGTGACAGTGTACAACCATATTGACTAAAGGCAGAATTCTTATCTTCAAGGTTCTCATAGCCTAGTAGGGATTTAAATACACAACTAGATAAGTGCAGCAGTCAAGAAATAGGTCATCTCTGAGTGATTACAGAGCCTGTCAATTGACTAAATTTGAAAATGTTACACACAGTCGTAGTAGAAACATAAGCATTAAAATGTTTTTAATAATTATACCTAAATACAGTAGCATTTATTGAGCAAGTAATATGTGCTTACCACTATTCTAAGTGCTTTTCATTTATTAAATTGACAGTTATCAATAGTTAATAGGATTCAATCTGTACTTTTAGTTTATGTAACTCCTGGAAAATAGACTTTAAAAAATGCTAGATTATATTAAAACAAATAAATGTATTTTTTCCACAAAAGGAGCAAACATTTTTATCCTTCATAAGCATATATTAAGTAGAAAACTCATTTATTTCATAAGACTTTGCTAATTTTATTCTCCTTTGTTTGTTTTGTGAAAACCATAGCTTATCTGTTGGATAATGCCCGTTAAGTGAAAGAGTTTGGAATGGGTTCCATGCTTTATCAGTTTAATGGGAACTTTCTCATGTAAAACAATGCATCAGAGAAACAACAAAATGTCTATCCATCATTACAGTAGGATCTGAAATTACTCAAAGGCCCAAGTATTGGAACTGTGGTCCCCATTCAATGATGCTATGAAATGGCAGAAGTTGGAAGGTTTTTAGATAGTTTCTCTATGGAACCGAAACTGAGAGCCTCCTTCTCTTCTTTCTCGCTGTCATTTTTGATTGTTGTGAGATTAGTCATTTTACCCCCGTGATGCAATCATTCCCTGAATTTTCGACTTAATCACAATTCTACCGCAACAAGATCAATAGGTCAAGGACGAGAATCTGAGACTATGAACCGAAACAAACCTCTCCTTCTTTGTTGTTGACTTTAACAAGCAACCGTGATAGTAATAGAAAGCTGCTTATTAGCTGTTCTCCAGGTAGTGGAAGGAACATTCATAAATCCAAACCAAAAAACATGTAAATGAACAAAGAAAGTTCAGAAACTGCAAAACGTGGAAGCATGAGTTATCAGCCTTTCCGCACAGCATCTATTATTGAAAAAGTGAGGTGCTGATGAAGGGCTTAAGTACCTCAAACTTAGATATAAAAGAATCTTCTGACTAAAGAATTTGTGGTAGATTAAATGAGAATGTCCCCTATAGACTCCAAGCATTGATGATGGCGCTGTTTTGGGAAGTCTTAGATGGTGTGGACATGCTGGAGGAAGCAGGTACTGGAGACAGGCTGAGAGAATTCTCAAACCTTGGCCTCTCCAGTTCCCTCTGCTTCCTGTGCCTGCTTAAAGATGTGTGTGTTTAGCTTCTGCTCCTACTCCAATCAGCTCTGCGGACACGCCTTCCTTCCATGATGGACTCTTGCCCTTTTGAAACGATAACCTAAAAAATAAAAAATAAAAACTCCTCATTTTATCATTTCTCTTAGTCACAGTGTTATATTATCAGCAGAAAATCATTGCAAAAACATTAAAAATTACTACCATATATTATAAATTAAAAAAACAAAAATAATAAATCATTATTTGTTCTTCAAGTTTATTCCTCTTATTCCATATACAGGTAAAATCCATATATAAATAAAAGTACATTGTGTTTTCTCATTGGAATTTCTATATTGCTTTTTATATAGAAAGGATTGCATGTTTTTGTAATGTTCACAACAATCCACAATTATCTGCTTAACATAATATAATATATAGGATAGATGATTAGAAGGCAGCCACAATATGGAGTGCCCAGGAAGTTTAGGATGCAGATGCTTATAAGTCTATTACATATACCTCGTCAAAATATAGGAGATAGTTAAGAATGAGATATTTTAAGTCCATGTACCCACATTCATTAATAGTAATATTCTTGTTAAGATTCAAACAGGATATAAAAATTTTTGCAAAGATCTAAACTTTTTAAAATGCATCTTTCAAAATTAGTGGGACAACCCGTTCTATTTTATAAATTTGAAGAAAATCGTGCATAAGAGTCACCTCGTGATTATTCTCTTGAATTGTCCAGTGTGCTTATCCCATGGTTTCAGAAAGTTCCATTAACAAATTTTACTCTGCTTTATTCAGCGAAATTGGTTCACAGAGGATTGTGTTTTCTCAGATTGAACAACTAGTAATTTTAGATAATATTTATAAATAATTTTTAAATTCTGTATTCAAATGTAAACAATCTACACTAGAGAATGGAGTAAGAAAAATTACTAAATAAAAAACTCTACTAAACTTAAAGCACAGAAAGTTAACATTCAATATTCAAACACAGAAAAAGCTGCATGAAATAAAAAACATTATTTAAGTACTGTTTGTTGTCTTACACTTTCAATGATAAACAATTCAACACTGAGGCCTGATTTTCCTCTTATAAAAATGTGTATGATACATTTCTTTAGGGACACTAATTTCTTATGGCTGCCTAAACAAAGGCCAGAAGAACAAAATAAACTTGCTGATCCTACAGAAGGCCTCAGGCAGAATCCTCTTTGCCCCATATAGATTGGTATCTCTAGATGATTCTTTACTCATAGCAAAGAATGTTCATTCTCTGCCTCCATCTTATCAGTTCTGTTTTTCCCTTGTTCCTTTGACCTTAGATGGAATAGCAGGCCTTGGACTAGGGACCTACTCAAAGCTGAACATGATCTCCAAAGGAGTTCTGCAATTACATCTTCAAGGAATTTGTTTGCAGATAAGTTCGCATTGATAAGTTCTAGAAATATATATCTCCATTCTCCAGGATGATGGAATGATGAGAATTTAATGCAAGAATGACATATAGATGATGAGGACGTGCTTGGGGATTTAAATCCATGATGCGTCAGGCCCGGCAGTCCTACACTGTGTCTCTGAGGATTCAACAGATGGCTACCTAGTCTTCTAAATTCAGTGAGTATTTGCGTGTTATTTTTTACATATTTCACTACTTTCCCTTTTGTAAAAATAAGGTTATTTTTCACTTACGATTTTTAAACCCTATTTCCACAAAAGCCATTTTTCTGAAAAGCATGTAAGTTAATAAATGTGGGTAATATGGTTTTATGACATTTAACTCACATGCTGCTCTGTAGCAAATAATACATGTTATCATGTTTATTATGGGACTTCATGTGTAATGTTTCAATATACTCCAGATTTGACTAGTTTTTCATATACATAACTAAGTCAATAATAAAAATCATATTTTTAGTAATGTAATTTTGGTCTTATACAATTTCACACATGTACATAATGCATACTAAACACTCTCTGCCCCCCCATCCACTCAATTTCTATACAATTCCTAATGCACCTCCCCTTCTGCCTACAAATGTCTCTTTCACATTCATTTACATTCATCTTGCTTTGTGACCCATGAGCTGAAGAACCACTATCTGTGTGATCATGTGTTTGGATCTATCTTTTGGGGCCTAGTGGACTCAGTGATGTGTGCATATTTAAAGACACTGATGGACATCTCTCCTAAAGTTTATCAGTAGGTAATAGTTCAGCACTAAAGGATAGGACCCAATGATATCCTGTCTTCCATGTACAAGTAACTGCTGTTGCTGTGAGTTAATGCTAATAATGGTTGCACTGAATCTACAGATTGGTATCTCACAGTATTTTATTCTTTGTTATTGTTTTTATATATTTCCAACTCCCTCTTCTATATGTCCTTTGAGTCTTAGACAGTGGTATAAATTTCTTATTTAGGACTGAGCCCACAACAATCACTTACTCTCAGCATCTTGGGCAGCTATAAGTTTTTGCATTCCAACTGTTCACTGTAATGAGAGGCTTCTCCAAAAATGGCTTGGAAATTCTTTTGTTTATGGGTATAAACATAGATACTTAAAGGAAGTCTGATATAATATCAACTTGATTAAATAGCAGTAGTAAGCAGCTTGGTCTACAATCTCACCAGCTCTGGATTATTAACTACGCTTGCAGTACCTGGAGAGATTTCCCCACTGTGGATTCAGCCTAAAATCCAATCATTGAATAATTGGTTATCACCACCATGCCCATGTTTGTTTATGGTAACAGTCTCAGCCATTATGAAGAAAATTTGTTCAGGATTTGCTAGTGAGAAACAGTTTGCTAGCTACTTTGGATAACTAAAAAGTGTATGAAAATTTCAGACTCTAATAATTGAGGTAGAGTACTCAGTTCTTGAGAGGGTCAATGTTGTGCTATAGGAACAAAGAAATTAGTAAAACTAATTTTCAAATACAAATAAGAATTATGAAAATAAGCTATGAGGCAATTTTATCATGGGAAATAGCCTATTACACTCAGATCTCTTAATGAAAACAATTTGTAACAGCCCATATTCTAGGTATGATATTTTTATCTTAAATTCAAAAGTAAAACCTATTAAAGCATTTGTGAGACAGATGAAAACATGCAAATACAGATGATGGATTAGAAAGTATGAAATTATTGTTAACGTTCCCAAGATTTGTATTGCTGATCACATTTTATGTATCACATCTGAAACATTTAGTAATGAAACATCAAACTGTTTATAAGCCATTTTCAAAGTGATGCACATATATGTGTGTATATATATATGTCATAATTTTATTTGTGTGTCTAATGCAATTATTGGTAAATCTTAACACATTCTATTCATTTGTTTTTCTGCATTTTTCTTTAACGTTTATGCGTATTTTGATTCCATGTATATAGATGTACCTCATGCATGCTAGCACATTTTAGTTGAAGACTGAAGGTAAATGAAAATTTGATGTACTGTTGTGCAATTTTCTACACAGCATAATTTATTTTTGCTGTAACTGAGAAAAATAAGTATAAGATTTCAAACTTTTCTTTACTAATATATCCTATGGTAAAAGACACTCACTGAGCTATAACAGGACATACAGTAGTTGTTTGGTGGATGAAAATAATTGTTGAATAAATCAAATAGCAGTTATTATTAACAAATTCATTAAAAATTACTGCAACAAATGACATAGTATAAATTTGAAAGTTAAAATTCTTGAATGTGGCTGGAATAGTGTTTAATTATGAGAACAAAATCAAATATTTCTCACTGTCATGAACGTTATTTAAAATACAGCTATTAGTCAAAGTTCCCAGAAAAAGAGCCAGATTCAGTTTTCTGTAAGGGTTAGATGCCTGGTAGTTCAACAACAGTCAGAGCCAAGATTTATATTCAAGAGTATTAATATTTTTTGGCCCTGCCCTGGCACAAAGTACAGTAGAATCATTTTCTTATTTTCTTCATTCTCTTGTTTGACCATGTTCCATGATTTTTTTCAGGCTCTGGATTTGCTGAAATCACAGCTTTTCCAGATGCCACATCTGGCTGCTGTAACTGCCTGAATCCAGAATACTTAAGGAGACACAGCATACATTGGAGAGATAATTATATACCCCTAGAAGAAGCTTTATCTTTCTACCTGTAATATGTCATCTTTACTTTCAGTGAACTATTGCTCAGTCCTTAAAGAATTGCAGAGCCTCACTACCACAGCATTTGATTTATTTTCAACTTTTTTTTGTAAGAACTATGACATGATACAAATTCGGACAGATTTGCTCTTGAGAGAACTGATTGCCAGAATTATCTGTTTTTGCTTGTTTTCTTCCACCTGAGTGCCTTAGGACCTATGAATCTGCTTTATGTTCTCATCAAAATCATTCAGATATGGCAGAGCCTCTCCAACATTGTAAACATTATGTCCCACCATGATGATGAACAAAGTAACTAGAGCCACACCTCAGTCTTAGAGCTCCCACTGGATTTACTTCTTTCTAAGGTCTCTTGGGAAAATGGTCCTATTAAAGCTAGTGATACAGATATCAGGACATCACCTCTCTCTTGCCAAATAATCTTAGTAATACCTATCCTTCCTCTCTTGTCCTCTCGTTTATGATTCTCATGCAGAATTTATATAGGAATAATCAATAACCATATATAAATTGTATCAGATAATCTATCATTGATTGATTTCCTTTGTATTGCCACAGATTATGCAACCTTTGTCTGAAGGAATACTGATTTTTTTTTTTTTTATTATTCAGCTTCCTTTCTTCCATGGCAGTTAGATTGATCCTATCTATCCTCATATCCCTTAGCCTCACCAGGCTACAAGAAGCTCTTCATTCATTGTTTGAAAGATGTTCCAATTAAATCAATTTGGAAGCCAAATATTCTCAGAATATCATAGTTTGACATACTAAGGTTCCCATCTCCATATTGAATAATGTATTCACCTAACTATGAATTAAAGATTCAACATGAGGGACATCACCTGTCATTTTTCCAATGTGTTTTAAGTTTGGTATCGAGGAAGGACTCTTTAGCAGAAGAATTATCTACTCTCTTTTACTTATACCTCAATAGCTTTAATAAACAGCAAGTTAACACTGCCATTTTATCTTCCCCCTTTTCTGCAAATTAAAGGCTAACATAAAGCAAAGCAATTAAATGCCCCCCCAACATTCTAATTCCTCCCATATATGGGCAAGTTTAATGGGCAGAAAGTTCAGCACCAGCTGCATTGTATTTCCCATACCTGTCACTAAAGTAGGGATGCATGATATTTCATAAATTGGGGTGGATGTTCTTGCTAGAATTTCTCCCACAGATACTCTTTCCTTAGATGGTTCAGCCTCTGTTGCACAACTTTCCATACATAACATGGTTATGAAAGAGAAATTTCTAGACTCATTTTGCTTCTGTCTGTCTCTGTTTAGGCACAAACGGTTTTACTAATTTTTCTAGCCAGTGTATTTCTATTTACTCTATGCAGAGAAGGCAACACTGACCTCAGAAATAATTCCACGTAGTTTAGCTTTGTGAACTATGAGGATTCTTTGGATTATTTATAGGTTAAGCAGCTTTATAATTACAAACAAGCAAAGAAAACAAACAGAAAAATCAAACAAAATTACTCCAAACTAGATGAGGATCATGAAAGCTGTATCACTGGATTCCTCTGTGCAAATTGGAGGTAGCTAAACCAGTATTTCTTCTAGCTGGTATTTACTAATCCTATATCCCCTTAAATGGACTTCATGAGTGTTTTGTGAACACCTTGTTGTCTTGTTTCATGAGCCTCCTGAATTTCTTGCACCCTGCATCAGTCCATGTGTTGATCCATTGGAAACAGATACAGGACACCATTTCCTAGATTCTTCCTTTCATTGATCCTGGAAGTAGAGACTTTTCAAGTGGCAAGTCAAGACACTGAATATCAAATAGTACAATGTGCTAATTAAAAAAATCTAAGCATATCTACCTGGTGTTGTAACAACTTACAAGTTTATTGGTATAGAAAAATAAAAGATGAAAAAATCCTTTCTTTTAGATTCATTTTTAAGGTTAGAAATCCTGACTATGACCTATAAAAATATGGCTCTCACAAGATTTATTTGCACCTTCCAAGTATTTTGATGGAACATTGGTTACCCTGAGTTTTTCAAATTCTAGAAATTTCCAAAATTACTAGATACCATTTCTCCACTGACATTTCTGTTTCTGTTGTATGCATTTGCAACTCTTGTTTATTTTAGCTCTTGCTTTTACTTTGAAGTACCTTGAAACTAATTTATTCCCACCATGAGAAAGCAAGAAGGCTCCTATCTAATGACCTCTCCTGCTCATCACATTGAAATGGTGCATTTGCTATTGAAAGAAATGGTACCAGTTTCTAAAATTTGGACATAGACAATACCTAGCTTTAAGTTCAGAGTTATAATAATGCATAGTGACTGAAATTTATTATGCAAATTAAACCCCACTTTGATATATAACTCATTCTAAAGGAAACATTATATGAATTAGATGAACGTACTTAAAATTTCCCATGGAACTTTCTGAAATATCCTGTCTAGTTGTGGGGCATCAAATACATTCAGTTTTGTTAAAATTAGTTGAAATATTTCAAAACTTGTTTACTTAATAATAATAATTGTAGGTAATCGTGCATTATTTTATTTTTAAATAATTTTATTAACAACTTAATCTTCTATGTGTGATACAAAAATATTTCAGGAAATATCGAACATTTAAATTAGCTCCAAAATGACCAAAGCATTGGGATCCATTTGGCTTTATGATCTATGTCAGTACTATGAACTCAAATGAGAGAAAAAAAAAAAAACAACTAAAGCTATTCCAACCTGTAATGGAATACAAGAGGTACTAAATTGTTGTGGCCCTCGACCAGCAAGGAAAAACCGCACTACAGACGTACCCGTTGCAAGCAGTTTTATTCAGTCCTTCTTTCAAGACAGCAACTCTTCCCCCAGACAGCAACTCCAACTAACTGATAGCAACCTGAACTCTCCAACAGTAACTCGAACTAACTCCTTCCTGGGCTTCTTCTCCTTTTATATCCCCTAGCTTAGCCAATCACCTAAAAGGTCAAGTCGTGGGCGGCGAGCCTCCAGTCGTGGTAAACATCACACGCAGGTCACAAGGCCTGCATGCTTTTAGCAACCAGTCATACTTCCTTCCTGTAACCTTGGCAACCTCCCGGCTCTAGGAGGAAGCAGCAGCAGGATGCCATCTTTATTTCTCCCCACACTAAATGACATTTAGAGGTTATTGTTCCTGAGGTAAAGAAAGCAGGTGTTGTTGACAGAAACATAGCATGAGAATGTGAATGGAGAGATTAAACAGGGACCTGGTATCTGCTTAGTATGTGTAGGCTGATATAACACAGATGTGAATCAAAGAAAATAAAATTAAGTATGAACATAAAGTATCCAAATACAACGTGTAACTCCCATTAGAAGTGGAACTATGTTTGCTAATTCACAAATTTGTTAAGCCCCAGTGTTCTGAGAAAGAAAAGTCTCAGCCCATGGAACATCACTGACAGTGACAGGTTATGCTTTCTGGTCCACATCCTCAGTGGCATCTAGGAACACCAACCCACCTTCTGCTGTCTTGTTCTTTCCATCTAAATAGTTTAGATACACCAGATTGTCTCACACTGGCTCTGAATGCAACTGTCACATACGCTGTTATTCCTGACACTCCTTGAGGTTGAACCTCCCAAAGTCACTGCTGGCTCCTGGGCCTGATGCTTCTCTCATTGACTACCATCCCATCCACTGTCTCCTGTATCCTGCCACGGATGCACTATAAATATAAATACTTCTCAGGTGGTAGAAAATGTGAGTGTCTTACCACTTCTTCAGAGTGAGAATGTGTTTAAATGACCAAACATTGTACCCAGGTCTTGACAAGAAAAAGTTAAAACATATTTTTTTTTCCTAATGGTTAATGGCCTTCTCTCACTTTTTTTTTTTTCATCTTGGATTTAGACAGGAGAGGTGAAAGCACTGATCTGTTGAGACTCATATTTTGTCTCTCTATGACAACTTTGGCTTTATTATTCAGACACTGTTCAATTCTGCCTGAGGCTTTCCTCCTTTCCAAAGAATTTCTCAAGAGACCTCAAACATCCAGGCAAGTGGATTTCTGCCAAAGCTTCATCACCAACTTACAACATAGGTGCAGATTCTTATGGACAAAAAAAAAAAAAATAGCTTAGACTGAAACAGAAATCTACATACTTTCAAAAGGCAAAATCGCCTTTAGTATCAGAGCTGTGACAGGAAACTAAAACTCTCAACAAGCACAAAAATATTTGAATAATGACTATGTAAACCCTGTTAAATCGAGGAGAAAATTCTGACAAGCAAATATCAGGTTGATCGACTGAAGTTCGGAAATTTTGATGTAGTGAAGTTAAGGCCATGTATCTCCTTTCTTTCTCACACCTGGAAGGTAAATATCTAAAGAAGTCTGCATGAAACATTGGGTGTATATGTATCTTTACAAGAAGCAAATAATTTAAATTTACCCTCACTACATTCAGATGTGAGATTTGTGCTATTTTGTGATCATCCTGCCTTCTGCAGATATCTGTGGACAAATTCCCAGAATAGCTCTGTAGGGAGAAACTTTGTAAAATTCAGCTTATCTCAGTGAAGCATTTCTGCAAAGCTGCTTCCCACCTGACAGTATGTCTAGAGTCTCTGCTAGAGAAAATATTCTGTTCATTTAAAGTGAATACAAATTTTCCCTCATGCATGAATTCAGAAAGATAAAGGATTGTGGCTAACATCATATTTCTATGCTCATAGGAGGAAAATATACTTTGAAAACAAATAAAAGACTGCTTTACTGCCTACATTTAATATCTTATTATATATGTTGCCTATGGATTAAAAATTAAATCAAAGAGTCAAAGATTTTAGGGGAGAAATACTGAGTTATATATGCTCAAATCTAACATTACTTATATAACACATAAAACAAAATTTTGTAGACTATGTAGTTTTTACTTTAAATTTGAAAGTTTTAGCATTTTCACTAACATGTTATGTTAAAATACTTTATTCATAAACCAGAGGAAAAATATGAAGTATGATAAAATTGCTTGTGATTTTATTGGAATATAGTTTAACAGAAAAATATATTTCCCTTTCTCATTTTACATTTTGTAATATGTATCATATAATATTTTTAGCTTTGAAAAATGCAAATTTAATTGTTGATAGAGGTGAAATTAAATAAAAACTGATGTATTTTATGGGCAAAACCTGCTAAAATCTCTCCAGCTTAGAAAAATCTGAACACGTCAATAGTTAGTGAAACTCATTTGTCAATATGCCTAATTTTAATACGAAATATTTTGTTATTTATTTAGAAAATTCATAAAATGAGAAATATGTCTAACATAACAAAGCTTTCATCAATATTTTTGAGGAGGAAGAATGGGGAAAATGGGAGAAGCTATTATAATATTAAATATATAAACTAAGGGAACGTTTTCTGTCTTCATTCCATGGGCACCTTTGTCCAGTGTGATTTATGGTGTAATACAAGTTGCCAGATAATTCATTTACTACAGCATGCAGTAAAATGAAATATTATTTTATACCCGTTTCTATGAATAACACATCCCTTTGTATTCTGTATTCATTCAGGCTAATATCCACAGTTAGATCCCTCATGTTTCAACCTTTTTGTTTATTATTATGGCTGGCTTGATAACTATTAAAGAAGATATTGAAGGAAATCACAGGTAATGTTGGCTGGTAAATGGACAGGCAAAACATCTCTGTGGGTGACAAGACCAATATCCTTAGCATGTAGTTAGGACATTTGACTATGGGATATTTGACTAGCATGAACATGCAGAGAAACTAATATGTATAATATAGAAACTGTTATATGCTTACATGTATTTATATATTTCTAGATTTTATATTAAATATTGTCAATGCCTCATGCAAGACAAATTTTTGTGAAAATAATTTCATAATTTAATCATTTATATTTCTTTATGAAATTCTAAGCAGATGTGAGACAAAGAATATTCATACTTACATGAGCCATGTTCAAACAATGGAACTGATAAATCAGCAATGTTCACCGCAACCACTGGATATATAATCATTGAGTCTGAGTATTATTTACCCACCATAGTCCCAGAAATCTTCAACTGTCTAACTCCTGGGATCTGCTGTTTCTAAAGAGAAATGAGCTGGAGACTTTAGTGAAGTGGTAATTCACAGCGAATCCTCCTTTTAATGATCACAAGGCTGTCTCATTTTTTTATTTCACTTTTCATAGTTTTATTCCAGGACTCTAAATTTCTTTCAGTTTAGTGCATTGAGCATTTTAGGCGTAGGGATTATAATTTTTTCATCACATTTGAGAAATTTATTCCATTTTTAGAAACAGTTCAATGTGTGTGTGTGTGTGTTATACACATATGTGTATATACAAATGTATGTAGTTTGCTTACTCATGTCTGTGTGGATGTGAAAGCCAGAAGTCTATATCTACTGTCTTCCTCTATCACTCTCCATTTATTTATCAAGGATCTTTTGATGAATATGGAGTTTTCGTTTTGGCTAAACTGGGCGTCAGTGAGTCCCTAGAATCTACCAGTTTCAAACCCTAAGCACTAGTGATAACACATTGCACTTCATGCCATGTTTACTACATGAGTGCTGAGAATCTGAAGGCAAGTACTCAGGTTTGCACAGCTAGCATTTTGCACACTGAGACATCTGCCTAGTATCTATTATTTCTTAAAATGTACAATTTACCTCTTTTCCTTTGCATCTTTTGGGAGACTACAGTGGCATTTCAGCATAATATCTATCCCATATCTCTGAAGTTCTTTTTGAATTCTCATTATGTTTCCATTTTATGTGTTATTGATTTATTATCTTTCCTGTTTAGACTAGAAAAGTTAATGATCTAACTTCAAGATCTTTGATTCCTTTAACTGCTGAAATGGCTCAGCTCTTAATAGCACTAGTTTTACCACAAATCTGGGTTTGGTGACACATAGTGGCTAAAAACTGTTCATAACTCCAGTTCCAGGAGATCTGATGCCCTCTTCTGGCCTAAATTTATTGCATTCAGATATTACACTTACATATATATAAAAAAAACCTCATACGCACAAAATAAAAACAGTAAATAAAATATTTTTGAAAAGATTGCTGATTACATTTCCTAAAATCCTCTGCTCATTTATATCTGTTTGTAAGCCCCTTTATTATAGCATGTTTCTTAATTTGCAGTTAAGTTAAATTACATAAGCATTACACGTTGAGACATTTTGTGATTATTGTTTTGTGGATTGCTCATTTTGTAGGTTGTTATTACATTTCCTACTGTCTATGTATGGATTCATACAACCATATATAGAGATATGATAGAAGATAGAGCTAGAGATACACACATAACTTCCCAATTGATTGCTTGGTTCTGTATATAAAAATGCAGATGTCTATTGATTGGAAATATTCAGCAAACAAGTGCTATAGTTCTGAGCATACAGGTTCTTTCCTTAGCATAATTTTTAAGTTGTGTTAGGTATTGTAAATAATTTAGACATGATTTAGAGGATAAAGCTGAACTTTCATATAAAATATGAAAATGTTAAATTTTATAGAATAAAATTGACCATCCACATAAACTAGTGTCTGGGAAGAGTCCAGGTACAATCTTCCATGGATACCAACCAAATCATTATTTCATTTTGTTTATTTTACTATTTATTTGATGTGTGTGTATGTGTGTGAGAGGGATTTCACATGCTAAGTTGTAAATGTGGAGGTCTGAGACAAACTGCCAAGAGTGCTCTTATTTTATCATGTGGATTGGGTGATTGAACTCAAGTTGTCAGGCATAGCTGCAACTGTTGCTGTCCTTAGAGCAAAAATACCAGACTTGATTTCCTCAATTTTAAATGAAAAAGAAGCAAATAAATATTCAGTTTTATGAGTTAATTCTAAAGTGTGATATATATTATTTGACGATTTTGTGAATGCATACTGTTTCAAGGGTAATGCTTTTATTTTGTTGAAAATGTATCTATTCATACAACTGCCATTGCTCTAGGTAAGTAATTCAGAAACTGAATCCCTTTTACTTTGCATTCAAATTTTCTTCCTCTGTTTTTATTCTATTTTAAGAAAGGTCATCACTATTTGCTAATTATTTTAAAAACTCTAATTTGCAAGAATGTCAAAACATATACAGATATAAGCAAATTTATTTAAATCATAATTTTCAGTCTCGTGTATTTCAGCTTCCAGTCTTCAACGATAATTACTTTCAATATTCTTTCATATGTACAAATGTACTTTTAATATCAGTAAATGAATTTTAATAATTTATTCAACTATTTATTATAAGTTATTTTCCAAAGTTTCATCCATACTACATCATTACATTCAATGTTTTAATTAAAATCTTGAACATTTGTCCAATTATTTCTTTGTCCATTTAGCTGAAAATGTATTTTACTGGCTTGAATATTTGACCTCATTTTTGTAAAATTGAATATTGCAAATAATGTATATGGATATGCCATTATTTATTTATTCTTCATTCTAACCTTTATGCTCATTTCCTATCCAACTGCTGTGAAAGTGACCAAGGGTCTAAAATAATGTATTGTGACAAACATTACACCAATCATTTTTGAGAATTTTTCAAATTTTAATAGAATTGATAAAAGGTTTTGTAGCTAATTATTAGAAAATTATATATCTATGACTCATTTTCTGTAAAATACAAATAAATTATGCTTTTATTCCCTGAATAGAATGCTTCTTAACAAGAATACTGCAATTTAAAAGTGTTATTAGAATATTTTTTGTTACCTTTAGTGAAATAACTTCTCTCTCTCCTCGCTGAGTTCAAATTTGATTAATTGTAAAAGAAGGACTATTTCATATTTATCATTTAATTTTGATATACCTGCAAGTATATCTTGGTGTTTGTATATTTGTTCATATGTTTTTGTGTAAGAGACAATGAATACCTGGTATTTTGAGCACAAGTTATTCTTTTGGGTCTGGGACAAGACTCAGGAGGAAAAGGAGCTTGTTCTACACCTGGATATCAGAGTTCAATCTCAGGAAACTACCTGAAAGAAGAAAAAAATGATTCTTTCCATCAGTTTTCTTCAAGTGCATGCCTTGGCACATGTGCCTTCACACACAGAAGCTTAGCGTGCACACACACACACACACACACACACAGACACACACACACACTTATCCATGCATGCATATACACAGACTTAAATAGATAATGTAATTTTAAAATATGTTAAAGTTGATTTGTCTATTAACTTTAGAATATATTTTTCTGACTTAAGCTTGCACCTATGTGTGTCTACATGTTCATCAGTACGTGTGCGTAGATGTGGATGCATAGATGTACATATGTGCATAAAAGCCAAAGGTCATGTGTCTTCCTCAATTACTCTCCACTTATCTTTTGGCAGGGTCATGCACTTAATCTTAAACATGCCAATGGCGGTTGACTTGCTGGATCCCCTTTTATCTTCAATATCAACACTGAATTTATGGTGCACACTGCCACACCCAGATTTATGATTTTTTTAATGTGGGGTTTAAAGTAGGTCTTCATGCATACCTGGCATCATCTTTCACTCACTGGGACATTTCCTCAGCTATATATCTTTTAAAATCATTTGTATTAGAGATAACCTATATTTTAGTGAGTACATTTTATTTGAAAAACTATTATGAAATTCCACACCTTCTAATTAATATGATGATACATTGAAATGTTTTCACATGTTGATCCTTTGTTTTGAGGGAATTAAATGTCAGTAATTACACAATGCTTTCAACAAGCTATTATATTCATCTTGCTAGTATTTTTATCTCACTATGGGTAAACAGATACAGAACTATAATTTTCTTTCTTGTAATGTCTTTTATTTTGCTATCTATGAGAATGTAGGCCTTCTGGCCATTTTACCCTTCACTTACAGTTCCAATAATGCATATATTCCTTTGTTTGACCAATAACATCTTTATTAAAGGTATATTTTGTCTTATATTAGTATAGCCACTAGTCTCAGTCTATTTTCTGTTGCTATCCAAAATACTTTATGTTAGGTAATACAAGGAAACAAAATGTATTTAGCTCACTATTTTTGAGTCTGAAATTCCAAAATTCATTGATCCAGTTATTTGGCCTGCAATCAGATCTTTTGGACTGCATCACGTCCTAGTACATGACATTAAAAAGTAGCATTGTGAGGATTGGGCAGTCGTGCTGTATGTTTTGTAGCAATATTCCCTGGAGGAAAACTTTCCTTGTATTTTTCAAGTTATTTCGCTCTTGTTTATATCCTGAATCCTTGATTGGCATTCACTTTTTTAAGAGTACTTTTTTGTGTATATGAGTATATATCTGTATGTCAGAATTGCACTTGAATGCAGCTGCACACACAGGCCAGGAGTAGGTATTGGATCTCATTGAGCTGGAGATACAGATGATTGTAAGCTGTACAACTCATGTGATGGATAAAGAATCTGAGTCATCTGGAAGAGGAACAAATGCCCTTAACTCTCAAGGTATCTATCCAGCTCCTTTTATTTCTGTTTTAAAGTTTGATTCCATTCTTTTGTTGAGATTTTCCTTGAACTCAACATAGGGAGAACTGACTAATGGTCTTCAACCTATGTACTGAATACATTTATCAGAGTTAGGGTGTTTTTAGTCATTATTTCTTCAATTTGTTTTCTTTTTCTGTTTGTTTTCTGTAGCTTTCATGAGGTCAACAAAATAACAACCCAAAGGTGTGTTTGGTTCAGTTTACATTTTATTTCATCTTATCTGTGTTCTTTAGAATTGATTATACCACTAATAATCTCCACACTAAATCTTGAAATAGTGATTCTTCCTAATTTTCAGGAATATGCCCATTTTTCACATTTTATTTTAAGTCTACACCCAAATTTTAGAATATTTTCCACTTCTCTTTGTAAATTATATCCTGGCTTATTCCAGCTCTCAACATTTCAACTTCTTCATGGAATTCATGATTTGTGTAGACTGTCATTAGGCCCATTTGGAGAAATATTTCCATTGTTATTTTTTCAAGGGTGGAGCAACATTTTTCTGTTCCTTTATCTGTCTCATATTTATTGTTTTGAAACCTGTATAGTCAAATTTATTATTAAATTAATATGAATCATATTTACTTTGTAAGTATTTTGTGCCCTTTCAAAATTTTCATTGTCCATATTTGCCATTTTAAGGATAAGTCTGAGAGAGTAAAGTTAAGGTATTAAGATATCTCTCTCTCATATTCATTCTCCCCATATGTCTTTCTTTCTTCTCTTTCTCTGTATCCCTGTTTTCATACTGTGTCCTGTGATTTTTTTTTCCCTTGGCATTCATTATCACGTTATATTTCATTATGTATGTCTTTCATATCTGTCTCATATTTGAGTAAAGAGCAAAATAGAAGTGTTAAATCACTGATCCTGTAAATGTTATATAATTTGTGACCAACGAAGAAGATTGGAAAGCTGGGAGTGCAGTATATTACCAATGGCTTAATGCTTCTTTCTCTTTAATACTGTGATAAGAATCATAAACAGTACATTCACATAAACAATGCAGATGAACAATGTTCACTTCCCATAAGTATTTCTCATGTTATAAAGAAACTGCTGATCTTTATCTTTATAATTCTGTCATGTAAGGAATTTCATGTAAATGAAGTTACATAGTGTATAGATATTGAAGTTTTCTTGTTATTAGGCATGAAAATTGTGGGTACATTCTGATTTGTTGTATGCATTAATAATTTGTAATTTATTGGTGATTAGTAGTACTCCATGTACAGCATACTTCACAATTTGCTTCACCATTTGCCTGTTGAAGGACATGTAGATCATGTGCCTCTGTTTCTCTTCCCTAGATTTTTGGTGACCACACTAAGATAATCTAGCTTTGTCCTTCTTTGTCTGGCTTATTTCATTTAACTCAAAGGCCTTCATTTTTTCTTCAAAATACAAAAAAGTAATACGAGTGAATGAATAATAAAACAAAAAATTTAGAACAGAGAATGATTGAAATCACAATAGCAAGAATCACTCAAAATAACAGATAAATGTAAGAGTTTTCCAAATTCTTATAGAAAGAACGTAGTTTATGCTTATAATTTGTAAACATTGGGCCTTTGATTCTGAAACAGTTATGAGTATTCTGCTCCATGATGACATTCATAATTTTACTATTATATATTTATATCTTACCCTCAATGTTACAAATGCATCTGGTGTGGATGAATTATTTCATAATTTCCCCATTTGTTATTATCTAACTATTTTCCTCAGTAGGGAAATGGAAAATAATTAGAAATTCAAACAACACATAAATCTGCATGAGCTATTTTTTTAATTATTTGTTAAATAAATTCCTTTTATTTTGTGTTTTTTGATATTTTTCTTAGAAGTTCACATATTAAGAGAAAATTCTGGTCTAATTTCTCTTTCTGTGATAAAACACCATGACAAAGAGTAACTTAGGCAGAAAGGGTTTGTCTAAACTCACAATTCCAGATTCTAGTCCATCATAGAAAATAAATCAAGGCAGCCTGCATTTACTACACAGCTGGTCACATCATATCCAAAGTCAAAATCAAAGATAAATAAATTCAAATTCATGCATGCCAATATTTGTTTGGTTGAGCTCAGCTGGAGTTTTCTACTTTTTGCAGTTTAGGATATGTGATAGTGTGGCCCAGAGTGGGCTGAGGCTTTCCACATCAGTTGATTAAGATAATTCATTAGAGATATACTCAGAGTCAAATTCAATCAAAATATTCCAATTGCAGCTTAATCCTATTCCTATCTCCTTATGGATATTCTAGCAGGTCTCTACTAGAATGTCTTTGTAAGCTCGACTTACAGGATTTAAACACTTTTCTAGCACAGACTTGCAAAATTTTTCATGTTCCTCCAAAACACAACATGGATAGGTAATTCACAGCAACATCCCACTCTCTGGCACCAATGTCTTTATTAGTTACTTTTCTGTAGATGCAATAGATCTTCATTGCCAAGTCAACTTATCTAAGGATGAGTTTATTGGCTTTATGGTTCCAGAGGGCGAAGAATCCATCTTTGAAGGCAAGTCAGGAGGCAGCTGATACATCTTATGGTCTCTCAGCAGCTTGGAAGACTCATTTGAAATGGGCTGTGACTAAGAACTTTCAAAATCCACCCCTCATAACATGCTTCCTCTAACAAGGGCCTGCCTTCTATAGATTCCATGAACTTCCCCATAAACCATTACCAACTGCCTAAGTATTCAGATACTAGAGCCTATGGTAGATAGCTCTTTAAAGCCATCACACCTGGGAAGAGAGCTGCAATTGGAATAGTTTGATAAGGAATATTACTGGGTCTGCTTTAATCTAAGTACTTGACTGAGGCTAAATTTAAAAATAGTGAGCTCTTTTGAGGAGAAAATTTCAAGGTAGCCTAATACTGGATATGTGGCATGGATAATAATGGTGAATTTAATGTAGATATGAAATGAAAAAGAGCAAATGAGGCAGAAAAATGCATTATTTTGAAAAGAAAAGAGAGATAAGGAGTTTAAGTTTGCAACATAGACATGTCTTGGAAGAGAGGTGATCATTAGTAAGGAGATTAGATATATTAAAGATAGAGGTCTAGCTGTATTGAACTATGTCCTCAGGGTAAGAGTCCACCCAGTTATGTTAATACCATGTGAGAGGATTAAGTCTACGGAATATTTTGCTTTTTCAAAAACACAACAAACAAAAGAAGCTATAAAGATGACCAAGGGTCCCATGGTCAAATCTAAACTGATAACCTAAACTTGGTCTTGTCATTCATATGGCTACTGCTTTAAAGACATTAAAAATGCAAGAGTAAAGGGTTCATCAATTCCTCTTTCATTGTTTTAAAGTTCTGCTGAGGTCAGGCAGTGAATTGTAGTGGAGGACATGTGAGAAGAAGGCCCTGATAGACTAAGAGGTCCTAAGAAGCTATATCATGATGATGTGAAGGTCGAGCACAGATGGCAATAGAAAATTGAAAATGTTGCATATATCAGAGTCATGAGACATCTGCCAAGGAGCATTGTGTACAGGGAGTGGTACCAGCCCAAGAAATTGTTGAATGTTGGAAAGAGCAAAGCTGCAGGAGAGGCTGAGCCATCTAGGTTCTTTTGAACTAAAGATCCTGTCATCAAACATGAAAATACAGGATTGTGTGCTTGCCTTCTGGGTTTTGATCAAGTATTTCCAATTATGCCCCCATTCCTCCATTTTGGAATTGGAACATTTATTAAATTTCATTGGATTTTAGAAGTATATAATTGTTTATTATTATTAACATTATTAACTATTTTATGTATATGCATGTATTGCCAACATTTAGATAAGTGCATTGGTGTTATTCATTGTCTGCTCATGTCAAAATAGGGCACTGGAGTCCCTAGAACTGGAATTACAAACATTTGTTAGCTGTCATGTGGGTGTTGGGAATTAAAACAGGGACCTATGCAAGAGCAGCTTCTACAAGAACAACAGTGCTCTTAAGTACTGAGCCATCTCTCTAGCCCCAAATTAGAATTTGCAGGGGATAACGATTAAGAGAATGCCTTCAATCTCAGAAGAGACTTGGACCTCAGACTTTCAAATACTAGTGGGATTGGTAAGAATTATAGGGACTTTTAAATTTGGACTAAATGCATTTTGCATTATGGTATCACCATGAGTTTATGGGCCCAGATAGTGGGTTGTGGTGGTTTAGATAAGATGATTCCCACAGACTCAAGTATTTGGATACTTGGTCAGTTGAATTTCTTTTGGGAAAGTTATGAAATCTCTAGAAGATGTGACCTTGCTGGAGGAAGCATGCCACTCTGGGAAGTCCTTGAGTGTTCATAACTACAGCCTGTTTCAATTTTGTCTCTCCGTGCTTCCTGGGCACGTATAAAGATGTGCGTGCTGACTGCCTCCTGACATGCTTCCACTGTCATGATGGACTCAGCCCTCTGGAACCATAAACTAAATTAATTCTTTATTCTGTAAGCTTATTGGTCATGATTATCTATCACAGAAAGACAAAAGTAACTTATGTGCTAGGTGATTCTAGATTTAGTCAAGTTGCCAATTGCAGTTAACCATCACAGTGGACATGAGTTTTGCAAGCAGGGTTAATTTATGTATTCATTTAAAATAACTGTACTATTTGAAAGCGCATATATTTACACCATGTAAATGGATCACATTCATCCACCAACATCTCCCTCTAACTCTCTCTCTGCCACCACCCGTTCTCCCTCTCAAGTTCATACATTCATTTTTAGTAGTTATTAATAACCACCTGTGTCCAATTACTGTTTAAATTCGTGTCTAGAATTAAACAACAGTACCTCTGTCTCCTATAGAGTTTCTGTAAGATATTTTAGCAGAATTAATAAAAAAATAAGCAAAAGCATATTAACTGACAGTATAGTTCAATGAGGGATAATTAGAGTCCTATGATAATCATTTTAATCAATACAAGTGCACAAACTACGATATATCATATGTCAATATTATATTACACTGATTTGGTGAAATAAATTAATTCATTTTAGTTGATAAAATGTTAGAAATTTTAAGTTGTTCATGTGTGACACATAATTACTCCAATATCATCAAAATAATATTATCACTTAAGGAGAGCAGAGTCTAAGATCTTTTTGCTCACACAAATAAGCTTTATGGAATATCACTGCATGTGTTACCTAGAGCTAGATCATTGTACTTCAGTATGTGTTTTAGGGGTTTCCCATGGGTAACACATACTTTAATCATAAGAAGATAGTTTATTGATAAATTTTCATGCTTTTGTGAATTTCATTAATGGTAAAATCATAATAGATATACTCAGAAGAAAACTTAATTAGTAATGAAGTTCTGTTATCAAGTGAGTCGTTAACTCATTTTGAGCAGTGAATCATTCGTCTTGCAAGCCAATGTAGTCATGAGCTTTATTAACAAAAATTAGAAGAAATGAACACATCACTTCAGTGAAAAATTCTGTACTATTTTTCAAATACAATATATTGTTTTAAGAATTGGAAAAACTTTTAACTTGAATCTTCTTTATTCATTATTTTATAGATGAATGAAGTAAAATTTCCTCTGGATTTTTATTATATTCATAGACATATTAATTCTGCTAATTTTTAAAATTCATATTAAAATTGAAAGTGCCTAGAATTGTTTTTTGAATGACACTGACATGCATCTCTTAAAGAGTGCTTTCATGTGATTCTGAGCTTTTGTAGTAAATTTATTTATGACTGGTAAAAAATTAATAAGAGATAGAACTAAGAGTGTATCCCTGGTGACCAGTGTTCTTATGTTGTTGTCTTTTCATATTTTCTGTGTGTGTGTTTCTCCTGCATGTATGTAAATATACCTTTTGCATGCAATGTCCATAAAGGTTGGAAGAGGATGTTGGATCCCCTGAAACTGTTATCTGCTATCTGTGTACTTGGAATTAATCTAGGTTCTCTGCAAAACAATCAAGTCCTCTTAACTGCTGATCCATTTCTCCAGACCCAGTCTCAACCCCACCTCGGTCCATGGCCCACTGGGAGACCCCAACCCCCAGCTTCTCTGTCTAGGTAACTATTCTCCAGCAAGGGATCAGTCTGCCCTCCTCAAGGTGCCAAGCTCTCACTGCCAACTGAGCCTTGAGTATCCCATGTCTTCCCATCTACTTTCAGCCCTAGCCTGGTCCTGAGTCACAGAGACTGGAAGAAGAGAGAGAGTGCCACCTGCTGGACCTCACTGGTGCCACAGTGATGGGGGACTGAGGGTAGTGGCAAGACAGGGCCTTCAGCCTTGGGGCTTGGAGACCCCTGCACACAAAGCTAAAACGCTTGCCAGGCTGGAGCCTCAGTTCATCAGCTGAAGGGCCAGCTGAAGCCGTGCACCCTCTTCTTTGTTTTGTTGTTTTTGTTGTTATGATCAAACCTGTTTTAAACATACATTAAATATGTTATGTTAAATATGTATGTTAAATATACATACAAATATATATATGCATACATACTTTAACTTTCTCCTTCCTGTCATTTTTTCCATTCTTTATATAGATTCTATTACTTGCTATTCAAATCTTTCAATTTTTTAAAGAAAATATCCTGCTTTGTGTAGTGTCCCCTTTTCAGTTACTTTAAGAACTTAATCTAGCAGTATGAGAAAAAAAAAAAAAAGGTAAAACACGGTTGCAATTAGATGACAAGCTTGTTCATCATAATCTCTACACCTTTTAAGTTTAAGTAAGAGGGCAGTAATATGACATCAGGAGTACCTGTTATATTTTATGTCAAATAAAGAAGTTTAAAAAATCATATGGAATTAGGTGTTTTCATATGACACATTTATTTTCTGGACATGTTTCAAATGAAGATGAGGTGACTCCTTCAGTACTATATTGTATACCTGAAGACAAGTTTGCCTTTAGGAATGGAGTTTCTAATACTTAAAATCCATGAAGATAATGGAGCACAGGTGTTACAGCATAAAGAAGTAACAGCTCATGTATCTCCAGGAAATTATAGATTTCTTGAAACATCTGTAAAACTCTGTCAGGCAAACCAAAGCAGAGTAGGAAATAGAATCATCACATGCACTGCCGTTCCAGCACATCATGATTTGGCAAGTTTATCTTCTATTTTTATATATGTAAAGTTTTAAGATTATTCAGCTAATTTAATCCACTAAATAACAGTAAAATAACAATGTTTCAATTTGAATGAAAATATAAAAGCAGATGAAAATTTACATAATTTTCAGAAGTTAGAAAGTTCAGGATTTTCCAGAAACACTGAATTTTTTTTTTTAAAAAGCAATGTATATACAGAAACAGGGACATTTGATTTTAGAGAACAGTTTACTTGGTGTTAAGGAGGGATAAGGCTACAGTTCTTATAGCAAGTAGTAGGAAGGGTGGAAACTGAGACTGGGTGGATTTTGGAAACTTGAACCCAAGAGCAGTCTAGAGACGAAATTTTGTTCTCTATTTGTTACCGCAGTCTTTTTCACTTAAAGCCTTTCAGTGGCTCACTTACATTACTGATGGTGAACTATTTCACTCAAAGTCTCGTGCTGGAGATTTTAATCATATTGAGAGGAACTTCCATGCAAAATCTACACCTATTCCTGAATGGATCACTGCATGCTCTAGCTTATGCAATTCATACTGTAAAAGTAACCATTACTGCAATTTATCAAATTACAAAGATGGTTCAGATATTATAACCAAGATAAATACGTGTATATTTGTTGACAAACCACTGAAATAATACTATGCACAATACATTCATCAAATAAGAAATTTCTTATGCATCATAAGACATATAACACATAAAATGGATACATTGGTAAGCAGAAAGATGGTAACAATTATGTAGATACAAAATATTTTCAAGATTTTCAAGACAGAGAAGAATGCTAAGATATATTGCAATGTACTTAAATCCATATGCATCAGAAAGGCCCTGTGTTCAAATCTTGGTACTACAATTGTAGTTAGACTCAGATGGAGGACAAGTGAGCAGATGAGTTTGTGTACATGAAAAATTAGGTAAGGAGGCAGCAAGTGGTTACTGGGAAGATGACCGTGTAAATGATATATGATCAAGAGCCACTGATATTGAATGATGTGAAATAGACAGCAATGATTATGTTAAATTTCTGAATTTTAAAATGTGAGTACTTAGTTTTCAATATATTATGAATAAGTTTATAATTACATAGAAATTCTATCTCTAAATATGTTCCTAAGGCATTTTGTTTCTCCCAAGATGTATTAAATTTCCTTTCATGTATTTTGAAACATGAATTAATGTACATAATTGAAGAGCTAAACTTAGACATAAACTATAAATATAAAATGACACTAAATTATCTTCATTGGCTCATGCATTTTATAAATTTTTAATAATTGATAAAATAATAAATACTAAAGTTTTAGAGAACACCAAGTCTTCATACAGTAGAAGTTGTATCTTCTTTCAGATTTTTCTTTGTTTTGTATTACTATTTAAATCCTTATTTGTTATGGGTTCGCTTAAGCAGTCTAACATTGGGGTTGTCCATGTTTCAAGAAATTCATCCATTTCTTCTACATTTTCAGATTTAATGGAACATATGTTTGTAAAGTATTCCTTTATAAAGTATTCCCTTGCAATGTTCTGGATGTGTGTGTGTGTGTGTGTGTGTGTGTGTGTGTGTGTGTCTATTGTGATGCTTTCCCTTTCATCTGTAATTTTGTTAATTTATATTTACTCTTTCTTTCTTTTAGTTAAATGATCTAAAAGTCTGTCTGTCTTGTTTAACTTTTGTAAGAATCAGCTCCTAGCTAGAGTTATTGATTTTATTTTTTGGTATTGCTTTGTTTCTATTTCATTAATTTTTGTTCTGATTTTTATACTTTCTTCGTCTACTAGGTTTGGGTTTGGTTTGTTCTTGCCTTTCCAGTGTCCTGAATGTGAAGTCATTTATATGTGCTCGGGCATTAAGGTGAACAATCAACAATTTGGACCACATTAAACTACAAAGCTTCTGTATAGCAGAAGGAAAGAAAAAAAAAAAAAAACAAAAAAAAAAGCAAGAAACTGAAGAGGAAACCAAAGAAGTGGGAGAAAAATCTTTACTTGCTACATAACTGACAGATTAATATTCAGAATATGCAAAGAACTCCAAAAACAAAGAAATAAGAAAATAAACAACCCAATGCAGATTGGCTAAGGAACTAAACAGATAATTCTCAAATGAAGAAATAAAAATAGCTAAGAAACACTTTAAAAGTGTACAACATACACAGTAATTAGAGAAATGCAGACAATAATCACTTTAAGGTTCCATCTTATCTGAATCGGTCTGGCTAAGATCAAGAGAAGACATCAAATGCTGGTTAGGATTTGGAGAAAGAGGAATGCTCATTCATTACTGGTGGGAATGCAAACTCATGCAACCATTATGGAAAGCAGTGTGGAAAAGTGTCAAAAACCTAAAAATGAATCCACCATGTGGTCTTGTTATGCCACTCCTTGGCATATACCCAAAGGACTCACCCTACTGTAGAAATACTTGTATATCTATGTTTGTTGCTTCTCTATTCATAATAGGTAAGAAATGGAAACAACCTAAATGTCCCTCAATTGACCTGATGAATGGATAATGAAAATGTGGTACATTTTACACAGTGGACTTCTACTCAATAGTAAGATGAATTATAAAATTTGCAGGTAAATGGATAGAATTAGAGACTGTGATACTAGGTGAAGTTATAGAGACTCAGAAAAGCAAGTGACATATATTCTCCCTTATTTGGGTATGGTAACACCAATCCCTTATACATTAGTGTGTATCCTGATATAACAGGAGTCAAGAAAATGGAAAGGAAACACAGAGATAAAGGTAAAGATAGATCCCAAAAGTGGGTGATTGGGAACAGATTTAACCAAGGAGGAGGTGGGTAAAGTGAGAGGCTTGACTTGGAAGAATGGAGGGGAGGGGCATGCAGGGGACCATGGTGATGGGAACAGTGGGAACTCAGAAGATCGTGGGTCAGTGTTAATGGGGGAGGGGATAGTGGAGGCACCTAGATTGGGGAAGGATGAGGAAGGTTGCACAGAGTAAAGATAGATGAGTGGAAAATAGATGATGTAGGAAGACAGATGGAAATGTGTGAGTTGGGAAACCCCTGGAAATAGACATGTGGTATTTCAACACTAGTGCATGTGTATACTTGGCAGCTGTTTGGCGTGAAATACAGTGTCAGATAGAAGAGAATTCTCTTTGATTGGCTGATCAAAGAAGATCAAGAGACTTCCAAAATAGCACAGGTTCCCAAAACGCAATGTAAGATCCTACTGCTGAAGACAGGACATACTTTGGACACAGGACTTTGAACAATGGAGCAGGAAGCCTTCTTTGTAAAATCCAGGTCTCACAGTTGTAGAGGATTCTATACAAGCTACTAAGGGAGAATATCATTCAACGGTCCAACCCACTCCTAATGCCTAATAATCATAATAACTGTCACAGCAAACTACCACTTTTGATTTTGTAGTGACACTGTTATTCTTGGCGTGGGAGAAGGGGGTCAACAGCCATCTAATTGGACTTAAAGCATTCTCAGAGGGAGGAAAATCATAGGGGGTACTGTAAACACAGAAAAAACGCGTGACTAGAGAGGTCAAAGATCCTAAAAGAAACCTTAACTCTGTCATATCTCTAGACAAATTAAATTTCTTACCATGTATAAAATATAGATCCATATATTTATAGACAAGAGTGTCATTTAGTATTCATCAAAGAAGTTTCTCTTTGCACTAGATGGAGACTATTGCAGAGTTCCTCAACTGGTCACACAGAGAATATATGTCTGAGAAATGCTCAGTCCCAAGTGACATATCTACAGCAGAGCTTCTAAACCTAAGGCTCTTAGGACATAGCAAAGGGTAGAGACAATGGGTAGATAGAAAACTTGTGCATCCTTCAACTCTCACCAGCGAATCTTCCTTCTGCAACAGAGTCCATTGCACACAGAAGGGCATATCTGGTGAAGTTTTAGAGAGTAAGAGACTGCAGAGTGTCCCTGGATAGGACTCCCATATTAAATGTCAGCCACCCACTGCTCAGGGGCCATTGTGGGAGAGGGGTGCAAAAATTGTAAGAGCCAGACTTGGTCCAAGAACAAACATAGGGAAACAGAGTGGAGAGAGGAAAATGGGTGGTGGATTTCCCTAGCCGTAGAACTGTTGGATACTGATTACTACTGGCAGAGGAATCTACTGCAAAGTTACGATCTCTAGATAGACTTATTGCAGTGGATGAAATTAAACTGCGGGTCATTTGGGTACAAACGTTTTACTGGTTCCAATGTAACAAATATAGCAGAATGCATGAGATCTGAAGAGTGTGTGTACATGTATGGGTGGGAGAGGGTGTCCAGATTTGATTAAGAACTGTTGTTTGAAATGTACAACAGCTAAATAAAAAAATAAGATGATACAGGGTGTCTGAACTCTTGGCGTCTGGAGTTTAGCCACTAATACAAAGGACAAGACTGAATCATATGAACTTTGTTCACACAGAAGACTAACTGTTGAAAAAGAATGAGTCATGAGTCTTTGTCTCCAACTGGTCTTGTCACATGAGGTCTTTGTATTGGATAATTCAGGCTTCTTTTATAGGCTCATGACTAATTTCCAAATGAAAATATTTCAAGAAAAACATAGATAATAAAATTGCAATTGAATTGCCTCCCTTGAACTTTCCTGATATCAGTTCATTCCACCATCTACCTTTCTCAACATTTTCAAGTACAGGGAAAAAACACCTCATCTCCTACCTTCTAAAGTATGAGTATCAATTTAGTGTTACAGGAAGGAGAAATATTGCTACCATCATGTTCTGGAAATTCAGAGTTCAACATCTATGTTCTGGCCACAATAACAATTTAGTTTTTGTATATACTGTAAACATCATTTCTGAAGAGCTCTAAAAGTCACATCCCATTAGTACAACTTAGCCATATGTTGGAGGTTGAGAGTCTCATGATTTCAGTCACATCAATGTGTAGATTGCCCTTAATAAGTGAAGTTTCTTTCAATGTGAAAATTTTGAACATTTACAGTTATCTGAATTTCCACATCTAACATCCAGCGAAGGAACCAGTATCCATTACGGTCCTCTCCAAAAGTGAAAAAAATTAAGAACAAGAATTTTCAAGTTCACAGAAATATTTTCCACCATGGACAGATAGTGTAAAGACTCATATATATATTGGAAGTTCTTTATTGAGAATTAATTAATGCTGTCTTTAAATGGTTCCTTGTGGCTCTTGGCTCCATTACATGATATCTTTATCATGTGAGTCTCTTCCTTTTATACAGATAAAGTACTTCAGTTGCTAACCTAATTTATTCCTTATGCTTTCAAGTTTGAGTGCTAAAGTATCCAATTTTATGTCACTCTCTGAACTGTATTTTTTTTTTTTATTTTATGAGTCAGTTCTCTCTGTAGCCCCTGCTGGTCTGGAACTCACTACATATAGCAAAGAAGCTTTTCTCGTATAGAGGTCTGTCTTGAGTCCTGGGTTAAAGGCACGTGCCGCCATACCAGGCACCATTACTATTATTTTAATCATACTTTTTTCTATTAATAGATTTATAGCCATTTGACAAAATCCCTACATCTTGAGGTCTGAAAAATATTAAATTATCTTTAATTTTTACTCTGTTTATGGAAATCCAAGGATTTCCACCTTAAATTAGAGATGTGTCTATAATATACTTAGAGTGACTTTTATCTAAGTGAACAACACACTGAACACATCAACATAATTCCAACAAAAAAATATACTGCCAACAAGTGTTTGACTTGGTTACAAATGTCCTTTTATATTTAACTTTGTAGTGCTGAAGAAACTGAGTTGAGAAACTGTTATTATTTTAATTTGGTCTCTGTAACCTTAGCCTTCCTCTGCCCCCACAGTGCTGAGATTAAAGGCATGTGCAACGATGCCCAACTTCTATTTTGTTTTTGAACCTATCATTTCTAATATGCTTTGTATTTAAAAGCCTTTCTTTAACTTCCTTCATCCGTCTCATATTGTTCAGTAAATCTCAAGAATCTAGGCAGCATTTTCAACACACCATGCATTAATCTTTTTATCATATCATTTATTTCATTTCATTCATGTTTTATTGTTGGCTTTACCACAATCAACTGTACAGCTAAAGTTTTAGCTCAGGTATACAAGGAACCTTTTAAGATCCAAAATGAATTTCTTCACAATCTCCTTGTGGGCCTTTATCCTTCACATAATGATCTCTTCAGGATCAGAGCCTGGTTTCAAAGCCCTTGACACACACTCACACACTCAGTCTTCTATTATGTCACTGTCTACTGTAGAAATCAACTTTAGTTTCTCTGAGGGAATGATGCATTACTCCTAAGTCCTAATATCAAGTTAGTTTTATTCCTTAGAAAGTAATTCACTATTTATAAATATCAAATACAGGGCCAGTTTTCTGCTTGGTGATATGCACAACTCACAAGAATAAGTGGTAAATGAGGAAGAGACCTCACCTGATGTATTTGTCAATGGGCACATGATGTAATCAAGTGAGTTCTCAAATTATTTCCATGTTGCCCTGGTTCCAGTAGGTGGGCACCTCACTCCATAGTGACTGCATTGTAAGAACAAGATTCCAGAAAAACAAACAAACAAACAAACAAAAAAACAGTTCATGGAATAGCACAGTACCTTATCTTGCCTACCTTCAGAAGTCATACCTTGTCATGTATAGTACATTCTCCTCATTCTGACATTCACAAAATTCTGTTAAATTATGATCAGAGAAGACAGAAATGAATTTCAGTGCTTGGTGTGAAGTTAGTGTATTTGTGAAACCCTGTGGAACTAGAAAGATCTCTGTGGGTATTGTTTGGAAATGACAATGCACCACACAGCGAGACAGCATCATAAAAGGGGACAAAATTATAATGTAGAAGTAGTTTAGGGATATAAACCCTTACTAGAGCATTGGGAAAAAATGGATAAAGGGCCATATCAGTAGAATTTTGATCAGAAACACAGTAATATCAAGTTTACATATAACAAAACCCCATATTATTCTCAATGAATGATGCTAGTATTGCATTATGTTACCTCACTGCAGGATGCAGTATAGCTTTCAGATGTGCATGCTTACTTAGATATCATTTCAAATAGCAGTGTGCTCATACTAAACTATTACATCACCATTGTAGCATCAGAGGAAAGAGACTTCTAATAATATAAAAAAACAGTTCAAATTTTATCATATTCAAGTTTAAATACTATCAAGAAATAGGCATACAACCAAAAAAAGGCAGCAAAGTTTGGTAATCTTTATATAAACAAGATAGACAAGTGTGGGAAAATGGTACAAAATGATTTCATGAGTGAAAGATGTGTTCTAAATCTATGCATTGTCACCACAGATTAAAGCTTCTAAATTATTCAGGTTTAAGGAAAAAAAGGTGTTATTTTTTTATTTAAATGAGATAAAATGTACTTTTATTAATCTAAAGTTATGTCCTAAAGATGATAAGAAAGATTATAATAATAGCAAAAGACAGTCTATAAGGCTTCATGAGTCCACAATTCTGCATTATAACTTAAGACAACAGAAAAATAATGCATTATGAGGTTATTGTTATCAAATAGTACAAGAGCTAAATACAGTGTGCGAGCTTGTCTTCCTCTATCTTTCTTTAAACATTTGAAATATTCATTATAGAGATCCTTAATGTCTTTAATTAGGTTTATTCCTAAAAATCCTTAGTTTTGAAGTTATTCCTCCATCAAATATCCCATTAATTAGTATTGATTAAGGAGGGATACACAATGTATTTCTGAGAGCCAACTACTGTAGAAGCTTTCTAAAATATAAACATATAAATATTTTTAAAAAGTTTAGGTGGATTTGCCCTATAATGGATGAGCAATAACTCCACCAGGGTTTATAATTCTCCACAGTTTGGTAAATAAAATAGCCAGCATCAGGAATTGGGGCTTTTGGAGTTGCTGAACTAGGGTTTCCATAGACCCTCAAATTTACAGGGTGGTGCATTACTCTTAGTTACCTTCATAACTTGATAAACAAATCTTATTGTTGAAAACACTTCATATTTGAGCTATAGAAGAGGTAAGAATCAAGCTGGTGTTGACCTGAATACTTCAATGTTTCATCCCTATTGACTAGCTTTCATTGATCTGAAAGTTTCTATGCATAGTACCAGATGAGAAAAGTAATCATCAACCTTATCTAGATGTGAATATTACATGCCACAGTAATGACTATACCAACTGATACAATAGTTGCATAAACATTATGGGAGTAACTTAATTGGATTTAAGGTCTACTCTACTAGGTGGCATTATAATTGGATTAATTTCTTCTGGCTATTAGGTAGTAGACACTAAGGGAGATCCTAACATTCTTATTATGCTAAATGGACATAATATAAAAAAAGAGGCCTAATGACTTATCTATTTAGATTAATATTAATGCTGTTTTGAACTCTTATCAGAGAAGTTTCTTTTAGTAACAATTTGTGTTAGCACACAGACCCTCAACTGGTCAACAAGTAGTGAACAGGAGACTGCTGAGTGCTTAGTCCTGAATTGATTATCTGTATCACACCCCTACTCGAAGGACTCAGACAGCTTTGAGGAAGATGGAGGAGCCACAGGCATTGGATGACTACAAGGAAGCTGTTTTCCAGACAAATAACAAGGTAGTTAAATATATAAACATCCAGGAGTTTTGACAGCATGCTCAGGATATGAACAAACTCAAATCAGACAAAACCCCAACATGGAAGAGTGGATGTTATACAGAGAAGCATAGCATAAGAGCTAACTGTAGCTATAGCTGATGCAAGAGGAAGTGCCAGTTTTCTTTAAGGATGTGCTACCAGAGAGGTTGATCATGCTGGAATGAAACCACACACAACGGTATTTGGGAAATTCAAACTGGACTCCACAGACTTTATATAAGGGAGGACATGAAGCTGCAGGGCAATGAGGTCAGAAAATATCTGTTAAAAGATGGGGGAGACAGAGTGATATGATTTAAATATGTTATATGAAATTCTCATAGAATAAAAATACATAATTAGCTGTTTTAGTAAATAAATCATAAAATTAAACAGGAAACACATGTAAAACTGTGGAAAATCTAGACAACAGTATCACATAAGATGATAAATTAGTATAAAGCTATGTAACTTGTACTCTATTCAAGTGAACATAGAGCATTCATTATGTTACTCTATACATTTGATCATAAAGTATTAACTTATCAAATATTTGAAATCATATCCAATATATATATCTACTTAAATCTGCAACTATGGTGTTCACCAAAAAAATTAAGATAAAATAAGGCAGACAAATTTACTGCAAAATACATGAAGGAGATGAGATGAAAGCAGCTCAAAGCATAATGTTAATTTAAATTACTTTAAAGATAACAAATTTCAAAACAGTGTGAAAACTAGTGTAAAGATATTCATTGGACAGAATATGAGAGATACCATGTAAAATTTCATCCTGACATATTACTTATTATTTTAAAGTGAAAATAAATAACATTACAGTGGTAAAGATATAACATATCTAGATATGTAGATGAGCATTTTATGCGATGTTAGGATGATATCATGAACATATCCATATTAATATGATGCCCTAGGACATAGAGAAACCCTTTGGGAAATATTATATTTAAAATGCAAAACCATTATCTAGTAAGGAAGCAAGAAAAATAAGTTGAAGCATTTTTTACAGAATAACTTTTTCACAATCTTTATATAAACACTATAATACAGAAGAAAGTGTTTAATTCCATTACAGAAAAATATTTCATGTTACTAGATATGAATGGTTGTGCACATTCCTAGCCTAGTAGGTATGTTGAAGAGACAGAGGCAAGAGGACCATGAGTTTGATTTCAATTGAGATACCCCTTTTTCACACACACACACACACACACACACACACACACACACACACAGGAAATGGCCATACTGACTCCATTTTATTCTATCTGACTTTTACTCACCATGTGTTTCTGCTCAGACACTCCTGTTTTCACTAACTTCCTCCAGGCTGAGGGACCCACAGTGGCTGCACTTGCAGTTTCAGGGAGTGCATTGTTTCTACAATACAGAGAAACCTATTTTTTTTTTCTAACTGGAACTTAGAAACTATCTGTTAACTGAATTTCCTCTGGAGGTGTAACCATGGTAAGTAACTTTGTCCATGGTGTGTTGTAATAATGGCTTTAAATTTTAAAAACCCTGCTTGGCCTCTCCTCAAAGTGAAGAGTGTTTTGGGTGTGAGTCACTCTCAATCACTAAAAGATAGACACTTAATTCAACCATCAAATATAGCATTCCTCTGTGTCTCATGCTATAACAACATAAAATAAATAGTAATATAAATCGCAATAATAATTATATTTAAGTATTTAAACAATTATTTTTTTAAAAAAAGCATAGACAAGACAGCTTGTAGAGTAAATGCTCTTGCCAGGAAAGGCTGAGAAACTAAATTCCATTCTTGGAATCCATGTAAAGGCGGAAAGAGAGAAGGTACTCCATAAATTGCCCACACACACATCATACACAAACAGAAACACACACACACACATCATAAACACACAGGAGTGTGCTGAATAACAACACGTTAAATACTTTATTTTTGATCTTTAAAATTAGATCAAAGGAAATTAATCACAAACGCAGTATGTTATTCTTGTTAAGTAATGAAGAAGAACAAAAAATATTACAAAATACCACATTTTATAATTTATATAGGAAAATATCCTCATTGTTAGGAAATATAATCTAAGGTCATTAGTGGTAAAGGAAACATAATTTAGAATTTATTTTATGTTTTGTTAGAATAGTCAAAAATTTGTTTTGGTATATGTAAATAATACAATATTAAAAAAGTAGAAAAATAGCATGAGGGTCAGAGAATATAATTATGTTGATCAATTTCAGGTCTTAAAGTTTTATGTTTACAAGTTCTTAGTAGAGGTTATTTGAGCGAAGTCTACAAGTACCACCAATCAAAATTGGTTGTTATGGCTTCAATGACAACTGTCAACAGGTGATAAGGAAATTTAATATTGAGCCATTACAAATTATGAGTCAAACTTCCATTATGTTAATCTTTTGCTTCAAAATATACAAAAGGTATTGATATGATTATAAATAAAAATGTAAATACTATGTATTGCAATTTAAAATAATTGTTCAAATGAAGTTTAATTAACTTTACGTATTGACTTTCTATTGTCCAGTTTGCTCAATGGCCTTCATCACGCTTTCCTAGATGTCTTGCTTCCAATCACTCCTTGCTTTCTCAACCAGCAACAGTAACAGTAACAATTCCTGCATCGTAAGTGATCTTGTAATTAATCAGAAATATAACCTAGCACAAAGTAAGGCAAATGTTGAATAGAGATAGACTATGTTGCTTTATAGAGATTGTAATCAGATTGTTTGATTCAAGTCCAATTTTGTAATTTTTTTCTGAGGGATATAACATCTTTTGGAGGTTTCTCCACTTATAAAATATAAATAGCAATGCTCTCTACTTCAAGAATTTAAAGAAATAATAAATCTGATAATATTTACTTAATAAAGAACCTTTGGGGGAAAAAAACTGTATCGCTATGCTAAAAGTAAAATTTGATCAAAGTCTATCCTGTTCTGTTTGTGATTCTGTCCTTGACTTTGCTTGATTTATTTCACTGTACAAAGAGTATTTCAGCAGAATACAATTACTTCGTGTAATCTATCTAAGCATAGTTCTGTTAAAAGTCTCATAAAACACTGAGACCTTCTTTCTTTTTTAAAAAACTTAAAGGAGATACTCCAGAATAGAGAGAATATCTTCCTGTAAGAGTTCTTTATAAAGACTGATAAAATGTGTTGAAAAATTCCTGCACTGAAGTTCTATTGTTTATAAATTTCAACCAATATCTTTATAGTAACATTTTTTTTCTTTCAAAAACCTCTAGATGTTGATCCAGGATTATTATAACATCTGTAACATATTTAAAAACAAATTGGTAAACAAATGGAATTAGACAACCTTAATAGGGTCTATGGTAGGAAGCTTTCAAAAATAGTCCTCTGATGATTGTCTCATGATATTTACACAATAAAACATCTGTTTTCTTCATTTTTGTTTTAGTTATAATCACTATGTCACCACAGTGTGGAATAGGTACCACATAATTTCCAGGATAAATTTGGGAAAATACTGGATTTTATCTTTTGTCAGTATCCTTAACTATGTTCTTTCTTGGCTGTTATGCTTTAATGGAGCAAGCTGCCCAAGTGGAAAAACTCACATGGCAGGGACGTAACAAACCCTTGGGTGCATAATTTGGCTGATATCTCTGTTGAGATAGGCATGGAGAGAAAAATAACTCAGTCAATACATTGATTGTGGCCAGTCAGAGATTTTTTTAAAAAATACTATGTAGTGAAAAATCATCTGAAGCTGTCCCTTGATATCAGACACAATAATTTGTAAAATAGTATGTATGTGTGTTGTAATTTTTATATTTTAATTTCTTATTCAAAAATGGAGAATTAACATAGTATTTGAGCCAAAAATCAAGTAATGTACCATGCTAGAATGAATCTTATAAATTTAGGATAAACTACCTTCAATAAATATATAATCATACTTTTTTTGTTGTTTTCCTTTTGTCATTTTTAATTTTTAAAATATTTTCTTCTTTTATTTCTTCTTTTTAATTTTTCTCTTTCTTTCTTGTCTTTTCTTTTACCTAGAAAGATGATTTCTTAAAAAAAAATCTTCTCTGTTGAAAACAAATCTATGGACATTTTAAATCATTTTGACCATAATTCTTCAGGTAATCTTTTTCACACAGTCTGTGCATTAATAAATTGGTGAGCTTTGTGCTATTATGATAAAAATCTTCAGATAATAAATTTACAAGGAAGGGATATGTATTTAGCTCATGGGCTCAAAGATTTCAGTGCAAATTCACTTGATCCTGTTGTTTTGGACTGTGGTACACAGTACATCATGGTGGGAACACATGACAGAATAGTCCTGTTACCTGATCATGGTGGCTGGGAAGCAGAAAGTTATGACAGGCCAGTGCTAGGATGAAAACATTCCTTTCACAGAGCATCAGTGGCATTCCATCTTTCTAGAAGGTTCTATTTCCTAAAGTTCTATCACACCCCAGTGGTGCCATGGGCTGGGGACAGAGCTCACCATAGATGGGCCTTTGACAAACATTCAAGACTCAGTATTATAGCAGTTCTTTATCAAAGACGAGTCATTAATTTTAACCTACAATATTTAAAATATACAATCAAAGTTTCAGTTCAACAATATTTTTGAGACTATAAATAGAACAATTCAAACATATAACCCTAACACCTGGATTAAGAATCTTGGCCTTTCTGAAATGTAATAGTCCTTTGGAGCTGGTTTAGTCCTGAACTTGAAGTTGCCCTTGGGTTTTGCTGGACCACTAAGCACTAATGGATTTGTACCCTTCAGGCAATCTAACGTGCCAGGGTATTTGAGATGATTTCTGGTTATAGAAAAAGTACCTTATTTATACCTTCACTTCACACTGATCTTATTTATATTAAATACTATTAACATTATTCACAGAATTTTAGTATGCATGGCCCATAGGTTTTTATATATAATTTAATAAATACTAAATTATTTAAATCTTTTAAAAACATTTGGTTGCATTCTGTCTCCCCTCCAACAAACCACAAGCCAAGACAACTTATCAATTTTCTTATTTCTAAAGATTTTCCAATGAAACACTTATATTTAAAGATTGAAATCTAACATCCACTTATGAGACAGACTGTGCAAATCTTCTCTTTCTGGGTCTGGGTTACCTCACTTAGGATTACTATTTCCATATAGAGTGAATTGATACAAATAAGAAAGGGGAATAATAGTTAGACAGATTTAATAGGATGAAGAATAGAAGGGCAGTTACAAAGAGGGAATAAAACGAAGAATAACTAAAACTAAAGGAAATTTTAAGGAGTCCTGTGAAACCTACTGTGGAAGCTTCTCTCAATGTATACAAATAAAATATTAAAAGATTATAATGATAGTTACCTGATAACAAGGGTTGAGTAGCTTTAATAAAATGGAAAATGTAAAGCTCCATGCCAGGAATGGACCTCTCTCTGTGGCTGTTGATCAGAGAGATCCCACTGACCTTGAAGCTACATCTTTGCTGGCTAACATTATAATATGAGAAAGTGCTATGCATGTTACTGATAGAGAAAGGTATGCATCGGCCTTTCGTAGCTGTGAACACTAAACTACAGTGGAAAGTGGTTTGGTAAAATATGCCCACTTATATGATACAGGCTTCAATATTATGAGTATAAACAGCTATCTTCTAATTGCATTTAAGGATTGCTTGAAAATAAAGAGTCCATGGCTATTATCTTAGCCAAGAACCTATGCCTAGACAAATCACAGGCCATACTACCATTCCGCTAAATAGATATAATATTAAACTGACTCACAATAACTTATTGTTATATCCATACAGTAGTACATCTCACAATTCTCATGAAATTTCTTCCCATAGCAAATGGCAGTTAACACAGAACCACAGCTAGTCAAGGTGAGGGAAGTAAGAGACTACAGAGTGTTCAGACCTAATTGGGGAACTATATTGTGCTTTTTCCTCCAAAGGAGGAAAGATTTTAAGAGCAGAAGGTGGTGAGGAAACTGAGTTGTGTTGTCTGGACAACACAAAGTAGCTGCACATATTTTCTCACACTGATTATGACCGAGCATTAGTCAGGGTACTCAAAAAGAACAGAACTGGTAAAATTAACACACACACACACACACACACACACACGTGCACACACACACACACACGCGCACACACACACACACACATTAATGTGCAGTTATTAGATTGGCTCACAAGACAGAGTCCAGAAATTCCACCAATAGCTTCCCTAAACTAAGACTGAGAATGTGGCAGTTGCTCTGCCCGTGATGCTGGATGTCTCAGCAGACCCAGTCTGGTACTGAAGGCCTGAAGGATTCCTGGAGCTCTGCTAGCCTTCAGTGTACATTGGTATCTGAAGAAATTGGTTCTACCATCAGTGAAGGAATGCTACAGGAACAAGGTCAACTCACTGAGATGATGGGAAGCAGGCAAAAGGCAAACAATTCCTTCTTTCATTACGGTGAACCTTCCAGCCTCAAATAACCAATTGAGAAAGTCACTTCACATTTCAGTTAATTTTAGTTGATAACCAAGAAGAGCTGTCACAGATACCATGCACAAGACTTGTGCACACCCAAACCAGTCAGGGACCCAGAATAGATATGGGAGGTGGGAAGGAGAGATGGCTCTAGTAGAGCATCTATTAGCAAATGATGGATGCTGGGAGACAGAGGGTCAGTTTTCCTTCTGGGTGTGTTACCTGTAAGGTAGACCAGACTCTGGGGTATGGACCAATACCAAGGAGCAGTTTGGAAGTATGATTTAGAATCCAAAAGCTTTTAAAAACAAAAATTCAATAAATAAATAAATAAAAGAAAATTAACAATGAAGGACATGAAGTTGGGGGTATAGTGAGAAGGGTTTGAATAGGGGAGAAGAGTGAGGAATGAAACAAAATTCATTGTATGATATTATGGAATCAATAAAAATATTATTAGAAATATTTTTGCCATTGAGAACAATTCATCTATTAAATAGTTTTTCCTTAACTGTAAATTGATTTCATGTCTAAATGACTTACTATTAAATGCCTCAAATAAACAAACATAACTAAGCATATATTATTTTGGAAAACATATCTTCCCCATGTTATAACATAAAGTAAACCTGTGCTATTTATAGATAACATATTTATATTAAATTTTATATGTTTCTGTATGGAATTACATAATATACTTCTATATATGTACTCTAGGAAGGCTTCAGACAGGTTTATCTGAAGCGGGAAGACCCATCCTGAATTTAGGGTGCCATCATTCCATGGGTGAAGATCCTGACCTGAATGTAAAGGAGAAAGGCCAATGTACACAGAATGTGTCTTTTCTCTGGTTCATGGTCAGCAGCACTGTCCAAGATGCTCACACAACTATGCTTTGCCTCCATGATGATGTGCATCCCTCTGTGAGACTAAACAAACCTTTCTTTCATAGGTTTCTTTTATGTGATATTTCATCATAGTCATGATGAAATCATGGACAGAGGTTGATGCATTTTTAATTTTTATATCTTTATACAACTTTAATTGAATCTAATATATTACACCTAGTTTTCATTCAAGTATTTCTTCATAGATGTAGTTTTATAGAATCATTGTGTATTTCATACAGAATGTTTCAATCAATCTGAATCATCTTTACATCCCATTCCCCATCATAAATTTCATTCTATTATACCCCTAACTGGAATCCATGCATTCTTTCACCCGTGATAAGGTCTAGTGTGTAAAGTAAGGATCCCCAAATGACCTCAATGCGGGTTCATCCACTGAGTTATTTTTCTATTTTTGAGATAAGGTCTTACTATTTAGCCCTGGTTTGCCTGGAACTCAATATGTAGAAGAGGCTGGTCACAAATAAATGGATACCTTCCTGCCTCTGTTTCCCAAGGTCTTGATTCTACATCTTATTTCAAATTTAAAGGTATTAGTGCAGATAATCTACACTGAAAATGCATATAAAATCTGAAGAAAATCAGAACAGTAGCTTATTGTTTAATATTCAGTTTTAGCCTTGTAGATTTACTACGTTGAAGCCTGTATGTACGCCAGAGCTGAAGAGATGGTTCAGTGCTTAAGAGCTCTGATTGTTCTTGCAGAGGACCCAGGCTCAATTCCCAGACCCACGTGGTGACTAATAATTTACTGTAAATCTATTTCCAGGGGATCTTGCATACTTTTCTGACCTCTGCTGGCATTGCACAACATGGGTGCACTTACATTTACACAGGCAATACACTCATACACATGGAATAAATATAATACATAGTTATTTTTTAAATTCTGTGTATTATATTTGCATGCACTTGAATTTGTATGTGTTTAATATTCTATAATTAGTACTTCTAGTTTTCTGACATAATAAATATTTAGTTAATAGAATAGACATTCTCAAGATAGTTACAAAAGTATTCATAAATACATGCCCATCTTAATTATTGCTCTATATAAATTTTATCTTAGTATACTTGGGCTGCCATAAAACGTATCATGCAATACATAGCTGAAACAACAGAGATGCTTTTTCCTGTTATTCTAGTAGCTGGAAGTCTGGCGTCAGAGTCTCAAACTACTCTATTTTTAACCCTTATTTCACATGGGTTAATAAATCTTACTTGGAAAGTACATGTTTTTTTTTTTAATCTAGATTGTAGCGGGTACTACAAAATTCTTGAGATTTAACTAATAATTTCACATAGTTAATTAGACTGGCCCCTTTGTGCATATTTTGAGTAAGAAGGTGACACGATATTTTTCTACACAAATGAAGTTAATGAGATATTGTAAAGGTCCTTCTGCCCAATTCTAGTCTCCTCTTCTCAAGAACATGTTTGATTCAAGAAACTAGACTTGATTACACCTTGACTATAAAAACCAAACTCATAACAAAGAGCTAGGGTGCTGTTAATTCCATGAAAACAGCATCTCAAGCTATTACATTTAAATTACACCATAATTAGAAAAACCTTAATGTTGATAAGTACAATATAACTAAAATCACTTACATATAAATGGGAATATGCATTGAGGATTTAAAAATCTTCATGAATTCAGAGTACTTACTCAAGACTGACAAATTAATATCATGACTTCAGTTCTTAAGATCTAAAGTAAAACTCTTAAAATGAGGATGGGTATTATAGTAGCAATAAGAATATCAAAAGTCATTTAATAAAAACCATATTTTAAAGAAACAAATCACGTTTAAATCTTATGATAACAAAGAACACTAGAGTGAAAAGTGTCTTCTGCATGAGACTACCAGTCCTAAATTTGAAGGGTTTGTACACTAGGCATAACAGAAAAGACGTAACTCAGTTATAGATTATACTTTCAAGATTCTTTAAATAATCCTCAAATATTTAATATTCACGATATTATATTTTAGTGCAATATTTCTAATTCAAATAAATATCGATATTTTAAGCTTTGAATAGCCATTCAAAATGTGTCATTTTTGTAATAAATGTGAAAACATCCATAATAAGTTGTTTGATAATAATTATTCTCTTGCTTCTTTCTGCAACCATATTTGTACAAGTGTATGTAACTGTACATGCAATTACTTGACCAGTTTAAGAACAATAATAGCAGTAATTCTAATGTAAAATTATGCTGTGTGTGTGTGTGTGTGTGTGTGTGTGTGTGTGTGTGTATGTGTGTGATGTATTTGGTTGTTTATTTGTATGTGCTGATGTGCATTCATGGCATATACTTGAGGAAGTCAGAAGTCAATATAAGGATATAAGGTGTTTTACTGAACCATTTTCTTAGTCTTTGAGACTGGTTCTCTCATTGAACTTGGAAGCACTCATGTTTAGTTGAAACAACTTATAGATAATCTGCAAAGATCTTCCTATTTCAGACCCTTTTGTGCTAGGGTTGTAGTCATATTCTTCCACAGATGTGTAATTTTTACGTGTAAATAGTTTCTGGGATCTGAATTCAGACTCTCACAGTTACACAGCAGTCACTTTATTCACTGAGCTATCTACAGAGTCTCCAAATATCTTCCTTAATAAAATATTCTCAACAAGTTTCAGGAATACTTTTATTTATATCTTAATTTCTACATTGAGCCATACATCACTCAGGAGTGTGTTGTTAAATCTCCATGACTTCATGTAGTTACTGAAGCTCCTTTTGCTGTTGATCTTAAGGTTTACTGCATTGTCATCTGCTAGAATGTATGGAATTATTTTAATATTTTTATTTTTTGAGGTTTGTTTTGTGTCTCAGTAAGCAGCCAAGAAACTATTGGCAACTGCGTTTTGTTGGAGGAGGGAGAGCTGATTTTCTTTACAAAAGTGACTCTAGATATGCTGACTAGACTCCAGTGAATGGTATTTGGGTACAAATGTTTGACCAGATTGGCCTTAATATATATGACAGAATGAATGAAATCCAGTGTGTGTGTGGGAGGGGACAACTGTGGGGGTACAGATAGAGTGGGAGTCTAAATTTGATTAAGGTTTATTGTATGAAATGCACAAAAACTCAATAAAATATACACAAGATATTCTCAACCGATATTATAAAATAGTAACATTACTAACTTTGTGGTATATAATATTTATAATTATATTTATGAAAATTTTAAGATAAATGGGTAGAAAATTTGATGATGATATCTGTGTGCACATGTGGTTTTTTTTTTTTTTTTGTACACTTCTACTCATATGGGCACTCCTGAAATAGTTTGATTCTTCACTTTTTGCTTAAAGGAAAATATGATAAAGGGAAAATGCCTATAAACATATTTTCAGAATTTCCTCTTATTCTAAATTGTTGAGGTAGTAGAAAATTTGGGGATTCTTTAATTTTGGAAGATGTGCTCAGATAACTGGTTGAAAACCACACACGCATGTACAAACACACATCATACGTATTTGGAGGACATCTGAACAGAACCGTGTATCCTACTGACTGTTTTAAATTACAGTATTTGAAAATAATGGGTGCAAGAAAGCAATTCCAACCTTCATCCTGTTTCTGAAAAGCAAAATACAAAATTACCACAGAAAATATAGCATTCTTATCATCAAGGATGAAAAGATCATTCAGTGAACCCTCTGTAATCCTTGAAAATAATCCTTCCCACAAAACATTTTTTGACAACTTACCCCTCTTTGTCTAATTCTATATATGAATGTTCTAGTCTTCATTTTTGTATCAGGTTTTCAATTACAAATAAGAAACCACAAAACATTTTTTGACAACTTACCCCTCTTTGTCTAATTCTATATATGAATGTTCTAGTCTTCATTTTTGTATCAGGTTTTCAATTACAAATAAGAAATTTGTATTTTTTTAAAAAAATTATTATTTTTTTGTCTGTAAGTGTATTGTCTGCTATGTATGTATAAGTGGACCCATGTGGTGCAATGCCCACAGAAGTCAGAAGAGAATGTTGAATTCCCCTGGAACTGGAGTTATGGACAGTTGTTAGCTTCCATGTAGGTGCTGAGAATCAAACCTGGGTCCTCTGCAACAGCTGTCAGTGTCCTTAACCACTTAGCCATCTTTCCAGCCCCAATTTGTATAATTTTTTTCTGTACTTCCTTCTTAGCTTACTTAAATTCTTTGGCGCTCCTGAAATACAGTCTTAACAGGAAGGGGATGGAGTTATGGTACTACTTCTGCTTGATATAAGGCAAACACTACTTCCAAAATTCACATTTCATTTGACATTGATTAAATGCTGAGGTGTATATACTGAACAGTTTTTAAGAAAAGTTTCATGTCTTTAGCTTGGTATTCATCTTGCTCTTACTACATAGTCAACAGTTAAATTTTCCTGTGTATTTCACATCCTTAATAATAAGGAAAACTTTCAAGTAGACATATTTTTTATACTTCATGACAGAGTTTTTAATAATGTGATTAAATATTGAAAGATTGGTTAAAATAATATTTTATTTGTAATTCCAAATTGCAAAGAGAAGAAATGGATCTGTATAATATGACATGAACAAAGTTGCTTTCTATTAGACTTCAGTATGCATAAGTTAATATTTAATAATGAATCACAATATGAAAAGAGAATGCAAAAACACACAAAATACATATTAGCTAATACTTTAAAGTGACAAATGTTAAATAGTCATGTCTTATATTGGTTTTCCTTCAAGGATTCAAAGAATTAATGTCATTGATTTCAAGGGCAGTAGGAGTTTCAGAATTATTTAATTTAACAAAATATAGTCTGACAGTAAAATAATTTGTTGTTCTTTTGTTGCTACTTTTCATTGAACTTCAAAGTCAATCTATTTCTTCTGAAGTAACACTATAGAATATAGTTGTACAGTGACTGAGTGACTAATAACTCTTTTGAACTCATGTAATACTCTAAAATTTGAATGTATAAAAATTTAATCTCTACTGGAATGTAAAATAGTTAAAGTCATTAAGAAAGAAAAATCAAAACTATTCATATTTCATATCAAAATTGAAATGCATATTTCCACATCTAGAGGATATTCACAGCCTGATCCTCTACACAACTGTGTTTTTTGGAAGTAGTGTATACACTGTGACCTGACTTTTCAAAAGGCAGTCATTTTCTCAGAGTACATAACCAGAAAGAAAGGAAATGAGGATGGATCATAAATAGATGACACTGGATCATACTTTGTATGTGGAGTGTTGGTTTGAATAATGGTATGTGGTATATGTATGTTTTGGTTAGAATACTGACAAGATCCTCCTGTTCTACACCTTATTTCTGGAGTTATAAACATGCACTGCCAGCCGAATTTGAGTGATCATTCTTGAGTAGCAAGAATTATACCCAGTTCCACTGTACAGATGTATGAAACTCTCCAGAATTAATGAAAAATAAATATTAAAAATATCTATCTTGCGGTTTATTTCTGGGAAAAAGTATAACTATTCAAATATGAAAATAAACAAACAATTCTTCCCCACTATGGCTGAGCTCCACAACCCCAGCTTCAAAGCCTAACAACCACAATAATGACAAACACAACAAACTATAATTATGCACTAGTTGCACATTAACCTTAATCAACAGCTATCTAATTGGACTTAAAAATCTTCTCAGTGGGATCGAACTCATGGGTGGCACTGTGAACATAGCCAAATACACATGGCTGGAGAGGCCATAGATCCTAGGAAAAAAAAACCCTATCTTTGTCATATCTCTAGACATATGAATTTTTTTTACTGTGTGCTAAGTGTGGATCCTTATGTTTACAGGCAAGTATACCATACAGCACTCATAAAAAGATTTCTTTTTGCAACAGATTGAGACTATTACAGAATTCCACAACTTGTCACAAACAGATACTATGTGCCTGAGAGATGCCTATCCCTAAGTGATACATCTACAATGAAGGATTTGGAGACTCCAAGTTAATGCTCAGACAAGAGTGGGTTAGGTAAACAATGATACTACATATGTGTAAAAACTCTGCTGACATCAAGAAGTAAACACTTTATAAGAGACGTCATTGTTTTGAGAGTGAATGGGCACATGGAAAGGAGGGAGAAGGAAAGGTGGAAATGATATAAATATGGGACTCATGCATGAAGCTCTCGAAAATGTATTAAAAAAATAAACCAGTGACTTTGCTAAACCAGTGACTTTGATTTCTATGGAAGTTGTTATTAATTATTATCAATTAACAGTAAGGTATGTGTGTTCCTCAGAAGACCAATTTCTTTTGTTTATATTTGAAAAAAATAAGAAAATCTAGGATAGCTTTAACATATCTTAATTCAAGTATTCCTGGGAGGTTTTCTAACTTTGATCCAGTATTATAACTCTGTGTAATTTCACTATTCATGGAAGGACAAAATTTAAGACCAGTTTCTGGACCTGGAGAGATGTCTCAGTGGTTAAGAACAATGGCTGCTTTGGCAAAGGAAGCAGCTTTAATTTCGTGCACTCACATGGAAGCAAATAACTATCTGTAACTACTGTTCAGGGAATTCAACACCTTTTTCTGACCTTTGTGGTCACCGCAAGACAAAGATGTACTTACATATAAGCAAGCAATACACTCATACACATAAAAGCAAGTTAAGACCAGTTTCAAATTGATGAAATATTGTTAATGTGTTTTGAGGCTCGAAATACAGGTGACCAACTTTGTAGACATAAGAAACAAGCAAAAAGTAAAAAGAAGAGACTAAAGAGATGCCCCAGTAATTAACAGCTCTTACTCTTCCACCAGAGAATCCCAAGTGATTGTCTACCCACTTGTCAACCATCTTTATCTTCAGCTCCAGGAGAATCTGACAAACACTTCTGACTTCCACAGGCTCACACACACACATGGTGTCGCACAAACAAGCACAGAAATCAAAATTTTTAAAAAATAAAGAAAATGGTTAAAAGAAAAAGGAATTTAGGACATTACTGTTAGCAGTTGTTATTTTTTATATTTAATATTTATATTTAAAGTCATTATCTTCTCTAGTTTCCACTTTTGATTTATTATAAAAAGATGTGTTGACACTGTCAAGAAAATATGGCCTCTTTAGAAGTAGTTAAGATGACTTTACTATGTTTAAATCATTCACTATTAATTTGTGTCTTCTAAGATCAAATATTCTAAAAGGCTTGGCATATTTATCCTGTTACAGCCTAAACTGTAGTGCTTTTTAGAGAAATATAGATAGATGAGAGACAAATAGATAATAGACTATAAATAGATTACAGATAGATAGATGGATAGATAGATGGATAGTTGACAAATATATAACAGAGAAATAGATACATAAATAGATCAACAGATAATAGATAGGTATAGACAGATGATAGATAAATATGATAGACAGATAGATGTTTACACATGCCTGTATGCATATGTATGTATAGTCTATTATTTAAATCTTCAAAATATATTTTAAATTTAAGGTAATTTTAGGGAAATTATATTTTAATTCACTTTCTATAAGTCTTTGGTGTTGATTCATATGTATATATAGTATTATGCTTAAATATCTTGGTATGGATTTTCCTTTCTAATATCCCTTTCAAGTAGACTTCCAACAAAGGAAAAAATATTATCTTTCATTTAATAACTTATTTAGTAATTTGAAGAAAAAAAATCTCAACAAAAACAAGTTATCTTAAATTTTATTTTTTATCTTCTAAAATTCCAGTTGTCCCTTTATCTGTGAATGTAAACAGAAGAAGGGAGGAAGGAAGGAAGGAAGGAAGGAAGGAAGGATATTCTTCAAAAAATTAAGAGTGCAAAAATCATCTTTACTGATATTCATTCTATTTTTAAAAGATTTGATCAGCAGGATGTGGTAATGAATGACATTAATCTCAGCACTGAGGAGGTACAAGGAGACAGATCTCTCTGGGATAGGAGCCAGCACATTGATATACGAAAGTCCTGTCTCAATTTTAAAAAAAATTTATTGAGTTGTTATACATTTCATACAATAGTTTTTAATCAGATAAAGAGAAATCAAATTCCCTTTATATATTCCTTATTGTTTTTATGTATATGAGTGTATTGCCTGCATGTATGTAAGTGCACCCATGTCATGCAATGCCCAGAGAGGTCAGAAGCGGATATCAGTTCCCCTGGAACTGGAGTTACAGACAATTGTTAGCCACTATGTAGGTGTTGGGAACTGAATCCAGGTCCTCTACAAGAGTATTCAGTGATCTTAATTGCTGAACCATCTCTCCAGACCCTCAAAAATTGATTTAAAAATCTCATTGTCATTATATGAGTTAATATTAATGATCTTGTGATATTACTCTGAATAAAATATCATTTTAATCTCAATCTTATTACAAAAGCAGTTCCTTTCTTTGGACTTTTTTTGATGATTTCGGTGCATGCCTTGGTTTAAGTTGGAACTTACTATTTCCAAGTAAAAAAACTTTTAAGCTTTACAAATTGTAAAAGCCATTTTTTAGATCCTGTTAAGGGCAGGAATCATGTGCTGAAGACTTTGTTCTCGCTACTTCAGATTATATGCATATTTGAAGCCATGTTCTTCATGGTGTTTAAGTAGAAAGGCGGTTGGACAAATATCTTCAATATGTGGTATATGCATATAAACACATCACAATAAATTGCACCAATTTGTATAAGAAATATATTCTAAAATGTAAGCAAAATAATTAAATAATGTAAAAATATAGGCAAACATAGTGAAAATTATTATGGTATGACTACTCCATTGAAGCTCATGCTAAGTTCTACTGAGACGGAAATCACCTTTATTTTGTTGACTGCCACCATGATTTCTGTGTGTGTATACCACGATCTCAGTGCTGATTGGATAAATCCTCAAACTGAGTGTCTCTATCATGTATCTTCATTTCATCCATGCATCTGCCAAAGAAATTCAGAATCCTCTTTAGGTCATTTGAAAGCATTCTGGTGTGCTCAGAAATATAGCAATCATTATGAATATACATTATCTCACATACACATCACATAGTCAAGAACAGGCTAGCAAAGCATAAAATTTCTGAGAGTTTATAGAGTATATCTGTAAATAAAATGACACACTGGGGCATATACTTACAAAAAAGGTTCTCAGGTAAAAGCAAGCATCAGTGAGTAAGATAGCATTCCTGCAATTGAGTTTCATGACAATCAACGTACTTAGTCTAACAAAAGAACGTGTACTTTCAATATACAGAATTATGCTCATTTTCTTTTAGGAACAGTATTCACAAAATCTAAAACTATATCATTATTTATCTTGAATATTACAGCATCATCTACTTGACTGAATTAAGTGATGTTTATTTTACTCCATCTTTTAATTTATGTTATAGCAACCTATGTTATTCTCAAATATTGCTCAAAAGCACATAGTCTGTTTTAAGTCTGATTTTATCTGACTGCCTGTTATAATAGCCTTTCTGCTTTTATTAATTTTAGAAATGGCCATATATACTACATAATTTGTAGCTGTTTCTTCAGAAGGAAAAAATCTGTGTCACTTTGAATTACCTTTTCTCACATGAATACTTGAATCCTGGTTAGATACAATCCACATAAATATGAAGTCTAGACATTTACTTTAATAATGGTATATTGGCCTTTTTCTGAACTATTTAAACTTTTTGTAATACTCATATATATAAGTCACGACTGATTTCAGACTTTAACAGAAAAGATGACCTTTCAACTAGTATGCTAAAGCATGATGAATACTCAGAATCACTTTATCTAAGATGTACATAGGCAAAAATAATATTAAACTTACATAAGATAAGGAAATTGGTATCAAAAAATTGGTATGGTTCCAAAATTTATTCTAATGATGCAAATTTTCAATACCCTTCCATAAGTTTATAATCTCATAATTTATAAGAACATATTGAACAGCCTTCATTTTTAACTTTCTCATTTGATTCTTGTGACATAATATATACTAAATATGTGATTACCGTTGAAATGACAAAAATATCACTACCTTCCTTTTCCATGTGTATAAGAATCAAGATAGATATCAACTGTCTGAAATTTCTTCAAACAGCTTTGAATAGCATTATAGTCAATGACATTTAAAATGCATCTTTATGAAGAACTTTCTGCTAATCAGGTGACATATACTCAGACTAACCACCAATCTCTTTCGGTGGAGTCTGAGTCAACAGTTATATATGAATGTCACAGAGTTCAACAGGCCGCTCTGATTCTTTTCATATGAAACTCAGAGTGATCATGCATATTCATAGACCATAATATATTTCACTTTTTTTCCATTCCTGGATATATATATATATATATATATATATATATATATATATACACACACACACATATATATGCATGTGTGAGTGTGTGTAACAACATGATTCCCTCTTTAAAAGTGAAATATTCACTAATCTAAGGTTATTCATATAACATGTCTAGTGTTGGCAAAGAATTTGAATTAAATAGCTTCCTATATATTCCATTTTAAGGGACTTCATTTACTTCCTTTCAATGGTTTCCTCCTGTGCAGTTCTCACGCTGCATTATTCATATGCAACCTCACAAATTGCTTTGAGTTCAGGCAGAAGAAATATAAATCATAGGGCTATTTTGTCTGGAGGCCCTCAGCCTTAAGCACTGCAACTTGTTGTAAATTGAAAACTATCTTCAATTAACGTGATTTGTTTGCTTCAAATATAATTAACTATCTTATTTTGTCATTGGAAAAAGGAAGACTGAAGTCACCTTCCACAGTGGTGAATAATCATAGAAACTATGTATTTCCTATGTCACGCTCCTTTTATGTTTGCATTTCTTATGCTCTTATTTCTTAAGATAGCATTCCTGCAATTGAGTTTCATGACAATCAACGTACTTAGTCTAACAAAAGAACGTGTACTTTGAATATACAGAATTATGCTCATTTTCTTTTAGGAACAGTATTCACAAAATCTAAAACTATAGATTTTTCTTATGCTCTTATTTGTAACTAGGCTATATCCGTAAAGGTATAACTACATTTATAATTTCATAAACTGTTTCAAATTTGGCATTTGAAGAGCCTCATTGTATGCAAGCACCATTGTGTTTTCTGTACTTTAGGCCTGTCATTTTAAGGGAGATAAGAGAAAAGAAATAACGAATGAAGGGAAATGCCAGTAAGCCTAGATATAAACTTAGAAGCTTCAGTACAGAGGTCACTCTAAATGTAGTATTTTAGCATTGATGGAGTAGTTTCATTTTCTAAAAGACAAAACTGAATTGACAAACACAATCTATACCTAAAGAATTTTAATGCAGTCAAAACCTTAAAACAATCATGGGAAAGTCTGTTTGACAAAGAAAAGTTGCATTTTGGAATGCATGTTAACATCCTGTACACTTCAGATTACAACTTCCTTTCTGTGTGGATTAGGAGAGCAGTCATAGTGAAGGAACAGACAGACACTATTCTCAAAGAATTGTGGTTGTGGGTCACCGCATCACTGTGATTTCCCTCAGAAGCAGTGAGTGATTTCATTCATTTCCAAAGGCTTGAGTCGAATTCAGGAATGGAATTACTTCCCCAGTAGCTTTTTGCCAGAAGCCTTTGCCAGGATACACATGAGCTTCACTGTTAAATTATTAATCAAATATCAAAGAAGAAAATATAGAGAACATAAAAAAATGCATTAAGAAAGGAAAACAAAACCATAGCATGTTACACCCATGCAAATACAGGTAGCACTCTTCAGACTCAGTAGGTTTAGAAAGAAAATAAGAGCACATGAAACTGGCAGGGCAACGTGGTGTGGGAGATAGAGGAGGAACTCCAGGGAACATAAAGAAGAGGTGATTTTCATCAAAATGCATTTTATGCATATATCAAATATTCAAACAATAAAAGATTTAAATCTACAAAAAAGTTTACTTAGGAAAAATTATAAAGATTGAGAAGTAGTGAAAACATCAATCTAAAAATGTAGAATAGTTAATGTTTAACTTAAAATAAGATCAGATACCATTAAATGGTACAAAAACAAAAAGCAGAATAAGTCCAGAGTTAGCATAAAGAGAGGAAGGATTCAGTATGGCAATAACTAGAGAATGAAAAAAATATAAACTAATTTCTGAAGGAATAAAACTTACTCATGAAATTTTCTCTCTTGATAAAAGAGAGAAACTTGTTATTTAAACCTCCAAATTATAAAAAGGACATTCTCAAAAGGCATACAAAAGTAAAAGGATATATTATTAGCATAACTAATAAACTTAAATAATGTAGGAAACTATGGAAAAGTCATAGAAAATCAACCAAAACTAAATCAAGAGAAAAGTCTGATTTTGAGTAGACCTTCAAGAAAAATAATAAATCAGTAGATAAAACTTTTCCAGAAAAAACAAAAGGACCAGATCTCTCATTTATGTCTCAAGTACTGAAGGAATTATCCTTATAATCATCTTTTTTCTATACTCTGGTAAAGACAATAGTCAAAAACAACTTTATTTCATCTTGTACTTTCCTGCTACAATTCATGATAAGGGGCAACAGGGAAGGAAGTGAACCACTGGTACAAACCATGGAGCAATGCCACCTAGTGACGTGTTTCTAGACTCAAGTTCACCCATCTTTCTTACATAATCCAGGCCAAACAGCCTGGGAATAGTACCACACACCTGTGCTGGGCCTTCCTACATCAATTAACAATCAAGAAAAAGCCCAATGGACATGCCCATAAGCCAGTCTGAAGTCAAAAATACTTTTGTGCTTTCTCTCTTTCCAGTTGTCTCTAATTTGTGTCAAGTTGACAGAAATTAACCAGCATAATTTACCCCTTGTCAACTAGACACACATACTTAAAAATTTGAGGAGGGCCTTTAGGACTCCTTCTTAAGGACTGTCTTTCCCAATACTAAACTAGGCAAATATAACAAAAGGAAAAAATACTAAACATAAATATCAGATATTAATAAAAATAGAAAATTCACAATAAATTATTAGCAAACCAAGTGTAACAGGATATAAAATATAACTGAGTCTCATGATCAAGTGGGATTTACACAAAGAATGCAAGGTTGATTGAATATATGAGCATTAGCCAATATCCCATACACATTGATACTGCTTATTACCATATGAATCATGATATGCAGGTCATATGAGACTGAGTCATTAATCTTGAATATATATATATATATATGCAAATATATATAGACATACTAATTTTACATATTTATGGTATGCTTATATTCTCTCTTTACATAGTATGAATAATAGGTGCAGTTAGTTCTGGCATTGAATTCTACGAACATGCAATGTAGATACAGAAAGTTGTGAGAATTGGTTTCTGTGCAATAGCCTTATAAATATTCCGTGGTACACGTTTGGATACAGAGAAGCATTTTTCTGTGTTTAATTCCCTGTACTTGAAATTGTTAGCTCAATTGCGCAATCACTGCAAAACTCACAGATAAGCTAAATAATGATTATCATTGCAGGAATGATTGCTCTATATTATACTAAAAGCATTAGTCCATTCTAGATTTGAAAGATTTTTTTTCAACTTATCTTCCTTTAACTTTTCCATACAATTTTGGGTTTTAGTTGTTCTGATGACAAAATTCAGAGTTTTGCTTTAGTTGTAAGAGGCAAATATTGCTCAAAATTTTACTTGGGAAGTAAGCACACTCTCTAGAAGATAGTAATATTTCATTTTATTTATTTAATATTTATTTCTGTTAAATTTTTGCCATATTTATAAAACAGAATTAGATGGTATTCAGATCCTCAGATCCCCTCCCTTGTCCTCACCTCCTCTTATTGCACCCTGCCAACTAACTGCCTCATGTTCCTGCTTTCATGCCATGTGACCCTGATGTACTGTGTCCTGCTAAACCATAAGCCAAAGTAAACCCTTCTTTCCATAAGTTGCTTCTGTTGGATGTTTTGTCACAACAATGAGAAAAGTAGCACACAGAAACAAGCACATATATAAGGGAACATCAAATTTTAGTCTTTGCTCAAAAATATTAAAACACTAAAGAAAAAACTGAAGAATGCTGTACATAATATCTATAAACGCTATACATTTATCAAAATATAAAGCCATTATTCTGTTCAGCTGAAAAGGCTACACTAATGAAAATAAACAAAACATTTGGTCAGGTGATGCCTGTTATGGATACATTACCAATATTTTCCCTGTAATGCTACCACAAAAACATTACTAGTTTAATTTTTTCTAACTATGAAGGATGAAGATTTATGAAAACTCAGATTCTTATTCGGTAGCCTGTATGTCGATACCAGCAGCATGAATATGAATGTCTGTATGGACAGAGACACAGAAAAGCAGGTGCACCAAAGAATGAGGATAAGATAATATGATATATCATTTCATTATCTGGAATGAAAAAAAAATATGAAATCAGGAGTACAACATTCTCTTTAAATGTAAGGATGCATATTTAGAATATAGTAAGACATTACACTGGGCTAGGGAGGAAACAAATACTTCTGCCACCCAAGACTCAGGGACCATTGCTGAAGAGCTGATAGAAAGATTGTAAGAGCCAGAGGTGACTGATGACAACAGGGAAACAGTTTTCCAAACAGCTGAGAAGTTACTCACATGAACTTAGAGAAATGGTGACAGCAAGCACAGGAGTCATGAAAGCCCAAGCCTAAATTAATAATAAAATTAATAGTAATAATTAATAAATATTTTTTAAAATCCCAGAATAGAAGTGTTGAAGTGAGGAAGAAGTCCTAACTTTAGCTGAGTGATTATTGGCAACCAATTTAACTACTGGGAAAGAGAGAGTTCATTGTCTTTAAGGGTGTTCTATGTAAGAGCTTTATTATACACTACTTATTTATGCCCTCAGTTTGATGTTTTTTTTTTTCTTTTGCAAGTGTCAGTATTAGCAAATCTACACAAAGCAATTGACCAAAAAGGAAATTTTTCTCCATGTTTTCACTGAATATCATGGTTGGATGCACAGTCAAGCAGACAGATAGGTGCACTGACAGATACATTATTAAAACCTATTGTTTTATATCAAAGAATGTGCTTAATGTTTAAAATTTTAATGACTTCTTCCATTTCTTTTTAGCTGTGAAAAATAAATGTACTTAACCTAGTCCTATAGTGAAGGATGTAAAAACTTCGTTTAATGTATACTGATTACATTGGATAATGCTCTGCCTGTATCTAAATGAAGAGGTTATTTGCCTAGTCACTTCCCAATGAAATCCAGAGTCAAAATAGAAACACAAACAGTCCTAATAAACACCACCATTAGACAAATGAGATAGGAAAGGCATTTAGTCAAATAGCTACAAGAGATGATTGTTTCAAAGAGTCAGTTACAGAAAAGGATAGTTAGTTAGTTAGTTAGTTAGTTAGTCAGTTAGTTTCTTTTTTTTTTTTTAAAGGTCTCCTTAGCCCCATGTTCCTCTGTCTCCCAAGTTCTGGGATCTTCACTTATGCAATCTCTTTTTAAAATAAATATAGGAAAATAGAATTCATCAATGAGACTATGGCTCTTCATTTTTGTATGTTTGTTTTGTTTTGATTATGAGATAGGCCTTACTACTATAGGCTACCAGGCTTAAAATTCACAGAGATCCCTCTTGCCTCTTCCTTTCAAATGCTGAATTTCAGGCCTGGGTCACCATTCCAGACCGGAGACTCAGGATCTAATGCCAGATCTATATTTAAACCTCAGTTCACTGCTTTTATCCTGTGTGTTTTAGAAGCTTCTTCAATCTCCCTGAACTTTATTCTTTTATGTAAAATGGAATGGCAATTAGAAGCCAAATGCACAGTTCCTATTAGAACTATCATTTAAAAATTAGTGAGATAATTCAAGTAAGGGCTTTCAATTTTATTGCCCAGAAGTAAATATATGATTATTATCTATTATGACTATTGCTTTACTGTTCCTAAAATCATCTAACCTCATTGAATTCATAGTCAAATTGGAGGCAGAGAAAGAGACAGGCAATTTTCAAGGCAACATGACAATTCCCATGAGAAGAAATAGAACAAAAGAATGAAAACAAGCAAAATGAATGAATGCACAGGGTAGTCTCATTATCCATTCCTGTTCTGAGTCACTGAAGATTAAAGTGGAGATGATAGACAAAATTTGCTATAGTGTGAAAATAATCAGCATGAAACTGGCAGTTTATTAAATTATTCTCTGGTGAAACCTCCCTATCCCTCTCGCCAGCCACTTAACAATACAGATATTCCTACTCTTCCCAAGTTCTTTATTGATCTCTACCAACATACTGTAGTGTTCTGTAAACATTAATCAATGCAATGCAAATACAAAACAAATTAATTAAAGAGTGAAAGTGCATATCTAGCAAGAATCACAGTTTCATTAAGTCAATACAATTATGGTTTTGAATATTCCAGTCACATACAAAACCAGTATCCGATGGAAACAGTATTGCAGTCCATAACTGAAGAATGCATGAAAAATACAGACTACATAAAACATTTAAAGTTTAAGGCTGCCTTTTAAGGAACTTGGAACTTATTTAAACATTACAATTTAAAAGGTATTCTCTCAGATGCTGTATTTTTAACTTTATTATTTTTCTTTATTTCATGTGTATGAATGAATGTATTGTTTGTATGTAGGTAGTCTAAACTATGTCACGCAGTGGCTGTGGACGTCAGAAAAGAGTGTCAGATCCCGTAAAACTGTAGTTACAGATGGTTGTTAGCCACCATGTGGGTGCTGAAAATTAAACCCAGGTATTTTGCAAGAGCATCCAGTGATCTTAACTGCTGAGTCATCTCTCCAGCCTCTCAGATGATGTTTTTAAACTAATAATTTTAGCCAGGGTGTGGTGGCACAACTTTAATACCAGCATTGAGGAGACAGAGGCAAGTAGGTAGATCTACATGAGATAAAAGCTAGCCTGGACTACAGAGTAGTTCAGCTGGAGTTATAGGGTAATTCTCTCTCAAAAAAAACAAAAAAGGAAAAATAATATATATATATATATATGTTGATAGAATTAGAAAATGTCAGTAAAAGTCTAAGCAAAAACACTTTTTAATGAAGTGTTTAGAATACAGTTGGAGTTAAAATTTATCTGAAAATATCATCCATGAGTACAGTGCATTTGCATCGTTTCCAACACTCTCTCATTCCTCCTTCCACTGTCAAATAAATGACCACATTTATAAATATTCTCGACATGTATATATTTATATATAATATATTTACAACCTACAGAGTCTAAATAGTATTGCCTATCTGTGCATATGCTTAGCACTGACCACTGACAAGGACTGGGAGCTTGCCTCTGAAGAACCCTGGTTCTGCTTCCCTCAGCAACCACTGACTGCTTATAACTCTATCCTCAATTCTCCTACAATGCAGCACCCAATGTAATGTATTCCATTGTGTGTGCCTGTGTGTGTACGTGTGTATGTGTGTGTGTGTGTGTGTGTGTGTGTGTGCGTGTGTGAGCCTAATTTGTGTCTCCAAATGTTCTTCGGTGTGAATCCACCCACTTGAGCCTGGTTAACTTACTGAGAATAATATCCTTGAAAGAAACTTGTTTCTCCAAAACCAAGCACTCGTTGGTTGCCTGTAGTTCTTACTGTAGGGTTGAGGTTTCTTACCTCTTTCCCCAAGTCTATGTTGGGATTTTGTCAGGCTTGAGCTTGCACCGGAGTTCTGAATGCTGTCACCGCTGCTATGAGTTAATTTGAATAACTGATGAGTAGTCTGTAAGCTCTGTTTCATAAAAGTCACCCACCAACTTTGGCTGTTACAATCTTTCAATTCCTCTTCCACAATGATCCCTGAGCCTTAGGAGGCAGTAGTTCTATATAGGAATCCTATTCACGGATAAGCACTTTGAAACCTGTTCTCTGCACTTTGTTTCTATATTGAACACAATCCGCTGCATAAGGAAATATCTGGGGAAAGTTGAGAGATGCATTAATATATGGGCACTACTAAATAGGACCCAATTTCATTATATATATATATATATATATATGAATATATGAAAACTAATATTAAATTCTCCTCTATGTCCTCTGACCTCTCTTCCCTCAAGATTTTAGACCTGATACCGGTGTCACATATGGGATCTACTCTCTGAAGCAGTTCTTCAATCCAGTTAGAAAGAGACTGGTTACTACCATATTATTCATGCCACTGTTGAACCAATAAGTATATCTTGCAAGACTAGTTGCTGTTGCAGCTAAAAGGATTCACGGCTAAGTAAGTTTGGTTATCAAGTTCTCTTCTGGTAGCATGCATAGCACCTTCCAGCACAGGAAAGTAGAGATGAGAATTGGAAGTCAGTCCCAGTTTCATTTTTTTTTGTTTGTTCTACAGCTTATGTATGTAGCTCTTAGTTTTTAGTGGTTTTTCCAACTCAATATCCCAAAGTTCTCCAACTAAATAGTACAAAGAAATAAAAATGCAAATGGTCACCTTTAACACAGCAATTCCAATAACCTTTTTTTCTAATATTATTTCTAATTTGATTTCTGTTTCTGTATAAACATCATGCCAAAAGCAACTTGGAGAGGAAAGAGTATATTTAGACTTATACTTCAAGGTCACAGGCCATCACTGAAAGAGGTCAGGGCAGAGAAACAAAGCAGGAACTTGCACAGAAACCATGGAGGAACGTTCCGTTTTGTCTTGCTCAGCAAACTTTGTTTAGAGCCCAAGGCCATCTGTCTAGGGATGGGACTACTCATAGTGGACTCGGCCATGACAAAAATGCCACACAGATAAACCCACAATCAAATGGAAGCAAAGCAATCCAACTGAGACTCTCTGAACTCTGCCAAGTTTACAGCTGAAGATAATTCGAGGATACTATTTAAATTTTATCAGATTTTTGTACAACTGTATCAGAGTTCACTCACAGGAGGTGTGAGTCCAAATCTATTCATATTTATATTAACTAGGTATAAAACACCTGATTTTAATTCATTCAAGTTAGTTGTCTTATATTTTATGAGATAATAATTCTTAAAGTAGTCAGGAATTAAAATGTAAATATTATTTATATTGAAGAATACTACTTGAATAAGAATATAAATACTCATTCTCTGGATAATATAAAATGTATAAAATTATAATTTACATAATCTAGCATGTAGTATACATATTATTTTCCAAAAACTAAAGAGATACATATTATCTTTTAGTATCAATTCTTTTGAACCCTTGAAAATATAACTCTGTTTATGTGATACTTGAATTCCATATTTTACTATAAATAAATTAAACGTAATTTTAATCTATGTGTGAAAAGTTTTTGAGCAGTGTTTTCTATTGCATATATTTTCTAGTGGAACAAGCATTAAAAATTTGAACCTTAGTATTACATGGAAAGGAATTATTTTCCTTCCTTCCTACCAGTCCATTGCAAAGGTTCTTTATAAAGTATTTCCTCTACATTTACAAAATTACAATGTGATCATATGAATGCTACTTGACTCTCTTGGCTTGTATTCTTTATCTTTAAAGCTGGGGTTATGAGCGGCAACACTTGTTGAGCATGCGTTTGATTCTCTTTATTCTTACAGAAAGTCAGGATGCTAACACAATGCCAGGGAGCTTAGGAGAGAATCCAATGCTCTGGTTCTTTTGTCTTCTACAGGCAACAGGTGTCTACTGCATTTTACTGTGTACATAAGGAATACTAGACTGTCATTAATTTGCATTTTAGCTTATTATTAGTTTTTCCTAGATTTTTCTACTTAATTTGGAAAAATAAACAACACTTGTAGAAATTGTAGAAACTACAATTTACTGACCCAAGGATTCTAGTTTATAATAATAATAATCTATTATTCTTGTGACTGGCTATCCCAGTTACATTGAGTAGCTTAATTTCCGCTGGTCATGTAACATTCAACCTTCATCAACACTTGGGATTAGGATGCTGAATTATTACGAAGTGGAAGGCATTTGATCCTACCACAAACAAGTATACTCTATCTACTGGGCATCATTCTACATAATTATATGTATTATAATTCATTAAGTTCAATTTCATAAGATTTGTATTAACATTTATAAAATTAAAAGCACAGACATTAATTTTATAGACAACAAAATATATATGCTCTGTATCATTGTTATTTTCTCTACAGATCATACAAATGAGCAAAAATATTAGTAATGATTGTCTCATAATAATGATATTTATGATATTGGAATACCATGGGTATTAAATAAAATGAGCAATTTAAAATCCTTAAACCATGTTTAGCACTCAGTACATTTTAAGCATTAATATTGTATTATGCTGATTTTTATTATTCTTATTTCATGTTGCTTATGGTCCTGTTCCCAAATGGAACTACTTAGTAGTAGATCCTTATGCATTCCACTAGGACATAGTGGATTAAGTGATGTATTTGTGGTCTCTCCCTTTTGAAGCCATTCTGAAAGAAAAAACAAAGAGAAGATTATAAACAAGTAACATGTAGAACAAAGAAAATTAAACTGAGCATGACAGCAATAACACTTTGAAAACTTGAAATCCAATAAGTCATTAGTGACTTAGAAAAGCAAAAAGAATCACATCATATGCCACCAAGAGGGGAATTTCACACATAAGTAGAATCACATTACAATCCTTAAACAGCATTGTGAATCGAGGGTATTTATTTCTTTTCAACACATTACTGCAGTTGATTCCAACAAAGTAGGGTTATTATTTTTAAATTATATAAAAGTAATAAAAAGTCCTGGAACATTCCTCATCCAGACACTTTATTCTATGGAGCTATTCGTCTAAATTAATTCAGACACTGCCTAAGAGTTATTTGGAGACCTATCTTGTATGACCCACATGGACAGCTATAACAAACTACCATGGTCTGAGAAGCTTATAAACAATAGAAATTTAATTCTTATATTTGTGAAGAATAAGCATTCCAAGGTTAATGCACCATGAGATTTAGTGTTGGAGATCCAATTTCCTGGATCACACTGCTAAAGAGCTCCACTAGGCATAACTGGTAAAGATGCCCACCCCTTTCATGAGGGCATCACCTACCAATGACTCTCTCACTACTGACACCTTGAGGGTTAGGATTTCACAAACACACAAAATTAAATACCATGGAAATACCATGGTAGATTTTTTGTTGTTTTGTTTCTAATGTAAAGGCTCTAACCCTATGTGTTAGTGAGTGCTTATAGTTCCTGTGGTGCTACCTTGCTCAGAGATACATGAGAGTTAAATCTTCACTGTCATGGCTATGAAAATAAAATCTATTTATTTATTAGATTTTTATTTTTATTTTTTATTATACTATTAATAATAAAAAATAACCATAGTGTCATCTAATGTTAAACTTATATCTCCAGTCACAATTTCCTTTTTAATAGATCAAAAAATTCTGATATCAAAGACATTGTTCCTTGTCATTTGCTTTCTCTCAAGTCAATGTATATTTCTTATGAACAGAGCAGACTTTGTATAAGTTATAGGCATTTACTTTACATTTGTGGTTCTGCTTCTATGACTCTGATATAGGATTATTGTGTATTTACTTAGCACCTGAACCTGGAATAAAATAATAAAATAAATTGGGAAAATAGCCCATTCTTCTACTAAGCTATAAGAAGGTGTATTAGTCACTTTTCTGTCGCTGTGATAGAAACACTGACCAAGGAAATCTATAAAAGGAAGAGTTTATTTGACTTACAGTTCTGAAAGGGCAGACATGGTGCAGAGGTGACTACAGTAGGCGCAGAAGCATTGTTACCATAACTAAAGGGAAAAATAACAGATATTAAATTATACTACTCATCCGTATTTCTATTGACACTTTATTTTATCTGTTAATCTGTCTTCATAAATCATTAAATACAGGAGCTTTAAAACTCCAAATAAAAGAAACAGGGAGGAAAATCAATTTGAAACATATAAGAGGAAAATACTTAGACATTGAACATTATATGGAGATGGTTCAGTTATTAAGTGCTTGCTGCACAAATATGAGGACCACAGTTTGCATCCCCAGCATTTATACAAATTACTGATGTGACATCATTCATTTATCACAACAGGCAGGGTGAGTGAGAAGGTGTAAATGGAGACAAGAGAAAGTTAGTAGCTTGCTGGCTGGCCAGTCACCATAATCTGTGGGCTCAAAAATCAGTGAGAAACTATGGCTCAAACAATTAGGAGCAAGGCTGGAGAGATGGCTTGGTAGGTAATAGTACTTGCTATGAGAACCTGTGTTCAAATCTCTGTCCTCATGGAAGATCTGGCAGAACCCAATAAAGAAGATATCCAATTTCCAAATCTGGCCTTAGTATATGTGTACGTGGATGCTTAAACTTTCAACACAGTACCATATATAAACACATACACAAACACACAGAAATATACATACAAAATAAAAACACAATAAAAATAAAGTGGAAGGTAACTAAGAAAATATTGACTTCTAAACTCAATGAATACATGCACATGTAATACATATACATTCAAAATGTGTCTAAACATGCATGTCTTTTTTACAAAGACTATTAAGATGTTATTACTTTTATTACACAAAGAAAGTCAACTTTAAAATCAATGCTCAAAGACACACATATACACCCCCCATCTAAAACTAATCTTTCGGCTAGAGAGACAGCTAAGAGGCTAAGCACACTTATTCTTACAGAGGAATGGAGTTCAGTTCCCAACACCAAAGTCCAGTGACTCAAAGCTGTCTACACCTCCAGCATTAGAGGTTTAAACACCTCTTCTGGCTTCTAAGGTCACCACACCCACATGCGCAAACAAAGATAGGCTTTTAAATATGAATATAAGTTTTTAAAATCTACATATAAAAAAAGAAACTATAAATGTAGATAAGTTTTTGGAAGTAGAAGCAGCTAAGGCCATAAAAGTAAAACCATGAGTCTTTTATTTCTTAAATGAAAATAAGTGTCCTCAGAAGATATTTGATTTATTTCATAGCTCATGCAATGAATTATACATTGGTAAACAATCACATTTTAGTACTATGAGGGGGATTAAGAGTTGCCTTTTCACTATGTGTGCATTCTGAAAGCTCTTTAAACAAGTAAGGTTTGAGCAATGGAAGTGATTTGATAGAGCGAAAACCAAATATTAATACACTGAATAAACTGTAATAGTAGCGTGTGTGGACAGCTGAAAATTACATATTGTGGAAGTTTATACATATATATATATATAACTTATGCATTATATATGCATATTTTAATGTGTATGGATTCCTTGAAAATTTAACCAATGTATCTTGATCATATTCAGATCATATTCATATTCAGGTCGTATCCATCCCCACCCTACTAACCCACTCCATTTCCTCTATTATGTTCTTAATGGTCTACCGAAATTAATTTATGTTTCCAAAATGTTCTTTGGTTTGGGACCATGAGTGCAGTCTGATCAAACTACCAGATGTTGCACCCTTAAAGAAAAATGATTTTCCCCATCCCGGAAGTTATCAATTTTGAATATATCCTCACCTAGTGCTGGGTTTGGGGTTTTTTTTTCCCCATCTTCCACAGCCATGATGGATTTTGTCTGGATTGGGTTTCCACAGGTCTTGTGCTTCTTGTCACAAGCACAGTGGGTTCCCCTGAGAAATTGCTCTGTGGGGTCCAGATAACACAGGTTCCTTGTATTCATCTACCACCTCTGACTCTCACAATCTTTCTGACCCCTCTTGTGCAACAATTCCTGAGCCTGATTAAAGACGGTATGATACAGGTGTCCTGCTTAGGGTTGAGCACACAATCTCCGATTCTTTCATATTGTCCATTTGTGGGTCTCTGTATTAATCACTGATTACTTCAGAAGGTTTCTCTGGTAAGAATCGAGAAAAGAGTAAATCCATGGGTATAAGAATAAGTCATTATGATTTGCTTTAATACTAAGTCTAAGTCTATTTAGCAGAATATTCAGTAGTAAGTTCTCCCTTATGGCCTGTCAGGGCCTAATCACAGGTTCTTGTTTATGAGGAGAGTAATATGTATGGATACTGTCCTGTAAAGTTGGGATCTTAAATCAAATCAGAAGGTGGTTATTACTCCAATTATATTTCTGCTATTATTGCATTTACAGAGATACCTTGTCAAGCCACATGAAACATAACAAAACAATATATAAATAGGTATAAAGTAAGTATATTAACATATTATCTCAATATGAAAAAATATTAGGAGATAAACTATTTTACAAACTTATATATAATATATATACATTTAAACAAATGCTTACTGAACTCTGTGAATATGAAGCTATTATAAATATATACTATAAATATATATATATGTTAATATATATTAAATACATTATGAAATATGCACATTCATAAAAAATAACCACAATTTATAAATACGTATTAGAATTATTATGACAAGGAATTAATTAGAATGTCAAATGTATATTTAAACAAATAGTATAGGTAATTGATACCGTTTTTTAAAATCTAGAGGGAAATTACACAAATGAAAATCACAAAGAATTTTTAAAATTTTTATCTTTATGTTTATGTGTGTTTAATCTGCATGTATGTATATATGTAACGCACAGTGCCCATGGAAGCCAGAAGAGGGTATCAGATCCCATGGATCTAGAAAATGAGTGACTCAGATATGAAACAAAGCAGAATGGTCTAGAATATTTGTCATGTTTTCTATCTGTAACTCCAACCACACCTTGCTGTAATTTACTTGCTGTAAATAGCAGTGTCAATTGTTCAAAATTAATTTTTATGGCATACTGTTATTTCAAAAGACAACGATTGATAGTTTCACCATAAACTTTATAAATGACCTTTCATTCTATTACCTTAATTTGGAAATCTTGATCTAATTTCTGTAACTCAATTCATGACCAAATTATGATACAAATGCTAGACTTTACTTCCTACAGAATTTGCTTAATTAATGTTATATATAGATGTATTTAACTGTGTTTTGATAACTAAAGATGTCAAATTTTCTAGAGTTGCAAATTTCAATTTGTTAACAGGTTTCAGTTATTCAGTTCTTTACTTTTCTCATGTGTATTAAACATATTATCACAGAAGAACTTCTCTTAAATTCACTGGCTTGTTCCTACTCCCATCCATAATCTCTTTTAAATGGAGTCCCATACTCTAAGATATTCAAACTAAAGGTAGAAAATATCCTTTTATTTCCATGACATTAACAAATAAACACATATAGGAAATTAACAGGGAAGGACCCACATACAAAAATCAGAAATTCAGGAGTGCTAGCATCTTTAGGGAAACATATCTTCCTTGTAGTTGCCTCCTTCAGAGAACTTCATCAGTAATATTTACTGAACAACATCCTACTCTTATAGCTAAGAAGAATAATTTATGGAGATGTCATTGCTGTAGTTTCCCTATCATGTTTAGAATGCATTAACTAGCAATAGATGTTTGTTATTTAATCTTTGACTGTTGAATTCATTCTTTCCACCCCACTTCTGAGATGTTCTCTGAGCCGTTGTACGGGAGAGGTAACAGAGCTGGGTATCTCATAATCACCTATTCTCTATGTTTGAACGGTTGTGAAACTTTGTTTATAGTCTCTGTAAGTCACAAAAAGAAGTTTCTTTGATGAGTGGCAATGCCTATTAATTGTCTGTAAATATAACATCTATTTATAAAAGATATGTCTATATTAAGAAATTACATTGGTCTAGAGAAGTAACAGAAGTAGGCTCTTCTTGAGAAATCTTACTAATTTAAATACAATATATGTTGTTCTCAAAGAATTAATAAAAACATTTTTAAAGAAAACTGGGGGCTTCTGAGATGGCCCAGTTACTAAGAGCAATGGCTGTTCTTGAAGATGACTTGGGTTCAATTCCTAGCCCCCACATGGTAGCTAACACCTATATGTAACTCCAGTTCCAGAGGAATCCAATGCTCTCTTCTGACATCTTTAGGCATTACATGACACAAGTGCATTTGTATACATGCAAATGATACACTCATACAGAAAAAAATAATAAAAATAATTTTAAAATTTCAAAAAGCAAAACTAAACAGTTCTTAAATGTTATCACTTCATAGATCGTAAGTACTCCCCTTACACACCCTAACAAATTGACTTATTGTGCACTAAATTGCAAAATATTTCTAAATTCCAATATAAAATATTCTACTGGATGTTTATCTGTCATGAATCTTTAAACAAATCTTTCTAAATACACTTTTTAGAGCTTTTACTTCTGAGTTATAAACCCAGCAGATAAATTGCAGTTTTTTCTATCTCCAAATATTTTCAGCTTTCATTTAAAATTTTTACAGAAGATTCTCTCTAGGAGGACCAATCAGCTCTCTTACTCATTTTCCTCCAAACATATATTTTTCACTCAATTGAACTTACTGGCTACCATAGCCACATTGCTTATTAAAGTGTCCCAGGTTTTCCTTCAAATATTTTCTAAGCATGGAAGAAAACAGAAATGATTGAATGAATATTCTCACATAAAATAGAACATAACTATATCTCATACAAAAACTTTTGAGATAAAACATTCAGGAAGAGAAATGTGAATCTGTAGCCAAGATTGATGTGAGTTCAGCAAGTATTGTTTCTGCATTTTAGTTTAGTAATGTTAGCAATTGGAGAAATATTCTTTCATGAAGGGCAAATCATAAACAATTGCCCCTACTTTAAAATCCATGGACAGCACCTTCACAAATTCTAACTTTGGGGAAGATACACAAGAACAGAAGGAGATGGAAAGTCTGTTTTTCATAAAAATGTCAGGCCTCACATGAACAATGCAAGTCTGTTTTTGAATGAAGAGTCACTGTGAAAGGTATAATGTAGATTTCCACCTGTATTGAAATTTTGCCTTCACAAAGGACTGTGGTTGATTCATCTAGATCTTCTTTAAAATGAATAGAGAACTCACTGTGATACTATTTTGATTTTAATTTTCCCTAGGCCATCCTTGTAGTTAAGGTGAATTTTGAATGGAAATTTAAATTGTAAAAGAGCTTAAATTGGTACTGGAGAGATGACTCAGCAGTCAAGAGCACAGGCTTCTCTTGCAGAGGACCTGGGTATAAGGGGACAACTGTTACTAACTCCAGTTCCAGAGGATCCAATGCCCTCTTCTAAACTCCTTGTGTATTGCATGGCATAGCTGCACCTACCTATATGCAGAAAAAAACTTTATATACATAAAATAATAATAAGTTAAATTTTAAAACAGAGGTTAAATTATTCACAAATTTAAAAAATATAAGTGAAATAAGTAACCTCACCACTCTTCCATTTACAATAATCTAAAGTGAAAATGTATCAACCATCTTACCTTGAGGTCATTTTTACTCCCACCATTTAGCCTAACCTAAAATTTAATATTATTTTGATAACTAAACAAAACTTCTAATTCAAAGATACGTGATGTAGTTAAGCTGTAAATTTGAAATCTGACTTTTCATCATTTTTATCTCCAACAAGAAAGCAGTTGTTGAATGTAAAATATAATTCATTAATTTTATCACAATCTTTGACCTCGATGATGCTCAGATCAACTGTCCAATTGCTTTCGGGAAAACCTCAGAATTAATTACTTATTTTTTTCACCTTTCAAGTAATTACTGACAATATTTGGAATTGACTTCCTCGTAGTTTATTCTTGTTTGCTTGTTACAGTCATTGCTCTGTTTCTGAGATTAGACTATATTCAACTTTTTCTTGTCCATATTTATTCAGATTATTTTCATTAATAGACACCTTACTGGATCATTAGTGTTTTGCAAATGTAGCAGGATATTGTGTTGTATGACTTTAATTCCGGCACTCAGAATCAGAGGATCATGAACTGGAAAAGATTTTGTGTTATCTAAATGGCCTAAGGTCAGTATGGACTATAGAGTATGATGTTTCTCACAAAATAAAACAGACAAACAACAACAAAACAAAATAAAACAAAATAAATTGAATACAAAGTTTTATGGAACTTAGCTTTAGAAGTCTCAGGTCATATAAGTGTTACTGACTCTATTGAAAATTTCAGGTTGTATGTAGCAAAATATGTTGGATTGCATCATGCCCACAGCACTGCAGGAGAGAAAAGTCATTCAACAAGGAAAGCACTAATTTTATCATTAAATTTGTAGGAATTATTAGTGAATTTTTGAAAATGTTATTCATGTGAAAATACAGAAAGATTATCAAAGATGGGGAGATTACATGCTGAGGCAGAAGCTAAAAAGATGAATCCCGTCGTTCCTCTACACTCAAGAAGGAACTCAAGCTGCAATTCTAGCACTAACTCCTTCTGAAGGTGGCACTCCCATTGCGCTCCTCGCTTCCCAACAGGCACTATCTCTTTCCAGTTCTACTGCCTCTCACATAATCACTCTGGAGACAAAGCTTCATACACCTGAAGACTGTGGTTAGAAACCACATCCAAACCACAGCAGCATTCGTTATTCATAACTTAGTAAAGTGTGTGTTGATCACGTTTTTGTACAGCCTAATTATCTTTTCTAAATTAAGGCTTTGCTTTGGATAATAGGTATTTCAAAGTTATTACCTTGTTTAAGAACGCAGCGAAATCAAACAAAATTTAGACACTTCATAAACAGTATATTTATAAAACATTTTCTCCAGATGTCAGTGGTGCTGGTGCCTGCATCAAAGACTACTGTTTAAAATTTATGCATTTGGGTCTGGTGAGGTGGATCTGTCAGTAAATATACTTGCTACAAAGCCTGATGATCTAAGTTTGATTCCCAAGATCCATATGATAAAGGAAGAGTACTGACTCCTACAAGTTGTCATCTGACAACACATGCCCATTTGCATGTACACGACCACACACATACACATATAAATACACACATAAATAAACAAATGTAATAAAATTTTATGTCTTTGCAAACTGTTAATTTTTATTCTCCACTTAAAAATCATTGAGAACGGGAACAATAGGGGATTACTTAAACACCCCATTAACATTCTGTGAAAGATCTCTGAAAAGAAAATCCTTCTAAATACTTTTATATTGAAATAGAGAATTAACACACAGTCATATATTTCAGAGATGCAGAATAAAGAAAACAGAATGGCTATGGAAGTATTTCCAGGTAGCTCATTTCATTGCTTTCTATAACAAAAACAGAACATATTGATCACTTTACTCTGCTTAGGATATTTCATCAGACAGAAAACATTGCCTTGTAGGCATATTGACATCTCTTGCTCAAGAGAATGTCTGATATTTTGACTATTCTATATCTGTATAGTTTTCTGGTTGACTTTTTTTTTCTGTTTTGCCTTTTACTATTGCAAAAATTATCACAGAAGTTCAAAAGCAAATGTTATTTTCTTTTCAATGTTATTGTACTTATTTTTCAGCAGTTTGGTTTCTGTGTCCTTTTGTCTGATGCTTGAGCTCTTGTGAAAAAGAGGTCTGGATGGCTTGAATAATGTGTGGGTGACTGAACAAAAAAATCTAAGGAGATGTGTTTATTTTAGTCCCTCTATCTATTTACTTACTGGTGTCTTTAGAAGCTATAAGCTTACAAGTTTGGAAAAGAAAGAGAAAAATGACAATAAAGATATATTAAGTCTAGGTTGAGTTGCACTGGTTGTAAAAAACAGAATAAAGGGAGGGAGAGAATGTTGTCAATAAAATATTTGGCGTGGCCTTATTTGGGTGTACACATACTCCTGTATGTAAACCCTCCTTTATTGCCTAGTAAGTAAGCTCAAGAGATTCATTGATATCCCAGAACGCATTTTGGTGCAATTGCATCTTGGTTAGTTGTTGGCACCAAGAGAGGAGGGGGTAGATATTCTTTTACGCACATAACCAAAGGAATTTTAGCAACAACATACATTATCTTAGGTGCAGCACAAGGGAGATTCATGGGTAATTATGAGCCTATGTCCATGTCACACAAGGGGTACATGGCTCAGTGAACTTCTCTACATTATTAACAAGTTTAAGACAGATATTAATATGGGTTACAAGGCTAAGAAAAAGTCATTTGTCCTGAAAATGCCCATTGGTAAAAAGTCATTCCTGCACATTCTGGGACAAAAGAATAGGTTAATTTTGACTTTGCCAAGATAGACAACAGTATTTATATATAGCACAACGTATTTAATTTCATTTAAACAATAATCCAAAAGCACTCTACATCCAACTACACAGATCTTTGCTAATCTGTGTTCACTGATATTCTATTCATAATAGCCTGGAAATGGAAATATGCTAGATTTCCATCAAATGGAAATGAATATGTGGTATGCATATACAATGAGATCATATTCATTTGTAAAAAATGAAATTATGAACTTCACAGGTAAAAGGATGGATCAAGAAAATCTAGACATAATCATTCTGAGTGCAATATTCCAGAACCCCAAGAAGACAAATGCTGCATATTCTCTGTCATATGCTGAAACTAGCTTTGAAGCTTTAGATATGTATTTAAACTGGAGCTCTTATAGAAGTCAGAAAACTTGTAAGGAATGATGATGATGGGATGTTCAAAGGATGGGGGAACAGAGTATAGGCAGAACAAAGGCAGAAGGTGGAACTATGGAAAAACAGGAACGGTTAGATAGGGTAGAAAGGTTGAAGGGGTATGTAAAGGCATAAATGATACTAAAGATTTCTGAAAAAGCCAAATTTTAGTCTTGAAAAATATAGTCACAATGACAGTATTATGTCCATATACGAGACTTTTTCATATTTCTTTTTTATTTACTGAGATTGAATCTTATAATTATTTCAATATTATTAATAAAATTAAAATCTACTGTTAATCATATTTTTTCAAGCTGAATGATTGTTTTTATGTCTGTTTATTTTTACAAACTGCATTGTAAAAAAGTAACATTACAAAATTTTCGGGAATCCAGAGTAACTAATCATAGTTTGCTTTTAGATAAGAATTTACCTTTCAGATATTAATAGCAAGTTTGTTGCTGGTTGGGTCCAGTGGGCTGCCTAATGGATCAAGAGTACCTGGGAATTTTGTATGTCTAAATGATTCGTGTGAAGAGGATTCTCCATGAACAATTGTAATGAAATTAACGCCAGCTGATTCACGGAGCACTGAAATGAACTTTGTGGAACTTCAACATCTCAGTGAGATGTTAATGGCATGGTCACTGGGAGCAGTGTATCATTAAGTGCTCAAAACTGTGTTCTTTTTTGTTTGTTTTTAGAAGCATTTAGCAATGTATTCACATGTACATCTTCTCAGTGTTAAATTCTGTTTTATGAAATCAACACTTTTTGGTACTCAGAGAAGGTAATGCAAGTACTCGTTGGTACGCAGGTGAGGGGATAATATCATAATCAAAGTTCAGAGACAAGTATTGCTGATTTTGATAGAGGCAAACTACTTGTTTTAACCTTCCATACAATGTCTAAATTTCCTATGTGTTCAAAGTAAAGAAGAGTAACTATATGGTATATATATTTTTTGTGTACTTCCTACATTAAATTTTGTTTTCTATAATGACCTATCACAATAGAACACTGAGCAATGGAAGATAAGACACAATAAAAGTTGTCTTTGGCAAACTTAACATAATCTCTTAAATATTTATTTTTGACACCACTAATAATTCAAGCTAAAAAGTTGCTTAATTAAAATGAAGTCCCTTATGTTTATGATACAGGAGCCCAAGGCATTAGTTTTGATTCAGGAAATCATTTAAACATTCCATCTACAAAGGCACAGCAAACGCTTTGTGACAATTAACAAATTTATTTTAAAGTTTAGTATTCCAGCTCAGCATGTTCCAATTCGAATTATCAGTCTTCCCTCTTACCATGCTCTTACATCCCCATATTTTGAATCCAGTGTGTTAGACTTTCATCATCCACAAATTCAGGAGACCATACGTCTTCTCTTCCTCCTTCTGCCAGTTCTTATGGGTCATTAATTTCTACTGATTTTAATACTTCAGTATTTCCAAATAACACCTGGTAATTACTCATGACAATACAAATTATCATCATTGCCCAGCTGGAGACAGTAAAGTCCACTGAAAGTCCCATACCCAGGACTCTGCCATCTTATTATGCGATCTAAAACAGTATTGCCTTGGAGCTCCTTCTACAACATCAACATGGCCACACAACTCCTGCTGTTGCCATCATTGTCTGTTCAGTCCTCTACCGGTGCTACTGCTGAGGAACAAGTTGTGAGTTTATTAGAGAATCACAGAATGTTATCATGAATTCTCCTTGGCTTATTTTGTATTTTTTATATCAATATGTTTCAAATTTCTGTGGAAACAAACATTCAGCAGTTCCTTTAACACTCTAATATAATTCCAGTTGGCACAGGAACTCCAACACCTGAAATACTTTTCTTCCTTACCAACTTCTCAACCTCACTCTGCTTCTACCTGGAAAAGTCCTACATCTTACTCACAATATATCTTATGTCTTATATCTTCTGGGCTTTTTTTAGCATGTACCTTATACTCAACTTGGTGTCAATTCAATTCTGTTTTGAAATGTATGCAGAACTGAACTTACTTTGCTTCTAATGACTTCCTTTCATCTCAGGCTCCATCCTATGACTGCTAGTCTATGACAACAAGCTTCGTTCTATGTTTTCATTGTTATCACTAGCACAGGAGCCTTCCTTCATGAACCTCCCATGCCAATATTGATAACCCCTCTTACATGACAAGCATCACCATTTGGGTTGTTTCACCAGGATGTAGGTAGTCAATGACAGGTAAGACTCTAATCAATGGGACAACCTAAGACAGGCACCTGATGTGATCCCTAGGGCCTGGTGTCAATGATAGCTTGGCAAAGAACCATGACTTCCAGGATTGCTTAATTAATAAAAACAAAAAGGATGATATGTATGGCATAATGCAGGATGTGCCTTAGTCAGGCAACCTAGCCTGAGGAATAACTGAAAGACTCCCATGGATGTGGTGCTCTGCTCTGTCCAGGTGTGACACCAGCTTCCACCCAGCATCTGGAGGGAACCTGCACTGAAATGATCTGCCCAGAGACAGATTTCTATTGGCCTCAGTTGGGAACCACCCCATAGAACGATTGGCTAACCAAACTCATAAAACCCTTTGCACTTCCTTGAATAGATGAGTTTGCTGCAGCTTGCCCTCCGCTTGAGTCCACCCAGTTCTTGGTGTCTGCGTGTTGACTAAGTGCCTCTCACTTCCTCACAGCAGAGGAGCTCAGGCTGCATCCTATTTAGGCTGGCCCCAAGCACCGGGATCCCAACATCAAGGGATTAGCTATTAGCACATGACACTCCCAGATATAACATCACACGGGCTGTGATCAAGCCAAGTTTTGGAACTGGCAAGGTTACTCTTTTCTGGGTGTGCCTCTAGGAGTGGTTGGGCATATCTCAAGGGCCAATAAATTTTGAAGTCTGGACAAACTGCAACATGGAAGTCTTTACTCATTTTCCTAGGCCATTACGATAGTGATAAATGGTGTTGTTTATATTTATTGAAAAATCACATTATTAATATCTCTCAAAATCAAACTCTCAGCACTAATTTCTACTTTTTTAACCATATAGTATTTCTCTTTTTCATAAGATGTAAAACATACAACAAGCTCATTCATCCTACATTATAGCCAGTTACTCATGATGCTGAAACATGAGGGTGTGCTGAAATCAGTAAGTGAAGAATATCTCAAATCAGGAAAAAGGAAAACCCAGAAACCCTGATTTAAAAATAAAATTTTATGGACTCAGTGTACTATGTGAGAGAGTGTGTATGCATGTGTACCAAAAGTTCAAAGAAAAGAACAATAAATTGGAGGGGGCATTGGAAGAGTTGCAGGATTACTACTGGGGAGGTAGAAAGAATGAAAATACAATATTCCATGTATAAAATTCTAAACAAAATCTTAGATCCATTATTGAGTTAATTTTGAAATATGCTTTGGTGAATATTTCTAACAAATTGCTAAGAGACCAAAGTGAAGCCTCTGTTTAGGTGAAATTCAGACAGTTTCAGACATTTAATTTCTATTCACATTTCCTTCATAGATTAGAGAATGTATGAGTCATCAGAATTCACAGGAGCTGTGGAAAGCAGCCAGAAAGCTGAGACAACATAATGAAATAGAATTTGTAAAGAAATAAAATTTTAGAAGGGAGAAACAGCAAAACTTGCTCCTGTGACATGCATAGAGTATAAGTATCATTTTTTAAAGGACATTGTGAACAAAAGAAGTTACCAGAAAATCCTGCATCTTGGATTTAACTTCCTGCAAGGCTGACCAACTGATTAGCCCTTCAATGATGGTGGTGAGTATGGAATGTTGCAATTTCAGAGCCTCTGTACATTTTATCTAAGGCTTGTTTATCGATAAATACCCCTGCCTACCTTTGTAGGCAACAGTCTTGTGACTGACAAAATGTATTAACTTAAGAAAACAAACAGTTCCTCACCAATCAAAAGGCTAAGCTTGTCATTAGATACCAAAAGAGACCTATAGTAGAAACCCTCCTGCTTTGCCAAGGCCTACCTACTTAATGTATCCACCAATGTTTTTGAAAAGTGTGTTGATTTATGACTTTTCTTTGTTCTGTTACCATAAAACAATAATGCAAGTCTTATCACTCCCAGAACATGGAGTTGAGGGTAATTTGAATCTATGTTCCTGGATCATGGTCACTAATAATGGGTTCCAGAATATACTATCTCTTATGGTATTTGAAATGAGAGTTATGCTTTTGTGTCAACAGTTATGGGGCCACAATGTACTCCCCACTACCAAATTACCCACTTTTTATCATAGGATTCACCTAGATGGAAGCAGGTACCCCCATGGATCCACTGAGTCGGGCTTCTGGTGGTGCCTCCTCAGGTGAAATGTGATGAGTTCTTTCTGGGGTTCTTTTGGATCTCCATTCATTTGATCAATGGTTCATCTATTTATTCTGAGCTGGATGTTGAAGTATCCTACTTATTAGTACTTTATTGGTTTTGGTTTGCTTTCAAATTGTTTTAAGGTACCCCATTTTCTGTGTTTGCTTTGAAAGTATTTTGGTTTCAATGTTCTGTTTTGGTTGTTTTGTTGTTGTTGTTGTTATTGTTTGCTTCAAGACAGACACTGTAAATCACATTTTGTTCTGACTGTTTTTCTTAAAATTTACTAGCAGTAAGTTTGTTTTTTTTTCTTTGTCTTTTTTTTTTTTTCTGAACACTTCTCCAATATCTAATCTAAAGAATGGAGAAATATTTTGAGAAAAACTGATATTTCTTATATTTAGGTTTGATTAGTATCTTCCTTTTACTTACAAATGTAAGAAAATGTAAAAATCTTGTTTAAGGTATGTTTGCCAATATTCAGATTCTCATTTGTTAGATATTTGTTTGCTTACTTGCTTCCTTAGAAAATAAAGAAAACCAGATTATTTCGTTAACTGAAAGAAGAAATGTTCGTCAATCATTCCTCCACTCAGTGGAAGAGAAAAGACTGTACCCGGATACTTCTAACAAGGAAAAAAAAAAGAAAAAAAAAACTTTAAGACTCTCTTGTGTCAACTATCTAGGACCCCATCCATGTGTACTTCCAAGATGCTGAATGGGACACGTCTTCAACTAACTGGCAATTAAATATCCCCAAGTAACAGAACATTTCTCTCCATTTTTGTTCCTTAAAGTTTTTTATACTTAACTATTTTAATAGTTTTATAGTTTTTGATAACTAATATTTCACTTACTGTATTCCTAAATGATAAAATAATGCTAATTTGGTTTAAATTAATTTATAAGTGATGACATTACTTCCTTTCAATAATTATGTTTTATCTTATATTTACTTACCCAGCACTCCTACCTTACTCAACTAATTTTCATGTTCAAAAGATTCAAGTGTTTTTACTCTTTGTAAAATTATATGTGTATTTTCTGAATTATTCAGTATAATTTAGATAAAAAGTTCAATATTCAATTTCAAATTTATATGTATATATATAATACATTTATATTTGTATAGTATATATACAAAGCATATATATTTTAACTAATTCAAGCCTATTACATTGAAAGGTCCCATAAGGTACTCCAATGTTTAGCAAGTAACCTAACCTACAACCCTGTTTTCTCTAGATAGAGAAATTATGTAAGACATCATTCTAATAACAATATGATATTTGTGATATTTTATAAATACTGATGTCTTTTGACTAAACGAGCATCTAAAATGTCCTATGTAATACAATTAACCAGGATAAAAATAATAATTGGACTATCCGTGTTGTCTAAAGAAATGGACACTGCTACAATTGTTAAAAGTAGCAAATAGCCCAAGAAAATTAACTGAGATAGACTAAACAATCTCCAGTGTATTTGTTGAGAAAACCTACCTTTTCAGTTTCACCAATCAATCATTTACTCCTAGGACCACCCTAGATAGACAGATTTACATTAAGTTATGCTACATAGATGGGCAGAATATTTAGTATGTTAATAACGTAGTGAGATTTTCTTCTCTGAAATAATATCTTCAGGTGCTCTAATTCTCATCCCAGAGAGTACAGTCACTGGACGAGTTAAACAAACTTCGCTGATTGAGAACATATGGAATCTGAGTGGTCTTTCTCAGAGGCCTGAATGCCATAACATTTGGAGGCCCCAGTGAAATCCTGGGAAGTGAGACTCAGGGCAATACCTGGGGTCTGGCCCAATTTCAGGAGGGGAAATTTTTCAAGAATTCTAAGGGCCATGGAAACCGCAGGGCATTGCCTTTATTTTTTATAATATTGCAAATTCTAAAATAAATTCTAAAATGAAAAGATTGGCCAATTGTGGGGACACAAAGAGCCTCCAGAGGTGCATGCATAAGTTTCTGGGGTCTGGGACATTTGTGGAGGCAGACAGAATGTTGGACATGAAACTTTGACCCATTCTCCATGAGAAGAAGAGATGTCTTCTTGCCCCACTGGTTTCTGGTGTGTTAATAGACATGGCCCCTGTATGCTTTGCTTATTTGTCCCAATCTTTTGTGTCTTGTCTTTGGTTTAATTGACTATCTTCTTTTAGTACACCTACAATTATAAATATAGAAAAGAGAGGAGAATCAGCTCCACATAAAACCCACTTGGTTGTATGTTAAAACATTTTCAGAAAAGATTCCATGAGGAAGTAAAATATCGAGTAAAACCATGTACTTGCTAGTAAGTCATGTATCTGACCTCCACTCAGGTTTTAAGCATTTGATTGCCTTTACTTGGCTTGTTATCCAGCCTCAGGGCAATAGAGAATGTAAATGCCTTGCCTCTTGGGGAAAAGACAGAAAAAAAAATTAAAAGCCATTTTTTTCCTTATCATTTTTTCTACTCCTTGGTTCTCCTCATGGGTAGGGGAGAGAACAAACAGAGGGGCCTAGAATTTGTACCTCAGTTACCATCAGGCACTAATAAAACAGTGTTTAGAGAATATGGTCCCAAGACAATTGCTTTGTGGACTAAATCTAAGCATTTTAAATTTTAGTGAACAGTGAGTATTACACACCATGTTCAGGGAAGACATGTGCTCTCAGAGCTCAAAGACCTGTGTACTGGATATAACATCTCATTCTTTCTATTGTCTTTTCGAGTAATTTCTCCAGCAATAGATTGTATCTAGGAATGACGAGATCCAGAGGCATAGGTTTGTAGTCTCAGCCACAATGACTGCTACGATATATGGACTCTATTCCTTGGTTTGAGACCATGAATTCCTTTGCTTTGGTCTCTTATCTGGGGCCTGCATATCTGAGGGTACTTTATTCTGTTATAGCTGTATATACCATTTAACTGGTTGTTTTCTAAAAATAAAAAGGATTTTCTATTCAAATTAATCTGTGAAATATGTGAATCCCACAGGTTTTATATCCTGGTGGGGGATAGACTCAATTTTATCATGGGGTTTATTTTACCATGTGCTTGGTCGCCATCATGACTGGTAACCCTGCCAAGAGGGAGGCCACCATGTGATCTGATCTCCATCTTGTTTCATGACTTCATCAATATGGAGACAGTTACATGCTTGGCTTCCATCTTGGACAGTAACATACTCAAAATTGCTGTCATCTGTTTGACAATCCAACCACATGGCATAATTCAAAATGGTGACACCTGGGACCTTCTGGTACTGCAGAATCTAAAGGATCATGACAACCTGAGAGATAGGCATTTAGTCATTTGTCCAAATTTTTTGAAATTTATGTTTTTGTTTTGGTTTTCATCTCAGATTCTTGATGGGATCATAGAAAAGCAAGAGATTCATTTCCTTTTTCCTAATGTCCACGTCAGCCCTACAACCTTCCCACCTTTACCTAAAGATCCCACCTTTAACTTTCCCACTTTCTGTAACAGTTAGAAAGGCCTCCATATATAAACCTCTTCCTTGATTTTGATAACCGAACTGGCCACCAACAACGCAGTATCCTGGGAACCCCTCCTGTTGCACTCTGAGCCATGTGAGGCCCTGTTCAATCATCTTCCATTCTCTGGGATGGCTGGAGCACAACAGCCATGCTGGAGGTGGAGACCCACCCACACTATCTCACAAGTTAATTATTGGCTTATACTGAAGTTCATAATTTTAGATGTCAATTTTGTATCTTTACTGAACTAATTTTTACAATTATAATAAACTTTTGGTGGATTATCTGGGCTTGTATATCAACAACATTATATAGTAACAACAGTTTACATTTGATAATAATATAGTGCCCTTTCCTATTTGTATGCTTTTGGCTTTGCTTGTCTAATTGATATGGCTGAAAATTTGTGCTATATTGATTAAGAGTGGTGAGTTTGGACACTATTTTTTCTGTAACCATAGGAAATATTTTCAGATTTTTCCCATTCTGTATAATATCAGAAATGAATTTATCTTATATGGTAATTTATTGGAGTATAATCCTTTTGTTCTTAATTTGTTGAACATTTCATAACAAATGAATGTTCATTTTATCAACTGTTTTTCTACATCTGTTGAGATGATCATGTGTTTTATATCCTGTCTTTTCATTATAATGTTACTATTGATTTAGGCAGATGATTCATCTTTCCATTTCTCTAATGAAAATAATAAAATGAGAGAATATGTTTCCTTATTTCATTGATAGTTTGGAGATTTTTGTATTTATGATCATCAGTAATACTAGTGTATAAATATCATTGTGTGGTGTTCTTGGTAGGATTTGGTAACAGGAATGTCATCTTCATAAAACCAGCAAGTATAAATAAGCATAGGATGATGGAACAAACACAGATTAAGAGCAGATTCTCACAAAATAAGAATAAGATTAAATTGAGGCTAGTGAAATGGTTCAGTGTTTAAGAGCACTGGCTGTTCTTGCAGAGGATCTGGGTTTGATTCTCAGCACTTACATGATGGTTGACAACCATTTGCAGCTCCATTTCCAGAGGATCTGATGTCCTTTTCTCACTTCCATGGGCATAGAATGACACAAGTGTATTTAGACTTATGCAGACAAACATCTACACACATAAAATAAAAATAATAAACTATTAAAATAAAAAAAGAATTAATCATTGGATTATGGAGCTATGAATCATTTTTAAAAGCATAGCAAAAGAATTGTATTATAACCATTCTTTTTCTGCTCAACATAGTCTTTCATGTTTACCATACTGAGTTGAAGCAAAAATGTCCTTATAAATGACACACATGGATGCCGGGAAAAGTAAAGATATTCTAGTCCTTCATTTAATGGAATTTCCTACATTTTTTTCAGACTTAAAGATAGCTTGGTGACTTCATAAATTGCATCAACATTTTGAAAACAAAATATAGAATTTCTTTACAAATTGTACATCAATACAGATTGCATATGTTTAACAATAAAATACTGCAATTTTAAATGTTCACTTTGGGGTTTTTGTTATTAATATAAATTATTGCTTTAAGATAATGGGTAGCCTTATAGGATTTCCAAATATATATCCTCGATTATTCCACATTTGTTACCCTTTTCGTTGTTATTGATTTCCCTTCTTGTAAATAGATCCTTTTCTATGTTCATGTCTTTTCTTTTTTAAGTCTAGATTCCCCATATAAGATGAAACATAGAATTTGTCTTATCATGGCTATTTTACTTTGTGATAATGACCTCCACTTCCATACATTTCCCCCAAAATGATGCAAAATTATACATCAATGCCACACCACTCAAATGAATACCGTATTTACCTTATTCAGTCATCTGTCAATGACACCCAGACTGATTATATAATGTGACTATTGTGAAGAGTGCACGATGCATATAGCATACAGGTATTTGTATGTATCTATATTGCATTGCTGACTTTGACTCCTTTGGGTTTATGCTCAAGAGTTATATAGCAGAAGCACCTTTCTTTCTTTCTTTCTTTCTTTCTTTCTTTCTTTCTTTCTTTCTTCTGACCTCTGTGGGTATTGCACAACCCTGGAACACTTACATACATTGAGGCATAACATTAATATATATAAAATTAAAATAAATTTAAAAGTTTAAAAGAAATCTAAAAGAAACAAACAAAGCAATCCTCTATCATTGATGTAAAAATAACCATAATTTGGAGAGTAAAAACAAGTTTGATAAAGGATAAATTTTTCCAATATTTCTCTATTATGTTTTTCAATGTTAGGGATTGTTCTTATCACTCTTACTGTGTGGTTACCTAATTGCTCTTGGATTCACTCTGTCTCTCTGTCTTTCTCTGTCTTTCTCACTTTTTCCTACTTCTCTTCCTCATTCATCCTCTTCACCCATGCAGCTTCTTCCTTTTGTTTCTGAAATAGGGTCTCATTTTGTAGTTTAGAATAGCTTGGAAATTTCAGTCATCTTGTATCTACCTCCTGAGTGGGTGTTGGGACAGGAATGTGAACCACTATGGTTGGCTATATTGTTCCTTTTGAAAATTGTGAGGACATACATACTATGTATCTAATTCATATTTTAATATTTTAAAACAGCTTCTATTCTGATCTTTCTTTTATTTTACCTGTTGGCGTAGTTGCTTGGAACAGAAACAGAAAGTGAACACAACTCTCAACCCTCACACACACACACACACACACACACACACATATATATATATATATATACATATATCAGATTTGCTTGCTTATGTTCATGTATATATGCATATATTTAGAAATAATTAAAGATATTCTATGAGGAAAACATATATGTTCTTGTTAAAGTTATTACAGCTTACTAAAAATAGTTGTCTAATGTTGCTCCTAGAAATTGCAAGAATTGGAATACATATATATATATATATATATATATATATATATATATATATGGCAAGAAGCCCGAGTTTGGCATTGAATGATTAATTTTATTATGTTTTTTATAACTAAAAGTCAGTGAAATTTCCATTGTTTTATCTGCTAATATATAAATACTATTAAAGGAAGTATGTGTATATTTGAATGTGCGTGTAGTAATTGCTTTTCATATACTCAAACTGAGCATTACTTCCGTGAATTCTCTGACAGGAAAATTCGAATCTGTAAATCCAATTGGTTGATTTTACATAGTAATAACCACTTTATTTTATTACCCCTTATTAATTACAACAATGATTATTTTGAAAGCTTATTGAGAATATGTTCATGAGAGTACATGTTGAAAATGTGAATTTGGTTTGAGTTTTAACACAATTGATTGTGGCAAGTTTTCAAGACTATTATTTTTCTGCATTTACATGGTAATGTTGATTAAAGAAAAAAGCAACCAGGAGGCAAAACAGTCTAAAAGCAACAAAATCAATAAAGACCGATGGTCTTGTTTCATTTAACAAAATGGGATTTCATGCACAATGGACCCATTAATTTATTTCCTATAGAAAACATTCTGGTCTATTACCTTACAAAGCCTCTGCAATTACAGACGTTTTTTCACATATGGATAGTATGAATATAAACATATTTCACTACCCCATCAATGCTCTAATTTTCTACATATTTCCTTAATACATTAAAATGAGTAAAATGTTATAAATATTGTTTTACTTCATTATATTTCAATATCCCTATAAGTTTTATTGATTTAATAGTGAATTTCAAGAAGTACTAATATATAACTAATACATATTTATGAACAAACATATTATCAAAAAATTATACTGATATCTTTTAAAGAAGAAATAGATCAAATGTAACCTATTTTGGGCCATATTAAATAGTTTGGAGGTTCATCTCTGTGGAAAAATCACTTCTTAATTCCAATAATAATTTTGAACAAACAGAACATCAGGGTTTATGTCAAAAAGCTTTGTATTAAATATTTCCACACCAACTCTAATACTTTGGGTAATCTAATACTTTCTTGAAGTTTGATTAACATCCTGTCAGTCTCTGATATTAAATGCTCTGTAAACTCTGTAACACTGTATTTCATTTAAATTTAAGCACCTCCATTTCTCTTCATTTTGGCTTACTCCCCTAAACCCTCCTTAAAATCTTCATATGATCAAATGTTGGCCAAACATGTCACAATATTTGTGCTTCTGTTCTTACAATGGCTAGTTCCTTCTTAGATCCTAGGTTTACTCATAGGAATCACTTGGCCAAGAAAAAAAAGCTTCAGATGTTATGTATATGCAGACTTGAAAGTGCTTATGTATTGGGGCTCATATCTTGCTGCACAGTGGGAACACTGTGTCTCCATGATAATTCATCAGGGATTGTCTGGTGGATAAGTGATATGTGGCAAGATATCCTGTTTGTCATGTTTGAACACATGCCAACTCTCAAAACTGAGTCTGGACATCCTAGATTATTCTTTATCAGCTAAGCTACCATCTGAACCCTAGTATTATGCAAGGCATTTCACATAAGTCAAAACACCAAATCATAAAAAAAAACAATGCTTACTTAATCCTCTAAATTTCAGAGTGATTTGTTACAGAGCTATAACTTACAGATACACAACAGAATAAAGATTTTTAACTAATTGAAAGCTTTAGAAACTTAAAACTTACTTTGGCATAAGTCAATAGCTTATCATTTCCTTCCTGCTTTTTCAATGACCTCATGGTAAGGAGGTTCTTCCTGTAGCCTCCAGGATACTAAGCAGTTTTTCTACTTGCATAAAATATTAAAAATTAAAAAAATATGTCCATGTTATTAATCTATTGTTAAAGCATATAATAGCCATCATTATGTGGAATTGTTTGTAATTAGCAGAGTCTTCTTGACTATTAGTGTTTCAATAATCCTAAACCATTGGTTTGCGTAGGCTCCTAGGGTAGTCTGTTGAAATTATGCACCATTGACCAAGAACACAGAAGTTTGAAATGATTCCCTTAATATTACCAAGGCCGGGTGGAGTCAGTACAGTTTATTTAATGTACTGTTGAGAATATCAAAATATTCGTAATTGAAAAGCAATCAATTGCTTCCAAAAATTAAGGGATAAATGCAATTCAAATTACATGATGTTTTTAAGTTTCAGAATCAAGGTAAGAAGAAACATGGCATTTGAGACAATGTAATGAGACCCAAGTCCTCTGTAAAGTTTCACTATAAACGCCTTTTCAATTGCATTGTCTTCTCTATGTTAAACTCCTTTTACTCTTAATGTGTGTAAGTATTGCCAGATCAAATTGGTCTCTTATCTTCATCATGTATAGAAACAACAGCACTTAGATTTCAATTTTTTATGATAAATTTTTCAAACAAACTTTAGAAGGCACGATGTTTAAAAATATCTGTTTAAATCTTTTGCCCTGACATGAAAGTTTTAATCATTTACTTCAAATCCGAATACAGTTTTTGATCCAAAAGTATCATCTAAGCTTATCTGTATATTTTATTATAATCCTTTGGGAAATTTGATATAACTTATCTTTTGAAAATACTTCTATATTAACAAATCACTGAAAGTTTACATTTGAAATTATAACCACAAAGAAAGTATACTTAATTGAAAATGCAGTCACCTTCTTGTTGATTGAGTCATAAGGTAGAAGACCTGGCCATCACCCTAGAAACTTACATGCTGCCTTCTTACTCCCAAGTCCTCAACAGTGTCTTCTTAACTGAGTTGCTTTGTTTTCCCCACAGTTTTCATTTTCTCTGTTACAATATCAGTAATACATCTAGCATGAGTTTATTGTTAAGATTAAAAATAACAAATTAAAATTTCAAATATAGTTAAATTTGTACATCATACTAAGTTCACTTACATATGAAGTGTATAATTTTTTTTAATCTCAAATATTATGAGGTAGAAAACAGAACATGAATGGTGCAATTTCCCAGCTCTACCATGAAGCAGTTTTCTATGAGTACACAAAGCCATCTCTTCTGCATTGCATTACTGTACAGTCCCTCTGTGGTGGGAAGTATACAGGACACAGACTAGCTACGCCCTTACAAAAGTGTTAGCTACCCTGGAAGTTTGAAATAGTATTTTCAAAACCAGCAGCTGTGGAGCAGATAGAACTATACCTGCACCAAAGACCTCCATATCAAAGTCATAATCTTTACATCATCACTATGCTACAGCAAACCAACAACAACTGTATGTGAGAAATAAGCCATAAAACTCCCATCAGGATTGAATAGCTCTCTGAGCTCTTTCCCATTACATCACCAATCTCTGCACTACAGAATGTACCAACCACAGAAGGTTCATCACAAGGCACATTCTTAAGCCGCTATTTGGCAGAAGTACTTCAGGACACATCGCTGTTTCATGTCAAAATACCTCAAAAGCATTGCTTTCAATTATGTTGATAAAATAGTCACTGTGAAAGTTGGGATTTTAAGTAAACAGAGATGGGAACAATGGGACTAAATTTTATTTTGTGAGTTCTTTAATTCTGAGTCAAGCATATGTGATCTTATTTAGCAGATAATTACAGCTGTTAGTGTGGAAATGGGTCTCTGGTTAAATGGAAAGGATTATTATTTATAAATTTGTTTAACTCACTAATTTAAATTGCTCAGGTGTTCTGCAATAATACATAGCAAATATAGTTTAGCTGAATAGCTTCTAGAATTCCAAAGAAACAAGTTGAAAACACAGAAATAATTAAATTTAAAACAAGACAATTGCTATAGCAGATAAATCAATGTAGATGGGAACAATTAATTCATGAGACAAATGGTTGTGGTCAGCAGAGACCAACCATGCAGAGAGCTGTGATAGTCACAGCAGGAAGACAATCCCCTGCCATGTGACCTCTTGTGTAGTAGACAAGCTAAAAGAAAAAAGTTATAAAAATAATTCCCACCATGAAGAAAATTTGCCAGATGAAAATTTAGATAGATGAGATTCTGATAGCAACCTCGTTTTAAGTGTAACTTAATGAATCTCAGAATTGAACAAAAGCAAATAATCAGGAACGCAGTCGTTTCTCACATCCCAGGATGCAGCTCACTCTATTCTGTGATGATACTTCGCTGTATTTCTTCTTGGACTTCTCTAAGGTTGGAAGAGACTTTGACAGAAAAAATAAATATTGCATAATCATTATTAAATATATCTGAATAACATGAGGATTTAAGAAACGGTTTTTTATAGTTTTCAATTCAAATAATTATTGTATAGAAAGCTGAAGAAAGAATTATAATGTTTTAGCAACATACATTGTAGGACCTTCATTTTTCTTAAAAGACAGGACCCTCACTTTAGCCATTAAAACCTCCTTGTCAGCTCACCCCTCCCTAACTGAAAAGTCCCAAAAGTCATAAGGGCTATGTCAGCATCTCCTGTCACAAAAGCCATGTCAACAACTTGTGGTAGGTGAGATAATGTCTGGGATAATAACAGAAAAAGCCCCTTTTCTAATAAAAATAGACTCCTGGTCAAGACATTTGTCAAGTCAACAATTTGTAATGTGTCACAATGCTTGTGGCATTACTGAGAAAAAGGTTGGACTATGCAAAAGTTGTCTTTTTGTAACCCTGGTCTGTGCCAATCTATACCCTGTATGTCAATATATGATAATCTTGTGGTTTTTCGCTATAAAAGCTTGGTCCGAGCAGGGCCGGGGGGGCTTGGCATCCTGAGGCCAAGTCACCCACTTGTACAAGTGTAATAAACTCCTCATGCTGCTTGCATCTGACGGTCTGGATTCTTGGGACTAACACTCAGACAGCCTAAAGGGGTTCGAGTCCCCTAGGCTGAGAGTGGGAGCGGGGTGAGGCTCCCCGAGGTTGGGCTCTCAGGCAGCCCTGGGAGGGGTTCGAGTCCCCTGGGCTGAGAGTGAGAACCAACAACATCAAATGATTACACTTCACATCTTGTATCCCTGTACCATCTTGATATTTCCTCTATTTATACTATATATTTAATGATGACAGTTTAATTTTTAAACACATACACTTTTAAATTATCCACGTAGTAAACTGCCATTCTCATAGGTAAGACAGGTATAAAAATACAGATAGATTTTTAAGTCTAATTTTAATGTTTTCCAAATTACAATGAGAAAGCAGTTTTTATAAGCATGTGCTCTTTTTAACTTTTAAAAGTTTATTATTTTTATGTATTTATGCCTGCATAAGCTTATGCCCATCAAATGGGCAGGGTCTACAAAAACCAGAAGAGGATGTTCCGTGGGACTGGAATTACAGGGAATTGTGGGTTGCCATGGGGATGCTGGGAAGGGAACCTTAGTCCTCCCGCTACAAGAACGGTAAATGTTCTTAACTTCTGAGCCATCTCTCAGGTCCTTGAAATATATTTTTTGTTGTTGTTCATTTGTTTTAGCTACTTTGTGTAAGCAAAAACTTTGTTCAAAGAATTAGACAGTCCTCAACATTTCTGTCAGTTCAAATTTTATTTTTGTAATATAAAGTACTATTTTATTCTACAGTCTTGATGGGAAATGTAGAAATATATAAGCTGTTTCTCCTTTATCTGTTTCCATGTGTGTGCATACACATGTAGATGCCTGTGTGCATGTGTTTTCTGTGACTGTGCATGCATGTATGGTTGCATGTGTGTGTTTTTAGAGTGTGTGCATGCATGCTTTTGTATGTATCTGTAGGACTCAGTGTGATGTTGTCAATCTTCCTTGATTGCTTTTCTACATTACTTATTGAGGAAGAGTCCCTCAATGGGGCCCAAAAGGGACTACAAGGCTAGTCTCCTTATTCACCTTGCTCTGAGGGTCTCATGCCTCTACTTTTCAAGGCTGGAATTTCAGGTAGTTTGCTACGCCTACCTAGCATGTAAGTCAGTTCTGGAAATCCAAGCCCCCGTCTTCCTGCTTGTGTTCTGATTACTTTAACCATTGGAACATTTCCCCAGCCCATCGAGTTAAATTTTAGATAATTAGAATTCTCACTTCAGCATCTCCAGTTTGTCATTTAATTTCCCATGAAATTGATGATTAATGACTACATTATTAGCTGTAACATTTAGAACTATACAAGATAACTCTTAATCATTATTAATGTGTGTTATCATAATAATGAAAAAAATAGTTTACTAATGAAAGACAATCCTTGAGAATGAAAGAGGATGTTATATATAGTGAACCAAGTTTTTCAGGTGAACTAGGATGCTCATCTTGATCCCATAAGTCCTAATGGAGAAAGTTCAGAAACTAAAAACAAAAAAGCAAGACAAGTTGTCTAGAATGGAAACAGAACCAAGATACAAATGAAGATAGATAACTGAAGAATAAGTGTTTATATATTTATATGCTAGACTATTACAATTATAAATTAGCTTTCAATTATTTCTATTCAAGTTGTCTTGAAAATATAAAGAATTCACTGATGAATATGAGAAATTCATAATGCTGAAGAAAAGCATAAATGATTATAATTGAGCAAACTTATGTTAAAAATACATGACTTCATCCTTGGGGACTAAAGTTTTTCAATATCATATTTTTAAATCAAAATGACATATATTTCATATGTGTTATGTTCAAAGGTATATTCCTTAAGATAATAGATATTAAAAATTGTTATCCAAATACTCAAGCTCTAGAGACATTTATCTAGTTTCACATATAAATAAATATATTTACTTCACCTGGAATTTACTATGCTGACCAGATTTCTTTCAGATTCACAGAGCTCCGCCTGGCTCTGCTTCCTGAGTCAATTGATTAAAGGCATGTGCCACCATGGCCCACTTCCTTCTATTATAATTAATATTTTTTAACTATCTGATGCTTCACTTAAAATTGCATAGACCTTAAAATATCTATAAATGCACAGTGGTAGATATAAAATATTTTAAATTATTTTAAGTCAATATTTGAATCAAATTTTCTCTTTATATCTGAACTAGAACTATTGGTAACTAACAGATTTAGGCAGAAGACAAGATAATCTTGTATCCAGAAATGTATCCATGAGTGAAACCATCAGTTTTATTAGATAATTCCAAACCTGAAGTCACATTTGTCTTGATTAAACTCCATGGGGCACAAAACAAAGCAAAAGTTATGATAATGAAAGAAATTTGTAAAGAAGAAGAGGTGCCAGCTGGGGCAGGAAAACAAGAAGGGAGGGTCACAAGAATGCATTATCTGCATCAGTGAAATTTCTCCAAACAAAATTCATGAATAAACAATTAAAACACCAAAAAAAAAAAAAGAAAAATAATTTGGAAATATTAACTCCTATTGTTGCAGCAACAAAAATTAAATGGCTTTATTTACTGTAGTATTCTCTGCCTTCACAAACAGATGCACAGACACTAGCATGTATTTCCCAAAAACAAATCCATAGTCCCATATAACCTCAGTACAGAACTTTTCCATTACAGCATACTGTAGACTTGTTCACATTCTACACATGTTCTCTTATTAATAGGCTCATTTCAATTACCTTTCACTCTCAGTTCCAGATGAATTCCTAATCATGCTTTACCTTTAGGTGGCATGTCTTTTTGTTTTCCTTTCTTTTGGAATAATTATTTAATCTTTGTATTTATTTTTGGCTTTTATATTTTGGAATAGTACAATTATTTTGTTGAGTGCATGTCTGCTTTCATCATAGCTATATTCTATAAAACATAAATAGAAGCAATTGATGAATCCAATGAAAGAAATGAGGAAACAGTTTTACATCTTTCTGTATGCTAAAATCATAACAAATATGAAACTATAAAGGAATGTAAAATAAAAGTTTATGTTATCAATTATAAAATTCATAAAATTTTTCAGTTACAGATTAATAAAACAAATATAACCAGGCACTAAGGATAAATTAAAATTACACATAATTATCAGGAATGTAGCTAACTGAGAAGAAATGTTTGACTATGATAATAAAAATCTTTTAACAGCACCCCACCAAACATACATACGTACACACACACACACACACACACACACACACACACACACACACACATGATTCTGTTTGGGTACATAGGAGAAATGATGTTGTTACTATTTTAACATCTGAAAGGGAGGTAGATCAAACACAATAATTGGGATTTGTTTAATCAGAGCAGAAATAGGTATACATAATCAGTGTTCATGTTCCCTGGAAATTCCACACCTATTTTGAAAATTTTGCATATTGATTGACTAGTGAGAACTGTGATTGAGTAGTGTTATAATGTTGCAGTTCTTGAGCCAGAAAATTATCTTGAGCTATTTTCAGTTCTTGATAGCTATTATCTGACAATTAGTGTTAGGATTTTCACGTGTGTCTGGAGATGGGAGATGGAAAGATAGGAAAAGAGAAAACTCAGTGGCACAGATTAGCTAGGTCACAAACAATTGCATCCAAGAGAAGAAGCATGTCTGGGTTACATAGGGATATATTTCATTAAGGGCACAGTTATGTCAAGTTTCTCCTCATTTCTACAGGATGTCATATTCCTTTAATCTTCTGGCCTCAGGCATGTCATTAAGTTATAAACCGAGATCTTCTCCTTATTTCATGTGGTCTCCATCCTATTCTAGGAAAGACAAGTGATTACCCTGTACACTAAATTGGTACTGAAACCACTTTCCAAGTATACAGACCATCAACTGTGCTACTTAGGTCAAAGGATCTCAAATTGATATTTATATGCCCAGGAAGAGATTTTCATCATGGGAAGAATCCTTTATTCACTTCAGAAAAAAATTTATAAAATGTTCCATTTGTACCCAAAGAAGCTGGCATAAATATTCAGATGTTTGAAAGGTGCCTGGGATGTAACTGGCTGCAAGTGACTTTTTTCATTTTTCTCCAGAAGTTGGTGAGCATCATCCTTGAGAGGTAAACAGAGCACTCACAGTACAGAATCATAAAATGATCATCTTAATGGACTTTATAAAAAATAAGCACAAGCACTACGAAAAAGTACCAGCTAGCTTTCTCATAAAATACTTTCAGAAGCAAAGATTTCATCAAGCAATTATCCTACCTGAAAAGGAAGAGTCTCCTTCCAACGCTTTGTCTCATGTAAAGGGGGGGAGGAGTCAAAAAAGACTTTTTAACGTATATTTTTATTGAGTTTTTGTGCATTTTATATAATAGAAATTAATCAAATTTAGAACAACCTCCCCCAATATTGTCCCCCCAACACCCCTCTCCAAGCTGGATTTCATGAATTCTGTTATATAAGTTAAGTTCTGTCTGGTCAAGCATGTCTACCCAGATGTCCCTTGATGCAAGTTCTGCAATTGGAGTGCAGTCAGCCTATCTAGAATCTGTCCCTTGAGGAACATCAACTCTCCCTCAGTGAGCAGTAATCAGTGCCCAGTAGTTATTTTTATTGTTTTGTAAAAGTTCAGGAGTATCAAAAGAATAAAACAAAAATAACTATGGAACACTTGGTACCTTAGAAAACTTCCTCCAGCATTTGAAGATGAAATAAGTGGTGAGTAAACATGGAAAAAACATGGAATTTGAAGAAATTAATTAAAATGTTTGAGCCAAATGAAAATAAAAATGACTTATTCAAATCCCGTCAAGTTAGAAATTTAGTGCTGGAAGTTACTGCTGTGCACGGGATGATTTACTAGAAAGGAAAACAATCTGTGGTACATGTTCCTCACCTTCAGGAAATCAGTGCAAAGAAAACATTTCAAACTTAAGGAACAGAGAAAAAAATGAAGTAAAATTAAAATGAAATCAATAACAATGAAAACAGGAAAAGTAGAATATTAATGAAATATAAGCAGATACTTCTGAGAAAGAGAAATTTAAATGTGTAACCCATATCTGGGAATGCTACCATCAGAAATTAGAGATGTCATGGTGGAGATGGCTCTGTTGAGGTGGCCCTTGCTTCACAAGCATGTTGTGTCAAGTTCTACCTGAGGTAAATAAACATAAATAAAAGTTATTTCTACAAAAATTAAAGACCAGTGTTCTGTAGAAGCTAAACTAAAGATGAAGAATCATCAACAATCACATATCTACAAACAACTTACATGGAAAGAATCAGTTCCTTAAAATGCACAAAACGCCAACACACAGAGTGAGCAACCTAATCTGAACGTGTCCGATCTTTTTAAATTTCCATTCTGTTTATTTATTCATTTATTTATTTTTGCTATTTTATTTCTGTAAATGTTTTCACTGCAGGCGTATGTAGAACACAGATGCAGTTCCAAAAGAGGCCAGCAGACCTGGTGGGGCGGGAAGTGAAGTGGTAGGTGAAGCAGGTCTAAATTTGATTAAGAACTGATGTATGAAATCTATAAAAATTAGATTCTGAAATGTTTAAAAATTCTAATGCTATGTGCAATAACAATAAATGCAAGAAAATTATGTACTTAAAATATACAAAGAAGATCTATATATGCTGACAACTATGAAAATCCAATTAAAGATCAAAAACTATCTAAAAAGAAATGCTTGAAGTCAATACGGTGGAAATGCCTATTGCCTTTAATTTATCTATAGGTTAAATGCAATTTCAATCACAAGTCAAAGAAAATATTTGATAAAGTATTTATAAACATTTTTAAAGATTCATTTTATATTTTATTCATGGTCATATGTTTAATTTTATATATGCATATTTATTTACTTACTATGTATATATAATAAATTCATCTTTCTGATATATATATATACATATATATATATATATATATATATATATATATCACATGTGAAGTATATACGAACTTCCTATGTGGTTTATAAATTACCTATGTGAAAATAAAGTCCCTAAAGTAGCTCATACAATACTGAAAATAAATGAAGTTGGAGGACTCAACCTTTATAAATTGGACTTAATCTTTCTGAGAAGCTTAGGTTCACAGTAGGATCTGAGTTGTTGACTCTAAAGTGTTGACTTGGAAATGTTCCATGTTATTCTATAAAATATTTTCCATATGTTTTCTTCAGGAGTGCAACATAAAATTTTCTATAGTTTTATCAATACAAAAGACAATAGACCGGGACACTCAAAATAATGACAGCATGAAAACCAGGTGTCGCATATAGAAGACTGAAGCTGGTTCTTAATCTGTAAAAACACAAGCTTTTAAAGTGGCACAAAGTAATTCTGGTAATAACAGAAGTTCCAAAAATAAACAGGGTAACATGTCAAGGACTGTCAACAAAGGGTAGGTAATGACTGTTGAACAGGATTCTAACAACTTAGGATAGAAGGCCAAGAACTGACAAATAAAAATGTATCAAATTTAAAACTTTGCACAGCCAAAATCAGAACAGAGCGAAGACCCAGACTACCTAGTGGGAGATAATATTTCCCAAATACACATCCAATATATGAGTAATACTTAGGATATACAAATAATTCAAAGAAATTAAACAGCAAAGAAGCAAATAGCCCCCCAAAATGGGCAAAATGGATTGATATAACCGTATTGTTGAATCCTGCTAGATCTCTGAATAATGATAATAAAAAGTACACTGAGATTCTTCCCTATATTGGCTATCTCTGTTTTTATCAAGAAAACAAAAGCATTCTGGCATGGTGGCACATGCCTTTAATCCCAAAACTCAGAAGGCAAAGGTAGGTGGATCTCTTTGAGATAGATGCCAGCCTGGTTTGCATTGTTAGCTGAATACAGGGCAGCTGGGGCAACAGGGAGACCCTGCCTCAAAGAAAAAGAAAAAGAAAATATTGTCAAGGATTCAGGCATGGGGAAGAATCCTTACTTATCTCTCTAGTGCAAATGTAGACTAGAATAGCCACTCCGGAAATTAGGAATTAAATTCTTCAAAACTTAAAAAGGAATGTCCATAAATATCACTTATGGTATATATGCAAAAGACTCAAAGTCAGCTTAGCACAAAGATATAAGCAAATTTATTCGTAATATTCAAATATGGAATCAATGTGTGTCCATCAGTGAATGAGCAAATAAAAAGGTAAAATATAATACATAAAGCATGCATACATGCATACACCATAGATACATACAACAGAGAATTATTCAGACATAAATATAATGATTATATAGCTCACTGGAAAGAATAACACTGTAAATCTTTATATTAAAACAAATTATCTAGATCTGTAGAAAAGTATCAGGCACACTATTTTCTATGTGGAACTGGGAAAAATTTTTAAAAAGTAATAAAAAATGAACAATTTTAGCGATATGAGTGGGAAAGAAAAAAGGAGAATGAGGAGAATTTACAAGAGGTATAATTATGATCAAAGTACATTTATGCATATGTCATAATGAGACACCTTACTTTGTACATTTAGTACAGGCTCTTAGAGAAAAGTAGGTATAGTCAAATGCAGCAAGATTAGAATAGTGTTTCATAACGTACCATGCATTTTTCTATGCATGACTTATGCATTTTGGTAAATGGAAGGAAAGCTAATTTGTCTGTGAAGTGCACATCTAAATATATCTGAAGTATTGTGATATGCTCATGTAGAAAGTGCATTTTTATATTTTTAAGCAAAATTTAGATCAGGAATTCTCTAAGTTCATTATATGTCTTAATCTTAAATGAATGATCATCTACATATCTTTCAAGTAAGTGAAAATAATAAGATCATAGTTTTTCTTTGATAACTGAAATTCAAATGCTTGGTAAATTTTTATTTAATTAGTTAGCAAAAATATATGTGAATCAAAAATAGGAATAAAATAAGGAAAGTTATTTACCTCCCACTTCATTATTCTTTATTCTTTTCCAGTTTCATAAAAACTTATTCCATCTTCGGATAAGCAAAACACTGGAAACTTAGACAAGGAGATGTACATTAAAACAGACTTGCTTTTAGTCACTTTTTAAAAGTAAAAAAAGTACTTCTCTGAAGTAAAGAGAAATTTTTGAATAATAGTGTTTCCTTTGTGCTATGGATAAAAATCCTATTTGAGGTGTTAGCATCCTGTCCTCCCCCCACTGAAATGTTGATTTGAACTTTAGCAGTAAATGGCATTCCAATCTTGTTGCCATAGATGTATTAATGCTTCTGACAGGTTACTGCTTTGTGACAAGTTTCTGTCACTGGGTAAAATGTTCTTGTACAGGGAAAAAAAAATATACCTGTCAGGAGCAGATAGGGGCCTAACATCATGTCAGTATTGTAAGAAAGTCAACATTTTACTGTAGTTCAAGGGGAGTTTAAAAACAAAAATTAAAGTCAATCAAATAGGTTATGCATGGGACAAAAACGGCAACAAAAAAGGAAGGTAGGATTCAAGAAGTTAGCTAATTAATGTTCAGTTACTTCCTGTATGAAATCGTCAGGGTTACCAGAACAGAGAAGTATAACAAAGGAAACATATCACATTTCTAAAAAGCAGGAGTTCAAAACCATGTTGTGAACAATACTAGCTTTTTCAAAGTGATGTGATGATAGAAACTGTTCACTCCCTTTTCCCTTTTTTTGACTGTTATCTCCCTGGGCATTTTGATCACTGTCATGCCTTCTTTGGTCCTTTCTCTATATTTGAACTGAACCTTGTAATAAGGACACCAGTCATACTGAGATTCTTCTCTAATGACCTCAATATCTTGATTATGTTTATAAATCCCTTATCACCAAGTGACATCCTGTTCTGAGGTAGTGGGAGTTAAGATTACCACACAACAAAGTTTGAGGAAACGTTAATTCAACCCACAGCACCAGAATCTGCCAAGTGACAGCTAATTTGTCTGTGGTTTCCTCAAGTGTAGGCTTGTTAGGTCACCCCTTTAACATATTTGTGATATTTGTTTGGAATTTAATAATTAAGCAAAAGAGCTGATTAAAAGTTTAAAATGCATATGAAACACAGTCTGACAATTACTTTAGGCAGTATCTTACAATTTTAGATTTACAGATAAATATTGAGGTACTTCTTAGTTTATTTCTTGCCGTGCATTTTTAATTTAGGCCATTTTTATCTGATTTTGAAGTGAATTGAGCTCCAAGATAAACTACAGATGTTAGGCTTGTTTACAAACAATTGCAAAAGTAAAGTGATTTCAATTGGCCTTTATTAATTAACAAATAGAATCATTTTATTAAATTTTGTTGAAAAATATTCCATTTGTGAGCAGGAGATGTTGTTAGAATGGTTAGCTTTTCTTACTTTATTTGACTAAAACTATTATAATTGTATGGAATAATGATCTTTGGGAACTGAAGCAATATAAAATGTCTTTCCTTTGAGAAACAAGTCACATTAAAAAATTCAACATCATTCATTAATAGAGAAATGCAAATCAATTCCACAATTACATACCACTTCACACCCCCAGGATTTCTTTAATCAAGAAGACAAACACATGTTGGCAAAGATGTGGAAAATCAGAATCCTCATCACTATTATAGGAAAGAAAATGACAAAACCACTTTGAAAACGAGGGACAAATTTTCTCAAAATGTTTTGAGGGCTGTCATATGATCCAGGAGTCCCATGCTTTTGCATGTATTTAGAGATGGATATATGTTCACAAACAAACTTAATCATAAGTACTCATAGCAGGTTTTTCCTAAAACTCCAAACTGAAATACCCCAAATCCATCCTACAGGTGGAATTAACAAAGCATATAATAAATCATGTAATTATTTGTCAATGAATGAGAATATTGATAGATAACAGGTAGCTAGATCGTTAGATCACTAGCTAGATAAACAACGTGTGTGGGTTTTGAAAATATTATTGTGAATGAAAGAAGCAGGTCACAAAATATCACACATTGTATTAATGTATTTGCATATCTAGTACAGATAGCTCTAAAGAATGAGATATCAGAAGCGTAATTTCCTAAATTCAAGAGGATTTGAGTCATATTTTAGAATACCTAAAGTATTCTAAAATTAGATGTGTCAATGATAATTTGAATTTTGTAGAAAAAATTACTATGTACTACAGATGTTTGAATTTGTCTTAAAATATATCTCAAGAAATATATTATAAAATTAAATGACAGAATTTGGCATGCAGAAATTGTAGAAATGCTACAAAAATTGTTAAAACTATGACTGATTTTTTCAAGAGTATAACATATTTGACATGCTAGTCATCACATATATAAAGTCCAAGGCAAGAATCAAAGTCTATAAAAGAAAACATTATCGCTTATGTAAAAGTGACCTAATAAAAAATTAAACATTCAGAAACTGTACATAATAGGCCATGCATGGTGGTGCATGCCTTTAATCTTATCACATGGGAAACAGAGGCAAGCAAACTTGTGATGGCATGCACAAAACTTGTTCATATTTAAGCCAGACAAAACGTAACATGGAAGAAGATGTGGGCAATAAACCCAACCCTAGCTGAGGGTCTATTGAATTTGATAGCTACTGGGATAGGAAGAGTCAGTTTTCTTTATGTGTGTGAAGAAAGATCAGTTGACCAGACTCCATGAGATGAACCCACACCCAAGAGCATCTGAATAACAGAAACTAGACTTGATATGTTGGGCTAATGCAAGGTGGGCCTAGCCAGGCCACCTGCTAGGAGGAATAGAGGAATGGCTCCAGTGGGTGTGGTGTTCTGCTCTGGCAAGTTGTGAGAGCAGCATCTGGCAAGTACCTGCCTACCTATGGACAAACATCTATTGGGACCTGACCCCATAAGGTCATCGGCTATCCAGGGCTATAAGAGCTCATGTACCCATTCAATAAACAAGTTGGCAATGCCACGCGCTTGGCCTGCTTCCCGTCCAACTCCCGGAGTCTGCGGCTTGACTCTGCATCTACTCACCCCGACCCCTTGGGCTGCCCCCAAAAGTCCACTCCGGCTGGCCCTGAGTGGTGAGAGATGATGGTAACGGACGCCACTATACTTAGAGACCTTTAAAAGAACACAGTAATAATGGAGGACATGAAACTGGGGGACAGTAAAGTGGAGACGGGGAAGAGGATCTGAAAATGTCCAAAGTATATTGTATGAAATTCTCAAAAAAAAAAAAGGATTTTTTTTTAATTAAAGGAAGAAACTACAAAAACTAAAATTCCAGAGAAAATTGAAAATTTCTGGGACACACTAGGCTTGCAAATGCATGTCTGTTTTTGAGATTGGATAAAGATAGCTTAAATGGAAATTGCAGACATTTCTCAATTTGTGAAATTTCATGTATATATCTTTCTTTGCCTATATACGCTTATATGACATATATTTTCTTTATGTACACACATAGATCTGATTAATGTAACTGTATGAATGACAGAAAGCATGAAGAAAAGAACCTTCCACCATACACAAATTACATCGATGCAGATGGAAAAGAAAATTCTAAAGTCAGCTAGAATATATGAAACATGATAACACTATTGTTTTGCTATTCTGTCACATGTTCTATTTCTGTTCATGATAAAACTCATAAGATATTGTAAAACCCTGAATAAGAGCCTCAGGATCTAGGTCAGTGCTACTCATGTGTTTAGAAGACATTGGACCATGGCTTTAGATTCCAGGGTGAGATTACCAGTAAGACATAGGGAAAGAAAGAGAGAAGGAAAAAGGAGAAATGAGCAGAGGGAAGTAGTGAAAAGGAAAGAGGAGGAGAGGATCAGGTTGAGGGGGATAAGGAGAGGAAGAGAAAGAGAGAGAGAGAAGAGAGAGAGAGAAGAGAAGAAAGAGAGAGGAGAAGAGAGAAAAGGAGAACTGTATTTTTAGAGATTTTAAAGCAAGATTTACATTCAATATGTTTCGTGCTTCACTGGCCTCCACTAGCATTCTTATGTTGCTTTGTTCTGGTTATACTGTCTTCGTCCAATTTGCCAATGCAAACATCTACACAAAACTTGCCTTGCTTATGCTTTTAAATCAAAATTTTACTAAAGTTGTCTAGGTGGGGATTTTTTCAGTGTTATTATCCTATCTGAAATGTTGATGACAGTAGATATGGAAGAAAAATGTTTTGCTGCTTGAATAATTGAACATATTCCATAGTCATAGCCTATCATGTGTACATGTCTGAACCAGAATTGAGCTGCAGTTAGGGGGTGCTGCTGCCATGACCATGTTGGTCTATGACAACCTTCAAATTCTACAAAGAAAAGTTAAACTTTGGGTTTTGCATTGATGTATCAGCATTTTTGTTCCTTGAATTTTATTTAAAGGTTGTTACAAAACTAATTATGAGGCATAAGAAAGATAAAGAAAAAAATCTGAAAACACAGATAATCTGAACCAGACATAGAAATGAGACAAATGTTTAAGCAGTCAAGCATGTTAGCCCTGTTTGTGCTTACAGAACATTTAAATTTACAACACAAAATATACCGTGAGCCTTTGAAGATATGCTTTACATCATTTATCTTAAGCATATGAACAATAAATCTACTGAAATAGTACTAAAACACACACACAAACACACATACACACACACATGAATGAATATATATCAAAAGATGGTGAGAATGTAAGTAACTGCTGCTAATTACTATATAGTTACTTTTGAAAATGATTCTGGCCCTAAATCACTGTATCCTACGAAATTCTACTAAATGTTATTGCTCAGTTCTCAACTTTTAAAATAAAATTATATTCACAAACACATAATCAAATGTTCCAAGGCAGCTTTAGCAATTGTAACTAAAGTCTTGAAACAACTGAAGCATCTACTTGTAGATTTCATTAATAAACAAATAAATTTCATCAGAATGCAAGACTATTTGTCTTCATTTCAGCTTTGAACTGAACAGAAGTAAAAAAGTGTAAGACTGGGCTTTTGAAACCTTTCTACTTGAAATTTCTTTTCATCAAAGAAGCTTCTATGAGTATCAGTGATGATGATTAGTCTTCTCAACTTGTTTTACATCATCATGGAATCATACCTTTGGGTATTTCTATAACAGGTATAATTGAAAGGATAAGACCATGTACTGGGCTTCTGAATTGAATAGAAAGCTAGGAGCCACCATAATTCACCTCTCTCTGCTTTCTGACTCTACATGCAAAATGACAGGCCACCTCACATCACTGCCACCACGCCTTCCATATCCTCATGGATTTACCACTTAAATGTGAATTCAGTAAACCCTTTGTAGAGATTTTACTTTTACCTGGAGTTTCACTCTGGCTCGATGGACACACCAATGTAGGGATGGACACACCCCTAGAGGCATTGGCACTGGATTACAAGCAGTGGCAAGACACACCTCTAAGAATTTGATGGATGGAAATAAAGCCAATAGACTCAATCCCTTTCCAACCAACCAGTGACTTGAGGGGGAGAGCCTAGGGGGAAAGCAGTGAATGCTGTGGGGAGACCACAGCCAGGGCTCAGTCACCATCTTGGTGGAGTCCAAGGCACTCCTGGTCAAAAAGTAGGCCTCAATATGAGAGGCCATCTCTCAGTCCAGTGGATAAATCAAAGTAATCTTGAATAAACCCCAGTGCCAGGATCACCGGCAGATAGGGCGGTGGAGAAGCTGGTCCAGCCGGCCTCCTCCAGGGGCTGAGTGGGATGGTTAGTGTCACGACCCGGACCCTCTCCACTCTGGAGAAAAATCACACTGAGTCGGGAGTCTGTCCAAGCAGGATCTCGTTTATTGAAGGTTACAAAATGATTATATAGGGTAGGGGCGGGGCTAAAAGGGAGTGAAGGACTAATCGATCTTTGTCATGTAAACTGCAGCCAGGCAAAGTCCATTTTTATATGCCGCCAGACTCGGGTGAGGCTCAGACAGCTGCATTCCAAAGGGTTGGTGACGTTTAGTTATGACAGTTGGAAACAATTGGTTAGAAGTGGGTTGTGACAGTTGGTGACAGTTGGTTAGATAACGTCCCAGCCACCAGCTATTGTGTGTAGTGCTCTGAGCCACTGTGTGAGACCTGTATGGAGGCCCAACACCCCAGTCTTTCTAATTGGAAAGTATACTCTGTATTTTCAGCCTATTGGACTCAGAGGGGCAGGGCCAAATGCCACACCCAATTTGGAGAGAAATTACTTAACATACCCTTCTTTCTTTAAGTTGTTTTTTTTTTTTTCAGGTATTTTGTCAGACTAATGATAAACATAGCTAATATAGTGGATGTGCAAACATACACATGAAACATTGAATCTAAGAAATTATAAAACTAATATATTATGTATTTAACTTTGTTGTTAAAATATATTTTATATATTTATCTTATAACCCTGAATGCTGAGAACAGATTTCTCATAAATATATAGTAAAAAATAGCAGAAGTGATTTCAGGACTATTTCAGAAATTTTTGAAAATGTTATACTAATGCCAAGCCAATATTCATTTAATGACTTTTTTTTCATTTTGTAATACAGGGTCTCACTATCACCCCAGCTGGCCTGGAACTCACTATGTAGACCAGGCTGGCTTCAATCTCATAGACACACCTGCCTTTGCCTCTTGAAAGTTTGTATTAATGAAGATTTTTATGAAACTGAAGTCATCAGCACAAGTTTTAAACTTAATCTGTACAATAAAACATTTTAATTCATCTTCCTTATTTTCTCCTTGATAACATCTGCTTACACTATACTCCTCTATTGGGATGTTTCTTTCCCTTTACTTCTTTGGTTCTAATCCATTTTTCTGGCTCTTCTGACTATATAAAGATATATACTAACATACAAAGATTTGGAGCTAAGTTTCACAAATGAGGGAGAACATGTGTGAGTTGTTTTTCTGAGTCTTTGTTTTATTTTCATCTATCTACCTGCAAATTTCATGATTCTTCTTTCTTTACTGATGAGTGGAACTCCATTGTGTAAATGCATTTAGGTTGTTTCCATTTCTTAGCTATTGTGATAGGAGCAACAACAAACATGGATATACTGGTATGATAGCTGTACAGCAGGACGAATTTTCTGGGTGTATGCCAAGGAATGATATAACCAAAGCTTATGATGAATTAATTTTTGTTTGCTTTTAATTTTTAAATTATTTTAATGATTTCATGTGTATGAATGTTTGCCTGCATGTAAGTAAGTGTACATGTATTCTGTAATGCCTGCAGACATCAGAAGAGGGTGTCAGATCCTCTGGAACTAGGGTTATGGAAAACTGTTTGCCAGCATATGAGTGCTGGGAACTAAACCCAGTTCCTCTGCAAGAACTACCAGTTGCTTAACTGCTGAGTCATCTCTGTATCCCAAAGTTTCATTTTTTATAGAGTTTTCGACATTGTTTTCCATAGTGGTTGCATGACTCTGCATTCCCACAAGCAGGGAATGAGAGATCCTATTTCTCCACATAATTACCAGCATTTGATCTAATTTGATCTCTTAATCTTTACCAGTTGGACTGGGATAAGATAAAATGTTTAAGTGGTTTTGATTTACATCTCCCTAATTACTAAGGATGCTGAGTACTTTTAAAGGTTTTTTTTTTTGTGTATTTTAATTCTCATTTTGAGAAATCTCTGCTCAGGTTCTTAGTCCATATTATTTTATTAGGTCATTTATTTTCTTGTTTTATTTTTTTCCAGTTCTTTGTATATTCTGGACATTAACCCTCTCTCAGATGTGTAGCTGGTGAAGATTTTTTTAGTTAGTGATTTTCATCCTCACATCTTTGGTAGTTTCTTTTCCTACACCGAAGCTTTTAGTTTAATGATATTCCATCTGTCATTTGTTGATCTTAATGCTTGAGCAACTAATGTTTCACTTAGTGCATTCCTACACCTGTATCTTGTAGGGTACTGCTCATCTCTTCTTACAACAGTTTCAGAGTTTCAGGCTTCATATTGAAATTTTGATCCATTTAGAGGTGACTTGCTGTCTTTCCTACAGTATATGTTCTTAGAAACTTTGTCAAAATCATGCAGTTGAAGTTGCTTGTACTCATGTTTGTGTCTTCTATCAATTTCTATTGAAAATGGAAAATGTTTGTTTTTGTGACTGTACCATCCTGGTTTTCATCATATGGGATCATCTCTACTCAGACATGAGATTCTTCAAATATAATATGTGGTTAATTAATACTAAGGCTACAGTGAAGTATCACAATGTAACATGGCCTTATAGTGCCCCAAACGACTTGGATTTTTTATGTATTTCAGTTCCGATTACTTTTGTCAGTGTGCATTCAGAGAATTTTCTTGTTGTCATTTCTTTGTGACACCCACATCTGGTTGCATTGTTGCATTAATATTTAAGGAGATGGGATGTAATAACTTATTATATAGGGCAAGAGGATTGAGTGTAAGATAACATGACCAGTCATACATGTAGTATGTACCTGAAAAGTACATACTACAATTTCAATGCTGTGTTGTATAAATTTGATGTAAAAATTAAAGAAGCATGCATAAATGTTAAATCCTACCTAATGATCTGCTTAGAAATTTTTCTAAAAATATTCTGCTATTTTTATTTTTTTGATTTATTCTAAGTTTCAACGAAATTTAAACAGATAGGGACTGGAGCAATGGTTCAGTTATTAAAGCTGCTTACTGCTCTGTAGAGAAACAGAATTCCATTCCCAACCCACCTCAGGTGTCACCCAAGCCAACTGCCAATAACTCCAGAGCCAAAGGATCTGATGCACTCTTCTGGACTCTGCAGGCACTGCACCCACACAGTAAACACACAAAAACATACACATATACACATATTTAAGTGTAAAAGTAAATCTTAAATAAGACAAACTTTGTATACAGGTAAGGGAATCTGAGATACAAGAACAGTAAAAAAAAAAATATGGTATTTAGAAGTTCTAGGCTTAAAATTTCCTGAATACATTAGGGGAAGACCACAAAGATACTGGCCACCATTTCCAACAGTTCCACGTTTTTCTGTAAATCACAATGTATGGCTGAATGGTTAAAACTTTTTTTTGCCTTTTTGAGACAGGGTCTCACTGTAGCCCCAACCGTCTTGGAACTTTTATGTAAACCAGGCTGGCATCAGTCTCACAGAGGTTCACCTACATCTGTATCCTAAATAGTTGGATCAAAGGCATGTAATACCACTCCTGGCTAGAATTTTAAGTTTATAGTTTAAATTATCATGAATACAGATATTCGTTACAAAAATAAAGCATATTCTTGCCAAAACTTCATTATCTGAGAGAGTAAGCATAAAAAGTCAAATATCCTGCCCAAGGTATGACTGATGGATCAGGAAGTATTACTTAAACATAGTAATTGTAATAATATAGTTTTGAGGAATAAAGGCATGTTATCCGTACTGTAATTGCATTTCATCCTAAGAGCACCACTAAGATTTCCACGGTAAGATTAAGTTCCAAGTTTAGAGTTAATATTATTTAGCTACACCACAACATAACTGTAGGATCTATTCTATTTACCAGTAGTTTGAATTGTTTATTATGTTTAAAAGACAGAAATCAGACCCAGCGTACCTAGAATTTCATGCTGGTTCTATATTAACAGTGGAGCAATACTTACCCTCACATATCAAGTCTTCCCATCTGAGAAGTGGAGGTGTGGCAGTACATATCACATGTAGTTATGGTGAGATCAGAGTGTTTATGGCTAAGGCAACAAAGAAAGTGCACCATCAATGGTAGGAAGCTTTATAAATTCTAATATTCATTGGATTTTAATGAGTATGTGTTACATGTAGCTAAATAGTTCTAAATTCACCTTACTTACTAAACTTGCTACTTATACCAAGGTATAATCTAATCAGACCAAGCTATTTCCAGTTAATATTTAAAAGTATAAATTTAACACAGTATGACAATTTGTGTCATAAAATATCTTTCAGATAATTACAAAAAAAATACTGTTTCCCCAAAGAATTCATAATCTGACATTCATATTTTTTCACATGGGTTAACTGCCTTTTTCACTGAGTTTTTGTCTTATGTACATATTGTTAAACACACACATATGCATATACAAAGAAGCATGCATATTCAAGAACTGGTATGCATTTCCTAACATTTAAAATGTTCTTAACACATTTTTACAATGTATTTGCATACCTGTGATATACACTGTACAATGTATTGATGGATAATTTCATTTAGCTGTTCAAAATTGCTTGTGCTGTACCCCGTGATATACTGTCCACATAGCCTCACAGAGCATCATGTGTATCATCACACACATCACATACTATCAACACATTCTCCATCCCAATCTCCTCGGCTTCACTAAGTTATGAAACATATTTTTCATAAATAGCTTTCCACCCTTGCCCTCATACTTTTTAAAATTCTTCTAGTCATTACACAGGTAAATTCTCCTGTTTAGTCTGTTTAATAATATATTAAAAATAAAAATAAATATTAAAATAAAAATAAAAATTTATGTACTGAATCTAACTGAAAGTTTGCACTTCTACCTTTTGGGGAGTGGAGAGAAAGCAGACTTATCATTCAAATGACCTAAATAGTTATGATCCTTAATTCTGATATCCTTGAAGTGTCCTTTCTATGTAATACTCAAGTATTGTAAGTGAAAGAAGGTTAGATTGGAATAGACACTGGTCCAAATAGATAAGATCAGGATACAGAGTCTTTTTTATTCCCTTAGTGATGATTGCAAGCATTTTCGGCTCCTCTGTAGAGGCTCTTCATAGCTTCAACCATGTGAACTGGAGAATAATGTTTCAGTGGACTTCTGTCTCTATTTCAGCTCACAGTTGATATTTTCATTCATCCTGTTTAAGGCTAACATTTCATATCTATTTTGGCATTACTATTGCTTTCATTGCCAGAGGTCCAAGGTTTATCCACAATGAAAAATGAAAAAAAAAATATATATATATATATAAAATTTGGATGATGCTATGTGCATGTGTGTTTTTGTGTTTCTGGTTGTGTAAATGACCAAGATAAATAAATAAAAGTCCACTCTTAAAAAAATACAAAATATTTGACAATTTGAAATGTAATCTAACATTTCAAAGAAGTGGTTAAATAAGTCTAAACATTAGAAAAAATGTTGATCCAGTTTTGAGAATTTCTTTTAATTTTTCAATTGAATTTTTGTGCATTTCAGTTCAGAATGTCTCAATCAATCTTAATAGCTTTTATACACCCTCCCTCACCGGCACTGATCCACAGCCCTTCCATGCAGCATTCATATACTCGGTCATTTGTATTAAGGCCTATGTGTCAGCTGAATGTTCCCGGACAATCCTCAGTACTGGGAAATTCATCCACTGAGGTGTAATCAGCCTATCCAGAGACCCGCACTTTAAGAAGACCAGCTCTACCTCACCCAGCAGTAATCAGCCACCAATATTTCATCATCTGAGATTGGGGCCTTCTGCCCATTTCCCCAGTTCCATGCTGCTCTGGGTGAGTGAAATTTAATACAGGAGTCCTGTAGGGGGACCCACACTCTTCAAAATCCTAATCCCCACCCTTTGGACTTTTGTGACCTTTTCCGTTCCTGGCCCTCTTTTGCATGAGGGAGCTTCATTACTGAGAGTTGAAAATTGCCCAAGCCTAAGCAGCACATCTATAATGCAACCTCTACACCTAAGACTTATGCACCACAGAACAAGTCGTAAAAAAAAACAATTTTATACACAGGACAGCTATTTATAAGTTTAATCACTATTATTTAGCTTGTTAGAAAAGAGATACCACTTCCCTACAATTTTTAAGTTTGCAGAATATATAAAACTCTTAACCAAAGACATTTCAGTAACTTAGACATTAGTATCTGTCTCTCTTGTATTCAAAATTCATATATCAGTTCAATGCATTCTGTAATAACAGAATTATAGTAGACTTAAACACTGATATGCTTTAGATAGAAACAAATAGATAGGTTGAATTTTAAAAATGTAATAGCCACTAAATATGATACAATTAAAGTGAAAATACTTAATAAATTTAGAAAGCAGATATAACTGGTATTCAATCAAAACTAAATTATCAGTAACTAATTCATTTGAAAGATTTTTTTTTAAAGGACAAAGGTAGTACTTTGAGACTCTACTTTGTTGGCATAGCACAATGAATTCCTGTGATATGTTTTTTGTCGAAGAATCATGTGCTCTTTGGAACTATCTTACGTCACAAACATAGAAATTTAAATAACAAGACTGTATTACCTAGTTCCTGGAATCCGAAAAGAGCTATGGACACAAGGAAGATGCATTCATGAATCTGATCCATTTTCAATCATAAACAATAATTATTAATTTATTTAAACCTGTGAAATTTTTTGAAAGGCCATTCACACGAGACAACCTGGAGACAAGGTAGGTTCCAAGTAAGATCACGGATACTCATTCCTTAAAGATAAGTATAAAAGATGTAACTTTGGGGGATTACTTTCTTGCAGGCCCAGGATTAAAGCCAGGAGATGAATGAAATAGGCATTAAAGTTTCATTCAAAGGCTGTAACTCAATAAAATTCTTGAATTCACCATTTTCACCTTGTAAGAAATTCAGCAATGCTGCAAAATTACCAGGCAACCCAATTTCTTAGGGTTATAGCAATGTCAGAGATAATTAAATAGAAACTGGGGTTTTGTCCTGGTTTCAATAAATTGGCCAGCTGGACCACCAGCACCATCCCTCTGTGCAGTTACAGAGATCTAGCAGTATGTTAATAAAAGCCTCAGGGAGACTTTACAAACTACTGGACACTTTCTACAGAAGCTACAGCGCGGGGCAAATTCAGAATATATGTTTAGTAGTCGTGCTCCAGTACATAGAGCACAAGGAGACATGGCGTATTGTATGCAGTTGTGTGTTAAAGAATCCTGAAAGTATTAAAAGCTAATGAAATAATCAACTCCTCTTCACAGTGCAACTAATACAAACATTTACCTCAGCTATAGTTAATACTCAAAGGAAAACACATTTCTAGTTTAATTTAAACACGCTAGAACATATTACTTAGAAATTTCATGGTAAACAAAACTTTCTGTCCCAACATATTTTATAAAACAAAGTTTTTAATAACTGAAAATTTTACTTTTGCACTTCTACTGCTTAGAAGATTAAAAACTACTTATACATAAGTAAATTCAATTAGATAATTCTTGTTTAAATAGTTCCCTCTATCACTGTTCAAAGAAATCAATTCATTACAACAGGCAAATGAAAACAAGATGGGGAGAAAGCATTGTGCAGTCTCTTATTGTACTGATGATTTAAATAAGGACAGATCATGTTTTCGGTCATTTATTCAATAATTAAAATCAACAATATAATGATGTCAATACATGTGATACAGTTACATATCGTCTAATGAAGGTAAATAAGAAAAATAACTTTAACCTCTGCTACTGCAATTTCTTTCTCAGTCTACTGCAGTAACAGGAATGCTAGCTTTAAGATCTACTACTCGTCAAGGAACCAACCCTTGACTGCAGATTGCAATAATTTTTCTACTTCACAGATGAGTCTGGACCATGCATATATTTATTTTTAGTTCTATCACTTTCAAATTTAAATAAAAAATGCTTATTTTATTAGGCTTGAATTTTTGCCTTATGCTTACATTACTGCTAATAAAAATCAAGTTCCACTTTTAATCGATTAAATTAGTTCATTGTCAGTTAATAGATGACTACAATGCACTCTGTTTCCTCTCAGTGTCAACCTTCTCTGATCTCACCCCTGTCCCTGTTATCCCCACCTACTACCTACTCCCTACAGAGTACTTCCCTGCATTTGTGCCTTTTTTGTTCTGTTCTGTGAGGTGATAGTTTAACAAACACCATCATCTAAGTGGCAAAGTTTGTAACGACCGTGTGAGCCTGATAGCCTTACTTTTTGGTACCAGCTGAAGACAATAACTGCTCTTCCTCACAAACTGAGAAATTGATAATAGATCAGCAAGAGGTGTAGGGATCCATGTCCCTTTCTGTGATCTATCATGACTGTCTGTTACTAAGCCAAGTCCTGGACAGGCCCACTGCAAACATTCACAACTGCTGTGAGATCATGTTTGGAATGACTGTGTTATTGCCAGAATCTAGCATTTCACAGTCTTTCTCCCAGTTTTCTGGCTCTTACAGTCTTCTGCAATATTCTCTAAGTCTTAGAGGGCTCATATAAATATGCTCTTTAGAAACTGAGCATTCACTTGTCCTTTATTCTAAGCATATAGAGTAGAAATATGATTGCATTTGTAGCCATTACTTATAAAGAGCTTAATTAAGGGGGAGAATAAAATATGTCTGAGGATAAACATGAATATGCAGATTGCAGTTTGGTGCCTTCTTAATATAGTTAAACAACACTAATTAGCTTCCCCCTAGGACCACCCAACTCAGGGGTTTTGACTAGGTTTACCACAGTTGCATGCATTCTTTCCTGTGGTGTTTACTACAAATTCAATGCAAAAGCCTTTGGTTACTCCAATTACCATTATGCCACTGCTGGATCAGTGGGCACATCTTATGTGGTAAGTTGTTTGTAGTATATAAGGTTCATAGATAGGAAAGTCCATTGATTCCTTATCTCTTCCAGCAACATTCTTCTCACTTTCTGTCACTATGAAATTTAGTCAGCAGGAAGATGCTTCCAGATGAGTTACAGAATGTGTTTTTAAATCTTGCAATCAAGGTATAAGGTGTATTTATCAATTAGGTCTTATCATCTAGTTCTGAGAGGCCAGCAAGACGAATTGCAATAGCCTCTACTGTTCTGTGTGTGTCTGACCCCTGTACTAACAACTAACTAATAAGAACATATGCTACTCCTGGCACTGAGATTTTTATTTGATATAAAATGGCTTCTAGGAAAGCATTATCCTATCATTATTTCTTTGTAACCTTTAATCTTTTCAAATGTACGGACTGAATACCACATAAATATAGCTTTTGCCAAATTTCAGTTAAGTGTATTTGAAGGTCATTTATACTTGATATGACATTTGTATAGCGTGATTCATTCAGTAATTTCCTCTTTGTGTTTTATTCATACCTGCATTCTTCCTGACAGTCAGCTAAACTATTAGAATACAATGTGGTTAGGCTAAGAGACAATTCATAGAACTGAAGAATTAAATGTGTGCCAATATAAATACAGAAATGACAGTTCATGCCAGTTTCTTCACAGGAGATAGCAACTGAGATTTGAAAAGTACATAATCCCCATGACCATGTATAATACCCTTTGGTTCCTTTCTCAGTCTACTCCTTCTTAAAAACACTTTCAGCTTTTATTTAATTTTATTTACAATCATGTTCTCTTTGTTTGTTTTTCCTTTTACAGTTATGTGTTTTCTTGTTATTATTTTTTGTCATTAATGCTGTTTTCTCCAGTTAAACTTCTCCTATCTCTGCTCTTAACAGCAGTGAGTGACCCTTACTTGTTAATTATATTTCCTTATATTGTGTGTGTGTGTGTGTGTGCACATGAGTGCGTGTGTGTGTGTGTGTGTGTGTGTGAGTGGAGGTCAGAGGAAAACTAGTGAGTGGGAGTTTGTGCTCTCCTTCTACCATGCGAATCCTAGGGATCAAACTTATGTCATCAGGTTTGATTGCAGGCACCTTTACAAACTGAGCCATCCTACCAACCCCAGTAACACACTCTTAATGCTATTCCTGTTAAGAGCCCCATTCATCAGAAATTCTCTTTTCCTCATCATACAAAAGATGATTTATAAAGTCAGTATCTCACTGTTACATTTTCATATAGGTAGCATAGCACTGTGTTATTTATTACATAATTGTCAACATTACATATATAATCTGAAAAGTCATTTCAAACAAGATATCAAATAGACATTAAAATTTTGATTAAGAACAAACTGATCTCTACTACATACCCAGAGCAAACGCTATACACCTCAGAATTCCAAACTCTCAATTCCCCCTTCCTCTCTCCCTGGACTCATATGTAATCTCTGTCAATAAAGCATCCATTATGTCTTCATTTATTGGAATTTTAGCTGAATGCAAACCTTACATGAAAGAACTTCAATACCTCCATTCCCTTTTCATCCCAAAGACATGCCATCTTTGCAATATGCATTCAACAGTATTTTCTATAAAAAGGTCATTATAATATTAGATAATATTTTGCCTCAGATTCTAAAAATAGATACATTCACACTACGATGGAACTTTTTAATGGTGGAGATCATATCATTTTCTTTTCCTGTAACCTCCTGTTTAATATAGAATGAATGAAAGAGTATTCTAAAATCCAGTTTCCAGGTAATTTGATTAGACTGCATTATATCTAACAATCAACCCTTTACTATCTAATTATGTGGCAACATGTTTTTGACTATACACTTTTCTTCATGTAATTATGCATAGCAGGTATGTATAAATTAACAACAGAAGCAATAACACAATAATATCAACAATAAAATTCAATCCACTTCTTTCCCCAGTAACATGGGCTATCTCTTCCTTAATAACGACTTTCTATTATGTATGCAATTTCAGAATATCTTGAAATAAACACCCTTTTAAAAATGAGAAAAATACTATGTATTAAAGTCTTAATTAGCTATTTTTGTGGCAATGATCCAATATCAATACTTCCACTGCATGTAATATAAGTCTAATATTCATTTTTTACTCAAAAATAATATTTATTTCTTCTCTAACAGGCATTGTAACAAAGGAAAAACAGAAAGCGTTTGGGTTCTCTAATCAATATTAGTGCTTCTGTGGATTTTGGGAATACCTGGAAGTGTGAAGCACAGTCACTCAGAAATTCTTGGCTTAGAAAAATTGAATTTATACATATTCTGAAAGTGACCTTTTAATCAAACTTGAACCTACTTTATTTTTGAATATATTAACAAGATAAAAAGTCTTTATTTCCACCCCTGTATAAAAGACCATTTTACTGTGAACAACTGAAAGAAAAATAAAATAATATAGACACATACATATTTCCCAGGTAGCGAATATTTATAACGAATAAATTTTTGAATTTCCCGTTTTCAGAAGAAGGCAAGTACACTAATTTTAAAAATGTCATGGAACTTGTTGATATATATATATTCCCACATAATCATTCCCACTGCATCTTACATAGAAAAAATTGCATTCATTGTACTACGAAGTTACACACAGTTCTTAAGACAACTTTGGAATAATGCAAGGAAAATTGTGAATTGATTTTATCAAAAATTAAGCAATATTGTATAAAAAGTTAAAATCGATATATTTAAGTGAATGGAAATTTTAATTAAAACTGGTGTTTTTTTAATTCACTTTTCTGGAGGCTTCCATTTTTATTACCTACCTTGGAACACTGGAATTCTTTAGCTCAAATATACCAGTTAGTACCTGTTCCTATTGATATTTCTTGCTCAGTGTGTATTCAGAAGAAGTTTTCACCTATTTCAAAACCTGACATATTTTTCTGCATTATTTTGTACCTTCTTGCCTATAAAATAGATGGAATCATATCCAATGCTTGCTAGACTTTCAACATAACTTGTCCATGCCATCCAAAGGGGCCCTGGGGGAACTGTTGATAAAATGGAAGAAAGTCCTTCTTTTTTCCCATTCTTTTCCTGTGGGATTACTTCAGGTTCCCAGGTCACAATGATGGGTGAGAAAACATTTATTTCAATAGAACCTCACAGTATTCTAAAGTGATAAACAGTAACCAAGCTACAATAAACAAGCAGCATTCTGTGAATAGCAAACATAAAGTAGAAAATGAACCAAAAGTTCTCACAATAACCCCAATAATCTCCCAATATCTACAGCTGCACACAACTGTGGTGTTTATTTCCAATTACATTTCATATTTCCTCAGAGTCAGAACTATGCACAACGGTGCAGATCTTGACATTTGGGTGCTATGTAATACCAGGCTGAAGGTTTCAATTTTAAAATGACAGAATCTAAGCAATGAAGACAGAAAATGTGTAACTATAGAAAATTCTGCAGGAGACTCAAGATGTGGTTCTGTTGGTAGGTTCCCTAGAATAACTGAAGCACTGAATTCTTATCCCAGATGTACATTGGTAATATCAGAATTCTGAATAAGGAGGCAAAAAGATCAGAAGTTCAAGTAGTTCTCAACCACAGGATGTTTGAGACCAGACTAAGGTGAATTACCCAGTGTCTCAAAGTATTAATTATTATTATTATTATTATTATTATTAATAACAAAAACAATAGATACTGCTTAAGTCTGAAGCTGAGCAAAGAAAAAAAAGGAGGATGGCAGAAAACACTAAAGATAATTGAGAACCAAGTTATGAAGTATATATTATACTCATAAAGTTAAGACTATAAGTTTAAGATATCATCCTCATTACAGCATGGAAAGAATTTGGATAATTCTGCATTACTTTTGGATGAAAATTTCATAGTATTAAAGTTTTTACTTAATAAATTGATGTCATGATTTGATTTCTTAGTTAATTTTTGCAATTTTTTTCTCAGCCAATTCACCATGTCTATGTTAACATTTTAATGGTTTGAGCTTGCTAGGTTTTTGGCATACTGTCACCATTGATAAGAGTCCATATGAGTAACCTACCAGCTGCCTGTAAAACTGTTTCCTTGTGGTCTTTCAGCTTCTCTATCATTTCAATAATTCTGCCTTATCTTTCACAATGATTCCTGAGACTTGGGAAGCAAGGGCTGAAATAGATGTCCTATTCAAGGATAAGTACTTCACAGCTTCTTGTTCTGGGCACCATAGCAAATTGTGGATTTCTGTGCTAATCACCTTCTGCTGCATAACAAACCTTCAGTGGCGAGACTTAAACTGTGGTTTATTAAACTTTATAGGTTTGTAGGTTCATTGATTTTTTTTCTCCCTTGTCAGCTTATAGAGGATCTTTGACACTTTGAGGGCTAGTCTTCAAGGGGGAGACTTTCCAGTTAGCTCTTGTTAGACTGATCCAAGTCCTGTGTCTGAAATGTGTCCTGTGTTTAGCAATTGGGCCTAACTTTCAAGTTCTTGGAGGTAATCAAGGACTGTATAATAAGGCTTAGATGGTATGAAAAACCAGAGGGAAATATTTCAGTTCAAATTCTTACTGAAAATACACATACTGAATGCCTGTATATTGCTGGGATAGTCAAAGAGACTCACAAAATGATCTTATTTCTTGAAATATTTGTTTTGATTCTTGAGAATTTAATATATTTTTTAAATTTTTATTTACTTTTATTTTATGTATATGAGCGTTGTGCCTGCATATATGTAAGTGCAGCCAGGCGATCAATGCCTGGTGAAGGCAGAGGAAAGCATCAGATTCCCTGAAACTGGAGTTTTGGGTAGTTGATAGCCACCCATGTGGTTGCTGCAATTCGAAATTGGGTTTTCTGCAAGAGCAGCAAATGCTCTTATCTGCTGAGCCATCACTCCAGCCTCATACAATATATTTTGATGCTATTTGGTTACCTCCCCTCTCTACTTCCATCTTATTTGTCCTTCCCAACATTATGTCTTCTATAAAATATTTTTAATTAAAAATTGTTTATATGTTTTTACTTCATGTATGTATTGCAGCATATGCATGCAATGCCTGTGAATGACAGAATGCATTTGAGTGTGGATTCATTGCTTAGAGTCTGCTCAATAATTATGACTGGGATAAGATGAAATCTCAAAGTAGTTTTAATTTGCATTTTCTTGATGGCCAAATTTTGAACATTTCAGTAGTTATTTTCCAGACATTTGCATTTCATTTTTAAGGACTAGTCTGTTTTGTGTCTTGCCCCGATTTTTAAGTGGGTCATTTATTTCCTTGATGGTGTTTTGTGCTCATTGTATACTCTAGATATGACACTCTGTCAGATGTGTAGCTGGCAAAATATGTTTTGCCCTTTTGTAACACTTTATTGATAATGTCTTTTACTGTACAGAAGCCTTTTACTGAATTCCATTTCTCAAATATTGATCTTAATATTTATGCCATTGGAAATTTGTTCAGTCCTTTATGGGCATGAGCTTGTAATTTCCACAGTTTCCCTACATATTTCTTTATGAAATTCAAGTACTAAATCTTAGGTTAGGTCCAATGAGATTCATTTGGGATTGAATTTTGTGTATGGTACTAGATAGGGATCTAGCTTTCATTTTTAACACATAACTTTGTAGTCTGACTAGTATCAATTTGTCCAATATGCTTAATTTATTCAATGTGTAATTTTAGTATACTTGTCAAAAATCAGATGGATGTACATGCAAATAAATCTAGGTCCTAAATTAATCAATGTGTCTGTCTTTATGCCAATAATGTGCTGTTTTTATTACTGTAGTTAGTTCTGCATTATAATTTGAAATCAGAAATGATGATGCCTCTAGGGTTGTATTAGTATACTGGTGTGCGTGTGTGTGTGTGTGTGTGTGTGTGTGTGTGTGTGTGTGTGTGAGAGACAGAGAGAGAGATTGAGAGAGAGAGAGAGAGAGCTTCTATTTGAAATTTGAAGTCACTTTTTTTTCAAATTCTGTTAAAATTTTTGTTATTTTAATGGGAATTGCTTTGAATTTGTAGATAGCTGTTGGCAGAACTGCCATTTTCACAATATTAATACTACCGATCCATGAGCATGAGTGTCTTCTCTATTTTCTGATTTTTTCCTCTTTGTGGACCCATTGGATGGATCTATACTGAAGGACATTTGAGGATACAAGTTACACTCTCTTTTTGGTTGGGTCTCTGGTTTTGAAGAAAGTATTGCTTTTTTTTAGAAAGAACTTGACTCAGTTCCTTTCTTTTCTCTTTTATGGAAGAAATGACTGATTGGAGTATTGGTGTTAGATTTTTGAAGGTCTGGTATAATACACCAAAGAATCCATCTCCTTTTATGCTCTTTTGAGTTGGGTGATTTTTAATGAATGCTTCTATCTTGTTGATTGTTATGTCTGTTTAATTTTTTATTTCACCTTGATTTGACTTTGGTAGGACATATGTATTGAGAAATTTATTTTCTTTTAGATTTATCCAGATTAGTGTAATATTAACTTTAATATGTCATTATGGTCTTATCTCAAGAATTCACTTCTCATTTTTGATATCATTAACTTGAGTCCTCTCTCAGTCTTTATTTTGGTTAACAGCTAAAAGCTTTTCAATCTTGTTAATTTTTCCAAAAGGCAATTCTGTATAATTGTTAGTGTTGTTTTGCTCATTTGTATTTCATTAATCTTTTGCCCTTATTTTGACCATTTCTTTCCATTTACTTATTTTAGATATTGTTAGTTCTTGTTTTCCCAAGATATTCATTGGGTTAGATTTTATCTGTGTGTGTGTGTGTGTGTGTGTGTGTGTGTGTGTGTGTGTGTGTGTGTTTTGAGGCCTATTGTGTCAAATTCATGTCCCCAAACACACTTTGTTATTGGTTCATCCACTGGAGCTTGATCAACATACCATGAGTATCATTATTAAATGAGCCGTCTCTCCCCTTCCCAGAGATCAATAGTTTCAGTATTTTGATGTATACACTTAATACTACAAACTTTCCTGTTACAATTGCCTTCATGGTGTTGTGTATGCTTCGGTATACTGAGGTTTTGTTTTTATTCAATTATAGAATTTTTTATATTTTCTTCTTTGAGATGTTATGGTTGGCAGGTGCATGGATGTCTATGGCCCACTAGGCCTTGGAGCTGGGATGATATACAGGGAAATACAGGGAATAGTTGGGTTGGAGAATTGGTGAGTACACATGGGAATGTGTGACCTGGGCTTAGTGGACTATTGGTACAGTGGGGTGTTGAACATATAATGTTGCAGTTGTGGAACTAATGGGCACAAACAAGTGGGTACACTGGGGTGTATGACTCGAGCTAAGCCTGAGAGATTGGCAATGTGATGGTGTCACAATTTTAAATTTAAGATTAAATGCAAAAATCTGATATTCAAACATAATATTCAATTTCATTCTGAACATTTGAATTATGAATCCTTATTAATTTCCACAATAATTCTATATTACATTTTAAAGATATTTTAACCTAAGAAAATGTGTCAATTTGTTTTTATACTAGCTATACATGATTTGTCTTACATAATGTACAATTAAAGTTTTTCTTAACATTTTAAATTTTAAAAAGACATTGTTCTGAAACTACTAAAGGAAGTAAACCAAGATGTTATGTCCACATTCAGAAAATAAGATAAATCTAGACATTCACTGACAGATAAACTAGATAATTGGGTCACTTTGTAGACATATGATCCAAACTCAATAGAATCCCAGACATTTTGATAAGATGCTAGTTCCCTAATAAAACAACCCAGTTCATGATGCTTGCAGGTATCTCAAGTGATGATCTGATATGGCTGTTTTGAATATGATAGTGATTGGTAAAACATTTTATTCAGCATAAAGAAACAACATTTATACTAAGTAAATGTTTTTTGGTGTTTTTCTGCTTAACAGTGACAGCCTTATATTTATTTATTTAATTTTATGTATGACAAGTACTTGATAAGTAAAAAGTCTGTTTTTTTCATTTTTTTTCAAAACAGAGCTCTTTTGGAAAATGTTTTATATCTGCCTCTCACCATTTCATGTCAAAAATTATTTCCCAACTTTAAGATTACATATTTAGTTTGACCATATCGCAACATAGTTTTCATATTAATGCAACTTTGTATTTTTTCATTTGTAACATATGCAGTATTTATTTCTCCCCATTTAAACTTCAATTGAGTTTTAATTAATAGTTTTAAATGTATTTGATTATCTATTCTTTCTGAAGTCATTAAAGCATATTTTATATTAAACTTTTGTGTAACTATGATGTTATATTACAGAAATTCCTTAATAAATATATCCTTACCTTTAGCATCTATTTCAAACAATAGTAGGACCTAAACTATTCTGAAATTGTACCTACAGAACTTTTTTCACAATCTGTGCTCTTGAACAAAAACATTGCTCTCTTTTGAATCAAACCACGCATATATAATATATGGAAAAGTAAAACTTGTTTTATCAGAGATTATGTCCCTTCTGACTTCTAATAATCCTGAAGTTCACATAAAATCATCAGTTAGATGTTACAAATCTAATCCCACCTGCTATTTCAACATACATAGGATAATTCTGTTGCTTCCAATGAATAATCATTGTTGCAGATCATTATTCTTTTCACAGCATACACACATGTGCACGTTATCTTGTGTCAAGTAAAAGGAAAGGTCACAAGGTGTTATCAGTGAATGTTCAGTTTTTGAGAGGAACAAAAGTTCTAGTAAGATGGTTTATATCACAAACAAACAAATAGTGTTAAATAATCTCAAGCATCAGATTAACTCTTGGGTTACAAATTTAGGTAACTCATGTACACAATTTCCTTTTATTTGTTTTATGAAATAAGCATGTTCATATTTGTAGCAGAAGGCATTCCCAGGAAATCATTCCACCAAATCTATTATTACATTTTATTGCTTTACAAAGCCATTTTAATTCTAAAATTAAAACATTATTCTTCAGTTTTTATATATTATTATGACATATTTTTACTAAAATGATTTTGTATATGAGGAACATATGGAAGTCAGAAGACAAGTTGCTGGAGTTGATTCTTTCTTCTTAGCATATGAGTCTCAAGAATCAAACTCAGGTTACTGGATTTAGTAATCTCAAAAGCCCATGATTTAATTTTTAATGTATAAAGCATTAATTCATGATGCTTTCAGCTTTGGGACTAACTAGGTTCAAATATCAGCTTTGCTCATTAATAGTTCAAAATTGGAAGCAATTCAAATGATCTCAGAATTTAGCTTTCTCATCTTAAGATGAGATTGATTGTATTGTTTCTAGGATTCACAGGGATTAAATTGATAATGTATGAAAACTGATTTACAGAATTATATTTGGTATTTGTAAATGAAAGTGAATGTTTATAATGTATATTTTTATTGAATTTTTGAGCATTTTATACAATAGATCTTGGTCATATTTTGACCCTCCCCTCTATGCCCACTCCCAGTCAGTCAACAGGATTTCATGCTTTCTGTCATATATGTTAAGATCTATCATGTCAAGTTTGTATCCCTGGATGTCCCTGAGTATGAGTTCATCCACTGGGGTCTAGTCAGCCTTGCTAGACTCACATCTTGAACTTACACCGGTGACAGCTTGCGTAAGACCCAGGCAAACTCAGTCATAGAAAACCCAGCATAGAACTTGGGAAATGGGCAAGGGACCCACAACTTTAGTTAAGTAAATACTGGAAACTTATTACTGCTCAGTAGGACAATGCAATTTTTATCAATTATATCTTAATAAAATTTATAAATTTATTCTTTCAAAATTTCTTACACCCAGCACAATGTATCTTGATTTTACCCACTCACCTTTACACTTTCCCAGGTTCCCCAAAACATCTGCTTCCTTCCCAAAGTCATGTCCTTATACAAAAATATATTCCACAGTGTGTATGATTTGTGATATGTATATTCACATGGGTAATTGGTACTGTGTATAGCTGAAGGCTATATAATGAAAAACATAGTGCCAGGCATAGGAAACCTCCCATCAATTTGTTGGTCAGAAAAGACCAAGAAACTCTAAACATAACACAGGCAAATGCCCTTGATTCCCTCCTAGAACTTCAAAGTAAGACCCTATTACTGAAAATACGTCACTACCAGACTTGTAGCAATGGAACTGATACGGGGCTGGAAGCTGACTCTATAATGATTATCTTTTATGAGTCAGAGAATGCTATAGAAGCTACCAAGGGAGAAAAATCAATCAACAGTCTTACCCACCTGTACAACTTAATAAACAACAGTGACTGACTGGCCAGGAAAAAATCAATTATTGGTGCAGTAATGGCACTTTTATCTTGCAGGTAATCAACAACTGCCTAATTGGAATTAAGTTTCACTCCATGGGAAGGAACTTATGTCTAATACTGTAAACATAACCATATACTCATGTCTGGGGAGACCATAGATCCTAGAAAAAAATTCTACTTCTGCCACATCCCTAGACCAATGTAATTTATTACCATTTTATTATGTATCTTTATATATACAAACACGTTTACCTTTCATTCCTCATCAAAGAAGCTTCTTTTTGCAGCCTATGGAGAGTATTGCAGAGTTCCAGAACTAGTCAAATGCCTAGAGTAAGTGTTGGTGAGATGTTTAATCCTAAGTGACACATCTTCAGTGCAATGATATGTGCATAGGATGAATGCATCACTGATGTCTCAACACAGAGGTTTCCTTATGCAGCAGATGGTGATTAACACAGATATCTACAATTGCCCAATGTTTAGAAAACAAGAGGTCACATATGGTGCTTATTTCTGAGTAGGAAAACTATTTCAAACCTTTTCATTCCAATGCTCAGAGGTCATTGCAAAAGAGTCGGCAGATAGATTGTAAGAACCAAAGGAGGTGAATGACCACAAGGAAACAATGTTTCAGACAGCTGGTCAAGTACTCCTAAAATCTCTCAGCAATGGTGACAGCATGGACTCTAACCAGACAAAATCCTAGCATAGACACCCAAGAAAGAAGGTTAGGAATGCCAACCAAAAAATCTTTTGATAAATAATGGTTGCTGGGAGGGGAATGTCTTATGGGTTGGAACTCTTGGTGGGTCCTATAGATGAACTCAAACTGAAGGAAATTTGGAGATATGAATCAGTTTCTATAGGCTGTGCTACATATACATAAGAGAGCATATTAAAATAACCAGGAGTCAATGGGGAGAGTGGGGGGACAGGGGAGGAGATCTAAATACCATCAAATGACATTGCATGAAATTCACAAAATTACCTAGAAATAAAATTAATTAAAAATATTGTAAGCGTAACAAAACCATGTCTCTAAAAGATTGTAGATGTTCTCAGTGTTATGACATCAAGAGTTAGGGGTTTTAAAAGGTGACTGAGCAAGAAGGACTGGATGAAGGCTTTATGAACTAGGTATATGTAACATTTGACTGCCTTGCCAGCTGCCTGTTTGCTTACTCCCACCTGAGAGCACATTGTGGTCCTTGTCCATGAATGAGTCTGTAGGTGCCATCTTGGAAACAGCATTTCTTCAGACAAGTTAGCTTGTCTAAGAAGTCCTGGATTTCATATTTTTCAGTCTTGAGGACTATGCGGATGTGGCTTTTTTTACAAACCTTTGTTAAGTGGCAAAATCAAGAAATGGGCAAATGATATAAGTTGACGTCATGATACATTTTTGGATATGTAACTCCTAGCATCATAATGTATGTCTTAAATATACATAATAAAATTATTTTTAAAAAATGGAAATTAAATAGCCACCTGAGTGCAGTTTGTGATGTCCATATTAGCACAGGTGTGGGGGTCATCATTGGAGATGGGCAATCTATTAATGGTCATCTTACTCCAGCACAAAAGTAACTTTCCTTTCACAGCAGCCATCATCTGCCAATAGCACAGGAACTAGGAGTGCAGCCTCAGGATGCCCTCCCCCATATGTACAGGGGCTTAATTTTTAAAAATTATATTAATCTATTTCTTAATTAATTTATTTATTTGTGTGTGTTTATGCATACTGGCACACATGCCATGATAAGTGTATGAATTAGATAGAGAAAAACATTGTTGAATCAGTTCTCCCCTTCCTCTGTGTAGGAGCCAGTGACCTAATTCAATCTAAAAGGCTTGGAATGTATATATATATATATATATATATATATATATATATATATATATATATGCCTGTAGCATCTAAGTCAAGTTGTGTTCTCAAATCTCAAATGCCATGTATGTCTATCTACTAGAGTTTGGCAATCTACAATTATCTCACCCTATCAGTTGCCAATATTTCCTCAGTTAAGGTTAGCTTTTCATACCCACCTTTCCATGTCCATGCTAGGATTTGTGCATATTGTCACCATTGTTGTGTGTTCATGTAAAAGACCAGCTGTCTGGAAATCTCAGTTTTCCTGTGGTCATTAACAATCTCTGATTTTTACAATCTTTTTGCCACTTCTTCTACAGAATTTTCATATAGGTGTCCTCCTCAGGAATAAGAATTCTGTACCCTCTTCTCTGAAAGCTGACCAGTTGTGTACTTCTGTTTATCTGCTGTATGACAAAGCTTCTTTTTGGTGAGAGTTGAGCATTTTATTAATCATGGCAGGTTTGAGAGAGAAGTATTAGGTCTGGGTGAGCTGACTGGACCGGAGACTTGTAAGACTTCCAGGGAACTGAGCAGGCTAAGATGTGCTTCCTGATACCAGTGCTGAAATTTTATCTGGCTTGATCTTGTGGCAGATCTTCTGAAGTTAACCAAAGCAGTTCTGAGTGTATGTGTGTCTATCAGGCATATCAGGTCCAGAAGGAAACATTTCACAGAACTCATCCCCAGTCTACATCTCTTTCATTTTTTCCATCCCCTTTTTAGTGGTGTTCTCTGGGCATGTGGTGGAGGAGGCTCATTGATATAGACTGTGTGTCAGTGGCTGAACACTTACAGTTCTCTATTCTCAACACCTTGGATAGTTGGGAGTCTTTGCATTAACCTCTAAACACTGCTATAACGAATTTCTCTGACCAAGGTTGAAAGCAGCACAGATATATGGATATAAATTTTAAATTGTCAGTCGGCATTTTGGTCACATGACCATTTAGAAAAAAAAAAGGTAGTTTATTTCCCCTATGACCTTTCTAGGCCTGGGTTTTTAATCACCTTTGCAGACACTGGCATGAATGCCTTCCTGTGGAACAGGCTTTAAATCAATGCAAGCGAGTGTTTGTCATGTTTTAATGCTGTAATATATGCAACTGGATAATGGAAATATGTAATACACAACCAAAATTTTAGATTTGCACATATTGACATTTGTGTATGCAAGTGTGTGTATGGTATTTTTGTGTTAATGTAGATATATACATTTGTGGGCATGTGGTTAGACCTGCACATGTGTGCACATGTTTTGTAAGCCAGAAGTAGATGTCAGGCATCGTTTCTACAATTTTTAAGAAAGGTCTTTTACTGGACCTGGAGCTCATAGATACTATTTGTCTAGCACATGAATATATTCCAAGGATCCTTCTCTCTGGGGTTGGTGAGATTTCAGAGAAATATTACCAACATAACCAATTTTTATGTGTTCACTGGGAACCTGAACAGAGGTTCACTTGCTTACTCATCAGGTGCTATATTGACTGAATCATCTCCCCAGCCATCAATGACATATTTTGACCTATAATTTTTAATGATCAATTTATCATATAAATTTAGTTCCTCCTATATTTAAGAGATAGTTGATGTGAAAATATTCCTGAATTGAAAATCTTGAAAATATGATGAAAGGGTTCTCAGTTGTATTTGAAGCAGAATGAAATATTAAACAATAGTCATGAATACTTGGTGATAGAGGATCTTCCTGTTCATGGACGCTACTTTGGTATTTTAAGTCTTTGTTTTCCCAACTCTTTTTAAAAGAATGATGCAGTAAATAATGAATGAATGGCTGATAGTGACAGCAAATCAACAAATAGTGATAAACACAAAAATGATACGAAACAGTGTTCCTGTTCAATATCCTTCGAGTCATTTCAGATTTAGATTACTTCTAGGCATGAGGCATCTGAGTTATCACCTGGAATATCTAAATTGCTTCCTCACAGGTTCTACAAAGCACTCTCTTTGCTTTATCTACTCATTTTACCTGACACCTCATTGAATTTCTCCTAGCCAATTTACTTTCTGCAAAGCTCACATTTCTCTTACAATAGAGAAATTTCTTTAGTTCTACTGTTTAACTTTAGTTTAATAGCATGGGCCTTTCTTTGAGCTTCACCATCAGCAGAATAGCACAAATTTTACACTTACAGAATCCACTTTTACTAAATATCAGACAGGAAAGGGTTAGGCCAAGGGCAGTGTGGGTATTAATTTTCTTCTCCTCTATCTACACAATGACTTCAGTGCTTCTCCAAAGAAAACTAATATATTGATCAAATCTAACTTTCTTCAGTTTACATGATATCATAGTAGATGCTACTTCTATTCTGTAGCGAAATCTCCTTGAATGAATAGCCATAAAAAAATTTTAGTACTGGCTTCCAAAATACTTTCTTTCACATAACAGTAATAAGAGAAAAATCTGTTTCTATCAAAAGGAATATTTTCAATGAAAAACATTATTTTAATTATGTTTTTATTTATTGTTTTTACATTATATGTATGAATGTATTGCCAGAATGAAAGTAAATGTACTCATGTCATGCAGTGTCTGTGGAGATCAGAATAGGGGTTTTGCCTATACTGGGATGGGTGTTATGACCAGTTGTTATCTTCTAGGTTGGTGCTGGGAATGAAGTCTGCAAGAGTTGCTGGTGTTCTTAATCGCTGAGTTATCTTTCCAATTTGTAAAATTTAATTATGTTTTACAGTTATTGTTATGTGGTATGCTAAAAGTATTCTTAGTTACTATTTCTTTGAAATAAAATAATGAAAGTTTTCCAAAATTACTGATGATAATACCACCCAGAGATACAATATCAGGATATGACTGTGCTGGATCTTATGGACATTCTCTCATTTCACACATACCAGGTACAGGTCAAACAGTATTGTAAGTGTTTGTATCTAATCCGTTCTCACTGAGAAATTTTCTTGTCAGTTCTTCATTAAATACATATTTATTAAGAAACCATCATGAGCTACACCAGTGTTGTAATTTTTGTCTTAATATTCATTTACATTTTATAAATTCTTATTGAATTTTTGTGACTATCATACAATGCATGTTGATCATATGTAGATCTCAATCTGCACCCTACATAGCCCCCCACCAGATTACATGTATTCTGTCCTGTATGCTAAGGCTTATTAGGGCATGTTTATATACCTAAAAGACCTTTGATGTCAGTACATCCACTGGAACCTAGTCAAATTATTTAGCATAACTAAAAGAAAACCAACTCTCCCTCTACCAGTAGTCACTGGTTGCCAATAGTTTTTCAGCTAAAGTTGGGGCTTCTTACCCATTTCCTCACGTCTATGCTGGTTTTGTCAAGATTGAACTTACATGGGTCTTTTGAATGCTATCACCAAATAAATTTATATGAGCAACTTCTCATAGTGCCTGGATAACTCTTGTTTCCTTGGGATCATTTACCACCTATGGATATTATAGTCTTTCTGCCTTCACTTTCACCATAGATCCTGAGCCTTGTGTACCAGAGGTTTGATGCAGGTGACCCACTCAAGGAAAAGCACTGTAATGTCCCTTGAAGATGAAGAATATTATAGAGTTAACTTGTCAAATGCAAAGTGTCTGTGATATGTCCATTCAAAAGTGATACCTATACACCTAAGGATCAGAGCACATAGTGGAACAGGGGACAGAAATAGCTCAACCCTCACAAGCAAAACTTTCTCATGCAACAGTTGGTGATTGATCCTGAAAGGCAGACATACATCTAGCTTGTATATTGTGCTTACATTCAAAAGACAGTAAAATGTGAACAGCACTAAGGTGTATTTTTAGATGTATGACCATTATTACAAATAATAAAGAGAATTATGACTAAAGATGTCAATGTATAACTGAACAGGATAGGTAATAAAATAAGGTGATCTTGGAATTCTACAAATGTCATTTGTGTATGCTTTGTAGAGAAAGCACCCTCTATACTGGTATGCTCATGAACATTACAGTACAGTCAACAAGGTTCAAGGCTATAGATGGCAAATGTTTTCTTTTAGAAAATTAATCAAAAATATATCACTCCTAGAATCTAGAGGGAAAAGAGAGAGGAGATTGTAAACCAAAATCAAATGAGTCTGGGGTCAATTGTATAACATTTAAATAAATTGCCACACCTAAATATAGGTAAACTTTGGACTTCTTTTGCCGTAGAAGACAGTATGTGGTACTCTGCTAGTTCCTATATTATCCCTTAATACCTCTCACAGTATAGCTTTTACTCATTAGACAGTTATCAAATAAGAAGCTCAAGTGTGCTGAGCTCCATGGTGTGAAGAAAGCAAAACCCAAGTCAAGTACATGGAGAGGCCATGTAAAGAACAACAAGAGTCAGGAGGGCAATGTAGGGTCATAACCCAACATTGGAAATAGGAAAATGATGTATTATAGCAGCATAAATTCATGTAATGTTATTATTTGTCTTTTAAAACAAATATCTTTTATTACATTTATCAAATTATCAACATAATTTTGATCATTAAATAAATGAGCCACCACATTAATAATTTTTATTGCTTTGAAAAAAATATCTGACTTAACTAACTTGTAAAGTGAATGGAGTACTGTATTTCCTACATGGCTCTGGAAGTTTATGGTTCCAGTTCTAGTGGCATTTTTGGCCTATAACAAGGTAGTGTATCTTCGAGGGTACATTTGGGCAATCAAACAACTTAACTACTGAACTGTAAAGCACAGTGAAAGAGGACAAGCCAGAATCTCACAAATCTTCTTGGAGAATTGCTCACCATGCCATGGAATTTCCCACTTCACAAAGTTTAACTACTTCCCAATAGCAGCGCCCTGGTGACTAGTCTTAACAAATGTACTTTCAAGAGAACATTCAATACTCATACAGTACTAATCAAAACCTGAGTGGAAGCATTATGAATCCTTTTTTCCCACTGGGAAGACAGTAAATGCTGTAGCTGACAGTTCCCTGTTAATTGGAGACACCAGCTTCTCTGTATGTGTTTCAGCAGCTGCTAAGGCATTATGAGAGGGAAACCTTACTGAAGTTTGAAGCATTTGTGAAACAGACCTTGACAACTAATAAAAGAGACATACATAAATATGTCTTTGAAGTATGAAAATTATTTATAGTACTAAATTCCCACTGGTCATATTATTTATCATGCTTTTATCTAAAACACTGTTCTTTAAAAAATAATATGGCAAGAGTATGATGTTCTCTGTTATTCATCACTCACATGTTCTTAGAACTTGGAAAAAGAATGCATATTTATTAAGTTTTATACATTTCATACACCGTCCCAATACACCCTCCTGCAAAACCCATCCAACTTCCCATATTCCATCATACATGGTAAATTCTGTCCAGTCAAGCATAATTGCCCTGATGTCCTTCAGTGCAAATGCATCCACTGGCATCTGATAAAGCAATCCAGAGATCATAAGTAAAGTATACTCTCCCTCAACCACTAGTGCTCAGTCTTCAGTAGTTCTCAGTCTGGGTCTAGTCTTCTGTCCCTCCACTCTGGGGCCTTGTTTAATTTTGTTAGTGTGGGTCCTGTGCTCAGTGCCAACATTGCCACAGTTTCAGGTGTGCAAGCTGCTACTAGCCTGAATCTCTGCTTCCCTAAGTTCATGAACCACCTCTGGGTCTTACACTTTTTCTACCTCCTTTTCTGCAATGATCCTTGAGCCATAAGTGGGTGAGTTTCAATACAGAGGTCCTCTCCAGGGATACACATTCTGCAGTCTTTATTCTATAAAACTTGGCCAGTAGTGACCTTCTGTGTGGATAGCACTATGTTGTTTAAGGAAGTTTCAGTGATGAGAGTTGAGGGATGCTTTAGTTTCTCTCAATCCGTCATTCTGCTGTGTTCCATGAACCTTAGGTTCAACTGTAGATATGTCACATAAGACTTGGCATTTCTCAGTCATATGTTCTCTATGTCTGACCAGCTGTGGAATTCTGATGTAGTCTCCATCCGTTGCAAAAAGAAGTTTCTTTGATGAGTGGTGTACTGTATGTTTGTCTGTAAATATAAGGATCTATATTTAGCATATGATAAGAAATTTCATTTCTCTAGAGATATGACACACATAGAATTTCTCTGGGATTGATGCCTCCTACCCCGTGTATTTCACTGAGTTTACAGTTCCACTCACGAGTCTGCTCCCATTGAGAAGGTTTTAAGTCCAATTAGATAGTTGTTGATTATCTTCCAGGTATGAGTGCTACTACTGCACCAGTAGAGGTAGTGTGCTTTGCCAGTTGTTACAGTTGTTAGAATTTAGATTTCGGTTTGACCATTGGTTGATTTCCCCCTTTAGCTGAATTCCTAGCTTGTGCTCCCATAATGATGAACTGGGACGTGGGAGATGTAAGCCGAATAATCCCTTTCCTCCCCAAGCCAGTATTGGTCAGAGTGTTTGGTCACAGAAATTGAAGGAAAACTATAATAATAAAGTTATAGGAAGGTCACAGAACATTCGTGAAAATGTTCAACATCTTTTGTAATTAGGAAAATGTGAATCAAAACTACTTTTTAAATCTACCCCCAGTTAGAATGACTAAGATTAGGAAAACAAATGGCATCAAATACTGGCATAAATGTATTTTTGATATCTGATGATATATATATAATATATATGATGATATATATATATATATATATATATAAATATATATAAACTAAGCCCAATATTCTTCGTGTTCTAAGACTTGTGTATGAATGTGTTACATTTCTCTTGGTCAAAGAATACTTTAAATTGATTTTTATTTTCTTAAAATGTAAGTTTCATTTTTAGTCTGTTTTTCTGTATCTGCCTTTATAAATGACCTAAAGTAAAGGTCCTGGTTTCACACTTTCTGTCTAGGATCTCAGCTTTCCAAATTCCATATGCTGAACAATCTGGCATTTCTCACTCTGCAGCACCCTGTGTTACATACCAAGCATCCATATTTTCTTTGGACTGTTCTCAACATCTTTTTTATTTCAAGAAGTGACTGGCGATACTTTCATAGTTTTAGGATGACACAACGTACTAATGCAGTGCAATACTGTGATCTCGTTTTTTTTTTTTTTACTTTTAACATCATATAGAATAAAATTTAGGAATATCCTTATAATTTATATAAATTTTTCCTGCTTGGGATTGAATTGTGAAAGCATGATGATTTCAAAGATAAATCTAAGGAAAAATCCCATGGAGTGAATGGCGATTTTATCAAATGATTTATATGTATTAATATTGTTTAATTTTTTTTCATTTCCTAATTTACCTCTATGTGGTGTGTGTATGTATGTGTGTATGTGTATGTTCATATATGAGTGGGTGCACTGTGTGTACAGGTACCATTCATATATGTGTGTGTGTGTGTGTGTGTGTGTGTGTGTGTGTGTATGTATGCATGCAAAGGATTAAGATTGATGACAGAAATATTCCTTGATCATTCTCCATTTTATTCATTGACGTATCATCTCTGAGTTGAATCCAGTGGTCTTTGATATGGTTTGTCTAGATAGCCTGCTTATTCTCTGCCTTTCCTATTTCTTCCCTATCTCTGCCTTTCCTCCAATATAAGTGGGTCACTGACTTGTTTCACAAGGCATCCATGTAATGTATCATCCTTGCATGACAAACACTTTGATTAGAGAGCCAGTTCTCCAGCTATGATTTCCATGTTTTTGCATAACATGTTTTGAATTATTTATAAAGACTAGAAAGATATAGATATACACAAATTTTTTAATTTATAAATATTTGCTTGATTTTGGTTAAGGTTATTATTAAATCCTTCTAGATTTATTAGAAATGAACAAAATTTTTCTTTCTCAAAATTTGTAATATAGTTATTTTATGGCAGTTTAATAATAAATTAATATCTAGTGAAATATTTTAAACCTATTTCTAATTATTTATTTCCAGATTCTATTATGTTTACACAAGTAATGTTCAATAATCAATTGATACTTTTCCTTTTATTTTTTTATGCATTGGCTATAGCTTTCTATATTTTACTGAACACAATGCCAGAGTTTTTATGGATTGTCTGTTAAAATAATGCCTGTAATGATTTTCAGTTATACAAATCATACATTAACTTTTAAATTGTTTAGTCTAAGTATTTTTATCATAAACACACTTAAAGGTTTTAATCTTTTGAAATATGACTTCTTTTATATGGTTAACATGCATTTATCTTCCAGATGCCTAAATTAATCTGGTCATTTCCATCTATTATTATTTTCATAACGGACTGTATTAGCTACTTTTCAGTTGCTGTGATGAAATACGAAAACAGCTTATAGAAGGATAAGCTTATTTTTGGCTTATGGTTCTAGAGGAAAGATCCATAATGGTGGGAGTGTCGTGGCAGTAAGAGAATGGAGAAGGAAGAGAGCATGTAACAAGCAAGAATCCAAGAGAGCACATATCCATTCCTCCATAGGAAGAGAGAAAGTGAGCAAGTAGAATGTCAATATAAACTCTCAAAGCTTGCCCCTAGTGACATATTTCCCCCAGCAAAGATACACATCCTAAAACCTCCATAACCTCTACAAAGAGCACCAGCAACTAAACATCAAGTATTCAAGAGACTATGGAATAGATTTCTATTTCAAACCACAAGAGTTACCTATAATTGATATCAATGCATAAATTATTTAATATTTTAAGGATATATATATGTATCTATGTACATATATAAATGTATATGAAATATACTATATAGTAATAAAAACATAATATTTTCCTTTGTAGACCTTGTATCAAGAAAATATTATCCTCATAAAGATAGTAAGAATTTTCCTTAATTTTTAGCACAATTATATAACTGATATAACATAATGGCTCCTTTATAAAGTAGAAAAATTAGAAGTTGTGAACTTTTGAGACAAGCAGTTTAAGGTGGGAGAAGAAAAGAAATATTTTATCGTATTTCAAATTTACCTAACTATTACTAATTTATATACTATAAATTCATTACAATGATTTTGCATCTCATATTTTCCAAAAAAATATATCCGTTTGTGGACATATCAAGAGTATAATCTACTTATATTTTCCAAATTTATTAAGGTATGGCTGACAAATCTGAATATATTTAAGATGCGGTGGGATAATTATTTTGTATTTTGTCTAGTATTGTGGATTGAACCCAAGGCACGCTCTCTCTCTCTCTCTCTCTCTCTCTCTCTCTATATATATATATATATATATATATATATATGCACACATATTCATATTCAAGCCTGTAAGTTGTTAATTTGATTTGCATGTGTAATGGGAATGTTTGTCACATTAAATCCTATTATTGAATTCATTATCTCATATATCACTTTATGAGTAAAAGAAGTAAGAATACTTGAGTTGTACATTTTTAGAAAATTTAAGTATTTAATTGCTGCCTTATGAATATGATTAATTATGTGGTTCTCCTCCTCACAAAATTCTTTGCCAAATCCTTTGCTATGTCATTTGAACTTTAAACTTAGCATCCTGCGAATTAAATCAATCTTTTATCCTTCTAAATTTCTTGCCTCGGGTATTTTCATTTTATTTAAGTTTTTGGCACTAACAGAAAACAGACAAATCTAGTATTATAGTTGTGTGTTCTTTCCATAGCTATACTTGAGAAATACTGAAACAGATTTGGAATTACTTTATTGGGTAAGTTGTCAAAGTTTGGAGGAGTAAGCTACGGAAAATCTAGCTTGCTGAATTTGGAATATTATGGGGAATTCTAGTTAACATTAAAAAGAGAAAAATGTTGATATGAATGTGAATAGAAAAAGCCCTGATGAAACTTAAAAGCCAAATGAAGTTGTTACTAGGAGTTCTGTAATATCTACATTTGTTACAGTGTTGAAAAAATTCAGAATATATTTTTTTAGACCTTATGGAAGGTTGAGATTAAGGATACTAGACTAGCTTACTTTCCAGAGATTTTGAAATAGGAAAACAGTCGGTCTATAATCTGGTTGCTATTGGTTATTTTAGCCAAATTAATTATGAGAAACAGTAACAAAAAAGGAGAAGAGAAAAATTAAAGATAATTTGGAACCTCACCAGGAAAGGAGTAAAAGTGTATGTACAGATGGAGCCAAGAAATCTTCCAGAACAGAATCATGTCAGAAAATGGCTCAGGAGCAGCTTGTCCCCAAAGACTTTCCTGGGATCCATTTTCCATATCAGCACCAAAGTCTTAGTCAGTCAGAGTCCTGGTTGCTGCCAGTGTCCAAAGCACAGAATGTAGAGGTGGCATTATCTAGTATGTATACTTCATACTGTTGTGGCAAGTGTTCTGAATGCAAGTGCTGTGAGCTCACAGAGACATCCGACGGAAAACTATAGAGATGTTGAAATTAGACTGCTTACTCAATTTGACTTTCCTTTGGTTTTGTGCTCTTGAACAGTCTTTTATGATTACTATACTCCTGATTTCTATGTTATGAAATGAGGGGAAAAATCCCCTATGGCAGAGTTTTGTTGTGTTAAGAATGGAATACACAGGAGACATAGAGTCTTACCTATTGCTAACTTGCTCTTAATTTTGTTCTTTTTATGATATTTTTCCTTTTAGAAATGCTTAAATGTTTAAGTAAATGAATTTTATGTAAGTGAATGTCAGTTTGATGACCCTCAATCACATATGTAGTATTAGCAGTTTCTCCAATGCCCTAATAGTCACTAAATAATAATGCATGAAAGGGTGCTTACTTACTCTTATTTATGTTTTATTTTAACTACATCAAAATTTATTACAAAGAAGAGACATATTTTATAGTCAAACAAAAGAATGTCATATAATGGCAGTAATTTTCCAGTCATGACTTGGGAGTTAAACTGAATTTATTTCATGTTTTAAGGCAGTAAACTTGAGCAAAGAAACAATTGGACAAAAAAATGGAACAAAACCTCAAAACTTCTATTTATTATTTAGCTTTCTTCTACTATAAAATAGGAATAGATTCCTTACTTTTTTGAGATGATTCTCTGGAGAGTAGTTGAAGTTAAAGAAGTAATAGGTTGAAGAAAAGTGTATACTTCTAATACAACATTAAAAGTTATTATTAAGTCAGAACATTGAATAATTCACTAGAATCATGTGATAGTTTTCATAGATCTACTTCATCAGTTTACCTATTTTTGTTCCAGTGTTATAAAACTCTCATTTTGTTCAAAAGCACTAGATTAAGGCAAAACCTAAAAGAAAGAGTGATTGGGACTCATATTTCTCAAGCATCTTTCAATTAATTATATTTTTTAAAAGAAATCTAAGTTCTTCACATTGATAAACATTGTAAAATATGTAAAATACAAATTCACCTGCAAGGAAAACACCTTATAACAAAAAGATTACAATATTTAATGGATTTCTAAATATATATAAATTACCAGTTTACATTAAGAAAATTCTATTCAGAAAATATTATCTGTGTTTGTTATGTTTTCGATATTTTAGCAGGTTTTGTTGTTGTTGTTGTTGTCATTTTGAGACATGGTCTCCATAGCTTTGGCTGGCATGGAGCTTTCAATGTAGATAAGGCTGACATTCAACTAACAGAGATTTGCTGCCTGTGCCATTGAGGACCAGGATTAAAGGTATGCACCACCATGCCTGGCTTCTGCTGGGAAATTGTAAACGCCAGCTTTTAAAACCTAGTATTACCAGGAAAAGGAATCTCAGTTAAATAATTTCATGTATCAGGTTGACCTGGGACCATGCCTTTGGGAGACTGTCTCGACTTGATGTATGTGGGAAGGACTCCATCATGGGCTGCACTATTCCCTGGACAGGGAACTTAAGAAAGACTCTATAATGAAGAAAGCTAACTGAGCATAATCGGCCAATTAAGGAATCAGTCTCCATGGATTCAGTGGTTTCTTTCTGGCTGTGATTGAGGATGATGTAATGTGACACTCTGAGTTCCTAGCTTGATTTTACCTCAGGAATGGGCTTTAACCTCGAATTGTAGTACAAATAAAACATCCCCTTCCATATGTTGTTTTTGGTCAGGATATTTTATCATAGCAACAGAATTAAAACTTTGTTTCATTATGAGTCTTGTTGTCTAGATATCTCGATGTCATGATATCTAGAACATCAACTTTTAGAATATATTTACTGTGTCAGTATCATTCATCTGAACAAACAATAATATGACTAAGTGCTGATTATTCAATAATTCTCCCCAAGTTTTATTCAGGAGAAATTATATTACTTCATTCATTTATTCATTCACTCATCCACCTATCCATCCGTTCATCTATTTATTCAGCCACATACTGTGCAGCCACCCTATGCCAAAGAAGTGTTGATGACTGTGATACAGTGTTCATTAGAAATAAACAGAGTATCTACTGTTCTATAAATAGGACAAAGAAAAGAAAAGTTTGCAATAGAAGTCCAGAAAATAAAGGACACATGGAACTTTGGCAGGATAAAACACACAAAATAAAGAAATCTCTGGTGCTGGAAAGTTGATGCAATCGATAAGAGCAATGGCTCCTCTTGCAGAAGACCTGAGTTCGAATCCCAGTACCCAAAGGGCAACTAACAACTATCCATAATTCCAGTTCTGGGGAATCCAATGCTCTCTTTTGACCTCCATGGACATTACACAATATTGGGTGCACTTGCATGCATGCAGTTAAAACACTCTTACACATTAAATTTAAAAAAGAAAACTACTAATTCCAAAGTTCCAATAAATGTTCTCTGCGGTATTGGAATTCCTGAATTAAAAGAAAAAGAAGTCATATTTGTTAATCATCCTGTTCTATGATGGATGAAATATAATAATCATTTTAAAGTAGAATTAGTTATTGATTGGCAGTCTCTTAGTAAGAAATATTTAACATCTCTACTTTTATTTATACAAGTCATACTGATTTTTATTTAGTCTTTTCAGAATTAGTCATTGTCATAGATTATAACAATGAAATTATAGAAATATATATATGGATATTAACATTCACTTATTTTTTCATAAATTATTTTAGTAGTCTAACTGACTCCATATTAATTCATAAGGTTTCTTTTCTAATCAATATAATAAAGTAAAAAATCAATTTGGACTACTCCTATTCAGAGCAACATGCATTTAAGGCAAGGCACCATACCTACTGGCTCAGTAATGAATACCATAAAATATTGTATAAATGTTTTGATAAATGAGATATTTTGAAGGCATCTCAATATACTTAACATGAGTTTTTTTGAATACACCTAACCTTTCTCCAAAATACAGTGCAACAAGATAAAATAATCTCTGTATGTAATTTCATGAATCATATCATTTTTACAGTGTTGAAATTCTACAATACATTTGAAAATATGGGGTGAGTTTCCAGAATCTAAAATGGGTATGGGTTAGAAATAAGCCACTTAGGCTAACTTTTAAAATCTGAGATCCTGCAAACAAATGGTTTTGCTTATTAGACTGTTTACCTCCGTTTCCAATAATGATTGGAAATGGCTTCCCCAAATCCTTAGGATGTGACGGTATAGTGCATTGTTGTTACTCAAATGAGATTAAAACTCTGAAAAAGTCCTAGAAAAATACAGTTTGCTACTGTTATTTAGATCATATCCACTGTGGACAGAGAAAATTCAGTTTTCGCTCATACATAGGTACGTATTAGTAAAGTTAAAATGAGTTATATGAGTCTCTCTATATATAAATATAAAGTTATGATCTATAACTGAATTGTAAAAATGCATTGACTTTTTGTGTTTATGTCTACAACTGTATTAAGACAATAATACTAACATTTTTGATTATTACTTAAACTCAATATTCATGTATTCAAAAAGTATTTACAAAGTAATTTGTTTATACTCCAAATTACCTACTATCCATATAACTGAAAATGAAGAAATTGGAGAATGAAAGAGTTATTCAATTCACTTAAGGACACACAGTTTATAATTATGAAGTATTGATTTGTACTTACTGGGATGGACCCAATTTGGACACTTTTAGTCACAAGTTTTAATATTGGTGAAGTGAAATTTAAATAATTAACATCAAAGATAATAATATAATTCACTGGAGTTTGTTAAACCAAACTGACAACTCCTTTCACCCACCAAAAGGTATATTATCATAGTAGGATTTGGTTAATAACAGACATATATTTCTAATGCTTTTCCTCAGAATGGACCATATTACTGTAACCACTGAAAGATTAGCCTATTTTTTATACTAAATGTGATTTCTCTCTAATATCTAAATTTAAAATGACTATTTTAAATAATTTGTTTGTAATTTTAGACAAAGAGAATGAAATCCATTCTGTCAAAGACTAGAAAATTCTGTAAGTTTCAAAAGATATAGTGATTATGAAGCACAGTATAAATGTTAAAGATTGAGTTCTAATCCCTCACTTCCTTTTCTTGATTCAGTATGAAAAGTGTTAATTAGAAAGATACAGTAGAATCTCCGTTTTTAAAAAAGGTTTTGCACTTACAATTCATAAATATTTTAAATCTACTATGACTTATTGTTATTTTAATTATACCTCCCTCTGCCCTAATTTTTAGGCAAATTTCTTACTCTCTTGTCTTTCTTTAAGCCTGTGAGAATGAGATTCCAGAGTTACCTTCAATGAAACCTTATTCCAGTTCTAAGCCTTTAGATACTCTCTCTTGAAAATTTGAAAATTCTTTTATATTTTTACATTTTATGTGGTTTTGGATTTATATGATTTTATTTTTTTTGTACACACCACACAAAGGAGAGAAAGGAGAGAGAGAGAGAGAGAGAGAGAGAGAGAGAGAGAGAGAGAGAGAGAGAACATGACATGGGTAGAAGTCAAAAGAGAACTTTCAGAAGTCACTTCTCTCCTTCTACCTGGATATTGAACTCAGGCCTGACAGCAGAAGCCTGAGCCATCTCTCCCGACCTAAATAATCTCCTCTCTGTGTTAGACTCCACTTCCAGTACCAATTCCTGTTCCATTTTAATTTCCAGTTGCCATGATAAAATACTGATCAAACGCAACTAGGGAAGGAATGCATTTATTTCCATTCCCAGGTCCCAGGTCCCAATTCAATCAGGGCAGGAACTCAAGACAAAAACCTGAAGGCAGGAGCTGAATAAGAGGTCATACAGGAGCACTGCTTATTGGGTCTTCCTCCTGCCCATGCTCATCCAGCTTTCTACACAAGCCAGATGACATGCCCAGGGATGACATTGCTTGCCCTGGGCTGGGCACCCCTATATCTATAAGAAATCAAGGAAATGAACATCAGACATGCCACAAGCTACTCTGATGGAGAAAATCTTTTGAGTTTTTCTCTTCTGAGATGTGTCAAGTTGACAAACAAGATTATTTATCAAAATTCCACCAGTTGTCAACTTGACACAAAAACACAGCATTAATAAACCATAGCCTTCCCTTATCCTTAAGATCTCATGTTAATATTGTTAATTAAAACAGAGCCCAATTGTTTTTTCCCAGTAAAAAATAATTTTATGAGTTCTTCATATTTTCCAAATACAAGTTTGGGACAATTAACTTTAAGTACTCTTAAGTAGAAAAAATAATGATACATTTTCTAATAATTTTGAACAGTTCTTTCCCACTTTTCAGGTTGGACATTATATATCTAGGCCTTTCAAGACTCCAACCATGTAGGGCATGGTGGCACATGCCTTTAATCCCTGGGCAGATTTGGTTGGATCTCACTGAGATCAAGGTCAGCCTGGTCTTTATAGTAAGTTCCAGGTCATCTGGGGCCCCTCAAAATAAAATAAAATAAGTAAATAAAAACCAGGACTGTTGAGATGGTGCACTTAAGAGATAGTGGTACTGCAGAAGATCTGGTTCAAATACCAACACACGTGGCACCTAGAAAATGTCTGTAAATCCACTTCCAGGGGATCTGATGACATCTTCTGTCCTCTTTGAGCACTACACTACACGGGTGTACTTGCAGTTAACCAGGACTAACACTCATACACATATTATAAAAATAAATGAATGAATTAAAAATATAAACAAACAAAAGGGCCAAGTTGTCTTTAAAAATTCGAATTAAGTGTATGCTCCTGTGAAATCCAAAATAGAGTGTGGACTTTCTTATTCAAAGAAGGAAGAATCAGGGCACATACATGATCACACTTAAGCAAATAAGATACAAATGAAATAACTATTTTTGCATGCATTTTTATAATTCAGAATGCATCTAGTATGTTACTTGTATAAAGCGATGAGTTATATACATATTAATTGAATGAGTTACTTTTATTTTGCCTCCACTTAAGTAGTGATGACCTTGAAGCCTGAGATTATTACATTGTAAATTGTAAAACCAAGATAATTAAAAGGGCTGTGATTCCAGAAATTCTGATTTTTGTAAGGTTTAGTATTTCCATTGTGTTTCTGTGTGTTTCTGAGTAAGGTGAATACAGTGGTTAACATGCTTAAAAGCATGTCTATAATATATAGCATTTAAATAAGACCACAGTATCACTCATTATGCATGTAATCAAAGAAAGTCCAAATTTTAAAGTTGTAATCAATTACAGCATCATATTTTCCTATTGCATGTAATTTTATTTTTCATTCATTTGAATTGCATTTTTCACACAAGGATTTCAATATTCATGTATAAAAATGTTTAATAATATGAATGTCTTAATAGTATTTTGTTGGAAGTTTGCAAGATTTAAAGTATGGCTAAGTACAGGACTTAACAGTGTATGCTATGGAGAAGATGGCATTGCTATACTAGACTAAAATAATCAGAAGCATTGTAACTGAAACATGCCTATCCAACAGTTCATTAAATTCCAATTTCCACATTGCAAATATTATAAACACACTAGACCCCTTTTTCCAGATATTTCTTTTGATCAGAAAATGAATTTTGAAAGCAATGTTAATTTGTGATCATCCATGTTTTCTGACACTGAAATTTCTCAACCCACCCCCAATGGTGGAAAATCTTCCACAATGATTCCCGAGTCTTGTGAGGTCAAAGTTTGATACAGTTTTCCTATTCAGAGATAAGCGGACTGTTGCCTCTTATTCTCTGCACAATGACCAGTTGTGGTTCTTTGTATTAATCATCAACTTCAGTGTAACTAACCCTCTTTACTGAGAGTTGAAGGATGTATTAATCTATTTGTATAATAACAAATCATTGGGAGTTCATTTAATGCTGTATCTATTTAGAAGAATAATAGCATTAGGCTCTCTTTCATGGCCTGTGACCATTCTAACTATGGGCCTGATATCCATGTTATATATGGGTTCCATCCTAAGAATCAGAATTTAAATCCAATTAGAAAGTAGTTGATTATTCATGCCACAAATGCAATGGTGGGTATAAATTGCCAGGCTACTCGTCTCTGCAGATCACAGGATTCACAGTTGTATAAAGTTAATCATAAGTTTTTTCTTTGGGTAGCTTGCATAGCATCTTCCAACATTAAGAAAGCTAGCAAACAGAGATGAGGCTTTGAAGTCAACACCAATTTGATTGTTCCTTGTTTGTTCTACAGCTTATGTATGTGGTATTTTCAGCAAGTTCTTTTTATCAAAAAATTCTGTTGGGTAACCAAAACCAGGGCCAATAGCCAGTCTTGTTGGGGTGTGTATGGGACCACTGGTAAACAGCTTCAAAAGAGAAGTCCATTTTTGGAATTGAAGTTTTACTTTGCTATCCCATAGTATCTAATAAGGGCAATGCTCCCCTGTTGTAAGATAATTTATTTTAATCTCCTTCTATAATATACATGTATATATTTTGAGAAGCTTCTATAGTGCCTGGTTTCCATATGGATTTTTCTAAGGGACTTTAGTATTGGTTACATAATAAACACCATCAAATATTAAGGCAAAATCTGACTGTAGAACTGTAAAGCAACTGGGCACATGTGTTAAAAGGGATCAATTAGACTTTCTCATCTGCTGTCAGCTGGGCTGTGAGTGATGAGTAGATGATCCAAAGTATCATATTTATGTGTTTATTAGTTACCTGCTGGTCAGATGCTGGATTAGCTGCATATCAATTCTTCAGTCCAAGAGGTAACTGCAAGAACAGAAGGTCTCTGAGTTTAAGAATTCAAACAGATGTATATTTTCTATGCATGAACTCTAGTGAACAAAATGATAATCTAAACTCAAAATGAAGAGGTAAGTAACCAGATGCTAATTTCTGATGGAAGTGCCTGAAATTAGCATAAGTTGGTGAAAGTCTTCACATTTATGTGGAACAGTACACCACTATGATTTTGCAAGGTTCTAAGTTGAGTTCTGAAAGAAATGTTTGGGCAAATTACATTTTGATGTTGAGAGCTCAGCTTTGTGCCAATATAGCTTAATGTTCTGGCTTTCTATGTAAATTACAAATTGAAAGAGGCAGAAAAATTAAAGACCCTATGATCTATTCCATGTGACTAACCAATCTTACTTTCTTGATGCTAGTTCTCCCCAAGATTTGAAATTTATTCTGCCCGACATCTCTTCTTCCTTGAAATTCCAGAAGCCCCAAGCTGACTGCATTATTCAAAGACTGTGTGAGAATGAGCTTTGGAGTTTAAGAGACTTGTGTGAAATACAGTACTTTCTAACTGCATGACCCTACAAAAATAATCTACCCTCTCCTTGGAAAAAAGTTAATTGACTGAATTTCTCAGTTCTGCTCAGAGAATTTAGGGGTTGTCAATAGATCAAGAAAATGATTATATAGGTTGTTCTTACTCCTTACTGATTCCTTCTGTATCCAAGAATTTTCACAGTGTACTTTTTCTATTATGAGATATCATGTCTCACAACTAAAAGTAAGTTTCATATTTTTCATGAAGAAATTAACCTATAAAATTTTTGTTCAGAAAATTAGTTTGCAAAATAAAATAAAAGATTAAATTCAAGTCAATTTGTCATCCTAAGGTATATAATTTTGTTGGGGATATTTTCCAACTTATTTACAATCAGATAGGAAGATGATAGATGATAGATTGATACAGAGAGGATAGATGCAGACAAATATAAATAGTATATATACACATACATATATTAATATATGTATAAATGATATAGATATAAATATAGCTATACAGATAAGTATAGCTAGATCTAGACTGGAAGCTCATATTTCCCACATGAATACTAAGACTAAAGATATTCATATTCATTTTAGTGATATGCATTCTTTGTGATAGTAAAAATTACCAAGAAGTGAACCACAATCAATATAATATTATTAGTCTTTGATATTATTGGAGTGACTTTTAATAAAGGGATATTGATGTTGTTAATACAAATGAAAAGAAAAAGACACAAAAGGTCCTGTTGATTTATAGTGTCCCATAATGCATTACTTGGTGCAATGAAATTATTTAAATTATCTCCACTTAGGCTGATGAGGTGAAAACCTCCTCATTTCAGCAGGTGTGGCTCCTGAGTCAAGTTCTCCAAAAGCCAGAGCAGGAATGGAAAATTTATATTCACTTCAACAAAATAACCTAGATAAAGTATTCAATCTCAATAATGAGACTTAAAGTTTAATTTCATTCATGTGACATTGAAAAGTAGCAGATTATTATAAAGCCATAGAAAACACTCTAAAATCCTTTTAAAATATATCTTTGGATTTTAAATAAAAAGCCCTATATTATGACTGCACAGAAGTGTCTCTAAAGGCAAGATACACATTGGATATGGATGAATTGCATAGTTGGCTATGCATCATACTTGTAAATGAACTTACAGCTCCATGAACCAGCCTAGAAACTGGCCCTTGTTCACTGTTACAACAGTTATCCCAACCAACCAGTTTGCTATCCTCTACAGTAATTTACTGACTGCAGTTAATACCATACACAAGCCACTGCCCAAGACTGGCTTTTATTGTTAGAGGAAGTCTCTGCATGCTTACCATCTGAAGTAAACACCAAGGCTGTTTCTGCTTCACATCATCAATGTTAACAATTCCCCAATTTCCCAGAAGCTGATTTCTGACCGTGGTCTTTCATGGATCGGCAGGATCACATATGCTCCATAAATTTTTGCAGAGCTTGTTTCTATCAGATTCATCATTTATTTTGCTGTTTTTTGAGGACTATGTCTTAACATTTCACAAACTCAGGCTGATCTGAGATCCAGGCTCCTCCTTATCTGTAGGTGTCCTCCAGAACTATGCTTTTCTAATCACTCCTGAAACATTTTTTCAATGAACACTTCTTTTCCCTATACAAGTCAAGCACTGTTATAAATACATCCATATTTTCAGAGCTCAAAAGGGAGTAGCTGTGAAGAACAGTATACTGTTCTTGGTATTCTCAAATTTGTAAGTTAGATGGGTTGGTTTCTTTATTCAAATGTAAGGAAGTATAAAGAAAAAAATACAATAAAATCAAAATACATTGTTTTTCTCTCAGGACCCATTCATATAACAACATCTAATGAATATAAGCCATTAAACTTCAGTTGTTCCATGCACCCAAGTTTTTTTTTTTTAAATCATAATTGCATTTCTAAAACATTTTGTTCTTTTAAATTACAGTATGTCTGTTATAATTACTAGAGATAACAAATTTAAAGGTGCACACTGAAGTTCAGAAAATAGTCTTGGAAAAATCTGATTTTGTATAAGGAACTTAATTGCATTGGAACTGAGAAATTGTTTCTCTTCTATTGACATCAAAATTTAAAGAATGCTGAAGTTAAATTTGTCTTAGACAATATAACCTACGTAAAGATAAGATGCATACTGGCCACTCTCACACTCCTATGTTTTAGTACCTGCTGGGCTCAGCATTGATTCTACAACAAAGAACAGTGATTTTAACTCTTCCAGAATCTACCAAATTTTAAAAGTAAAAAAATTCATTATGATAAAATATACTAGGCTAGGATTACTGTCTTTGACATTACAGATAAAATCTTCATTTACAGACATACAGACACTGGAAATGACCATTTCACTTCACTCTTCTTATGTAATCAAACTCTCACAGAGTATCCAGTGTTCCACACATCTAATCCTGTCTTTTTATCTATTGCTCTCTTCGTACCTGGATACTAATTTCCCAAAATTGTTGGATGATTTCCCAATTCCCTTGGTATACTGAAGCATGTTTGTTTTCCAACCTCTCTCTTCTTAGAGAAGAGTAATCTATCTATACCCATTCATGTTTTCTTTGGTCAATGTCGGTAATTTTCAGCAAGTATTTGTTGTGAATATACATTGCTATACAAACACATGCAGAAACAATAAGGAAATGTATATGACATTATTACTCACTCTGCACATTAGTGTATCAGCTCTGGTGGCAGAAGGTTTTCATGAAAATTAAGACTGAACATTTTAATTGGTCAATCTCTCTCTTTTTCTTTCACACACACACAGAGACATACTCACACACACTTTTGTCATAGAGCACTCAGTAATTTGCAATCACACCAGGCATATTAGCAACCCACTTGCCAGTTGGTAATTAAAATTGCCAATGAAAATCTTTCTTCACATGCAGCTAAGCAATGATGTACCATAAATCACAGCTATGCTGATTCCATCAGTGATGGAGCAGGAAATCTAAATGAGTTTCTTGTTATAATATTCTCATTTTATGTCACAACCATGAAATGTCACCCACAGATATGTGTGTTGAATGTTTGCAATTCATCTAATGACTTTATTTTAAGTGACTATATATAAATTTCAGGAGGCAGGTCCTAGTAGGTTGAAATAGGTCACTGTGGTGAGGTATCAGGGACTTCTCTTCAATATCCCCCTTCATCTCACCGACTCTCTGCTTTCTGGCTTGCAGTTAAGTAATGAGCTCTCTACAAAACCCATCACCAAGTTGGGCTGACGAAGTCATGAGGAAAATTAATAATGAATTTCACCTTCTGAAACTGAACAAACACCTTTCTTCAGTGACAGGTTCATGTCACATATCTCACAACTATGATATAAAAGCAACTAATGTATAATGTTTTTGTAAAAATGTATTAAAAAGAAATACATAAATATTAAGGGAGGTAACTCAATGTTAAGACTAAATTTGCTCCTCCGTATTATGTTTCCTGTAGTTAAATGTTCACAGTGTGATGCCATAGACATATTGCTTCATTTTCTAAAGACATTCCAGCAATAAATAGTTTTCATTAAGGTTTAGTTTAGCACACAAGTAGTGTCAGTGCAGAAAACGGGAGTAATGAAGTCTGTGAGTGACAGTGATGGCACCCTAAGTAGGCAATGCAGATTTTCATGACTGTTTCCAAGTGAATTTAATAGAACAGAAATTTGAAAGAATTCTGTGTAAATGCTGTGTATTCCAAAAGTCAGTCTAAATCATATAGCTCAGTTTATGGCATAAAGAATAGGATAACATATTAATCCATTTATTTTCACCTTACAGATAAGTAGAGCAATGTCATCAGACTTTAGATTAGCCCTGTAGTTTAGTTTACACCTATAGACAGAGTTCAGTGGAATTTCCCCCACGGAATATGATAAAAGGACAAACTCTATTTGAGAATAACTGTATTAAGATAGTGTGAGGGAACAAAACCATGCTGTTGTAGGTCAAAATACTACATGTTATTATTTGAATTTTTTTTCAAATAGCTTATTCTGCTGAAATGAACAAAATATACAATTTACCACCTTAAAGACTGTCAGTTTCACCCTTCATGCTATTAAATGCAGCCAGCATCATCACCAATTGCCTCTGTAACGCTTTTCATCTTGTAAAGCTGAAATTTTATACCCATAAAATATTCGACGTTTCTACCTTCCACTGGTACCTGCAAACCAAAATTCTACATTATATTTTTTCTAAATTTAATTTTTTTCTGACTTATACTGTATAGGTTGATAACATATTTAACAAACAGTCCTGGGAAAAGTGAATACCAATATTTAAAACTAAAATTGGATCCCTAGCTCTCATGTGCACAAAAATAAATTCCAAATGTGGCAAATGATTTAAAATTTTGAAAACATAGGGAAAACATGCCAAGATTTAGACAAAAACAGACATTGTGAATGGAACATCATTATATCTCAGAAAATAATAGCAGTAATTGATGTTTCAAATTGTATCAAATTGAAAATCTTCTGCTTCAAATGAAACAAACTGAAGAAAAAAGAAAAGGATCAAATATTTGCACGTTATTCAAAACAATTGAGATGTCAGCACACTTGTGTTTACTGTGATACTGTTCACACAGGCAAATGTATGGAATCAATTTATATGCCCACAGTAGATTAATGAATTAATGAAATTGGACATATATATATATATATATATATATATATTCATATATATAAATATACACATTGGGCAACATGTGGGCTGGGTTTGTCCAGGATCTTAGTCTTTTACCCAAAGAACTGAAAATATGTTCTTACAAAAGTTTGAAAAATAAACAGGGTAACTTTATTTAGCGTATGGTGATAGGGCAGGTTAGAAGGAATACACTGTTAAGATTGACAGTGGGCTACAAGAGTGAGAGAGATGTGTTTATTTTCCAGGGCTTCCTTTTATGAGGCCCAGGAGAAGGAATTGATTACTCAGAGGCATAATTTGGGCAGTTCTCAATTTTGATTTATAGAGGTCATACATTAATTTTTATCTGTACATGTCCTTACCGATAATGTTTTTGACTTTAATAATATGCATGCACAGTTATGCATAGGTATAAGATGGTAAATGTAAGGAATCTTCCTAAAAGGCAAGGAGTACCCAGTCCTGCTTTATTGCACATGCACCTGAAACCAGTTCATGCTTGATTGGCATTTCTGATCTTCATAGTCAGGTACATTGAGGATATACTTCAGGAAAAGTTGTCTGAATTTGGTTGTTTCCAGGGGCACAAAACATACCATTGTTCAAAGATGCCCGTAAGATACAGACCGTTGAATGTATGTTGTTGAAGTTTTCTAAGCATTGTTTGGAGTGGCCTGTGTACACGTACTACATAGAGATCAACAGAATAGGTTTGTAAGTGAATTATTACACAAGGAGAGGGATACATAACCCAAAGCAAATCGGGTTCACAAACTAAACTATCTCCTATGTGGTTTTACTGGGCTCATTCTCAAAGGAGAATTAAGTTAGTTGTGAAGAAAGAAAGCAAATCATATTTTTATGAGAGAGAAGTAATTCATATGGGCTCTTACTTAGCTATCATTAACAGTTATTGAACATTTGATCTGTGTCAGATCCAAGTTAAGGTCCTTAATAGAAAGACAAGATATAGAGCAATGATGAGGAAGGCTCAGATGTCCAAAAATAAAAATAAAAATCAGTGAAAATCATTCAGCTATTTTTCATATTTACTGTGCCAAATGATTCAGACTCTGTTTGCTGTGTTCTTTTAGTTGCTGGAAACAAATTGACTTAAAAATATAAAAAAGGTGAGCTTCCAGTTTTCATAGATGCCATTAGGGTAGAAATAGATACTGTGCTTCCTTTTCTTTAGCAGCTTGTCAGCCTGCAGACAGGGGTCAGAGAATCAAGCACAGAACACAAAATATCAGTTGGCAAAGGAAGGAAAATTGCAAAAAGCTTTAGCAAACGTTTTCTTTTCTTTAGAAAAGCTGCAGAATGAGGTTGACCAGGACGTGATCCTTTTAATATAATTTTGAATAGGTTCTAGTTTTCCTCTGGCACATACTGCTTTAATAATATCTAGAACATGTCAGCTAAATTAAATTGGTAGCCATTATTCATGATTCAAGGAAATTACTTTGTAATTTATTGGTTAGTAGTATAGAATGCTGACTTTTTCCAGAATTATAAACTTAGAAATGCTGAATCAAAAGGAAAATATTAGCCCTAACCTTATGCTGAAATTTAAATACTTTTTTGGTTCTACAGTGGTTTATGAATTAGAGATTATAATATAGACTTCTTAGGAATCAGTAGTACAACTGAGAAACCCCAACATTCCTTAATGTGGAAATGGAATGAAGCTGTAGATTAATTTTCTACCTGTAGTCAGTTGAATAACAAATTAGTAAAGGAGCATTTGGGTCTTTTGAGCTATATACATCATCACTCCTATAAAATATAATAACAACACTGAAGAAATCTTAGAAATCAAAGCTTCTGCTAAACCCAGACTTAAGTCATAAATAAACGTACTAATAATATATGGCCAGTAATCAGAAGTTCATAACTCTTCACGTGTTCTCATGTAGAAAGACTCCAGTTTCAGTTTTTTAAAAAAATCTGAACTAATAAAATTTTTATTGTTTTTTATGACTTTCATCCAGTAAATTTTGATTGGAGTTAGATCTCCACCCCTATTTTCACTCCTTATTACTTTCCACCCAATTTCATATACTCTAATCTATATGCCTATAAAATATATGTGCTTATGGGGTCAAATTTGCATGCCCAAATGCGCTGTGGTGTGGATCCATCCACTAGAAGTTTAAAAAAAAAATATGAAAAACATGATGTTTGGTCCCAGTTTTCCAACCAGTTTGCACGAATGTTTAACAGTGATCACACTATTTTTCGTTTTACAAAGTCTGGGACCTATGTACAGGGGAATGCACAAAATGGGATGGTAGACGCTTGAGTGCGTTTTGTGACATAATTCTGGGGAGACATGGATATCACACACCAAGGTCAGGAGATCTTCTAAATCCAACTTGGGGAACCAATGAGTTTTATTGGGGTAACTTAAAGGAGTACGGGTGACGGGTTACCTAGGACAGCAGAAATGACTCTAAAGCGACTCATCACCAAAGCCCATCCAGCATGAGTGACAGCTCACAAAAGCTGAAAAACTAGAGCTCACTGCACAACCTTCAGGCAGCTCGACAGGTTGAACAGTGTTTTTTCGTATTAGGTCGCCTGATCTCCACCTCTCTAGAGCAGCTTGTTTGGGCTCCGCCTTGTCCAGGTTGCTTTGCCGCTTCTAGACTCTCTGAGCAGTCTTTAGAATTTATATATTCTTGGAGAGGGAGGAGTCTGCTGAACCTGATCAATTTACCTGATCAATTTACGGAAGCTACTGAACTGTTTACTTCCTTTTGGAGCATCCTGTTGTTTGCCTTCATTGAGAAAATCCTTCGTTATAGAGCTTTCCTCCAAGACTGTTACAGAGCTTAGTAACACAAGTGTTTATTTTGAGGCACCATCTACCGTGAAAGAGGAAAGTATGTTCTCAATATGTCAGTCCTTTACCTGTTAATTAAGCCTTTCCATTTTTCCTAGTCATCCAACTTTCATGTACCGTTCTGTAGATGATATAAAAACACTATGAATTTATTAAAACAATTATTTCCATTTCATAAAATATAAATCTTTAAAGTTGCAAAGAAAGTTGAATAAGTGGGGTTGCTTTAGGACAAATATATTGAAATTTCTCCCTAAAATATATTTGCGGCAGGAAATTAAACTGTAAGAAGTTAAGATTATCTTTCATTTCTAAATGTCCGGAAGACCGAAGATCCGTGTGACTCAGCAGTAACACATTAGATCTGCACACCATCCTCCTAGGTAAGTGGGTAATTAACAGAGCCTATAGCCACACAACAGAGACCTGCCACATCAACCATCCTCTCGATTCACAGCTTGTTTAACAGTATCTACTGTGTGCTCAGCACTATGGTTAAGTGTAGTGTAAATAAGTTATTATCTGATAAAATCAGATAATGAAATGTAGTTCAGAAACCATATAAAATCAAATAAATAAATTGACATGGAACAGAATTTGGTACAATTTTGGGGTTATGTATATATGAATAGAAGGAAGTATAGGGTCTAATTCTTCAAGTCTCATATTAAATTTTATTTGAACATGAATTTGCATTCTTTCAACATTTACATATTCAGCTTTATGTTTACTATAAATTTCTATATTTATCTTACACATTTAGCTAAAGGTTTTTTTTTTTTCTAATGACCATTGAAATGTAAATTCTTTCAGGGGAAATCAGCCTGAATTCCTCACTAATCTTACTCTGTGATGATAAAATATGTTTTAAAATTATTCTAATTTAAAGCAAATTTGATTACTTTGAAATTACTTGTACATTCCTGTTTAATTTTCACCTTCTTACCTATTCTCCCTAACCTTGAGTGGTTCCCTATAAATGGTTCCTCTTTTCTTCATCCTAATTTGTTCATTCTTGTTTGAAAGGAAAAGTGGTCCCATGTATCAGAATTATTCATCAAAAATAGCCAAAGGTTACCAGAATACATCCCTGGAGACAAGATATAGACTAAATTACATAAATTTTTCTCACCTTGATGCTTTTTTGAGTGTGACTTATCTAATTTCCTAAAGGCATATTAAAGACTGGTAAATTTCAGTGAGTTATGAACTATGGTACAGAAAATAAAGTCCATCATAATTGTTAATAAATGAATATGATAAGTTCAGAGATAAGTATATAGTACTTAAATAATGAAGACATGCTTTAATTAGCTCTTATCATGTGTAAGTGCCTGCATAGGTCAAAAAATACACATTGTTTTTTTGAAAAAGCCTTATGGATTGATAGAAAAAAATTATGGATAGTCAAAATACATACGTACCGCCCTTTAACTGAAACCGTGTAAGGGATTATCTTCTGAAGTCTAAGCTAAATTATCAGATTCTTCCCACATTCTTCCACATATCCATTTATAGATGCCATGATCTGATTGCAAATATCCTGTTACCATTTATATTTCTCATCACACCACCCCTTCACCATGACTTTGTCCTTATACCAAAAGCCACGCTATTCACACCTCTGTTCCTTCCTTGCTTCTCCTCTCAAAACTGCCGCGTTACCCTTGTTCACAGTGCTGCTTTACCACACTGTCATTATCAGAGGCCATCTGGAGCTGGGTGTGCTGGTACACACTTGGATCCCAGTACTTGGGATGATGAAGGACGATTGTCTTGAATTTGAGTTTGTAACCAGTCTGGGATACACAGGTAGTACAGGCCTGCCAGAGCTACATAGCAAGACCCAGTTAAAACTAAGTAGGTAACTAGCAACTGATCATCTGACAACGTACTTCTACATAATTTTAAACCGTATTTTACCTTAACTGTATAATTTCTCATATTAGATTCTAAATTATTCATTCCAAGAATTTTTATTCAGAATTGATGTGATTCCTTTCTGAATAATGCAGAGTTTTTGTATTTTAAGTGCCAAATGTATCAGTGTGCCTATTATTTATAAAATGTGTTATATCAATTAGATGATACACTTTTTAAAGTCAAATTTTTTTATTCTTAAATATTGCCAAGCAAACTTTGTCTTTTATCAAAAGTAGATGCCAAAATTTTGTGGGATTACAATGTCTTGAGACAAATTCAACTATCTCAGGGTTTCTGTGCAATGATTTTTCTTCTGCTCAGTATGCATTACTGTACCATTTGTCTCTGTTTTTTCTGTGGTTGAAAGCCAATGCACTCATAACTTAGCTTCTCTTAAAAGAATAGAAGAGCGACATTTATTAATATTTACATAGCTCAAGAGCAGCTCACACTGTGCAAAACTCTAAAAATTGGAAGTGCCATCTCGGAATAAAAGACCACATAATGTAGTACAATGCTGCCACTGTGCAAAATCAGGATAGCTCCTGCATTTTTCAATATTGAAATTCCAAGGAAGAAGCACCTGCTATACATCTCCTCAAACAATAGGACACAGATTCATCTTTGGTGGTAACATTGTCTCACTAAAATAAAAGTCTCAGAACAGTGTGTAGGGATATTGTAAGCACTCTCAGTGTCTATGGAAACTGAGCCTACACAAAACTTGTAAGGAGGAACAAAGAGACACTTGGAAGAGTGCCCAGTGTCAGAAAGACACTAAGAGTAAAATGTCTCAAAATTCATAAAGAACAAAATGAGAATAAAAATCAGTATACTCTTTATGTTATTGGTCTTTTTTTGAGACAGGGTCTCCCTGTAGCCCCTGCTGGCCAGGAACTCTCTGTATAGATCAGGCTGGTCTTGAGCTCACAGAGATTTGTCTGCCTCTGTTTCTAGAGTGCTGGGATTAAGGTGTACACCAGCATACTCAGATTAATAGAAGTATGCTTTTACAATATGCCTTTGGATTCCAGTGGGAGGTTTTAATTCTGGGGAAAAATATGAAAATAAAAACAGAAAAAGAAATTTGCTCAATATTTCTCTGAATTTCTAACAATTAGTAAAATTTGAAAAATGATGAAATAGTACTATAAAGATAGTCTCCTTTAAGTTATCCCTACCCATATATTATATGAAAGACATACAGAAATCTTTTGCTAAACAAACATAATATATATGCAAATATGCTGCAATTCAAAGATAATTTATTTAATTGAAAAATGTTGAACCCTGGCACATCTAAAAATTTGAGGTTTCAGTTATTAAATCACTCTGACATCAGGGGCTAGTAGAGATGTCTCAGTGGCTAAGAGCACCAATTGCCCTTACAGTGTACCTGGGTTCAGTTCCCATCATACACATGGTAGCAGACAACCAGCCATAACATCAGGTCTTTGGAATTCAACACCTTCTTCTGTCCTCTGTAGGCACTAAATGACATATAGTCAAAACACTTATACACATAAAAAACAAATAAATGAATGTAATTTAAAACATTCTGACATATTCTTGATCAAGCTTCCAGCAGTTTTTCTTATCTGGTATAGATGAGTCTGTCTGAAATTATGGCCATCATTTGGAGAGGAAATCAATTACCTCTCTGTTTTATGTAGGTAATGCATTAGTTATAATGTTTTCACAGAATTTCTTAAGTCCTAAAATGATGATATGAATACCATAGAAGTTTAAATTAACAGCAACAAAAAACTACCATCAATCAGTCTGTGTAAAGATTCAGAAAGAACATATTATTCATTCCTCAGTGTAAAGAAATGAATGTACTGTGTGTTAGTAATATATATTAAATACAATTACCTCAAGTGTGTAGCACATAGACAGAATTGAGTATAGACCCAATAGGATAGGTCACAGATTATATGGTATTGATTTGAGAAACATCTTAAATTCATAGACATACTTCTGTGAAAATGGAACCTCTTTATGTGAAAATCAGTATCTATTTTTAGTTAAATGAGAAACCATCAATGATTAAAAGTTTGAGAAGAATGTTCTGGTTTAATACACAACAAATAATTGCTTTTCTATTTTTGATCATTTAGCTAATATTTAAAAATAATCAGTTGTGTGGATTCTTCAGTTTTATTTGATATTCAGAAAAAAACAAACACTACTGATCACTGAGTGGGCTTTTGAGTTGTCAGCATTGCTGTGTTTACTGGAGACGGTTTTGAATGACATATTTGGATAACATTACACTTTCCATTTTTTTTTAAATTGTTACACAAAGTGCAAGAATTAGTTAAAAGTAGATAGAACTTTCATAAACAGTCAAACAAGGTAAAATTCAATTAACTAGTACATTGACAGATTGTAAACAAGAATAGGGTAGGGGTTTGGGGGCTGCGGTGGGGAATTCCACACTAAGTGGCCTGATTGCAGGGTATAGGAAACTAAATCCTCAGGCGCCATGTTGTGCCCCGCTGAAGTCCATTAGTTCAGGAAGAACTACTGCAGTTCAAGCCAATCAATCATTTCACACTCAACCTCTTGGGGTCAACTTCTGCCCTCAATTACATGCACCTAACTTTCATTCAAGTCTCCGGGAGTTATACACACATTCAAGAGGGCAGGCACTAGCTCTGTAAGTTGAGTGGGGAGTAATTGATGGCTTTCTCCTTGCTTCCTTGGCTCAGTAAACACAGCTCATAGCAAAGGCCCATACTTCTGAGCAGAGTGGGAGGGTGCTGTAAAAAACACTCAGCCTTGAGTGCTACACTGAAGCCTTGGCTGCAGGTCTTCAATATAAATCTGAGAATGCCACCTTCACTCACAGTGTGGGCAATTTTTCAGGCACTCTGTGCAGCAGATTTCCACTTTCTCTTCCGATCATCATTATACATTCTTCCCTGGTAAACTACTATTTTCTTTTTTTTTCCCCTTTGCCTCTATCTCGAAAAAGTATCCATGAGATAAAGGGCTTGGGACAATCTTACATGACCAAACTTCTATCATCATCACGTTTGTTATAATTATTATTATCCTATATCTTCGGTGTTTCTGGTAATACGACCTTACATATTCCAGAAGCTTTGGACGTCTATGTCAGGATGATTACTTAATCTTTCTAAGACTTATTTAGGAAATGTTATTTTAGCATGCTTGCATAAAATTATTTTATACCAAGCTTTTACTCAGATACTAATATTTCTTTGATGAAAAATTTAATGATACATTTTAGGAATTATTTTTACATGAGGAGGTTGCAGAGAAGAATTTGGTCAATTGAGAATAAACACATAGGTATCTTTAGAGCAGAAACACTTGTTCAAACAAAATCTTAGCTTCCTGAGGCAAATAAACAATGACTTGTTTTACTTTAATTAAAGTAGTAAATTGTAATGACTGAATGATTTTGAGATTTAAGATATCATAAAATAGGTTAATTATTTTAGAGTGCACAGCATTTCAAATTAGCTAAAAATTTATAATTATAGGTATATGCCTCTAAAGATTCAAAGCTAACAGCCAAATGAGAGAAAGCAGGTTCATTTGTTTTTTCTTTTTTTTTTTGGAACAGGGCTACCTCACATAAAATGATCATTTATTTTAATGAGGATGGAGAGATGGCTTAGCCTTCAAGATGCTTGATTGTTCTTACAGATGACCCGGCTTTGGTTTTCAGCATCCACATGGTGTCTAAAAACTGTCTATAACTCCAGTTCCAGGAGATCTGGCACACTCTTCTGGATTCTGCCAGCACTGACCTTCATGAATATTGCTTGACCCAGTTGCATTTACATATGTGTAGGCAATACAATCATACATAAAAAGTAAAAAAAAATAACCAAAAATTTTAAAAATGATCTTTTCCAGTTCCACGAGTTGACCTACAAACCTCATAGTTTCGTTTTTTTTAAAGAACTGAATGATATTCCATTGTGCAAATATACTACAGTTTCATATCCATTCCTCCGGTCATGGACATTTAGACTATTTCAATTTCATGGCTATTATGAAGAGAGTACCAATGAACATGAATGAGCAGAGATCACTTAAAAGGATAGAGATTTTTGAGTATATTCCAAAGATTGGTATAGTTAGATCTACTCCTAGCTTTTTGAGAAACCTTCATAAATTATGAAACAAATTCCTACTGACTCATCCTTATACTCACAGATTAGGGTATTCCTCAATCCTCAGCAGAGAAGCTTCTTTCTGCAGGAGATTGTAATTAACACATATACCCATACTGATCAAAGTGCAGAGAATGAGACCATGCAACACTCATGCCAAATGGGAAACTTATAGGACAGGGATCAGGGATCAATGTGCGAGAAGGCATGGAATGATTTTAAGAGCCAGAAGCAGTAGAGGACTATAAGGAAACATTGCTTTTATAAACACAGCAAGGCAATTATACAAAGAAACTCACAGTGTTGGTAATAGTATACACATGACCGCACAAAGTCATGCCACAAAAGAACCCAGCATGAAGAGGGGAGGTTGGCATGATGTCCTACCCCTATCTAAGCAGCTATTAGTTGATAGCTTCTTAGAGAAGGATAGTCAGTTTTCCTTAAGAGTGTGGTCCCTACTAGGTCTCACATGCTCCAGAGGATGGCCATACATCACAGATTTTAAGGGCAGCACAAAGTGGACTTCATGGATTTAAAAATAGAGGACACAAAGTTGGGTGTGTAGCAAAGGTAGGTGGGAGTTTGAAAGGTAAATATGATCAAAATAGATCATATGGAATCCTCAAATAACTAATAAAAATACTTGTAATAATTTAAATATAGTATACCCCAATGTGTTCAAACACGTGTCATTCGTTATATTATTGATAAGATTAAATTCATTTTTGCATTCTAATTGCAAAATGGATTATTCTGATAGACAAACTCAGAATCTTAAAAAATATTACTACATAAGTTTTATTACGACATAAAATATTGCAATGAAATAATATATTTTGAAATACTGAATATTGGCATGAATTATAACAATTGTTTTCAAGGTTCCAAGTAATTACTGGAACTTGAATTTATTTAATGATTTTTTTTTTCCTTTTTACATACTTCCCTCCATCAACCTGCAAAGCTGTTGGTATTCATTTTCATGGTTTCTCATTTTATGTGTAAATCCATAGAACATGCTGATTTCCCATTTATTAAGACCAGTAATGAAAATTCTCAATATTTTCAGCTGACTATATGGATGGTGCCTTAACTACTTCTCTGTTGCTGTGATAAAAATACTGACCTAAGTAACTTATTTTTATTTATTTATTTTTATTTTAAGTTTATTTAGCTTATGATTTCAAAAGGTTAAAGTCTAGCCTGGGGTGGAGGCATGCCAGAAGATGTATCCAGAGCAGAAAGCCATCTTCAAGCAGGCGGAGAATGCAGAGAAAGACAGGAAATCTGACAAAGCTTATGAATGCCTAAGGCCCACACCCAAGGTCATCATTCCTAAAATCTCCCAAAACAACACCACTAACTGGGGACAAAATGTCCAAATACTTGGAGTCTATTGAGGACACTTATTCAAACCACAAATGCCTACCACAAGACTTTTGTGGTTCATTTTTTAGACTTTCCCTGAAATCACTTCTCAGAAAGACTAAAGCAAGTAAAATATACTTGTCCCTGCTTGTTCCCAGCCTCTCTGTCTTCTGTGACGTCCACATCCAGTAAATGACAAGGGGAATATTTCTGTTGGGCTCTCAGAGAAAACTAAATTTCATCAAGAAGAAAATATTTTTGTTTCGCGTTGTGTTTTTTAAAACTTTCGTTAAGAAGTATCTGTTGTCCTGTGAGTATAGTTATAGAATTTGCCTTTTTAATTTTTAAAGATATTTTACTCTCCAATTAATTTGAGCTATTTATCTTGTGTTGTTGTCCAAAAGAGTTAGAAGAGGATTCCTGCTTCTTTCTTTTTGAAAAAAAAATCTCTATGCTCTCTTTTTTTTTCCCATCACGATAAACATGCAGAAAATATTTTCAATGTATTTTATGCCTCTCCTATCAGGAAATGTAAATATTTCTACTACATTTTGATCTTTAAGAAAATCTACAATGAATTCATATACATTTTGATTTTTTAAATCTTTCTCCTGATTTCCTAGCTAGAAAATATATTCATGTGAGATAACTCTATACTTTTAAAATGTGTATTGCAAATATAATCCCGCCTACATGACATTCAACTTTTCATTTGAAATAACAGTAATAAGCATAATGCTTATAATGTAAAAGAACAGTTATTATTCTCCACAATTGATCTCAATATGCTTAACTATTAGATATTTATGCATTTTATATTAAGTATTTTTTCTTCTTTATTTTTTGCATGTTTGTGTTGAATATGTTTGTATATATACAGAGGCTAGAGGTCAAATTTAGGAGTCATTTCTCAAGCATCATCCACCTTATTCTTGAGACAGGATCTCTCACTTAACATGGTGGCTCAAGTTAAAATGCTAGTAACTTGGATACTTGGATTTATTTATAATATTAATTTCTTTACCTCAGTTAGCAACAATTGATCTTCAGATTACCCATACTGTCAATAATGTACCCCTTGCATAGAATTTTTTAAGGGCATAAGATAAAGTATATTCTGAAATCAAATATGAGTTTTTATGGCTTGGGAACACATATTCCTGTTACCACAAATTCCCTGATCCAATGTGGAAGAAATTTCATGAAGTTTTTATATGAACAGAATAAAGAAAATTCTTAAATAAAGACATGTTTTCAAATACATTTGATTCATGAGACTTAGAACTTCAAAGGTCAAGCATTTCCATTCTTAACAAAAATATACATGCATTTTTCTTATTATGCATTATAATTTGAATAAAAACCCAGTTTCAAATTTTCATACACACACACACACACATATATATATATATATATATATATATATATATATATATATAATCAAACCAATTAGACTAAAAGACTATATATTTTGACATACTCCAATATTTAGTAAGGTAACTGCAGCCCTATTTTCTACAGATAGAAATACCCCAATATTTGAGTTAACTCTTCTTATCCAATTTATACGCAAGACATAAATCTCTAATAACTATAATATTCCCAATATTTTATATATTTAAGTACTGATGTTCTTTAATTAAATGAGTATCTAAGATGTCCTATATAATACAATTATCCAGGCTTAAAAATAATTATGCAATATTTATATTTTACTAATAAAAGGAAATGAACAATACTACAATGATTCCTTCTAGAATTTTATTTCCATTCTAAAGATTAAAATAAAAATAAATATTTGCTTATGTCTACAAAATTATAAAATTCTTATTTTTAATTGTTTTGATCTTTTTTTTCTCTTAATGTTATGTTTAATGGGTAAATGAAGACTTTTTTTAAAAGAAAATTTAAAGAATGCTATATTGCTATGTGCTAGCTTCTATAATATGTTTTTAATTTACTTTTCCAAACTAAAACTAGAATGTTTTTTATTTTTTTTTTAATTTGGCAATAAAAATGTTAAAACTACATAAAAGTTCCGATTAGTCATACTAACAACACTGAGCCTAGATCTGTCGAAGTTGCATAACCCTAGGAAACAAACGCTGTTTCCATTTTACCTTCTCAATACTGTTAAGTAGATGTGTAGAACACAGGGGAACAGATAAATTCAAACAACAAAAATAATAAATTTGCATTATACATTAATCACAAATATAGTTTTCTGGAAGCTAGCTATGAAATTTGGCCTTTACACTCAAGTTGAAATGAAATAAGCAATAAAATTTAAGCATTATGAATTGTGTTCTGTACTTCAACCTATAACTTATGCCACAGAAATATATTCTCAACCTGAAATGGTTTAGATAATGTCTGCAAATAATCACAGAAGTAAGAAAAAAAATTTCATTTTTGTTTGATCTAGATTTTGTAATGCTAAGCCACAAAATTCAGTACCCCACAGTTCTATAGGTTGAAATTTATAATGCGTGATAGTTGAGATTAAGCTGGATGAAAAATACCATAATGAATTTATAAAAGAAATTACACAAAATAGAAAGGACAATGGGTAGATGGATAGTTAAAAGCTCTCACTCTAGTAAATAACATTAATTAAATTGAGAGAAATACATATTGCAGTTTTACTCTTTTGAGAAACACGGATTTTAATATTTTATATATTTAAATAAAATATGCATATATCAATTATACACTCTCTCTATATATCTATATTTATACATATATCTCTATCTATCTATCTATCTATCTATCTATCTATCTATCTATCTATCTATCTATATACACATGCTGTGAAGTAAGTCAGACCCTATGGAAGGAAGAAAGGATGAAAAATGAAGAGGATGTGGGATTGTTAAAGACCAAAGGAAAGATAAATATTACATGATTTCTCTCACAGGCTCAATACATAGATCGATAGACAGATAGAGAGTAAATAGATGATAGAGATACGTATTTTAAAAGAAGAGAAAAATCTTGATGGTATTAAAGATTTGTTGAAAAACAGGACAAAGAAATTGATAGGTACATGAGGATAAGCAAAACACAAGAGGACACTTTTATGAAATGTCATAATAAAATCCATTTTTGCTCTTCTACCTAAAATGAAAAGATTAAAATTTGCCAAAATGGAGAAAAAGACACTTAAAGAGATAATATATATGATAGAGGAACTCATGACTCATATTTGGTAGGATAATGGATTACAGATTTTTTTACTTTGTGTTTTATAAATTTAATTATAGTTACATGTTCAAAGAAGTAGAACTTTACTGTCACATATATAATTCCTTGCATAAAACTGTATTTTTACTTTAATGAGTATACCCTTCTTACTGATTACTGATTTCTCATCAGCTAATGAATGCAGTAACAGACGTATTCAGAGCACTGATTTGGGAAAGGAAATCAATCCAGAACTGATGGCCACATAGGAAATTAGTGGAGATAATGAATGATATTCCATAAAAGAAATCTTCGTTAAGAAGAACCCATTTGTTGCCCTTTAGTAAATCTGAAAAACAGTAATAAATTCTTAATTTGAACCGTGTAGTAGACGGAATAATGGTGTTAATAACCTCTGGGATCTACCAATATGTTATCTTGTATGGCAAAGAAAAACCTTTGTAGACATATGTGAAAGATTTTTAAGAGAGAAGGATATCGTATTTTAACTGTGTCAAACCAGTGCATTCATAGGATCTTTATAAAAGGAAATGTAAAAGATAAATTATAAGGTATGCCCTGAGCTGACAAGAAGAGGAAGAAAAGGCCACAGGCCATTAGTCTAGGCCTTACCCTGGGCAGCTCATAGGTCTTGAAAGGAAAAAGACACGTGTTACTGCTTTATTATACTAAGGCTATTGTTGAACATTTGATTTTCAGAAACATAAAATGATAAATGTGTATTTTTTAAAATGGTAAATGTGGTCATTTGTTATATCAACAATAAGAAAGTTATCTACTTACTATACCAAATTTATATGATTTTTGTATAAGCAACTAATGGTCCAGTATTTCTCTACAGTTTTTAGAAACATGTTGGAGATAGAAAAGACAGTTTATTTTAATTTCATTAACACTGATGAAAAACAAATAAAATAAAAAATAAGAGTCTTGTTTTAAGCCAAATTTATCAATAATGGAACTTCACAATTCAACTGTTCTTCCAACTGCTAATAAAAGTCTCAATATAAACTTGTCACCCTATACAGTGATTCCTTGTCTTACTATTTCTTTACTAAAGCCATAGAAGTATATTAGTTATAAGCAAAGGAGTTTGCTTACAAACTTCTGTTTATTAACAGAGATCTCAAAGAAAACCTCCGAGTGCTTGAAGAAATCATTATCGTTTTAAATTTTATGTTCATGGAGGTTGGATAGATGACTGATTGTCTAAAAATTCTTGCTACAAAAAGCCTTACTATCACAGTTTGAATCCCTAACATCAGTGTAAAAATTGAATGCAGTATTGCATGCATATAATCCTCCACTGAGATGGGAGTTGAAGAATGAAGAATCTCCTAGAAGTTCATGGGCCGGACAATATGGACTACATAGCATACAAGAAAACCAGAGAGATTCTACATCAAACAAGGAGAAGGATGAAGACCAACACCCTAGATGGTTCTGAATGCAGACAATGGGTTGTGCCTGTACCCTTGCACACAAACATATACATCAACACACATTACTGTATTCACACACACACAAATAAAACCAGTACTTATAAAAATAACGAATGCCTAAGATTTTGGTATAGCATTTTAGGTATGAAATTAAAATTGATTTTATTCTTTAAAAGCATTTTAAAATCAAAATAAATGAAAAAATACATACGACAAATACACAATTTTCAGAAGCCTCCCTTGTTAGCTTTCTCTTACAAAAATTAGTATAAGAACAAGAAAACTTACATCTGAGTCTTTTAAGAGCAAAGTTTAGATGGTCTTTTCAAATCTGGAGAGGACATAAGACTTATTCATTATTATTTTTCTACCAAAACCCAATTAATGGAAAAATCTCAAAGGAAGCATTACTTTAGGACAATTTTAATTGGGATATGAATATTCAGGATGAAAAGTATTTACCTAACATGTAAGCAAATAAAACTGTAATTGACATTGAACACGTAAAACACTAAGCAAAGAGCCCAAGTGAGGGGGATGGTAGGAAACAGATATTGCCAGGGGGAAATGTGGAAAATGGGGTCATTTAACTAGGCAGGGAGGAGGGAAGGGTACACTAGGAACCGTGAGGATGAAAGGGGAAGAAGGAGATCAAGACAGTTGAAGGGGAGACACAGGAGACAGGTATTTACAAGGGGAAAAATGGGAGCACTTTAAACGGGAGGGAAGAAGAAGGTTAGACAGGGAGTCAGAGGAGAGATGAATAAAGCTTAGTTTGTGTGAAAAGCATGAGGGAAATGTACTAACTCAGAAACCCCTGAAAATACACATACAATTTATGAACATGGATGCATGAGTACAAGGGAAGTCTATATAACAAAAAGCACAGTGCCAGACAGGAAAAGCCTCCCCCCAAGTTATTGTTCAGGGCAGTCTAAGAGACTTCTAAAATAACACAGGCTACTGCCACAGCCATTAATTACCTCTCAGAATTGAAAGTAAGACTCTTGTGGAAGACAATATATATTTCGGATGCAGGACTTGGGACAATATAACTGGAACTGACCTCTAAGCCTCCACCCTGAAGACTAACACTAACAGTTCTAGAAAATACAATGTAAGTTGCTAAGGCAGAAAAATCAATCAATGGCCTAACCCAGTTCTAAAGCCTAATAACCACATGAACTGTCACAGCAATCTCTTTTAGTACAGTAGTGACACTTTTATCTAGGGGTTAATCAATAGCTTTCTAATTAAACTTGCAGTCCTGGCAGAGAGAGGGAACTCATGTATGGCACTGTAAATACAGCCAAACACATGCAACTGCAGAGGCCATAGATCCCAGAGAAAACGCTACCTCTGTCATAGCTTTGAACAAATGCAATTTCTTAATGTATGCTATATATGGATATGATGTTTTACAGAAAAGTATACTATATGTCACTCATCAAAAAGTTTCTTTTTTGTAACAGATGGAGGCTATCGCAGAGTTCCACCACTTGTCGTACATAAGGAATATATATCTAAGAGATGGCCAGCCCTAAGTGGCACATCTACATTGGAACCTCTACACATAAGGCTCATGGAACATAGAAAAGGAGGTTGAGAGAATATTAAGACACCCCTCAACTCTTAGCAGTGAAGCCTCCACAAACAACAGAGAGTGATATACACAGAATGCCACACTAACAAGTTTGAGAGAATAAGAGACTGGAGAGTTCTTCTCCCTGGATAGGACCCCTTTATTAAACCTCACCCACTTATGACTCAGAGACCACTGTGGAAAATGGGTGGAAGTATTTAAGAGCCAGGGTTGATTCATGAACATAAGGGAATGGAGGCTTTCGGGTTTCAGGGAAACTGCTCACGCGAATTTACACAATATCCATTCGGACAAAACACAGCATAGAATTGGGGAAATAGGCAGGAGGCAGCAATCTAAACAGAGGAGCTGTTGGCAACTGATTATTACAGGGTGAGGGAAAGTTGACCTTCTTTAGGGGAGTGACTCTAGTTAGGCTGAACAGACGCCAGGGCATGAATTTGCACAGAAGGACATGTAGTTATAACAGTTTGACCAGATAGGTCTTAACATATATGAATATGAATGTGTGAAATCCAGAGAGGAGGGGCTACGTATGGGCTGTTGATGGGGAGGGGTCTAAATTTGATTAAGATCTATCATATGAAATGCGCACAAGAACGATAGATAAAGATGTACAAAAAGGAATACATCACAATAAAGCCCATTGCTTCATTTGCTAATTTAAAACTGTTAAAAAAGAAACAAAACTTTTCATAGTGGTCAAGTGATACTACCATATGAATGACCAAATGAAAAAATGACCTGTATATTTAGAAACATTATTCATCACTAAAGAAGTGAAGTAAAACATATCCCTAAGCAATGCTCCATTGCTTCAGAATGGCCATTATGTGTACAAATTCACTAAGATGATAGAATTTATGACTGGACAAAGATCTGAGAGTCTCTGAACTAGCTGGCTGTGTAATGTGTTCATTGGTGAGTTAGTTACAATAAGGTTGTTTTATTAAAATTTATTTTTATACAAGAATGTATATTCCACAGCATATGTCACACTCAAAAAATAACACTAAACCAGGTGCATTTCAATCATTTCCCTAAAGAAGGTACCTGGACCAAAAACTGTGTACATCTCATGCTAATTTCTTCACATTTTAAAACTTGCCCTTTCTGCTTGTGGCTTTGAACTTCCTCTACATCTCTGAGTAAATGAAGTATGTATCACTTATATATCATGGGTAATATTTGACCATTGAGTGACAGTAGATAGCAAGTATGTAGTTAATAAATTCCTTTCACATTGTCTTTCCTTGTTTGCTCATTCTATTTATTTTTATTTTTTTTGAAGATAACTCATATGAACAGCAGTGATTCTTTTGCTACCTCTTGTAGGCAAGGCTGTGAGCTAGCTAATAATGAGCTCCAAATCATTTGTCATCTCTTCTATGTAAACCCAATTTCCTTTTTCTTCTTATCCTAATTTTCCTGGAATTTTTATCCCCAGGAGAGACGACTTAATTCATTTTTGACTTATGCTATTTTACATAAGCATATTTCGTTAATTTAAAGATTAATTTATGGGGGCTGGAAAGCTAGCCTGGTGATTAAGAGCACTGACCACTCTTGCAGAGGACCCAGGTTTGAATCTCAGAACCCACACAGTGGCTGACAATCATTTGTTAGTCCAATTGTAGGGGATCTGTTGTCCTCTTCTGACCTCCTTTGGCGGTACATGACATGGGTGCACTTACATAAATGCAGACAATATACTCATACACGTAAAATAAAAATAATACGTTATTTAAAAAATGTTTTGTTTCAGACACACATACATTTGGGGAGGGGGCGCAGATGCACTTCCACACACAAACATGCACTGATGGAGGCTTGCATGTGGAGCTCATAGAAAAAATTGGGAGAGTTAGTTCTCTCCTTCAACTATGTGAGGGATGGAACTCAAGTCCTCAGACTTGGTCTCCAGTATCCCTACTTCCTTGAGTCATCTCACTGTCCCTGTGGTATTTAAAATAACATACGTTTTTAAATCTAGGTTCCAACGTGTGTGTAATTACTATTAATTTTTGGAAAAACAATGTCGTGTAAAAATTTAAACTTTGTTTCTTCAGAAATTGATATGAAACAATACATGTTACCTCACTTGGGCTTTAAAAAGAATCAAATATGGTGAAATCTCTAATTCTAATGTTCTTGAAGGCATCTTATATAGTAAGAAGTTTTATCTAATACCTTATTGCTAGCAAATTATAAAACAGCCTATTTCAAAATATTTAGGGTAAAAATGAATTATTGTGAACTTCACTTGTAGTTCTGGAATGATGAAATAATGAGTATAATTATGTACTTAAGAGAACATTTTCTCCAGCTAATAAATGCTGAAGCAAAATTTCCTTTATTTTCTTCAAATTCAATAACAAAGTTCAAATTAATCATATTATATCTTGAGCACATATCAGCATCTCTGCCAGCAGAATTTAAGAGAACTTTATGCAAGATGATGAGCAACATTTTGAACAAGGGTAATGTATCGTGGGAATTACCACAGAACATAGCCTACTTCTTTGAGTTAGAAGATGTACTTGAAAATGACAGAAACAATTGACTCCTACATTTCATGTTATCCTTTAATTACAATACAAATGTTAAGAGGCCTGGGCGATGAGCAAATGTCATCTCCACTAGCAATTATACATGCATGGTAAACCAATACAACTGTTCTATACATTTAGGACAGGACGTATGATTGTTCTACATTTCCAAAAGAGCTTGCATTCAGAGAGTTATTGACCCTCATTTAATTTACTACTTCTGACTTCTTGAAATCCTTAATGTGAGGAAAGAGACAGTTCATTCTTTTCCAAATATTCTCTAACAGATGTACAGTCATTGTACTAGATGTCTCAGTCTACTTATCTGATTCTTGGGTCCATAATCTCTCCAGAGCCTGATCATTAATGTTGCATTTGCATTTTGCCCCTGTTATTTTTGTAGCATGAACTCCTGTTCTATTTTTAACCAATTATTTAATTATTTACTTCAGTGAAATCTTTTCAAAATTCTTCAAGAACAACAACAAAAGATTATGATATTTACAAGGCTTTAGCTTATATGCAATGAATGGTTTATTTTCTCTTTGAATACCTCACTTTGCTTAAAACTGTTTGGTCTCATTCATTTTCTTTGAACACATGACAATGAGTTCTCTCACTTGGAATTGCTAGATTTTTGTCATGCTCCTTCTTAATAATTTCATATTAAACATCCCTTTATACCTAGCTATCATTTACTATATTTTCATTTAAGTATAAAAAAGGAGACAAGCCATTTTCTTCCAACCCCAGTACTACCCCGTGAGTCAGGGGCATATTCTACATAAAAACAAGCCTAATAAATAAACTCCATGCATGCAATATTGTGACAAGCAAGATGCTAAGACCTAGGATTAATCTCAGAAGTGATTAAAAACATGACTAGAAACATGTGCAATTCTTAAATTAAAAATGCATCATGAAATAAATAAGTATCCCAAATTATTAAGGCAGCAACTAGAAGGCTACTTTATGAGTTAACAAGATCATTCTTATTCCAGCTATGACATAGTTAAGGATTTGGGATACGGGACTTTGCCTTTAAGTTTATTATAATATTTTTATACTGAACACTAATTACTTGAAGATTCATCATTGGCCTATCACAGGGATATACTCAAGACAGCCATCCTCTATTCCAGAGCTAATATGTTTTTTTTTAAAAATGACTTTAAATGTACTGCATAAGATACATTTCCTGAGCCTGGAGATGTGGTTCAATGGTTAAAAGCAATGGATGCTCTTGGGGACTACCTGGATTTGGTTCCTAGCATTCACATGGTGGCTAACAAGCATCCATAATTTCAATTCTATGATATTTGATACCCTCCTGTGACCTCTGTGGGCATTGCACAACACCATTATACATAAATATATGCATACAGGCAATACACTCAGATACATAAAATCTAGTCAGAAGAGATAAAGAGGGCCATTTCATTCTAATCAAAGTAAGATCAAGAAGATACTATAGTCATGAATATACATGCACCAAACTCTGTTGCACTCAATTTCATAAAAACAGTACAGCAGGACTACAGAACACATAACAACCCTAATCCAGTAATAGTGAGTTACTTTAATAAGTCACTATCTCTAACAGGCTGGTTAACTGGACAAAAAAAGGAGAGACATATGAATGAAATGACCACTTACATCATATAGATCTAATAGACACCTACAGACTAGTCCATCCAGACACCAAAGAATACACCTACTACTCAGCAGTCAATGGAAGTTTCTCTAAAACTGACCAGATTCTGGAATACAAAACAAATGTAAACAAATTCGTAAGAGTTCCCAAAAATTTCACAAGAAAACTCTTCAAAATTATTAATCCTTTCAGTAGAGTGGTAGGCTATAAAATTGACTTAGAAAAATAGCGGGAGCCAGGAAAAAGGAAAATAAAACACAGATGTAAAGGGAAAGAAGAAGTCCCAAAGTGCAGGATAGTAGGGAACAGATGTTACTGGGAGGAGGTGGGGAAAGCAGGAGCGTTTGGCTGGAAGGGGAGGCAGAAGGGAAATACAGGTTCCCATCAGGGTGGGATAAGAGGGAACTCAGGACTGGGGTTAGTGGGAGGTGGGCATAATTTGGAAGAGGTTAGGGATAAGGAGTGCTTGGATTGAAGAGAGAAGAGAGAGGTTGATTTGGGGAGAGAGAGGCAAGATGAATGGAGCCTAGGGGCTAGGGAACTCTGCGGAGATTTTGTTAACCTTTGAACACACGATTTATAGCAATGGAGCAGGATCTGACCTGGAAACTTTCTACATGATGTCAAGTCTCATCTTCTCAGAGGATAGTACACAAGCTGTTAAGGGTGAAAGTCAATCAATGATCCAACCCAGCACTAAACGCTAATAACTGTAATGGCTATCAGCAAAATACGTCTATTGATGCAGTAGTGGTATGTTTGTCTAGGGGGTAATCAACAGCCATTTAGTTGGATTTAAAGTCCTCTCAGTGGGAGTGAACTTATGAGTGACACTGTAAACATAAGCAAATACTAACGACTGCAGAGGTCAAAGATCCAAAACAAATCCCTCTCTCTGTTATATCTCAAGAAAAATGAAATTTCTTTCTTATCATATGCTAAATGTGGATCCTTATATTTACAGAAAACTGTACTATACATTAAACACTAAAGAAGCTTCTTTTTGCAACAGATAGAAGATACTGCAGAGTTCCAGGTCACACACAGAGAATATACATCTCAGTGCCAGGTGACATATCTGCAGTGGAACCTATACATCCAGGGCTCATGGAACATACAGAAACAGGCATTGAGAAAAAAGTAGCACATCCTTCAACTCTCACCATTGAAGCTTCCTTATACAATGGAGTGTGATGCACACAAAAGGCCACAACTAGCTAAGTTTTAGAGAATAAGAGACTGTAGAGTATGTGTCCCTGAACTCCTATATTAAACCCTATCCACCCACAGCTCAGGGATCATTGCATACGAGGGGGAGGAAATATTATAAGAGTCATAGTTATTCCATGAATAAAAGGAAACAGGCTTTCAGGCCACTGGAAGCTTGGACATGTGAGCTGGCAAGAATGGTGTCACAGAGCAAAAGATCCAATCACCTCAATGGAACAGGGGCCCAGAGTAGATAGAGAAATGGGAACTGTTGGAAACGGATTACTACTATGTGAGGGAGAGTAGATATAACTTACAATATGTAGATAATATGATTGTACTCTTGTGGATGAATTTACTTACACTAAAGGATATCTGAGTACAAATGCTTGAGTGAATTGGACTTAACATGTACAGGAGAATGAATGCATGAGGTCTGTCACAGAGGCATGAATGGGGAGAGGTTCTGAATTTGATTAAGAACTGTTGTATGAAATGTACAATGTTCAGTAAAAACAAGTAAATGAATAATAAGTAATTCTTTTATAAAAAGATATATTTCCTTTCTGGTTATTTAAAATGTTTATCTAATGATTGGAGAGACTTCTTTGTTGTTAAGAGGACTGGCTCCTCCTGCAGAGGACCTAGGTTCAATTCCTAGGACCCATATCATTCAGAATAATTCTCAGTTAACTTCAGTTCCAGGGAATTCAACCTCCTTTTCTGATCTCTATGGGTATTGTACAATCATCTAGTCAAAGCTTGCCTGTCACTTGATGCCACAAGAAGTCTCCAAGACAGGGCAAAATTGTAGACAGAGTCCTTAGCAGTGTAGCACAAATGCTCTCTACTCCAATTCTAGTACAGTTGTCATTTCCACCTCAAATCAGATTTCCCTGTCTGTACTTCTGTCAAAATTCTGGTGCTAGTGCTGTAACAGAACCTCCTTTTACAGTCTCCTGGCCCCATCCTAGGCTTTCCCCAGACTACTCAAAGTCCAGTGCCAAAAGTCCATTCATAAAATTTCCCAGCTGTTTTCAGAGTATCCAATATTTTCATTGCTTTTCAACCTAATGGAGGCCAATACCCATAACAAATACCACAGACCAGCAAATAAAAAGCCCAGTGCCAGAATTGGCACTCTTGTTTGGATATTTTTCCTCTTATAATACTGGGAGCCACCATCATTCTTGGTTACCCTTTAGAAGCCTTAAGATATGTGACAAAAGGCTTGAAATCTGGTGAGTAAACTATGGGAAAGGGTGCAGGTAGGGAAAAGGGGCTTAATATGATAAATAGGTATTGTATAAAATGCAAAATTTGCAGTAAATATTCATAATGAAAAATAGTAAATCTTTAAAAAATACAGAGATGCAAAATTCTTTCATAAAAGCCAGGAATACTAATCTGTCAGTGTTTTATAAGGGTTATGAGCCATAAGACAAGTGGAATTTTTTAAAAATGAAAGGTGATTACTTCATTAAAACATGAATACATGATATATGGCCTATTAAATAATCAAAATGCCATAGAATGTTATCATTTCCCAAAAGAAAAAAACATCCCAATCAAATGTTTTTATGATGAGTACATGCACACATACTCATAAAACTGGTGATGCAATGGAATTTCCTTAATATATGACACACTTTGTTTAATTTTTATGTGTTCTTATATGTGTATGCATGTGTCCATAATACATATGAACAAGTATGCTCAAGTATATGGAGCCCAGGCATTCACACCATGTATTTTCCTTTATCACTTTCCACCATGTGCGTGGGGGCAAGGTCTCTTACTGAACTCTGCTTACTGACTGATGGTATTGGCAGGCTAACAACACTCCAAGACTTGTCCTATGTCTTCCTTACAGTGCTGGGTTAATAGGTACATAGAGCCAGTAATACTCAGTTATTTCTTAGGTGCTAGACATTCAAACTTAGGTCCTTGTATTTGTATTTGTGCAGCATACACTTTATTTACTGAGGCAATTTCCCAGCCATGATTTTGTGTTTTTGAGACCAGCTTGGAACTACCCTTACTTCTTTTGATGATGTACTGTGATTAGAAATTGTAAACCAAATAAGCCCTTTCCTTCCCTAACTTACTTTAGGTCATGGTATTTGTTGTAGAAGCAGAAAGTGAAAAAAGAAAAGAAATTGTTTCTGCATAGATCTGACCTAATAGAACAATGAATACAACTGAAATATCAGAGGTAAACCCATGCATCTATGATTAGTTGATTATACATGGGTTCACAAAATATGCAATAATAATTTTTACAACTATTCCAAGAAAGGATGTTTTCCACAAGGAGGACAATGCAGTTGATGCCTACATAACATCATATAGACAAATTAATATGTAATAAAAGGAAATTAATCATCGGCACCTAACACAAAATGGATGAAACGGAAGCATTTTGTTAAATGAAGTAATAGACAATTCCAAACTGTATGATTCCATCCATATATATTGTGTTCAGAATAAGCATTTCTTTTGTCACAAATAGTATTTTAATGCAAATAGAAGTTAGGAGAATGTGAACTGGTTAATTTATAAAATGTTTCTTTTCAATGTTTTGATCAAAATATTTCAGAATTTTTAGTGATCATGATTTCACAACCTATTGAATAACCTAAAATCACTGAATTTATATTGTTAAAGCCTCTTTCCAATATTCCATATGTTCTCTTTTGATGTGCTTTTTTTTTCATTTGATTCATTAAAAATTATGCTGTTGATTCTTCATGTTTGTAAGTTTTTATATTTTTAGTACTGCTGGTTTCTAACTTTATTCCATTGTCATCAAATACAATACAAGAAGTTTTTTCAGTTATTTCAGTTTTCATATATTTCTGAAAAATTGCTTAGAGTCATAAAATATGGTTTATTTTAGAAAAAGTTCTTTGAAATTATTAGAATAATGTGTATTATGAACTGTTTTGGGTGGAATATTCTCTGGAAATATGCTATGTGTTTATAGTCCTTTATACTAATATTTTATTTTGTTTATATAACCTCAAAAAATGGAGAATTAAAATTTCATGTACTATTTTTCTAAAATCAGTCTTTTCCTTCATATTCAGTAGGACTTCTTTTATAAAACTGAGTGTAATATTGATCAGGAGGGCACTTGTCTATGTCTGTTATATCCTCTAAATAGAGAAATCCCTTCAGCAAAAGAAAGTGAACTCATTTCTCTTTTCCGGGTAATCTCAGTCTGACATAGCACAGTTACTTCTACTTGATTTCACGTTCTACTTGCTTGGAGTAGCTTTTTCAAGCCATTCAGTCTAAGAATTAGTTTTCTCAGTGAATGATAGTTGTCACATGCAACAAATAGACAGGCCTTGTGTTCTACTCTTCTGCTCCCTTAAAATCTTCCCATGTCATTTCTCATTTTCTGACTTCTAGAGCTACTTCAAGTTAAACAAACATATCTAAAGATTAAATACTGGCATCTGTACATGAGACAGAACATGCATCATTTATTTTTAAATCTGCATTATCTTACCCAGGATGATTTATTTGTGATTCCATCCTTTATCTATAAATTTCATAATTTGTTTCTTCACAACCAAATGTCCCACCTATCATGTTGGTCTTATTACTGTTCTACCACAGTCTTACTTAGAAAGTCTTTACCAGTCCCTACAAGTTTAAGTATGTGCTTCTCCTTTTATAACTGTCTACTTGATTCAGTGTATCAGGTCTTATATTGAAGTCCTTGATCCACTTGGAGTTGAATTTTGGGATGAGTGAGAAAAATCTATTTACATGTGTGTAGCTATCCAGATCATCCAGCACCATTTGTTGATTATTCTTTTATCTGTTTATTTTTCCTCTTCATCAAAACTCAGTTGGTTGCGGGAGAGAAGGCTTATCTCTGAATCTTCAATTTCTATACTTTTGACTGATATTTTTATTTTACGTTGGGGACATGTTTTATTACTATGGCTCTGTAGTATTATTTGAAATCACAAATGGTGATGCCTCCAGCAGTGATATTAAACTTTCAAGTTTGTTTTAGCTGTCTGGAGAATATTAAGATTGTTTTTGTACTTTTGTAAAGAATCCCATTGAATGTAGATAGAGTTGTATTGAATTTGGCAAGATAGTGATTTTTAGAATATTAATCGAAGAACAAAGGGATTTTTTTCATCTTCTGATGTCTTTTTCAAATTATCTTTTTGATGTTTTAAAGATGTCATGTGTAGGCATTTCAATTCCTTGGATAATTTTATTTCAAGATATTTTAATTTTCAGGATATTGTGAATGGGATTGCTTCCTGCTTTCATTTTTAGTATATTAGTTCTTGCTAATTAGGAAGGTTACTGATTTTGGGGGGAGTTAAATTTGTATCCTACTACTTTGCTGAAAATATTTATGAGCTGTTAGAGTTTTCTGGTGGCACCTTTTGATTCTTTTACATATATATATTATTATATTCTATAAATTATAAACAAGGATAGTTTGAATTCTTCCTTTCCAAATTGTATATTCTTTATCACTTTCTCTATTTTATTGTTTTAGCTAAGACTGCAGGCATTATATTGAACTGGAATGGAGATAATGGACAAACTCTTGTGGTCTCAGAATTTAGTGGAAATATTTTAAAATTTCCCTCAATTAGCATAAAGTTGTAGTAGGGTTGGTCTATAATGCTTTTATTGTTTTAGGATGTATTTACTATGTCTACACTCTCTACAGATATTATCTTGAACAGACAGTAGACTGTACATTTTTCATTTTTTATACTTAAGGACACGTGTGCAATGAGTTAAACATTTGCACATTAATAGCATTTTTTTCCTTAAAAATGTACATGTAAGGCCTACAGTGTTGGCTCAGTGGTTAAGAATACTGACTGCTAGTGCAGGTGACACAGGTTTGAATTCCAGCACACACATGGTGGCTAACAACCATCTGTAACTCCAAAATATAACTGTGTCTTTAATATATTCATATATATATATATATATTCATTTTACCAATTCTGTCTCTTTAGAGAAATCTAATACATTCTCTCTCTCTCTCTCTCTCTCTCTCTCTCACACATACACACACATATATATATGTATATATATATATATGTATATATATATACATATATATATATGGATTTATTAGATTATCTTACAGGATAGAGTCTGAGTAGTCTGAACCATGCTGGAGAGGCTGAGATTCCAGTAGTTTCTCAGTCCATGAGGCTGGATGTCAGAGCAATTCCAATTTGGCACTGATGTCCTGAAGGATTCTTTAAGGTCTGCTAGTCTAGTACCCTTCATAATCTGAAAAAGTTGATTCTGCCTCTAGGAGGAATGCAATAGTAACAAAATGAAAGTGCCAGTGAGAGGACAGGCAAGAGGGCAAAAAGCAAAATCTTCCTCTACCATGGCCTTTTACATGGGCTTCCATTAGAAGGTAATGTGGCATTAGGGTGGGTCTTACAGCTTCAGATAATCCAGTTAAGAAAGTCTCTCTCACTTCACTGAATTTCAGATCCAGTCAAGGTGACAACCAAGATTATTAATCACAAGTTCACCTCCTGTCAACTTGACACCCAAGAGCACCACCTTATGACATGCTTAACTTTCAAATGAAAACAATAGCAAGGTCATAAATCCACCTAACATGTTACAACAGTCCTGCATATAATTGCAAACACATTATATATCTTAGAGTAGGTGGTAGGGTCTTTGAGGCATGCTTCGTCCTTTAGTATCTCATAATCTAAATACGATAATATAGATTTACAACATTTAACCATTCAACACTTATCTCAATTACACATATTTTATAAAGGAAACAAAACACAAATGTCTGTTTGATATGTGTGTATACATGCATAAGCATATTCATAACTAAATAGGACAAAAACACTCACGTCAATTACAGTCCTCATTTCTAGGACTGTGCATGTTACCTCGGCTGATATTTATTATTACCTTCCTCTACTACCCATTATGTATCTCCTCCACACTCAGCGAGTACCTCTGTAGTGACCCACACTTTCATCCCTGAGAGGCCTGGGCTACTTACTATCTTATCTGTATTGTATTGTTGCAGTTTCCCATTGACATTAGTTACAGGACATAGCAACACCAGAAGACACACTAGGGAATCACCTGCCTTCCATACATGATCTTTCTTACCTCCAGTGTGAAGAAAATGCCCAATTTCCTTAGGTAGTCTGTATCAATCACTCTTCCTAATATTGTTATTCCTTTCTTAGTCTGATGATTAAGGACGTTAGAATCCCTTAGTGGCCAGCAGAAAGTCTTAGCTTCCAGTTCAATGAAATGTTTGTTGTGTCACCTGTTTGAAGCACTCACCTTCCCTGTCCTCGGAACCAAAGCTAGGCCAGTCCCCGGTCCAGGAAAAATTTTCCTAGTGGGTCACTAGTGGGGATAGTGAATGGAGCCATTCCCATTTTCACACCTTGATTCTGGGAACCACTAGGAATCCTGGATCAATTCTTTAGAAGAAACATATATTGGACAAAGACTCAACCTATATACTGCTTTTTGGAAGACCCTGCTCCAACACTCCAGGGTATTGCCACCTACTTGGAGCTGTAACTGTGTCTTTAAAAGGCCATTTCCACTGTTCTACAAGCCATTTACTTCACGAATATGGGGAACATGATAAGACCAGTGAATTCCATGACCACAGGCTTAGTGTTACATTTCTTTGGCTGCGAGGTGAGTACCCTGGTCAGAAGCAATGCTGTGTGGAAAAACATGATGATGAATCAAGCATTTTTTAAGTCCCTGGGTGGCAGTTTGGGCAGAAGCATTATGTGCAAGAAAGGTAAATCCCTAACTAGAATAAGTGCCTATTCCTATAAGGACAAAGCATTGTGCCTTCTGTGATAGAAGTGGTTCAGTGTAGTCAATCTGCCACCAAGTCGCTGGCTGATCGCCTCAGGAAACAGTGCCATATCATTGGGGTTTGAGTGTCAGTCTCTGCTGCTGGCAGATCTGGAGCTCAGCAGCAGTTATAAACAGATAAGCCTTGATGAAAGGGGTCTATGCTGCCCGACCTATGAATAACCTCCATCTCAGCCATGATGGCCACTTTGTTCATGGGCCTACTGAGTAATTATAGGGATAGCTGGAAAAGAGGCTGACTGTCCGTAGAATGGGTCATATTATCCACTTGATTAATGAACTCATCCTTTCCTAAAATTACCCTTTGATGAGCATTTATATAAGGCACAAATGTCTTCACATCTTTTGACCATTTGGAGAGATGTGTCTATGCACTTATTTCCAAAATATATTTCTCACCAATTTTCTAGTCATACTACTTCCAAGTCCCTGATCATTCAGACAAACCATTGACTACATCACATCAATCAGCGCATAATTGCACTTCTGGTCTTTTCTACTTCCAAGCAAACAAAATGCACAGCCATGAGCGCTGTGCACTGTCTGAAGTTCTTCCCACTGTGAAGACTTTCCTTCACCAGTGTCCTTCATGATTGTCCCAGAAATTGGCTGTAATGCTCCAGCTGTCCGCGTCTGGGTGGTCACTGAACAATCTATAAACCAAGCTCTAGTAGTATATTCCTCACTCAGCAGATCATAGGAAACCCCCTGCATAAAGCTGTAAATGCATGCTTGAGAATAGAAGGCATTGCAACAGGAGCAGGTACCTTAGGCAGTTGGGTAACTGCTTCGTGTAACTTGTGCCTTCAGGGTCTGCTTGGTCCCGATCACATACATATTAGTTCATTTGATAATGGATTGTTTCTGTGAAAATCCTGCTCTATGGCTTGCTGAGTAAGATAACATGATAGGCAACTCAGGTCACATAGTAACTTTTTGAATCAATTTCACTAAGGCCCAATAGCAGGATAAGAACGATCTCTCATAGGAAGAATAAGTATCTGCAGATGAAGTTGGGCCTTGCTCCAAAAATCCCAAAAGCTGCACTGTGATACTCCTATGGGGGCCTGCCAGAGATCCAAAAGGCATCTCTGGCTCTGATACCTCAAGCACGATTAAGTTTGTTGGATCACATGAATCAAGTGGCAAAGGTGCCTGCACAGCACCCTTGACCTGCTGAAGAGCCTTTTCCTCTTCTAGACCCTACTCAAAGCTATCTGCCTTCCAAGACACTTGATATATGGGTTTTGATGACAAATCCTGGAGAGGAATGTGCTGTCTCCAGAATCCAAAGAGGTCCACTAAGTCTTGTGTTTCTTTCTTGGTGGAGAAAGGAGTCATGTGCAATAACTTTCCATCACCTTATAAGGAATGTCATTGAATACTCCACACAACTGAACTCCTAAGCAGGAGGTAGCAAACATTCTGGACTTCTTTGTGAAGCATATACACAAAAGAGAATGGAAAATTAATCCAACCAATATTCATTTCTTCTATCCAATGTGGGGATTCTGCCAACTTCTAAGTATATTTATCCAGATAGTACATTCTGGAACTGGGGAAAAAAACACAGGATGTGTTCAGGGACACACCACTAGACGCAATGTGAGTCAGACTTCAACCAAAAATCCATTTATCACCTGGCCTACATAAGCTCCAAGTTTAACTAGAGGGCCACAATGCTTTTTAGAGTCTCCAGGAATTTCAGAACTAGTTTACAATAGGTCTCAGAAATTCTGATTATTTCTTTTTCCCTAATGTACAACTACCTTAAAGGTTCTCAGGTCTCTCGGGAAAAGAATTGGAGAAGGGCTAATGGTATAACTCTTTGGTATTGCCACAACTTTCTTCCTCAAGGGAATAGACCTTACCTTCATTCAATATGTTCTGGGCATATAAGCTGACTCAAGTCTGGAACTTTGTTGACAGGATTGTCTATTGCTACACTCAAGTGTCATTAGTTCTAGAGCTTTTTTGTTTTTACAGATCAAATATAAATTTAGTAAACTTTCTATGAATTTGGTCCCTGGAAACACCATGACTGATTAGGCAGTGCTGAAGGTCTACAAAAGATATTTGTTTTGCCTTCTCCGCCCATCATGGCAGCTTCTCCCCCATTGCCTTTAAATTCATGCAGCTGAGCAATGGTATCTCCAACTGTAAGATGTGGCATGAAAAAAAGCGCAAAACCAAAGCTCTTCAAACATACTGGGGCCTTTCCAACTATTTTACATCTTATAACTTCAGTGGAAGGAATGGCCTCTGGGTCATCCTATTGTGGAGGATTTGGCTTTATACAGTCAGTTAATTCCAGCATTCCCATTTCCCTGAGCCTTAAAATCCCCTGATCAACATTAAGCCAGGGAATAGCAGGCATCTCCAACTATTTTTTAGTAGGCCATCTTTTGGTAAATAACTCAGCCAATCAATCAAATAGACTTTTAGCACCTTTTAAACTGTGTGAGTTTTGATATTAAACCTAGACTCTCAACTCAGTGGGCCCATATCAATAAACCCAGCCAGGTCCAGTTTTATGTTCCTTCCACCATTATTATTCCACACCCTTAAAACCCATTCCCACACACATTCCCCAGACATTTGGTCAAATGAATTGGCAAACACATGAATTTCTTTAGTGGTATAGTACACTTTCTGGTGGACCACACTTTGTATCTCACTTCTAGGTCCCTGCTTAACCTGGATCCTGCCTATAGTTTTAGAGGCAACAATTGTTGTGCTTTGAGGAGACATCAGCTTTGTTTTGCTCTGTGGGAATGGCTGGACTGTAGGATGTGAAGATGCATTCATACATTCTCTGCTTAGAATGGGAGATTAAATCATCAGGTGCAATAAATCCCTGTGTCTGAGGGTTCAAAGCTCTCAGCCTCATTAAGATTCTCTGACACATTTCCATTCCAAGTTACAGGATCACATTCTTTCCCTAACAGTAGCCTCACTTGAAAAAAAATTATTTATTTATTTAAGTGTAATACCTGCAAGTATGCAAGTATCACCTGTCCCACAATGTTCACGAGGACAAAAGAGGGCATCATATTCCCTGGAACTGTTGTTAGCAGCCATGTGGGTTCTAGGATTCAAACTTCCATCTTCTGCAAGACTAGCCCATGCTCTTAATTGCTGAGCCATCTCTCTGGCTCCAGTGCCTTCACTTTTAATGCTGACAGTCCTAGAAGATGGGAATTAAAAATTTTGGTTAACTTTTTAAGTTAACCAAATATATAATGAGGGTTTTGTCTTGATTTTCTGCAACTTTTGCTATATGGCTACTGGAGAGAAGATTTTCTTCCAGTGTACATGTGGGAACTTTTAGACTGCTAATGGGAAACTGGAGATGTTTACTTTATCATTGACCTCATTCCTTTCCTCCATCACTTTTTCCAGAGATCCTGAAAGCAAACTGCCAACATCATTATTTTCCTTATTTTTCCACAAATTGTCAAACATGAAAGAGAACTGATAAAATGAGTGTGCATATATATATATATATATATATATATATATATATACACATGCATGTATGTATGTATGTATTAGAATAGCTTATAGTATAGAATCCCAGAATTCCAACACACTGGACAAACTGAGAATCTAGAAGTTTCTTAGTCCACAATGCTGGATGTCTCGGTAGTTCCAGTCTGGCACTGAATGACTGAAGGACTCCTTGAAGAAATCTGATAGTCTTGTCTATTTTGGAATCTGAAGGAATTGGTTCAACTGCCAGAGGATGAGTGACATAGCAACAAGATGAAAAGTGCCAGTGAGAGACAAGCTCCTCTCTGCCATCGTCTTTTATATAGACTGCCCCAAGAAGGCAAGGCCCACAGAAGTGTGGGCCTTCCAGCTTCAAACAGTCCAGTCAAGAAAGTCTGTCTCATTTCATTCAATTCCAAATCCAGTCTAGTTGCAAGCAATTTTCTTAAGAGTTTTCTAATTAGAAAAGTGTGTTCTGGGGCGGTGGGAGGTAAGAGAAATGGAGAAAGCTTAAAATAAATAAATTTTAATTATAATGTAAAAGTAAGAACATGGCATTTTTTTAAACGAAAGGACTGTTTTAGGGGCTCAGTGGTTAAGAGCACTGGCTCCTCTTGCCAAGGACCCAAGATGGACTCCCAGCCCCCACTTGGTGGTGATCAACTGTAACTCCTGTTTTAGGGGATCAGACACCTCTTTTTGTCCTCTGAGTGCACTGCATGACACAAGTGTGCTTACACACAGACATAACACTCATACACATAAAATAAAAATGAAAAAATGAACTTATTTTTTAAAGAACTATTTTCTTTTCTCCCAGAGAGGCCATCAGTCTGTGTGGGTTGCAGAACATGTTACTCTGCTGTCACCAGAACAGAAAGGTTTGAGTAGTCTGTCTCTAAGTCATCCTTATTTTCCTTCTCTGGCTATTGAATTTCTGTCTTCCAATTAATTTTGTAATATTTTGCTTTTGGTATCATTTTCTCTGCAAGCATATGATATCCATCATTTATGATGCAGGTGCTAGTTGTTAGGATGCTAGATGATCTTTTTTCTCTCTAAGTAACAGGGATCTTATCTATCTATACTATAGATCCCAGCATATTTATACCCTTACTGCTCCTTGGACCATTTCTTGGGAAACCTCCAGATTTCCACTGCTTGGAATGCTCACCTCTTCTGACTTTGCCTGTTTCTCTAGTTATAGACTTTCTTTAAACCAATCCTAGGAGTCTAGTACCCTGAATTTGTCTTGAGTTCCTAGAATAGGCTTTATAGGGGTCAATATTTGCTGCTAGAGATGCCTAGACATCAATTCATAAAGGGTCTTTAAAAACGAAAAGTACAAAAGCTCAACAAATATTTAAGAAAAAACAGCAACAAAGAAAATGACTTCTTAAGTAGGGCATGAAGAATATGCCTATAATCTTTTAATGTGAGATGCTTAAGAAGCAAAGCTGGTGTAAGTACAAGTCCATCTTATACTACATAACACAAATGGATCCAGGTCAACCTGGGCTACATATTGAAATCACCTAAAAACATAAAAATAAAAACAAGAAAAACAAACTAAAAACCAATGGCTTCTTGATTATATAAAGTACCTTGAAGAAGAGAAGATTTTTCAGCTCTTACATGGTAAGCAGATTTCACGTTTCCTATCTGATTGCATTGTGAGTCCACTCAATGATGAGTCCAGTTTTAACTGGGATTCTCTAACTTAGTTTTTTTGTTTAATCATTTCACGTTTGGTCTTGTGGTCTTCTTCCAGTTTTCTGCCAATGAGTCTGTTAGACTAGCTGCTTCCAGCCCCCACCTCCTCCCATGCTTCTCTACGTCTCTTTCTTCTTTAAATGATCTAGTAATATGCATTTTCTGAGGCTCTCTGTTACCTTAGCAGTGGTTCTAGTCCTCTAGTGATGAATTCATTTTTCACTTGAAGCTGAGCAATACTGGACTGGGGCTGAGCATTCTAGAACAGACTCAGGACTATCTCTTTCTCCTGTTCTTCTCTATAATGATTCCTTTTTTCTTTGCTTTGCTACTTAAACCACTCTCTTCCACTGTCCCCCACCTCAAAAAATGGGTCTATCCAACAACCTCTTGTTTATTCCACCAGGATGCTCAGTGTTGGTGTATCATGTGCTGTATTCTCTCAACAGAGTATAAACTCTTGAATTCAACCAACAGTGGATATGAATTATTTGAAAAAATATTTCCATCTCTACTGAAATTACACTTTTATATAATTTATTCTTTAAACAATACAATATAATAATCCTTAATATAAAAATTACATTACAATAGGCATTATAAATAAACTAGGAGTTATTTCAAGAATTTGACAAAATATGCATAATCTACAATAAATTACAATGAGATTTTACAGGAGGGAATTCAGACTCAGAGTTTGGTTATGGATGAGGAGGAGAAGCCAGGGTATCAATTCCGTTTGCATCCCAAGAAACCACTGTATGTATAAGTTCACTTTCTGCAGAGAATGTGAAATATTGTTGATGCTGTAGACTGACGATTTGAAGTAATTTTCCTCTTAATTTCTAAAAGGGCAATATGTCCATTATGATAAGAAAAATTTGCAAAATTCAATGCAAATTGCAGACACAATAGCAATCTAATTAGCACGATGAGTGTTTTACTTATTAAAATTTCAATATTTTAGACATTTTTTTATTTGGTCACTATTGTGTTTTTTAGAAAAAATATTTGATACAATATAAGGATTCTATAATTTTTCAATTAATATTATTTCCTGTACTATTTCATTTAAAACATAATATATATCAGAAACAAATTGAATTTCAAAAGTAATAAATATTCATGTGTATATGCATATTTGAGTGCTAATGTTTGATTTAAGTAGCATCTTTCCACATTACACATTCAGGTAGATATAGTTATTGAAAACTTAGGGAAGTTTAAAGAAAATAACCTCAGTCAATGCTGAAAGGGCATTATAGTGGCCTCAGATCTTAGTGAGGATCTTAGTATAATGTCAAAATTGAGAGTAGGCATCACCTTTCTTCACAGCCAATATTATAAAGGAAGCCCCAGGGAAAGAGCATTTGGATGTCAATTTAGAACAGGTGGAAGGGACAACAGGGGAGCGTCATCAGGCTAGAGCCAGCACACTGCAATAATGAACAGGATTGCTACTTAGGGTACTCAGAGCCCAGCAATTAATTTCTTCAAGAAATAAAACCACAACATTAACCTATAGCAGACATTAATTTGAACAGCAGTCACAAAATATGCAGATATCAGGGCTTAAATATGAGGAAATTGCAAGGTAATACTTCCACTGGACTCCTGTCTTAACGATGGTGATCTGTGAAACCACACTGCTACTTTAATAACTTCCCACCCATTTTCCTCACTTCTTCATGGCGTTTAAGAAAATGGCATAAGCATGATGTCAGTGTCAGTCTTCAGAATGTCACTGTTCAATTCCAGCCATCTTTTAAATTACCAATGTTCCTAATCTAATTATATAAATGGTAATTACCTATAAAAATAGCAATTACTTCTGAGAAGTACCTGTAAAGATAGAATAGCACTTATGAAACCTGAAACCTTACTCAGTAGGGATGAAACTCAGTGAAATCAATGGGAAGCAATGCCCGAAGTAAGCTTTGTACCAAGGACTAAGGTTATGAACTTTCTAACCATTCTGGAATAATTTTCTCTATTTCAGTTTCTCAACTTTCCTTGTGAAGGACATAGACTAATTACTAACTTGACTTTGATCTCTGTGGAAGCTTGCATGATTAAGTTTTGTGATGCTTAAGGTCTCTACTTTAAATATGCAAAAAGTAAATTTGATAGGAATAACAAAAAAGAATGCAAATTATATTTAAAAAATCCGCCCCCACTTTCACTAGTCTGTCACCTCAGAGTCAAGGATTTTTCATCTAATGTGCTATGATCATAGACTGTGTGACTAGCTTAGTTAATTATTCTCTAACTATAAGGAAATGAAGGAAACAATGTGCCTGAGGACAATCCGGAAATTCCTATGTAGTAATTTTAATGGAAAAATGTTACCCTTTCTGAAGAAGAAAATATTTGGGAACATATGTCAAATCTGATGGTAATGGGTGACAGATAGTGACATCTAGTATGTAGGGATCAGACATGCTGCTACACATTCTTAAAGCACAGGGATGTAAGACTCATCTACTAGTGATGCCAGTAATACCATCATTACACATGTCCTGAAATGCATAAACAAGACATAAAAGCTTTGATGATTTTCATGAGAATGTCCTCCATAGACTCCAAGTATTTGGACATTTTATCTCCATTTTCGGAGGTCTTGGGAGATGTGGCCATGCTGCAAGAAGCACAGCTGGGGAGAGGGGCATGTTTAGAGAGTTCTTTAACCTTGCCTGATCTCCAGCCACTCTCTGCTTCCCGTGCCTTCTTGAAGATGTGAGTGCTTTGCTGCTGCATCTATTCTAGCCACCTCTGTTGCCATGCCTCCCCACTACGATGGACTCTTGCCCTTTTGCAACTATAAAGTAATAAACTCTTCCTTTCCTAAGTTCCTTTTGTTAGTGTTTTTATAACAGCAACAGAATAGTGGCTAATACAAAAGTCAAACAAATGCAACAGATAGTAAAGAGAAAGACATAGAAGATCGAGTCTTTAATGTGCATGGGAAATAGAGTGGTGACTTACAAAACCGTGTGAAATATATTAAGTCTACAACGTAATATCTAGGATATAAGTGGAGTGACCTTGAGCTAAGCACTGGAGTGCTGTGTTGAACTTTATTTTGACTACCTTTTTAAAAATATATAATTGCTCTATTTCCAGATAAGTTACCTCTACTTCACTGTTTCTATATATTTTTCGTTTCATTTTGTGCCAAACAGAAATATTTGATAGGAACCAGTATCTCTTTTCAATAGCTCTGGAAGTAATGTAACAACAAATCCATGAACTCAAATAGACCACCAATAAGTCAGATCATCAATTCAATTAAAGTTGCTGTATTGCATTCACTGCAAGGTGATCCTTGCTCTCTCAAAAAAAAATATTCGAAAAAATAGGAAAATAAAGCAAAATAATTATTGAATACATCATCAATTATTAAACATTGTAATTAAATAGTAGTATCATACAACTGAAATTAAAAAACATTATTATAGTAAAAATGATATTACTTCAAACATAATGAAAAGGCTAAGTTTAATAACTGATAAGTCTGTCCATTCCTTCCACTATTCATATTTGGTGTTGGCTAATACTTGGGGACGTGGTTCTTTCACAATACTTAAGGTTATTGCAGGTTTACCTTTCAGAGTGAGAAGGAGTGTGATAGACTATCTCTTCATGTGATTTTCCATTTGTGACTCTGTCTGTGTGTGTGTGTGTGTGTGTGTGTGTGTGTGTGCGTGTGTGTATGTGTGCGTGTGTGTGTGTTTGGTATCTGGGATTAAGTCTAAGGCCTCTGGCATGTTAGGCACATTATTTACTCCTTAGATAAGTCCTTAGTACTAATGTACTCTCTAGACATCAAGAAAATTTTTTCAGAAGTTTCCAGAAGAGAGTTCTTTATGATAACTGACCAGCATTCAATTCCATCCAATTATAATGATGACAAAAAAAGCTTTCTTGTAAAATGCCAGGTCCTCTTCTAGAGCTGGCAGTGGCTCAACTTCCTCAGGTCTCACAGAACTCAAAAGACTAAGGGCTACCTGAATAAGCAGTTGTTTCAACAGAATGACAGGAGTCAAACAGTCACATCTCTTATCAAGTAACACTTATATTTTCTTATAAATGGGTGCTTTATGGTAGAGGCTTGTGTTTAAAATAAATATTTTAAACATTAGCTAAATTTAAAGAACACAAATGAATTTTTTTAGAATGGCATATGACATATTTTAGTTCAGTTGACCATCAAGCCCATAATAAATTTGGAATAGAGTCATCACAAGAGCTTCCAGAGATGAAAATATTGAGAACTCTAAGAATTTGTCCGCATTTCTCTATGAGGGCAAAGCCTATTATACTCATTTCTTTAAGAACTCTGTGAGAAGCTAAAATGCAGCTGTAAAAGTGCAGCCTTACACATGGTCCCACTTAGTCCTTTGCACTAGTTCTAGCATGTAAAAATAGCTAGCTTCTAGGTCAGCTACTGATAAAGAGTTTCTGAGCGGTTAGAAAAATGACTGATCACTTATATTCTATTAAGGTTAACTCTTTACACTTATAATTGCCTGTTCAACATTTTTATATACTGAATTTCTAGAAATAGGTGACATTTTCCATTTTCAATAGCTGAAGTCACCAAGTGACGAATGTATATAAACCATTTGAATTTTATTCATCTATGCAAATATTAGCTCTTGTTAATAGTAAATTTAACAACTTATATATGAATATAACAACCATGATAATGACTCTTAGTCAGAAAGTCCAGTGCATTACATTCTATAAATAATGTATGACAATCTGAGATATGCTCCTGCTTCCAACTATCTTAGCCAAGGATTTTCTCACATTCTCATCTTTAGACAAGTAACTTATACTTAAATTGTGAAAGTGATTATATATAATTATCCCTATTATGTCCTATAAAACAAAGTAAATAGAGTGCTACTTGATCCCTTTTAACTGGTTTCATTCAGATAGATCTGCATGCAGGTGTTTTGTCTTGAATTCCAAGTGTTCTTATTCTAGCAACATGGAGATAAATTGTAGTATTTAATTTATACATGATTTAGCAGTATAGCATCTTTCCCTCCTGGTTGTAGCCTCTGCTTCATACAGAAAATTAAGTCTGAGAACAGTTGCATGTATTAATTCTATTGTCATAATCACACATGGACACCCCTAATGAATATAGTCGCAAAGATACTCAACAAAACACTTGCAAACAACATACAGACACACATCCAAAAGATCATTTACCATGATCAAGTCAGCTTCTTTTCAGAAATGCATGTATGTTTCAATATACCTAAGTAAATAGATGTAGTAAAACATATAAATGGATTTAAGGGCAAAACACACATGATCATCTAATAGATTCAAAAAAGGCTTCTGACAAAATTCAGGATGTATTACTGTTAAAAGGCCTAGAATTAATTGGTTTGGAGGGAACATCCCTCAAAATAATTAAAGCTTTATACAACAACCCCCTAGTCAGCATCATTCCAAAGGGAGAGAAAATGAAGCATTCCCACTAAAATCAGGAACCAAAAGGGCTGTCTACTATCTACACTGTATTTCAATATAGTGCTTGAAACTCTTGTAAGAACACTAAAACAAGAGAAGGAAATCAAAGGAGTACCACTTGGAAAAGGAAAGGACAAGTCATCTCTACTTGAAGACAATATGATATTATGCAATTTGAAGACACTATAATATTATGCATAAGAGATGCCAAAAATTACACCCAAAAATTCCTAGAATTGATTATAACACTTTCAGTATTTTAACAAGTTACAAAATCAACTTATAAAAATTAGTAGCCTTTCTACAATCAATCAGAAGAAACATTCAAGAAAACCCATCTCTTCACAAAATTCTCAAAAAAAATTATGAATAAACCTGACCAAAGACATAAAGATGTCTACAATGAAAATTTCAAATATTTAAGGAAAGTGGTAAAGTTAGACACTAGGAGATGGAAGGTCCTAACATGCTCATGGATTGGTAGAATCAGTATTGTGAAATTGACCATCTTAAGTAAAGCAATCTACAGATTCAATGCAACATCAGTCAAAATACCCTTGATATTCCTCGCAGAGCTAGAAAAAATTCATCCTAAAATTCATATGGAACCACAAAAGATCCAGGATATAAAAAAAAGACAATACTGGGGGGATCACCGTACCAGATCTCAGATTATACTACAGAGCTATGGTCATGAAAACAGTGTGGTGCTGGCACAAGAATAGACATGCATATCTATGGAACATATGGGAAGACATAAACTTGAGTACATGCAATTTCAGTCACCTGATATGTGACAAAGGTGCCCAGAAACCACAATGGAGGCAAGGCAGCATTTTCAACAAACGGTGCTGTTAAAAATGGATCTCCCCCTGTGGAAGAATGAAATTGGACATTTATCTTTCACTATTCACAAAAGTCAACTTCAAGTGGAACAAAGATCTTATTGTAAGACCTGAAACTCTGAAAGAACAAGAAGAAAACATAGGCAGTACTCCCCAAGATATAGGCATTAGAAAGGACTTTCTAAATTAGACATTAGTTGCTCAGGCAGTAAAGTTCAACAATCAATAGGTAGGAATTTATTAAAATACAAAACTTCTATACAGCAAAATAAATAACCTGAGGAATAAAGATGAAACTCATTTAGTGGGAAGAAATCATTACCAGCTATAAATATGACAGAGGATAAAATATCCAGAATATACAAAGAACTCAAAAATACAAAGAAAGAAAAAATAAATTACCCAGTAAAAAGATAGGTTGTGGACATGAAAAGAGAGTTCTCAAATGAAGATATAAAAATGTCTAAGAAACACCTTTAAAATGTTCAACATCTTTAGAAATTATGGAAATACAGATAAAAATCTCTTCAAGATTTCATTTTACTCCAATCTGACTGGCTAAGATCAAGGGAACGAAAGACACAAAATGTTGGACGGGATGTGGAGAAAGATGAACACTCATTTACAGGTGGGGGGAATGTAAACTCATGCAACCACTATGCAAAGCAGAGGGAGAACTCTCAAAACACTAAAAATGCATCTTCCATATGATCAAGTTATACCACTCCTTGACATATACTCAAAGGACTCATCCTACTTAGAAATACCTGTACATCTATGTTTAAAGCTGCTCTCCTAACAACAACTAAGAAATGGAAACAACCTAAATGTCCTTCAACTGAGCAATGGATAATGAAAATGTGGTACATTTACACAATGGAGTTCTTTGAAACATTACAAAAAAGATGAAATAATAAAAATTTCAGATAAATAGATGGAACTAGAGAGTGTTATACTAAGTGAAGTAACATAAATGAAGAAAAGCAAGCAGTATATATTCTCCCTCAATTGTGGATTGTAGCACAAAACCCATATTTGCAAGTATGAGGTAACAACAGGAGCCAGACAAAGAGAAACGATACATGGAGCAAAGAAAAAGAAATCACCCCTATATGGGGGAAAGTAGGCAACAGATCTTATAAGCAAGGAGGCAGGGAAAGTGGAAGTATTTATCAGGGAGGAGAAGAGGGAGAGACATGCAGGGGGTCAAAGTGTGGGGGAGGGAAGTCAGGAGGGGAATGGTGGGATGCAGGTGTTATTGGGGGAAAGATGGGGATTATTTGGGTGCTGGGACTGGAAAGGGAGGAGGAAGGAGGGAGGTCAGATGGGAGGAAAAAGAGAAGTCATGAATGAATCTTGGAGGGCTGGGCAAACCAGAGGGAAATGTGATGCCACCTAAATTCCCTGAGAAATGCACAATCAGTATGTAAACATTAGTGCATCTGTATCCCCTACAGCTCCCCTACGGTGACAGACAGAAATAATACAGGCTTTTGACAATGTTCTTGATTATCTTCCAGAACTAGAAAATAATACCCTACTGCTGAAGATCGGACATACTTAGGATATAGGACTTAGAACAATGGAGTAGGAACTGAACTGAAAGCCTTCTACCTGGAATTTAACTCCTATAATGCTAGATGATAACACAGAAACTACTAAGAGAAAAATCAGTCAATGATCCGACCCAACCCTAAATTCTAATAACTAGCAGTCTTCACACCATGCTACCTCTATTATTGCAGTAATAGTACTCTCACCTCAGGGTTAATCAGCAGGTGTTTAACTGGACTTAAATCCCTCTCAATAGGTGTGAGCTCGTGGATGGCACTGTGTACTCAGCAAAATACATAGGGTTGGAGGGAGCATAGATGCTAGAGAGAACCCTATCTCTGTCATAGCTCTAGAGAAATAAAATTTCTTACCATATGCTAAATATGGATTCTTATATTTACAGACATACAGTACACCACTCATCAAAGAAGCTTCTTTTTGAGACAGACAGAGGGCGCACAGAATTTCACAACTTGTCAGACATAGAGAATACATGTCTAAGAGATGCCAAGTCCTAAGTAACATTACAGTTGAACCTCTACACCTAAGGTTCAGGGAATGTAGTGCAATGAGGATTAGAGTATGAACAAAAGCATCCTTCAGCTCTCACCACTTAAGCTTCTTTAAACAACATAGTGCTATGCACAGAAGACCATAACTGACCAAGCTTTACAGAACAAAAGACTGCAGAGTGCGTATCACTGGATAGGACTCCTATATTGATCTCACCCACTTATGGCTCAGAGATCATTGTAGAAGACTGCGTAAGAGCCAGGGGTGGCTCCTGATCTCAGGGAAACGGGGGCTTTCAGTTCACTGGAAGTCTGCACTTGTAAACTCTTGGCAGCGGTAGCATTCAGCACAGGACCTACACCAACTCCAATTAGACAAGAACCTGAGTGGATCGACAGAAATTGGTGGTAGGCCAGACCTAGACTAAGAACTATTACAGACTGATTACTGCTGGGAGATTACATAGCCTCACCAGACTCAAGTGGATGGATTTGCACTAAAGTACATCTGGGCACAAATTCTTGACTAGATAGGATTTACCATGTTTGACCAAATACATGAGGTCTGATGAGGGTTGGGGGTTGATGGATGGGGGTGGGGGTCTACATGCCATTAAGAATTGTTGCATGAAATGTATAAAACATAATACAAATTAATTAATTTAAAGACCTTGGAGTTCTCCATTCTCTTGATGTTTCATTTCTCTTCAATTTGTATCATTTCCTTGCTCTTTTATCAGTATTTTGAATATGATATGACATTAAACTATTTCTACCTTACACACTACCTTACTACTTAAAGTAATTCTGAAGTCAACATTATGCTAACTGTAGGAAAAGGAGAACCATTTCACTAAAATTAGGAGCAAGATAAAGATTCGATTCTGTACATTTTTGTTTATTATTACACTTGAAATCTTAACTAAAGCAATAACACAATTGAAGATGGTAAAAAGAATGTAAATTGTAAAGGAAGGAGTCAAAGTATACTTATGTAGAGATTAGATAATTCTATAGGTAAAGACCACAAATCTCTGCCAGGAAACTTCTGAGACTGATAAACACATTGATCAAAGTAGCAAGATGCCATTAACACATAAAAACCATTAGTCTTCCAGTGTAAAAATTACAAATACATGGAGAAAATGCCAGGGAAACAAACCCATTCATAATAACCTCAAAAACAATATTGGAATAAATCTAACCACGGAATTGAAAAAATTGTACAATGAAAATTTTCAGACTCTAGGAAAATAAATAGAAAAATATACCAGAAGTACTTCTAAGGTTCAAGGATTCTATCATGAAAATGGCCATCCTTCCAAACGTGATCTAAAAATTGAATACAGTTTTCATCAAAATTTTAATGCAACTCTCCACAGAAAGCCAAAAATAGATCTACCCCAAGATTCAGTCATCACTCTTCAGCGCATGCCCACAGTATTTTATATGCTACTACAGTCATACCTGACATTCATGTTCCCAGCCTCGCTATTCACAGTAGCTAAAAAGTGAAAATAGTCTATATGTTCTTCATTTGATGAATGATAACAGAAGATGTGGCACAGTTACAGAATGAACTATTATTCAGCTCTTAAGAAATACTAAATTATGAAGTTCCTAGGTAAACAAATAAATATGGGAACAATTATTTTAAGTGAGGCAACCAGAACCAGACAGACAAAAATCTCATGTCACATTTTACTGTGAATGTTCTGAATCTTTAGATATGTATCTTTCATTGGAATATTCATAGAGGTCAGGAAATTACTAAGAAGTCATAGAGGGGTGATGGGAGGGAAATGAAATGCAGTAGATAAAAGGTCAAAATAGGAAGCATTAAATGGAATGTAAGACAGAGGGCAAGTTTGAGGAGGGACATGGGGAGAGACAACTAATACAAAGAACCTCTGAAAAATTCATATGGAAACTTATTACTGGAGAAATTTCCTAAAATCTACGTATACATATATAGAAAAAGACTTGAGAAGAAGATCCCTATATCAGGACTACATTGACACTCCTGGATACGCTACAGGCCAGTATAAAATGAACTGTGCCCCCAATAGCTTACTAAATTTGGAGTCATTTTTGGCCAGTGATGTCCTATGGATCTGCAAATATTAAAGACTGAAGACATCACAAATTTGAATCGCAGAACATGGAGAAATTAACTTTATGCTGACCTAGAAGCTTCGTCTCTGCTGTCTAGTTTTTATAGTAATGGAAGACACTGTGCATGTTACCAGATGAGAAAATTCATCATAAATCTTAGCCATCTGTGAAGCCTGCAGGCTATAACAGTGAGCTGTCTGTCAAGACATACACACTGGTTCAATAATAATACAAGCAGTGGCATATTGAAATAATTAACCACTTTCTAATTGCATTTAAGGCCCAGATGAAACATAACCCACATTGTTATTGGGATCAAAAAACTTGTGGCTAGACAGGCTGTAGGCTTTGGGGGAGAATTTACTAATATTATTCTCCTAAATTCACATAGTATTAAACCAACTAATACTGACTTAACATTATATCCATAGATCAGTGCATTTGTTAATATTCTTAAGAGAGTTTCTTTTGGCAGTAAATGACAATTAACATAGAGACTGAACTGGTCAAGTTGCAGAGAGTAAGAGACTGTGGGTATGGCCTATGTGATGGTCCAGTAGGTAAAAGCAGTTTCTCAAGACTGACAACCTAAGATGGATCCCTTGGGCACAAAAGATGGTATAAGAGAATGCAGTCCTGAATAAATTTGTTCTCTGATGAGAACACATGTTCCTCTCCCACACAAAACAAATGAATAAATGTGAAAAAAATATAGAGACTAAAGAACGCTAAGCCACAAAAAGGACTACTTTTAAAACCCTCAAGTCCCAAGGCTCAGAAAACATTGCGGAAGAGAGGGCAAAAATATTATAATAGTCAGAGGTTGTGGAGGATTGCAAAGAAACAGTGTTTTCTGGGAACAACATACTAGGTGCATATGTCAAGTCACAAGGGTTGTGGGAGCAAGCATAAGATAGGCACATACTCAAGCCAGATCTAATTCCAGCATGGAGAGAGAGGCATGATGCTCCATCACGAGAGGAAGAACAGTTCAAAATTGAGAGTGACTTTGAGAAGGAAGGTCAGTTTGTTTTTTGTTTGTTTGTTTGTTTGTTTGTTTGTTTGTTTGTTTTAGAATGTGGGCCCTGTTTTGTCAACCACACTTCAGTTGATGGCACCAGGAAATGTTGACTGCATTTACACTTGATAGTTTGAAAACAAGTCTAGGTAGAAAATTGGTATTGGATCTGGTAAGAAGAATTAATACGGATCAAAATTCATACTATGAAATTCTCAATGAATAAATACAAAACAAGAAGAAAAACATTTTTATGAAATCTGATAGCATCAGTTTTGCTAAATGAACTGTCATATTCTAGAACATATTTAGACAAGTTAGTTGAGTCTACTATATTTTCAAAGGTTTGGTAATGAAGATTTATCATAGCTCACTCAAAGACCATGTAATCTGTTTGCTTAGAATGTCTTTTAAGCATCATTTCAGTATTAAATCTTCTGTTTTATTTCTTTTCACTCTGTTTTTATTTCTTCTCTACTTTCCAATAACATAAGTATTAATGTTTGAATCATTTAATCAATTATACTTGATGCTCTATCATTTACATTTTCTAAAATTATACATGGCAAATTAGTTTGATTTAATTTAGAGTAAATAGTTTTGAAAAGAATATATATGTTTTTCATATTGATTAGCAGTAAATAAAAGCCCAATAATTTAATTGTTGACTCAATTTCTTTAAAAATGAAATACATATATGCACACATGATTTTTCAAATTTTTTATTATAAAATAATTTCAAAACTTGCCTAATCACCCTCCATGCTGAGGTTGATTATTTTTTCTGGCTTGGGTTTGCTCAGGTCCTTTGCTTGCTGTCACAAGCACTATGGATTCCTATGTACAACTGTCTGGTTGTACCTGGAGAACATTATTTCCTGGCATTACTCAAACACCTGTGGCTCTTCAAACTTTCCACATCCTCTTTTGAAATGATCCCTGAGACTTTGGAGGAGAAGATGTGCGTAAGTGTCCTATTTAAGGTTGAACAAAATGCAGTCTCTTAATACATTGTATGAAATGTTCAAAGTATCAATGAAATACTATTTAAAATTATAGTGCTCAGTGAGTGTGTTTATCCCTTTTTCCAAATTTGCTTAAGTTTAATTTTTTTTCAAAATAAAATGATTTTAAGATATTATAACATTCTGGTTTTCAATTTATTTATTTTTTGAAAATTTCATGCATGAATATTGTCGGTTCTTCATTTCTTCGCCTCCCATTCCATCCTCCAACTCCTCACATGTCCCCTCATGCTCTCTCAAAATGTATTGTCCTCTTGTTTAGCACTGTTGTTACATATACATATACATACATGTTTACAAATACACACATACAAATACACGCATGCACGATGCTGTGATTCCAGCTCTTCTGTACATTTGTTTAGGGCTGATCAATTGAGATTAGATAAACTACCAGTGAAATATTCCCTGGAGAAGCCTGCTTCTCCTTCAAGAGCATCCATTATTGGATTGTAGATCTTCTTCTAGAGGTGGGACCCCATGAAATTTCCCATCTACATTAGCATGCCAAATGGATTTGTCCTTATTCAGATGTTGTTGAGTTACCTTAACATGGAAATTTCATGGGTTCGTGTTCTCCACAATGTATAGAATACATTATTAAGTAGCAAATATCTTACTTTGGTCTTATAATCATTCCATCCCCTCTTCCTCAGTATCCTACTACAGAAATGCTGCTATTTTCACAATTGCCAGGAAATAGAAACAAACTGAATTTCCATTAACTGATGAATGGATAATGAAAATGTGGCATACTTGCACAATGGATTTATATTCAGCTGTAAAGAAAAATGAAATCAGTTCCAGAATTGCTCACACACAGAGAATATATATCTGAGAGATGTCCAGCCCCAATTGACATATCTATATGGAACACTTACATCTAAGGCCCATGGAACATAGAGAAACAGGGAGTAGAGAGAATACTAGTGCATCCTTCATCCTCACCAGTAAAACTTCCTTATACATCACAGTGCATGCACCCAAAAGATCACAGCTAGGTACGTTTCAGAGGAATAAGATACTTCAGAATGTGTGTTCTTGGATAGGACTCCTATATTAAACCTCACCGATGTGCAGCTCATGAAGACCAGGCAGAAAGATTGTAAAAGCTAGGATTGGTTCATTCATGAACATAGTGAAACTGAGACTTTCATAGGCCGGGGAATGTTGGAGACTGATTACTGCTGAGTGAGGGAGAGTAGACCATTCTTAAGATCTCTACATAGGCTAGCTAGACTAGTGAATGAATTTGAACAAAAGACCTCTGGGTACAAATGTTTGACCAGATAGAACTTAGCATTATGGTAGAATGCATGAGGCTTAGTGGGGATGTCAGATGGTATAGACAGTGGAAGGGGGTCTAAATCTAAGAATTGTTGTGTGTTTTAAAGAATTGTTCTTTAAAAAAGAAAAATGAAATTGGCAGGTAAATATATGGAATCATATAGTTATATTGATGAGGTAAATCAGACTCAGAGAAAACAACATTGCGTGTCATCCTCATTTGTAGATCCTTATTCCAAATATTTTGATGTGAGTATATATCCTGAAGGATGTTCAGGCACCACGAAGCTATAAAATAATCACAGGAGAAAAGTAAAGGTGCTCTACGGAGGGAAATGGGCGAACACAGGCATTATCCGTGTAGAAATGTGGGAAAATGGAGTGTACTTAACAGGAGAGGGGGCTGTCGAGAGGAGGTATACATGGCTTGTTTGAAAAATCATAGGGAGCTAACATTATTTCTTAAATCCACTGAAAAATATACATACATATGTGAGTGTGTGTACAAAGCTGAAGGCTAAATATCAAAATCACAATGCTGTCTGTAATATAATGATTCATATATAGCATACAGTAAGAAACGGAATTAATCTAGAAATATGACAGAGGTAGAATTTTCTCTAGGATCTATGGCTTCTCCTGTTATGTGTATTTGGTGATATTTACAGTACACCGATGAGTTCCTCCAGCTGAGAGAGTGTTAACTTCCATTAGATAGCTGTTGATAAGTCCCTAAATAAAAGTGTCACTACTTCACAAATAGAGACATATTGTTTTTATCAATCACTGTATTTATTAGGTTTTAAAACTGGGTAGGACTATTGATTGATTTTCCACCTTATTAGTTTGCATAATATCCTCTAGAATTATGAGAACCAGTCTTTAATGGAGGAGGCTTCCAAGTCAGTTCCAGCTCCAATGCTCCAACTTCTTTGTCAACATTATATCCTTTATTACGTAGGACCTTATCTTCAAGTTCTGGAAGGCAGTCAAGGGCTTTGACAATACCCTGTGATATTATGGAAATTCATTGGACTGCTCTGACTGACAATTCGAAGGGAGGTTTCTCCTTTCTGGCACATTTTCTTGCTATATAACCTTCAGATACATATGAACCTATGTTCTACTAGCTTATGTGTATTTTTCATAGTGTTTTTGAGTTCATACCTTTTCCTCTGCATATTCACATCACCTAAGGATTTTTAAATCTCTCTTCTCTCTCTCCTATCCAAACTTCCCCATCTCTCCCCAGTTAAAGTAGCCCCCATTTTCCCTTGTCTCCTGTCTCCAATTCCCTGTCCTCTCTTAAGTTCCTTCTTTTCCATTTACCTCCAGTGGTTCAATGTGTGTCCTTCACTCCTCCTACCCGAATTTTCCCCATTTCCCCTTGGTAACATCAGTTTCCTACTGTCCCCATCTCACGTTCTTTCTTTGTTTCCCATTACTTCCATTGTTTCTTTACGTTTTCCTGGCTCCTGCTATTACACCAAGGTACATATTCATATAGAAAGTATTAATGCTAAGATCCACAAATAAGGGAGAATATATGTGTATAGAAGGAATTCTATGAATGCAATCTCTGATTGTTTGTTACTGGTGCATAGAAAGTTACTGAGTTTTGTAAATTGATTTTGTAACTTGGCATTTTACTGAGAGCATCAATCGTTTCCTGGAATTTTCTGCATGAATTTTTGGGATCACTTATGTATAATATATATATATTGGCACACACCAGAGTTTGGTAAGTCCTTGACTGTAATATTTTCTTGGTTAATTGTTAAGAATGAAGAGACCCTCTTTATCGCTTCTGATTTGATTTGTTTAGCTTGAAGTCTATTTTGTCACATATTAGAATTGCATGTCCTGCTTGCCATTTGTTTGGAATATATATATATATATATATATATATATATATATATATATATTTCTATCCTTTTATCTTAAGGTTGTACATGTACTTGAAGGTGAGATAGTTTTCTTACAGACAAAAAAATGATGGATTTTGTGACTTAATCCATGTATCTACCCTCTGTCTTTTGACTGGGGAGTTTAATACATTGATATTTAAAGTTATTATTTAAAGATATATATTGGTTCCTATTATGTTAATTTATGTTTGCATTCTTCATTTACCTATGTGTTTCCACATTTTTGTCTTAATTGAATTTCTTTCTCTTGTCCCTTGTGAATATTTATGCCTTGCTTCAGTTCTTGTATTGCTTTAAATATTCTTTGAATGGCGGGTATTATGGTCACGAAGTCTTTCAGCCTATTAATGTCATGAAGTTTTTTTTTTCACATTTCAACTATAATAGATATTTACACTGGATAAAGTAGTCTGAATTTCATCTATGGTCATTTAGTAGTGGGAATACTTTGCTGCAGTCTCTTCTCACTTTCCTAGTTTGCAATGAAAAGTCCAGTCTAACTGTAATGATTTTCTTTATCTATATAACTATATAACTAGTTGTTTTTATTTTGCAGCTTTCAGTATTCTCTCTTTGCTCTGTCTGTTTAGAGTTTTCATTATGATATTCTGCGGGGGAGTTTCTTTTCTCTTCCTGACTATTTGATGTTCTGCGTGCTTCTTGTATTTGTATGGACATGTGTTTCCTTAATTTGGGGACATTTTCTTTTACAATCCTGTTGAAGATATGATAATACTATTATCCTGATATTCTTCTCCTTCCTCTGTGCCTAGGAAGCATAATTTTGTTTCTTTCATAGTGTCACACATTTGTTTCATATTACATTTCTCTGTTTTAAAAATTATTCATAATATTTGCTGGAGTGCTCCAATTCTTAAACTTTATCATTGAGTCTTGATATTCTGATTTCTGTTTCATTCACTCTATTGCTGAAGCTTTTTTCCATCATTTCCAACTGACTTACTGAGTGTTACACTTCCTTTTTAATTTCAGCCAGGAAATTTCTTCAATATTAATATTTTTTCTGTGAATTCAGTCAGAGTTTTTTCCTATCTTATTTTAGGTTTTTGATTTGTTTGTTTGTATATTCCCCAAATTCATTAAATTCTTTGATTATATGCATGATTGTTCTTTTAAATTCTGTGTCTTGGGTTCTAGGATACTCTCATTGTAGAGCTATTCTATAGGATTAGTGGTGTTTGGAATGGACATATTATTTTGGGTTTCCCCTATTATTTTTTTCATTATAATTTTGTATGTGGATTTCTTTTGTTATTTATGATTTTGGCATGAATCTCAAGGTGTTTTTTTTTTTTTCTGAGTTGAAGACTGCTTTTGTTTGTATTGTTGATGTGACTTGGTTGTTTACCTATTGGTATGAAAATCTGGTTGGTCAAGGCTTCAGGTTCTCTCTTTTGATTTTATATATGTCTCTAGTCCAGCTTCTCAGGAGTTTCCACAGAGGCCTAAGTCAGATACTAATCTGTTACTCTCCGGCTTTCTTCTAAGGTCTTATACCCTAATAGGCATAGCACAATTTAGGAAGTTCACTAGGCAAGGGCCAGATTCAGTCTGGAAATGTCTGGACCCCTCTTAGAGGGCCGAGAAGTCTAGCCTTGCAGGAGTACTAGGGGCTTAAGATGGTCTCCTTAGGAAGCTCACCACCAAATGTAGTCCAGATTCAGGCAGTCTCAGGAACCCTCTTGGATCGATTTTCAATTAACTTATAGAACTTATAATCAATTCTGCTGAGAATTTGAAATGTTATGTTTAAAAATTAAACAAAAACTTTGATCAGAGGGTAATATAACTTAGATAAGTTGCATAATGATTTTGCAAAATAATTTCAAATTAATTTCTTGCCTCTTATAATTTTGAATGGTTTATATTTAATGACTAAATAATCTTTAGATTCAATATTATTTAAAAATATTTTTATGTGTTAGCTTGTGCCTTTGTACACCTGATTGCAGACCCAAGGACACCAGAACAGATTCCCTAATGGTTGTATGATATTTTTACTTACAATCAGTTCTGTTTCCTTCACAAAAGCTATATGGGCTCTTTACCACTGTGTCATTTCTCCAGTATCTAATCTATCTATCTATAATCATTATCTATCTATATACCTGTACTATAAGAAAAGTCTGATTACATAATATATATATATATATATATATATATTATATATCTGACTCCTCTTATGGTTTCTCATATATATGTATGTGTGTGTGTGTGTGTGTGTATGTGTGCTGGTACACTTGTCCATGAATGAGTGCATGTAATCAGGACAATGTTAAATGTCTTCTTCTATCATTGTTTATATTTTTAAATTTTTTATTTATTTTAAGTTTATATTTGTGAGTGTTTTGCTGCATGTATGTAAGTGGACCATGCCAATGCTCTTTTTATTGATCACTGAGTGCTCTCCATCTCCTTTATTGACTTTTCAGACAAACTCTGTCACCTACCCTAGAGCTCACCATATATGCTAGGTCTTCTGGCCAGTGAGTTTCTGAATTATGCCTATCTCTAGCCCCTTTTCTGAGGTGACTTTCAGTACTGTACTTGGCCTTTATGAAAGTGCAAGATACCTGAACTTAGTCCTCATAGTTCCACAATAAGGACTTTATTCTTTAAGCTACTCCCAATCTTATTTTAATTAAGATTAAATTAATCTTAATTAATTAAAATAAATTAATATTAATATTCTTAATTCATTACATGACAAAAAACTTTCTTCTGTTTCATTTACATAAAATAAGTTTGTGGACTGCACAGATAGGTCAGTCTACAAACACTTGTCAAATAAACATGAAAACACATAGATCTTAGAAAAATACCCAAGGCTATCACATCCCTAGAAAAACATAGTTTCTTACTATGTGCAAGATGTGTGTTCTTATATTTACAGACAAGTATACCAATTACTACTAAGCAAATAAGCTTCTTTTTCAAAAAAGATAATTAAACAGCTGGTCATACATAGAGATGGTCTGTGAATTGTTCAGGCCCAATTGGAACATCCACATGCAACTTCTACACTCAAGGCTCAAGGAACATAGAAAAAGGTGCAAAGAGAGTTCTAATCTAATTCTCAATACTCGTAAATTAAACTTCTTTATGTAACAGAAAGCCAGGAACAGGATTGGTCACAAATAGCCAAACCATAGACAGTAAGACTCTCCAGAGTATGGGTCCTTTGACAGGACTCCTATATTAAACTCCACCCACCCCAGTGCTTTGGGACCATTATGAAAAAGGGGGCGATAAGATTGTAAGACCCAGAGAGGAAGTGCATGATCATATGGAACTACATTCCTACAGGCTCCTGGGACTTTGCTTCTATGAACTTAGAGCAATAGTGTCAGTATGCTAAAGATTCATGCAAACTCAAGCATACAAAACCTTAGTACCCAACTGTGGAATTGGGCAGCAGGACTCAATCTTTGTCAAAGAATTACTGGCAGCTGATTTCTGTTGGGTAAAAAACGCTGATTTTCTTCAGGGGATGGACTCTGAATGGGTTGACTGAACCCCAGTAGATGAATTTGCACATAGAGACCTCTGAGGACAATAGCTTTACATGATGGGCCTTGACACAGATGATAGAATGTATGAACTCCAGCAGGGGTTGTGGGATGGTGTCAATGGGGTAGGGGACACCTAGATGATTGGGATGATCCCTGTGTAATGAACAAGGATTCAATATAAAATTTCCAAAATCACCACAATGAAGATTTAAAATCTACTCTTGGCATTCAAATAACCAGTGTAGTGGAACAGACTTATAAACCCATCTTTGGGGGATGCAAAGATCAGCAGATACCCGGGACTCATTCTGCAACAGGAATATTCAAATCCACAAGCCCCAGGGATAGTCAGCGATCCTGTCTCCAAAACCAAAGTGGATGGTACCTGAGAAGGAATAACGATCTAGACTGGACTCTGACCTCTACATGCACATGCATACATGTGCACACACCTGTAAATACATGAACACATGCAAAACAAATAGGCACATACATGTGCACAGTTCCCCAAATATATGCTTGTAATGAAAAAATTACACTTGTTTCAGAGTTCAGACTGGGGATCACATATAATTTTTATCATTTTATTGATAAATACTCTTTTCTTTCTCTGAAACAGCTAAAATAAGATGTCAGTTAACATTGCTTAAGTTCCAATTAGAAATTCTTATTCAAATTCTATGTCTTCCTAGCTCGCATGGATTTCTTTAGTGACTAGCAGCCTCAAATCTTATTATTCTCTGAAGCCTGTTAATTTGAAATGTTTCTCAAAACATTTTATGTAAATCCAATAATAATTGGTAACAATCAAGCAATTGCAATGGCAGTAATTTGCACCAATTTTATAGAAACTGTAGATGATGGGATTGAATCCAAAACCTACTCCAAATAAAACAGTCATCAACTTTTATGTCTTGATAACAGTAAATGCTAAACTCTATTCCATAAAACCTGACATAATAGTATGACACATGCTCACCTTAGAAATTACGTATTTCATTATTTTCAGTTTCATTGTAGAATATTCTGTATACAAATCTAATTTTAAGATGGGAGACATGAAGTTCTATGAATTGCTAAGCTGAATTTTCCTACAGATATACTATTTATAGAGCTGTATATATTTTTGTTTAAAAGAGAGCTTAATTTGATAAAATATGAACTAATTATGTAGACTAACATAATAATTTGATTTCCTATAAAGATATCTTTAATGATGATATTTATTTCCATATTTACCATATTTAAATATAAAAGTGATTTTAAAATAATAACCTATGTTCTAAGAGGAAAGGGTTTATCTCTATAGCTGTAGTGTCAGCCATCTCTTCAGTTCCATAATTGTCTGATGGTGAGGGTAGTATTCTCTCAGATCAGAAAGAGGTACCTTCCAAGGTTCACATTCGATGCCATCAAATGTAACTAGTGCCAAACTGTAAATTCAATTGTTTTTCCTATTTATACAAACACGGTTGCCTTAACATTTATACTTTGATATGCTACCACATACCAAATTACTATGATTAGCTTTAGTTTCACTGATTTCAAGAATGGAAAATTAACTCTTGTCAGAGATCTTACTCATTTCAGTTCACAGATTTTTCCTTATTAATTATAAAACTTTCATCTTGGCACATAAATCAAGCACTTTAAGCCTCCTTTGTCAATTTAAATTGTTACCACCTACACTCCTGCAGTCTTGACCATCAATATTAAGAACATAAACTTATTTACCCAAAAATGCTATGAACCTGTTAACATTGAAACCTACGAATGAGATGCATTGCATTATGCATCACCGATGTGCTAGAGTAGGAATATTTATGCTTCAGGCAGGATTGACTGGTTAAACATGATTTCATTACAATACATATATGGTGTCCATATAAAATTTATGAGTTATCTGAAAAATTTCCACTTAATATTTCTCACACAATTAACAATAATAACTGAATTCATATTTAAAAAATATGTTTAAATTCCTATTGCATAAGAGATTTAAGGTGTGTCATGTCTGATGTAAGGCATACAACTAACAGCTATGAATGGTCATCATCTAAAATGCTATAAACCAAGGACTCTACATCATAGAATTAACACTAAGCAGTAATAGTAGGTGAGTGACATATCCCACTGAATCCATTAAACAGATCAATTGGAGAAAGAATAAACAGAGACATCTGAATTAAACAGTATCTTACATAAATTAAGCCTAACAGACTGTGATAGACTATTCCACCCACGAAGCAAAGAATGCAGTTTCTATTCAGCAGCCCATGAATCTTTCCCTAAAATTAACCACATACTGGAGCATAAATCAAACCTCAACAAATAAAAAATTGAAATACTTTGATGAATACTCTAAGGCCACAATGTAAGAAAGCACATAATCAACAGTGAAGGTACTCTAGTAATTACAGAAACTCATGGAGATTAAAGAATCCACTCCTGACTGATAATTATATAAAGAAGGAATTAAGAAAAAAAAAGCATTCCTGGAACTAAATGAAAATGATAACACAACACTGATAATACAATGGAACAAAACTTCTGGGACAGTTTTAAAATAATTCCAAGAGGGAAGTTTATAGCTCTAAATCCTTACATTACAAAATCAGAAAGAGCACATATAAATGAATTAACAGTACAACTCAAGACTATGGAAAGGCAAGAAAAAAAAAAACACAAAGCTAGTAGATGAGAAGAAATAATAAATATCATAGCAGAAATCACTAAAGCATTAAAGATCTCTAAAATGAAAATTTTGTATTTTTAAAGAAAGAGATAGACGAAGACACCAAGAAAACGAAGAACTTCAATGATCATGGGTTTGTAGAACTAACAGCGTGAAAATGACCATCTTATCAAAAGTGCTCTAAAGATTCAATACAATGCCAATCAAAATATCCATGTAGAAGAACCAAAAATGAGATCATGCAATTTCAGTCACGATTTATTCAACAAATTTGCCAGGACAACACAATGGAGAAAAGGCAGAATCCTCAAAAAATAGTGCTGGTAAAACTCAATCTCTACCTGTAGACGAATGAAATTGGACACATCCTTCACCATGCACAAAACTCAACTTCAAATGAATGAAAGACCTTAATATGAAACCTGGACCTCTGAAACTTCTAAAACAAAAAATTGGTAGTAACCTAAAAGGTATAGGTATAGGAAAGGTCCTTCTAAATCTGACATCAGTTACTCAGGCATTAAGGTCACCAATCAACAAGTAGAACCTCATTAAAGCTTCTGTACAAAAAAATAAACAACCAAGGTAGTGAAGAGGAAATCCAGTGAGTGGGAGAACATCTTTACCTGCTAAACACCCAATGGAGGATTAATATCTGGAATATAAAAAATAAATCAAAACTCAAGTAAACAAGGAAATGTGACCAAATTAAAAGATGGGTTATGGATCTGCACAGAGAGTTCTGAAACAAAGAAATAAAAATGGTTAGTGCTCAACGTTCTTAGGAAATAGAGAATTGCAGATAAAAATCATTTTAAGATTTTATCTTCCAGTAATATTAAGGTATATTGAATCAAATATCTGTCCCTTCATTTGCCAGAGGTCCATAGAGTTGTTAAAAGCTCTTCAGGTTTGTTTGCCTTTTTATCCACCTCCCTACTTCTATGCTTGAATTTTTTTTCAGACTTGAGCTTTCATGGATTTGTCACATAGGCTATGAGTGCTGTGAGTTCATATATGTAAGTGACAGGCTGTCTGGAAAACCGTTTCCTTGTGATCAGGCGCCACCTACGAAATTTGCAATCCTTTCCCTTCTTCCACAAAGATCCCTGAACCGTGGTAGACAGAACTTTGATACACATGTCCTGTTCAAGGATAAGCAATCGATTCTCTTATTCTCTGCATGCCAGCCATGTGTACACCTCTGTGTTAATCACCATCTGTTGCATAAATATGCTTTTCTGGTGAAAGTTGAGAGATTCATTAAGCTATGAGTATAATAATAAATCATTAGGAGCCAATTTAAAATTATGTCAATTTAGCAAAATACTCATTGTGGGCTCTCCCTCATGGTTTGTGACCTGTTTACCCCCAGGTTCCTAAGCCTGAAGTTAGTGTCAGATATGTGTTCCATCTTGTGAAGTGGACCACAATTCCAACAGATAATGGTCAGTTACTCTTGTAACATTCATGCCCCCATTGCCAGAGTGGGCATGTTTTGTATCTCACCAGAGTAGATATTGATGTAGCTTGCAGAATTCACTGGTGGGCAAGGTTAATATTCATCTTCTGGTAGCATGTATAGCCCCTTCCAGGAATATTAAATCTGCTCAGTGGAGACAAACTTTTGAAAACAGTAACAGCTTTATTTTTCCTTGTTTGTTCTCCAACTCATGTATGAAGTGTCTTTGGGAGAGCAGAGGAAAGGCCTGTGTTGTTTGAGGGTTCAAGGGATATATGGTTAATAGCTTCCAATACAGGCAGTTTCTCCCAGACCTTGGGCTTTTTATTTGCTAACCTATGGTCTCTACCATAGGCAATGTGCAGTACAACTGCTATAACTCTGTTTAATGTATTATTTTATATGTACACTTTTTAAGAAGCTTCCATATCTGTAGGATTTCATATAACTTTTTTTTCTAAAGATCATTAGTGTAATTGTCCATCCCCACACATCCTCCTCTGTCCCGGCCTTCCATTCTCCATCCCATTTCACTGTTCCTACTCCTATGTTCTACTTTTCCCCTTATATTATTGCATTTTTCTCCCATAGCATGAGGCCCCTACCACAGTCATTTACAATCATCCTGATCATCCTGAGTGAAGTAATCGAGGCCCAGAAAGACAAATGTCACATGTTATCTCTCATAAGTGAATCTTAGCTTTGAATCCTTTGATATATCTATTTTCACTTTTTTTTAAAACACAGGCACTTTCAAACTTTCCTCTTAAGATTACCTTCACTTTGTCCCATAGATTTTAGTAAGTTTCATTGTCATTTTCTTTCAATTATAGGAACTTTAAATTTTTCTTTTGATTTTTTTTTCAATGGCACAGTTATCATTCAAGAACGTGTAATTTAGTCCCCATGATTACAGACATTCTGTAGTTTTATTGTTGTTGGTACTTAGCTTTATTCCATTGTTATCAGATATGATACAGGATGGCATTTCAGTTATTTCAATTTTTCTATATTGGTTAAGACTGGTGTCCTAAATAATGGGAACAATTCTGGTAAAAGTCCCATTGGCTGCTGAAAAGTGATTCTTTTTAAAGTGGTTGAGTGAAATGATCTGTAGATACCAGAGAGTTCCATTTCATTTATGGTTTCTATTAAGCCAGTGTTTTTCTCTTGAGCCTTTGTCCAAATGGCTAGTTGTAAAAGTAAGGTACTGAAGTCACCAAATCACACTATGTTGGTGTTATATATGATTTTACATATAGTAAACTTTTAATATGAATTCTGGTGCCCTTTTATTTGTCATGTGTTTATAAATTCCTCTTAATGTATTGTAATTTTGGTGAGTATGATATGACCTTCCTTATGCCTTTTGAATACTTTTGAACTGAAGATTACTTTGTTAAATATTAGAATAGTTATCCCTGCTTGTTTCCCAGATCCATTTCCTTGTAATATTTTATTCATCCTTTTATTATAACTCAGTGTCTATCATTAATGGCAATGTGTTTCTTGGAGGAAACAAAAATATGGACCCTGTTTTCTGATTTAATTTTATATCCTGTGTCTTTTCATTGGGAAACTGAGATCATTAATATGCAGAGTTATTATTTAAAGATATGTATTAATTCCTATCATCTAATTTTGTTATTTTTTTCTTAGACCACTTTGGATTAAATATCCTTATAATATTTATTAGTTCCCTAAAAATGACTTGTTTATCATTCTCTTCAGACTTAAATATTCCTTCCGCTATTCTCTGTACAGCTGTTTCAGTAGTTATAAATTCTATAATCTATTTTTATCATGGCAGGTTTTTATTTCTCTTTCAATTTAAAATGAGTTTTGATGGGTATAACAATCTTGGTTGACAATTTTTATTTTTCAGAACTTGGAATACCTTATTTTCTTGTCTTTTCTGTCTTTAGATTTTGTTGAATAATCAGATTTTATTCTGATTGATCTACATTTAGAATTGAATCAACTTTTCTTTCTTAACCGGTTTCAATCCTTTCTTTGTTTTGTGTTTTTATGCTTATTTTTTAAATAATAAAGCATAGGCTTTCTTTTCTGATCCTGTTTATTCAGAGTTCTGTAGGCCACTTTATTCTGTATGAGAAACCAGCTTTTCTGACTGTGAAACATTTTCCTTTATCATTTTACGAAAAATATATTCTATGCCTTTTGTACAGTGTTCTTCTATGACCATAGCCACAAGTTAGTTCTTTTCTTTTTACAGTGTTCAAAAAGTCTCTAATGTTTCTTTCATGGATTTTTATAAGTTTATCATTGATCTTTTCTGACTGACTCAGTGCCTTTGCTTTGTCTCTTCTTCCTGATGCTCTGTTTTCCACATGATCCCACTATTGGTGAGTATTTCTACTGTCACCTCTACTGGCTGAGTTTTTTTTTTTTTTCCTTTTTCATCATAATTTGAATTCTTTTCAGTATTTCTACCTCAAAGTTCATTAGTGAACTTTGTTTTCATATCCTGTATTGAATTGCTTAATTAATTTGTCTTTTGTTTTTATTTTGTTTGACGATACTTGTGTTACTATGAATTCTTTTGGGGGAGGATTTTCAAGACCACTCCCATTGGTAAAGGGGAAGAAAGACCCAGAAAGACGGAATTGGTAAGGAACAGATATTACCAGGGTGGAGAGGTGGGCAAAGTGGGCAAAGTGGGTCTCTTGGGTTGGGAGGGAAGGAAAGAGGGACATGCAGACATACATGGCAGTGGGGATGAGGGAATCAGGAGAGGGCAGATATTGGAGACTGGTGTTATCAGGGGAGGGTTGGGATAATGTGAGAGCTTAAACTGAGGAGGAAGGAAGGAGGTTGGATGGGGAGAGAAAGAGTAGAGATGAATGAAACTTGAGGGGGAAAGGGAACCCAGAGGAAAATGTGCTGGCACCAGAACCCCCCTAGAAATGCGCTAATGGTGTCTGAACATTAGTGCAGAATACCTGGGGCTTTACGTAAAGGAGCACAATGCCAGATAGGAGAGACGTCCCTTTGAGTGCTTGCTCAGAGTAGTCTAATAGACTCCCAAAATAACACAGCCTGTCGCAGGAGAGAGCTCTTGGTTATCTTCCTGAACTCAAGTATAAGACCCTACTGCTGAAGAGTGGACATACTTCAGACACAGGAATTGGACTAATGAAGCAGAAAGTGACTTTGAAGCCTTCTAGCTATGGCAAACTCTCGTAGTTCTAGAGGATACTAAGGAAGCTACTAAGGGATAAAAGCAATGTTCCAACCTAGCCTTAAACCCTGATAACCATAATAACCAACTGGCAAAGCAAATTACCTCTATTGGGGCAGCAGTGACACTATTTTCTGGGGATTGAGCTTGAGCTGTCTAATTGGACTTAAAGCCCTCTCAATGAGAGTGGGCTCATGGGTGGCACTGTGACTAGAGCCAAATATACATGATGGAGAGGTAACAGATCCCGCAGAAATTCTTATCTCTGTCTTATTTCTAGACAAATAAAATTTCATATCATATGCGAAATATGGATCCTTATATTTTTCAGACAAATACACAGCATACCAATCATCAATGAATCTTCATTTTTGCAGCAGATAGCAGCTACTGCAGAATTCCACATCTGGTCATACACAGAGAATGTACATCTGAGAGATGCCCAGTCCCAGGTGACATATCTAGAGTGGAACCTCAATATTTAAGGCTCATGGAATATAGCGGAACAAGGGGTAGAGACAAAACTAGTACACCCTTCAATTCTCACCACTGGAGCTTCTTTGTACAACAGAGTGTGCTGCACACAGAAGGACACATGTGGTAAAGTTTTAGAGAATAAGAAACTGCAGCAGAATATGTATCCCTGGATAGAACTCCTATATTAAACTTACCCAACCATAGCTCAGAGAGCATAGCAGATGGGCGGGAGCAGTAAGAGGTGGGGTTGGTTCTTGAACATAGGGAAACACAGATTTTCAGGCCGTTGGTAGCTTGCATATCTGAACTTATGGCAATATTGGCATCTTGCACAAAACCCATGGCAACTCAACCAGACAAGAACCCAAAGTAGAGTGAGGGATTTGTCAGATGAGTCAACCCTAGCCTGGGAACTGTCGAAGACTGATTACTACTGGGTCAGGGAGAGTAGACCTTATGTATGAACACTAGACAGCCTGACTAGACTCCAGTGGAGGAACTTGTACCTAAAGACATCTGGGCACATATGCATGACTAGATGGGACTCCACACGCATGGTGGAACGCATGAGGATCAGTGCTGGGGAGCGTGTGCAGGGGAAGGTGTCTAAATTTGATTAAGGACTGTTGTGTGAAATATACAAGAGCTTAGTAATAAATTTAAGAAAAAAAATAAATCATCTCCTGTGCTGATGACAGTAATCATCAACTCTCAGTAGCTTCTCAGTTAGCAAGAGGAGCTTATATGATATTCCTATTTCAATCCTTATAGCTAAAATTCCTTCTGGGAAGCACAAACAACATCTGCCCATATTCCCTTCATCCCAAGTACAAAACAAGTTCAGATTGTACCAAAATTCAGTCTAGGAAACCAGTGAGTTCATTGGACTTACACAACAAAGGGTAAGCGTTTACTTATAGTAGTGTGGGTGCTCCTCCATCAGGTCACACTGGAAAGATTTCATCCAAGCGTGACTGGTGACTTCTCCACTGCAGCACAAAATGCTGAGAGAAAGCCTCCCCTCGGTTTCTTCAGTTTCTATATGATTAATTCCTCCCTCTCAAACAAATAAGGCTGAGTGGTTGGCTGAGAGGGTCCTCTGGTGACTCTCCCTGCTCCTTCCTTCTTCCTTGTGGAGCATGACAGTCAACAAGCTTGGCTGTCCATCTCACAGACACATGTTCTTTGCACTTTGGTCAGCTCTGAGTTTCTGTAGTTCGTTCCATCCACTACACAAAGATTTTTCTCTGTTGAGAACTGAAAGTTTCCATAATCTATGGATATAGAGAGAGTTATGGCCCAGCCATCTAGCATAAGCAATGCAATTCCAAACACAATTCCAGTTCAATTCCTGTCATTTAGAAGGACAACGTCCCTGAATAGACCAAATAATCCTGAACATAAAAACACTTCTGGTCCCACTAATTTATACTCCAGAGCCATTGTAATAAAAACAAAATGGTACTGTCACAAAAAACAGGTACAGCGATCTATGGAATAGAATTGAGGATGACCGTATAATTCCCATGCACTTCCAATAACTTAATTTTTGGAAAAGGAACCAAAAATATACCTTGGAGAAAAGACAACGAATGGTGCAACACAAATGGATGTCTTCATGTATAAAAATAAAACTAGATTCTTATTTCTCACCCTACACATAATCAATTCCAGAATGAATGATCTCAATGTAAACTCTGAAATTCAGAAACTTCTAGAGGAATGACAAAGGAGTACACTTGAGTATATAGGCTTAGGTAAATACTGTCTGAATAACATGTTGATCTCACAGGGAATATGATTAATAATCAGCTAGTGAAATTAAAAAAAACCTTCTATACTACAAAAGAAACTATTAATAAACTGAAGAATCAGCTTAGAGAATGGTAAAAATCTTTGCCTGATACAAATATGAGAAACCTTTAGTTTCTAGGATACATAAAGAACCAATAAAACTAAACACTAAGAAAATAAGCAACTCAAAATGGGCTATGGAAATGAACAGAAAACTTCCCCAAACAGTAATACAAAAGACTAAGAAATAGTTCAAAAACAATTCAATATCCTTAGCCATCAGGGAAATGCAAATTTAAGCTACTTTGAGGTTGTCTCTTACCCCATTAGAATTACTAAGATTAAATTCAGAAGAAATTGTGGTATACAGAATAGAGGAGGATTCAGGGAGTAGAGGATAAGAGAGGAGTATTTTATGTGCATGTGTGAAATTCTCAAACAAAAGGTGAATTAATCAAGCAAAGGAAAGCCCATATGAATGAGATATGACAATAAATGCTGGAAAGCATGTAAAGGAAAACATTCATTAAATGTTGGTGAGAGTTCAAACTGATGTGTCCACTGCAGAAATCAGTGTGCAGGTTCATCCCAGTCTTAGAAACACATCTGCCATGTGACCCAGCCCTGTCACTCCTAGGATTACAATTAAAAGACTCTGTATGCTACCCTAGTGTTCTCTGTGTTAGTCGTTGCTCCAGTCACAATAGCTTTGAAAAAATTCAGACTAGATATCCGATGTCCATTACTGATGAATGGGTTAAAAAATGTGATAGCTATAGACAATGGAATTTTATTCAATTAAAATAAAAATGCAATTATGAAACTTTCAGGTAAGTGGATAGAACTGGAAATAAATATAATGGGGTAAGGTAAGGTAATGTAGACCCAGAAAAAATAATATTGCATGATCTTTCTGTTTGGATTCAGTGTCAAGTCTTTATATTGGTGTGTTTAGCTTGAAGTACTTGTCGAAGACAGGGAAGCGGGACTTGACCCTTGGGTGGAGGAGAATGCTATTCTAGGATGGTGATAGGAGAAAGGGGGTGTCTATAAAAGAGGGATTTATTTGCTTAGGTTTTCTTTTGTAAGATTTCAATTTTTATAAAGAATCTTATAATAAAATAATGCAATATCCTTTGTAATGAGAATGAAATATCCTTTGCCTGCCCTGCCGCCCTAATATAACCACTGCTGGCTGTTTATCACCTAGCTTTATTGCTTGGTGTGACTTCAGCCATGATCATGGTCCTATAGTCTTGTGTCGTGAAGTTTTTGGATTATTACATTTTCATGTTTTTCTTAATATTATCACTAATTTTTAATAACTGAAAAATGGATCATTCATAGATATCTGATGACGACCTAGACCAGAGGATGGTAACTGTTGACCATAATCTTGTCAGTAAAGTTTTACTGGAACATAGCCATGCTCATTTTTTTATGTGACTATAGCTGTTTTCTTGCTACAAAGAGCAATGCTGGGACAGAGACAGTATGGCTTACAAAGTCTATATGATTTACTGGCCCTTTAAAAAAAGTAGAGTGGTTTCGGTGCTACTCTTTTTAGTAGTTTACGATTTAGGGTATTATAAGTAACGCCACTTGCACGTTTTTTTTTTCTTTCTTATAATGTAGTTAAGTATATTAAAAGTGGAATAGATGAGTTTAATTAAGAAAGACCTTTTAAGAGTGATACTAATACTATCCTTCATTCTCTCTTATAATATTTTAGCTGTAATATAAGGACAACAGTGGCTATAAAAATATAAAGAAACATTCCTCCGATTCCTATTAATCCAGATAGGTAAATTTAGAATACTGCATATGCATATTTTTATTGTGTTTGAAGTCAACCAACAACAAAATAATTGTATTAGGAAAACTGTCCAGTTTGTACTGAGGATAAAAGCAAAGGCAGAAGTTACTTTCTGTTACCACGGACTTTGTGAGTGCCATTCAAAGCTGGTCATTATGAATAAGGAAAAGGGGTGTTTTCAACAACAAGATCACGGAGGCAACTGCTGTTGTGTGCAAGCAGAGGAAGCACAACTCTGAACACATCCTTAGCATAACCATAAATACACCGTGTGATAAGAAAGTTCGAGGGCAGCTATAATTTGCAAGTAATACAGAATCTTCCATCTCTGAAGGTTTTATTCTGAATAAAAAGGTTATAGCGAGGAACCAGCTAAGTCAACCCAGCTCTGTTGCTTCTGGGAGTGCTGCCAGACTCCAGGCGACTATTGCCCTGTGTGGGCACAGAATCTCCAAGCTGCTCTATGCTGCGCCTTGAAGAGTCAGTGGTGCACTGGCCCTCGGTCCAAACAGAAGCTCAAAAAGGTTTTTTTGTTGTTGTTTGTTTGTTTGCTTGTTGCTTGTTTTTACTTCTGTCATGGCGAATTATAATAATAATAGTGAAGCTTTGCCACCTCCGTGGAAAACCACTAACATGTCTTACAAGTTCATGGAATATGGTGTCTTGAGATTAAGATTTTCAGTTTTCATTTTCAGATAACAAAGAATATGAGTTTAGCATATTCATGATTTCTTTCCTATTTTACATAAAATTGGATATATATATATATATAGATATAGATATTGCAACAGTCATAGATATAGACATATTCAGAAATTTGACAGGAGACTACTATGTTGGCTGCCTTTATCTCCAAGCTTTGAAAATTTCTACTTATGCACTAATTGAAAGGTCACAGTGTCTAGGAGACAGCTGATGTATATATACATATCATATATATGAGGTACAGAATTTTTTTTTGTTTTGTTTTAAGACCTACAATAGGAAAGGACACTGAATCTTCGTTTAAATTTTCATGGAAGCTAAATAACTGGTGTGTTGTTTTCCCTTTTTCAAGTGGGGAATAGAAGAAAAATTGATGGAAAAATAAATTGATATAGCTATGCTTGCATTTTAAAGAAAGAGACTATAATTATATTTAAAGATTTTTATTGGGAATTAAGTCCCTGTGTCAAATGTGATGTGTTATTAGCAGAGAAGAGAACTAAAGATACAAATATAAGTCATTTTCCTTTCTCATATTCAAAGACCTCTTGATGTAGAAGAGAATTCAATATTAACATCAGAAGAGAAGAAATTTAACTCCACTAGGGATCAGACGCATGATAATTACCATTTTCTGAAATTTCCAAGTATCTATTTAGGCAACAGATTGCTGGAAAATTACATAAATCCTTTTCTTTTCAACTAGTAGATAGTGAAATTCTGACTTCATTATTAATATATGTATGACCCAAACAATCTCTAGACAAATATATGAATGAGGACAGTTTAGAGTTATTATTGGATTATTAGAGAAACAGTCCAGGGAAAATATTATTTTCATAATAAGTATAAGCCTTCAATTGGAACATTTTGTGTGCTATAAAGCAGACAATTATGATGTTAAAAATAACTTATCAACGTATTAAAATAACTTTTATATCTAGTTAAGAGAAAGTAATTTTGCAGGGAGGTAGAGTACACCTTTAGTCCCAGCACTTCAGAGGCTGGCGGGTCTCTGTGAGGCTGAGGTCAGCCTCAGATGGTGTACACAACAGGTTCTTGGGGTCCAGGACAGCTGGTGACACATAATGAGAACTTATCACAACAAAACAAAACACAGGAAGAGAAAGGAGGGAGGAAGATGAGGAAGAGGGAAAGGAGAGAGAGATAAGAGAGAGAGAGAGAATTTAAATATTAATAATGGTATAGTTTGGATGTTAAAAGTTTTGAATGTGCCTAATAGGTCCATCAACTGCAGACTCAGTCACCACATTATGGGAGGTTCAAGGGTGAAATTTATAAGAGATAACACATAGTGAATGAAAGTTAGGTTACTTAGTGTGTGATACTGAAGGGGGTGATTAGAGACCCTTCATTTTATTCCTATTGTCCTAATGAACGTCCCACTTTATTCACAGTTATATCTGAGTTTCAAAATAACAGAGGCAAGTGACTCTGTATGAAACTATCAGTCAAAATACGTTCTGCTCTTTTAAAAATTTTTTATATCAGATATTTTACCACAACTATGCCTAACAAAAATGGCAGCTTCAATACACTATCAAATTTTATAAGAAAGGTACTTGTATAGAAGCAAAGAAAAGGGGTAGAGGCCAATGAATTAAATTATGATAATATATAACTTTGAAAAGTGTGTACATAATAGTTATGGCAGATTTAATTCAAAATGTCTGAAAAAATATAATATTGATTCCTACATATGCATTTTAATTTTAAAATAACCCATGAAATACCCTCACCAGAACTTACAAATAAATGAATCTCTATTATATTAAAGATGAAACTGAAGTACTTTAAATTGCAGTTCAATGAACAAAATATGTGTAAACGACAAATGCAAAACAGTGCTTTCAATGCTGCCCTCTGAGGAGAGAAAGGCCAGTGTTACTGAAATAAATCTCTAAATTTAAAACATATTTTCAGTGTTCAGAAAATTGCATGTGATTAGAATGAAAAAGAAATTTCAAGAGGACAAAACCTGAAGTGAAATATGGTCATCTGAACAATTATCAGAGGAGACAAAAGGCCCTGAACGTAAGAACATTTTCTCTGAAATAATTTTTCAGCTGTTAGATATCAAAAGAGGCTAGGCTTATTCTATGTTAAACAAGGTTTCTAAATTCTGCTTTTAAAGCTAACTCAATATGGAAAAATATTTTATATTTTATAGCTTTATGGAGTCTTTCATCTAAGAATTTCAAAGAGGAAATGAAGTAAGTGTAATGATTGAATTTTTTTAATATTAATGACTTCAAGAGAAATGAAAGCAATTAAAAAGAAATAGAAGCCTGTTATAATGAAAGCCACTTTTTAATGTCACAGAAGGTTAGTTGGATAGTTATAGAAAAGTGATAGCTGATAGCTATTATTTTATTTTTGACTTTACTTCTGTGCAGGATAATTATGTTACACGTGCAGGGCAGAGACATTTCAGCAGAATGTAAGTGTTTTGCTCTAACAGGAAACTATTTTTTCAGAATGCTTACATTCAAGAATTATTTCAATATTAAAATGAATAACCAATGCATTTGGAACTATTTCCAAGGCCTCAAAAAAAAAAAGTCCTTAAAATACTGTTCTTTACAGTCAAGGCCATGAATACAGAGTAACAAGGAGGCCTATGAGATATGATTTACAGATCTCTGAGAGTCCCATCCAATTCAAATGATAGCTCTAACTCTGGAACAGTTTCTTAGAAAAACATCTTTATTCAACCCATTTGATAAACATAACTGACACTATCTTATGCAGAAAATCTTTGCTGAAAGTAAAAATAAGCAACACTTTTGGGTATATTGCTACAAGGCAGCGTTTTTTGAGTTGGAGCCTTAAAGAGAAGCCAAGTATTTGACAAGAAAGAAAGGATAAGACTGTAGCCTGTACACAGCACCATGAAACATTATGATTAATATGTCCTGATTGTCAATCGGCTGTTTGCTCTACAGAAGTTACTTTAGAATAAGTAAGTCTTATTTGTTGATTGTTGACATTAATTTCTGAGCAACTAATATCCAATATGGAAAATCCTTTCCTGCACCCATATCTTTTAGGGAACTGCTCATCTAGTCTTCTAATAGTTTCAGCTTTTCAGGCTTTAATTGAGATCTTTGATTCATTTGGATTTGAATTCTGTGCAAGGTAATAAATACTGATCTAATTTCATTCTTCAGAGATTCAATTTTGCCAAAATCATTTGTTGAAGATGCTGTGTTTCCTCCAGTGTGCGTTCTTGGGATCTTTATCAAATATCATGTAGCTGAAGCTGTATGCATTCATGTTTGTGTCTTCTTTTATGTTTCATTGATCAACACTTCTCTTGTGGCATTTACCATGTGGTTTCTTTTACTACAGCTTTGTAATATAGATTGAGGTCTGGTATGGCAATCCCTCCAAAATTGCATGTTGTGCAAAGGATTGTTTTGGTTATCTTGTTTTCTTTTTTGTCTTTCCATATGAATATGAGAATGGATTTTTCTATTTCTGTGAAGAATGTCATAGTGATTTCAAATGGGGCTCCACTGAATCTGTAAATTGCTTTTCAGAAGATGGTCACTTTTGCTATATTAATTCTACCAATCCATGCACATGGGAGATCTTTACATATCCTTGAGTCTTCAATTTCTTGAATGATTTAGAGTTTTTATTGAATAGCCCTTTAATATTTTTGGTTAGGTTTTCACATAGATAATTTTGAGGCTACTGTGAATGGAAATGTTTCACTGAACTCTTTCTCTGAAAATTTCCTTTTAAAAATATTTTAATTTGAATATTACTGAGTTTTGAAGATTGGATATGTAGCCAGCCACCTTGCTGAGTGTAATTTTCATTTCTAGAAGTTTTCTAATGGGATTATTGAGATCACTTATGTATAACATCCTATCATCTGAAAAATAAAGGTTACTTAGCCTATTTTTTTTTCTTATTAGTACCCTTTAATTTCTTCTCTGTGTAGCACTTTATCTATAATTTCTAGCACTATATTGAAAAGGAGTGGGAATATTAGACAGCCTGTGTGGTTCCTGACTTTAATGGGAATGCCTGTGGCTTTTCTCCATTTAGAAAGACATTGGCTGTGGGATTGTGGTATAGTCTTAATTATGTTAAGGTATATTTCCTTCAGTCCCATTTCCTCTAAGACTTTAATCATGAATGCATGTGCAATTTTTGTCAAAGGTCATTTTTATTTCTATTGAGGTTATCATAAAATTGCTGTCTTTGAGTCCATTTATATGATTTATCACTTTTATTGATCTACATATATTTGAAACATTCCTGCATACAGTATTTCAGTATTACAGTATTTCGTTAATATTTTTTGCATCTCAGTTCATTAGGTCTATGGACTTAAAGCTTTCTTTTTTGTTGTGTTTTCTCCTGGTTTTGATATTAGAGTATTACTAAGATCGTAGAAGTAGTTTGGAGTTAATATCTAGAATATACCAAGAGATCTAAACATAAAGAAATAAGAAAACAAATCACCCAATTAAAATGGACTATAGATCTGAACAGAGAGGTCTCTAAAGAAGAAATAAAATAGCTAAGAAACACACCAAAATGTATTCAACATCCTTAGTAATTAAGGAAATGGAAATAAAAACCACTTTAATATTTACATAACTCCAGTAGGCAGGGTTATAATCAAGAAAACAAATCACACCATGTGTGGGTTTGTATGAGGGGAAAAGGGAACACTAATCCACTTTTGGTGAGATTGCAAACTATTGCAACCACCATGGAACTCTTAAATGTGGAGAACTCTTAAAAACAAACAAAAAAAATGGATATCTGTCATATTATCTGGTTATACCACTCTTAGCCTATTCCCAAGGGATCCTTCCTACTACAGAAATACTTGCATAACCATGCTTGTTGCTGAACTTTTCACGAGATAAATAATTTATGTCCCTGAACTGTTGAAAGGATAATGAAACTTTGGCTCATTAACAAAGCAGAGTTCTTCTCAGTGATGAAGAAAAACTAAGTGAAGTAGCACAGATGTGGAAAAAAACTAGCTACGTATGTTCTTTCCCATCTGTGGATCTCTGCTCCTAATCCCTAAATGGGAACATATATTCAGATGTACCACAGGATCCAAGAAAATGCAAAGGAGCTATGGGAGTGAGGAAGGAACTCAGAGAAGAGGGCAGTAAGAGACAGTTGTTATCAAGGGGGAATGGGGAAAAGGGAGGCACTTTAACTAGGGAAGAGGGAGGGTTATACAGAGGGAGTGAGAAGAGATTAATGCTGCTTAGATAGTATAAAAACCCAAAGTGAAATGTGCTAGTTCAACATACTGCTGAAAAATACACATAAAACACATGCATGGGTGCATATGCATACCTGAGGGGTATATAACAGGAAATACTGTGTGAGGCAGGAAAAATTTTCCTTCAAGTTGGTGGTTAGGAAACTCCAATAGACTCAGTCCTTGATCTCCTTCCAGAATTTCATGGTAAGGCCTGATTGCTGAAAACAAGTGCCATACCTCAGACTTAGAACAATCCAGGGGGAACTAAATTGGAAGCCTCTTCTCTGAAGACTAACATTCATAGTATTAGATAATAATATACAAGCTTCAAAGAGAGAAAATCAATCTATGATTCTACACAGCTGTAAAGTCTAATAAATAACAATGACTAATTCATCAAAATATTATTGCATTAATGACACTTTTATGTCCAGGGTAGTCAAGAGCTGTATAATTAGAATTAAGGCCTGATCAATGGTAGAGAACTTATGTGTGGTGCTGTAAACATAGTCAAATACACATGGCTAAGAAGGCCAATTCCAGAGGGAAAAATGATTTCTTACTCAATTTTAATATGTATCCTTATATTTACAGATAAGTATACCTCACATCACTGATCACAGAAGATTCATTTTGCAACAGATGTGCACTAACACAGAGGTCCGCATATGGTTGCACAAGGAGAATAACTGTCTTTGAGATATGTAGCCCTAATTGCCATATTTTCAATACAACCTATACACATATAATGAATGTATCCTTCTACTCTCATCAGAGAGGTTTCCATACACAGCAGACAGTGATTTACACAGAAACCTACAACTGGTCAAGGTGCAGAAAACCAGATGTTGCAGTGTTCATCCATCAACAAGAAACCTATTTCAAACTTCTGTCTCCCTAGGATGAAGGATTATTGTGGAAGAGGGTGCAGAAAGAACGTAAGATCCAGAGGTGCTAAATGCCCACAAGGAAACAGAGTTCTCCAGACAGCTGGTCAGTTACACATATGAACTCACAACAGTGGTGACAGCATGCAAAAGTACCATGCAGGCTCAAAGTAGACATAATCCCAGCATAGACACAGAGAAATGGATAAGAAATCCAAACCCAAACTAAGGAACTTTTGTCAATTAATGGGTGCTTGGAGAGGTAAGATATCTTTTACAGGAGTGGAACTTTTAGTAGGGTGACCAGTCTTCAGAAGATGAACCCACACTGAGGAACATGTGGATACACAAAACATTCTATAGGTGAAGTGGAATGAATTGGGCAGGGTATATGGAGGAGGTGCAGATTGAGGAGGGGATCTAAATATCATCAAATTACATCGTATGATAATAAAAAATTTTCAATATTTTTTAATGATGCATCATACTGGTCACGTTGACATGCAAATTATGTTACATAGGAATGCATGACACACATGTATAATTTATTAACAGGTGAAATAAAAGCTACACAGTGTGTCTTCAAATACATTCTTTATATTACACTTTCTTAAAATATAATATTGCTTATCTCTGTATTTTCCGTGTAAAATAAAATGATTATTTGAATATTCAAGAAGGAATATTATGAACCAGTCTTTTTTTTTTCCCTTACATCAGAAAAGTGAGATATATGATTGAATTTGGGAGAATGAAGTTCACATGCATAGTTGAACCCTTGATCTTCTCTTTAATCTTTCAGCATTGTATACTTTCAAGTTGAACATATAATTATCTCTTTAATTCAGTAAGTTTCCCATGCCTTATGGAGGCAAAGTTTTCTGACAGTTCTGCTTTCTGCTCCCATCAGGAAAAAAATAACAAAAATTTTGAGTGAAAATCAAGACGGTGACATACTCACACACATTTGAATGCAGACCTATGACACAGTTTTAACTGCTTCATCAACAGAATTTTATGTTCAGTATCTTAATCTGCTTAGATTATATTTTCAATAACTGATTAGAAGTACTAAATGAATCTATCCTGAATATATTCCCATATTCTAGAAACATTTTAATAGAAAGAAATATCTAAATTCTGTAAGTGGCTTCTAATCTCATTCACCGTGTGTACGTTGGGAATGAATGTGTCTCTGACAAATCTGAGCAGTAGTTTAAATTTCATGATTATCATTTCTAACATTAAATCTTGAAGATGTAGTAAAGGTTGATATTTCCAAAAGAGTGAGCTGGTATTCTAATAGCTCGTTGCTTATTAAACTTTAATTTGGAATTCTACAAATTCTTGATTATATAGTCCAATGAATCATGAACATCAATTTATTTTAAACTATGTATCTTACCACATATTACAAAATTAGTAGGTGTTATATTTCCTAGTGTTGCACTTTTAACGTATAATATGAATTCATCCTCCAGAAATGTCTGAAAAATAATACCAATGTAGAATGTGCTATAATTTAAACTACAGTGGATATGGGTCTTAGATATTTGAGAAAAAATGTTCTAAATTTTTAGGCTTAGTTAAACTATTCATTTGATGAATACATTCTGAGTTTTTTTTTTTTAAATACCCATCACTGCTACAATGAAAACTACAGTGAACAATGAAAAAATACAGGAACACTCCGAAAAGCATGAGAACTACATCTAGATAAAATGATCCTTGTAACATTTTCATTTATTTCAAAACTTTAAAAGAAAGCATAGAAACTCAAGGCTTCAAACAGGATAGCCTTGATCATTTCAAGTCCAATAAGGTCTGTTTCTTGAACAGCTTTTCCATGTAAGCAGAATAACCTTATGCAATTGGCTTCTAATATGTTTCACATACCTCGTGGGAGTAAAGATGAGGAAAAATACAAAGCTTTTCAATATCAGAGACTAGAATTCACATACAAAGCTTTTTTTTAAACATGTCTATAAAACATGACATGAGTTGATCATTTGGTAAATGTCTAATCATTGTATTGAGAATCAGTCAAAAATTAAAATAACCTGCCTGCTCAGAAACATCACATGGTTATTTCTTAACCAAATCTTTATCTTTTGATTCCAGATCAGATAAGAGATAAAATAATTGATAAAATAAAGATAAAACCTTTATTCCTCAAGGATGATAATTGGGAACATGGAGTATACAAATCTGTTTTTTCCAGCTGAGGCCACTTTAAATCATTTAAGAACAAACTTGGACATTCAAGGTTGGAGAGGAAAATATTGAAAAATCTAAGAGCAAAAGTATTACATAGTACCTAGTCAACAATTTTCATATTGGCTCCTCTATCTCTGATTGAAGCTCAAGATACCAGTCACATGGGAAAAATAAAATAGAAGAGAAAATACAAAGGCAGTGTAAATCACATCAATAGACAGGAAACACCTCTTCGTCCAAGCTAAGGTATAGAAAATGGGCATTTTATACAATAGAAAATTATTTCCTATGACCAAACAACAGAAATTTTTGAAAATAAAGCGGAGAATATAGAATTTCACAACTCCCATATAACATTACAAGATTGTACCTGTGATGGTGAGTTTTGTATATCAGACTAAACAAGTCGTGCGGTGCGCAGTTGGTTAAATATTCAAGGCATGTTCATGAGTTTGTCTATGGATGAGACTGACTTTAAAAGTATTGCACTGATTAAATCCCATTGTCCACACCATGGAGTGAGCATCTCATCTAATCAGCAGGAACTATGATTAGAAAAATAATCCTGATCCTCACATGTGTAAGAAGCAACTTCTGTCTCTGTGCTTACAAATTATGAGAAGTTAGAATATGTTCCTTTTTTATTGGTTTATTACTATTGCTGATTTATCTTTATAGATTGAACTGAGGCATCTTCTTTGGCTGGATGTTGAACCTACTTCCATATAATGCCACATTGTGCTATTAAAGCCTTGGGTTCTCAGGCATTTGGACTTAGATTGTATCAGTGTTGATTTTCTTGAAACACTTGTTTGCTGACTGAAAATCCTGAAACATATCACCTTCTATATTTACATGAGAGAGTACATTGTATATACATACATGCACATGTTTTGCAAGCACAAATATATGTATAAAATATACTATGCATTCTTTAAAATTTTTATTGAGATTTTGTACATTTCATGCACCAGTTCTTTATCAAATTTCGACCCCTTCCCCAATTCATGATCCACCGGACTCCCATAGGGCCTCATGGATCTTATATATTTACGTACCTAATGTATGTGTCTATGAGTATTTCCTATTTGATCTGAAGAAACATGACTGATATTATATTCCATTCCTTCCTTCTCTCATCAGGAAAAGGCAAATAGGGAGCAAGGGCTTTCATCCCAACTGGCAGTTTGAGACTGTTCCCTAAGTTAGTGGAATCCACAACGGCAACTTGGGTATCTGTTACACTTAAGTAATAACTGCCCCTCCTAAGCCTCTCTTCGAAGTGCTAAACAAAGACATAATGGCGTTTGAAAGCTTTCACTATCACGCAATAACACATAAGGAGGCTGCTTCAGTATTCTTTTATCAGTGGTGCCTTTGGAAGATCAACTGTTTTAGTAAGGTAGATATCAGTGGAAGACAAGCAGAGAAGCCATGCATGCACTCCTCCATGATGAAGCCCTTTTCTCTCATTTGTCACTGTATTCTCAGTGAAGATTCGGGTCTTCTTTGTATATAGCAGGGAGGCGGTCCTCTATCCATTACATACTTTCATGATCTTTTCCGTATCACAAGAAACTACTTAAAAGAGAACATTTACATTTCATAATGCAGTGCCCAAGTAATCTAAGTAGCAAATTAACTAGTCACTTTTGCATCAGGAGAAGATAGACCTCAAATTGACTGAAAAGATGGTTAATAATTGCTAATAACAAGAAGTTAATGATGGCAGAATTATGTGACAAACATTTTAAAGCACTAGATTTCAAAAATGCTTGAAAGAGCAGTTTTAAAAATACCAGAAAAAAAGAAAATATTTAACACCTTATGAGATTTTTAAAAAGACCAAAAATATGGCATGCTCTTATGGTAATAAACATTTATAATAAATATCAATCACATCATAAAGGAATATAAGGGTACATAAATGGGATAAAATTTCTATATATGCTTTGAACTGGCTGGGAAAAGTTAACTCCAGTAAGCCATAGCAAAACATACTTATATGAAACAATACATAAACACCCACTAAGAAAATTGAACATGGGGATGTTGTGTCTGCTTAAAATCCATGGACTGAAACCTATTGCTAAATGTTATAATTTGGTCAGGTACATTATTAGGTAATTAAGTCACTTGATAACTATCTTTGGATTTATCTGCATTCATTTTAGAAAAAAACTATGAATCATTGTGTCTTTTATGTGTAACATCTCATTCAGTCTTAAGTATCTTTCTCATAGGAACCTACAGCAATGGTTTCAGCATGCTCAAGACCCACGTAAACAAATCTGCATTCTTTGAAAACATAGAAACCGACAATTGACCAACACATAGATGGCAAGAGTCCACAGAGTGTCTATTCTTGAATAAGGCACCTCTTTTAAACTGCTGCCTCCCAAAGTTCAGGGATCATTTTGCAAGAGAGGGCAGAATACTTAAGACTTAGACTGGGTGGATATGCACAAAGAAACACATTCTTTCAGACAGCTGTTCAGTTACTCATATGAACTCTCATCAGTGGTGATAGCAAACACATGTCCTGTGCAAGCTCCTACCTGACGGAATTTCAGCCTAGACCAGGGAAACTGAGTAAAAAACCCACTTCCAAGATAAGGATTTTTTGATAATTAATCGATGAGAGACAGTGACAGTATTGTGACTCTTGGGGGACTGTGTGGATGGATACAGAGTAAAGGACATTTAAGGACAAAAAACAAAGTCTATAGGAGATTATATATATATATATATATATATATATATATATATAATGAATACATTAAAGTGCACAGGTGGAAATGTATGCATTGGGTAAGAGACTCTAAATACCATCAAACTATGTTGTATGAAAGATACAAAAGTGCACTAAAAAAATTAGACATTGCAATAAATCTTACTATGACTTGAACTCTCCAAATAATCACGTTTTATAGGTTAAGCTCAATGTACAGCTCTAATCTAAACTACCTCCAAATTTCTTCCTCATATTTATTCCATCCACTTGGTCCAGAGCAAGTGTGTGTGTGTGTGTGTGTGTGTGTGTGTGTGTGTGTCTTTGTTTGTGATGTGATAATTTGATCTAATATTGCTAAAATCAGTGGATTTGATAACAATAAATTATCCACAATAAATGTTCAAACCACCATGTGGACATAGGTTGATAGCATCTGTTTGTAATTTTGTATGCTACTCCAAGTCAGCAGGAAAAAAAAAAAAAACTTTTTTTCCCTAGTAAAATTCTGGTTAAAGATTCTTTAAGACAAGGTTCTTCATTTATTTTCTATACCATGTTCGACATGATGCTCAGAGAACAATTCTGAAAGAATCAGGATATTTTCAGAACAGATTGGGCTTGCTCTTGGTTAAACAATTAGAAGAAGTATTTTTTCTTTAATTTGCCAGTGCCACAACTTTAAAAACAGCTTGTCAGCCACACAAAATGATACAGAAATAAAGTGATGACTATACAACTAATTTCATTCAAGATAATGAAGATTTCTAACAAGCTAAATTTTGTATTTGATTGTCACAGTGGCCTGATTTGTGGCATCTGTAAATGTAAACAACCAAATGCTTATCGATGATATAAAGTTAAGCCAAGATTTACCAGCACTATTTATAGTTATGGCTATACTTTCTAATGCTAAAATAATAACTACGTGTTTTATTTCTCTGCAACAAACATACCACTAACTGGGCAACTGCCAAAAAAAATCATTTTTCTCTATTCTGGAGTCCAGGAAGTACAGATTCAAGTCATTAATTTGCTATATCATAGAACTCAAATTTCTTTATCACAAATGATACCTTTAATGGTTTACTTAGAGTTTACTTGCTGATGGAACTCTACTTTCTAGATCACAAATTATGCACTGTAAGTGTATCCACAGCTGGGAGAAGGGACAAAGTATCTCTTCTGGACCTCATTTATGGACACACAAATCCTACTCATAAGGGTTCCATCCTCAAGTTCTGTTTGTCTCCAGATGATCCAGCCTAGTGCTATCACTCTGGAGAGTTAGGATTTCTATAAACTAATTTTAGGAGAGACACAAGTAATCAGACCCCATCAAAAGTGTCTCATACATTTAAAATTCTTGCTCAATTTTCAGATAAGTATGATGAGTGAAAAAAGTATCCCAACAGATTACACAATGACTGAGATGGAAATTATAAAAATAGGGACTTTGATATTGAATCCAAAGGATGAGTCAGATTTAGTTTGACTGTAAAACAGCACTGTAATGAATATCTTTTTATTGTTGTTAATATGCTGAATTATTGTCAATAACCTGGTTAAAAAAATTTAATAGTTTTGCAAGATGTAACAAAGTGAGTCAGACCACACAATATCACCGCATATTACTGTTTATAATGGCATATGAATTTAAGAATTTGAAATAAACTAATTTGTTCCTAAAAATCTGTCACTGTTTCTCAGATTAATGAGAATTATCTCTTACCTAAAATGCTCTTGAGAGAAAAAGTGATTAAAAACATGGAAGATCCACATTGATTGTAAAACTTGAACCTATCCAATAAAAAATCTGAACACTGAAATACTTTAAATTTTAAATGATTTTTAGTGTCATGTCTGTGCTCAGAAACATTTGTAGTTCAGATCATTATGGGTTTTGGATTTCAACACTTTAAGATAAATTAAAAATTTTAAAGATATGCATGACATCTAATAATTTTATTTAATTAATCTATAAGATTTTGTCAGTTATTTCAGAAAACTGCAAACTGTCTTTATCCTTAAAATTAACCGTGATCCATTAACTTAAATTAAAAGTAAAAATATAATTAATATTAGTGCTAATAATTCTACCAAAAAGTAGAATGAATCTCTGTTGTGTACAACAGTTTTTTTATAATTGAATTTTTGCAATTTTCATAAAATATAGCTTGATGGTATTTAGATCCCATCCCCTATTCCAACCTCCCTCCATTGCACTCTACCCAATTTTATGTACTCTCTTTTAAATATAATATGGCCTATATATGTATAACTCTCTCTATATAAATTATGCTATTTAATAATAAATTAACAGGAGAATTTATTTTGTTTAAGGTACTAAATATGTAAATAATTTACGCATATAATTTCTTGCACATATTTATACATTGTGTATTTATAGATTCATAATACATATCTATATATGCATGCATGTTTATCATTTACATAGACTATGCCTACATATATGAGTAATAAAATAAACTTATTTGGAAATAAAAGGTACGACCCACATTTTCATAAATATTTGCATTTATCATTAATTGCCATAATTAGCTGAGACATTCATAAAGGAATAAAGTGAGATAAAAATTAACTAAAATCTGTAATTGTTTAACCTAATTTCAAGAAGAAGCAAATTGAAAATATAATGTAATTAATCACAACAAGAGAGAGTTAACATACACAGCTATTATATTAGAGAAATAATTTTTGCCCTTCTCTTTTGGTATTATGTGAAGTTCCAACAATGTACTTACTAAGCTTTGGAAATGTGGTACATTGAAAAATAGAACAAGAGCCAAAGAAATGGCTCAGAAGTTAAGAGGGATCATCGCTCCTACAGAGGACTAAAGTTTGGTTAGCATTACCGACCTGAGGTGCCTCAGGACTCCTTATAACTTTAGCTCCAAGGGCTCGGAGGCTCTTTTCTAGGCCTTACTGGCACTTGTGCTCACACTTGAACACACACACAGAGGAAGGGAGGGAGGAAGGGAGAGGGAAAGAGAGTGAGAGAGCGAGAGAAATTAAAGTTAATGAAAGAAGAAATACAGAACAAGAATCCACAAAATAGAAGCCATTACCAGAGACTTGGTTTTGTTTCCTGTCTTACATTTATCCCCACAGTCATTTCCCTATTTGAAACTTCTACTTCTTGTTTGCTGACATTTACAACCGGCTAGCTGAATCATCAAGGGTTACTGTGACTTTCAGTAATCTTCGATTTCTTTTTGCTCACCATTTCCATAATATATACTTTGAAATCAGTATAAATTTCACATTAAATGTGATTATCAGAGTTTAAACACACAAAAAAGCTTCTTCACAAGTATATCATGCTTTCTAACAAACATATACAGACTAAAGAGTGGCAGCCTGCTTTATAGATCCCTGTCACTCACTCAATCATTTACTCTCTCTCTACCTTAGATCCTAGCCAGCCTTGTTTGAAAGCTTGAAACAAATCTCTCTGTGGGTCACGTATTGAACTATGAACTGTTTCTCTGGGGACTCCTCCTGTATCTTGAAGCGATTTCTTTGTGCCATCCTTCATGGACGTTGTAAAGGGAATGAAAAGTTTTGACAGAGTGCTGACAAGCACAGAGGCAATGAGACAGGTACACGTGAGATGGTTGAGGAGCCCTGACAGCTGACTGAAAGCTCATCAGACCGGTCCCTTCACCAAGGCTCAGGAAAAGATTGGCAGCGAGGAAGTGTGTGTTCTCCTAATTATGGGAAATCGAATAGCAGGCCCTAATAGAAGACAGCAGCCTTGTGTTCAGGACAGGGCTCAGCTGCTTGCCCCCAAAGCTACGGGCAAATGAATCAATTTTTTTGAAGCCCATTCTGAATGCATGAGTGCTGAGGAAAAGTGTCGGGCATTCTTTCTATAATTCCAGGATAAATATCACGGAATTTACTAATTTGAATGTATTCATAATAATTGCCGATGACAGAGATTACTTGGATTTGAGGAAGAAGAAGCAAAAGTAATCCACAAATGTCTGTAACAAATAAGGCAAAAAGAGGAGCGGAAGCAAAAGCAAATCTAGTGTCATTTCTTCAGGAAAGTGGCTAACATGGCAATGAAAGCTGGAAAGTTGAGCAGCTGTGGCAGCAGAATGCTATGTATGAGGAGACAGGGGTTTCAGATGGAAATGACTTCATATAACTCACACATCATTCTGTCACCCATAACACTCTCATTTTGAACTCAGTAAAAAAGTAAAGGAAAACTTCACTTCCAATATTTGCATGGATTTTTTATATTTCCTTTCTAAACAAATTGGACACAGAATTCTTCAATAATTCCTGTTTTGTTCAGTATTTTTTAAACTGAATTTAAACTGTTTAATATTTCTGATTACTTATTATATATGCTAATATTTTACTTTATTGAAAACACCTTGGACATCTTAAAAGTCAAAAAATAACATATCTTGAACAGATAGCTTCAGGTGTTAGAAAGGGCATGGAATCACTCCTTTTTGTTACGTTTATTCCTTTCATTTGTATAAACACGAAACCTCAGAAAGCTCAGCAACCACAAGTCCCATAGAAATAAGCCAGGAATGAATTAGAAATGATAAGAGTTGATAACATTTATTTTGATTTCACATAAACTTATTTTATCATTGCCAGACAAGTCTCGGGAACGTTTTCTTCCACGACTAACAATAATCTGAGAAAAATCCATGAATGAAACCTAAGTCTCTTGAGTGTGTGTGTGTGTGTGTATGTGTGTGTGTGTGTGTGTGTGTGTGTGTGTGTGTGTGTGTGTGTGTGTAGAATACATAAGGAAGGGGAAAATCCAATTCTGAAACATGGTAGAATGTTACATACACAAATCGGCACAGTGCTTTTAAGAAATAACAGTTATTTGATGATAATGAACATGGCATGAATAATCTCATTTTAAAAAGATACATATTCAGAGGTTAACTATAGGAAAAATTAGGTCACTATTTACATATATATACATATATATGTGTGTGTGTGTGTGTGTATTTGTTTATGTAAGTGTGACTTTGTTTATGTGTGAAACATGTGTTAGGGTGTCCACGGATGCCAGAAGAGGATGTTGACTCCTCCAGCTAAAGTTATAGCCTGTCATGAGTGGACTGCTGTGAACATAGGTTTTCTGGGAGAGTAATAATTGTTCTTAAACCACTAAGCCATCTCTCCAACCCCCAGCTCACTATTTATAATTATACCTCAGTGGTCAGTTACTTTGTGGAAAGAAAGCACTAATGGAAATCAAAAAAAGAGAAAAAGGAATGTCTTTTTCTGTGCATGACATAATAATTGCATTGACCTGGTGAAATATGAAGTGAGGACTACTGTAAATGTTTCTTTCATTTCATCCTTGATGAAACTGTGGAGTATGCGATAAAAGAAAGAGGAATTCAACAATCTGGATTTCTATTTCCAGACCACAGTTTCAAAGGCAAGTCAGGACTGACTTCCTTTATATTTTAAATCCCTTCTATATGTTTGCTATGTGACTGTGCTGAGAGGAAAATGTAAAGATTCTGAAAATTCTATTTTTCTGTTTAATTGATGCTAGCTTAAAAATTACAATAATCTATGCTTTAATAAAATTCCAAGATGTACCTGACTTTTTAGAAAGAGACATACTTTGACATTTACTATATTAATTTGAAAATATAAATATGAATATATACAGGAGAAAAATTCAAAAGATCATTGAAACATATCAATTTATAAATCTTTGCCTTTTGGGTATCAAAGAAATCTTGGAGGGGCTCCAATAAGTAACAAACTTCTAAATTAAAATTCTTTAGTGATTTATAAACTAGTCAACCAGCATACCTTAGTAACACGAACTTTTCATTATTCAGCCAGGTAAATAAGAGGATGCTATATATAAGCTGTTATTACTTTTAGACTGAAGAAATATTCAATATGATTTTTCTGTTTCTTTTCATTAACTGCTTAAGGCCAATTGCATAAGTAAAATTTTAATTTATCCTTAGGATTTATCACCATTTTCTAAGTGGGAAAACTAATGCACAATTAGGGTAAAAGAAATATATTAATTATTATACTAATTTTCAGTTAGTTTGCTTCAGTAAATTTATAGGAGCTTATAATAATTCATTTTGAGAATTTAAATAATTTTCTTGGTATAGTTCAGTAGGAAAATCAATTGTATGAATAAGTAAAATTGAATGAAATAAGAAAATAAACAATTCAAATTCCTTCAAAACGGACATCTGAATCAAAGAGTAAAATACGTTTACCATGAAAATGATATATAGCCCAGCTTTCCACAATCTAAATAGGTGAAAAATTGTGACGTACAGGAGAAGGAGAGGTTTCAGAAGAAAGAGAGGAAACCATCTTCTACTGGAGTTATGATAAGTAGATTCTAAATAGACATTTTTGATGCTAGGAAACTTAAGTATTTACAGACTTCTTGACCCCATTGTACAAATAAGAAAAAAAAATACTGAAAGATGGAAATGTATTAGAAAAATCCAATGTTAAAAGTCTACTCTAAAATAAATAAATACAGAGTGTGTGAGAACTTTAAGAGAGATCTAAAAGTTGTGTGTACAATATTAGAAAATAATTCTACATGATCACACCTGAAGCTGAGCGTCTATGTTACACAAGATTTTAAAGATATTTAAGGAGAAGTAGAATTGTACTTTGAACTAATGTAAAAGCAGAGTTTGTTCAGCCATTAATATTTTCATTCTAGGTGCTTATAAAATCATTCATGGCCTAAAATATGAAACTTGCCCACACGTTCTTGCAATTCAGCACCTGGTAAAGGTGTTTTATTTATTGATTTTTTTGAGAGGTTGTATATTCTTTAATGAGCAGATTATTTGTGGTGAGTCTTTGATTACAATCAGAGGCAGCTTGTGGCCTGGCTAATTTACTTCTGGGCTAGTTGACAAGATGTCAGCAAACCAAGCTGGAAGCCACACCTTCACTGTTATGATTGGATTATAGCTCCTGAACCATGGACCAGAATAAATCCTTCCTCCTATAACTTGCCTCTGTCAGGTATTCTGTGACATCAGTAAGAAACATACCTCATTCAGTAGTTACAGAATATTTAACAGAGTAACTAAATGACTCAGACTGGCAATTTAAGGAGAACAAACATTAGGTCAAAATGGTATTCTAACACTATTGTCTATTTTATTTTTCCCAACTGCAACCCTTCAGAATCCTCAGTGGCTATGGACTCATAGAAAACTATTAGTGGTTTTCCAGTGAATGAAACTGTATCCATAACCCTACAATACACTTATCAGTCAATGACAATAGTACATAATGACTGCTATCCTCTCCAAACACTAAGTGGAGGGCCAAACTCATCCATGTACATTCAAAATCATATGTAGCAATGTGATTGTTTTAGCTTTCCGTAGTTTCCTCTTATAATCAAGTACTTTACCAACTGCTGCAGAACTTGAACATACATTCAGACTACATTATTTCAGTAACACACATTGATTTCAAATTTTATCAAAAGAAAATGAAACAGTATCATAACAATTCTTCACATATACTAAAGAAAATCGGAAAATCTTTTATCAATAAATGGAGATAAATTTTTAAAAACCGTATCTACCAGATATTAATTTTCACTTGTTGATTCAATTTTATTGATCTTAAAACTTTGTTATACCTATTGCTAACTAATCAATTCAAATACATGCATATAGATTTAAGGTATAATTAATGTCTCTACAATTTAGGTAACAGGTGTTATTTTGTTTGTTTCTTTGTTGAACTAAACCTTTAAGAATTTTGAGTATAAGATATTTACATCATAAATTAAGCCACATACTCACAGTGTCTCTGTAATACCTCTTAAAAATGAACTAAAAATATGAACTAAGTGAAGGCCATATGAGGACAAGAGAAAAATAAATAATGGAAGGAAAACACTATAGACGAGGGGATGTGGTTATATAAAAGTGTTAGATCCAATTTTAATGTTTGCTAAAATCTTAATGACTAAACCCTAATGTTTAACTCTTTCCAATATTCCACAGTCACAATAGTGACCAAATCATATGTTCATAATCAATGACAGTCCCAGTAAAGATGTTTGGAGATGTACAACTATACACATGCTTCAAGTATTTAATGTCACCAAGCACATTTGAAAAGCAATGCCTGGACTTAAGAATTCTTTTTAAAGACTTAGAATGCATAGCTGTCTTGAACTTATTTATATGTATTTATCCATACATATTTTTCTTTAATTAAGCTTAACAAAATCTTAATGAATAAAGAAATGCTGTGCTTAGTACTCTGGCACATAATGTATTTTTGGAGACATTATAAAAATAGCAACATTTATTTTGTTTGTGATATTTTAAGAGACTTATAAGAGTAAAGTTTAATTGAAATGCTGGGATGAAAAAGATATATTAGTTTTCAAGCACAGTAATATTATCTCAATAGATTTTCCATATACAAATTTCACACGCCTTATTAAACTAATCAAACAGGAACTAACTATGATTATACAAGTAACATATTCAAAATAGGATTTTTTATTCAAAATGGTATAACAGGAAATATGGAAGAAAGATATACATAATTTGACATGGCAAGGGTATTGCAATCTGAATTAATTTTCAGTAGGCTCAATTACATTTTATAGTATATTTACATTAAACTCCTTACAGAAATATACGTGTAAATTTCTACTCATTTGCATTGTTTCAGATAAATTACTTTATTAACAGTGAATTTTAGTGTATTTAAACATATTCTCACTGTAAATTAATGGCATGCATTGATATTAAAATAATTATTAATTCAGTCGTGGAATTTTCTATGAAGCAACATTCTAGAATTTGAAATTTAGAAATGGACTTCTCTTGCAAAAATGACAGATATATTCCATTTTTATATTATGCAAAGAAAGATATTATTTTATAATTAATAGAAAATAAATTGAAAACAGTAATTAAATCTTAGGTATTATGAAGAGATTATGATGTGACAGTAACATGATGAAATAGTAATTTGAATTAGTTACCTGGACCATGTATTAGGATGAAATAATTCTGGCAGCAAGGCGTGATGATAATATAATAAGTATGTATTATTCAAGAAAGGATTTTATATATTTTTCCAATTGAAGCATGACTGATCAATACACTTAGATATGTGAACATGCTTGTGTTTTATTTAGGAGTACATTTCCACAAATGTGATCTAATTTCTATCATCTGGCACATAATGAAATACAGGTGTTTGTATATTTTAATACTGAAAATATTAAATTTAATAATTATAATAATTCAAATATAGAATCTTGATTCAGAAGACTCAGTGGGTTATGATATCTTGAAAATCTCATCAGCCACAGAACACATTGTTCTGTCATTGTGAGATGCAAATTTCATTTTCTTTTCTTTAATAAGTTTTCTTAACTTCTGTAGCAAGATTTTCATTCATGATATTTATCTTTTTGTCCAAAATCTATTCTTCTTATTGCATTACAATTTTAAAGATAATAATTGCTTATCCTCCCTCTTTTGTTAATATCTGTCCCCTGCCCCCTCTCTTGATCTCCTTCTTCCCCTTTATCTCCTTAGTTCCTTGTATAACCCTCCCTTCCATCCTCCCCTTTAAATACTCCGATTTTACCCATTTCTCCCTTAATAACACCTATCTCCTACTACCCTTCTCTCGCAGGATTCTTGTTTCCCTTTACTTCCCTGTTTCCTTTTCATTTTCCTAGTTCCTGTAGTTACATCAGGGTACCTATACATATTAAGCATTTGGTGCCAAAATCTATAAATGCCGGAGAATATCATATGTCCTTTGTTTTTCTGAGTCTGTGTTACTTCATTTAGTACATTTTCTAGTTCCATCCATATGCCTGAAAATGTCATGATTCCATCTTTATTTACTGCTGAGTAAAACTCCATTGTGTAAATGTACCACATTTTCGTTAGGGACTCCTCGTTTGAAAGACACTTAGGTTGCTTCCATCTCTTACCTATTGTTAAAACAGCAGCAACATGTGCCTAGCAAGTATAAAAAAAAACAAAGGGTTTATATTAGTCCAAAAACCTAATGACAAAGTACACATACAATATCTCTACATGAGTCCATGTGTAGAGCTAAAGGCTAATAACAAGGAACAGTGTCAGAAGGATTAATCTTCCTTTGAGTTATTGACTAGGGTAGTCCAAGATACTACCCAAAATACACAGGCTATTTTTACAGCCCTTGATTGAGTTCCAGAACTAGAAGTTAAGACTCTATTGCTGAAGACATGGCATACTGTGGACACAGGATTTAGAGCAATGGAACTGGAACTGACCTGGAAGTCACCTCCCCTGAAGGCTAGCTCTCATAACTTTAGAGAGCAATACACAAGTTGATAAGGGAGAATATCAATTGATGGTCAAATTGCACCCCTCATGCCTATTAATCACAAAAATGATCAGCACAGCAAAGAACATTGGTGGAGTAGTAGCACTTTAAAAAATATGCATATGAATGTACTATCTGGATGGCTACAAGTGCACCCATGTCATGCAATGCCTGCAGAGGTCAGAAGAGGGCATTGTATGCCCCAGAATTGGAATTACAAATGGTTGTTAGCCACCATATGGGTGCTGTCAATCGAACGCAAGATCTCTGAAAGAGGAGAGACAGTGCTCTTGAACCCTGAGCCCTCTCTCCAGCCCCAGTAGTGACAGTTTTATCTTGAAGGCAATCCTGATTGTACTTAACACCCATTCAATGAGAGAAAATTCATGTGTGGTACTGTAAACATAGCCAAATACACATGACTGGAGAGGCATAGATCTTAGAGAGATCCCCAACGCTAACACATCACTAGACAAAAGTAATTTCATACTATGTGCAAAATATGAATCTTTATATTTACAGACAAGTATTCCAGTCACCACTCATCAAAGAAACTTCTTTTGCAACACATGGAGATTATTACAGAGTTCCACATCTGGTCACACAGAAAGATTGTCTGTGAATTGTTCAAGCCTAAGTGACATATGTATAATGCAACCTCCACACATAAGGCTTACACACATAGAACAAGGGGTAAAAAGAACACTAATATATCTCTCCGTTATCAACAATGAAGCTCCGTCATGCCACAGGGGGCGATGAACACAGAAGAACACAAATGGCCAAAGTGTAGAGGATAAAATTCTGCAGACTGTGGTTCCTTGGACAGAAACATTATATTAAATTTACCCCTTACAGAGCAAAGGACCATTGTGAAAGAATGGACTGAAAGACTGTAAGAGCCTGGAAGGAGGTGCATGATCATACAGAAATAGTGCCCTACAGACTCTGGAGACCTTGCTCATATGAACCTACAGCAATGGTGTCAACATACACAAGACCCATACAAACTCAAGCAGACAAGACCTCAGCACAGAACTGAGGAAATGGGAAGCAGGCCTCAATCTCAGTGGAAGAATAATCAGCCAGTGATTACTGCTGGGTAAGGAAGAGCCAGTCTTCATAAAGAGAAGAGGTCTAGGTAGACTGACTAGACCTCAGTGGATAAACTAGCACCGAGACACATGTGCGGACACTAACTTGATAAGATAGGCCTTAGCACAAATGACAGGATGTATGGATCACGGTGGGGGCTAGGGGTTATGAAGGGTGCCAGTGGAGAAGGAGGTATAAAGAAGATTCAGATGTTCTTTATGAAATACACAAAAAGTTCAATGAAAAATTTACAAAAAATGTTTACTTTTTCATGCAAGTTGTAGATATTTATAATACTGTGCCATGTGCCTTTTTCCTCTGTTTACTGTATATTAGACACACATTGAAAATATTCATATTGTCACATATACTTTTCTTTATTTGTAAGAGATTTACCATCTGGGTGGTAATGGAACTCTTTGAGTTGTAGAAAGATTCATAAATGAGTGGGTTTATTGTTGTTGTTTGTTTGTTTGCTTTATTCCTACTACTGGTAGTTTTTACCACGGGAAGGAAGTATCTTATTTGTGCGGTGATAATCAACACAACTGAGAACTGCATAGCAGTTTTTAAATGTTGTTTTTCTTAAAAAAAAAACAGAACCAACCGAACAAAAAAATAAAGAATCTTCAGTTTTGATCCATGAGGACTGCTTGTCCTTTAAATTTATCTCTTTCATTTCTGCAAATAATATTTGTTTCCCATAATGATTTCATACTATTTTATACTCATATCCCAGTGCATATAATTATTTTTCAACTAAGGAATTTTATAATAGTACACCAATCATACTCTACAGGCCATATTTTATGTAGAGTTCTTTAAATTGGGCAGGGTGTACTGGGAGATGTGTGAAGAAGGGACTGGATCTAAATACCATCAAACTACATTGTTTCAATAAATTCAATAAAATGCAAAAATAAAGTTGTTGAGGAAGCTGGACATAAGGGAGAATCTGGTAGCCAGTCATATAAATAATTCTGGATGTCTTCTACTAATAAAGTATAGCTAGACTGCTTTTAATACCTTTTTTCATGTTTTATACTCATGTGAATATCAAGCTTATATAAAGCCAAAGCTTATTTAATAAATTTATCCCTTCCTATTTATCTGTTCCTCCAGTAAATATTTATTATGTATTTACTATAATGTCAGAAATGTGTAAATGTGTTTTTCTTTTCATATGGATTATCAAGTACAATGTTTTCATTAATAAAAACAATTCATTTCCCTATTGAATTGAAATGAATCTTACTTTTATATTCAATTTTATATATTCTATGTATGAATCTAATTAATCATTCATTGTCCCATGATAATATTACATTGCAATCACAATAGTCCTAAGGAAAAAATTGATACCAGGTAAATTCTGTCTCATGTTGTTCTTTGCTCTCTATTGATTTCTTTTCCAATAGAATCTTGGGCTTACAAATTTAAGATGGATAGTGTAGGGAAACACACCCAGAAATACTCATTGACACTTGATTTTTTTTGTGTACATACTGCATTTTGAGGATTTGTTGTTTGAAATTAAATCTTCATGTTAGAAACCTAGCACAATTCTTTTATTTCTTCCCATAACTTTAATATTTTTAACAATTTGTCATTTTCTTGGAAAACCTAGGCGTTTATCATTGCTTCTCATTACATTTTTTTCTCCTCTTTTTTGAGACAGGCTTTCCCTGTAGCTCAAGCTGGCCTGGAACTCATTATGTGGATCACAGTCACCTGGATCTCACAGAGATCCACTTGCCCCTCTCTCCAGATCGCTGGGATTAAAGGTGTGTGCCACCACAGCCATGCAGTGTCTGCTTTTTTTTTTTTTTTCCAACAGCCTAGGTTGGCCTGGAGGATGTAGCCCATGCTGATTTGAACTTCTCATCTTTTTTTCTCATTCATATAATATTTGTAAGTGTGGATGTGTCCTACCAGGTTTGTGTTTAGCGTTTATCTTACACTGTCCTAGCATATGATGATAGTTCCATTTCATTAAGTGTTTTTAATGAATTGTGCTTTGTTTATTAATTTTTAGTAAAGACAAAGGTATAAATATCAAATAGAAAAAAATTCTTGACTATTCTTTGCAAAATTGTGAAAGTTTTCACTCACAGCAACAATAATAGATAAGGAAAATATTATTAGCTCTTCATTAATTTGACAGAACAAATCTTCAGTGGTTAAAGGCACCTTCTGATGTTTTCTACTGAGCTTTGAAAATTAACTTTATTAGATTTAATTAATTTTTATTTTCTTACTTAGTGTTTAACTATGAATGACTATACATTTTATCAAATTTCATATTAAATTTAATTATTGAACTTATTTATTTTATCCTATTACTTTTTCTGGAATGAAGTTCCTGAAATAAAAACAAGTTATATCACATACTTTTTATAAATTGCTAATTCAATATACTAATGTATATTATTTGTTATGTCTTTGGTATTTAAAAGTATCTCTTAATTTGAATTACTTTCATTTGTTAGCAAGTTTATGTTAAATTCCCAGTTGCCTCTTTAATATAAAAACTTTATATGCCAGGCATAGTTCACCACATGCCTTTAATATCAGCTATTGGGAGGCAAAGGAAGGCAGATTTATGTGAGACCCAGGTCAGTCTAGTCCACACAATGATGTCTGTGCAGGCCTAGGTAAACCCTGTTAGATAGATAGATAGATAGATAGATAGATAGATAGATAGATAGATAGATAGATAGATGATAGATAGATAGATAGATAAATTTTACAAGAAAACTGTATAAAATATAAACTGGGGAAACTCAGGTGACTAGGTAAGAATCTAAACCACGTGACTGATTCTTTTCCTTTTAGGGAAGTGGTTCTCAAAATTAAGTTTCCATTAACCCAATTTAAGGAATTAATATAGCACAGCTCTGCTCGGCAGTTTCGGTGCTGGGTCAGTGGGCCTGAGATTTGAACTTACATAATGCTGCTAGATGATGTTTGTACTGTGGTCAGCACCTTCATTTGACTAACAATCTTAGTCAATCTCCTTGAATTGTTGGGAATTATTCAAACTTTCACACAGAATACACTGCCACTATCAAAAGAAATAACCCTGTCTAGCATCTAGTTTTACAGTCAGGAGTTTTTTTCAAAGTTATTTAAAGTTCTCCTTATTCATTTCTAGAATTTTCCCTATGTCCATGAATAAACCTAGGTCTCTGCAAAATTATTAGATGTTACTTTTCTTTAGAATCATCAAGACTCACCCCTCATGTCTCTACATGCAGTTGTCCCCATGTGAAAATTGTAGGCAAACATTAAAGTTTAGTTTGGAGGGTTTGGGTCAGAATGATGCTAGGTAGGAAATTAGCAATGCCTTAAAAATAACAGCAGTCAGAGTAAGGGTTGCTTCTGTTCTTTAACTATTATATTCATGGCATAAATTTGTTCTTCTTAAACACATTTGGATTTCATTGTTCAATAGCATGGTTCTTATTTTCTTAATTCTTAATAATAGCAGAACTTTCCAATAGTTTTCATTTATTTGTTTATTTACTGCTCAGTTTATTAATTAGTTATTGAATTTACTTAGTTTCAATGCAATATTTATAATCAAGGCAGAGTTACTTTTCATTTTTATTCTTCCTGATTCTTTACATTTTGCTGAATTCTTCACTTTTCTTTACTTTCTGGATTATTTCCAATTAGTCTTTATATTTCTTATATCCTCTACCTTTTCAGGGCTATTTTTGAAAATACGTCATAATATTACTCTTGATTTTTGAAAATCAATGAAACATATCTTATAAAATACCCATGATTCCTGAATTTTATCTCATAATTATTATAATATGAATATGCAAGGTTTTCTAAGAGGTATATGGGTATAAGAAAATGTGTGATCCCTGGGGGATTCATATTTACACATGTGTAAAGGTTCAGAATTCTTTTATCACTGTTTTTATTGTTCTGAATAATTGGCTTATTAAGGACTAAGTAAGCTTGCTAAATCATCTACTAAACTTGTTAAACTATCCTTGTATGGCTAAGTAATTTTAACTCAAATTTGACTTCCTGTGTTTGTTAATAGTAGTTTACTGTCTTTGTTGATTCAAAAAAATTTTGTTCTTTTTTGAGACAAGATGTCCCTGTTAGTCCCAGTTAACCTGGACTTGCTATGGGGACCAGGGTGGCCTGAATCTCAGAGTTAAGCCTACCTCAGTCTCCTAAGTGCTGGAAATAAAGGTCTGAACCACCATGTAAGACCTAAAATTTTATAATTGTGTCCCACTATATTCTATTTAATTATGTTGGTCCTTTAACACAATATTGCATAATTCTTATATTACTATGTATGATTTCTCTTGTATTATATGCATTGTTATTAGAGTTTTCTATTCCACAATTCTTTCTATTTTCTGTCTATTTCTATTTAATAGAATGTGGTGGATTTCAATATTTTCACCTTATTAGGAACTGATTTTGTAACTCCTGAGTTGTGATTGAAATTCGTTATATTTTGCCTTATAAAGAATCTGGTTTAAATCACAAAGGTCAATCAATCTTCTGCCCTCTTAAGAACCAGGAACAATGATTTACTTTGCCAAAACAGATAAAATATTCTATACCAATATTTTTATACCAATACAGTCAGTGCATTTTAAAGTACATGTAAATAAATATTTTCTGAATTTTTTCTAAAAGTGCTAAACATAGTACATTTATGTTTACAGAGAAAAATATTGTAGCTTACTTATTCCAAGTGTCTTGGGTGGTTTGTGCTTTCCCTGAGTTATCTGTTAATATACGTTGTCTTTAGCTTCTAGCATGGTAAAGAAATATGTATTTTAAGCACCTTCAGAATAAAGACATCGTGGAAATTTATGAATATTATATCGAAGAGTTATGCTTTATAAGTAAATGTTAAAAAGTTATTGAAGTTTCTTGAAAAATTTTATTTTCCTCATTGTTTTCCTTCTTAGTGGTGATCTCTATAATTTTTCTTAAAACATAGTTTATCATTTTATCTCTATTCCTTTATATTTCCCTATGCTTTCAATTTCCATAATTTTTAAATAAGGATGCTATGTATAAATATGTGTATATGTACTCTGTATTTCTATTTCTCATAATACCAATTCCATTTATAACTTTATTAATTTTAAAACTTTAAGATTATGAAAATTATGAAATTTCATTTTATTTTGTTTGTTTTCAGATGACTTTAGACATTTTCTGAGCAATTTTAATCATCATGATTTTATGATTTTTCTCCAATGACACTGTACTTTATTCATTGTACTTTTGTTCTGAGTGTTCAATTCCAAGATCTATCCAGTCCTCTGGGAACTTGCTCATATGAACTTTCAGCATTGAGGAAACATGCACAATAATTTTGATGACTTAATCAGACAAATATCCAGCATAGAACTGGAGAAATGTGGAGAAATGGGCAACAGGTCACAAACTTAGCCAAGGAAATATTGACAACTGATTGATTGTCACTGGGTGAGAGCGACTTGACCTTCTCAAGGGGAGACTATAGATAGGCTCGCTAGACTCCAATCTATGTACTTTCATCAAAGGATGTGTGGATAAAAGAGCTTAGTCTGTTGGTCTTAACATATATAACAGAACGCATGGACGATGTGGGTGCAGATGGTGAAGAGGGTCTAAATATGGTTAAGATTTATATATGAAATGCACAACATTCCAATAAAAATACGCAAAATTTAATTGAACATAATTACTTATTTTTCACTATGATTCTGTGTTCAATGATCTCCAATGCACTATCAGTTAAGATTGCGTCATCAGTGGCAAGTGAATTACAAGTGTATATAGTGGATTCTTCTGTGACAGTAAAGAGAAAAAGGCTGGATGAGCATTTCGCTTAAGTATTGTCATGTCCTCTTGAAAGAAAAGCACTAGCAATTACTTCACAAGAGCAATTCATCAAGTACTCTGAGATCAAGATCATGTAAATCACCCCATGATGATTCAGTCAACTGAGAAGTGAAGCATCAACTTTGGCATTATTTGTACAGGCCATTGGCTGAAGAGCCTCCAGGGGAGCTTGTTGTATTTATTTTTCTAAAATCAGATGAAAAGATAATTTCTGTAAACTGTTCTTTGCCAAAAAACCCGTAGACTCAAACACACTCATTTTAATTTTCACAACATTTTGTATAATGTTACTATTATATTTTTATTATGCCAAATATTTCATAAAGTCATTTCAGAAAAAAATCATTCTGTTGTTAACAATATCCAAGAGGGTCAAGGCAATTTAAATCAGGATCTAAATAAAAGGAATTTTATTAGGACATGAAAAAATAAAAAAAAATTCATGGATCAAAATTTTAAGAGCTTATTCAGAGAAAGACACAGTTTGATAAATGTCCATTAAATATTTCCAAACTATTTATAACATTTACTGTGCTCATATTTACTCACTTGAAATATTCCACTAGGAATTCAAAATAAAAGGAGCATAGTGGCAGTGATTCATGTAAACATTATCAATTTTACTTTACTTAGTTTCTTAGCTTGTTACTACTGGCCTTTGTAGTTTTATAATATTATTATGAGACATTTTCTCATGCAGGGAAGAATGTTTATCTGCCTTCATGACCTCCACATACTAGAAGCTATAATCATGCTATAATAATTAAAACAGGTTTCAACAATGCAAAAATGTTTCTATCTCTAGGTAAGAAGGTCTATTCTAGTGTTCTTCCATAGGGATAAAATTCTCCTTAAAATATCAGAGGGCTGTACAGTAATATAATTTATGAATGAAGCAATTTAAGACGTTAAAGGATCCCAATGTTAACTAATCAATGCCAGTTTTACTGCAGGCAGGATTATGATCATTCTTTAATAGAAATAACATATCAGCATTTTAATCCCCAAAGTTCTACAGGATCATTGTAAAACTCACCAATTTTGCTTTCTACTTCCTTAAAAAATATATTTAATTTATCATGAGAGTAATTGTGTTCATCTTATTCTTGATATTCTCCAGCTGGGATTGGGATATATACACCTAGACTTGAAACAATATTTTGACCTGCTATTCAGGCAGAATCGTCTCTAGAGTACTTACTCTTCAGAATTTGGGTTTAAGAAGCAATATTTTAGTTGTAATGCATACATGAGAAAGTAGACCAAAGATTATGTCCCAGTCTTTGTTGAAACTCTGACATTGTCATGAGTGATTTTCATTATTGAATATCAACTTGCAAAATTTACTCATCTATTTAACATGCATGGCTATTTTGACTTATTCACTTTTGTCAAAATATGAAAAAAAATTCATATCAGAGAAAGGCATTTGTTGATTATTCAGTTTCAGCACAAATATGGACTTCATACTACCAGAGATTTGCACAATGCAGATGGTGCTTAGAGAAGTATACTGTACTTACTGAGGAACCATAGTGAATAGCTATAATTAAATTATTGAAATGCTTATTTCTATCCTAATCTTGGGCTTTTACGAATCAGCCATGCAGCAAAGTTCACAATATAGTACTCTTGTGAGTAATCAGTGTGACACAGCTATGGATAATTCAGAAGGAGGCTCTTCCTTTGACAATATGTTACAAAAATTATTTTCACAGATTTCCAGTCATTAAGCTCAACCCTTATAACTATGAATGCAAAGCATGCCTATAATCTCAGCAATCTGGAGACTGAGGGAGGAGGATCAGGGGTTCAAAGCCAGCCTGGGATACCTAAAGAGACTGTGTAAACTAATAAAAACAAGGAGACAAAGAAGCAAAAACTTTAACACTTGGAGGGAAGATATGCTTGCTGTTTTCCTGTGTGACATTCAAGTTGTACATTTTACTCCACTTCATTTCAGAGACCACACACAGATGTGGCACCCAGTTATACAGTTGTCTCAAATGCCAAAAAAATACCTTGAAAATAAAATAACATCCATAATATCTTAAAGTGCTTCAAGATCTTCATTTTTGATGAGAAGTTATTGCTGTTCTTAATATTTCTATATCTAGTTTTTCCATAGCCTAAGTAGTACAGTTTTCTTGAAGACTAAATCCCTCTCAAAATCTTTATATTTAATTTTAGATAGAGTCATGTTCAAGCTGTGAACTTCAGTGGTCAAACTGTTGAAAGTAAAGTTAAATCCTAAATAATGAAAAAGAGACTATATGAGATCTTCTTCCACTTCTAAGTTAAAAAGTCTTTGCGTGTGTGTGTGTTTGTTCATTTGTTTGTTTTCATGTTGCAATAAGTACATTTATTACTAATATATTCTTTGTAAATTTGTTTTGAATTTTTTGTACATTTCATAAAACATCTCAGTCCATCTTGACCATCTTTATAACCCCTTCACACCTGAATTCTCCATAGCCCCCATGCTCGAATTCAGACATTCTTTCATCTGTGTCAAGGCCTATCATGTCAAGTTAGTGTCCCAAGACTAACTTATTTCCTCAGTATAAGTTCATCTACTGGGGTCTAGTCAGTCTATCTAGAGTCCTTCCCTTTAAAATTAGTTTTTACTTTCCCAGCAGTTATCAACTACCAATAACTCTTGAATTATGATTCAGTCATATGGCCCATTTCCACAGTCCTGAGTCTTGTCTGCTTGAGTTTGCACAAGTCTTGTGCATGCTGACAACATTGCTCTAGATTCATATGAGCAAAGTCCCAGGAGCCTATAGCCCTCCTCCATGGCTCTTACTATCTTTTGGCACTCTCTTCCAAAATGGTTCCTGAGCTCTGGGTGGATGAATTTTAATATAGCAATCCTGTCCAATGATCGGCAGACTTTCTACACTTTGGCCATTTGTGATGATTTGCATTCCTGGCCGTCTGTTGAATGCGGGTGCTTCAATAATGAGAACTGAGAGATTCATTAGTTTCCTTTGTACCTCTTGTTCTATGTTCCGTGAGCCTTAGGTGTAGAGGTTGCATTGTAAATGTGCCACTTAAGTTTGGGAAATTCACAGACAATCTCTGTGTCTGACCAGTTGTCGTATTCTGTTATGGTTTCCATCTTGTACCAAAGAAGTTTCTTTGATGACTGGTGACTGGGATACTTGTCTGTTAATATACAAATACATACTTTGTGCATTGTAAGAAATTACATTTGCTAGGGATGTGGCAGTCTTGGGGTTTTCTCTAAGATCTATGACTTCTCCAGCCATGTGTGTTTAGCTAGAATGTTTTTATAAGGAAAAAACCTGGTTTCATATTAAGTATATTAATTTAGTGACCAAAGAAATATATGTTCATATTTTACTTTGCATTACATACAAATTATTTAATAACATCATAATTGCATGAGGACTTTTCTTAACATTTGAGTGTGACTTCAAAGATAGTGATCCATTTTTGGTGGAGTTGGTTTCTCTTCATTCCAGTTAAAGCAACAACAGTGACTCTATAATGTTATTGATTTCATTACTTTTTGCCCATGACCTGGATTTCAGGCTCTGAATCCATTGCCTATTATTTATTTCTGTTAGATTCCTCATCATTTCCATCTTTCTTTTCTACACCCATAAAGGATTAAAATTGTAAATTTGTTGTAATGATTAAATGAGTTATTATATGGCACATATTTCTATAAAGTTTCACAAAATCCAAAGCATTAAATAAATGCTTTCAGTGATTCAACTTTAATATGGATATAACACCCTCTTGGAGAAAACTATATGAGGATCTGATAGTGATTATTGTCCTGCACACAGTAATAACATACTAGACCAATGAAATCATGTAAAGAATAGATACTTAGTCACTTGAAAATAATATTCTAATGTGAATATATTCATGTTTTTAGGAGGAGAATAGTCTACACATTATATTGTTATTAATGTGACTGATTGCTATTATGTTACACAACACTATATAACTACTGCAAAATACCAGGGAAACCAACAGAGGCAAGTTCCCAATTGCTTGACTCCTTTCTACCAGATCTTGCCTTTTGAAGGATTTACCACTTCTCGTTAGCACCGTTACCCAGGGACCAATCTTTCAACATGTGGCATTTGGAGACCTTTAAGACCAAACCTGCAACAGTTCCAATTGTCAAGTAGGATGACTTTCTGATACAGAATATCTCTGACTACAGAACCAAATGAAGTCTAATTGCATTGATTCCAGGGGGTGAATGACACTGCTATGAATAAATCCAAATAAATATTTTCCTAGACCTATTCATTTCGAACTGCCTAGCAAGTTTGGGCCAGAGTACATGATATAGATTAGGGCACTCAGAGAAAATAAGCATCCTCCATAAATCAAGTGATAAGCTGTGTGGAGGGTAGAAAGAAGTGTTTGTGAACCTTTCAATATCCTTACACTACAACGCTGCCTGAGTGATGTGCTCATGTGTCTAAGAATTGGAGAAGTCCTATCTCCATTTGTTAACTTGATCTCTCCTCCTGTGTGGGTCTGCTAAAGTTATTGGACAAGGAACCCCAAGATCCTTTTCACTATGGGGCTAGCTAAAAGCTATCAGTAGGGGAAATGTCACCAAACCTTATGCATAGATATACTTTTAATAGTTTTCATTCCTCATTTTGATGATACATCTATCAGAGCATCTTTCATCAGGTAAAAATGGGCCAAGTAGAATTTAATTAATCATTTATTCATTCATTCATTCAAAAGCAAGGGACATCCTCTCCCCACATGTGCATGAAGCTTAATTTAGAGAACAATCAGCATGTTCAGACTTACTTGATAACTTGTAGACAAACCAGAGATTTCATTGTATTTTTGTCAGGTAAACCGTTGTTTCCCATTACACTTAGTATTGCTCTAGACATTTCCACTGGGAAATGGACATTAGATATAGTATTTTCCCATTGGTCCATTATATTTGAATGTATATTCTCATCAAGTGTTTCTTAGACATTTGTATTTCTTCATTTGAGAAATCTCTGTTCAGGTCTATGGCTGATCTTTCTATTAGGTCATTAGTTTTCTTGTTTCTTTGTCTTTGAGTTTTTTGTCTATTATGGATATTAATCTTCTGTTGGATATTTACCTAGTAAAGATTTTCTCCAAATTTCAGTGTATTTCCTCTTCACCTCCTTGGTGGTTTCTTTGGTTATGCAGAAGTGTTACAGCATGATGCGGTCTACTTGATGACTGTTGATCTTAATGCCTGAGCAGATGATCTCTGATTTAGAAAATTTTTCCACACCTATATCTTGGAGGGTACTGCCTATGCTTGCTTCTAGACATTTCAGATTTTATTTTGAGATCTTTGATCCATTGGGAGTTGCCTTTTGTGCAGGGAAAAAGATAAGGGCCTATTTTTATTCTTCTAATCCTAGAGCTACAGTTTTGCCAGCACATTTGTTGAAGATGCTGTCTTCCTCTATTGTATGCTCTTGGCACCCATGTGAAATATCAGGTGACTGAACTTTTATGTAGTCATGTTTTGTTCTTCTGTTGTGTTCCATTACTCTATGTGTCTATTGTAATAGTACCATTCTGTTTTTCTGACTACAGCTCTGTAATATAATCTGAGATCTGGTATGGTGATTCCCCCCAGTTTTGCTTTTGTTGCCCAATATTGCTTCTGCTAACTAGGGTCTTTTGTGAGTCCATATGTATTTTAGGATTATTTTTTTTTCTTGCTTTGTGAATAATGTCCTTTGTATTGTGATTGGCATTGCATTGAATCAATAGATTATTTTGTTAGATAGATTTTTACACTCTTCATTCTAAGAATCCATGAGCATGGTAGAAGTTTCTTCTTTGAAAAGATAAAAAAATAGACAAGACCTTAAATCAGTAAACCAAAAAAAGAAAATGCAAATCCAAATTAATAAAATCATAAATCAAATGGGAAACATCACAACAGACAACAAGATTCAGAACATCATAAGGAAATACTTTAAAAAATCTATACTCTATCAAATTTGAAAACTTCAAAGAAATGAATGAATATATAAATTCATGGAAACCACCAAAGCTAAACCAAGAAGAGAACAACAGCTTAAACAGGCCCATAATAAATAAGGAAATTGAAACACTAATATAAAATATTCATACTTTAAAACAAACAGAATCAGATGCATTCACAGTAGAATTCTACTAGACATTTAAAGAACTACAAATAATAGTACTTATATTATATAAAAAGATAGAAATATAGAGAGAAATCCCAAAATCCATCTATGAAGTAAATTTCACTTTAATATCAAACCAGGTAAAGACTCAAAAATTAAAAATACAGACACATAAATGCAAAAATTCTCAGCAAAATACTTGCAAGCTGCATGCAGACAGACATCGAAGAGATAATCTTGCATGATCAAATTGGCTTTGTTCCAGAGATGCAGGGATGGTTCAGTATAAATAAGTAAGAGAAATGCAATAAATCATATCAATTGACTTATAGACGAAAATGACATGATCATTTCAGTAGATTCAGAAAGTTCTTGGGCAAAATCCAGCATTTATGTTAAAAGTACTAGAGGGAATTAGGCTGTAGGGAACCTATGTCCACATAATTAAATCTGTATACAACAACTCTACAGCTAACATCATTGTAAATAGAGAAAACTGGGAAGAATTAAAATTAACATCTGGAGCCAGACAAGGCTGTCCACTTTTTCCACTCTTGTTCGATATAGTAGTTGAAATTCTTGACACAGCAATATGACAAGGTAAGAAAATTAAAGGAGTACTAATAAGAAAAGAAGAAGTCAAGGTATTTGCTTATGATATATGTAAGTGATCCCCAAAATTCCACTGTAAAAGGATTAGGAATAATAAACACATTCAGCAAAGTGGCAGATTACAAAGTATATCTACAAAAATCAGTAGCATTTCCACATTCCAATGGCAATTGTAGAAAGAGTCCATGGAATCCTTCCATTTACAATAGCCTTAAAATACAAAATATTTAGGAGGCAAAGTGACCCAAACAATTAAAATTTTAAAACATTGCAGAAAGAGATTGAAGAAGATAGTAGGATATGGAAATACCTCCTGTGCTCATTGATTGTAAGAAATATTGGAAAAATGACAATCCTACCAAAATCGATCTATAAATTCTATGCAATTTCAATAAATATCCCCATGACATACTTGAATTAGAAAAATTCATCTTATAATTCAAGTGACCCAATTTTTCCGCTTTATCTTCCAGATTTTATATATCCTTATTCTATTTCATTCCTTCTTTTGAAGCTGGACCAGAAATGGTCCCAAAGCCAGGCCATGGGGCAGCAGTATTTGTTACCCATACCAGCTACACAGGCATTTCCTGGCAGCCTCAGTGGGATGGGGGAAAGACTCAATAGTTGCATTTATTTATTGTCAAAATATCAAAATAAATTTAACACTGCTAAATTGTAAGGATTTGAAGGCAAGAATACACTTTCGTTTAGAAGTTAGTGATTCAAATATTCATCAAATAAATTTGTACATTAATTTAAAACATAGTTGTGGATAGTGATGTTGGTAGGGAGTCCATAATTAGAGCATCTGTGTGTATATTTTTGATATTATCATTAAGTTAATGGATAAAATAGGTCTGTAGATTTTAATATTTCAAGACAAGAAACATAACGATCAAAGCATCTTTAAGGTATTTACATCAAGAACATTCTGTTCTAAAACTATACCAATAATCAAAGCCTGCAGAAAAAATGATGGGAAACTAGTCAGAATAATGAGAAAATGCCACATATTAAACTATTGACTGTTCCAAAATACAGGTGGCAGCAGATTTGGGCTTTAAGTATTGAGAGGAATGAAAACATTTCAGAGCAATTTATGACAGAAATCATCTAACCTCAGTAATAATTGAGTGAGGATGATGAAAGACAGGAAGTGCCAATTATGCTTCTTCATTTCTGATGTGAATAATGTGATGAAAAGTGTTGCCATTACAATAACATCAATACTAATTAATAATGATAATAATGCATTTCAAAAAGCCCTTGTTAACTGAAGAACTGAGCAACCATATTTACACAAATGAAACTCATCTTCCAGAAATGTGCTAGAACCGAAAACAGTTGAACATTGATGAGGTGAGAAAATTGTCATAGTTTTTAAAGCTTTGGAATTTGTAAATTACAAAAGTAAAAAAAAAAAGGGCTTTCATTAATTCTTTTCATCAATGTATAATAAGAAGAATATCACATATATGGGATTGTTGCTATGAATCTCAAATGAGGAAAAACATGTCTCTTGCTTTTCTGAGTTTGTATTACTTCATTTAGTATAACATCCATTTATATGAAAATTTCATCATTTCATTTTCTTACTGCTGAGTACAACACCATTGTGAAAATGTGCCACATTTTTCATTATCCATTTGTCAGTTGACATTTAGGCTATTTCCATTAGCTACTGTGAAAAAAGAAGCAGCAAAAATGGATGTAGAATTACAGTAGGATGAATCCTTTGGGATTACGGCAAGGAGTGGTATAACTAAATCATATTGTAGATTCTTTTTCAGTTTTTTGAAAGTCCTCTACAGTGCTTTCCATAGTGGTTCACAAGTTTGCATTCCGACCAGAGATGAATGAGTGTCCCTTGTGCTCGAAATCCTTTCCAGGATTTGATGTCTTTTGTTATCTTGATCTTAGCCAGTCTCACTGGGGGAAGATGGAATCTTAAAAGTTATTTTTGTTCTCTAATTCTGTAATTACTAAGGATATTGAGCATTTTTAAAGTATTTCTTAAACACTTTTATTTCTTCCTTTGAGAACTCTCTGTTCAGGTCTTTTTATTAGGTCATTATTTATTTATTAGGTCAATAACCTGGTAGTTAAGGTTAATTAAGATTATTTAGATGCCCAGTAAATGTTGTCCAATCTTCTTTCTTTTTAATAACATATTAGTGGCAATATGTGCACTTCTAATAATGGGAATAAAAATTTTTAAGAGAAACAAATAGTGAGATGAGCTTGCTAATATTTATGTGGCAAGTTTTTCTAAAAGCCTTATGTTTATCTAATAAATATTCACAGTCTATGTACTATATATACATCCAAGTCACAATTTTTAAAACCAAAAGATGTTTCTTATCATCTGACAAGTGTGTGTTGTTAGGTATTCCTGCTGACCATATAATTACTCCTTTCCTTTGAATCAAAGCAGGTTTTATGCAGCAAATATCGAAAGCAGCCAAAATTTACTGACCCTTCAAAGAAAAGTGTTCAGTATCTTTCCTCAGGAAAGAAGACTCTTACAGTGGCCAGCCTCAAATTTTCCTGAGGGTTTTGATACTCATTTATGTCTAGAAAACTGCTTCCACACAATCTGTTCTTCAAAGCAAACATCATCATTTTTGTCTAGGCAGTATCAAGTGTGTTATCTCATACTGGAAGCTCAAACACAGGCTCCAAGTTTTAGTCTATTAATGGAAAAGAAACATCACAGAAAGCAGTGATTCTGACACTCTGTGAACCAGTAATATTGAGAGTCCATCTGGAGAATGGCTGTACTTTTGACAGCACTTTCAAGGCTTTGACACAGATGAGTCTGGTGTGCCAGTCTCAGTACAATTTACTGACTAGAGTAGAGCTGGGCAGAATTGTGACAGGGATGGAAAGAGAGTGCAAATAACAGAAATGGAGAAAACTTCAGTGAAGTACACAGAGGACGGAGATGTGAGTATTTGGCTTAAAGGCAGTACTATGGATGTACTATAAAAACATGTGGAATTCCAAATCTTAAGGCAAACAATACACAGCAGTGCCAAACCACAGGGAAGAACATTCTCAATAGAATTAGTGGAACCACTTCTGGCCTTTTATGTTTTACAAAGTATTTATGCCAATCACATTCCTTACTCACTAATTTATTTTTTCTGAGGTAGTATTCTCTTGATTTTTTTTTTCTCATTCAAATTCAGGTAAATAAAGAATCAAATTTAGAAATAGCTTTTCTAATACGATTCCAGTACGATACACATCACATTTTTAGTGAGTAAAACAGAAATCAAAAATTGTGGGGGAAAAAAAAAAAGATAAAATTACTCTGAGAATTAGGTCCTTTCTGGAATTTTTTCAAAGGATAAAATATTTGGTCCTATTTTGTTGTGCCAGAGTGAACCATAAATCAATGCAAAATGAGTTTATTGTGAAGTTCAGCTCTTTTAGTTAGGCTAAAATGCATTCTCTATTCCGAGAGAAGAACTCTATAGCAGAAAACTGAACTGATCATGGAAGTACAGTAGCAGCAGATGGATCCTATTTCAAGAGAACCCTGAATTAGGGAGAGGCCTACAACTAAAGGAGAATGTGTATCAGATTAAGAGATTTGGGAGGACTCAAAATTACTAAACATAACTTAATTCACATCTAGCATGCAAGTTCAAAAGAGTTTGGGAATCTTAGCATACACATTCTTAAACCTCCAGATAAAGAACAGGTGAAATGAAGACTGAATGGCTCAATTATAATATTTTAATATATGAGTCTCTGTATGCTTAGAGACACAGTTGGAGATATTTATATATATATATATATATATATATATATAACATATGCAATCATACACACATATAATATATATATATATATATATATATTGCCCAGTTTTACACCTAACAATAGAAAACTACCATACCACCAATTTTCACAAATAGCACAAATATTTATTGTTCTGTTGAAAGTTTAGATGATTTTATTTTTATTAGTGTTGGCCACCTTTTGGAATGTGAAATGAGATAAAAGATGTGGATGACACAGAGATTCATGCAACAATTACTCCAAAACTTCACTTTGTTCATTCAATGATAGCACTATCCAATTCAGGAAATATACCATTGAGTAAATAAAAATATTAATATACCTTGAAATCATTATTTTATTTTGAAAAAGTAGTTCTCAAATGTATTGTTTTACTATACTAAATGATAAAGCTTAGAACTCATATGAAACACCTGGATAAAAGTACAGAGTTTGAAAGTATTGAATGAATGTGCACCTGCCTCATACTTTCTGAAACTTCTTATTCAGGGGTAAATGACCTTTAATAGGAAGTGTATTTCTATAGTATCTGTTTGCCTATGAATCCAGGTGCAAAATTTTATATGATGGACCATGTAATATATATTATTCTAGTCTGCTTTCAATTGTAGTGAAAAAACACCAATACCAATACCAAATTAGGGAGGAAAGGGTTTATTTGGCTTACCCTCCTAGGTCACACCTCATCACCGAGGGAGCCCAAGGTTGGAACTCAGGGAAGGAACTTGGAGGCAGAAGTTGGAGCACAGACAATAGAAGAAAGCTGCTCATTGACTTGCTTTCCTGGCCCATGCTCAACCTGCTTTCTTATAAAATCCACAACAACCTGCCCAGGGGTAGCACCATCCACAGTGAACTGATCCCTTCCAAATCACTCAACAATCGAGAAAATAATCCACAGGCATGGCCACAAGTCTGTCTAATTGAGGAAATTCTCAAGTTAAGGATTCCTCAAACCAGTTGTATTAAATTGACAACTGAAACTATCCAGCACACTGGTTCTCTGCTGGCGCCCATGGACCACAGATGGTGGCTGGTGTTGGCAGGTACCTCGGGGGAGGGGACAAGGAGGCACTGAGTCAATGACACAGACCCCTGGAGAATGTGGAACAAACAATCTCATTTAATTTTTTAAGGGAACAGACTTTATATTTTTGCCAGGCTTAGGGGAGGTCTTTATCTAGTCATCTGACGTGCTTCATTCTGGTATGTCCTGAACACCTCTGATGATCTGATATTCATCACTCCCGTTGGTTCTGGAAGGCTGCTAGGGCCTGAGAACTTCCCCAGGTTAGGTCCCAGGAAGTGTTCACTGCGCATGCATGCTCGATATCAGTTGTAGCCAGTTTAGGCCAGCAGGCCTGGAGCCTGCCTGACCTGGCCTGAGTCATCCTATAGTTCTCCATAGTTTTAAGATGGCTTTTCTTTCATACAAAAATAAAATGTAGTATTGCCTTTAAGCCTTCCATTAAAAACAGTCCTCTCTTAAGAAGAGAATTTTTGTCATTGTCAACCTCATATTGTTACTATTTCAACCTCTCCAAAACTCTTGACTAGATAAAACAGCAAATTTCTGAATTGATTTGTTTTTATTTAATTTCTGTAGTTTACTTTTAGTTAATACATAAAACATAAAATCCTGAATAAAGGAACCGAATGACATTTTTCCACATAAGTACGTTATATATTGGTTAAAATCAGGTTAAAATTTGTTCTCAATATATGTTTATTATTACTACTATTGCTTTTCTATTATATTCTTACAAGTATTTTATTGACAATTTCTGGTCTAGTTTTACCAGAGAGATTGACATATAGTTTTCGTTTCATTTTAAACACTTGGATTGAACTTTTGTACATTTCACAGAATACTTCTTAATTAAATTTAGATATCCTTTCCATCCATGCATTCCCCGCTCTCTGAGGCATCATTTATTCTGCCATAAACGCTAAGTACAAATTCATCGGGCATTTTATCCAATGTTCTTCAGTGCAAGATCATTCATTGTCTTTTATTCAGCCAATCTGGAGATGTTAAGGAAGGTCAACCAGCCATAATCAGTTTCTAATTGTTCTTAGATTAGGGCTGACCCACTGCCCATTTCCCTCCCATCACTCTGGGCCCTTGTCTGTGTGCTCAATGCCATCATTGCCAAAAGTAACCTTGAGCAATCTTCCAGTGGCCTGAAAGTCTCTGTTTCCCCATGTTTGTGAATCAACCCTAGCTCTTACCATTTTTCCCACCTGTTTTTCTCAATGGTATCTGAGACATGGTGGGGTGAGGTTCAATAGGATTACTGTCCAAAGACACACACTGTACAGTCTCTTATTCTGTAAAACAACCTGTTGTGTGCAACACACTCTGTTGTATAAGGAGGATCCGCTGGTGAATGCTGAGGGATGCATTAGTACTTTCTACTCCTTGTTCCACCATGTTCCATGAGCCTTGGATGTAGAAGTTTCACTATACATATTTCACCTAGGGGTTGACGTCTCTAAGACATATATTCTCTGTGTGACCAGTTGTGGAACTCTATAATAATCTCCCTTTGGTGTCAAAAGAAACTTCTTTGATGAGTGGTATACTGTATTTTTGTATGCAAATGTAAGGATTCCTATCCAAACTATACGAAAAACTCAAAAAAGAAACAAGAAAATAAATGAGCCAATAAAAATATGGGCTATTTAATCTGAACATAGTTTCTCAAATGAAGAAATAAAGGACTAGGAAACACCATAAAAAATGCTCAACAACTCTAGTAATTAGAGAAATGCAGATAAAAACCACTATAAGATTTCATCTTACCAAAATCAGACTGGCTAAGAACAAGAACAAAAGACACTAAATGCTTGTGAGGATGTGGTACAAGCAGAATGTTCATTCACTATTTGTGGGAATGCAAACTACTGCAAACCTTATGGAAAACAGTGTGGATAACTTAAAAAACTAAAAATAAATTTACTATCTGATCCAGTTAAACCACTCCTTGGCATATCTCCAAAGGATTCATCCTACTGTATAGATATCTGTACGTCCATGTTTGTTCCTGCCTTTTTTCATTATAGATAATAAATTGAAACAACCTAAATGTCCATCAGCTGATGGATGGATAATGAAAATGTGGTACATTTACACAATGGAATTCTCAGCAACTGAAATTATGAAATTTGAAGGTAAATGAATGGAACTAGAGATTGTGATACTCAGTGAAATAACACGAACTTTTAACAAGCAAGCAATGCATGTTTTCCCTCGTTTGCAGATCAAAACACCAATCCTTTATATGTGAGTGTATGTCCTGATATAACAGCATAAATTAAGAAAATGAAAAGGAAACACAGAGGTAAAGGGAAAGAAAAAAGACGGAAAGAGGGGGATGGTAGAAAACAGATGTTACCAGGTTGGAGGTAGTGAAAGTGGGAGTGTTTTGCTGGAAGGGGAGGAGGAAGTATTTAGGGGATCATCAGGGTAAAGAGGGAGAAAGTGGAGGTGAGTGCTTTGGGGAGAGTGGGAGTAATGTTGATGCTTGGACTGGGGAAGGAGAGAGGTTCGAGAAGGGAAGAGAGAAGTGGTGAATGGAATATGTCTGACGTGAGAAGACAGAGGGAAATGAGCTTGTTTGGGAACCCCTGAGAAATACTCATACGGTGTCTGAACATTAGTGCAAGCGTATACCTGGGGCTGTGTGGCAAGGAGAACAGTGCCAGACAGGAGAGACCTCCTCTTTGTGGTTGGTCAGAGGAGTCCAAGAGATTACCAAAATAACACAGTGTATTGCCGAGGCCCTTGATTATCCCTCAAAACTTGAAGGTAGGACCTAACTGCTGATTACAAAATGTAATTTAGACACAGGATTTGGAGCAATGGATCAGGAACTGACCTGGAAGCCTTTTCCCTGAAGACTAGCTAGCGTGGTTCTAGAGGATACTATGTATTTGCCGAGGAAGAAAAATCAATCAATGGTCCAACCCAAACCTAAACCCGAATAGCTATAAGGACTGGCACAGCAAACTAGCTCTATTGGTGCGGTGGTAACACTGCTGCTGGGGGTGATGAATCGCTATCTTGTTGGAAGTTAGGGCCCTCTTAGTGGGTGTGAACTGTAACCATAGCCAAATATGCATGGCTAGAGAGGGCATAGAGCCTAGAGAACACCATATATGTATCATATTTCTAGAAAAATGAAATTTCTTACCATATCCTAAATATTGTTGCTTTTTGAGAACGGATCCCAGGTTGGCCTCAAACCTGGCATCCTCCTGTCAGCCTCCTGGACTGCAGTCATGCCCCACCTCACCCGCTACTTCAACATGTTACAAACATTTCACCATTTACAAAATTATGTTATTCTCTTTTAGTACAGTTTCCTCATGTGGATTATCACTGGACCCTTGTTACAAACATAATTAACTGGAAAGTTATCAGGTTCATTTTATAATATTTGGAAAGTTTAAGTATCTTGTTGCTATGGCATCATTCACATTTTTGGTTTATTTTTTTTCTGTTTTGACTTTATCATAATTATCTCTTTGTCTTGAATTTATTTTCTTCTCCATGTTCAATGGCTGAACTGTCCATCCTATAAGTCAACTGTGATTTCACTTGACTAGATTTCTTTTAACTTCCTGTTTATTGAATGCATTAAAACAGCTGAAAATTCAGTCTTTCTGCTTCTTTATAATGTCCTACAGAGAATAGCTTGATGCAATCTTGTAATTCTAATCTTCTTATTATGAATAATGTATTTTGTAAATTTTGAACTTCTTTTATGTATCAGAGTTTACTTTTAATTCAACAGTAAAATGTCTTGTTATTCCATATGTAAACCTGGCTTGGCTGGTGGTCCATGCTTTTAATCACAGCACTCCTTGAGGCAGAGGTAGACAGATCACTATGGGACACCAGTTATAGGCAAACTGGAGCTAAAGGAAGACCCTGTTTCAAAAAAAAAATCAAGAAAACAAACAAAGAAACAGACAAACAAAGATAAAACCCAACTCAGTGCACATCCAATGCTTAAAGTCATAATGTACTTGCTGTGCATTTGGGGCCCATGAAATGATTCTAGTTTAGATATGTTCCAAGTCACATGAAGCAGAAGAAATGACTGCTTTATGGAAGAAATGTGAGCCATAACTGGAAGATGGGGTGTAAATGGAGGGCAGCTAAAAACAAAGTATGATAATGTCTCTTTGTGAAATGAAATTGCCATGAGGAAACACATTACTTAGTAGTTAACACCATCAACTGGAATGCATAATAAGATATTTTAAGAAATATAGAAATTAAAGAGTAAATGAAAATCACTTGCAGGTTAGGCCTTTTTGTGTTAATTCAAAGAACATGGGTGGACTCGACAGATATATATATATATATATATATATATATATATATATATATAGTGCATTTTAATTGGGACGTTGGATTGATAACATAATGTAAAACTTAAAATATTTTTATAATTTTATCTTATTTTACTTTCAAGAAATTATAGAGAATTTTAGAACGATATAAAATTATATAGAGGTATATGATGGTGTGTCATTCCACCCCAAGTGCTGAAAGCCACTTACATATTTTAACATTCAATTGCACTGTGATTTTAATATCCAGAACAGGAAACATTGCAAGTTGCCTCAAATCGATATTCATTTAGGTAATTTGACTGAAATTAGAAGTTGAATATCATATACATTACAGCACTTCAAATAGAAAATACTGACACCATATCTTACATGAAAATTTAGGGACAATTTTTCTATTATTTACCTTCTAAATGTTTTGAATCAATCTCTTTTCACTTTAGCTATCTTAAGAAATACACTTCTTCCACTTTTGTCCCCAGTTTTGAAGTCTACATTCTGACACATCTCCTAAAGCATTTTCTCAACTGCCTTCCAGCCCACTGCTGCCAAGCCACTCTCCTTCCTTGCATTGGGATTCTCCACATGCTGCCAGAGTGTTGGCGTCTCCTTGTTTCAAATATTCTCATAAATACCGCTTTTTCACTTACTTCAGGTAGTCTTCACACAGTATTGAAACCATATGTGAAAGGACAGGAAAATGTGGAGCAGAAAGGCGGAGGGAGGGAGGCAGAGAAAAGGAGGAGGGCAGGAAGGAAATTAAAATGTCCAAATGTATCTGCAGTAGGTATCACTGAACATGGAGTGTGATCCGCTTTAAGTTATAGAGAAACAACGGTTCCTTTTTGTAAAGAAAAATAAAGTTCTCTTTATGTTTATCTAATTTCACACAGAATTACCTGAAAAATTTTCTAGAGAGTACTAACCTTTATGGGTCTGTCACTTTGAAACAATTTCTTTTAAATGTTCTTCAAATTAGTAAATTAGTTGTTTCAAAAAACTATGATAAGATTAATATAAGATTCATAAGGAGAAAAATACCAGCTATTCATAGAAGGTAATTTGAATCGATCTTCTCTGCCTGACCATCTGAACAAACTATCTGAACAACGAGGAAGCAGGAAAGCAAAGCAGAACCCTGGTCCGTTTTCTGACTTCTTGGGGGTGTTGTTGATTGTATGCAAGTCCATGTAATTTCATTGGTGGAATTTCTTAGTGAGAATGCTGAGGGAAGCAGATGGCATAATCATTTATTTAAAAAAAAAATCCATCACCTTCTCATATATAGCTGTCACTCCATTCTTTGGAATTTTTGTTTTCAATGGTTAAGGACCCAGTGAGATAGCATGAAACCTCATTAACAAAGATATGTCTTCATGAATTTATCTAACAGGAAATGTGATTTTTTTTTTACCATCTCATAGCTTTCAGTTTAAATACCTGACGATTTGTTCTATCTCTAGTTACTTCAAAGTATTTCAACCACCTGAATGCCCCTTTTAGGGACAGAAACCAACAGCATAGAAAATTAAGCTTATAGCTATACCCAAATAAACAACCAGAAAGTAATTATCTCTTCATGATGTCTGCAGTTTGTCACAATATGTGAGATATATACCACATAAGTAATTCACCAAGGGTTGTTTTTGTTTCTGAAGCATGAAGGCATAAACAGATATGAGTTTTGCAGTGCATTCTGAGAACTAACAACACACTTGCTTGTAAACATGTGTTCCGTTCTGTCACTAGTTTGAGGTATGATGCTGAATTTAGTGGGGGTGTTAGGAATCAGATATTCTCATGTACATATAGGAAAGACATGGCAATAATTAAGGCTTAATCAGAATTTTCTCCAGCTGTTTCCCCATCACTGCTGATGTAATAATAGCATTATAGATTAAATAGCAAATTGTAACAACGTTAGGTAACAGCATCATAAAAAGTAATATTGATGTATGAGAGAATTAGGTAAACTTAGTCAATGAAGCATGACATCTCATTCACATTAACCTCCAGCGAGGCCCTCACAGAACCAGGCATTGATCCAACCATTTGCCTGCCTAAATGTTTTCCACCTTCTAAACAGCTGCTTTACTCTGTTGAAACAACCACTCTTTTCTATAGAATTGCATTATTATTTCTCCTTTATTAGGTAGATATCAAAAAAGTGGAAATCTGTTTTAAGTGAAAGACATTATTATAGCATTTAACTTGAAATGCACAAGAAAAGCATCTTGTATCTTTGGACATTTTTTTTTCCTTTTTTGTGAAAGGTCTATATCAAGCAACATCATACAGATTTCCTAGGGTTGTGGAATATTCAAGGCAAGTATGTCATTTTAGGAAGTAGTTACAAAAAAGGAGAATAATAGTTTATGGGAATGTGTGTGCAACTACACACTAACAGAATATTATGTATTTTCAAATCAGTTTTTGTATCAGCATGGAATACATTCGTATCAGCATTTCTAATATTGATTCTATGATTAAACAATAGATGTTTATAAACAACAATATGCACTCCAGAAAAGGCAGAGATTACTCACTCTTGGAAAAATGTAAATACATTTACTCTGGGTGAATTTGTGAATATATGACAATTGTTGAGTTATTCTACTGAGTAAAAGAAATGTTGTATTCTAATATGATGTGAATGTTAAATAAAATAGTCAAAACGCAATGAAAATAAAAGAAAACCTTAATTCAGAGGCTCAGTAAAAGACAGACTGAGGAAAGTGTGATGGAATAAGCTTGTGATCCTCACACTGAGGAATGTGAAGCTAAGGAAATCTGGAGTTCAAGCCCCACCTGAGATATGACCAGATGAGAACTCAGTCATCAAACAATAAATAAATAAAGAGAAGAAAATTCATAAGATATGAGACAAAAGACAAATAAAGAGAAACACGAGGAAAGTATACTCCCTATTTTGACCTCCACAAGCACTGTATATGTGGTGCTCATAAATATGCAAATAAAATTCATATACATAGACCACATATGTCTTTAAAAACACATATTTCCTTAATTAATAAAATTGCTCTGCTTTATCTTGGGCCAATGTCAGTCATACTAAAGATGGGTCACAAAGAAAGTTGAAATGAAAATAACTGGTAAAGTAAGTCATCATCTGGAAAAAGGTAGATTTAGTACAAGAATTTTATATATTGAAAGCATTGGATCCAAATATGTTGCATATTATATAACTATATTGAGCATTTAAGGAAAAATTAATTCAAGAAGAAATATAAACTTTTACTCATGATTTTTATTAGTCATGGAAACGAGTTTCATAGTGCAAAATAGTATCATAAGCTTTTTATCATGTGCCCTTTGACAGTCTGTCCAGGATCTTATCTTATGTGAAATGCAGTATACGTGTGTGTGTGTGTGTGTGTGTGTGTGTGTGTGTGTGTGTGTGTGAAATCAGCCATAGGCTTGGTTCATTTCTAATACTTTCTTAGCAATGAAAACTATGAGACAAAATATTCTATATCTTCTTATATGAAAAAAATTTGATGTTATAAAAATCTCCTCATATTAATGAAAATTGGTTTTCTCAGATTAAATTTTAATGAGTAGGCTATATATAACTTCTTTTTAAGAAAAAACTATTTCTGTATGTTTAGACTGCTGTCCCTTTGTATTCTCTCTTGCTCTCTCTCTCTCACTCACCTTACCTTGAATCTTTTCTCATAGTTATTTATCTTTCACCTTCAGAAGTCCAGAAGTTAATGTTTGCTAAAGTTAAAGAGTAACTGATCCTTGAAGTATTTGTAAAATAATAATGAAAAGATAAGATAATTCAGGGTGCTTCAAATTTATTATTCAGTTTCTTTAGCTAAATTAAAGATGAGAGAAATCCATCTAAACTAACTATATTTAAGAAAAATATGGAATGATTTTATAACACAGTTGCCTAAATTAGACAAGAAAAATTCCCATAAAAAAGATAAGTTTTTTTTTATATTTATTTATTCTCCTCCATTTTTCACTCACACAATAGAGAACTTGATAGGGGTAACAACAAAAAGTAGAATGCATTTAGTACAGAAAAAAATATTAATTGCTTGAGAATGCAAAATTTGGAAAAAATCAATTGTGAGTAAACAACACACAATGAAGCTTCTTGACCTTGTCAGGCATTTTATGTGGGAGACCCTTCAATCAGAAATGTGCTCGTACTAAATTATTACAGATTTTGAGCTGTCCTCTAATAATTAAATACTCCAACTTCTAGAGGAGAATCAGATTTTTGAACAACCACTTATTTTTCAGAACGGAAATTTGGTACCTAAAGAGATTACATATTTATCCTTGAAGATCTGTATTTATATTTATGTTATCATCCCTTTCAACATTAGGCTATGATTACAAATAGGCACAATGTGTTTTAAGCACTATTCATTGAGTTTTTGTAATTTTTTTATGGGTATGTGTGCATTACCTGCCATCTCTCCAGTCCCATAAAAGTATTGCAATTATTAAGAATTCTTTGTACATCTTAATAATTTAAGCATCATTCATTTAGATATCAGATCATAAACAAAGGTTAGCATATCCTTAAGTGTATCATTTGTCTATATTATACCCATAAAGTAGTAGTTGACACTAAACTCCTCAAATGTTATGTACAGGGACATGACATAAGGAGAAAAATAATTAAAATTTCTCTTTGAAATTCTTAGTAATTAATTTTACATGCACAATATAATCCATATCATTATTTACACTTACTGCATTATTTATATGAAAATTACTATTTGCTTTAAGAATTACAAATCCATGAGCATAGTGTTCCAGAAATTCCATGTTAAGGACTTTTGTTCTAAATGTCATGATAAAAGGGGCTGAAGAGTTGGGTCAGTGGTTAAGAGCCCTGGCTGGTCTTTCAAAAGTCTGGCGTTCAAATCCCAGCACCCACGTTGCAGCTAACAACCATCTGTAACTACAGTTCCAAGGGAATTCAATATCCTCTTCTAAACTCTATGGTCATTACAGGATGGCTGATGCCACACACGCAGATAATACACATATACCTATAAAATAAAATAATAAATAAAATATTAAGAAATAGCTGTCCTCAGACTTATATCAAATTTCACTAAAACAGGGTTACTTATTGCAGTTTTTATCTTATTCATTTCTCAATTGGCAAAATAAGCGTAATATAACATTTATCATCTTGGTGGGTTTTAAGTACACAGTTTAGTGGTATGAACTATGTTACAAATACCGTGAAACAATCAACATCGTTAACTTCCCTAACACTTTTCATCTATAATGCCAAGATTCTGGTCCACTAAATAGTATCTCCCATTTGTCCTAGGCCATTTTGTCTACTGTGATGGCATTTCTGTCTCTCTTATTTGGACTACTCTTCGTACAAGTAGAATAATGCCCTGATTATTTTTATGTGATTATCTTATAACATATAAAATTGTCCTCAGACTTCACCCATCCAACAGTATGAATTAGAGTGACTATTTTTAGACTAAATAGCACCCTATTACACATGCACACCACGACCCATCCATTTGTGTACTCCTTCGGCTGTCAGAGAACACGGGTTCTTTGATCATTGTAACTCTTTTTAGGTAGTGCTGCTATCGACAAGATGTACAAATACATCTTAGGGTTTCAATAATTTTGAGCAGATACCACAAGCTGGGAATGTCGGAGCATATGATTCTATTTTTAGCTTCTTATGGAACTATCCAGAGTAGCTACTCTGGATATCATTTCCCATCAACAATACGGTAAAGTTCAAATTTTCCATATCATCAACAATATTTGAAATTTCTTTAACTATTGTTGGTTTGTTGTTTCTGTAGACTCTTAATGAATATGAAGTAGTGTTTCATTATAATTATATATTTCATGGTGGATTTTGATATTTATCATATTATATAATTAGTTGATATTATGTATTGTCTTGGTATATGTGTGTTTATTTGTTAATATGAAAGTCTAGATTGTGATATCTGACTCACATATATTTTATGCTACGATTAAACACTAGTGCAATAAGGAAATTTCAGTATATATAAAGAAAGAAACACTTCAACAAACTAGACAAAAATAAATCACCTATTCACAGACTAGAATTTATGAAGAGTCTCAATGGCACTATCGTCTATTGGTTGAAACACATGAGAACACTGGAGGCTGCAAACAACCCATAAAAAGCTTGAGATATATACGTAGTTATGCATAAAAACTCATTTCCCATTTGTAGTTTAATAGTCACTCTGTTGAACACTTACTCCCCAGTAGTTTAACACTAGAAATATAGACAATTTTATAATTAGATACATTTATTATTGCCAAATATAAAATGCCCAGTTAAATTTGGATTTCACATCAGTTTTGTTGGAGTGACCTCCATGCCATATTTGGGACATAGCTATGCTAAAAGTATATTTGTTTATTGTCAACAAACTATAGAATTGGATATTTTGAAGTTTTTTTTCTCTCTAAAGCCCATTTCTGTGGCCCACTTTGCATTGTTCAAGCGGTCACCAGTACCACTCCTTACCTTGTGGCCTTGACTGGTGACTATAGACTCTTCCTAATCTGTTATTCCCGACTCAAGGAAGACTTGTATTCAAAGTAACAAAGAAAAGTACAGAGCCCTGATTTTCCTCCTTGCTGTTGTGCTATTTTATATGTATAAGGGACATATTCTCTGTTTCACAGCCCTCTTCTATGAGCTGTAGTTCTGGAAATGGACTCGTAACCTTTTGGCAGGAAGGGTTACTTCTTAATTAGAGTACAAGCTAACACACACATATACCAATTTGATTTAGACTTTGCATAACATTAAGACATTTTTCTGAAAAACTATTGAAGTTCCCTCACACCTTTCCTCTGTCCTTTCTCATCTTTCCATTCTGCATATAAGGGAATCCAGGATACTTCATAACAGTGTTATTAAGTTATTAATGACTTCAAAAATACAATCTCTCTTCAGTTTTAAACATTTATAAATGTTATATACTCTATAAAGCTTTATATACCCATTAATATCTATTTATATTAAAAATATGTCTTAAAAGTCATAGGGTTCTTAGAGGTCTATTAAAGTTTTAAAGTATTTGAGAAAATATAATAAATAAATAATGAAAAATTCATGGTTCTTATATAGTGACTGAGGTATATTAGTAAAGGTAGAATTTATAAGTAAAAATAGTTTGGCAGGAAAAGAGCTAGGTTTGATTCTAAGCAACTGTTTATACATTTGTAGAATTTGTTATCTTACAGGGCTCCAGGTTGTTACTCTAATAAATAGAAAGCGGGGACAGTAAATAGTAAAGACAACTGGGAAATGTATTTATTGCTCTATTTTTACAAATGTTTTCATCTAATTCTAGATTCTATAAACTGCATCTTGATGTCTCTTCGCAATTCCCTCTCTCTCTCTGTATATTTTAGTCTGTTGTCTAAATATAATTTAAGCATATTCAACTAAATATATCTACTGAAGTTCAAGTAAGAATTGTAAGTATGTATAAATTATTGACCTAAACACAGAATACTTTTCTCATTTTTAATTTAAAAGATCATTTCATCTATTTTTTTATGCAGGAATCTAGAAGTCCATAAACATTTTTAATCCTCAATGATGATTATAAATACACAGCACAACAACAATCCACTGAGGAAACAATGACCCAGTGACTTCCTTCATATGGGAGTACAGGAACTGTGGTGTTTTCCAACCATCTACTAAGATACCACAAATGATTTTCAAAACTTGCCACATCATTAATAGTTCTGGTTCTGGGAAAAGCTGCTCTTATAATAATTTTCTATACAGACAGTAATTTCCTAAGGATTCTTAGTTTAATGGTAGTTAAAATTTGGAAATTGTGTGAACATTCCTTTGAGTATGTAATTGGCCTTCTGAATGTACATGGTCTCATTACTGATTCTTTCTACCACTCTATTGGTTTTACTTAAATTGGCATTTCTTCTGAGCTTCTCAAGTATTCTTGTCTATCGGTTACTCATTTCACAAATTTTGATTCTTTGTTCCACACTTCCATCTGACCGCCCTCTGTTAAAAATGCACTGCTGTGAAATAAATATTAATTTGATTTTTTTAGGTACCCCCTACTTTATTAATTCACACTTGCTGTCCTTCCCATATTCCCTTCTTCAGCATCCCAAATGATCAATCATTTCTGCTACAGGTAATAAATGTGTCAACACTCCTTTTAAAGTGTTATATTTTCATTGCGTTCACTGTGGTCAGAAGTAATTCTTAAATATCTGACATTGAAATTACTGATTTCAAAAGCCTCGTCTCCTTTACTCACACATCTGGGGAAAGGAAGATAATTGCTCTGAGCGCTAATCTTATCCTTAGAGCTTTTCACGCATCAAGAGCAAGGCCATGTTTTCCTCATTAACGTAGCTAGCACCTGTCCACACATTGTGATTTTAGAGTCTGTGGACTGACTTTGCTGTTATTCCAATAGTCTTTGTTCATGCCTATAATTCCTGGAACAGTCTTTCATAAGATATGAATTCATTTCCTATGGAAAGTCTTGAAACTGAGAGAAAATAAAAAGCACAGGGAGGTTCAACAGCATGAATTTGAAGACAAGTAAGAAGAAAAGAGAAGTCAGGTTTCCTTGTCTTCTGATAAGTCATGTCTTATATAGAAAATTTCACCTGGACAGCAAAAACCGAGAACAGTGAAGGAAAGACATGCTCACCTCTTCTTGGTGTTTTCTGCTAATTTTGTTTAATGTCTATTTATTTCAAAATTATTTTTAGGATAATTTATATAGCATATCAAAATAATTGGAATTTTGTCACTGTTTTCTTGATAAAGTGACGGTGCTTGACTATATATCAAAAATATATCTTGAGAATCGACTTAGATAACTTTGGCATCCATTCCATTACTAAGGTTGTGAAAATTATTTCATAACCTGTATGAAGATATTTTTAAATAACTGAGTAACATTATGCCAAGTGATGGTGAGCTGAGAGAATTTGACAAATCTCACTAATTTCCTATTTCATGATCCTTTTAAACATAATAAAAGCTCTGTTTCAGATAAAAGTACATGCAAATATATCTATATCTACCTATCTATCTATTTATATCTGTCTATCTATCTATCTATCTATCTATCTATCTATCTATGGAAGTTATTCACCAAATATTATTTTAATGAGATTTAATAGATTATAATTGCAGATAATTGGATTGTATAAATAAACATTCAAAATTAATTATATCTTTGCCATTTCTAGTCATGATATCTTTGAGACAAATAGAGTGAAATAGCTGTCAGTATAATTATATAAGCTGTAAAGATGGATTAAATAGGCTTAAGTTGTTGAAAGTTTTATTTTTCTTTCTTTCTGTGTGTATTTAGGTTTTGTCTGCATGCATGCAAGTGTATCCATTCCATGAAAAGCAGACAGACTGTTACACGGTGTCATATCACCTGGAAATAAAGTTACAGATGGTTTTTAGCCACCATGTATGAGCTGGGAATCAAACCCAGAACCTTTGGGAGAGCAGAGAGTTCTCTTAACTGCTGAGCATGTCTCTACTCCAGATATTAAGATATTGAATAACTCTGAACAGTAAATAATCATGTCTGTGAGAGATCTACTATGCTGGTTAACAACAGAATAAACTGTAAAACTAATATGAAATCTAAGGTAAATTAAAAATATATTCCATTTCAAAACAGAAGGAATATTATAACAAATTAGGTAAATAAATAAAAATAACAAGTAAATTTTCTCTTTTTGGTCCTAGAAATTTAGCCAGTGTTTATAACTATCTATACAGCTAGAATTCTGCTACTTTCCCTTGAAAGTAATAACTTTTATTTAAAAGCACACATTCTGAAGTAATTATGGAAGAGAGTATCTGGGATTTTATTGCCTTCTGAAATGAAAAAGGTTTATTGTATATCCATTTTCCATTTATCTGTCTATCCACAGATACATCTCTCATTTATCTATTGATTTATCAATCATTTCTCTATCTATCTGTCATCTATGATAATATAAAATGAGTCTACATTATAAGGATTATTTCCACTGCTAAATGTTCAAGCTTGTTTTTGTCATTCTCCAAGAAAACCCATTATTAGTTGTTTTATTAGGGTAGAGCAATATGTATTTTGATTTATTCAAGTATTTTTAAAAGCTTACAAATGTAAAATAATGCCTCAAATGGATTTATGTGTTGATTAAACCTTCTTGGTTTATACTTCTTATTAATCAAATAAGCATTTATTGGGGACAGAATCAATACACACTGTTTAAGGCAAAGTGTTTTTGCATCTATTTGAAATATCAGGTGTCAGAAAATTGCATATGTTGAAATAAAACACTAAAACGCCAGGAGTTTGGGAAGCAGTGCTGTGGACATTTTCTCGCTGTCCCTTGAGGTCTCCTTATATGTTGCACGCATCTTTACCATTCCCTTCTGTGCTAAAAAATTCAGGAATTACCCTGGTTTGTTTGTGTGTCATTCCTTCAACTTGGCATAAGTCCCCTTATAGAAATCTGCTCAGGAAACTGTTGCCCAGTACCTAATGAATTCTCTATTTTTCCAATGAAATTACTTTGTTGATTTTTTTCAGTCATAATAAAATCCTTTAATTATCACTTCCAATATTTAACATAAGATTACTTTCTGATTACTGAGTTTAAAATAAATAGGCATTTATTCTCTTGTAATATTTAAGTTCACTAGCCTATTATTTATTTTTATTGGAAATAATTGTCTAACTTACCTAAACCCAACTCAGTATATAGTGTGAGGAAGAAACAGTGTATCAAGGAATTTTGTGGGTTTGATCATCTAAGAGCCAATGGAAGATAAATATGAAGATATAACCTAGGAACAGAAGGTGGTACATATATTTCAAGACAAGTAACTTTAAACTCACTTCTGCAAATTGGAGAAAGCTAAATATCAAATTATCTCTAGTATTGAATTAGGAAAAAATAAGCTAAATAATAAAAACATTACAATTTCTTGCCATGGATAATTTTTAATTCTACATGCAAATGTAATAATTTGTCAATAAAATCACTCAAATAGATAATATTAAACTATGTGCCTTTGTGGAAAATAGCCTAGCATGAATGAGAACTTTAATATGAGCCTCAGCATTGAATGAAAAGAAAGATATAAAGAATGTATAACACACAATGTTTGAAGAGAGACATAATGTACATATTTTTATAAATGCAATTAATTACATAGGGCTACTGAAATTATTATAATATTTTTATTCTGAATATTTTCTCTTTAACAATTGATTTGTGTTTTTAAGTAAGAACATATTTCCAACTATGTCAAGAATTATCTTGATATTTGACATAAACATTTTCTCATTCCCTCTGCTAAGATCTATTTTAATCGTCTATTCTTTTCACTGGAAACAAATGTTGTAGGCTCTTCATCAAAAACATCATAACACTACAGTAATTATGCTTGGCAAAACCTAAAACACAAGTCATTTAGAAGCACTGAGGTTTATTTTTTTTCTCAACAGCACTAGGAATTATTGTAATGTTGTACAGCTTTTACAAATAGTACTCAGATCATATTTTCAACATTGAATATTTTCCTTCTAAAATCATTAAATTCAATATTGCATCACAAACTTTGGAACAAAAATGAATAGTTATATTCCAGATATATCACACTAAGATTTTACATGATATAAAAAAGGTGACATCTGTTTTTCTCTTGTTTTCATGATCGCATCCCACTTCAACTTAAAGAAAATGAATATGCATTATAAAATAAGATGCATCCCTCAGAAGCAAACCCAAGAGTTCACAGGCTCAAATTCTGCTTTCACACCTGTATCATTTTGGCAGTACGATGTTTCCTTAAGATAGAAAAAATTGAGTAGGGGCCAAGAACAGTCACATAATATCCTTTGGAAGCTCTTCTATGCCAATATATATTTTATTTTTAATCCTTGTGAATAATTCTCAGAAAAGGAATCTCCTAATTTGTTGTTGAAGTATGTTTTATGTTGACATCCAAAATGCAAACTGATTCTGGTTCCTTAAATGTATATTTGAAAATTACATATTTTTAAATGTTCTGACTTGTTAAACTTTAAAAATAGAAACATATTATAAATAAATATTAAAATATTTCATTGATCTTTATCTGTAACATGTGCAAGATGTCAAAATTATAACCCCTAAGGATTTCCAGGTGGTACTCAATAGGTGTAAGTTAAGCAGAAAGGATAATAGAATTCAAAATTGTGTGATATTCTTTTATTTTTTTATATATCTTCTGCACATTTTATATATTTTTGACTAACATTTGTATTATTAAACCCAGATGTAAATAAGTAATAAATATTTAAATACTTATTTTCTTTACTTCATTCTCCTCTTCCTGTCCTTTAGCTGACTTCAACATTCACTGAACATATTGCATATATGAGTTATAGGTCTAGTGTTGAATTTTTCAGAGAAAATAAAACTACTTTCTTATATCGATACTATTATAATCAGTTGAAAACATTATTTACAATGAAGCAGTAATCACTCATTTGCTTGGCCATTGTATTCATTTCATTAAATAATGCCACAGTACCACCAATGCCATAGCTTTCTGTATCTAAGAATCAGTGGATTGCTCTTTTCCCAAAGAATAGATTCTATAACTAGTTAACTATTTTATATATTAAATCAATGCTTTTTATCGTTTAATGCAGAACTTGCACCCTAAAAAGTGCAGTTTTTTTTCAAGAATTTGAAAACAAACATCTGTAAAATCATTTCTAAAGTTGTTTTGGTAATCGCAATCACCAGGAATCAAAGATATACAAATTACCATTTTCAGCATATCAGTTAGAAAGTCTTATAATCATTTTTTTCTCTGAATTACACGCACAGGTTATATATTACTAACTGATGCTGCCTCTCTGCTTTGTTCAGATCATTCTTCCTTCAAATCCACATGCTATAATGGATTGTCCTCTAAGTCAGACAAATTCTATCTTCCTGAGCTCAGCTGTGATTCCTTGAAAAAGATCATCACAGTTGGGTTTCTTTGCTACTAATGCCTGGCATTGAAAGAGGGGCAGGAATAGTCACCAGACTTTCACCTGATTATCTATCCAAACATCCCAACCCGTGTAAGAATTTCAGCCATAACTGCACATGGACTCAATGAAGGGCTGTAGTATAACAGCTGTAAAAGACTCAGAGAGGGGCTCTCTGTTTATGCTGTTTATCCTTGGTTGAAGACTATGATGTACCTACTTATGGGAGAGCACCCACACCCCTATAACTAACCTCTTGCACCTTGGTAAGCAATTAAACTGATTGACTAATTAATTAATTGATTGATTTCCAGAGTGTACTTTGGTAGCATCAGTTTGTGGTTAAGACCAAGGGAGGAAGGGGTGAACATTATTTACATCCCTTCACCAGAGAAGGTGTTTTAACAGCTTACCAGTGTTTGGTAATCCCTATGTTATGTGTTCTGCTATCCTCCCAATGGGAATCACATTTTAAAAGACGAGAATTTGGGGATGGGCACAAATATCTCTCTTAAAAGTTCTTTTAAAATTTTATTTACTTTCTCTTTTTGAATTACTTTATTGAGTTTCATGCATTTAATGTAACAACAGTACTTAATCAAATTCAGATCCCTCTCCCTCATCCACCACCTCCCCCAACCCAAGGAGGGCCTCGTGTATTCCGTCATACAGATTAAGTCCCATTCAGTCAAGCATTAATCCCCAGATGCCCTTTAGTGCAAATTCTTCCACTGGAGTCTAGTCAGGCTATCCAGCAATCATAAGTAAGGCACACTCTCCTTCTTCCAGTAGTAATCAGCCACCAATAGTTCTCAATCTAGTTCTTACCCACTACCAATTTCTATCACTCCAATTTGGGCCCTTGTCTAATTTAAGTTGGTGTGTGTCCTGTGCTCAATGCCATCATTGGCACAATTTGACATGTTCAAGCTTCCAGTAGCCTGAAAGACTGCTTCTCTAATATTCCACAATGGTCTCTGAGCCATAGGAAGGTGGGGTTCAATATAGGAGTCCTCTCCAGGGACACATGTATGGGAATGTCAACAGGCACATACTCTGCAGTCTCTTGTTCAATAAAACTTCTTTAGTTCTCACCTTCTGTGTGCATAGCACTATGTTGTTTAAGGAAGCTTTAGTGGTGAGAGTTGATGGATGCTTTAGTTTTCTATCTACTCATTTGGCTGTGTTCCTTGACCCTTAAAAGTAGAGGTCCAACTGTAGATATGTAACCTAGGACTTGCCATCACTCGGTCACATATTCTCTCTAGGTATGACTTGTGGAATTCTGCTGTAGCTTTAATCTTTTGCAAAAAGATCCTTCCTTTATGAGTGGTGTACGTACTGCATGTCTGTCTCATTTTGCATGTTATCATCTGGCATTATGGGGTTAAACTTCAGGTAGAATGCTTCCAGTTCAGATTCCGCTCCATTGTTCCCAAATATGTCCTGTCTTCAGCAGGAGATTATCTTCTACTTCTTGGGGATAACCAAGAGCTTTGGAAATAGCCTGTATTATTTTTTGAGTCTCTTGGACCACTCCCACCCACCACACAAGGGAGGTACCTTCTGCCTGGCACTGTGTTCCTTGCCAAACAGTTCCTGATTATTTAGATATATGAACCCACAGTGTGTATTTCTCAGGGCCTTCAGTGGCATCCCATCTCCCTCTGGGTTCCCGACCCCTCCAAGATTCATTCAGGTCTGCTTTTTTTCCTCCTATTCGACCTCCCTCCTCCTTTCCCAGTCCCAAAACCTGCACTGTCCCCACTTTCCCCACAATAACACCTGCCTCATTTGATCCCCCAACCTGAATTCACTCCTTCATATACACACACAGACAGACCGACAGACCCACAGACACACACAGACAAAGACACACACACACCCCCCAAATGCCTACATGTCCCTCCCTCCTCTCTTCCCTGAATAACTCTCCTACTTTCCCCATCCCCCCACCCCGTAACATCTGTCCCCTATTTTCCCCCTTATTCAAGTTAGCTCGTTTCCTTTAATACTTAAAACAGTCTTTTAAACTGAAGTCGCTCCTTAAATCCCAAGCTCTAAACATGGAGTCCTAGCATTAACGTGGTCTGTTGAGTTACCAGTAGCACACTCAGCCTGTCGCCATCACCACTCCTCCATGCCTAGGATCTGAACTTGCTGCTCATGGTTCTTATCAGTCTGGAATCACATCTGTCCCTCCAATAAAAAAAACAAAAAAATTAAGTGAGAATCAGAAGCATAGATCAACTCATTCTTCATAAGAGATCTGAAATAAACTAAGCTACAATAAAAATAAAAGCAGAGACTTCTACTCAATAAGAATATGCTAGAGTTTCATATAGCAACACAAGCAACAAGAGAAGTCAATATACCCAGGTCACATTACAATACAACAAATAATATGAATAACCAAGATAAGATGTCCTCAACAAATCTCACTAGTCTATTTAAAGTTTCTACAAATAGGACTTCCTATGGGAACCTCAGGTCACAGAAGTTATAAAGGTAGGTCATAAACATGACCAAGAATTCAAGTAGTTTTAAATTAAATACACAAAAATTCAATAAAAATATATATTGAAAATAACCAGGCAATGAAACATATATGTAAATTCAAATATTTAGGAATAAACTGAAGAAGCCCCCAAAATACAAATAACGCAGATGAATGAAATGACAAAGATGATTCAGATTTGAAAACTGAATTCAAAGGATATATAGAAATATTTGGACTTAAGTCCCACTCATGTGACAAAATTGACATGGAACTCTGAACATAGTCAAATACACCTGGATGTAGAGATCATATACCCTAGAGAAGAACTTATTTCTGTCATTTCCCTAGACCAAAATAATTTCTTACAGTGTTCTAAATATGTCTCCTTATATTTATAGCCAAGTTTATCTTTCACCTCTCATCCAAGAAACTTATTTTTTCAATGGTTGAAATCTATTTCAATTTTCCACAATTGGTCAAATGCAGAGAATATGTGACTTTGAGTTGTGCAACCATAATATCACATTTACAATGCAGTCCCCACATCTAAATTTCAGCTAACATTATTTAAGCACATTATTTAAGGGTAGAAGTAATGTAAGAGCCAGAGGGACAAGATATCTAATGCTTGTGAATGCATTCAAGACAAAACAGGGAAGCTCCCAAAATAAGATCTTCGCGGTTTGATGATCTAATAAGATCTGAAAATAACAAAATCAGTTAACACAGCAAGGCACATGGAGGAAATTTCACAGGATCCCATCTCAAGATGAAGAGCTTCAAGCATTCAATGTTTGCTGAGGAAGGGAGAATGAGTTTTCTCCAGAGACTAATGCCCTGAGTCGTTATCTAATCTCATGTGAGCATCCCTAATCACAAATACCTAAGAACTCCATTAAATTTACTTAGTGAATTTACATATATATGTACTTCTGTATATGTAACACTAGTAATTAAAGAAGAGAACAAGAAATTGAGAGGGATTGGAGTAAAGATGAGAGGAATTAGTAGGGCCCTAGGCGGAAGGAGATGGCACAAATACAGTAACCATATATGCAAAAACTTTTAAGAATGAAAGTCCAAGGAATTCGGCAAGACTGGTGTATAAAGGAAGTAAAGACTAAGACTATAGACCAAAGAAAGTGTTGTCCCTCAGTGTCTGTGGAATTGCAAAGTCATGTAACCACTATGGAAACACTGTGGAGAACTCTCAAAAAACTAAAAATGAATGTAACAAATATATCTGGTTCCACCACTCCTGGGCATATACCCAAATGACTCATCCTACTGTAGAGATACCTGTACATCTGTGTTTTCTGCTGCTCTTTTCACAATAGCTAAGATGTGAAAACCACCTAAAGGCCCCCCAGCTGATGAATGGATAATGAAGATGTGGGACATTTTAAAAATGGACTTTTAACTCAGCAGTTAGAAAAGATAAAATTGTAAAATTTTAAGGAAAATGGATGGAATTAGAGACAGTTATACGAAATGAAGTATCACAAAAATAGAAAAGCAAGCAGGGTATGTTCTTTCTCCTTTGCAAATCTTAACATCAATCCCTTACACTTGGGTATGGATCTGACATAGCAGCAAGAGCCTGGAAAATGTAAAGGAAATACAGAGGTAAAGGGAAAGATAAACCCCAAAGCAGGAGATAATTGGGAACAGATATCAGGAGCATTCACCAGGGAGGGGTAAGGGAGGGACATGCAGGGAACCATGGGGGTGGAGCAGCTCAGGAAAGAGAAGGAAGGTTGGTGTTTTATGGGAATAATGGGAGCGGTTGCACTGGGGAGGAAGGATTGGGGTAGAACAGCAAGAAAGGAGAGATGAATTGAAAATGTGCGGCCTGAGAAGACAGGGGAAATGTTTTAGCATGGGAATCCCCTTATGCACATCTCATGTCTGAACTTTAGTGCATATGTATAACTGGGGGCTGTATGGCAAGGAATACAGTGACAGAGAGGAAGAAAGAACCCTTTGAGGGGTTGGTCAGAGTGGTCCAAGAGACTCCCCAAATAACACAGGATATTACCAGAGCCCTTGGCTATCTCCCCGAATTCGAATGTAAGTCCCTACTGCTGAGGACAGGACATAAACCAGAGACCAGACTTGGAGCAATGGAGCAGAAACTGACCTCCAAGCTGTTTCCTTGAAGACTAGCTCTCATATTTCTAAAGGATACTATGCAAGTTGCTAAGGTAGAAATTCAATCAGTGGTCCAACCCAGTCAAATAACCCCAAGAGCTAGCGCAGTAAACTACTTCTGTTGATGCAACAGTGGCACTGTTATATGGGGTTAATCAATGAACGTGGACCCATGGGTGACACGGATCACAGTCAGATTCACTCGGCTGCAAAAGTCAAAGATCCTATAGAAAATACTACCTGCCATTTCTTCCTGTATCCTAAATTGGATCCTTATATTTGCAGATAATTTTATACAGTACACCACTCATCAAAGAAGTTTCTTTTGGCAGCAAATGGAGGCTATTGTAAAGTTTCACAATTGGTCACACATATGGAATATATCTCTGAGAGATGCCAACCCCTAGGTTACATATCTACAATGGAGCCTCTACATCTAAGGCTCATGAAACATGGTGGAGTAGGGAGTGGAGAGAATACTAATGCATTCATCAACTCTCAACAGCAAATTTTCCTTAATACAACACAGTGTGGTGCACGCAACATATTGTTTAACAGAATAAGAGACTTCAGAGGATGTGGCCTTGGAGAGGACTCCTGTATTAAAGCTCACCCATCCTTGTCTCAGATACTATTGTGGAAGAGCAGTTAGAAAGATGGTAAGTGCCAGGGCTGGTCCATGAACATAGGGAAACAGAGACATTCAGGCCACTGGAAGCTTGCTCATGTGAACTTTTTCTAATGGTGGCATCTATCACAAGTCCCATTCTGGCTCAAACAGACCAGAGCCCAGAGTGGTGGGAGGGAAATGAACTGTGGGCTGGCCCTAGCCTGAGAACTGTTGGAAACGAATTGTGGCTGGATGAGAAGTAATAGACATTCTTTAATATCTCTAGATAGGCTTAATAGATGGCAATGAATAATCTTGCACTGGAAGACTTCTGCTTTCTTGCTGTGAATTAGGATGTATGGCAGAATACATGAATACAGAATCCAGTATTGGGGAGGGGACCTAAATTTAATTAAAAGTTTTTGGTATGAAGTATATGAAAGATCAATAAAAATATTTTTAAAATAATTTGTATATGTTCCTTCTATATATCTTTTATGAAATAATTGGAGTATTGGATTTACTTCTTTGAAGATTTGTTAGAAATCTCTGTTGAATCCATTTGTCTCCCTTTTATTTATTAGGAGATTTCTTTTAAGGAAAGGAGAGCTTATTTTGGTTTACATCGAGGGCATGTACTTCATTATGGTTGGAAAACAAATTAAAAAATGTAAATGTAGGGTCTTTTTAGAGACTTAGGACAGTTCTTAATTATGGGTCCCCACACTATTAATAAATAAATGACAAACTCCTAACATGCAATGGCACAGAGTAAATATTCTCATTTAAAAGGTCAGGAATAAGACATAACAAGAAACGGTCAGTCCAAAGCCTGAGTCTTAATTGGAGATTTTAAATTAATGCCTATATTTCATTGAACATTGTGGTTTTATTTAAATTATTTATTTCATCTTGATTTATGTGTCATAGGATATATATATCTAGAACTTTATCTTTTTCATTTAGAATATTTAGTTTTGCAGCATATCTATATTTTAATTTCACAATTATTACAATTGCTTTTTGAAACTATTATACGTGAGTATTATATTAATATCATTTCTACCTCTTCCTCTATCCCTTCCAACACTCCAAAATAATGCACTGATTCTATTTACTTTTTGCATAAATGCTGTGGTTAAAATTCTTTCTTTGAGGCATGAGCAGTGTCCAGCTCTGTCTTCTTCTCTGGGTCCAGAAAGACAAAGGTAAGTATGATTTCACCCAACTACAGTTTGGGAATTTATTTGGGCTTTGGAAGGTGGAAGCCTGATTAACATAATACCCCACTTCCTCCCACTCTTAGACACTTTCCACCGTCTTCTTCTGCAAGAGTCTCTGAGCCTTATAAAAGGGGTGACAGATGTAAGAGGATCCTCTTCCCATTGTGTCATGGATTACTCTTCGTTTTCTGTGATACTCCTTCTACTTAGTCTCTACCCTTATAGGAGGAGATATTGATAGTCTGTGGTTGCTGAGGAAGTGAGAGGACAGACATGGCTGACTCTCACTGACAGACATGGCTATTGATAGGTTTCCCATGCTTCTATGGCTGGCCCCAACCTGCACATATAGGCAATACTGACTGAACTAATGTCAATGAAATAGAAAACATGTAGTTAGGAGGGAGAGAGGGTAGGGGTTATAGAAGAAATTGGAGGAAGATATGGTAGATGGATATGGTGAAAATATATTATATAAATGTATGCATTTTTCAAAGTATACACAAATAATGTTATTATGCTATTATCTCAAACATTAAGCCTGGGATTAAAAAGGGGGGGGGGGGAGGGTTAAACATGCCAAGCCCACTTTTTTTCTCATGGCATTCAGGAATCCTTATTTTCACCCTATTTTAGTTTCTTCAAAAGTGTGTTCCATTATTATATTCATAGTGAGATAACTATCATTGATTCTCCTCTATTTATATGTAAAAGTTGGACTGAATATATAATTGAGAAAATTAGAAGTAAAGTGTTAGAAGACAACCAATTGAGTTAGGATTTATTGGGATGTGATTAATTTTTGATATTTAAGTAGTAAGTTTTGATATATACTCTCTCCAGAGCAAAAAAGTATTTCTAAGTTGGAAAAACACATTTCAGAGTTCTCATCTTTTGAATAATATGTATTTGTAGACACTAAAGTAGTAAGTAAATCCAATCCAAAAGAGAATGCACTCTAGAAATAAATAATGGAATCATGGAGAGAAATAATGAAGGAGTATTTAAAAAGAGCACAAAACGTATAAGGCATGTAATATCAGAAGGGAGACTAGATCCTGAAAGGAGGCTAATGTAAATGAAGAGCATCTGAACAGTATTTAGTAAATTATTTCTTAGACAAACAATAATTAAATAACCCTGGGGAATGCATGGAAGTTTAGTAGATAGTAAATAAAGAAGATGAAATAAATAAACAAAAATTACATTTTTGTGAGAATCTTTATTTGCATTCTTATTTCTTGTTTTCTACACATTTTAATCAAAGTATGCAGGGAAAGACACATATCAGGTAAATAAATAATGCAATAATTTTCTCATTTAGCAGTTAAGGGCCTGTACAGTTCTTAAAGAGGACCTGAGTTCAGTTTATAGCATCCATGGTGAGTGGCTCACAACTGCTTGTAGCTCCATTTGTCCAGGGGAATCCAATGCCTTTTGACTCCACAGACTCATACCCATGAACACAAACACACGCATATATAAAATGAAATGAGTCTTTATGGAAAAAATATTGTCCATGATTAACCATGTTTTAAAACTAGTGGAAAACTTTTCTTTTGTTGGAATGTCTTTAAAGATCATGAAAGACATAGGTACAGTCGTAATGGAGACAGTGACACAAAGACGTTCCAAAAAATAATGTAATATAATCACACAGGGCACTGACACCAGGAGATTCCTTACAAAAGTAATATTTGCTACCCCACCAATGAGGCCAAATGTTTTGGGTAGATATAGATCCAGAGTTCTGAACACAATAACAAACAAGGATATCTGGATCACACATGGCAGAAGCACAAATACTGGCTCTGTATGTAATGGATGACCGAACGAGTAATAGTCACCTAAAACCAGTTTCAGCAATGGTCTACTCCCCTCTCTCATGACATGGAAGCAAAACCAAATAAAATCTTGGCCACAGGGATCAGTGTGATGGTTAGTTTTGACTGGGAACCTATTTGGATCTGAAATCAACTGTAAAAACACAATCCTGAGGCTGGAGAGATGGCTCAGAGGTTTGAGAACTGGCTGTACTTGCAGAGGACCACAGTTCAATTCCCAGTACCCACATGGTGTTTAATAACCATCTGTAATTCCATTTCCAAGGAATCTGACACCTTCTTCTGACCACATCATTTTCTGACCTCCATGGACATTGCGTGACACGGGTATACTTACATACATGCAAGGAATACAGTCATGCACATAATATAAACAATATAAAAAAGACATAATCCTAGGTGGGTTTGTGTGGGCATTTGCAGAAGGATTAACTGAGGGAGCAGACTTGCTGAGAGTAAGCTGCATCTTCAGGTGGGAGCACAGATTTAAAGGTGTCTGAGGGAAAAGGAGTGCTGCTTTTCCTTGCCTGGCTCCTTTTTTTCATGCCCTAAGCAGCATGATAGAAGCTGTCACAAGGATAATAAATGGGGAGCCGGCTTACATAGTGGATATGCTAGACACAGGTTAATTCAATCCTAGCCTTGACAAAGCTGGGCAGCATAAGATTTCATTATAATTCTTAGAAATGATGGTTCATTACAACACAGGGTGGAATGCAGTGTGATCCAGACTCTAAAACTACTGTAGGAGAAGCAGTACAGATTGAACTTTGGATAATCCACAGAGAATTCTAAGAAGAAAGGAATTGGTTTTGGGGGGGTTTTCATTTCTATATTCAAAGCAACAATACTATCTGTCATCTAATAGGCATCCAATAAAAGTTCTTGAGCTAGCCAATTATGGGGAAAACTTGCATTACACTAACATTTGAAAAAAAATTTGAAAGAACCAGGTTTGAACTGAATTTTAAAAGAAGAATGGGATTGCAACAAACTCATTAGAAAGTGTTTAAATTGAAGAAATTATGCTTAAATGAAAAGTAGTTTACCTTAACCTTAATCTTGCATTTTGGTATTTTTTCAGTTAACTTTGCCTCCCATCCATCCACATTAACTTGTCATTTAGTATTATCTTAGGTTTGCCTCAGCTGTCAATTGTAGCAGAACAGACTTCCAATAAGAATGTTTTTGACACTGATTAAATGAACACTCTTTGGTTATCCTGTTTCGTCTATGGGATTAGGTATGGCTCATTGGTGTCATTAACAGAGAATTTGAAAATAACCAAAATGATGTATGAACTCACTTTCGCTGATAAACTGCACCCGAAGTGTTAGAACAAATTACAAACTTAGTCTATAATGGCATAAGCACAAAATGTAAGATCCCAATATAAGTACTTTTAAAGTTTTGATATAAATATATTTGGTAAATATATATATATATATATATATATATATATATATATATAGAGAGAGAGAGAGAGAGAGAGAGAGAGAGAGAGAATGTATTACACAAAAATAAGCCAGGAAGATTTGTACTGGCTTCATAAGCTAAACCTGAACCATTTTTAATTTTTCTGACCACTTCTGCTTCCTTTAATTCCCCTTTGACACATTTTTGCAGAACTACAATAAAATGCTGACGTTTCCTAGGCAATTATCATCATTGTTCTCATGGATTTCAAAAATCCTAATGGATACCTATTATCTTGAACTGGAATTTTACAGTGCAATTTAAGAGAGTTACATAAAAGTTCTGCTACACAAGTAATATTGAAAATGCATTAATTGATGCCTATGGATCACAGACATTTTAACAAAATAATATGTACTGTTTTTTCATTTTTTAATAAATTATTTGTGTGTGTATTTATGTCAAGCAACTTTTGTGTGATTGAAATGCTATACAAAACATTCTTTAAAATATTTATTTACATTTACTCATATAATTTCATAAACCTCCCTGTACTTTTGAATTTTTATTGAAATCTCTTTCAATAAATATGTATGGAGGATAACATAACTTGTTAAGTAATACAAACTAGTGACAAGTTGGCCTTCATTGTTTAAAGCTGCTATCATCAAGATTTCAATGAAATAATTGCAGAATGTCTTAGGACTAAATAATGAAATAAATTGCACTTCTTTTAAAATTCAAATGACTTACAAGGTCTCTCTGAGTCTGAAATGTTTGCTAATTTCAATATGCATGATCTGATCAAGAAGCAAAAAATACATTTAATGTGTTCCTTCTTCTGTGAAAGAATCATCTTACCTTTTTATTCCAATACAGGAAATAGTACTAAGAGAAGAAGAGCAATACTTTAAAAGATACCTGCATTTTTGTCCAAATTCCAGGAAACATTTACAAAAGAGCATATTTCATTTCTATGTAAAAATGGGATAAAGAAGAGATAATGGTAACACAGTGAATCTATTTATAATTTCAAGTTCAAGGTGAATCATTAAAGACATGCAATTTCTTATATGTAGATATCATGTTTCATTAGCAACCTAGAGTAGTGAAAACTGAAATTACACTCTTAAATACATAAAGAAAAATTGCCCTAGATACAGTGCTTTGATAGGGTGTTATTAGTATTCATCTTAAGAGAAAATTGTAATACAAATTTCATTGTGTTGAACTGAAATTTCCTGAAATTATTTATGGAGGCCAAAAACAAATGGATCATACACATTAAAAATGCTTACCCTAAAAAGTGTTTATAATGTAAGACAAAAGACATAAAAACACTATCATAATTTAATAACTTATTTATTGAAAGCAATCTTTCAGTAACTTAAAAATACATCATATATGAATGTTTATGAAAATTATTTATTAAAATAAATTCTCAAGGTTATTTCTATACTTACTCCTATATGAAGTTAGTATTGCAACTATATTGCTACATGTATTATACACATATACATATATATGTATGTATGTATGTATGCATAATCATATTTTAAGGTATACAGACAGCAGACGTTATAGGATAAGGATTCTTAATCTCCAAAATAGCCAACGTCTTTAAAAACTGTCATTCTTCTGAGTATTGCAGATCATATCTTCAATCTAAGCACTAGATTCAATCTAAGGTCTAGACAGATGAATCTCTGTGAGATCTAAGACAGTGTGACAGACTGTTAATACATCTCTCAACTTTCACCAGAGAAGTTTCTTCATGCAGTAGAGGGTGATTAACACCGAAAAACACAGCAGCCCAATATGCAGAAAACAAGAGCCTGCAGAGTTCTTACCCTCAATAGAAGATCAGGATGAAAGTCTTACATCCTAAGGCTCAGGGATATTTCAGAAGAGGGGATGGAAATATTGTAAGAGCCAAAAGTTACAGATGGCCACAGGAAATAGAGCACTTCAGATAGCTGATCAATTGCTCATATGGATTCAGAACAATGGTGAGAGAATGCACAAGCTCCATGCAAGCACCAACCAGACTAAACCCCAGCAAATATGTGGGGAAGTGGGTAAAATCCCAACTTCACCTTAGAAAACTGTGACATCCAGTTGCTGCTGGAAGGTGACTCACAAGTGATTCTTCCTAGGTTCATCTGGCTCCTGTGGATGAATCAATACTGAATGATTATTGGGGACACAAATTCAACTCTGTAGGCTGGAGTTCTAAATACCTTCAAATTATGTTTTATGAAAATTTCTGAATTCAATGAAAATTACTAAATGTGTGACTGGAGATATGACTCAGTGATTAAGAGCATGGGCTGCTCTGGTTCAAATCCCAGCGCCCACATAGAGGCTAACAACCAGTTGTAACTCCAATTCAAGGAGAATTCAACACACTTTTGTGATATCTGTGGGCATTGCACAACAGGGGTACACTTACACAAATCCTGGTAGTACACTCATGAACATAAAATAATAAATAAACATATATTTTAAAACCTACCATTCAGGAATATTGATGAAGCTTAGAAGTCAAATTCTTACCTAGAATGTACAAGACCCTGAATTCTATCCAGTACCAGATACCTACACAAAACTGAGTCATTAATTTAATGGTAACATTTGAGTACACACATGGTGAATTTACATTATAAAACTAAGTCTGATACATTGTGTGAAAATATTATTTTCACAATGATGTTATCTTCAGCAATAAAGAGAAACAGACTGATAAAACTCTCAGCTAAATGCATGGAGCTAACATCTAGTAAAAGTGAAGTAATGCAGACTCATAAAAGCAAACACAATATGCTCTGTCTCATTTGTGGATCATAGCTCCAAATCCTTAGACATGAGTGCATATCCTGCTGTAACTGCAGAATCCAGAAAAACAGAAAGGAACCATGGAAAACATGGAACAGGATATCAAAGTTTGGGGGTAGAAGGAGACAGGTGTTACAATGGGAGAAATGGGTAAACAGCGTGCTTTAACTGGGAGCAAGAGTGAGGTTATACAGGGTTGAGAAAGAGGTGAAGTAAATAGTGCTTAGTGGGCGTGAGATATATTATGTGAAAACCCTACTGAACAAGATAGATGGCAGATAGATAGATAGATGATAGATAGATAGATAGATAGATAGATAGATAGATAGATAGATAGATAGACATATATACATATAGGAGTATTGGTATATATGACAGCTGTTTAACCACAACAAAAGCCAGACAGGAGAAACCTTTTTTGAGTTGTTGGTCATGGTATTCCAAGAGACTCCCAAAATAACAAAGGTTATTGACACAGCCCTTGATTTTTCTGAACTTGAAGGTAAGACACTGTTCCTAAAGTCAGGCCACCTTTTCAGATACAGGACATGCAACAATCCAGCTAGAACTAAGCTTCCTCCCTGAAGACTAGCTACCATTGTATCAGAGGACACTATTCAACTGCCAAGTGAGAAAACAAATCGATGATCTTATGCAGCTGGAAACCCAAATAAGCACAACTGACCCAGAAAACTACTGATATTGGTGGGGTAGTCACACTTTTGTCTAGCGGGGAAACAATAGCTGTCTAATTGGAGTTAAGTCCCTTATAATGGGAGAGAACTCATATATGGTACTGTAAATTCAGCCAAATACACATGGTTGGAGAAGTCATACATCCCAGAGAAAAACCTATGTCTGCCACATCCCTAGACCAAGGTAATTTCTTACTGTGTTATTAATATATATCCTTATATTTACAGAAGAAAAACATCTACCTCTATTAAAAAAACAAACAAAAAAAAAAACAAAAAAACACTTCTGGCAACAGAAGACTTTTACAAAGTTCTTCAACTGATCAAATGCAGAAAATAACTGTCTTTAAATAGCGTAGCCTTAAGTGGGGCATCTATAATGTAACCTCTACATTTAAGGCTCAGGGAACATAGTGGAGGAGGATGCAGAAAGAATATTACTACATCTCACAATTCTTACCAGCAAAGTTTCCTCATGCAACAAATAGTGATTTACCATGAAAACCACAAGTGGTCAAATTGCAGAAAACAAGACACTGCCTAGGGCATGTCAGTATAGAAGTCCTGTATCACAATACTGCCACAAAGAGTCAAGTAACATTGCACATGAGGGAATGGAAAGATTGTAAGAGCTAGGGGTAGTAGAAAACCACAAGGAAACAGTTTTTCAGACAGCTGTGAAGTTACTCAGATGACCTTACAGCAATGGCGATGACATGCAGAAGACCCATGTAAGTTCAATTAGACAGAAAGCCTAGCACAGAAGAGGAAAAATTGTTAAGAAACCCCAACATTAGCTCATACATTTTTAGCAACCAATGACTCCTAGGAGAGTGAGAGATGTTTTTCAGTAAGATGGCGATGCTTCATAGGTTGAGGAGGCTGTAGCGGATCAAGTTACAAGAGACATTTGGGGAAAGAAATTTGGCTTAATAGATTTTAACATACATAATGGAAAGCATGAAAATTAGTAAGGTGGCTATGGGAAAGGGCAAATAAGAGAAAGTATCCAGATATGATCAAGATATATTGTAGGAAATTCATAAAATAAATACATAAATATATTATAGATTCAATAATCTCTTGTTTTTTAAAAAAAATGTTAAATTGTAACTTTTACATCACAAATTAAATGAATACTGGATCAATCACTTTTCTGTGCTGTTATAAAATACCACAACCAAAAGCAGAATATGGATGGGAGATTTTATTTTCCTTTATGCTTTCAGAGAGGAGAACCCATAATGGCAGGATAGCTATCACAGCTGACAGACCAAGAAGAATGCCATTTGATTACATGGAAACGAAGCAAGGCTAATAAATTCAAACTCAGTAGGATATATTTATTACATATTGTGTTATACAATCACACAAACACACATATATAATTTTAGAAGAGGTCATGAATTTGTGAGGGATTGAGGGGGTCACAAAGGAAGAGTTGTAGCAGGGAGAAGGAAAGATTAAAATAATGGAAATTAAAGTTGAAGGTAAGACTGTTGCTGAACACAGGGCATTCTTCAGATGCAGAACTTGGAGCAATGGAGTTGGAACTAACCTGAAAGCTACCTCCCTGAAAGTTAGCTCTCATAGTTTGGAGGGTACTATGCAAGTTACTAAGGTTGAATATCAATAGATAGTCCAATCTCAGTTTTAAGGCATAATAACAACAATGATCAGCATGGCAAACTTTACTGGGTCAGTATGGACACTTTTATCTTGGGGGTAATCAACAACTACCTAATTGGACTTAAAATCCACTCAATGAGAAGGAGATCATGTGTAGTAGTCTAAACATTGTCTAATGCTGATGTCTGGAGAGGTCATAGGCCGGTCACATTCTTAGATAAATGCAATTTCTTTCTATATGATAAATATGTATCCTTATATTTATAAGCAAGTATTCTAGTCACCACTCATCAAAGAAGCTATTTTTGAACTAGACAGATATTATTACACAGTTCCACACCTGGTCACACACAGAGAATAAGTGTCTGTGAGATGCCCAATCTTAAGAGACGTGTCTACAGTGGAACCACTACACCTAAGCCTCACAGAAAGTAGTGTAACAAGTAATACAGAGAGTATTAATGAATCTCTCAACTCTCATCAACAAAGCTCACTCAAACAACATAAGTCAATTAACACAAAGGGCCACAGATGAACAAAGATAGAGAATAAGAGTCTTCAGGTTGTGGGTCCCTGGACAAGACTCCTATATTAAACTTCCTCTACCCAGGGCTCAGGCACCATTGCTGAAGAGAGGGCAGAAAGATCATAACGGTCAGGTGCATGACCATATGGAAATAAAGACTTACATGTTCCTGAGTCCTTACTCATATGAACCTACAGCAATGTTGTCACCATACACAAGATCAATTCAATCTAAGGCAGACAAAAACCCAGCATAGAACTGGGGAATTGGGAGGCTGTCCCCAACTTTTGCCAAAAAACTATTGGCAGTTGATCACTCCTCGGTAAGGAATGTTGATCTCCACTAAGAAAGAAAATCTAGTTAGGCTGACTACAGCCCAGTGGATGAATTTGCCCTGAGAGACACTTGGTATAGTAATGATTACATAGGCCCTAACATGTGTGACAGAATGCTTGAAATCCTGTGGGACAGGCTAAGCAGGAGTGTGGGTGGGGGTGGGGTACAAAGATGACTAAGATGCTTTGTATTAAATACAAAAAATGTCGATAAAAATATATTAACAAATAATGGAAATAAAATATGCATGTATCAAATTCTAAGAAAAACAGGCTTGGTGAGATGATGTAGTACGGTCTTAATCTCAGAACTGGAGAGAAAGATGAACACAGAGCTCTGTAGGCGTGTCTCATGAAATTTATTCTCCACGCCTTAGCAGGTGGGGTCTGGTTAATCCGGCTTGATAAAATGGAAACTTATCTTCTATTTAGAAAGACTGATTTATTTAGGGCAATTTACAAAGTTACTGGTTACCTGTGGCCCAGCCGCAAAGTCCGCCACAGCCGGGCGCCAGACTCAGTCCATTCCTGGCCAGAATTTCGCTTTCACTCACAAGATATTTAGGACAGCAGGGACTTAGAACACTGCCTTCTGAGTGGCCTTCCACTTGGGCCTGGGGCTGGGGCATTTTTCTTCCTCTGTGGCTTCAATGCCTGTACCTCCCCAGGACTCCTGGCCATGTTGTCTCTCCTTTTTCCCCAACTTCCTGCCCTCTTATTGGTCAGAGGGCAGGACTTGTCATGGAATGAACAACAGCAACAACAAAAAACCTCAGAGAGAACCCCGTATTTACCATACAAGGCTTCAGGCCAGTTTGGTCTATATGGCAAGTTCGAGGCCAGCATAGGACTACAGTGAGATTTTTTCTTAACAAATAAAACAACAGAGCATAAAGCAAAACAAAATAAAGCAAATACAACAACCGAATAAGAACTATGTAAATAATAAAAGAGGCAAAATAGCATACATTTATGGTAAGCATCCGAAAATAATATAGATTAATATTATGAGACATAATGGTGGAAAGACATTACAAACAATGATCCAGGGTAGATTGTTAATTTAATAATTTAATAATAACTTTATCTATGAGGAGAAGTCCATCACAAGAAATGCTAGTAAGGAATCCTGGGTGCAACTAGCTGCACAAGACCTTTAAGCAAGCTCATAGGCCCTGGTGAGATCGAGCTTTTCACCAATGTGTTAAGAATGTGTCTCCTCAGACACAGAATAGACTGCCCTGCTCTAGAGCCTGCAGTGACTGCTGTCCTCACTCAGGCTCCCAGCATCTTCTGTACTATGATCTAGCTGCAGGATTTACCCCCTTTCCCAGTCTTAGCTGCTTCCCCCTACCTTTATTTTCTCTGTTACATATCCTAATCTGTGCATTCAGCTGCACCCTTAGCCATTATCTGAAAACACGAAGCATATCCCTTTCAATACTTTTACACTTGGTACTTCCTCTTTCCATAGATACCTTTAGGAATCATTCACTCAATTTTATTAGCTACTCAAAAATATTACCCCAACAAAATGGTGTGTGCAAACTATTCCTTATTTTAAATAGTTTCTATTAAACTCTCAGTTGCCTGTCGAGTTTATCAGAATTATATTCATATTGTATATTTACTATGAGTATAATAAAAGTTCATAAAAGACAAAAGGTACCTAACATTTTTGAATGAAGTATCTTGCTGAGTTTTATATTATTACAATTATCACTTGATGCATGCGAAGACTGTGATTCTCTTTAGTTTATATATGTTGCTTGTAACTCTTCAGCTAGTAAAAGAAAAATCTGCCTTGGTCATTGCAAACATGATATTTATAAAAATGTAATGATTGTTATGTTTAAAAATGTAAAAACTATTAATTTAAAAATTTCTTATAGTGTATGAATAAAACTGAAATATCACTTAGACAAGTATTTTACACAAAACGTTAGATGACTTGAGAGACAACTCTCCAATGTGCATATATATGATGCTTAAGACTTAGTTGTGAATTTGCAATGTGATCCAGACAGACATTCTACACTTCAAAACCTTTTCCCCTAGAAAGGAAAATCAGATACAAAAATTTAAAAACTGCAACAGCTGCAATGCCAAGTATTGATAAAAAGTTCTAATTATTCATGGTGATTTTAAAAGACAAATCTTAATATATTGCCATTCCTTTACCTAGTTTAAACTAAACAGAAAAAAAAATATCTGGTATTCATATACTGTCTAATTCATATAAACATATCCGGAGTTAGGTGATTCAATTTAAAAAACTATGAGATAATGAATATAGATTTCTCTCCTAATCTCCACATCTATGGAATTTCACATTTATGTCTTATATAAGCTTTCATGTGTTTTCTATTCTTTTTTGTTTGTTCGTGAATAGGAAGTTTCTTGCTAATGGTAGAGGTTAAACTAAAAGCATCTAGAAAGAAACTATCTTACTTGAAACTAAGACAAGTATAGACACATCAAAAATAATTATAGTTAAAGCATTTGGATGAATATGTTAAATTAGAGAGAAAAGAGCAGGTAGAATGATTACTTGATAAATTGGAGTATTGTGCTTTGAAAGGAAGGCAAATACTAAGTAACAAAGACAATTTTGGGCCTACATAATTAAGCCCTTTCATGAAAGAAAAAATTCCTCCACTTACCATCATTTGAGGCTGTCTTTAGCATAAAAAACAAGTTTGCAATTAGATCGATGTACAGCACAAGTACTGAATTGTGTTTATTATTGGATAAAATATTCAAATGCAAGTATTTTGTGTGGGGACAAAAATGAAAATTGTATGAACTACCTTTGACAGAATATAATAGAATATTTTGCTATGCTGAAATATTTTCTTTAACTGATCTTATCAGAAAAAAATTGGAGTGGTTTATATTCAGCAATTGCTTCAGTCATTGTCAGTTAAGATGCCAAGAAAACATGGAAATTTAAAATACTAGTAATAGAGCCTTGTGTGCTGTACATTCCTTTAGTGCCAGTAATTGACATTAGTATGATTTCAATATTTAAACAAACCTCTTATTAAAGTGTCAGTAAAGGGCTGGTTCAGTGGTTAAGAGCTCTGAATACTCTGGCAGAAGATGTAGGTTCAATTCCCATCACCCACATGATGGCTAATAACCTTCTGTAAGTCTTGTTTCAGGAGATCCTCTTCTGACCTACTCTGACATCAGATGACACAGGTTCAGTTACTTGGAAGCAAAACACTCATACACATAAAATAAAAATAATAAATTAAATATAACTATAAATTGCCAATAAGGAGGAATTAAGTAACCAACTCATTCTAGGAGAAGACAAGCAACATAAACTTTAATGCTCAGGAAAATCTAAAATAATACAGAAAATCCATACTTTGGACACAGCACAGGACTTGGAGCAATACAGTTGAAACTGGAAGCCTCCTCCATCAATATTAGCTTTCAAGGTATAGGAGGACCTCAAGGTCCTAACACAGGCCTAACACAGGACCAGAAAATTATTGCTAATGGCATAGTTGCAGTACATTTATCTTGGGGATAATAAACAGTCGTCTAATTGAAATTAAGGCCTGCTCAATGGGAATGAACTTAATTGTAGTACTGTATACATAACCAAATACACATGACTAGAGAGGTCATAGATCTTAGAGGAATATCTACTTTTGACACATTCCTAGAAAAAAGTTATTTCTTACTCTATGCTAAATATATATACATATTCTTTTAGAGAGTCACACTAGATAGGTTGACCAGGCTCTAGTGACTGACCTGACACTAACGGAACATAGGGACATGTAAGGTCACAGACTTGATGCAATAGATCTTACCAGAACACATGATATCTGGTGTGGGATATTGGGGAGGTAAAGATATGTGAAGGGTCTAAATCAGATAACAATGCATTGTATGTAATGTGCTGAGATTCAATTTTCAATAGATAGATAATTTGATAATAGATAGATAGATTAGATAGATATGGTTTCTGGAAGGGGAGGGTGAGAGATACTCTTGTACAGGTCAAGGACTTTTGATACATTAACCAGGTTCTAGCAGATATACCCATGTTAAGGGACATGTGGGTACAAAATTAGACTCTATAGGACGTAGGTATAACAGAATACATTGAATTACGTATGCAGCAGTGGGGAGAGATATGGATGGTGGGGGATCTAAGTATCATCAAATATATTGTATCAACATCACAAAAATTCAATAAAATATTTTAAGAAAACATAAAAGTTCCTTAAATTTGGAGAAGCCAATGCTCACATTTGCAGTGTGAAAGAACTTACAAATAGAAACCAAGTGAATTGGAAGAAAACTTGATAAAATTCTTTACCAAAACATAACAAAGATAGTACAAAGGTGGATGAAATTGCTGTGAAACAAGTGAAGAATGATTAATGTAAACACAAATTTTCCTTTATTTTTCTGTTAGACTTATTATAAGGATATCAAAACCAACTGTCAATCTCTCAATGGCTTAAAATAACATAAATTATATCATCATTCAGTTATGTAGGTATTAGAAATCAAGGTATTGACAATGCTTTGTTCTTTCTGAAGTCCAGAGGGAGGAATCATTCTCTGTCTCTTTCTACCGTCGGTTGGTGAATTTGCATCACAGATGCTCTTCTTTGGCTGCTTAGCCCCTTGCTTTCCCAGAAGCCTTGTAGTGTATATGTGTCTGGTCCTGTATCTACATTTCTTTATTTTTTCAATTTTTTATTATTTTTATTTTATGTGTATGATTATTGTCTGCATGTGTCTCCATGTTATGTAATGCCCAGGGAAGTCAGAAAGAGTTGGATCCCCTGGAACTGGAGTCACAGACAGTTGTTTGCTGCTATGTGGGAGTCAGTGCTCTTATCCGCTGAACCATCTCATCAACCCCACATTTTCTTTTGAATAAAAATAGCATTGATATCAAATTTAGGATTCATTCTTATTAACTCACTTTAATTGATTACATCAGTAAAGATATATTTTTCAAATAAGTTTACATTCTTAAATTTTGAGGGTTAGTATATTAATATGTTTTGTGGGCAGAGGTAGGAACAATCCAGTTTCTAACAGTATTACTTACAGTATGAATTAAGTAAAACATGTATTGCACCACACCCTATAATCAGTATGGAGATGAAGAAACTGACTTCCATTATAAGTCTAGAGTACTCTTATCCAGAGGACTTTTCATTCACATCACCTGGCCTCACCAAGCTGTTTCATCAGTAAATAATAACACAATGCAAAAGTCGTTAAGATTAACAGAACACTGTCCTTGGAAGTCCAATCTCAAAAGTACAATGTTAATCAGTACTACAAAAATAGTCTCCAGTAATGTAACAAATTCAGCTGGTGTACACATGGATGAAACCTAAGACAGGTTTTCTAATCAAGGGACCAAATTAAACTCCTATCTTGCTCATTAAAAACTCTCCAGATGCACAAAAGCAAGTTTCTTTATCTCCCCATTTGAAAATATGGTTCTGATGTTTGACTAATTTTGGAGGAATCTCCAAATTAAAGCTTCTTAGTATAAACTGAAACATATTTCATTCCTTTAAAACAGTGCCAAACAAGTTTATTCTTCTTTTTTAAGCCCCATATAGAATAAGTGCTATCAATTTTATAAGAATGTTTGGGGCAAATATTAAAGGGCATTAAATTATTTTCTGGTATATACAGTAAAAGAACATCCATGTGCATTATCAATTTTTACATGAAAATTTCCTTTTTTAATCCTTCATACATACTATTAGATCAAATTATCAAATGAGAATTAAAGGAATAAAATATTTTTTCTGGTGGGAGGGCATGCGTGTGTGTGTGTGTGTGTGTGTGTGTATGTGTGTGTGCGCCTGTGTGTGTATAGCATATATATGGTGTGTCTGTGTTTATCTATCTTGGGGAGGTTAATTGCATGCACTACAGTGTGCATATGCAGAGACCAGAAAGAGATGTTATATGTATTTCTTTGTTGCTCTTAACCATATTATGTGAGTCTCTCAATGAAACTTCTTCCAAATATACGGCCAGTAACCTTCCAGATCTACCTCTCTTCACAGACCAGTGCTTCAGTTTGTATGTATGTGCTTTTGCACATGTGTTTCTGTGGGTGCTGGAGAGCTTCAATTAGGTCCTCATGTTTGCTCAGCAAACAATTTACTTATTGATTTAGATATCTACTTAGCCCCAAATAAATCATTGTTTATGAAAGATATTTCTTACACAATGCCTCTTTTTAACTGTTCTAGATTTAAAAAAAATACAATGCAACTTTTTTTTCAAAATCATAGTATAAGCTTGTACAACTAGGTAGTTGAAAAAACAATAAAAATCATTTGGTTTGGTTTGGTTTGTTCTTTGTCTTAATAATTTTACATGTAATTAAAATAGTGTCTAAACCTATATTGTTCTACATATTGTTTCTTGTAAATATCTAGCGTATATTATCACAGAACTTGTTAATTTTGTATTGGATTCAAAATAGAGTTTTATAATTATTTTTCTAATAAGGTCTCATTTGATATTATACTTATTTTGGTAATGTACACTAGAATATAACAATTTCTCAGACTTCTGTATTTCTGATGTTAAGAGCGGAGTTGCATTTGCATTTTTTTGTTTTGTTTTCTTGAACATGATTTTTTTGTGGTTCATTGAATGATATTTCTCACAGTTAGCCTAAGTATATGCACTTCTGGAAACATATGCATCATGTATTTGGTACTATGTTCACCACATTTTTTGAGGGTTGACATTATTGATATGACATAGTCCTCTTGATGAAACCCTGATTACATAGATTTCCAGTGTGTGCCATGGTTCCACTTGAAAATTAATATTTCCCCTTTTCACAGAGTCCACATCGTCAAGAAGTCACTAGTTTCTACTCATACTCAGGAGTCATGATTTTCCTCATCAACCTCAAATTCTCACATTTCTGAAAGAAAAGTCCAAATTGATGTCCTCTGATTTAAAATGTGTGATTTTGTGCTGGAAATTATATAAAGTGTTCTGCCATTATTATTTTGAAGTTTTTCTCTACAAGCCTCTTTTCTGATATTTTACTTAAGAATCTGCATTTTTCTGTTATCCAATATACTTTAAATGTTTCAGTGTTCCTAGATTTTTTTCTTCTGAACTTTGTTTGGAAAGATTATATATTCCATAGTACTGATGCTTGTGACAACATTCACAAGACCTACAAAAACTTAAGTCAGACAAATTTCCAGTTGGAAGCAGGTTGGATCGGAAGGCTCATTCATAGCCCAAAGTGCAATTGGGGACTCAAATTCAAGTTTGTAGACTTTGAAAAATACCAGAGAACATGAAACTGGGTGGTCTTTATTTGTTTCCATTGCTGGTATTTTTTCCAGAATTTTCCATTTCTCAATGCCTAGTACTCTTCCATTCTTATATATGGTCTCTCCCATTTCTGTGAGTCCTTAGCATATTTTTCATGATGATTTCAGAATGCCTTTCAGATAGTACCAACATCTGTATCATATATGAATCAGGTTTGAGAGATGTTTTTCTCTTTAGGCTGTGTTATTTCCTGCTCTGCAATGTCTTGTGATATATTTCTAAAATGTAGACACCACAGAAGAAATGCTAAAGTAAATAAATTTTTAAAGATTTACGTTAAACTAGCTAGACTTTGTGTTTTCTGTCATAATTGTTACTGGGGGCTTCATATTCTCTAATCCCTTTTATTTCCTTTTCCTTTCAGCTGGCTTGGATATTTCTACAGTGGCATTTCCTTTGTAAAAAAATGTTTCATGTCTAGTTCTAATATTGTAATAATCCTGGAGGGTTGCTAAGGTCGTGGTCGATTCTAGAGAAGGAAACCACAATCAGCCATGCAATCTGCTGATAAGGTTTCAGTTGTTAATTGTTCCTATGTCTTCAGGCTCCATATCTTTCAAGATTGTCTGTACCTTCTCTAGAAATCCATAATTTTTCTTCTCCAATTCCTACTCTCTATGTCTGCCATGGTTGCAACATTTTCAACTTATTTTCTTGAAGCACTGATCTCTGTTGATTATTGTTTATTTTTATTCTTCTATTAATAATGAAAGTCTAAATAGATCTAGTCAATGAGTTCCATCTTCAGAACATGTTTCAGAAATTCACTATCAGTATCTTCCTATAGAAAAAGATCTGGACATGACTAAATATGGTCCACTTTTCCCACCCACATTCTGTGGCCAAGAGGGCATCATTGTTTGATTCTTGCCATAACTTTTTGAAGTTCCTAAAGGTAAAGGGACCCACAGAAATGTATGCTCAATCACTAAGACCACCTTCTCACTTTCATGGTAGCTTGTACTCAGACTCAAATAATCGATCAAAACTGGCAAAAAATTCCCTACCATTACACTTCTACAGCTTCTTTGAGAAAATTGCTCTTGACTGAGGTGCTGAATAGTCTACTATTTCTTTCGATGTCAAGATAGAAGTTTTTTTCTGAAATTTGAGTTTCAGAAACGTGCAAAGAATGTAATTGATTATTAAATTTTTGCTTGGAATTTCTTTGTTGTAAATATAAAATGATGATTCAAACTCTTGATATGTCAAAAGTCAAGTCTCTAAAATTACTTATATTTAGATCATTATTGTGACAGTTTGCCAAAATTATTTGTTTTGTTCCTGCTCTTTTGAGATAAGGTCTCCCTGAAAGCCCAGATGGCCAGAAACTCGTTATGTACACCAGACTGGTCTCAGTCTCACAATGATCTGCCTGCTCTGTGTTTATAGTGCAGGAACTAAAGGCATGAGCCACCAACTCTGATGATTTTCCATTTTTTATTACTAAAAAAGCATAAGGTTCAAGAAACATAGGGGAACATGACTGAGAGGACTCAAATGCATAACTCAGCTCTCATCAGCTAAACTTCCTCGTACAACAGAGAACAATGAATACAAAAAGACAACTGGCCAAAGTGTAGGGATTAAAAGATTGTAGAATGTGGGTCCCTGGACATGATTCCTAGCCCATCCAGGGTTTCAGGAACATTGTGGAGGGAGGGAGGGAGGGAGGGAGGGAGGGAGGGAGGGAGGGAGGGAGGGTGACAACTAAACTAATAATCAGCATAAGGAGAAGAAAAGGCAGGAAAACGCCCTCTTTTCAGCACCTTTCCAGCGTCAATAAATACAGTTGGTTTTTGTTTGTTTGCTGCTTTTAGATTGGGGGTTTTACAGAAAACTACTGAGTTCACAGTAACCAGCCTTGTGGTGGGGGTTAGTACCAGTAATACATTCTTCTCAGAATTCTACCAGTGACAAGAAGTAGATATAATTCTGTTCGTATTTGTGATTTGGAGAGGGGGTTTGCTTATTAAAGAACCCTACTGAGCTCACAGCTAGGTTGTTCTAGAGGTATATTCCTTCCTGGTCTGTACAGTTCACTCTAGGAAATTAGAGCAAGTGTCACAGGACTATACTCTGGAATACAGCCTATAGAATACATGGAGCCAGAGGAAACTCTGAATCAAATTTCATGGTGGAAATGTCAGCTGAAGCATATAACTAGAGAGAAATGGACAGATGGAAGCCAAGCAGCCATGTTTTTTCCAGGGACCACACAGAAACAGGCAGAGCACATTTGTCCACCTTAGAGACTGAGACCAGACTCTACATGCCCAATTCTACATGATTCACCTTAATATTTATACTATTTAATATTAATTTTCCATAAAATAATAAGATTTGTTGCTGTTATTATCTCTTTTCTTTTGAAAGACTTTCCCAAAGTATACAGGTTTCTGTTTGGTTTGGAATTCCCCTGCTTGAGACTCCCAACTGATAGAATGTTTTATAAAACTTTATTTCATTTTAAACTAGAATTTTTATTCTACTTTTAGTTGGAGCTGCATATCTCCTCTCTGACTTCATTATTTCTTAATTCTACTTTTTCCTACTTCTATTTTTTTCCTCGAGTTTTATAATACTCAGCACAGCTCAAATTCTGTTTATGCCTTCCCTATAATATCCTTATTTATTAGCCCCAAATTATTGGAATGGGTGGTCATTGTTTTGAATTGACTATTAACACTTTCATGGTGTACCTATCCATTTGTTGAGGCAGCATTTGAGATTAGGATTATCCTCTCAGGACCGACTTAAAGGTTGAACCAGGTGCTCTGAAAACAGACTCATTTGGATGATGTCAACTGACACCTCACACTGATAAAAATCTAGCCATATATGAAGACTGAAGATACTTCCACCTAAAAACATATGGATATTTTTAAAAAATGCATCCAATGACCTAATCATAGATACATATGTACTACCCCAGAAACACATAAAACGCAAAAAAGCAAAGCAACTTGATTCTTTCAAAAATTAACAATTCCACAATAATGGAATCGACCAGAATGAATTAGATAAATTCCAAACAAATGTTCAAGAGAATGAATATAAGAATGTTCAACACAAAGAGGACACAACTCTTGTGTCAGCTTGAAACAAACACATACAGCTGAATAAAAGACGTGAGTACACTGTACCAAAAGAGAGCTTCTTCCAAAATATCAGTTTCAAACTGTAGCAAATAAATACTCAGTAGGTCAAATAAAAACTCAGTAGAAATCTGCTTTGGGTGGAACATGTCTTTAATCCCAACCTTCTGGAGGCAGAAGCAGGTGGATCACTGTGAGATAGAGGCCAGCCTCGGATAGAGGCTACATAGTAAGAGTTCCAGGCCAGTTAGGGGTACCTAGTGAGACCCTGTCTCAAAAAACTCAATGATCTTCTTTAAGTGAGTAATGCTAGACAGGCTGAACAGCCTTCAGTGGTTGATCTCACACCAAGGGACACATGAGTGCACAACCTTGAACTGATAGGCCTTAACATGTATGGCAAAATGCATGGAGCTGAGTAAGGGGGATACAGACAAGGAAGGGATCTGTGTATGGCTATAATGTATTGTATGAAATCCATGAAAATTCAATAGAATTATATTAGAAAACAAGAGAAAAAAACAGTAGGAAACCTTATCAGTGGAATGAATCAAATGGAAGACAGAATATCAAGGCTTCAACACAGGGCAGATGAATTACAGTATTCAAACAATAACAAAAAAATAATAATAAGAAGAAACAAAAAAAAATCTGTGGATCACTCTTTAACAACCAAATATATAAAGTATGAAAAGGCAGAAGGACAACATTTCATGGTAAAGATATGCACATTTAATAAAATCATAACAAAATTTCCCAGATTTAGGACGTTAGCCATCCAGATACAAGAGGCATGCAAAATACTAAATACACAGGCAAACAAGCACTCAACCCTGTACTTTTAGTATTTTAACTGTTTTATTGAGCTTTTCTACATTTCATAAAACAGTTATTAATCAAACTTAGACCCTCCTACCAATCCATGTCCACATTCTACCTGCTGAACCTCAGGCAGTCTGCCATCAACACAGTATATTTATTTCAAAAAAAAACAAAAAACAAACAAACAAAAACTAAGTACTCAAAGCAAAGAAAATAGATTGAAAATTTCAAAATCAAGTCACTTTTAAAAATTATTTTAAAAGTGTTTTGACACTGTGTGCGTGTGTATGTATGTGTGAGTGTGTGTGTGTGTGTGTGTGTGTGTGTGCATGAATGCAGTTCACATGAAGGTCAGAAAAAAAGCCTTGAATATCTTGAATCAATATATACAGTTGAAGGTGAACCACCCAAAATTGGTACTGAGAATCTAATTGTGGTTCTCTGCAAAAATAATACATATACTTAATTGCAGAATAATTTCTTGGGTCCCAGAAAAAGTACACTTTTAAACGCAAAATCATCAGAACAAGAAAGAGTTTCCAACAAGATTTCTAAAAATCAAAATGTAAAAATATAGTTCAATTTCTGTAACTCAGTAACTATTAACCTGATATACTATATCTAACAAAGATATATCCTTTGTAATTGAAAGGAAAAAAGACTTTTTAGAATAAGCAAAGCTAAAGAAATTCATGACCTTTAAATTAGGATTATAGGAAGATACTTGAAAGAGTTCTAAATGCTGGTGAAAAAAATAAATAAATAAAACCATCCAAGAAAGGATATCAGACTTGAACAAGTAATAGCAAATTGAAACTAGGAATGGACCAAATATTTCAAAAATAAGAAAATGACAGGAATTAATGCATAGTTATAAAATAATTCAGAGCATTAATTGTGTCAGTTCTCTGTACAAAAGTCACCTGTTGTTAAACTGAATTTTTAAAAATAGACCATCTTTTTTTCCCTTTAAGTTACTAAGTCCTTTAGCACAGACAAACTGAGGCTTCAGATGAAATGATTTGAAAAAGCATTTTAAGCAAATACGGCTACAGTAGAGTTGGATAAAACTGTCTTTATGAAACTCAGGAATATGTACAATGAACGTAGGGCAATTATAAAAAAAAAACAAATTGAGAAAGAATAGTTTCCATATGTCAGGTGTTCTGTGATTGACTGAAAATAAAGACAAAACGGTATATATTTTGTAAAATATCCATTAACAAGAGACTGATGACGTCTTACACATCTAATGTATTTGGGCACTACATAACCCTGTTTCTGTTCAGTTCTGCCAGAGGGAGGAAGGTCACATTCCTAACAGCAGCAGCTGGAAAATTTTACTCCATTGATCACCCACAACTCCATTTTGAAAGAAATTTTCAATGTTTTCTAACTATGATTTCATAATACTTGACATATTCATTTTTAAGAAAAATTAGTGGAAAGGAATAAAGAATCAAGGAAGGAAAAAAGAAGAATGGAAGGAGGAAGGGCAAAGAAAGGAGGAGGGAAGGGGAAGGAAGAGAAGGAGGGAGGGTGAAAAGGAGACAAACAGATGATAAGAGGAGATATAAGCAACTAAGTTCATTCAATGAGGATTATTTTCAATCCAATGCTGTCTAAAAACTATTCTTATATGGTCCTGTGAACTGGCAGATGTGTTTTATTTTTTTTTATTGTTTTTGTTTTGTTTTAGCATTTTACAGTTTTCTTTATACTGCAGCATAATTTAACTGAGAAATGTAAAACAAGTAAATATTTTTATGTTACTTTCTCAAGAGCAAATCTCATAAGCATTATAAAATTCACTTCCCTTCCAGAATCTTTATTTACTTCTGTGCCTTGAAGAAGTACTACAGATGTTGAGTACATTGCCTTCCTCCCCTTTCATTGCTCTGAGTAGCAACACATGTCGGCTTAAAAGCTTGCTTCTCTGCTTTCACAGGCCATAAACATAGCTGGAAGCCCAGATCTGACACGGACCTTCTGCTCTATTTCTCTCTCTCTCTCTCTCTCTCTCTCTCACACACACACACACACACACACACACACAGAGAGAGAGAATAATATGCAGAGTTGAATTATAAAATTAATAAAAATCGGCAAAAGCAAACTCTTCTGCATGTCTCAGAAGATATAAAGGTGAGCAACACAGATTTGTCCATATAAAGAGGTTGTAAGTCCATTGTGTACCAGAGGACTCCAGAAGACTGTGATGTATATAGTAAATAGGATATAATATACATAACACATGATGGCTCCTGAGAATAAAACTGATTATACAATTAAAAAGGAAATATATTTTTGGAACAAAAATACACTCATTGACAGAAATAAAGGTGCATATTATCTTGATAGACATTAAGAAAACAGAGGTGGCTGAAAGGGTGTGACCAAAATGTACCCACCAAAAGTGTCCTTTATGAAAGACATCTAAAACCTCAGGGACACAGAAGATTACTCTGCTTACCTGACACATACTTTGGTCTTTTGTTCATACCAAAACTGAATATTGACAACCCAGAGGGGAAGCCTTTCCATGTTCTCCAGGACACGGGAAGTCGCTGTTTTTATCATAGAAGTTTTACGAGACTTCAGCAAGCCCAGTTGTTTCAGTTCCAAAAATAACCGTATAAAAATAAGGTAATAAAGATAGCACACTGCCCACAGCCTGTTTGCAGAGTCTGGGCATTCACACAGAGCTACCAATCGTCAGCTGTATACGTTGAACTCAAATATTAGCTTCAATTGCATCTGAAGTTTCTGGAACCAAGGAACTTTGTTTCAAATGTCAAAAATGATTTTTCATTTTAATTTTAAAGACCTGCTTCTCTATTCTCCACACATTCATATAATATGAGCCAAACCTGCCAGTTGCAGTTTTAAATATGAGCTAATTTAAGGTTTGAAATGAACAAGGGAACTGCTGGGAATAGGAATAAGCCCACTTTCGGAAACAATTGTTATTATTTCAAGACCCTAATCTTTCCTAAGAACTAATCATGATTGATCACATGTTCTAATGGAGGAAGGTTTGGAACTATTTTTTGTATAAATTAATTCCACTTATTCATTGCTATGAAATTCAGTGAATTATGTATTGTTTATCATAAATTGTAGGAAGAAGCTTCATGTTTCTAATTTAGCTTATTGAAAAAGAGTAACTACATTTTATTTTACAAGCATCAACTGAAATAAATATAAAACTAAATATCAAAAATATCGCAAGTGAGATTTTGCCATGCAAGGCTACTGAAGAAGCAAATCAAAGAAAAATAGTGCGATGCTGAAAGGAATTGATGACCAATTTAGTTTCCTGTACCTATTAGGGGTTTCTTTCTAGCCAAAATTTCTAGTGTTGCTAGTCCATGAACATGAAATGACCCTAGAAAATTTCTTTGACCTGCTTTATTAATTGGCATTCAGCATCAAACCACAGTTCTTCATAGCAAAGTGTCACAGTTGCATCTTTTCATACAAAGCTTCTATCTTATTTGGGTCTTCAGAGAATGGTGGATATATTTGTATGAATCAGAATTATTCTGAAATTATCAGTTTGTGAAGTATATATCATCTAATTTGCCTCAAATATGTAACCACTCTATAGCACTGTTGATTATTTAAAACCCAAATACCCTCCTGATGTCAAAACTTATTTTCATTCTATATTAGGAAAATACCTTTTAGAGGTAAAAGCTTTCTACATCAAAATTAATGTTACTTAAAGTGCAAAAGTAATACATTTAGAGAATTGTGTGTAATTATGAAACAGTGGGGTTATAAATTAGTTTATATATTTAGAGACCTAAAATACCAAATTCAATACACTTTTATTATTGATAAATGCAAAGTAATACTGCATGAACATGGAAAATGATAACTATATTAATGCATACCCTAAATCAACATATCCTCAGAAACTATATTTATTTAAATTCTTTAGGAGCTTAAACAAATAAACATTTTGTGAATATTGACAGCATAATTTATGACACACTAGTTTGCAAGTAGAAAAGCAGAGATTAGTAAGACATAATTTTTCATTGTAACTCTTTTAAGTTTGATTCATATTTGCAAAAGAAAGTCAACCAATTTTTTTAAATGAAGAGATTTTTCATAATTATATGTCTCACTTATATAAAATGTAACCTCATCCAAAATGGTAACAACATACTACCTATAGTATTATGATGGAATACCTCGCTTTTCACTTTCTTTATGAAGGTGTCTTCCTCTTTCTCATTATATTCTCAACTTTTCTATTTTATATAAGCACAATCAATGTAGAAACACAAAAAGTATGTGAACATCATAGAGTCTGACTTCATTGAAGTTAAATGTCCGAAAGACTATGCATCGATACATGCACACTATTTTATTTTTTGGGGAAAAAGAATTGATAAAGTAGTTAGATGCCCAAATGCCAACAAGACAGGTTGCCAGATAAGCGTTTCATATAATAAAACAACCAAGAGTCTCTATTAGTTATTTTCTTTGAATCTAGCAGTATTGTCTGAAAACACACACACACACACACACATATATATATATATATATATATATATATATATATATATATATATGCTATTGGCACCTGACCAGATTTTGTTTCCTGAGTCTCTGAATAACCAGAAGCACAAGTCTTTGTCTTGGTCATTTGTAAATTTTTTAGTATTTATAATGCTGGCTTTATAATGCTGGCTTAGCAAAGAACATTATATGTCCTGAGAGGATGTATTATTTTGGTTTGCATCTAAAATGGGGTTCTTTCATTGGGGTGAATATATACTAGAGTTAAAAAAAAAAAAACTAGAAGAGAGGTTAAATATAAAATCAAAGTCCTTGAGTCAAGATCAAATGCAGTGTAATCTAGAACTTGGATTTATTGCTGGAATATTGACTATAGTAATGAACACTTTAATTGGTGCCACAATACTCAAAAATGCATTCACAATTCTGCTTCATTGCTTGGTGCAGTTTAATTAAGACTATTGACAAAAGAAGAGAATCCCTAAGTTATCATGAGATTCTGAGGTAAAATGAACATCTAGTATGGCCTGGGGGTGCAGGGATGTTTTTAGATGAGGAGTAACGGAACACAGAGAACTGCGGGGTAGAGCCTCAGCCATGAGAAGACAGAGTAAACAAAAGGAGAATTCAGAGGTACGGGACTTGGAATCCTAAGGTAAAGACAGGGAAAAACAGATGTCAGATAATTTACTACTTCTCATTTTCTGTTAAGAATATTGATAGTTCTATAAAGGGCAGAAATCGTTATACGTTTTTATGTATTTTAAACTGAAAATAACAAATTTTAGAAAACAGAATAGAGAAAAATTAAAATTGTGTCTATACTGTAACATAAGTTTGATTTCATATTTTTTTTCTAAAATATGTTTTTTAATTGAACCATTGTGTGTTTAACAGAACATCTCAATCGATCTTAATCTTCTTTACCTCCCTTTCACCACCAGCAATCAACCCCATAGCCTGATAACTGGAATCCATATTTTTTCATCTGTGTTAAGGTCTATTATGTCAAGTTAGTGTCTCCAGGTGACCTCAGAGCATGTTCATCTACTAAATTCTATTTAGCCTACCAAGAGTCCCTGGCTTTTGGAAGACTGGTTCATGCTGAACCAGAAGTATTCAGTTGGCGACATTTCTTAAGTAATGCTTGAGTCTGCTACCCATTTCCTAGTACCGTTCTGGGCTTTGTTCTGCATGAGTTTGCATGCTGAAATGATTGCTGTAGGTTCATATGAGCAGCGTCCCAGGAGCTTGTAGCATTCTATTTCCATATGGTTACACACCTCCTCACTGGTTCTTTCATTCTTTCCACCCCATCTCCCTCAATGGTCCCAGAGCCTTGGGTGAGTGAAACTTAATATGAGTCCTGTCTAGGGACCAATATTGTTTTTAAACTTCTTCTTTGCGCTTTTTGTTTTGACTCTGAATTTCCAGAGTTTGTCATTAATTATTTTGTCAAGCTGATTCTTTGGAAGAGGTGTTTTCAGTGAGTTTCTTTCTTTTTAAGAAAGTACCCAAAGATCATATTTTTTTGTCTCAGTTTCTCATCAAGTCTCCTATGCAAAAGAAAATAGGAAATGAGTCCAGTTTGCATTTTTGTTTTGCTTAGTTCTGTTATGTTTGTTTGAAATTATGTTTCTTTGTATCTTGGGGTCCAGGCTGGAATCAAAATTCCAAGACTCCTAGCCTACCCTCCATTCTGCTATGACTATAGGAATAAACCAGCACCCTGCCACCCGTTCCCCTTATTCTTCTCTGTAGAAGTGATAAGTGATAATGGCACATCAACACTGATGCAAAGATGATGTATAAGTAGCACATCACTTATTTTATTCTAATAGAAAGTCTCAACTTTACAACCATAATCTATGCAAACAATTTTCTTAAAAATGTGATCTGTGATTACAGACTAGAGAGTACAGATTATCACAGTTTTCTACCCCAAATTTTATCTTTTTCTACCTTAGTAACATCTGTCTCCTGTTATTCTTCTCTCTCAGGTTCCTTCTTTCCCTTTACATCCTGGGTTCACTTACATTTTCCTGATTCCTGCAGTTACATCAGGATACATATGCACATGAAAGTGTTTGGTGCTAGGATCCACAAATGAGAGGAACATATGACATTTGTTTCTCTGATTCTGTGTTATTTCACTCAGAAAAACAGTTTCTAGTTCCTTCCTGTAATGCCATGATTTCACCTTTCTTTGCAACTTAGTAGAATTATATTACGTAAATGTACTGCTTTTTCCTTATCCACTCATCAGCTGAGGGACACTTAAGTCGCTTCCATTCTTTAGCTACTCTGAAAAGAGCAGCAACAAACATAGATGAGCAATTATCTGTGTGACAGGATGAATCCTTTGAATATATGCAAAGAGCAGTATAATCAGGTCAAATGATAGATTTTTTTAAGCATTCTCTACACTGCTTTCCATAGGGGTTACATGAGTTTACAATCTCACCAGCAGAGAATAAGCATTCCTTTCTCCCACCTCTTCTCCAGCATTTAGTATTATTTATTCTCTTGACCTCAGGCACTCTGACTGGAGTAAGATGAAAGTATAAGTGATTTTAATTTGCATTTTCTTATTAGTAGTGATGTTGAAAATGTTTTAAGATAGTTCCCAACAATCTTTATTTCTTGTCTACTTCTTTGTTAAATAATCACTTTAATGCAAGTTCCATGAGATCATATTACAAATTGTGTTTTCAATGCAAGTTTAGGGGCTTATATAATAAAAAATGTTCCATAACTGAAAAAAAATCTCTTAATGAAATTGATTTTCAGAAACTAGTAAATATTTATTGGAATATGCTTGGAGATCAAGATACTTCTCAGAGACACCAAACTCTCAATACATGCACCAAATTTTGTGTGAAACCCATGTTCTACTTAGGAAAGTAGAATAATGAAAAATAGCACAAAAGTGAGAATACTGAATTGAAAGGAAAGAGAATTTCACTCCAGATGCACCAATGTCTTTTGCAAACCAGCATAGCTTATCCTTGAGACCAAGAAGGCAGTGACTTTCCCTTCCTGTGAAATAGAATGTTGGCCAAACATCCTACTTCCAGACCACCCAGTGCACATCTATGTACTGTTGCATGTTGCCACTTATCACACACACCCAGATAAAGCTTATGATGTACACAGTCTTGTGGGATGCAAAGTTCTTATGCTGCAGGAAAGTTAATACCATCTAGTGCTTCATCAGTTACCACATAGTTATGGAGTGTGTCTTAAAGCTAAATATGTTTTGCTTTAATTATTACATTAGTTCTCTGATATTTTATACATGTGTCAAATGCATTATGATTATAGCCCTTCATAATCTTTTATATCCCTCCACCTCTATCAACCCCAATCCTCCCTGCCTATTCCTCTCCTAGACTCTTTAACTGTTGATTTGTTGTGTGACCCCACTGGATTTAATCACGGTTATCTGTGTATCCATTGGATTTGGACTATCTGTTGAACCCTAATGGGGTTACCAGTGGGTTCCCAACTGAAGACAATGACTTTTCCATTTCCTGAATCCATCTATAGGAATTATTTCAGTTAGCTCACTGAGTTCCTTTTCTGCCCTTTTCTTGATGTTGATGGACTCATTTTTTGTGCAGACTCTGAGTAGTCATCTGTAACTGTTTCAAAGATGATTTGAAACTATAGCAATTTAAATAATAAGGAAATGTTTCTCTCATTGCATCCTATGTCCTTCCCCATTATTAGTTTTTGAGTGTTTTTACATTACAATATATGAAAACCCTCCTGTGCAGTGATACTCAATTCTAATAAAGGAGTGGTTGGATACCCCACAGAAGTTATGCCACTGATGCACAAGTAGGTGCATTTGTCCTGGAAGGTTGGTCTCATAGTTCAGAGGGTTTATAGGTAGGTAAGACTCTGTTACCATTTCTCCTCAGTGGCCTGCACAGAATCTTCTAGCAGTATGAAATATGTCTTGAAGAGAGTATGCCTCCAGCTCATTTACAGCTTCATTTTTCTATATCATTCAACCAAGAAGTATGTTGTCTTCAGCAATGGGGGTCTTATCTTGTTCTAATAGGCATATAGGCCAATAGGTGATATTAATAAATATCACCATCTTTTCTCACTTTTTTAGCATATATTTCTTCTTAGTCCTCTAAAGTAACATCTAAGTCTTTGCAGTAGAAGAGGGATCCACTTTGTTACAAATGAATTAAAACTGAGAATTATTTCTCGACATAGTTTTTGTTACATTTCTACTTATTTACTTTATTATTTCAGTTGATAAATATCCCCTAACAGTTTATGTAGTTAAATACTCTCGTCCAAGTTGGTACTATTATTTGGGAAAGTTATGGAACTTTTTGAAATTCAAGAATTGCTAAGAAGCATATCAATGAAGGCAGGCTGTGAGGATTTATAGCCTGGCCCCTCTTTGTGTGGATGAAATGTGATCGGTCTGTGTGCTAACTGCCAGGCTGCTCTCACAGTACTGCTGCTATGCCTCCTGGCCTTCCCGTCCCTGCTGTTATAGACCGTACACCTGCTGGAAATGTGAGCTGAAATAAACTCTTTCTTCCCTAACATTATTTTTATCAGACTATTTTCGTCACATCAATAGAAAAGAACGTAATATGCTTTTTAAAACAGGATGAACTCAGACTCACTCTGCATGAAGCCAAGCCGGATTTGAACTCATAATGGTCTTCATATTTCAACCTCTTCAGTGCTGGGGTTACAGGTGTAAGCCATCACATTTGCTTCCAGAAAGCACAGTGTCATTAGCATATAAAATAAAAAAAATCACAAATACATAGGACCATGAATTAACATTTTGAAGAGCTACCAAAACAATAAAATATTGTGCATACTCAGTTGAAAAATAAACTTAGATAGTGTTTGCGCTTCCTGGCTCTTCAGCGAACCCGTCTCCCTATTCCCTTGGTTAAGTTAACTCCTTCTCATCCCAAAGGTCTACGGGACTCCTCTGGGACTTCCCTTCCTAGAATTTCCTACTAGATCTTTTGCTTCTTATTCCATAATCCTTCACTGATCTCCCTGTCATAGCACTGCTGACTAGGCCTCCAAATTTCTATCCCATAGGCCTACCTGATTCTTAGGTAGCTTCCCTTCTCTCAAGAGTGTAGTCTGGTTTATTCCTCGCCATCCCAGAGTGCACTATATACGCAATATGCATGCAATGCACACGGAAGTCGAAACAGGACATTATTAGACCCCTGAGTAGGAATTACTGCTTTTTGATCTGTGCCATGTGGGTACTAGAAATAAAATCCTGGTCCTCTGAAGGGCTAAAAGAACTCTTAAGCACTGAGAAATCTCTCCAGCCACAGGTTGTCTTCCCCTTATGGGACTTCTACCAGAGAGGTTCACTTCTTCTCACACCTTAGGCTTCTTCTCTAATCTTCCTGAAGCTTACTGAGATTTTTGTGGCCTCCTTCCCTTACCTATCAGGTGTGTCCAGCTCCTTCCTACACTTGTAGGCAGTCCATTTTGTTTTAAACCTTATTTGCTTAGACAATGCCTTACTCTATAGGCCTCCTAACTGCTCCAGGAATTCATCTGTATACAAGTTCTTCCAGACCATCCACTATTCTGGGATCTGCTATATCATGGTCTGAGACTTTGTCCTCTCCTTCCCACTCTGTTAGCTGCCTTCTACTCCAGGATCCTGCTTCCCAGAACTCCAAGGGAGACTCTGCATCTCCAGAACACAGGCGTTCTGACTATGCACCTAGCTTTTCAAAATATCTTGGCACCCACTTGGCTATAACAACCATTGTTATTCCAGTTCCAATGGATTAAATGTCCTCTTCTGTCCTCTGTGGGCATTACAATGACATGACTGCACTTACAAACATGTAGGTATAAAACACACACACACACACACACACACACACACACATATATATATATATATATTTAAGAAATATCCTGTATCCAACTGCCAATTGAACCGAGCTTACTCAGGATAGAGCAGCCAGCCTTAGGAAGCAACCAGACTTAGAGACATCACACTAGAAGGAAACAGAGGGAGGATCAATAAGGTATGTACTAACCATTGGATACTGCCTGTCCATACCAACAGTATGAGACCTTAAGAAGATTGAATATAGAACCTATAACCCACAGTTCCACTTCCACAAATGAAAACAGTGTCTTAATCTTTTCCTGTACAGTATGCATGCATGAACTGAAAGAAGAAAGGTTGTTTGAGTACAAAGAAAGCAAGAGACTAGTAACAAAGAATTTCAGATCATATGTCCCATTGCAGAAACAAAAGAGAAAAAAAAAGCAAAACAATATGACCCAACAAAAAATTATTTCATAGTAATGAACATCAATGAAAACAACTTGGAAATTTCTGCAAAGAATTCAAAGAATAATTATAACTATATTCAAACAACTCAAAGAAGATGTGAATATACTCAAAGAGAAAATAAACTCAAAGCCAAATGAAAAGCAGAAATCATACATGGTATGAAAATCGAATCCAACAAAGAAATAGAATTACTGAAGAAAAAGCCAAACTGCAAAAATTCTTAAAATGACAAATGCAGTAACCCAAATAGAAACCTCAGTGGAAAGCTTCAGTAATAGAATGGATCATGTGATAGAAGAGTGTCAAGATAGGAGACAAAGAGAGTGATTGGATCACTCATAGACGTCAATGGAATATATATATATATATATATATATATATATATATATATATATATATATTCCGAATTGAACAGAGGCGATATTTAGAAAACTGTGAAAAGAACTAAACTTTGAATTATGGTCATAGAATAATACTGTAGCAGACGTCCAAATAATATTTTGAATGAAGACTTAGGTGAAAATTTGTAAATCTCAAGAACAAGATGAAATGTCTCACAGTAGAAGAACATAGAAAACCAAATAAGACTAGAAAAGAAACTTCTCACAACACATTGTACTCAAAGAATTGAAAATAAAGTATAAAAAAAGTACTGAAAGCTGCAGGAAAGAAAGGTCAACTCACTTTTAAAGGCAGGGCCATCAGAATCAAGCTTGAGTGTTCAATAGAAACATTTACAGCCTGAGGATCCCAAAGAAATGTATGTCAAGTTCTGAAGCATCATAACTATGAACCCAAGCTAAAAGATCCAGCAAAATTTTCAATTGAAACAGAAGGACAGCCAGACTTGGTTGCATAAAACTTTGATCACAACACTCTGAAGGCAAAAGTAGGTGGAGCACTATGGGATCTCTGCCTGCTTTGTCTTCATAACAAGTTCCAGAACAGCTGAGGTTACAGAGAAACCCTTTCTCAAACAACAGAAAAAATTGAAAGACAAATGAAACTATGCGGAATAAAATCAGAGTAGAGGATTTAATGATAAGGAAATAAAGGATATAGAGAATAGTGGAAAGACTCTATCAGTCTGAAGGAAAAGAAAAATGTACCAAAACCTCAAAGGGAATAAATAAACAGTGGCAAACCCTTAATCAAAAGAAATCTAAAAAACACCAGAAAATACATGACCTCACCAGAAGTAATACATTTTCAGTAGTGAACCACCTTAATATTAGTATTTCAATTGACACATTAAAAAGTCATATAATAGAAAACTGGATTAGAATATAGAATCAGACTTTTGCTGTTTTTTTTTAAATGCCACATTATAAAAATATTGTGAATCACCTAATTTGAATTAAGATAGATTAAAACTACCTAAATTTTTGTTAGCACTAAGAGTTTTTTAAAGAACAATGCATTTGCTTCCTTAATTTCAACATGTGTTATCTTGTGATATAATTTCATTTTCATTCTGAAATTAATGAAATAGATGTGAAGAATAATACAAAGAATCAATAATGCAAAGAGATGGTTCTTTAAAAGATAAACAAGATATGCAAATCTTTTGAAAACATTATCAAAAGAAAGAAAGGAGCCAAATTAACAAAACTAAACATTTAAGAAAGAGGCATTTACAATGGACATTGAGGGAATTTAGAGAATCATAAGGACATAGCTTAAAATTTATATACATCTAACTTTGTGTGGCCAAAAGAAATTGATGCATTCTAGGTGCATATATGGCTGATCAAATGTGAATCAAAATGTAGTTAATAATTTAACTGGAGCCCTAACAAACCATGTTAGAGAAGGTGTAATTAAAATTCTTCCAACTAAAATAAGTACATGATCAAATGAATTCAGCACAGAATGTCTGCCAGTCCTTTAAATAATTCACATTTATATACGTCAAATTATTCCAGAAAATAGAGAAGATTTTTTTAGATTAATTTAATGAAGCCAATATTATGCAGAATTTTTTTTAAAAAATGAGATAACAACGCTACAAAAACCTGAGAACCACAGGTCCATCTTCCTGAGACGTAGAAATCCAAAAATTCTCAATAAAATAATTTTAAACTGAATTATAGAACACAGCCAAATTGTCGTCTACCACCATCAAGTCACCTTCATTCTAGAGATTCGGGGATCCTCAAAATACTTAAATAAAGGGCTGAAGAGATGGCTCAGCAGTTAAGGTTACGGGCCCTCTTGGTGAGGACTCGAGTTTAATTACCTGCACCCACACTGTGGCTAACAACTTTCCATAACTCTAGTTCCAGGGGAATCCAACACCCCCTCTTCTGACCACTGCAGGCATTTCACAACAAGAGTCCACTTACAGACATACAGGCAATACACTCGTATATATAAAATAAAAATATAATAAAATATACTTAAAAATACTTAAATTGGAGCTATTGGGGAGGGGTAAACAAAATCTATCGGATTGGATTTAACGTCCTGCCACTGGGAGTGAACTCATGGTTTGTACTGTAAACTCAGCCAAATACACCTGGCTGGGGAGGACATAGATCCTAAAGAAAACCCTATTTCTGTCTCATCTCTAGACAAACGAAGTTTCTTACCATATGCTAAATATGGATCCATACATACAGATAATTAATTATGCAGTACATCACTCATCAAAGAAGCTTCTTTACACAATGTATGGAGGCTACCCCAGAATACCACAACAGTTCAGACACAGAGAATATATGTCTGAGATAGTCCCAGTCCTAGGTGACACATCTACAATGGATCCAAAACCCCTAAGGCTCATGGAGCATAGCGGACTGAGGGTTATAGAGAAAACTAATGAATCTAGCAATGTGGATTCTAAACGAAGCTGATTTTGTGCCATTATGTTGGAATATATTTGTCAAATATTATTAAAGAAATTTTAGAATTAACAATTTGTTGATGAAAAATAAATACACTAAGTATCTGGTCCCTCATTGTCTACATAATGGTGTTAAGATGCTGGCTACTAAGAGAAATGCTGAGCATTAACTCATAATTTTTGTTGGCTCAACCACAGATTCCCTACCAATAACTATAGAAGAGGACTTGTGTACATTTAGTTACATTCTCATTTGAAAGTGCATTAGCAGACAGAAAACTAATAAAAATACTAAGATCACAGTTCTCAGAATATGCAAATTTAAATTAGTTTGTTCAAATAGACATACATATTTTACCTTTATCAATCATCATATAAGCTGCATAGTGCTCCTGGGACCTCCCTGTCATCCTCATAGAGTGACTTCCAGTTCTCTCATCCATCATTTCTTAACCAATGACAAGGAAAGAAAGAAATGTCAAGGATTCTTGTTTTAGCCTAAGAAGATGATTCAGTTTGCAGATTTCTCTGATGCCCATATTTCCTTCTTTTAAGCTTGGTAATGGTGGAACACAACCGGGTAGTCTAAGAATGCAGCATAGAGCCGGGGAGCTACAGAAAACTAAAAATCATGACCTCACTGATAATGCAATGGGAAGAATGAATATTGGGAGAAAGTCGACAACGCCTACCTTTATCCGTTACCATATTCTGTAATTGCTTGGTGTGAGCTAGTGTCCTCACAAAAGTAGATGTGCACTGATGTGGGTTCCATTGTCTTTATACTGAATACTGTGCTATCCCTGCTGTGGTTTTCTAAAGCAGATTCTTTATGGGGCTTGAATGTCCTTTCCTTCTCCTAGTTTGATGTGAAACTTAGCTCCCAATTTATCAGAAGAAGAGTGGCAACAATATTACAATACACTTGCAAACAAAGAAACAGCAATAATCCACTGAAACAAATTCTTCAGAACATGAATGTGAGTGAGAATAACTTAAATACTCCTGACAGATATGTGTGCCCTATACACTGTTTTTACTGTCTATTTTTTTCACTTTATGTCAGCTTGATTTCTATCGTTTATAGTTCTACACAAAAAAAGCTTAAAGTAACTTCAGCAAAGAGAGATGGGAATGGAAACCTTTAGTCATAAAGCTTGAGTGGCAGCCAGATTATAGGACAGAAAACTAAAATATCAAAGAAATAAGAAGGAAGTACAGTAAAGTGAAAGATAAGAAATGTGCATGAGTGTTCACATATTGCCTGTAAGTTTATCTGTAGATAAGAAAAGACATCAATTTAAGTGTATGGCAATAAAAAGTAAATAAAAGGGAAGATTAAAGTAGCAGTTCAAAGAAACAGATCTGTATGGATATTAAACATATGGTGAGCGATTCTGTGATACCCTCTGGGTACTATTAAAACACCCACAAGTAATCTGATTACTTGTCCCATCTGGAATCCATGAAGCTTCAGGTTAGTTGCTGTGCACCTAACTGCATGCCCTCAGAATAACTGGTGTTATCTTATTTATTCCCTTATCAAAATTCTCAATCTCTGCCAAAATGACATGGAAGAGTACAGAGGTGAATTAAGTATCATGAAGAAGTCTCATCTGCTATTTTCATCTATCTATTTTCTTTGGAATGAAACATTTTATTTCATCATCTATCATCTAGTAGAATAAGTTCAGAAGTATCATCATGTCCAAGACAATATGTGTGCGTCTGTGTGTATGTATGTACTGCATATTGCAAAGAAATGATAGTGTAAGTCCATTTAAATAAAGGAAAAAATATCTTCGATTTCTGATATTGTATTTTCTTTGTGTATCTCTTAATTTTCCATAAAATGTAGACATTCACTGACAGTGCTTCCTTGACAGAATTTGAATTCAAGTTTTATGTATATAAATATACTAACATGCAAAAACTTACTTTGAAAATATTTATTCAGTAGCACCAAAAAAAAAAAAGAACTACAATATCACAGAATGCAGTATTTTAATCTTATGGATTATAAGGTAGATTTAGTAAATGGTTCTTTGCAATTCAGTGATAACCACATGCCTTCTGGTTTCTTTTATCTTTTTCTGTCTTATTGTTCTCTAAGATACTGAAAGAAACAACTAGCTTGTCTTATCTTTCAGTCTTTGCAAGGTCACAAAATGTTGATACTTACTAAAGCTTGCAATTCCAAGACTGGATTCTTTAACAAGAATAATTTTCAAACCCTAGGGAATTGCTTAAAAATGTATGTTCTAAGTGTAGATCTCAACATATGTCCTGAATAAGACTGAATGCTTACATATGCTTATCCTATTAGTTCATTTTCCCATTGTGAATGTATTTAGTTCTATTTTCATGTTTAATAGGTATTTGATCCTTTTTCATTGTAGTTTCAGTTTTATGTTTTAATAATCTAATATCTTTGACTTCTTGTTTCATTCACACAGATTACATTATACTCTAAGCCAACAACTAGATATTCATCTTGGATTTGTTCATATATTTAAGTATACATTGTAATTTTTATTACTTATTGAGAATTTCAAATATATATACAAAGAAATAAGATCCTATCTATTCTTTATTTGTCCTCATCCAACTCCACCCATACCCTCCCTACACGCTCATCTTCCAACTTCATGTCTCTCTGAGTATGATATTGATATTCTCATCCTTGTTGTTTTAACAAGCCACTAAGTCCTGTTAGTGCTACTTATATGTGCATGGGGCTGGGAACATCAAAGGGGAAATGGAAATTATACTGTGGCCATATCTTCAATAAACAGTGGTTTTCTTTCCCCTGGCCACAATCAACAGCTGATAACTCCTCAATAGAGGGTGGAGCCTGGAAATTTCCTATTCTGTCTATGAAGGAAGTTTAGTCTGCTTGATCTAGTGTAAGTCTCATGAAGATAATCATAGCTGCTGTGAGATCATTATTGTGATAACCATATCTTGTCCAGAAAATAGCATTTTTACCATCCTAAGTGTTCTACAGTCTTTCTAACTCCTCCTCCATATGTTCCCTGAGCTTTGAGGCAGGTGTGTTAATATAGATGTCCCATACAGGACTGAGTATTCAGTCTCTTATTGTTAGCACTTTGACCAGTTATGCATCTCTTCATTAACAGCTGTCCACTAGAAAAATGAAGCTTCTTTGACTTTAAAGTAGGCCAGCTCTATGGTTATAAGCCTAAGTATTTACAAGGCAATTTGATAGGATGTCCATTTAGGGAAATAGTTACAGTAAGTTTTACCCTAAGGTTTATAACATCTCCAGCAATAGACTTTTGACCAGGATTATACTTTCAGTCCTGAGTTTGTCTCCTGTTGAACAACCCTCAGGTAGTTACCCAACAATAGTTTTGCTACTATTTCACTACGAAGAGCTTCTTGTCTAAAGGTTCAATATTGTACCGTGCAGGGTTCAGCACTGTATAAATCACTGATAAATTCTTTTCTTCCAGCTTCCACTATTATTAAAGTTATCCAGTAGAGAGGACATTTTACAATCAGATTGAGATTAAATTCTCTATGTCTTATAGCCAAAATGTGTGGTAACTTCAGCAGTAGGGAGTTATCATGTAATTATGATAGACAACTATGGGTAAATTAGGGCAATGGCAAAACTCTGTGATATTTTGCTCTAAAATCTCCCTGACCAATAACTTGTAGGGAAATATCCCATGCCAAGTACAGAGATATTAAGATACTAACCTGTTCTTCTGGGATGGACACTCTTCACACATTCAAGGTGGATTAAAGGATTAAGCAGGGTTGGAGGCAGAGTAATGTGGGAAAGGAAGGCATTGTGGATAGGTTTACCTAAACTAAGGATATATGAAAAAGTTATATGGAAACTCAACTTTTTAAGATAATTTTAAAATATAACTTCAAATAAATGAGTTCAAGTGTCACTTGATGAGACTTTATATTAAAGACAGCCTTCTATTGGCCAGTCATAACTCATCAAAGAAGATTCTTTTGCAACAGATGAAGACTGTTTCAGAGTTCCACAACTGTTTACACAGAGAAATATCTGTGAGATTCCCAACCCCGAATGACACATTTATAAGAGACCGTCTACCCCTTAAGACTCATGCAAAATATTGGAAGTAGAGGTAAAAAGAATACTAATGTACCTCTCAACTCTCATCAGTTAAGCTTCCTCAAGCAACAGAGTGTAATAAACATAGAAGGCCACAAATGGGCAGAATGTAGAAAATAGGAGTCTGCAGACTATGGGTTCCTGAACATCACTCCTAAGTTGCACTTCACCCCAGCCAGGGCTCAAGGACCACTGCAGAAGGGGAGACATGAAGATTGCAAAAGCCAGGGGAAGATGTCCATGACAATAAGGAAAAGAATCTTGCAAGCTCCTGGACCTTACTCTTACAAACTTACAGTAATCGTGTCAGCCTGAGCAAGATCCACGCAAAGTCAATTTGACAAAACAGAGCATAGAACGGGGGGAAAAGGCAAGTAGGCCCTAAACTTGCCACAAAGAACTACTGGCAACTGATTGCTGCTGGGTGAGGGAGAGATGATCTTTCAGGGAGAGAATCTAAATACACTGACTAAAACCCAGGGGATAAACTTGCACTGAGGGACATTTTGGTGCATTAATTTGACTTGATAGGCCTTAACATTATATGACAAAATGCATGAAATCCAGTCAGGAAGCTATGGTGGTGTGTGGATGGAATGAGGATATAAAGATGATTAAAATGGTTCATACAAAATGCACAAAAATTCAATAGAATATACATTAAAGTAATAAAGACAGATTTCCAGTATCTAATTTGAAAAGCCTAACAAAACAAAACAGAAAAAAAAAATTTCTGTGGAATTGGAAAAAAAAATATGATAACATAAATAAAATTCAAGTGAGACAGACAACCAAAAGAAATACTATTGCAGGTCTTAAATCAATGTAAATCAAAGACTAGATTAAATTAAATATAACCTTATAGTATTATTTCAGTTTTCTAACAATATGAATATGAGTAGGAACCAACTTTTGTGTGAATCCTCTCTACAATCCCTGTTTGGTCTGGGAGTACTTATCTAGACCAGGGTAGTCTCAATTTCACAGAGGTACATCTCCATCTGCTCCATTAGTCCTGAGATTAAAGGCATGTGCCACTATGCCTGGAGATGCATATTTTTAAATAATATTTTGTACTTCTTTGTAATTGTCAGAGACTTCCTTTTTTGAAAATATAAGCATCCCCAATTCCTGTCTTCAACTCCCCACTCCTGCCAACCTCTATTCTGCATGTCCTCTATTCTCCAATTTTAAACCCACTGAGTCCATTTAATTCCTTTCAGAAGTGAATGGGTTTAGAATCTTTCCCTGGAGCATGGGCAGTGAAAAAGAGGTCACATCTCCAAGTAAACACCCTTCCGGCTAAGAACCATCAACTTCCATAGCATCTAAGAGAGGGATGGAGCTTCCTGATACCATCTCTCTTCATTTTGGAATTGTGAACATCTTGATGACATGCAAGTCTTTTAAGGTAACCCCAGCGTCTGCGAGTTCATGAGTGATATAGTCATGCCTTGTCCAGAAGACGGTACTTCGTAGCTCTTCTCCCCATTTTCAGACTCTTAGATTACTTCTTCCCCCACTTCAAGTATTCTCTAAGTATTGCACTTAGTAGACAAATACGACTGAATTAAATAGCTAATTTTGAAGAAATTACTGAACTGCATCTCCAAGGACTGGTTGCTGCATGCAGCTGATGTGATACTGCAATCAAGTGAATTTTATTTGTAATATTGAGAAGAGATGAATAATGTGTAATTTATTTGTGCAAATTAAATTTGCGCTTATAAAATAGGAATATTTTATAATAAATATTGGTAAATAATAATATATTTATATTATAATTATATTTATAATAAAAAATGGTAAATATTACATGGGTGGCAAAGAACTGCAAACAAAGGAAGTATATTAAATATTCTGTAGACACATCCAATCTCCTCTCACGCGGTGCTTTAATTGTTTCAATGGAGAATTGTCATTGTATACTTCTTTCTGTTTTCTGTTAATTAACAGAATTTGTCTATAAGATCTATTGCTCTAAATAGGTACTGTTTAAATTATCTTAAGATAGGATCAATTATTTCTTTTCATAAAACATGCTATTGCTTCCCTGTGCTGTTTTGTATTATTACGAGAATGAGAAACTTTTGTGATTTAGTTTCAATGGGGATCATTTAGGTCAAATTGGTAATTGTGCTAAATCCTTCCGTATTTTATACACTATTCAACAGCAAAAATGTGCATTATTAACCAGAGTTGCTACAAACTTTGCCATTTCCTTTTCTAATAGAATATTTCAAACTTAGCATCAGAAAAGATAGCACTCATAATAGAATATATGAGGAACAAGACACAAAATTTAATTTGAATGTGCTATTGTAAGCAGTTAGATTGTGATGCAGTATAGCTATCTTTGAATGAAAAATTGTAATTGATTAAATATTTCATGTTAACTTTATTCACATCAAGATTTGTGCACCTGTTACAACTGAATTCACACACCTGCTAAAGAGACTGGTGTAACTACATAATATCAAATATGAGCTGGTTAAAATACCATTTCTGTAATTATTTGTTTATTGAGGATACCCATAATAAGTACATAGCAAGAGAAAAGTTTCTGAATAATTGATATGTCTTTTCACTTTGCATCCTGAATTTTTCTGACAACTGCAATCGACACAATATACAGTTGCAATTACATTTGTGGCAGATAAAAGGTAAGTTTGAAAAGGAATTATAATAAACTTAGACTTCAGGCTTGCAAGATGTTTTACTAGGCAAAAAATATTTGCTGATGTCGTGCATAGGATCCTTGAGATCCACATGATAGACTGTGACTACTGATTCCTACAGGGTGTCCTTTCACCGCCATATGCATGACCCAAAATAATAAACAATGCAATTTTTAAGTTAAAACTAAAAAGAAAGCACTCATGTAAGAATGTGTTTGATTCCAAGATTATCAATTTCCTGCTGATGATTTTTGTTAATCATTACTTAATCCATTAAATTATTATTATTCAACTGATTCAGAATTGCCCATTATACCCCATAATGAGTGCATCTCTCAACTCTCAAAAGTTCTTGTTTAATTGTTTTTTTAAGCAATTAGGCAAGAATTGACACACTTTAATTCAAAGGGAAGCAGTTGTTTAGATCAAAAAACTGCAAGGTTGACAAGATATAGTGTGGCTGATGGATGTAAATGTCCAAGACAACTGCAAAGATAAGAATGAGAACAGAAATACATAGTAAATTCCACAGCCTATCAATCCCATAAGTAGAGGAACTCAAAAGCACTGCTGGGGATGGAAGTAAGTATATCAGTGCACTAACATTGTAAGCATTGGTAGTTTAATGGACTGTAGATTTTCACAAAATGGAAATGAATTTTCCTGAGTATGATAGGAAAATGACATGTGTACTAGGAATGAATATGAGTCTACTAATTTCTCTCAAAAACATGACCATATATTTCATGCTCTCCCTATACAGTTCAGTGGACTGAAAAATGATGAGACAAACAATGTTTATTTTTTTTCATATGTTTGGGTGAGACTGATGTAGACACATTTACTGAGCTACTGGATTCATGAAGTATATCATGAAAAATTATGTACCACACATAAAAATTGAAAAGGATAGTAAATAATTAAATTATAAGATCACATGTTTACCACATTTTTCTCAGCATTTCGATAGATGGTATCGTTTATACTTTTACATATTTTTAAAAGTTGAACGTCAGCAATAGTTTCGGACACTGAATATTTGCAATATTTCCTCATTGTATCATCTTTTCTTAAACTGTTATAATCTCATGATCAGTTTGTAAGAGCCCATTTGGTTATGAATCTGCAAATAAAATTAAAAGTCATTAAGGACAACGAAGTTGTGCAATAGGCATTATTTTGCTACTAGAGAGGTGTGAATATACCACCTCATTTGCTGTATGATGAAGTCACATAATCATGCATTTCTCAAAGTGGATCCATATCATGAATTGGCATGGTTATATCAAAGAGAGTTTAAAATAATGGCTAAAAATAAAAGATTGGGAGAAAATATTTGGAAAGCATATGCCTGCTGAAAGATGTTAACCTAAAAAATATACAACAAAACACAAATCAATAAAAAGATGAAGAACGAAATTAAATTGGAAAAATATGAATAGAATTTTACAGAAAAGTGATACATGTCTCAGAGTCATGTGAAATTATACTGAACACTGTAATTTTTAAGTATACATAAACCAAAACTACAAGAAAATGGGACATTAGATGTCTAGCGTAACTATATTAAAATCAAAATATAAGCAATAACAAGTACTGACCAAATCTGCAGAAAAAAAAACCTGAATACATTGTTAGATTGGAAATATAACAAGCACACTAGTTCACAAGAAGTTCAACATCAAACTGCCACAGATGATTAATATTTCACTCCAACTTATATACACAAAACAGTGAAAACAAATGTCTACATTGAAATTTCCACACAGACATCCATAATACCCTTTTTCAATTTGGTAAAAATCTTGAACCAACTTAAACATTCTTTACCCAATGAATAGTGATAAAATATAGACTGTATCCATAAAATTGACTATTATAAACAATATAAGGGAGATACATGCTGTCACATGCTGTATCATTGGAGAGTTCAAGCACCAGAAAACAGACACAGGAGCAACATATTTTATAATTCCACATATGCAACAAGTCCAGATAGCAAACTTACACTAAGTGTATAAATTAGCTTCTACCTTGGGATGGAGGTAAGAAGAAGGCTTAAATTTAAGTGACCATGACAGATTTAATTGGAGGGATGAAAGCATTCTAAAACTAATCCATGGTGATGGTGAATCATGTGGTAGTTACTAAAAATCATTGAGCTTCACAATTGAAATTTATGACTATAATGATATGTAAAAAAGAAAACAAAACAGTTTTCTAAGTGAAATTAGTCTTTTAAGCATAACTTCTGACTGAATAGGACTTAACATATATGACAGAATACTAGAAATCACCTTAGGAGGGTGAAAGGGGGGGTCTATATTTGATTAAGATGTATTATTATATGAAATGCACAAAAAACTAAATCAAAGTATGAAAAAAATAGATGCACTACAAACTACAAACTTATATATTTTGTCCCCACAGGTTTAGGAAGTTTTTCGTAGTAGGAGGTGTGTGTTAGGATAACAAAGACAGACAACTGAAGGAGAATATGTACATTGCAGTTCTAGTTTACAACATCCTCATCTTATATTACTGCTCAAATTACTTATGATCTTATATTTACATTTTCTCATTTTAAGTGGATTACTAGTAGTGCTTGCTTTATATGGCATCGAGGATTATACAATTGTAATATTTTATGACTGATAATAGCTAATGATTTAAGATAAGCATTTATTAATTCTAGGTATATGTACTGTTTATAGCATCCTTTAGCTTCACAGGAAGAACCATTATAACATAAAATTATGAATAAATTTATGGATCTGGTTGAATTGCAAAAATTGACACCAGGATTAAAACAATGCATAGAAGGTCTTACTGGATTTGGCGAGTATAAGAGGAGATAGTAGATAAGATGATGAATTGAATGTGGGGCAATGAAAATATTAAACATTACATACAACCAATATCATATTGTTCAGACTGTTATAACTAAATGCTATAATGGGGATTATGACAAACACAGAAAATTCATTTTTTTATAGTTCTTTATACTTGCAAGTGCCAAAATCAATGCACAAAAAATATGATATTTGCTTAAAATCCATTTGCTGGTTAATAAATGGTCCTCTTTTTAATGTAACTTCCAGAGAGAGGAGAAAGAAAAGTTTCTGAGTATTACGTATCATTCATCAGGATTCTACTCTTACAATTTTTGTTTGTTTCTTGAATTTCCACATTTACGGACCATTACCCAAGAGTTAACTTTAAATACAGGTATTTGTGATGGACACATTTAGTCTACAACCTTCTTTATAATCTTTGTATCATAAACTCCTGTTCTCCAAAGTAGTCCAAAATGGCTTAACTAATCCCTATACTAGTTTAAAAGTCTAAAATCCAACATATTACACAAATATCATGGATATCATATATGGTTGATACTCAAAGTATAACTCACCTTGAATATGCTTGGTTCCCAGTGATAACTTGCTTCTACATTAACGACTGAGATACACTAGCATTGTCAAGAAACCATTACATTCTTAAAATTCTTTTTCAAATAGGTTTTCTTATTCTTACACTATGAATGAACCGGGGATATTCATTTGTTTTAATTCCACTTTGAAAAATAAAAATCATAGAACTCAGTTTTTGAATTTATTTTTTTCAAATTGTGAATTTCATACATGTGTACAAAGTGTTTTGACATTTTCCATATGTACATATTTTACTATTACTGGGCCTGAAGAACATGTCTGTTCTGTCAAGAGTTGACTTTGATTTTTCCTATCCAAGTCTCTGGTTTCAGCCCTAAAAGTCCTGCTTTTTGTAAACAGTAGGAAACTGATGTAATATTTTTAAAAATCTTGCCACTTTATAAGAAAGAGACTTCCATCCAGTTTCCAATAATGGTCTTTGCTTTCATCTAAGATATAGATAGAATGACTTAAAATAACTATATTTATACCAAAATCTGTTCATATTTACTTAGCTAAGAATCATTCAAACTTCCTCTGTAATATTCACTCTTCCCTTCTGAATTTTTTTCCATAATCACTTTAAAGTCCAATTCAGGGCCATGTAGAATTTTTTATCATGCACTTTAAAATTCTTCCAGCCTCTACCAATTGCCTCTTGAATAGCCATTTCAACAGGTCTGTGTATTTGTCACATTAGTATTCTACTTCTCTGTATCGAATTTTAGTTTACATCATTTAAATCAGTTAAACAGCATGCTATTGACTTGGTTCAAGGAAACATTGGACAATCATTCCCTACTGTTTCTAAGGATGAGATGTCTAACAAAAAGATGTCAGCAGATTTGACATCCTATGAATTTCACTTCCTAGAGCATGATCATTTTCTCTACTCTTGCAAGAGTGATGAAGCCAGCCTGATTTTGGGGACTCCTAACAAGACAGTTCCATCATATAGATTTCATCCTCATGACTTCATGAAACCCTAAAAGATTTCATTTCCAAATTCTAAATGGGGAATTTTCAGTAAATTGTGAATTGTATGGAAACATAAACACTATTCTTAAATCAGAAATAAAACACAGAATAAAATAAGGAATTGAATGTCCATCTATCTGTATTTGACTTCCAATATCATTAAGAATGATGACCAGACTAATAAATTAAATTAAACTCAGTTCTGCTTTTCTTTTACATGTAATCAATTGCTCTCTATATATGACACCTCGCTTGAAAATAGTTCTTTCCCTTTAATGATTGGATTCTGAGCTTAATGGAATATAAACCTGCATATATAAATATAAGTGTATGTGTAAATAGTTAGATTCCACATATTGAAAGAAAAGTGACATTTGTCTCTTTTGAGCCTGGCAAGTTTTTCTTAACACAATGATCTTCAGTTGTATCAATTTTCCTATAAATGTCGTAATTTCAATTTTTGTTGTTGCAAAAAGTCGTGTATATTTTTGACAGTCCAATTATACATTCAGCTACTGATGGATATCTATTATTGGAAAAGCAATGGTTTGTAATACACAACATGGAAGAGGAAATTATTAAAATTAGAATTATTAAATTTTACTTTTACGTCAAATCTGACTTTACTCAGTTGCTGATGAAAGTTATCCCAAATTACAAGGGAAAATCTTGAGAATTATAAGAGTAAGAACAGCTTTTATCTGAAGAGGCTTCAGGTAAAACCATACAGTCAGAGGAAGAATACATGCTAATGAAGATAAAGAAGTGGAAAGAATGAAAGTTAAGAAGTTAATCAAATGGAGAATATGCTTCCAAAAGAATGGGTTATCATAGAATTATTTTAGAAGAAAGTGAACAGAGAAGGCCAATCATAATTGCCTAAATTATGAATAGTTCTGTCTTATTTTATCTATAAACAAACAGACAGCATGTGGCTCTGTAAGTCTTTTATGATATATGTTTGTGTAAGGTCAGATCATCTTGTTATAGTTTCCTTCTGTAAAAGACATTGTTCATTAACAAAACAGATAAATAACATACAAGTAGTACTGAGAGGCAACAAATAATAATAATAAGGAAAAAAATGTTAATAAGGTGTTTAGAATGTTATCGGAGTTCCTTGTAAGAAAATCACCAGAGGAAAATAAATCCTTCCTACAGTTAGCTGGGGTTGGCATGCTAGGTAAAAGATTAGATACTAAGAACTAAACATTTGAGCACCATCTTCAAGAAATTGAATGAATGAACTATGATCAGATATAGAACATCCTGGTTAAAAATCACAAACAGTGCATTGGCTTATCAATATTCTAACATTCCATGTGAAAAATAATGAACATGAAACAGGTCTATAGAATCTGATATTATAAGAAGTGGTGTGGATCAATGTATTTTGATATATTGAACAATATAAGGGCTCTGATGAACTGATGATAAAATATCTCACACCTGAAAAGCAAGATGATTTCAGTTATCTGAAACTTTATTTCAAATTAATACCTAAAGGAAGTAAATTATGGAGAACAACACTAAAATTTTATAAGTGGACTGATTTATATCTTTAGATAACTGATTTGTTCATTATAAAGAATTTAAAACTGAATTTCTGATTTTTAATTTGTTGATTATAAAAATCAGTCTTCCAAATCAAAACCGCATAAGACCATGTGGAGATGGAATAGATGCAAAAGAATTACAATCACTTAGTCAAACTTTGAAAAGTCATTCATTTGAAAATCAGGATAAGTTGGTTTTCATTTATTGAAAGATCGATTTCAATGGATACAGCTTTTTTTTTCTGAAATCTCTTTTAATTTCAAAATTTGTACTGAATCATGTGATTTAAGAAGCTCACACAGCAATGACACATTAAGCTCTGCTTGGAAAGACTTCAAACCCCAAGACCCAAGTTCTCTCATGTTTCCCCTGCAGAACAGTTCCAGCGATCAAAGAAATGTGTGATCAGGTGTATCAGAACAGCATCCCACTTCTCAGTTCAATTTCTGTCTTAGTTTCTTTTCCAGTTACTGGGTTAAAATGTTTGACAAACAACTTCGTGGGGAAAGGTTTTCTTCGCACTCATAATTCATGAGAATAGTCCACCAGAACAGTGGAGTAAAGAAGGCAAGACCTTGAAGCAGCTGTTCACGGCACATCCATAGTCGAGGAGCATTAACAGAATGAATGTACTCAAGTCAATTTCTCCTACTAACACAGTCCAGGATACCAACTTTGAGAATTAGTGATGTTAGGTCCAAATAGTATTGACCTTCTAGCCAGCATACTGTAATTTCTGAATCAAAATGTCTTTGATACAAAATGAGTGAGTCTGAATTTCAACAGAATTCCAGTGACTCAACACATACGCATGTGCCCTTCCTAAAATAAGCCCATAAGAGGCCAATTTTCTCGCCTTAAGTACCACTATAGTACTGAGAAATATAGAAGCAAAAGGTACATTTTTTGCTTCATTTAGTTTTTCTTTTTTGATTTTTGAAACAAGTAATCACCCATGTAGTCATAGCATTCCTGAAAGACACTGTGTAGACCAAACTGGTCTCGTAACTTCTTAAAATCTTCTTCTTCCTGCTTGCTCCACATTGGCTTTACTGGTAGATGCCAAACAGCTTCACATTAGATCTAGCAGTTTCTAAGTATGTTTATTGTTAATGGTAAAACTAACTGTAATAACAAATATAAAGTGGACTATTTTATTAAAGACATATTTCCAGATCAAAGAACAAAATCGATGATCATATATCAGACTGAGTGATTTTCTCAGTTTACGGGACTTTGCAATTTTACAGGTAGTTGGACCTAGTGATATAACTTTATGAATTTATGATTCGGAGATGTGAGATGACTATTACTAGGAGAAAGTAGAACATAATAAAACATGAACCTACCCTGGTTCTTACAATCTTTATGTCCTCTCTTCTCAATGGTCCCTGAGCCATGGGTGGGTGTGGTTTAATATAGGAGTCCTGTCCAGAGACACACATAGTTCAATTCCTTATTCTCTACACTGTAGCCAGTTGTGATCTGTGTGTATGGCACTCTGTTGCATAAGAATAGTCACTGGTGAGAGTTGAGAGATGAATTAGTATTCTCTCTACCCCCTCTTCTATGAGACTTATGACTACAGGTTACATGTTAAAGTGTCACGTAGGGCTAGGCACCTCTCTGACACGTATTCTCTCTGTTTTAACAGTTGAAGAACTCTTTAATACCCTCCAACTTTTGCAGAAAGAGGCTGCCTTGAAAAATTGTGACAAGTGTACTTTTCTGTACTCTGTAAATAATAAACATCTATATTTCGTATACAGTAATAATTGCATTTGTTTAGAAATATGACAGTGAAAGGGTTTTCTTTAGGATCTACAACCTCTTTAGCCCATATGTATTTGGCTATGTTTATACTACCACACATGAGTTCCCTCGCATTGAGATGGTGAATTAGATATCTGTTGTTTATCCCCTAAATAAAAGGGCCACTACTGCACCATTATAGTGTGCTTTCTAAATAAAGTTCAAACCTGTCAACATTATGCTCAAAGCTTATTAACAGTTATTGAATTCTAAGTTGGAACTCCCAGAAAATCCTTATATACTGTTTGTGGAAATATAAACCTGTAAATTCTTATGCAGGATGATTATGCACTACAGAAACTCAAATACATATGCAATAAATATGTGTGTTCATCAAATTTTGTTTGCAATAGCTAAAAACCAGAAAATTAAACTTCATTATCTAGCGAAAGGTAAAGGATTACTCTATATTCATTGATATAATACTATATAGCAGCTACTGTGCTCAATTACCATAATAGCTATAAGAACGAATATAACTGTGAAATGACAATATCAATGAGAAGATACACAGTGAAAAAAAGACATGTATTTTGATCATATGTATACAATAAAAATCAAGCAACTAGCAGTAATTTTTTAATAAATTTTATATGTAAAACAATATTCAGGAAAATGTTTGTTGGCACCACGTTATCTTTGTAAAGATGATAGGATGAAATCTTAAAGTGGTTTTAATTTGCATTTCCATAATTACTGACAATGGTGTGCACATTTGAAGATGTTATTGAGGCATCTGTATTTCTTCTTTTGAGAACTCTCTGCTAAAATCCTTAGCCCATCATTCAACTGGGTTATGTATTTTCTTGAATATTTGTTTTCTGAGGTCTTTAAGTATTCTGAATATTAAACCTCTGTCAGATGTGACTCTGGTAAAATTTTTCTCCCATTCTATGAGTTTTCCCTTCACTTCCTTGATTTTTCTGCTGTGCAGAAGCTTTTTAGTTAATGAACTTTCACTTCTTGATTGATGACCTTAATTCTTAAGCAAATGATGTCCAGTTTAGAAAGGTCTTTCCTACATCTGTATCTTGTAGGTTGCTGCCAATATTTTCTTTTAACAAATTCAGAGTTTCGGGTTTCACGTTCAGGTCTTTGATCCATTTGGAATTGACTTTTGTGTGAGGTGAAAGATAAGGGTCTAGTTTCATTCTTCTACAGCTAGAAATCCAGTCACCTAATTGGACTAAAAGCTCACTCAATTGGAGGAAACTCATGTGTGTCACTGTAAACATCACCAGATACATATGACTGGAGTCATCATAGAGAAACCCTAAGACTGTCACATCCATAGACTACTATAGTTTCTTATTATTTGCAAAATTCGTATCCTTATATTACAAGTACTCCAGTCACCATCCATCAGAGAACTTTCCTTTGCAACACATGGAGATTATTACAGAGTTACACAACTGATCATACACAGAGACTATCTGTGAATTGCTCAAACCTAAGTGGCAATTCTAGAGTGCAACCTCTACATGCAAGGTTCACGTAATATAAAACAATGGATGAAATTAACATTAATATATCTCTCATTTCTCAACGATGAAGCTTCCTCATGTAAGAGAGGGCCAAGAACACAAAAGGACAAAAATGGCCAAAGCATAGAGGATAAGAGTCTGCAGAATGTTGGTCCTTTGATAGGACTCCTATATTCAACTTAACCCACCCAGGGCTCAGGGATCATTTTGGAAAAAGGAATGGAATGATTATAAGAGCCAGAGAGGAGGAGCATGACTATATGGAGATAGGATCTTACAAGCAACTAGGCCCCTATTCTTATATGAACTTACAGCAGTGGTGACACCATGCACAAGACCCATGAAAATGCAAGCAAATGAGAACCTAGCTATAGAACCGGGTAAACTGACAGGAGACACCAATCTTAGATGATGAAATATTGGCAACTGATTACTGCTGGATGAAAAAGAGTTGATATTCCTAAGGTGAGGGATTCTAGAAGGCTGACTAGACCTCAGTGCTTTGGGAACATCTGGGGACACTAACTTGACACAGTAGGCCTTGACAAGAATGTCAGAGTGTATGGATTCCAGTAAGGAGAATAGAGGGAGATGCAGGCGGGGAACGCGGTATAAAAATGATCAAGACTGATTGAGATGTTCTGAAGGAAAAACACAGATTCAATAAACGTTTTTTTTTTTGAAATGAAGAGAGGAGCTTTGTGTTGAAAGCACGTCTGCATAATGCTTCATTTATTGACTTAATGGTAAGTGCAGAAGTCTTATTTTTGTTTTCCTAAAGGAAATGGAAAATTCATAACTCCTGAGAACATTGGTTTCTTCGCCTGTAATAACACTGCTATTCAGATCCTATAGATTTTGTGAGTAATTTAATAGCTATTTTATGGTCAAGTAATAAAAGAACATAAGTTTGAACTGTATAGATATATTTGTGAATACACCTACATAGATACATATTAATATAACACTGTAAACAAATATCTATAAACAATTTTTTAACTAATCTTTCTTTGTTAGGGTCCTGAAATATCATTTAAATGTGACACTTTATAATGAGTCATTGCAGCTGCTTTAACACATAGGTTTTAAGATTTTGTATTAATCATTCATGAAAGATTATTCTAGAACCTTAATGTAACATGAATAAAATAGTGTACCTTTTCTATGCATGTATTCATGATGTATGTTAGTTATGGTATCTTCTAATTTCTTCTTTAATTCAATAAAAATTTATTTAGAGATACATCATTTTATTTAATGTTCAAAATTATAAATCTTGTTTTAATCAATAAAATATAATATAAAAACACAATTATTAAAATTGAGTTACATTTTTTACAGATTCAAGAAATTAGATACTCTAATGTTTATGTTAGTTAACCAAAAACTAAGTCTAAGCACATGACTCAGGGCTGAGTCCTTCCCAAACCTGTGAAATGCCTTGAATCAATCTTCAAGGGTAGAAAAGTATACATACACGTGTATATATATACATATATATATATATATGTATATATATATGTATATATATATACACATGATTACTTATTGTTCTATCAGGAAATTTATAATTTATATTCCCAAATCATTTTTAAATGAGAAATGACAATATTTGAACTTAAGACTGTACTTAGTTTCCTAGAGCCATAGAAATTTTACCTGACTCAAAGATTACAAAATTGCCTTACAAAAACTTCAATAATTAATAGGAACCTATTAAAATCTAATTTATTTTTCCATTTTTCTATTATTTTGTAAATTTGTGTCAGTGACAAACCATATTAATGCTAAAAAGTGATCTTGCTGTTATCTTAGGTTCATAAAGTAAGGCTATCTTGCCCAAAAATAAATAAAATGGATGTAAGATAATGGTAATGATGTAGGATAAACATACAAAATGCTTTGAGAATGTTTTCAATAACATAGTATAATATTTTAAAGTCAATAGATTCAACATTCTTCTTTGCTCATTGAAATATATGTGAAAATGTTTACCAAAGAACAATGAATTTGTTGCTATTTTATTTTTGGCAAGATTTTGTTTTAACAACTGGCAAGAAAGTTAGAGGAAATTATCTACGCTGCTTTGTCTATTACAGCAGCTGTCATCTTAATTCCTGATAAGCATATAATTAAGTGCTGTTACCCATGTGTCAAGTAGAAATAAGATAAGATGCTTCAGTATTTGGAAGAAGCATGAACACATAGATATAAGGTATAAAGTTAAACTCTTGGAGGTGACTTGCTGCCAGATATTCCATAAGAGTCATCTTGGAGAGCTGAGACCTCAAGAGCACAAAACATTAAAGAGCTTTTCTACTCAGCACATTGGAAAGCATAATTATTACCAACCCTCTGCTATTAAAATATCATCAAATTATGTTTATAGAATATTATTCACTGAGAACTTCATAGCAGTTTCCCAGCAATAAGTCTGACCATATTAGTGCACAGGGAATGCTAGCACTGACTCCTTCAAACTAATAAAAAGCCAGTGTAATAAATTATGACTCCAGAGTGAAAAAAAATAAACCTTACTAGTGATATGATGCTAATGTAGCTGTAAAAGATTTCCTCCCTACTCAGCAGTACATGTTGGACCACATAACAAAAAGAAAATACAGGGGTGGAATTCCTTTACAGAACAAAGCACCATTAAAACATAAATTATACAAAAACTGTTTTTCTAATATATATCTCTTTGAATTTTTTGCTTTTCTTACTATACATCTTAATCATATTTATACCCTCTCCCCTATCTGTATCACTCCATAACCCACCCAGATTATTTATTTCATTCATTCTCTCATATATGTTAAGGCCTATCGAATCAAGTTTGTGTAATCAGATGTTTCTTGGTGTGAGCTCATCCACTGGAGCCTGGTCAGCCTATCTGGCATCTCTCCATTAAAGGATATTGACTCTTCCTCATCCAAAAGTGACCAGCTGCCAATAGTTCTTTTTATATCTCTTGTTGTAATATACCTACTTTTACTTTAATTTTTGTGATTTTAACACAAAAGTCTTTTTCTTTTTACATAACTTCAATCCTGCCTCTTCTCCCTATTGCTCTACACTCTTACTCATCCTGTCTCAAATTCATGATATCATTGTCTTTATTTATTATGCTACGTATGTATTTCTCTATATCTATTGATAAACACGCGCACACACACACACACACACACACACACACATACTGATTACTGAGTTAATTTGGTCATGCACAGGGTGTACATACATTTCTGGCTGAACACTTGGGACTTGATAAACAATCAGGAAGCTCAGCAATGGAAAAACTGATTTTTCTCTTTCTGAGTAACCTGTTGTCCTTCTGCGGGCGGGTTAGTTAATGTCACCCATCTGCCTGGGCTTGTCAACTAGTGTTGTCATACTGCAAGTTTTGTTTAGGCAATACTATCACTGGGATTCCTTTTGGGCAACATCCCCATTATCTCTAGAAGACACTATCTCTCAACGGATGTCTTGGTCCCCTGGCTCTTGTCATCTTTCTGACGCCTTTTTCATGATCTGCCCTGAGGTTCAGCTGTACAACCTATGCTGCAAATGTCCCAGTTGGGGCTGAGGACCCCAAGATCACTTATACGTTGTTCAGTTGTGGTTCTCTGTAGAAACCTTCATCTGATTCAGAAAGAAACTTCTCTGTGAAGGGGTGAGAGATACACTTATCAGTGGTTTTAAGGATATTTTTTTTAAAACACACTTAGAAGTTGTATTGATTTTGAAAAATAACAATATCAGGTTTTACTCTAGAACATCTCTTGGTATTAGCATTATGTTAGTTTTAAAGTATCAGGCATGAGTTTCCTCTCATTGAAGTGATCTTTTTTAAATAATTAAACAGTTAAATAATTAAATATTATGAAATATTAAATATTAAATAATTAAATTAAATAGTTCTTGTTTACCCCCAAATAAAAATGCAGCTAGTGTACCATTTGAGATATCATGCTGGGTACAACATTATTGACATTTTTCAATTGGTAGGGCTATTTATTACTTTTATCTCTTGGAAGTATTCATAGTGTCTTCAAAAGCTATGAGAACTAGTCCTCAGGCTTCCAGATCAGTTCAAGCATGATTTCTTCAAGTCTTGTATCTGAAGTGCATAACATCTTCAACAATAGGGTCTTATGTTCAACTTCTGGGAGTCAACAAAGTACAAAAGCAAAAGCACAGTTTGGGGAAGTCTTTTAGACCCCCTGAGGAATATATTAAGGGACGTTTCCAATGCCTGGCACTGGGTGGTTAGTCTATGGTTCTTGGGGGTAGCACTATTATCCAAGTGGTGTAATTCCATTTAAATCACACACACACACACACACACACACACACACACACACACACTGCCTCAATCAAACAATATTTTCCAATTTATTAAATTTCATGATCTTATTTTACTTTACAGCTGAATAGAATTCCATAGTGGACATATATTGCATTTTCTTTAACCATTCAGCAACTGAAGGACAAATCTAATGAATATATTTAGAAATTGTATGTTACTGACTGATTTCGTCATCAAACAAAAGCATAAGAAGCATAAATAACCTTTTTCCTAATTTTTACAGATATGAAAACTGTGGCTTAGAGGAAAATGTGTACAAAAAGTCCAATTTGTATAAGCAAGACAGCTAGCTTTGCTTTATCAATCGTCTCCGGGACTTCACTAATTTGTTGTTATTTTCTTATCATAAGTGAACACTGTCATGGAATAGTTCACACTGTACTGTTTGGCACTAAATCTCTCTTAAGCATTTATTGCAACTAAGTGGAAAAGCAAAAAAAAAATGGGAGAAATTTTTTGTTTCAGCAGCTCTACTCCTAAAATATACTGTCTTCCAATTTCACCTGGAGGAACGTGGAGGAGGAAGAAGGGAAGCTCCTAACTTAGACGGCATCATAATTACTAAAACACATGGAGTTAGAAATGGGGATGGAGTGCAAGAAACAGGAACTTTTGTAGAAAATTATATTGGGCGTTATCAATTGATTTTTAAGAGAGAAAGGGAAAGCCAGGGAGAGACAGAGGAAGAGGGGTTTTCCAGACTTATAGTCTATGTGCTGACAACAGTGATGTCTTCTCACAGCCAGGTTTGGTACCGCAGGATGGTAATCCCTACACTCAGGTGACTGAAACTGGCAGATCATGAACTGACAGTCAGCATGGGCTACTGATAAAACAAAACAAAGCAACCAAACAGGCACGAACAATAAGTGCTGTATTTTATGTCAACTTGGGATATGAGAAAAGAGCTCCCCAACATGCACTTAGCAGCTGATATGGAACCAGGAAAATAATTCTCCATGTTAAAGCACCAATGCCAAATATTTACTACACTATGATCATTGTAGTAGCATTTGATCATGAGTAGCAATTATAATTTAATGAAATGCAGTTATGGACTTGTTCTTTGCCCCTTCTGGATATTAGTCTTGTGGGGAATAGTAAAACAGAAGGATAACTTTGAAATCAATGATATATTTTGAGAGCCTACTTTCTATACTATTCAAAATTAAATCCTAAAATTAGTGATCTAATCACACATACATCATGATGGCTAATTTTAACTGTAGACATGACACAGTTTAAAATTGCTTGACAAGAGAGTCTCAAAGAGGCCTTGTCTAGGCCTGTGACCATATCTGTGGGGATTGCCTTCATTATGGTAATTTGCCTGGGAAGAACCACTCTCCATGAGCGCCACTGTTCCCTGGGTCTGAGATTCTGAAACATGCAAGAGTAGACAAAGAGGGTAGAGACAAACCTGCATACTTTCTCACTCTTCTCTTGAATGTGGATGGATGTGTTGTCACCACTTCTCCTACAACCTGATTCGCTGTGTTCTCCCCAGAACTGACAGGCTGTAACTTGGACTTGTGAGATAAACTCTTCATTGTCTATTTTTTGTCAGAGTATTTTATCAGAGTAACAAAAGTGAAACTCAATTATATTCACACATACATATACAAATACAAATAATTTTTGTAATATATTTCTCAGACTATATCCCAAAGGTTTGTGTCTACCAAATCTTCTGACATATCAATTATATTATGTTAGGTCTAGGCTTATAGTAGTTCAGTTTAGAATCATGCCCAATGTGCTTATGACAATAATATATTAATATATAATTTTAATAATTATATAAAATTCTATTATATATAATATATATTATATTATGAATTGTAAAAATAATTAATTGGCATGTGATAATTAAAATGCTACTGAAAATTAGATAGTTAGGGCTATATTCAACAACAGGAAGCAGATGTTGCCTGAGAGGTCTCAGTGAACTCAAGCAAGAAAGATTGTCAGTAAGCAGATAGTCATAAAATATTGCTAAACTATGATATTCTCAGAGAAGAACAACTTGAAACAAACAAAAAAATCACACTGTACCACTTAAAATGAGGGATAATATATAATAGTTACAAGAAATGCATCAGTATTATTCCAATCACAATGTATTAGGGACTCTAAAATCCTAGTATTTATCCATGTCTATATCAACTTCTTATAGTCTTGGGAACATTTCCCAACTTATATAAATGTTTAATTATTAGTAGTGTAGTTACCAACTAACAATTGAAAAGAGATTTTCTTATATGTCTTTAAGTATAAATAGTTAAAATTTTCAAAAAAATAAGTAAATAAGTAAAATTACACATCAAAAATATAAAAAGAAGATTCTAACTGTTCACAAAAGGTTTATCTATAGACAGGTGTTCAACATGGAGAGAGGAAGTTTGTAACTCTAACTTTTGTATCTCCATTCTTGTAGAAACTCAAAGTTAGCCTGAGGTGAGAACATTGTCTTCTCATTTTACTGAGCTTTGATAATGTCTCCAAAATTCCCTAGAACATTTCAGAGCCATACAAACCCGTTATTCTCCACGGCATGTCATTCCACAAACTTTTATTTCCATTTTGGTTACCGTTTTTCCAATTTTTCTGAAAATGTTTTAAGCCAGTCTTTCATCTCATATATGAGTTTTAGCTCATGGAGATATCTTCATCAGGCTAGATAGACAACATTATTGTATGGATATTTTTTTCTGAATGTTATCAGAAGGATCAAAAAAGTTACTTCAGAATGCATAATATGGTCCTTTGTTTTTCCTACACAATTGGTACTAGAAATATTTCCAGTTGGTTCTAGGTCTACTATTGAGACAAGGAAATGTCAAAACATCATATGTTACTATTTTTTCAGAAATTGTAGGATAAACAATTTCTCTTACAGTTACAGATTTTTGATGAGTTCTACAATTCTGCTGAAGTTGATCCTGTGAAGTTTTCATAATCCTTTTCATTGTTTTTACAGAGCAGCAGAAATTGGCTATTTCTTAGGGAAACTGCCATTTTCACTGACACCTCAAATGTCCCTCAGTTTGCCAAGAGAGATGGACAAAATATTTTTGTCATAATTTCCAATGTATTCTTTATTCATCATGCATTTGGAAATTTCTAAAAAGACATGTTCCATAACAAATTATACATATCATTAGAGAGTCTAGCTCCTATAACCTGATATATACTAGATGCAGACTTGCAAGTTAGTGGGTTAAGCCCAGAAGGAATTAGCCTGCAATCTCAGAAAGCCAGTGGCATAGGTTCTGATCATTGTATAACTGCCTGAGAGGCATTTATTTTGAATGTTTTTCTTTCATTGATTTTGTTTTAAGAAGACTTTTTTTTTTTTTATCCCAGGCTGATCTTGAACTTGGATGTAGCCTAGGCTTTCTTAAACTCGTGTTTCTCATGTCTACCTCCCAAGCACTAGACTACAGACCTGCACTTAAATGACCAAACATACAAATTTTAGCCTTTGTTTTTCAAGACTAAAGTACAAGATACCATAGAGATAAGTTCTAGCCATAATTCAGGAGAAGATTTTTATTCCAGCTCAAATATTTCAAAAACATAAAATAAATATATTTAACATATTCTTCTTTACTTCACCTTTTGTTCATCTAAAAAAAATTTGAGCTTTTTCATTTCATACAATAGTTCTTAGTCAAATTTAGATTTGTGCCCTGCATCCATGTCCCTGAAATCCCCCAACAAAACCTCTAGTACTCCACCATACATGTTAGTCAGTCAAACATTTGTCTAGATGCTAATTCATCTACTGGAGTCTAGTCAGTCTACCTACAGATTTTAAGTAAGGTCTCCTACCCAGTAACAATTGATTCACAGTAGTTCCCAGACTAGAGCCTGCCGACCACACATTTCTCTGACTCCAATGTGGGCCCTTTTCTGATTGAGTTGGCATGGGACCTATAATTGATTTCCCGGTTGCCACAGTCTCACACGTGTAAGCTTCCAGTGGCCTGACAACCTCTGCTTCCCTATGTGCATGAACAAGCCCTGGCTCTTACAATCTATCTGACCCCTCTTCCAGAATGATTCTTGAGAAGTGAGTTGGAGGGGTTTAACACAGGAGTCCTATCCGGAGACATATTCTTTAAAACGTGGCCATTTTTGGACTTTCAGTGGGTCACATTCTCTTGTATAAGGAATCCTGACTGGTGAGAGTTGAAGTTTAGTTTATCTCTACCTCTCATTCCTCTATGTTCCATGAGCCTTAGGTGTAGAGAGGTTCAACTGTAGATGTGTCACCTAGGCCTGCCTATCTCTCAGATGTGTGTGTTCTCTGTGTCTGACCAGTTGTGGAATTCTGCAGTAGTCTGAATCTGTTAAAAAAAAAAAAAAGCTTCTTTGATGAGTGGTGTACTATATGCTTGTCTGTAAATATAGGGATAGGAATTAGCATATGATAAAATAAAATCATTTTTTTCTGGAGATATGACAGAGATAATGTTTTTTTCTAGAATCTATATCCTCTCCAGTCATGTATATTGACTGTGTTTACATTGCTACCCATGAGTTTACCGCCATTGAGAGGCTTTAAGTCCAATAAAATAGCTGTTCATTATCCCCAAATAACAGAGTCACTACGGCACCATCAAAGAAATCTTTCTGTGCTTGTCATTGTGGTTATTAGCCTCTAGGGCGTTGGATAACATTTCCCTCTAGCTTCCCTAGGCCCACAGGAAACTGTATATCCTCATGTTAAGATCTTCTATGTGTTCTATTTATCTCCTTTCTATTTTTGTGCCAGTACCAGGCTGTTTTTATGAATATAACTCTGTTCTTTACTGAGTTTCAATAAAATACATTCTCCGTTCTACTCGTCAGTGGAAAGTAAAAAGTAGCATGTCTAAATGGTAAAGAAGAAAAGTGATGGTGCCTGCTGGAATATTTTATTTTCCTTTAGAATGCAAGTTAGAAGACTGAGTACAGTCATAGAGAAAGAAATTATTTTGGAGAACAGTTCATTAAGGAATGAAGAGCTGCTTAATGGAGCCCAGCTGAACTAACACTAAATTATTAATTTTCCCCAACCTAGCTTGGAGTTACCACCACATTAATTAACTTCATTCTTCCAATTATGTGATAGAAAAAGTGCGATATTTTTTGGCTAATTTTTCTTTTCCTTAACATAGTATTTTCTGGAACTTCTGTTAGTTAAACATTAAAAATATGTCTGGAAATAGGTCTTTTCTCATGACCTTCATTAGTAGCCTCAAGACTATTACATTACCCCAAGGTGCCAATATTCTACCTGGGATTATTGTCCAAATCTTGTAGCTATTTATTTTCCTAGTATTTTATCTGACATATAAATATATCCCCAAGGAAACTGACTCTAATTCATAATATATCACTTTTCTGTGAATGACTCTCCAACCACCTCCATGTGGTCATATATACTGTTGCATCAAATATTCTATTAAAGAAAACTAAAAAATGATACTGATTTTCTTTCCCTTCACTTCTCTCATATTGCTGATCCCCCATCTCACTAAATGTTGTTAATGAACAACCATCCTCTGACTGTTTATTCTTTACATTTGAAAATATCTCTACAAGGATTTTCTATGACAAAATTTGTCGTATACTCATTGACATGTGTGCATTTGCAGTATTTACCATACCTTCAGGACCCCAGATTTCCTCTCTGTTTCATTTAGTAAGATTTCTCAGCATCCTACCTGTATAAATTTTCTAGGGCAAATTTCCAAAAAAAATGATGTCTTAGGAAAACAAAAATAATATACTTTCATAGATTTGGAAGCTAGAACTCAAAAGCTAAGACTTTAATAGAATTAGTCCATTCTGAAGCCATTAAGCAAAAACTCAGTTATGACCTACATCTTAGCATCTGATGGTGGTCAACAATATTTGTGACTAAATCATTTCAACCACTGTTTGATCTTCATATATCTTTCTATGTTTTTTACCTTCCTATAAAGACAATGGCCACTTGATTTCAAGAACTTCCTGAATAGTAAGAGGAGCTGGTGGCATCACCATTCCTGATTTCATATTATACAACAAATCTATAGTGATAAAAGCAACATTGTATTTTAATAAATCAAACACTTTGAATGATGGGATAGAATTAATTATACCAATTTAAGTAAATAGAGATTAAACTGAAATTTTGACAAAGGGGTCAAAAACTCACATTGGAAAAAATGATAGCATGTTCATCAAATGTTGCTGGTCAAGGTGGATAGTTATATGTAAAAGCCTCAAACTAGACATCTATCTATCTCTCAACATTCACAAACAACTCCAAATGATTCAAGGCCTCAACATAAGAATTACTACCCTGAATTTAACAGAGGAGAGAGGATATTCTAGATCTATTAGGCACAGGAAAGGACTTTATGAATAGGATCCCCCAAATGGGGCCATTAAGTACAACAATTGACAAATAGGACCTAACATAACTAAAAAGATGATGTATTGCAAGTATCTCATCATTCCAGGGAAGCAGAATCCTATAGAATAGGGAAAATTTTAGCAGCCATACATCTGATAGAGAATTAATATCTGTTATATACTAAGAACTCAAATAAACCTAATCATCAGGGACTAGAGAGATGGCTCAGCAGCTGAGTACAGGCTGCTCTTCCAGAGAATCCCAATTTGGCTAGCATGACAGCTAACAACTGTCTATAATTCTGATGCCATGAGATCCAACACCCTCTTCTGACCTCTTTGGACATTTCAGTCACATAGTGAACTTTTCTCCATGTAGTCAAATAAATTATACACATAAAATAAAAGAATTTGCCAGAGGCGGAGCGATATCTTAGCTGTTAAGAGCACTGTTTACTCTTGCAGAGGACACAGGTTTGATTCCCCAAACCCACATGGTGACTAACAACCTTCTGTAACTCCAGTTCCAGGGGATCTGAGATGCATTCTGACCTCTGAGGGCATTACATGTAGGTGATGTGCTCATGCACACACACAAAAAAGTAATAAACAAAAATATTACTTAAAAATTTCCAGTGAAGGAGATCAAAAGTTAGAAAGTTAGGAAGAGTAAAGTACAAACAGGAATACCACAGACACCCAAATAACCAAGCCCAAAGCAAAATAACATTTTAGGGGAAAGGATATAACTTAGAGTGGAAGCAGAATAAAAATTTTAACTTAAAAATTTCACAAAATCTACACAAAATATATTACCTGTTCCTTTCCTTTCTTTCTCTGTCTCTATTTTTCTTTGTGTGAGTGTGTGTTTGTGTGTGTGTGTGTGTGTGAGAGAGAGAGAGAGAGAGAGAGAGAGAGAGAACTAAGTGACTAAGTGAGGAGGGAATGTAGGTTAGGAGGGAGAGAGGAAGTAAGAGATAAAAAGATAAAAAAGATAGAGACAGAGAGTAACCATTTAGAGGTTTATTTCAACACATTGCTAACAAATGCATTAAATGGGCACAGGTTTGAAATCTATAGAGTGAAACTGAATGAGGAATAAATGACTTTTTCTACTGTTCAAAACACGTAAAAATCCAAAACTTTAATAATACTTAAATACAATATTGAAGAAAATAAATCATTAATAAGGAAAAAATCAATGATATAATGTTCTAAGAACAAGAACTATATATATATATATATATATATATATATGTGTGTGTGTGTGTGTGTGTGTGTGTGTGTGTGAATAGTATAACATTCTATCCTACTTTTAAAATATATACTGTGAACATATTATACAAGTATAGTTTTGCCTAGTAAAAGAAGTGGATAATTGAGGCACACTTATTCAAAGATCTAAAGCTATCCACCATATATGAGAATATTTGGTATTAGTCTTTCTGGATCTAGGGTACCTCAGTCAGTATGATCATTTCTACTTCCATCCATTTAATTATAAATTTCATAGTTTTGTTTCTCTTAACAGCTGAATAATATTCCATTGTGTAAATATGCTACATTTTTTCTTACCCATTCATCATTGGTAAACATCTTGGCTGCTTCCATTACCTAGCTAATATTAATAGAGTAGCAATGGCAAGAGATGAATAGGTATCTCTCTAGTTGGATATAGAGTCATTTGGATATAAGCCTCAAAATGGTATCGCTGGGTCATGTGGAAGATCTATTTCTAGATTTTAAAGGAGCTTCCACACTTACTACCATTGGAAAATTCATAAATCCTTGAAAATTAGTAAGGGACCAGGGGGTGGGAGGATTTTCATGGAAGGGATGATAGAAGGCAGTGGAACAAAGGTAGAAAGGTAAATAATGGAGTAGAAAGTGACAAGTGGGTTGGAGACGGTTGGGAAGGACAGAGGAGTAAGTTTGGGGAGGGATAAATAACACTACAGGAGACCCAAAGACCAAATCACATAGCAGAGGTTCTCCAAGGCCACCCATCAGTTATTTCATCTCGTGGTCAGGCATGTCTGTGGAAGTACATATAAAAGCAGGCAGACCGTCTTCACCCAGGTTGAAAAGTCAGTAGAACAAAATCAGACTTGCTCATTTTATATCAATCTTCCTTGAGGCTTATCAATCAGGCAAAGAAATGCAATTCAAATGACCTAAAGTACGAGCTCTTATTAGTTCCATCACTTCCCAATACTAGGATCTTGAGCAACAATTCTTGAGTCACATGGTCTTTTAAGGAGTTACAATTCAACGATTTAAAAACCATAGCAATGGGGACTGGAGTGATGGCTCAGCAGTTAAAGCATTGGCTACTCTTGCAGAAGTCCCAGGTTCAGTTCTCAGCACCCAAATGGAGGGTAATCACCTTGTGTGACTCCAGTTCCAGGGAGTTTAGTATCTTTTTCTAATCGCTATGAGCATTGTACACGCAGGTGCATGTAAATATATGAGAGCAAAACACTCAAACCTTTAAAACAAAAATTAATTAATCAATTAAAAATCATAGCAATGGTGAATTCTCTGCTCTCTTGCACACACACACACACACACACATATATACATATATATATAATTTATTTTTATTTTGTGTATATGAGCATACTGCCTGCATGTGTGTAAATGCACCCATGTTATGCAATGGTCACAGAGTTAGTAAGAGGGCGTGTTTAATCCCCTGGAACTAGAGTTGCAGACGTTGTTAGCTACTATGTGGGTGCTGGGAATGAAACTCGGGTCCTCTGTAAGAGCAGTTGTTCCCTTAACTACTAAGCCATTTATCAAGCCCTCATCATGGATTTCTTAAAGAGTTTACTGAGCAAAAGAGTAGAGTTATACCTACAATTCTCTCTATATAGGTATAGAGACATAATATAACACTTGTGTGAGGGAGGGGTTCAGGTCTCAGCACTGTAAGGAGAGAAAGCAAGAAAGAGAGAGAGAGAGAGAGAAGAGAGAGAGAGATCACTAAATAAAAACATTACTAAATAAAAAAAAACTTTGAAATTTTTAGATTAAAAACCGTTAAAACCATTAATTCTTCTTGTGTTATATATGAAAATCTCAAAGCCCAGAATGACTAAAACTTACCCTGTGCTACATCCCTAACTGTAAAACATAAATCCAATAATCAAATGTCTATTCTTCCTAGTTTTCTTTTCTTTAGCTACTATTTTAACTTCTCAGAATTGGTTTCTTAAGTTTGAGTTTTTAATTGAAGATTCCATCATGTCTATAGCAGATGGAATAGTTTATGTGATATAAAGTATAACAAAGAGAGCATTGTAACTTCCCCACTATGTCACTGACCCATCATGATTACTCATCTTCCTATTAACTCTGTGTTCTCATTTATCTTTACTCTTTTGATTTTATGTGTAGGCTACATTTAGGTCATCAGTGGCCTTGTAAGCCTTACACAGCAATTTTTCAGAAGATAGACTACTATGTAGTATAAAGAAATTGTGTACATGTGCAAGTTTACAGAAGAAAGGGACACATTTTGAATACCTAAAGCGTATGATTTGGATTCAATTGGATCCTTGCTGTTTTAACTGGTAATTACAGATAAGCAACTCCACATTTTGATATCATTATCTCCTAAGGAAAAATACATAAACATTAGCAACAATGATACTAATGTAATCAAATTAACTTCCTAAGACTTTTCTGTGAGAGTATAAGGAAATTTATACTCAAAAGTACTGTAGAATGGAGAATAAATTTCAGCAAAAGCCATGATAACTGGAAGAATGAGGACTGGGGTTGTAACTCAGTGATGCTGTGTTTGACTAGCATTCAGCAGGCCCTAGGTTCAATCTCTAGTATTGGCTGAAATATTTAGAAGACAGAACAATCATCACTAAACAGGTAAAGTGAACTGAGGCTGAGGGAAGGCATTTAAATATGGAGGTTTTTTTTCAAAAGATTCTGTGAGTTGATTTTGCCTTCATGTCAAAGTAAAAGAAAATCATAGACTTAGAAATCAATGGGCTTCATTCAGTCTCATTAAATTCAAGGGCTAAGATTTTAGAAATAAAGCCATCAGCCAAAATTATGATTAACATTCTTATATGCTTATTGTGAATATTGTTTTTTCCAATGTTCAATACTATTTCACGGAGACAAACAAATAACAACTTGAGTGACTGTGTATAGATCAAAAACAAAAGGTTGGTAGTTTCATCCCATTTCATCATCAGCTCAAATGACTGACATTCACAAACTACACTAGACAATATACCAGCAATGTCAGATGAAAGACACATCAGCCAGCATTTACTGAAAATTGCTGAGGATTGTAGATTCCCTAAATAACACAGCATACAATAACATGAATGCTTGGTCAATCAAAGTTCTGATAACACAAAACACTGCTATTCCATTTTGTGATTAACCACTCTCCACCTTTCCAGTGCCCTCTTCATCTTGAGGAATATAATTTGGTAGGTTGCCAGAATTGACTGCATCATCTCATTGATGGTACCCAAACAAAGAACAATGTGTTTCCCAGATGTATTAACAGCAACATCTGGCCCTATCATACAGGAAAAAGAAAGATAATCCTCTAAAAAACAAATGAATAATGTGTATTCCAAAGCTTTGGCATATCTTGCGTTTCAATAGCACACAAGTTTCAGCTCTCTTAGGATTTGGCTCTAGTTTCTGACTTAAAGGTTGCCAGCTGCAACAAGGATTTGGAGGAGCCAACCTGGGACCACAGATAGTCACTCTAGTGTGAATGTTTGCTCTTGCTGAACATCAGGATCCTGCACTGCAATTCAAAGTGAGAGAAAATGGCATTCGGCTCCAAGACGTTCAATTAAAGATTCAAATGCATCTGTTATTCATCATGTCTGTGCACTGTCATTGTGTGATAAGAACACCAGGAAGAAGAGCTCAGTGTGGTACTGATGGGGCTCAGTCTCCAAAAACATTCAATTTGTCAACTATTTCCAGAGAGGAAAAAAACAGATCAAGTGGCATCCCGTGTACCTTCTAATGTCATATGCATACTGAGAAATCAATGTTGCATAATGCTAAAATAACTTCTTTTCAATTGCTATGCTTTTCTACTTCTTGATAAAATAACTCACAGTACTTCACAATAATCAGTTCTGAGTTTCAGGTTTAAATTCAACATACATTTTATATTTTAAGTTTAATATAAAATAAATTAATTTTTGAGGAACTCTAAAATGTTCAATGCAACATTAATGACTCATTTTTCTTAAGAAACTAATGGAAGTGCCCTAGTTAGGGATAAGGGCTCTCTAGTGTCTTGTTCTCTATGCATTGTCCAATTATGGGTTTCTGTGTTAATTGCCAGCTGCCGCATAAGGAAATATCTCTAGTGAGAGTTGAGGGATGGAATCACCCAGAAGGGAGTAGAAAGACTGTTAAGAACCAAAGGTGGTGGATGGCCATAAGAAACAATTTTCCAGACAGCTGGCCAGTTACTCATATGAACTTACAGCAACGGTGACAGCATATACAAGACCGGGCAATCAGAAATTAGAAAAACTCTCAGCATAGACATAAGGAAATGTTTAAGAAGTTCCAACTCCACCTAAGGAAACCGTGTCAAAAGAAACGTGCTGGGAGGGCAGAGGTACTCTCTTTCAGGCAAGGAACTGTTGGTAGGTTCACCATATTCTGGTGTATGGGCCCACACTGAAGGACATTTGAGGACATAAATTAGACTCTATGGATCATATATAATATAGTACATTAAATTGGTCAAGGGGCAATAAGGGGATATAGGGGTACAGGAGGGAATCTAAATACCATCAAATTAAACCATATAAAAATAACAAAAAAATTCAATTAAAAAGTAGAAAAGAGAAACTATTGTAAGGCCCAAATTTTATAAATTTAAATGGGCAGTTACTGTTTAAAATTTTACCCATATATTTTTTTACCAACTTTCCTTTTTCATATATTGTCTCTTTTGAAATCCATTGCCCTGAATATAAGAAGATACAGTATCTCTGTATATTTCAATCATTTGTATAAGTTGGTGAATTTCTCTTATGAATACCTAAAAGCATGCTTACAATAGAAAGAAAGTGTTTAATTAAGAATGAGATAAGTGGAGCTGGAGTTTTGGATCTGTGATTAAAAGCATGAGTTGCTCCTGCAGAGGACCTGGTTCCTAGCATCAACATGGCAACTAACAACCATCTGGAACTCCATTCCAGGGAACCTGACATCTTCTTCTGACCTAGGCAGGCATTACAAAACAACATGGCAAGAAATGCACTCATACACAGAAAACAAAAAGGGCAATAAATGAAATAAAATAATGAGAAAGTCAAATGATATTATATGCCAGGTATGGGATAATTGAAACTATAGCAAGATAATTCACCAAATAACCTTAGGAACATTTGTTAAAACAACTCAAAACAATCAAAACGTCAAAACAGCTATGTTAGATATTTTAGGTATAATTTTAATTAGACTGTATGTCACTGATTACGACCATGAAGCTGGACTAAAACTCACTGTTAAAAATTGGTTACTTCAGTGAATCAGTTTTCACTAAAATTTATTGAAAAATATTTAAATAACTCCCAGAAGAATTAGGAAGTTTGATAATTAAAGGAACATTCATGACTGTCATTCTTTGGAAAGAAAATGGAAATCTAATGTAGTCAGTCTAAATCATTGTGACTTGCCATCACATTAGTATTTTGTGTAAATACTGAATGAAAATAATAAAATAGACTCTATTGTCATTTTATTTTGTGCACATAGACAGAAGATTTGTATTTTTCTCTAACTAATATGAAAATGGCTATCGATGATAAAATGTGGAAAAAGACCTCAGAGTGAAATACCTAGCATTCCACATTATACAGGCATATTTATGTACCAACAGTATACACACCAGTGTGACCACACTCATGTGCATAACACACACACACACACACACACACACACACATGAAGAGAGAGAGAGACAATAACAAGAAATAAATGATTTTTTAAAAGGTATCATTCTCTGGTTTTGAAGAATAATTTTCATAGATATAGCAGTTTCTATAAAACTTTCTCTATAACTCTATACATAACTGAGAGTGAAAAAACATTGAATTATGGTTCTGTAATAAATTTACAAGATAATATCAATAAATGATCTTGTTTAATCATTAGTTTTTGAGAAACAAATGTAGGGCTAAAAATACTAAAGTTAAACAAGTTATTAACAGTTTTACCTTAGTACTGTAATAAGCTGTATCTCTGGATAAATTGCTTTAATGATTTGTATAGTTAGCTGAACACCTCTTTTAATTTTTTGTACTGTTTTGTTTTGTTTACAGGGTGTCCCTAGTCCCAGCCAGTGTGAAAGTCACTATTTACACTAGGCTATCTGCCATCTCATAGAGATCTGCCTGCCTCTGACTCCCATGGGCAAGGATTAAAGGAATGTGCCACCATGCCTAGAAAATTCTTTTATATATGCCTGTGACTAAAAAACCAAAGATAAAAAGAGCTTACTCCTACACATCAAGAAAAAAATGTGTAAATTGTGGTATTATTATATTTATTAGTCTTAAATTTGGGAAAATAATGATTTAATTCTATGGAATTCTGTGAGTTTGCTGTAATATAAACATAGCAGTAATTTGAACACACAAATTACCTTTCATACATTGTTTTATTACTATCTACACTGATGACAGAAATAGAATAAATATGTACAATATTGTTGTTACATTATATGAATAACCCCAACATTGACACGCAAATACCTGTCTAGTATCCAAGTGGGTAACTCAAATTCCTTATGGATCCCACATGGACATAATTATAATATAACTTTACTGGAAAATTCTCAGATCATTGCTTTTCACATCAAGGAAATGCTCTTAAATGACAATATTTTGCTCTTTCATTCAAAATATTGAGTATTTGTGAAATCTTTATAGCATAAACGTATGGCAGTGGTTTACATGAAACTTCTGCTTTACAGAAAGTAAATTGATTTCTGTTTTACAGTAAAAGAAAAAACAACTGAGTAATTTCACCTAAATAATTATAAACTGCTACAGATAGAGACTATTACAAAATTCTAGAACTGTTCAAACACAGAGAGTAAGTGTCTGTGAGGTTTCCAGTCATAGTGACATAATTATAATGTGACATCTAAATGTAAGAATCAAGGAATTTCAGGGGAAAGGGGTCGGGAAGAATTTAATTGCCAGAGGAACATAATGCCTGCTGCTACTTAAGGCATTTTAGCCATAATATGGGAAGCCACATCAGTGAAATCTCCACAGTGTGGTAGTCTAAAAAGACCTATGTAGAAAGACAAAAGTTGACATACCAAGGTTAATGGGAGAAATTTCTGGCAGTGGGCAACTCAAGATGAAGATCTACAGGCAATCAATAGATGTTGAGGTAGGGAGAACCAATTTCCTCCAGGGAAGAGCTCCATGAGAGGTTATATCCAAGTTGGCAACCCTAAAAAAGACACACAAGAGCACCATTTAAAGCACTCAGTGCATTTTATGTGTGTATGTGTGTACGTTCGTGTGTATGTGTGTGTGTGTTTGCATATGTGTATATCTATAATATACATAACAATGATAATCAGAAAAGTGAAAAAGAAATTTAGAGGGAGTGAGTGACACTTGGGAGGAGTTGGAAGGGAACTTTGAGGGAGGAAAGTAATGCAAAAGTGTGCCCATGTGTGATATTCACAAAAATAGAAAAATATGTGAGAGCTATATGAAGTAGACTAATTGTGGTGAGACTAGCAGAAAAAAAATTCAAACTGATCACTTCAATAAAATTTTAATACGTGATGTTTAATCAATTACCAGTGTAAGAGCAATAAAGAAGATAAAGAGTGCTTATGCGAACTGTACAGGGGAGAAATCAGATGTGAAATTGACTTTGAAAGAATCAGCGTTTGTTTAAAAATTATGAAAATCAAGTAAGCAAAAGCAAAAGAACGCAGGACAACATAATGAGCCAAAGAAGAAAAAAATATAGATAGATGAAAGAAAGAAAGAAAGAAAGAAAGAAAGAAAGGAAGGAAGGAGGGAAGGAAGGAAGGAAGGAAGGAAGGAAGGAAGGAAGGAAGGAAGGAAGGAAGGAAGGAAGGAAGGAAGGAAGGAAAAATATCATTCCCCTCAAATCATCTGGTGATGGGATTTTTCAGGTGATAATGTAAAAAGTGGTAAGGGTATTTTATGAGTGCAAATGAAAGATAGGTACAGCAACCATTTATGAGACACCTGTGGGAAGAGAGGGCAAGAAGTTCAGAATAAGAAACCATCCATTTTATACGTGCTATTTAAGCCAAACTGATGAGTAGCACACTGTTTTGCTGTGGGTAGAGACCATGTTGAATACGACCCAATTCAATGGGTGGTACCTGTGCCAACAGTGTGTTATTGATCAGCGTTTCAGTGTAAGTATGGTAAAGCATATTAAATGTAATATTACATCAGCCATGGCATTTCATTTTTAGATACTGGCAATTCTTTTCTTTTCTGAAGCCCATTCATATGGTCATGTACTCAGAAAATTAAATAATGTGACATGTTACAAAGAATTTATTCTGTAAAATCCTAATAAACAAAGTACATCTTCATCGTTATTATTACATACATCATTGGATGATAGCATTAAATATAGATTCAGATATTGAAGGGCAAATAAATTAAAAAAAGTATATAGTATTGAATACTTAGACTTACACAATGCACACAAAACATATGACAAAATATTTTGGATTATCTAAAATCACACTACACTCAGTAAAGGATATATACTTTTACACAAACATTTCTTAAAATATGCACTTAATAATTTATTCCAACAGAAACAATAAGATAGGTGTAGAAATTTAACAACAACAAATAATTATTGTCTTAATCACTGGAGAAGGATTTCAAGATGGAGATTATTATTTTATGCCTGTATAAATTCAGAGAGTTATACCTTCAGGAAGAGATCATCTTTCTAAAACTGTCTATTTTAGCATAGATAAATTGTGTAAGAATGTCAGATAATTCTCATACAAATTTCATTGCAAAAATCAAATATATTTTATCTATAAATCATTAGAAGCATTTTGATAATTGGAAATATTTCCAGGCAGAAGATTTTTGCAATAATGATTTTTCTTTCAAATGGGAGAAAAATCTAATTAAATGGATATAAATTTTATATGTATTCATTATCATTTCTTTCAGCATAACATATTTTTCAGGTTTATATTTGTACAGGGAGTCCCAATTTATCATGATATGACTTCTTTAGTTTTACAGACTTTATCAGTTTCACGTATAACTCATTCATTGTCGGACTCTCCTTGAGTACTCATGAATCTTGACTGTACAGCATAAGCGCAAATGGGATAGAACATGGCCTTCATTTAAATTATATGAAATTGACACTGTGTTGCATTCAAATGTTTCTGGTCATAGCAGTGGTGCTGAGACAAGGGATAGTGAAGCCTGTAAGAGGGAAAGCTCAGCACTGTGTTTTCAGGAACTTCAGAATCCTGTCCAGACAATCCTGAGACTGGCAGGGTACACGTAATAGCGGATTTTATTCCAAGCCAAAATGCAGCCTTCATAACAAATATTCACAAGTCCACTGAATGCAGACATTCTAAACATCTGCTCTTCCTTGATATTGATAGTTTGTTTTCTATGAGTAACTATACACTATCTTTTGGCATTCGGAAACAAAAAAACAAAAAAACAAAACAAAAAAAAACCTCATTTGTTTCTACCTTACTTACAAAGACACTAATTTATCTGCCACTCCTCAAGACAGTAAACTATGTAAATGTAAACAGTTTTTTTCCAGTGATTAATAGTAAGTATAGGGAATTAGGGAGAAAGAAAGAGACTCTTAAATTTAATTTAAAGTAGTTAAGAATCTTGCAAAACTTTTGAATCTACAGTGCTGGTTTTCTTCTGATTTCAGAACTGAGAGCTAGGAAAGCTCTTCATTGATCAGGTTTCAGTGTTTCTAAGACTAAGTCCCTGCAATATTCTCTAGTAGCTTTATGGCATGCATCCTCAATCCTATTATGTCTATTTTGTTAAAATATATTAACTGTATTAAATGTGTAATTCTGTCCACTATGTTTTTAGATTTCATTATAACCAGTTTAATTCATTCAAAAATGCTTATAAGGTGATGAAAATTAAGCACTTGACTCCAGGCAAAGTTTATCATTAGAAGTAATGTACAACAAAAATATCACTTATATTATTATGTGAAAAATACATGTGATGATGTGTATATAATCCAAATATATGCATACATGCATATGCATACATACATATGGTTGTGTGGTAATTACTTTCAAAGTATGGACATACAATGGACTTTTATCAACATTGCAGGCAAAAAGTGAATTTTATATTAACTTGTCTATAATAGAGAGAAGTTCACTGAAACTTGGGCTCTTCTTCTGACCAGGGAATAGACCCTTAATCCTTCATTATCCTTTCTTGAATTTGACACAGAATAATACATACATGGATGCATGTATGTTTTGCATATCACACAAGAAACTGCTGAAAAGAGTAGGTATTTGTTGGAAGCAATGAAAATAATCCCATTCATATAGTAAGCAATAGATGAGATTAAATCGGAATCATCTGTGTATGGTTGCATACTTATGCTGTCCTTTGTCAATTTGGTTCACAAAGGAAGTAATCCTCTGATATGAAAATTCCTCTTTTACTTCCCCATTTCAATGTTAGATATACTGTTTTATTAAAAGAGAGAGGAAAGCCTTTGGAGCATAGTTCTGAGAGTAACCTAAAGGAGCAGGTGCCCAGAGAGCTCTGAATTTTCTCTTGATTAAGAGTCAGGCTATTTTCATTCAAGCACAACTGCAATGTGGCATCACATAGTAATGCCGTATGATTAGAGGGTGCTTATTTGGTATGTACAAAGCATTGCTTTGGGAATTAGTCCATAATTTTTTTAGGGACAAATTGTTGTAAGGATAAATGAAATGTATAGGTATTTAAATTTTAAGCAGGCAAGTGTCCACATTCTACTTATGGTACTTAATGTCTATATAATACTAACCAAATCATTGAACATATTTTATTCCAAATATGTCATCTTTAAAACAGGAATTGCAGATATTTTTAAAAAGAAGGAAATATCCTAACAAATTACTTTTATAATTAACATTTAGCAGTTATAAATTTTATACAAAAGTATTACAATGAAACTATATTATTTCAAACTTCATTGCTCTGAGATCAGTGGAATATGTTAATTTCGGTGATGTTATACCAAAGCCATGTAATGAACACCTGACAGTCTGGCATGAGTGAGTGTTACTGTTCCAAAAACAAGGTTCTCTGATATGAAAATGATGTTTACTCATGTGATTGACTAATGTGTCCAGACCCCACAGTTCCCAAACTGCATAGCAGGATCACTGGAGATTTTCCTTGACTTTAATGTACTTTCTATGGTATTTCATTTGAAATTGTGCTTTACTGTCCTGAAAATTTACATTACATTAGAATTAGAGTGAAAATGTGGTGGTACTTGCTTTCCTTGGGTGTACTTGCAGCCTGATGATGCCCCTTCAGCTTCTTTGTATACTCTGCTTGCCAACATCCGAATTCTTTTACTCTGGGTGATAGGGTCAAACATCCTTGACACATTCTGGTTATGAATTTGTTTCATTGCCATATTGACAAACATGAAAGGCTCTGTAGAGTGAGAAGATGTGATATATTGTGGACAGAAATAGATTTCCTACTCTGAAGGATGAATTTGAGTCTGATTTGTAAGTCATTATCTGTTCAAGAATCAGTAAACTCTCCAGAGAGTTAATCCACTGTGTCTGCTTTGAAACATTAAATACTGAGGAAAAGACTTGGCTGGTGATGTCCCAACAATGCCAACAACATCATCAGTGCTCTCCTACTTTGTCCAAGTTGACCCTTCGATTGTTCTTCCTGAAAATTCTGCAACTGTTGCATCTAGTACTTAAGAATTAACATAGAATTATAAGGATGTTGCAAATCATTTTCAATATGTTATGATTTTCTCTGAGTAGGAGCTCATAGGAGACAGTGTAATAATTAAAAAATACACTTGATTCTAAGAAAGAAATTATTAACAGTTAAAATCATGTAGGTTAAAACATAGCACATTAAAGGAACTGTGACATTTACTAAGTTGCCATGTTGCTTATCAAGACATCAAGAGAATAAGTGTATGCAATGCAGAAAACTGAAGTCAAATTCCAAACCCTGTGTTTCATGTGATGGCTTTGTGTGATACATTGATTCATATTTCATATGTGTGTGCATGTGTACATGTATTGTATGTTTTATAAAACATCTATTTCTGTGTCCTAACTTGGGTGTACTATCAGAAGGATCCACTCAAAACACAGGTACAAATACAATGACAATTTTTAAGTATCAATATTTTAAACTAAATTTTGAGTGTTGAGTTTTTCAAGTTTCCTTTGTAATCTGTATCAAGCAGAATTATTTCACTAAAAGAAAATAAATATTTTCATTAAAAAAGTTCTCACCCAACATTTCATACATTTAATGTAAACAGAATAATAATTGGTGATGTTTCATGAATATTAGCCTTTTTAATATAATTTATATAAGTTTGAAAGACAAAAATGTACAGTTCTATATCTGCTTATTGTTATTTTATTTTTATTGGCACCATGTAGCAAAACTTTGGTTAAAAACAAACTTTTGATTTACTAGTGAGGAGAAAAAAATGGTGGTATTTAGTTAATTACTAACCAAAGCATCAGTTCAGTGACAGTATGGCTTTAGGAAATTATTTTCTATAGAGGTGAACTTTGATAATATCTGATACATAGAAAATGCAGATCACTGAAATGTAGAGAAATCGCACAGCTTGATCAAAAAGCAATAGGAGTCCTTACTGATGACATCTCTGTGTCTGGAATGGTCAGACACTTCAGATAATGGTTTTAGACAGAAATAGGAGTTTATGTACATGAGGAAACATCCATAACTTGCAACTATTGCTTTTTTTCAGGAAAAATGCTTTTAGGTCAAGTTATTTTCATGTGAAATTTATAGCATTACTTTCTGGAAATTAGATTTAACTTTTGTGCTTTAATTTTCTTTGTACTCTGGCTTTCGTCTGGCTGTGGTGAAGTTTTCTGCAGGTCTCCCAAACAAACTGAAATTAACTGTAGACATCAGTATTTGTACCACAATTGTGTTTCTACAACTAAAGCAGAGGAGAGAGGCTATTACCTTCTCCTGGTCACCAATTGCCTTCAAAGTCAATCAATCTAGGTACACCAGTCTAAGCTTGTCTAAAGCTTCATAATTTTGAGTTTGAAAGCAATTTATTTAGTAAAATGCACATTGTCCAGTATGTTCATCTATTTTGACAAAGAGAAATAAGCACTGTAACAGATGAAGTTACAGAAAAGGGAGAAAAAAAATTCCTTTTTTTGAGGAATTCCAAGTATAAGTTGAAACTACTTCTAGTTACTTTTTGCATATATTTTTTGAAATTTGTGTATTTCATACACAATTTCTTAATCATTTTTTATACAACTTTCCCCATCAGCACCTTTCTAAATATACCCTACTGGATTTCATGCATTCTATCATTTATGTTAGGGCTTATTGAGTCAAGTTAGGGCCCCATACATACCTCAGGGCAAGTTTATGCACTGGGATCTAGTCAGTCAATATAGACTCACTGCCTTAAGATCAGAACTTCCTTGTCCAGCAGCAATCAGCTGCCATTTGTTCTTCAGCTAAGACTGCAACCTCACGCTTATTTCCACAATTCTAAGCTGTTTTTTTTTTTCTGTTTGCATTTGTAAGGGTTGTGTGTTTGTTGACACCATTGTTGTAGTTTCACATGAGAAAGGTCCCTGAAGCCTGTAAGACTATTTCCGTATGGTCATGTACCTTTTCCCCTGACTATTACAGTCTTTCCTCTCCCTCTTCCACCAAGTTCCCTGAACCCTGGATGGGTGAAATTTAATATAGGACTTCTGTCCAAGGGCCTACACCCTGCAGACTTATGCTCTATACTTTGGTCATGTGTGGGCCCTTTGTAGTCATTGTCCTCTGTTGCATGAGGGACTTTCATTGATGGGAGTTGATAGATGCATTAGTATTCCCTTTATCCTTGTTACACTCTGTTCCATGAGCCTTGGCTGTAGAGGTTCCATTGTAGATGTGCCACTGAGAGTTGGGCTTTTCATAGACAGGTATTATCTATGTGTGATCAGTCTTATTGTTTTGGAGAACACTGTGGAAGCTGCTAAAGGAGAACATCAACACCAGCTTTAAAGACCTAATAACTAAACTTTGGCACCACAAACTATATTGGGGGAGTAGTGGCACTTTTATCTTGGGGGTTTTAATAGGGGTAATCAATAGCTATCTAGTTTGACATAAACCCTTTCAATGGAAGAAATATCATGAATGGCACTGTAAACATAGCCAAATACACATGGCTGGCGAGGCATAGTTCTTAGAGAAAATCCTAAGACTCTGACATCCCTAGACAAATGTAAATTCTTACTACATGATAAATATTGATCCTTATATACAGACAAGTATGCCAGTCATCACTCACCAAAAAAGCTTCTTTTGTAACAAATGGAGACCATTACAGAGTTCCACAACTACTGAAAATTTTAATTTAAGATAATTAATACCTTAACACAGTGGCATATTTCTGTAATCTCTGAACTCTGACTTTTGAGAAGATTGGGAGTTCAAAAAGATTCCAGGATACATAGAAAATATTTTCTCCCATTAAAAAAAAAAAATTCTATGAGGACTTAGCGTGTTCAAGGGGCCTGAGGCACAAAGGTAAGACAGAAGGTAATTTCATTTTAGAAAGTGATTGATATACACATGGAGAAACAAAGTAACCATAATACCTCTCTGTAAAACATTTGTAATAAATAGATTCAAAAGTATCAATTATTTTTATAAACCATAGATCAAGTAGAATCATTGACTCTTAAAATGTCATAGGAGATTTCAAAAACAGCATTTAGGTAGAAGGGAAGGAAAATGAAACAAACAAACAGAAGTATTTTCCTATCATAAGGTATAACGACTTTTTGAAATAATATAATTATGATAGATTTAATTCACATTAATGCCTTCCTTTATATAAACAGTAATATTATATTCAATGTGAGCCAAGCAATGTTCTAGAGGCCATAAAATGTCTTAGGTTTATACACATATTTAATATTATATCACTAGAAATCATTAGTCCAACAAATCAACCTTAATCACATTAATAAATCATTTTAAGAAAAAAAATCATATTTCATTCATTAATATTCAAGAAAAATTTCCATGCCTCCAGTTTATGATCTTTACAAAACTCAGGCATAGCTGTCCCTGAAATGCCCACACTGCCATTCTGTGGAAGGTAGAGCAGGTCCACGGTGTTCACTGAGTTCTTTGCAGTCTGGATCATCCAAACTGAGAAGGTACCAACTACTCTAGGTCTGTCTGAAAAATCTAACCCAGGTACCATGTTTGTAAACTTTGTGCACTTTGAAAATATTTTTCTTTATACTAACATTGACATGATCTTGGATTATTTTCAGATTCTAGCTCTTTTTTGTCACTGTCTGGTGTGTCATCATTTCCCATCTCCTCCCTCATTTGCTTATAATGTATCATTTCATATCTGTGCACAAGTTATACTCAGACCCACAAATGTGAGTTTTAACTTGTTGATATATTTAGTTACATATGTATTTGTGAATTTAGTGTGATTCTTTTTCCTATAACCTAGAATGAACTCTCTTCTCGTACCTGAACATCTCCAAATATTAAAATTCCTTTTTGAAACTACTTGCAGAGGAACTGGAACAATTCCTTTCTAGACTTTGGGATAATGTCTTTTTCAGTGGCCAAGTAAATAGCTTCTTCTACAGACATTCGGCAGTTTTTATGACCTATATTTTAGTATGTGTATGCCCTCTTCTTCATAGCTACAGAGTGCTGTTCATAAATCACACAACAGTAGAAAATCAAATATTTATCATGATTCATTAAATAGTAGCTTGTTTGTCTAAACAATCTATTCACTTTTTGTGACTAGGTTATTTCTAAACTGTAATAGAATTTTATGTATACATAGTATTTTCTAGGCTTCTGATAGGAAAGAGGTACTTTCACTTAATGTAACTTTTAACTGTGTGGTACACCAAGCTGGGCACACTAAAAATGGCTCATAATGAAAATTTTCAGAGTAAAATGTGCAGTTTTGGGAGATTAATCTGATTGAAAACACTGCGGCTTCTTACTTTGGGGCCATGGACCGGAATATGTGGGAGTGTCAAAGAGGAAAAATCCTGAGTATTTGGAATTCCAGTGCATTCCTTAGAAATGGGCATCATAAAAATAATCACATCTTTTTTATCAGCAAATATTTCTGCTCTTTGGTTTTAACAGTAAATCATATTTAACACAAACACCCATACAATGTTGAAGCATACTCTGAGATGACAGTACATTTTCAGCTCATATACCAATGCCATTGTTAGAGCAAATGATTAATGAGAGAAAGCACTGAGATAGAGCTGAAAAAAATTGTAAAGTCGTGCCTTATCCCAGGCACTTACATTCACTATTGATGGGGACACTGTGTACTTTGGGTAGACTCTATATTTGTTTACATAAATGAAATAATGTTTTCTAGATGTCATAGGATTTCTTAGCCAGGAAATATAGTTGATAAGTGTGCTATAATTAATACCTTGTTTAGTATTTATTAATGACTAAATTTAAACTGTCATTACCTCCAAATGCTTAATGACATTGAAGTGATGTATGGTCAGCAGGGTAGTACTTTATCTTACTTTAAGGAAAGACATTTTTCCATTCTACAATCTCACATTAAATATCTATTATTTTTCTCTATGTCGTGTCATAGAGAAAACAACAAGCTAAATAGAGATCACAGGAAATGACTGTAAAACAAATTACTAAACATACGTATTTCATTTAATTTGTTAAATTTAAGAAATACTTTGGGATGTAAATACATACTATAGTTTCTGACTGCACATGACAATTCAATATATAAATATGCTCAATACAAATACAGCAAGGATCTGCCTATACGAAACACTGATATGGCACAAAGAAGCTGTATGGGTAAACTACTATTCCTCAACTAAATAAGAGATATAACGAGACACGATATTCCAGCTAGTATAGCAGCTGATATTGCCTGTCTTCGTAATTAATTTCCATTTCTCATGAATGATATTGAGCTTGCATTGCATTACAAAAGTAAAGTTTTGTTTCACATGGAAAAATGACCAGAATATATAGTATGTGTTCCAATGTAAAAATGGACAAGAGAAGGAAAATATTCCTAAGTTTCAAGAGAATATTACTGTCTACAATCATTTTCAGGTCTATTCTCACCACTGTCCTATTTGCATTCCCTTAGATATATTGGCCACTTATTACTGTTGGGTGAGGATGAGTTTATCTTCCTAAAGCAAGGGACTCCGGATAGGCTGACTAGAACTCAGCAGATGAACCTGAAGTGAGGTCACACGGGAACATTAACTTGACATAGTAGACCTTAACAGATGAAAGAAGGTATGGGTTACACCTGGGAAAGTCTATGAGAGTGCTGGTGGGGATATAAGGATGTAAGGATGATTAAGATTGATTGAGATATTCTGCATGAAACACACAATGATTCAATAAAAATAAATTTAAAAATGATGCATGTGTTTCAAGCACTACAGTAGTACAGGTAGTCACACATGGATAACTATGCACTAGGCTGAAGAGGGATAATCTTTCAGTGCTGAAGTAGATTTTATCTAGGTTTTTTAGATCATAGCAGTTAATGATTTCTTTAAACATTTTACTTATCAATTTTATTTTCTGTGTATGAGTGTGTTATCTACATATATAAGTATGTGTAAGTACACCTATGCCTTGCAATGTCTGAGGAGGTCAAAATAGGGTGTCAGGTCAATATGCTGGGAATTGAACCCACATCCTCTGCAAGAGCAATCAGTGCTCTCAACAGGGTTTTAATTCTCCAAATAACTGAATACATAGAATTTTAGTCACGTCTCAGTAAAATTCTGTAGAAGGATGTTAAGGCTTCTAATATTAAATGTATGTTTTAAATAATCTCCTATTACAGTCATCTTAACCTGTATCATGATTCATTTCCTAGTGCCTTAATGGTTTTATGTGCTCATGAAATGTTCTCTGAAATTTTAAGAGTATTTGTAAATTGCTTACTTCCTTCTCTTTTATCTGTTGAATGCATGATGCACTTCAAAGACTACCTAACAGCACGAGTGATACAATATTTTAGCATTAGGATCAACATAGTTTATATAAGAAAATAACAAACTATATAATAGTATGTTTAAACATTAAATGGACTCTTTTAAGCCCAGACTAAAGTGGAAAAATACATTACAGTTTTATAACTATGTGGATACGATTTGCAAGTACAAACTGCAACATGAGAACCAAAAAGTAAGGCTTTCTGTTCAGAAACTGTCCCGATGCTACAGGCACACTAGATAACAAATGCTTACTAAAATGATATTCCAATCAAGTATTTAATGTTAAAATATCTTTGAATAGTAATATAAAAATATCTTTTTTTATTTTCTATGTACTATGGATAAAACATAATCATAGTTCTTCATCATCAGTATTCTGAAATTTATCTTCTGAAGGCTTTCCTACACAGAGGCAAATCTTCATCGATTTTGTGATTTAAGCACAGGCCAATGTACTCAATACAATTTCCCATTGGCTTTGTTGAATTGTACAATATATTTTATGTCTTTCACATTGTTACTACATATTACTTTTCCTGGAGGAATATATCAGCTTGTAGATTTTCAATTACTTCCTATTATCTATAAAACATGTCCACATGACTTTTTTATTCCTTTTAAGAAAAAGCTATCTGAAGTGTAACTCAATAATCTCTTAGTAATTTTCCCTAAATTCTCTCTTTCTCTACTTCTACAGGTGTCAGTGTTCTAGAACTCAAGTCTCATAATTTCTCATTTAATTTCTTTTTGTTTTTGTTGTTCAGGTAACCACCCAGTTCCTTTGTAAGACAAATTCTGTTTATAGTACCCTAATTGCCATTGAAAGCAGAGTATCTTCCAACAGACTTAAGCATATATAACAGTTTATCTCAATAATCTTTCAAAACTATTTAATTTCAGTAAAAATTAGGGAATATATATTTATACTCTGTGAAGATTGTACATCATATTTACATATTTTTAGTGTCATATTCATAAGTGAGTTTTGTAATTGTTTGAGAAATTAGTCAATGAAAATGTAGAGACTCGTATAGAAAATGTTTGATTTGGGAGAGTAACAGAACTTTCAATGTGGGAAAAGAAACATCACCAAGAAAAATCTTGCAAAGATAAACATTTCAATTGAATATTAATGTAATTTTATAAAATGACTCAAAGGAAAAATGTCATCTATGAGATCTATGTACAAAATAGGTTGAAAATCTATATTAATGTGAATTTTTGAGAGAGCTAGCACTAGCTGATATTCCAGAATGTACTAGAAACTTAAATACCAAAAGTATTAATTTATGTTTTTAGAAGTTTCAATTACAGAATTCTTTATATCTTTCAAAAATGCAAGTATAAACAGTAACAACACACAGGATAATACTAGTATGACTCAATTAACACACTTAGAAATTTATTCTGAATATTTCTCTTTCTTGAATAATCAAAGTACGGCTATCTTTTTAATATTAAAGTGTTTAACTCAAGTTCCTCTCTTTTAATTGAATTGCTTTATTCTGATATCCATCCTGATTATTCATCCAAAAATTTCCCAGTCAACTCTTATGTACTGAAGAAATGAAACTAATAGATTTTAGTGAGAGTTTTGGTCTCATAACAATAAACTAGTTAGTAATTTTTCTTCATTATTTCCATATATGTCAAGTATGGTAACTCAATTTTCTCTCATCACATGTGTTCGCTGGTATATTATGTACATTCTTGTTAAAGATAATTCATCAATATTTTTGCCTTTTTTTTAATATCTAGGAATTATTTCTTCAACCAGTTTTTCCAGTTTTATCCTTCTTGAATATTTTATTTATTTTTATTTTATGCTTATGAATATATTGCATGTATTAAGTGCACCCCTGTGGTGCAATGCCCATGGAGGCCAGAAGAGGGTGTCAGATCCTCTGGAACTGGAGTGCCAGTGGTTCTTATCTACCATGTGGGTATTGTGAACTGAACTCAGGCCCTGAAACCGTAGTCAGTGCTTCTAGTTCTTTGTTTTCATTATCCCTGCTGAATGTACTTGTCATATTTTGTCAGTAAACACATTCATACCTCACAGGTTACCAATAATGGCGCCACATCTCAGCTCTAGCTAAATTATTGCTTCTCTTTGACCATGACGTCTCCACTCTGTAGAATATCCCCTTTACTAATATCTTTCTAGCAAACCAAGGCAACATCAGAATCTGTCACTACACTTCTTCCCACATTATCATGTACATCCTTAATTAGCTTAATTTCCTGGTCTCCAAAAATTATAACCATCAATATATAAATATGCTCAATACAAATACAGCAAGGATCTGCCTATACGAAACACTGATATGGCACAAAGAAGCTGTATGGGTAAACTACTATTCCTCAACTAAATAAGAGATATAACGAGACACGATATTCCAGCTAGTATAGCAGCTGATGTTGCCTGTCTTCAATATCCACAGATTTTGTTTCCTCCACTCTATTGAGATGTTGAGTTTATTTGTTACATGGCAAAAGCCAACTAATACACAGCTTAGAATTTGTTCAACATTTGCTTATTGTTTTTAATGGTACTCTTATGTTTTACTCAAAATACCATGTAGATTATTAATTTATGTCTAACAATAAATATTACAATCATTCTATGTAACCTGGATGCTCTATATGACGCCGGTCTCCCTTTGGACCATTCTACATTTGGGTGTCTCTTTTTCTCCGTGTACTGCCGATGTACTGTCCTCCCCACTAGCCTCAGAAGGTGCAATGTTGGCTCACTCTTCAGAGCTTGTACCGTACATGTTCTCTTTTTTATTACTCGGCTTCGTAGTTATGTGTCTCACTATTGTGATTAAGACTGCTGCCCAACCTTACCTACATAAAAAGGTTTACTCAAAATACTCTATTTAATATTGCACCTTCGTTCCTTTCCATTTTATGCCATGTACTTATTCTTTCATATTATTTATCACCTTTTGGCTTTCTGTTGCATTGCCAATATATCCAATGTGTTAATTATGGATCCTTACCCTTTGATACCACTGCTGTGTTTCTTGGACTCCTGTGCCTGGCAGTTTGTAGGTGTTAGTAATTATTTGCAGAATGTATAGCATAAAGAATAATAGCAAAAAAAGAAAAGAGTGAAATTGATTCAAAGAAGACACTAGAACACGCTTCAAGTGGGTGGTATAGACTTGTGAATTACTTAAGAAAAACAGCCAAGACACAGGCGCATGAGAAGCAAAGAGAAAGGGTGCATGGAAAATACTTCTCAGGGATTGGTCCGCACTATTTTTAACTCGATGTGTTGTAGTTAATTAAGCCCATGTGAATTTTGACTTAATTCATCACTGTCGTGAAAAGATTTTAAACACAACAATTGACGTGTGCTCGTCCTATGAGAAAATTATAAAGGAATGAATAAGTAAGTTTTTATATGAAAACACGAATGATTTTATAGAAGCAGGAAGGAAAAGTAGAAAGTATTTCCTGTGATACTTAGCTATGCTCAAACCATCTAAGAAACCATTGACCAGGAATCAGAATTTCAGTTAACAAGCCACAGTGATGTCAGAGGTAAGGTTATCAATATGTTAGTGTGTTGTGCCATTCAAACCCCAGAACATTTCATTTAGGTTATGTTTTAAAAGCTCATACAAAAGTAACATGCTAGTGTCTCATAATGATTGTGTGTGTATATGTGTATGTTTACTGAGCAGCTTTGATAGAATATTACTTTTCTTCTTAATACAAGAGTCATACTTTGAAAGAACAGGAAAAATAATTTCCATAATTTTCTCCAACTTAGTGTTTGCATCCGATTATAATCCATATTATGAAGAACCTTTAAGTATAGTTTAATAATAATAAAAGAATAACACAAGTGTTTAGTGAAACCTGTTTTATTTCACAAAATTTGATAGAAGACATTGATGTCAGTATGAAGAAATGACAGTAGCATCACTGGTTTGAATTCTGGTTCTTTGAAGAAGGATCTGTGTCATTACTGAAACAAGCACTAAAGGTTGCTGTTGCCTAGTCTGGCCACTTTACAATTCATAATGGGTACAGGCTCAGTTTTGACTTAAACATAGATTGTTCCTATATATCATAGACATCTAGACAATGACCATCTAGCCTATCCCTCAACTTCTGACAATTTCAACTAATCCTTTTAATAAATCTTTGCACACTCCCTACATACAACATATTCTGAAAAATTTATCTCTAATGTGTATGTACTATTTTGGAGAAAATAAATAAGATCTGAAATATTAGGAACAGACCTGGCTTGAAAGATGATAGAAGCGACTCAACCTTCAGCTTTCCTTCCACTTGTTCTTCCGTCCTGTACAGCCTTCCATTCTCTTCTCTTTTCATCTCCATCTCCCATCTCTCCTTTTGTACACGTCTCTCTTTTCCTATTGCTTTGTTAAATCTGATCATATCTGATATACCATATAACATCATCCCTCCAGCTATTTGAACAATGTGGTGTTATGTTTAATGAGCATGTCTATTCTGTGCATCTGTTTGCCTAGTCTGAGCCTCTATTTACCATCCTTTCCATAAGGAAACTGCACCAAATTTGAGTTTTATTATGGTTGTTTCTCTTGAATGCCCTAAAGATATCCTGAGGTTGCTTCTACTAAACACATCTTAAGTGTTTAGGATTTAAGAATATAATCTTAAATTACATTCTTTTTATCCGTTTTTATATATAGCTTGTTAGACTATGAGCATTTTGAGTATGAGATGTTTTAGTGTTGTTAGGTTTTCAGGACACAGAAAATTGACCAATTCTTATAGATAATAGATACCACATAAACAATACTTTTTATTTTGTTAATGACCTTGACTTATTTGCGACCCATTAAAAAGTGTATCATTTGACACCTAATTCATATCAAATATTGATTTGTTTTTTCAATATAAAGGCACTTAAAGTTTAATCATGAATGTGATATGCAGAATATTAAACATTTATCATATACCTCCTTCCAGATCATTTCCCAAATCCTGTGGGCTTTCCCAGGTGTAGCTATGCCCATGCCATTCTACTTTTTAGGGCCTCTAGTTGGTTTCCTAATATGGTTGAGATCATTTTACTTTGCTATTTATTTGATCATAACAATCTTCCAAACTACCTGACACCTCGCTTTTAACCACTATTTCCCTGTTTAATCAGTCACTGTCCACAGTGCTTCATCTGAATACGGAAGAAGCTGAAGACACAGATCATGAAAGCAGGGCTCATTTACCATGAAGAAACATTGACAACTGATAAAAAGATATAAGGGGAAGTGGACAAGGTAATTTTCTCTTTACCTGTGTCCCACGGCCTGAGGAGTGTATTGTGCTGCAGAGTGCACAGACCTGCTCATCATCTCTGTGTGCCTTTTCAGCTATTGGTGAGTTTAGAGTAAATGAGTCTGAGCTACTTTCTATCATTTTCTGTACTGCCCCCGTTTTCTCTTGTTCTCTTTGTCTGGGACCTTTACCTCCTCAATCAATGACTCACAATTGGCTTTATCTCCTGTTTTGTTTTTTATAAATCAAGATCTAAAATGGGACATATATAAGCCAAGTTAGCCTACCAGAGAATGTATGATTTAAATGAACAAAAATAATACTGTGTAAAAATAGCAGCAGAAATCTTATCTTTGTCAAAGTGATGTTTTTATCCACTTACTATTATTAACTTATTCATCATTTTGTTACATATAACTCCAATAACATTCTACAACTGAAGCGCCCAGAATTTTTGCAAATACTTGTATGAATCTGTGAATACCTGGTTGTCAAGGTCTGAAAAATCTCAAAAGATGCCCGTGAAAATAATTTAAGATAGCAATGTATATATTATGTCACCAAGTAGGGGATTATTGTACTAAAAAAAAAAATTATATGTTGGTGTCCTACCCAGGTTTTGAGACATAAGCTCAGTGTATTTCTCCATGTTAGATCTTAAAAACCTCTACCTTAAAAGCTTTGAGACAAAGAATGAATATAAGGTACATATCCAAAAAGCAGACATTTGCTGCAGTTGATGTCTGACAAATCCTGGAACTGAACATGGAGACATGTGTTGCCACAATAGGGGTAAATAAGGCTGCAGGGGAAGAGTCAAAGTAACAAGGGATCCTTGCAGAGTCATCTGAAAAGTCTAAATGGAAGTGTTCTTTGTGTTTAAATATATGTGGTAGTTGCTTTTTATTTTTTTTAAGTAAAATACCCATCATCTCTGAAAGAGTATGCTGTTAATCAATAGTGGCATCATGGAGATATCATCATTTGCTTAAAATGATATCCAATTTGATATGATGTTATTCTTTGAAAGAGTATGTCTGTATAAGTGAAGTGCTATTGTTCATCGACTTTAGCTACATATGAAAGAGGGAGTTTACCTGAGTTCTTGCTCAGGGATTTTATGGCTTTCAGAATTTCGTTATCCTATATCATGTTTAAGAAATGTAGAAGTAGCATCCTTCACTTGATGTTAATGAACAATTCAAATGCATGCTAAGCATTCCTTTTCCAGGTAGTCATCCTTAAAGAAACAATTTTTGAAAGAAGAGACTATAAAATGTTAAAATTAATATTCTAAAATAATACTTCTGCTTTGACTACTAATGTTCTTCTAAGATATCTTTTAATGACTAATGAATCTTTTGTAATTATATACATGTAGATTTACAACTAAGGCTATGATAAATTTATTTTGAAATATGTACTTCTCTAATAGATCTAGATAATAAAACTCAAACTCTTTTATGCTATGAAGTGCGAACTTTTCAAAATTTTAAAATTTTCATATTAATACTATGCGTAAAACACAAAGACATTGAATAGACACAGCAATGTCTTTAAATCCATATTTCAACGTTTTTTCTATTTCAAAATTAGCTGATTTTTTTAACAATCAAAACATTCCCATTAAAACTTTAGGCTTCAAAGAGTATGTACATGTAGGTACACATAAGATCAGCATCAATATCACTGTCCTCCACATCTCACCCCACTACGTGGTCTCCAGGGGCAATGACATGAATTGGCCTATCACTATTGCTGACAGTACTTCACTAGTTCTCCTGAAGAATGGGCCTAAGTCTGGCAGTAAATCGTTTATTTATAAGTAGAAGGCATACCGTTATAATAATATAAAAATAATTATCATTTATTGCAAAGTGTACATAAATGGACATGCTAAGATTTTATATAAGTATATCATCAAGTTGTTTCCACAGCAACATCACGAAAGTATAGTGACACCTTGAGTTACAGCCAGTTATGACTGCAATGGCAGTGTCCAGTAAGAAAATATCAGCTTCATTATAATCTTAAGATTGTACACTCACATAAACAAACATTGTTCACCAAAATGTTATTATATGGCACACAACTGCACTGGGTTACACTGAGAAGCTATATTTTTATATTGTGAAGTTGTAGAAATACCTAAGACCATTCAAATATTTTTCTAATTGAATGTTTTGATATGCTAACCAATCTCTAGCTAATAATCAGTTTAAAAAATATTTCATTTCTAGAATCTAGCTTGCTGGAAACTTGAACTAAAATAATGCAAACTTTCCAATGGCAGTATGGTTTTATGACAGTAATATGACCAAAGTCTGTATAATTAAGGACATCACAATTTCTCATTGCAACTTGATTGTTATATAACTAAAGACATTAATCTCACTTTGCTCACCTGTACAGTGGAATATATATTCCTTATTATGGTTGTCAGAATTATATGTGAAAACGATACTGAAGAGAGTGCCATGGTAGGATCCTAAATTCATCTTTACCCAGAAGAAAGCAAAAATTATATTAATTTTTTGTTTATAACACAATTTTAATTGAAGAATAGAATAAGAACAATGGTAGAAAGATAGAAAGACCTGTACTGTATAAAAAGAAAGCTTCAACATTACATGAATTTTTATATTTGATATTATTAAAAAAGTAGATATTCTTTTTATGTGTTTTCTGTAGTCATTTATGACAAGACATGACTGGGATAGGAGGAGGAAATTCAAGGGTTCTAGTCTATATCTAAAAGGAAAGCTGAAGAGTTTCATTAATTTGGGAAAATCTAATTGCATGTCTCTGTTTTACTAAACAAACGATTTGCTTTGCCAATCCTTTGCCAGCCTCCCCTGTGTTTAAAGGCGTTCCCAATGATTTGCCAATTTGTTAGTAATAGAGAGAATAATATATAATCAAAACCTGATTTCATGCCTGATTTGATTACAGGGTACTGATTAAACCAATGCTAGCAAACTCCACTTAGTTCAGTGATTAGGAGAGAGGTGTTCTCCCCCTACACCTCCTAAGACACCAATCAACACAGGTAAGATCCCTTTCTCTTTTCTGATCAAGACACCTGAATCAGACTTTACATAATGTATTCATTTTTAGTGGTAAATTTATTAATAGCATTTTAGGTTTCCTTTATGTCCCTGGATATATGAAATCAAAGCTTTTTATTGTCTTTGGGGCTTAATGATATATTACTTCTCAATCATAACAAGTTATCATTACATTTTTCTTTCTTGAGAGGTGGCAGTTTGCTAAGCTTGGAACTTGACATAGCATTAGATATTTTGCCCAGTAGGTTTACAAGTTAATTCATTAAAGCAAATCATTTTCATTAGAGCTCTAGTCTCATGTGTTCCTACCAGCACTATAATAAATCATTTTATTCTGTCCATTATGGTAAGTAACACATCGGATACATTTATTAAGTTAAAGTGTTCTCTCAAATTCTCATGTTCAATTATTCTTGTCACCAGTTGCGAAGCTGATGGCCCTCTCAGGAGCAATTACTTGTAAGGATAAATTCTAAACTTTGTTTCCTGGTATGTATGTTCCTCCAAAGCTTGGTCACAACCTGCTTTTCCAACCTCATTACATGCTAATTCTGTGCACAAATCTTTCTGGAAACCAGGTTGTCCTCACCCATGGCCCAAAGTCTACTAGACTAAGCTTTACATAGCAAAATATACTTTTCTCTTAGATCATATTCAGCCTATTCTTGGTTAAAGTTCCATTTCTTCCACTTATCTGTGAAACTGTACCTCATTTTAAAAGAAAATACCCTCAGCTTATGATGGTCCTAGTGCCATTATTGTGAAGTTATTAAAACATACTTATGTGCATTTCTCAGTTAAGAAACTTTTGACTTGTCAATTGGCTTTTATGTCATGCAAATTTTTGTTGCTGTACTTTTCTTCACACCCAATTTCTAGTGACAAGAAAATGGAAACATGTTCACATTAAAAAAATAAAATAAAATATAAACCTTAGTACCTCAATACAGATTTTTCCTGGGTCAGAATTACAATATATATTGACCATAGACATTCTTAATGTATCAGTACTAAGGCACGAGATTGAATGATAGTCCACAGCTTGCAAAATGCATATTAGATACCATAAATATTCTACTCTTTATTTGTAGACTAATCTTGAGAATCAGTTATCAATGCCAGTCATGTAATTAGTATCTATCTGGAACCACATTTCTATGCTCTGGATATAAAAGTGAATACAATTAAATAGGCAATCATTGACTAGCTGGCCAAAACAGACAAAATAATGAAAGGCATATAATATTTTTCCTAACATTCTGATGCTCCATTTGATCTGATGATATTAACAATTCCATTAACAACAGACTGAACTTTCCTACTGGTCATTCATATGAAATGTAGATACCTGACAGTAATGTTTCTTTTTGGTGATAATAAGTGCACTGCTTAATACCCACGTGATAGTATCTTCTTGCCCTGGTTTCAACTGACAAGCTTTTGTCTATACATAATGGATCAGTCATTCAACTGGCATGACTTTATATTCATGACTCCTTTCAGGTCTCCCAGAATTGTAGTTGGAGCAAAGAATAGGTGTTCTAATTTGTTTCCCACTGCTGTGACAAAACAATATCTAAACCCACCTGGGAACGAAAGAGCTTATTTAATTTTATGTATCAGTCCATCTCTGAAGAAAGTCAAGGCAGGAACTTAAGACTTGCGGGAACCTGGAGGCAGAAACTGAAGCACAGATCAAGGAAGAATACTGGTTCTTGCTCCCTCTGGCCTGTGCTCAGCCTCTTCTTACACAAGTTTACCTGCCCAGGGATGGTGCTGCCCACTATAGACTGGGCCTATCCCATGGAGGAAATGCTTCAGTTAGATTTTCTTCTTCCCAGGCCTGTCAAGCAGACAACCAAAGCTAACCATGACAATGGCTATTCATCTTATCCCATAATTTGACTAGATAGAACCCTGGAGGATACCAGACTCATCCCCAAAACTTATTTGACACCCACTACATTCCTTGTAAAAATTACAGAAACATTTTCTGTGGTGTTCAGTTTCCCATTTTCAATGAAATGGGTATCTACATTGGACCACAATTTAAATTTCCCATGAATTTTTAGGAGTTGATAATTCAATGTAGGCTCTTTTCTTCTTAACTTTACCCTAACTTTAGAAAGATATCCACAAAATATAGTGTCTTGTCTATAACTTCAAATATATTTTTTTCTGACTTAAAAGAAGATTGTAATCTTACATTCCTGACTTTTGAACATACATTTGATACACACATAATAATTAGGAGGCATAAGGAAGAGCTTTAACTCCCTAAATAAAGATATAGATCTGTATCAAACACTGTTTTTATTTTATCATATCAAGTTGTTATGATGTCTTAAGTTTTTACATACTTTATTATTTTTATTTTATGTTTATGAGTGTATTCCATGCATTTATGTAAGCACACTCCTGATAATGTCTATGGAGACCAGAAGAGGGTGTCAGATTCCACTGTAACTGGAGTTACATACATATTGTTAGTTGCCATATGAGTGCTGGGAATTGAACCCAGGTCTTTACAAGTCAGTGTTCTTAACTGCTATTAACTATAAGGCATCTCTCCAGCCCCATCTTCACTTTTATAATGATGTGTGTATTTGACAATATAATACATTGTACCTAAGAATTATGAAAATATAAAACAAGAAGACTTGTTTTAAGAAACTATATTTTGAAAATTTCAAATAATTTTGTTCCAATAGACTCTATAATGGTCATAGCTAATGAGAGCTATGGCATTCACCTAATGTGCCATAATCTGTATTATGCCATTTCTGATATCTTAGAAATTGTTCCTGCTTGTGGAAACTTTTAAGTCAGGGAAAAATAAAAGGAACTAAACTGTACTCACAACTATTTAAGAAAAACATATCCACATATAGAAACAAACAAACTAAAACAGAAAACAAAACTTGTTCTGTTCTTTCTCTTTCTCAAATAGAAAAGTATTTTGTTGTTGTTTTGTTTTATTTTGTTCTGTTGGTTGGTTGGTTTTCTTAACAACACCATGGTAAACTATTCAGAAAAATTTTAAACAGAATTATCAGCTTTCTTTGAATGTTATAATTTGGAGAGGACTTGAGAAACAACTGAATCATGATGAAATGCTTCTTTTCAACTAAGAGAAAGTTAATAAAGTCTTAAAAATGATTGTTCTTCATTCATTATATTTTCTTTGTTCATAAAACCCTTCCTCCTTGAGCATTCAGGTTCTTACTTTTGCTATATTCTTTGCTTTATCTCCTATAATTGTTCCTCTATCTTCCATCCAATGGAATGGATCTTCCAAGGTTTAAGTTATGACCTTCAAATATTTAAACATTTGTACTAAAATCAATCTCACACTTCCAAATATTGACCTCTATGTCCTGTTCTAGAAAACCTTCAAATTAACTAGTTTCTCAACCTCAAACTCATCTACTGTATAAAATGTTTTTTCACTTCTCCCTCACTTATTAGTATCAAATTAAATTAATATTTAATATAAAGTATCACACTGCATTAGAACTTAGACAACATAAAATGGAATAGATCAAATTCTTCATTAACCATACTTTTTTTTTCTATAGCTTATATTATGATCTATCACTTCTGATGTTGCTCTCGATTAGCTTTCTAATAGCATTCCTAGGATTCTCCTATTTATTTACAGAATAGACATATTTTTTTCCACAAGTCAATTAAGAAAAAAATCCTATTACATATCCCCTTCCACCAAAATTCAATAACAATATCAGATTTATCTTATCAAAAATAGAAATTATATTAGGATATATTCATGCTAAAAATAACCAACATCCATTTAATAAGTAATTTTTAAACCTAGTAATTCAAATAGTCTATGTTTACTTTTCTCTGTTTCTGCTTTCACAATTCTAAGCAAGTTGGTAGTCTTATATGTAGTAAGTATTTTATCCATACTACTATTACATTGGCATGCCATGATATCTATTTCATATAAGTATAACTTCTTTACATCAGTAAAATTATGAACTCATTGTCCCAAAAGACAGTGGTCTGTAAAAGTAGTTTCCATTTAAGTCAAGACTCTCTTCAGTTCAACCTTGGAATATTGTAAATGTAACTGATGATCATTTTTGTTTGAAAGACTTTCCTTGATGCATAGAGATTAAGTCTTAAATATCTAGTGTTTCCAAGCGTATAACTTAAGGAAATAAGTTTTATTTGGTTTTCAAACGAAGAAAGAGGAGGAGAAGAAGGAGGAGAAGAAGGAGAGGAGAAAGATAATCAAAATCAGGATAAACATAATGAAATAGAAATGAAAACAAGTATACAATGAATCAATTAAATGAAGAATTGGTTCTTTGAAAATATTCACAAGAATGACAAACCTTTAGCCAAATTAACCAGAAAGAGGAGAAAGCAAGTTATTAAAATCAGATGAAAAGGAAAATATTTCAACATACAGAGGAAACTCCTAAGAATTATAAGAAAATACTTTAAAATCTAAATTCCACAAAACTGGAAAATCTATAAAGAAATGGGTAAAGTTCTAGGTATATGGGACCTACAAAATGTATTTCAATATAAGGAAAACAATTTAAATAGAATTATAACAACCAATGAGAGAGAAACAATAAGTCTAAAAACTAAAAATAAAATCCAGGATCAGATGGATATATCACAGCATTCTATCACACCTTTAAAGAAGCAGTGATATTAATACTTCACAATTTATTCCATAGCATGGGAAACAAAGGAACAGCTCCAATTTTTTATGACTCTAGTATTACCCTGATACAAAAATCCAACAAAATATGTGAAAATTATAGACCAATATCTCTGATTAACTTAGACATAGATGCAAAATTTCTCAGTAAAATGCTTGAAAATTGAGTAGACATATATATCAAGACGGTTTTTGGCCATGTTCAATACACAAATTTCAAGTTCAAGTGGGTGAAGGAACTGTGCATAAGACATCATATCCTGAAATTGAAAGAGGAGAAATTAGAAAATGCACTGGAACTTATAGGCACAGGATAAGCCTTTTTGAACAGGACTCTGAGCACACAGTCATTTCTTCAAACAATGAACAAATGGGACTTTATGAAGTTTAAAAAAAAATCTGTACAGCAAAGGATACTAGCATTTGAGTGAAAAACAACCTACAGAATGGGAAAAATATTTTGGCCAGCTGTATGTCTAATGAAGAGGTAGTATCTAGATTATACAAGAACTCAAAACATTAAACATTAAAACAATCAAACAACCCAATTAAAAATTGGCACATGGAACTAACCAGGGAGTTCTGTAAAGAAGAAACACAAATGACTAAGAATTTTGTTAATGTCCAACATCTTTGGCCATCAGAGGAAAGGAAATTCACATTCTACAGCTTCATCTTACTCTGGTCATAATGAGTAAGACACAAACATAAACAAGGACAAATAAAAGGATGTAAGGAAAAAGAAACTCTTACACAATGTTAGTGGGAATGTAATCTGGTGCAGTCACTCTACAAATCAATGTGATGAGTCCTCAAACAGCTAGAAATAAGGGCTAAATAGTGGGCATGAATATTAAAGGCTCAGTGTCATAACAAAAATACTAGAAATACATCTATCACATGACCTACCTATTCCTTTCTTGAGTGTATATCCACAGGACTTTATACCATACCACAGAATTTCCTGCTTGTTTATGTTCATTGTTGCTTTGTTCACAACAGGCAGGGAATTGAAGCAACCTAAATGTCAGACAATTGATAATGGAAATACTATATATTTATATATAAGAATATTTCTCAGCATTTGAGAAAAATGAATTTATGAAATTTTCAAGTGAATGATGCAACTGGAAAGAATAACTTTGTGTTAGGCATTTGAGACTCGGAGAGACAAATGTTGTATTTTTTTTTTTTACATAAGTAAATGCTAGCATTAAATCCTTAGAGTATGTATGCTTCATTCGAAAAATTCATAGCAATCAGGAAACTAAAGGGTCCATGTCAGGGAGGGCCTTCTTGGAAAGGGGATAAAATGCAGTGATATAAAAGGAGAAGAGAATGGAGTAGGAAAGGTTAAATACGGAGCAGAATTGGAGGACATGTGACAGAGTAGTCAGCATGGAGAAAGATAACTAACATTAAAGGCCTTTAGAAAATAGTTTATAGCAACCTACCACTGTAGAAACTTCTGAAATTTTAAACATATACAATATAAAGACAACTTAAATAGAGCCTCCATATAACAGGAGAACATTATCCCTAGCAAACACCATGTGTTAGCAAAGAAAAAAAAAAAACAGATGCAGGGAATAGAATCCTTTTTTGAAGCTTGTGGTCCTATACACTCTCAAATAATACTGGTCATTGCCTCTGCTCTTGGATACCACAGGATATCACTGAAGATACTATATATATGAGTTTGAGACCAAACAAGATGTCAAGTTGCTACTGACATCAAAGCTTAATCTCAAATGGCTATCTTCCATAGTAATGGAAGGTTTTATCATCCTAATTGAAGAGAAAAGTAATCTTCACAGGATGTGAATCCTGTAAGTTATAATAACAATTGATATGTCAAGATATGCCCACTGATGCAATAATGGCACAAACATTAATTGAGTAACCAGCCACTTTTTAATTGGATTTAAGGCCCACTTCTCAAGATGAAGCCCATGCTTAGAAATCTGTGTCTAGACAGTCCATAGGCAATAGGTGATAATGTATTAATAGTATCCTGCTAAAAGGACACAGTATTAAACTCATTCCTAACAAATTATTGTTATACCCGTAGATTAATGCGTCTCTCAGCTCTCACCAGAGAAACTTCCTCATGCAGCAGGTCACAATGGTTAACCCAGAGACTCACACTTGGTCAGCTTGTAGAGACTGAGAGGTCACAGAATCCTTATCCCTAAATAGGACATCTATATCAAATCTCAGGCTTAGGGATCATTGTGGAAGATGAGGCAAAAGATTGTAAAATCTAGAGGTAGTGAATTACCACAAGGAAATACTGTGTTTCAGACAGCTATGCAGTTACTCATATGAATACACGATCATAGTGACAGCTTTCACAAGATCTGTGTAAGCTCAAGCCTTACAAAATCCCACACCACCCTACCTAAGAAACTATTGGCTGATCATTTCCAGCACAGAGTAGTAAACCTGGGGATACATGGGCAAAGCACAGGTGGGACAAGGGGGTGAGAATATGATCAAAACATATTATATGAAATCTTCAAAATTCAATAAAAATTCATATTTTATCATTAATCAGTATCAAATAAAATCTAAATTTTTATTAAGTTATTCTTACTTGAAGAAATGAAGTCCAGGTGAAAACAAACAATGAAACACAGAATTATTTTTTAACCAAACAACTATTTTACTACAACATTCACAGAGCATGAAAAGGGACATGACAATAAATCACTGTAAAGGCAGACACATTTTATTAAATCACAGTAGTGACCTACAATGTTTGGTTCTACTTCGTATTTACTGTATAGATTCTCCAGGCTTATGGAAGCCATCAGTCTTCAGAATCATTCTGATCATATGTATGGCAGGAAAGAGCTGCTACTCTTTTCCAGTCAAGGTTTCTATGACATGTTTTCATTACGTATCATTCCCACTCTTGTGCAAACCATCAATCCCAAGTACAGAATTCAACCCTTTCACATGTGTGACTCAGAGTTCATAGTCTAGATGAGATTCATTAACTACTTTTATATATAGATCTTAAACATTATTTATTATATATTAAATATTACTATTAAAAATCTTCTCAGTACTATAAATATGTCTCAGCAGTTAATAGTGCTTGTTCTGAAATATTGAAGAACAGAATTGGGATCCTATCACCCATATAATCAGCTAGACCTCCCCACAAACGTCTAACCCCAGTTCTGAATAGGACAGACACAGGAAAATTGCTGGGCCTTGCTTGTATCTAGACTACAATACAAACAGCTTCAGGTTCAGGGAGATCCCCTGCCTAAAAGGAATAGGCAGAGAGTGATAAAAGAGAATACCTAATGTTCTCTTCTGGCCTCTGCACATCATGAAGTCTGGTGTGCACATCTGAATACACATATTCATCTCTCTCTCTTTCTTTCTCTCTCTCTCTCATATTTTCACACACATACATATATACATACATACAACTAAATAAAATAAGACATTTTAAAGTTTTAAGAAACTAATTATATGTTCATTCTTGTAATTCTGTTTACTTTTTCTTTTCCTAAATGTATAGAAACCATTCCATAATTCATGTAAATAAATTCCTGAGAGTTCCTTCAGTCTTTTTCTTCATAATATGGATCTTAGATAAAGTGGACTTTGAAGACAGGCTTTGACTATTATTATTCTAAAGTAAATGTGTACTCTCAACAAAGTAGCCAGAGTGTCTGAAGAATCAAAATGTAGCATGAAAATACAGATACGAATATATATGATGAATTACTGGAGATTTTAATTTGAGGTTAATTTTTTTCAGTAATTCAATTAAAATCCTTGAAGAGCTCTTTCAATAGTAAAAATAAAAAATAAATAAATAAATAAACCATCTTACAAATACCTTAAAGAAGATCAGGGAAGATAAAAGGAAATCATCATTGGACAAAGGCAGGGTGGTTGCATATACAGGAATACAAGAAATTCTGATATTGTCTTAAGCAAAATTTGAAGTGATGTTAACTACTAAAGAAATTAAGGAAAACGCACTTAAATTTGCACTGATATCTATTTAGACATTTCAATAACATTGAAAATCAGAACTATACACAAGTCAATAAAGAGAATTAGGAGACAATAAAATTGGGGGAGAGGGAGATTTGTTGCAATTTATCTTCAGCAACAGAGAAGAATAAAGTAGACAATAAGAAAGTGAAATCATGTTTTTTTTTTTCTGCAATGTCAACAATACTCAAAATAGCAACTGTGTTTGTTCAAGGAAAATTGCAACACTGGAAATAGTAATAGTTACCAAAAATATACCAGATGCTATATCAGATAAGTATCAAAGATTTTTCAATGTCTATAGCATTTTCTATATTGGTAAAAACATGGAAAAACTAAAAACCATTGTTGCTTCACATTGTTATGCACTTGGGTTTCTTGGAAAGCATCTTCACATGGTATTATGATTACAATAAAAACCAGTGGTTTTTTTTTCCAGAACAAAATAATTCTAGCTACTTTCCATATTGTAGGAAGAACAAGCTAGTTAAAACTTATAGGAATGATTTTTTCCAACAGAATCAATTAAACATGAAATTATGATTTTTATAAAACTGTCAGAACAGTGTACACAAATATTTCAACTTCAAAGATTCCAATTAAGATTCTCTAATCTACACCCCCAAATCAAATAACAATTTAAAAGTATCTCAGTCAGCAGAGTATGTGCTAAGTGATAAACAGATTTGTGAATTCCTTAAATTAATAATGTAAACTAATTATAGATACAGATAGGTAGGTTTGAAGTGTATAAGCCAAATTTTCATTGCCTCTTAACTATATAATTATTGTTACACTGGTTTTAGAACCTGTGCACTTCAATTTATTTACCGTGAACTTTTGGTTTTGATTACACTTTAAGTCCATGCCTCCCTTCTTACTGGCATAGAGAGATTTTTGCTTTCCAGATTCTTACTTGCCCCTCAGTTCCATTTCATTTTCTGTCTTCTAACCACACTTTTCTTCATTAACTCGATTTCCTTCAACATCTTTTCTCACTGCTTCTCTATTTCTATTTCTCTTTCTTTTTTTCTCTCACAGATAAAATATTTTGTTTCACTTTCAGTATTGAACAGGAGCAGAAATAGGCAAACATCCTAAAGCTATGAGTTGTTATGAACTATGTAAAAATTAGTATTATTCACTTCCATACACCCATTCTTAAATATCAGTTCAAGATTGTAGCCATGCTCATTGATCCCAACATTTTAAAATACGTTATTTCATTGCCTTGTTTGTGCCTTGCAGTGCGGCTTCTTTCATGCTGAGATTTCTAATCACTATATCAAAAGTTTCCAGAACTCTACTTATCTGCTTATTTATTCCAGAAAATTCTCTTCTTAACATGATGGTAGGTCTTTTGTTTGTGCATTTGTTTGATGGTTGATAGGTTAATTGGTTGGTTAGTTGGTTAAGTGGTTTTTATTCTCTCTTTATAGTCACTTCCAACAGAATATTTGAAGAAACAACAAAAAAAAGATGAAGCAATGCCATCAGGAAGGAAATTCCTCTTAAGAATCCAGTGAGTCTTCTATGTTGTTCTTCATTTCTTTGGTTTAAAGAAACTCTATGTAATAAAAGAGGCAGATATCAAATGTGATATCCCCATGAAATAGCTGAAATTGAATACATGTTAGAAGTATGACAATTAAAATTTATATTTCTCCTTTTTTCAGTCTATTTTAATTCTTCAATACTCCTTGACATTCTTTTTGATAAGTAACAAAATGTATTGATAGAGGAATATTTATCAATTTGGTTTGTAAGAGGCTGCTGTAATGGAGAAGATTGTAGTCATAAATTTGGTATAGCTAATCACTTAAAGGAGATAAGAGTCATTTCAGGTACTGATGCTGTTGGTAATAATTAATGAAACCTACAGGCTGAGACATTTTGCTGGATACATAGTTTATAGAACCAGCAACACAATTGATACACATAAGATTCATACATCTTATCTGTGTGTTATTCATAGCTTTGAAAGATGATTGGGTATGTGTCCCCTCAAAGCCTTTGTGCTAGAATCTTGGTTTATTGAAAGGTGGCAAAACTTTACACATGCAATCATTGGAGATGTGCTCTTTACCAGGACTGTAGGACATTCTTTTCTTCTTACTTGAACTGCATGGTCATGAAGAAAGCTAACATTCTTTGCCACACACTTATCCACTGTACTGAATTGCCTCAGTTCCAGTGTATCCAGACCACCTGATCGTGTAAAAAATTCTCTAAAACTGTGTGACAAAAATCAACATTTTTCTCTTACCAAATTGGTTATTCAAGATGTTTTCTAATGCTATGGAAAGTTGACTAATTCAACGATAATTTGTTCTGCCTTTGTTCTTCTCTGTAATGTCAAATCTGCCATCTCAAACACTACCAATAGTCACTTACGGTTACATATTCCAGAAATTTTAGTATCAGCTCCCTCATTGCACTAGCCATATTTTAAGTGCTTACTAAATGCATATGGCTACTAGCTGAAAATACAGAATTTTTCTGCTATTATGGGATGCTTCATTTGGGCAGTGCTAATAGATAAGAAGAATGAAAGTTGAGAAATAAGAATGTTTTTTGATTAATTTACTTGATTTTACTGATATTTATGACAGCCTTCTAATTTTCTTCTGTTAACAAGTTTTTCCATTATGTTTGCAAGTACATTATTTATTTTCTTCTTCATTTAACTCCCTTCACTATGACCTAGAGAATCTCATTCCATCACCATTCCAACCATAGTATCGACCATAATTCAAGAAAACTCCAGTTGATAGTGACTGACTAATTTCTTTTTTAATTTATATTTTAATTGAATTTTTGTGAATTTCATACAAAACACCTTAATTATCTTTATATCGCTTCTCCCATCCACACCCCCTACACCCTGCCACCAAAACTTGCGTTTCAGTTTTAGTCCTACTTGCTCAAGTCAACACTACTTTCTCCCTTCATTAGCTTCTGTGCTCTAAAACACACATGTACTAAAGCAGCATTTACGATCTTTTAAAAATTCAGTCTTCAACCAGCATTCCTATTTTCATTTACCCTTAACTTACCTCTACCTGCTTATCAAGAAGAATCTCAGGCCTTATTGTATCAAATATCCTTCCTTATCACTTTGATCAACATTCTACATTCTATTCCCTCAATGATAGCAGGGGTTGCTTTGGAACTAAGCATTATATCGAATTATATCAAGTCTGGGATTGTAATTAAATCTTACTTTTCGGCTTTTGATAAGCAAGGTATTTAAATGGATAGCTATCAGAATTATAATGCATAACAAAATTTCAGCTATGATCAGTGTTAAGTATATTCCCTGCTTTCGTGCCTGGACAACAAAGTCCTTAATAACAGAAAAATATGTCCAATAATTTCTTGTATGCCATGAAAGCCTAGCATCTTATGGATATATTATCTATGAAGACAGCTTATGTAGATTGAAATGATACCACATTCTACACATATTGGAAATCAGTAAACTTCAAAGATTTAATTACAGCATATGCAAGTGATTTGAATGCAAATAGAAACAATAGAGTATAATCCTCTCCTAGATGAAAGGGAGCACAAAGGAAATCAGCTGAATATTTTTTAACATCAATGCCTGTTGTTTATTTGATGTTTAACTCCCATGTAAACAATATTTAAAAGAAAACATAAGAGCTCATTGTCAAATCAAACATACTTTCTTGAAACAAAGAGCCAGAACACAGTGACACAATGAGTGGCTCGTCCTACAAACCAACTGCTCCAAGCAGCCTTCTCTCTCCCCTTTGGCAGATGGTACTCGTTATGACTGCTCTCAAATGAGAGTGTTTTGAAGCAGGCTGTATTTACAATTATGACTCTCACATAAGGAGGTTTACTGGGTTCTAAAGCTAATTAGCTCTGTCCACATCTCAACATTTTTGCTCTGTTCTAGCCCACAACCCACTTTGGCAATTATGGATGGAGGACAGCCTAGGGAAAGAGCCTATAGAGTAATACTAACAATAAACAGGAGACCTTTATAATGGATGAGTCCTTTTATAACACAGAGTAGATAGGCTTTAAAGAATCGCGAAACTTACAAAAGCTATGGGCGCAGGATAATTAAGGGGTGACCTGAATGTTCTTAAACAGAATTATGTGCTTGATTACATTATTCTGAAAACTGTATTAGAAAAAATCTTGGGATGATAAGGCTCATTGACAGCTCCACAGGGTCATAACTTGGACTCATATGGGAAATTTTAATTGTGAGTAATCTTTCATTTTTTCTTTATAGTTAGAAAAAAAAACACACACAACACAAATATTCCAGGATATATTTCGTTTTGCAGTGCTAAGAATGAGAAAATCGGTAAAATAAACATGGAGTGACTTATGTTTTACAAATGGGAGCTGTGTTTCTGCAAAAAGCAAAACCAGTAAGCCAAACACCATCTTCTCCATCTGATGCAATATTCAAAAGCAAATGTATATTAAGTAGTTGTTACATGTCGTTGTTTTTAAATAGCCACCATATCAATAACTTCTGTGTAATCAAGATGCAATGTACCTATTGAGGCAGCTCAAAAGCAAGAGCTTCAGACCTGACATTTATGTTAATGAAAGTCTGGAACTTGGAATTTGAAAGTTTAGTATTCTCTTACTCTTTCCTTCCCCTCTCTTTCCCTCTTTCTTTCTGCTTCCTCCCTTTTTTCACTTATTTTACTATATTACTAAATAATCAATAACCCTTAAAAAGAATGTCTTTATACTTTATAATTAGTATTTGAGATTCATGTATAAATTGTAAGGAAAAAATATCAAATATGTATTGTAGCATAATAGCTTTATTTTCCTTTGTCTCAAAATTTTAAAACTTGGGCTAGGAGTAATGGCTCAACAGTTAAGAGAGTAGGTTCTGTTCTTTCAGAGGACAGAAGCCTGGTTCCCAGCATCCACACTGAGTTGCTCACAACCTGTGACTCTAGCTCCAGGATGTCTTGAGACCCTCTTCTTAAGTCTGGGCATAACGCTGATGTGTACAAATCTGCAAACAGATATATGTAATTAAAAAGAAATAAAAAAATTGTAATCTTGAGAAAATGCTTAAAACTGTGAGGCTTGATGGCAAACACCTTTAATCACAGCTGGAGGCAAGCACATTGCTGTGAGAGCTACACTAGCCTGGTCTACATAGAGTGTTACCAGTTATGGCTACAGGGAGACCCTATTCTTCATATATTCACCTAATACAGTCTCTTTTCTTTCTTGCTCCTGTTCTATTTTGACATCACTGATGAATATTTTGTCTGCAGATGGAAGTGACTGTTCATGTACTTCCATGGACACAGATATCACTCTATTTCTTAGTTGCAAGACAAATATATTTTCATCAAGAAAGTGAAATATTGAGAAAATGCCAATGGGCTTCATAATCTGTGTTTCGGTTTTTAATATTAAAAGGTCAAGTCTGAAAGTAAAAACTCCCAGTAGTCATGAAAAATTTTGAGGTGTATAAATCAAGGCTGATTTTTTTTTAAAAGGCAATGGCTGTAGTAGAAAAAAAAATCCACTATAACCTTCATCAACATACTAGCTTTACTTTGAATTGTATTAGCGATGTAGGGAATCACAAAATTGCATGTGTAGAACAAAAAAATCATGTACTAAATATAACATAATTCATAATAATTTTATTAAGACTATAACATACAAATAAGATTTCATGTAAGGTGAGAGAGAAACTCAGACAACACAGAAAGAAAAGCCAACCATATGATGAGGAGTATTTTTGACAGATTAGAAAATTCTGCAATTTGAGTCATTTTACCCATTGGGAAAATTGGAAGGTGTGAGTGTAAAATTGACAGATAGTGTCACAAACAAAATTATGTTACAAACACTGAATGAAATGCCAAGATAAATTGAAAGGTTTTTACATAAATAGTAGATAAAATGATAACATTTAGGCCAGAATGATTATAAAATTTATGATTCTTTGAAACTGAAAATAAAAATATTCTGAATCTATCTTCTCACTAACATGGTAATTGTCATATGCAGCTATGCAATAAATTACATAATATCATTATTTATTAACTAAAAGGCTTTGTATTTCCAACACATAAAACTGACTAATGTTTGAACAGATGGAAATTCTCATTACCCTAATTTGATTATTACATATTATATAAATGTATCAAATTATCATAATGTTCTAGCACAGATGTGCAAATATAACATCTCAACAAAACACAAAATTAATTTATATTCAGTAATTTTCTATAATTGTAATAGAATATATGGAATAACAAATATAATTGAATATATGCTCTATTTTGTCTCAGATCGTGAGACTTTATATATTATCATTTAAAATGCTATATATACAAGTGTCCAAAAGGAAATTATAATTATAGGTTAAAAATAAATGAAAGCATAATTATATAATTTAGTCCAGTTCAAAACCATCTGTAACCTCATAAATACTTTATTTAAAACACTAAAAATAAAATAAAGCAATGATTTCTTATTCCTAAAGCATTGATATATGTGAATCTTTATGCATATATGTAGATGCAGTAGGAAAAGATGATTGACTTGAAACTATAGTAATTAGGGGCCTACTATCACTTGATATAAAATCAAATTACATCATTATTATGACATTTATTGAAATATATAAAAAGTCCAGTATCGAAATTTACTCAGTGGCTCACCGAGTTTAATTCCTTCTTTGGCCTGTCATTGATATCTCATCTGGGATGAATAGATGTTTATTCCTGTTTACCTACGAAAAGTCTCAAGGAGATTTATAGGTAAGATTTAGAGCATATGTTTCATTTTCACCTAGAGTCTGGCTTGAAAAAAAAATACTTTAAGTGTTAGGTTTGCTTTAGGGTGACTATGATATATTTATTTTCCTAGAGAGATCCTGGAGAAAATAAAGCCAACAGTTTTGTGAAGATAATGTGCAGAGGGCTCAGAGAGCAAAACCTGGGGACTTTAAAAATATTTTATTTATTTAGTGTTTATGTGTGAGTGTATTGCCTGCACGTGTGTAAGTGCAATACTTGTGGAGGTCTGAAGAGGATGTTGTACCCCCTGAAACTGGAATTACTGGATGGTTGTTTGCTTCCAGCCATGTGTGTGCTAAGAACCAAATCCAGTTTTCTGCAAGAGCAGCCAGTACTCTTAACTGCTGAGCCATCTCTCCAGCCACAAGAGCTGGGGACTTTGTGGTAATGAAAAGCCCCATACATAGGGGTAAAACTAGGCTGTGACAATTGAATAAGGAAATGAAACAATATTGAGTGGTTCATGTATGAGCAAGTGACTGTCCATGAATATATATCATGGTTTCCATCTAGTAGGAAGAATGGAGATGAAGAAACTTACATCATCTATTCCATGGAAAACCGGCTGGTAGGTGAACACCTCCATGCTGGCTCCCTGTTCCAGCCACCTTATTCCTCTAGTCTTGTTAGGGGAAGTTATTGAATGAGTTGGGTTCAAATCCTGGCAGGAATGAACCATGACCCAAGAATGTGGCCTCTTTTAACCTTCATTTATCATTTATAAAATCAGATAAAATAATTCCACTTCAATGTTCCAGCTGTTGGGGTGAGAGTTGAGAAGGTGATGCTCTGTTAGAAAACTTTGTGGTCTAGGAGGCAGGTGCTAATTCAAAGCAAAACCAGAAAGTAAGCAAGAAAAGGAAGAAAAACTAGGAAATAGCAGATGTTAATGATGTCTCCTAGTAGCAGGATTCCAGGATGAATGACTTTTTTTTATACTTCCCAGTACCTTTTGTTCCTTTTGAGATTGATGTCCATGAGTGATGGGGGGAGGGGGGTTAAAATGTGAGCAATCACTGCTCTCCTGGAGTTCAGTATGATGCTTTGTGTCCTCCCAGGAGTACAAGTTTCAGAAGTAGGGGGTAGCTGTGACCTTCAACTTTACACCTATACTGGTCAGTCTCTAACCCTACATTTTTGAAGCTTTCAGAAAATTTAGCCCATTGTAACCTTTTGGTCAGTGTTGGCTTAATGTTAAAGTAGGGTAGAATCAGGTGACTTCTGGGGCTCTAGGATGTGATGCTGAGTGATTTGCAGCAGGGATAAATAAACAAACTGTCTTGGGAAGTTATGACAGACCTTTCTTTTTCAGTCGTATTCAGCCTTCTGCCAACAAGAAATTATGTTATTATTCCCACTTAATAAATGAGAATATTTAAGGAGGTAGTTGTTTAATATTCTAGAACAAAGACAATGTTTTTACACTGAATCTTAGATGAGTCTGACATCTGAATTTCTTTTTTAACACCATCACACTTGGGAAGAGGATTTCAAGAATATTGGGACCTTAACATGAAAGATTATTGAAAATATACTTTTGAGATATTCATGCTAGTCAGTAAAATAAGGAATTATATATTTTTAATGTCTAGAGGCCAATTAATGTAAAATGTTATGGCTATGATACCGATTGGTGAGGCAATCACTAATAATTAAAGGTTCATATCTGTGCATTTTTATCTCTAAACAGCTGATGAAAATTCTTAAAGTATGTGTAGAAAGATATGTTAAAATATTTGCATTTCATACATATTTTATGTGGTTTTTAATATTTCCAAGATAAATAATATAATTATTTCTTAGCATAAAATTGTGAACTATTCAGTAATTGAAAATAAAAATAGGCAATATTTAAAGCAAACAGTATTTGCTTTGGGCTGTATCCATTTCAGTAATTTTACCTTGTGCACTTAAGCATTTATAAAACCAATTTCGTAGCAGAAGGTCAAGAGCATCATCCCTGGAGTCAGAATCCTGAGGTTTTGCTGTGATGAATTGTATGTCTTCTGGCTATATATTAATGTTTCTCTATGTATTTGTTTCCTCATTCTTGAAATGTTGCCTACTATATAGGTGAATTGTGTTCACTTAATGTTACATAACTTAATGTGTTTACATGACATACGCATATAAATTTTAATAAATGACAGTAGATATTACTTCCATTGTTATTACTTTCACAGATTATACAGCATAAGAACTAGTTTCTTTTTCATTGTGTTTAGTATTCATTTGGACTTTTGTGTTCTTCCACAGTCATCCTTACCTGAAATTCATGATTACATCAATATTGTAACCACTTACTTAAAGGCTACAGTTTTTTATATTCTTACTAATCAGAAAAATGTATTATTTCAGTTCATATTCAGAAGCTTCTTTGAGTTTTTGTTCCCATTGTTGTGCTGTAAAATTAAATGCCATCTATGCAAGAAGGGAATATGGTCACTGTTAAGAAAACCAAACAGAAGGTCAAAGAAATTGAGATAGATAACACACTGCTAAGCAGGCATTATATAAGCATTATTAAAAGGACAAGAAATAAATCACCACTAACACAACAAATTTAAAAAAATAAAACTCACTGCTTAAAATACCATGCCTTTCATTTGTAATAAAACTATAAACAATATTTTATAATGAAGGACAGATTTAAAAGAAATGCTTTTGCAAAGCATTTAATACAAAGATTAAATTAGCCGTGTAACGAAATCATGATTCATGTGTAACAGTTCAATTTCTTTTTCACATTGTAACAGAGGACATAAGGGAGCCCGGAGTGCATCAAGAAAGACCAGTTAGCTGTTGTGTGGACATAAAATGTATTTGAAGAAAGATACTAGATCACTGATTTTCACACCAGACTGCACATTAGAATCCTCTGGTGACCTTTGTAAGAACGCCACTATTAGGGTTTGTCCCTGGGAGGTACTCATTCAATTTGTTTTGCATAGAACAGGGTGCGTATGAATCTTTCAGATTCTGAATTTGGCTTTACTCTTCATATAAATTTGAGAGCCACTGACAGGCTCATTTTCTTGTCTGTGAAAGACATACATGTGTATTTTTATTAATGTGTTTCCTGAAAAAGTGATATTTCAGGATAAATGTTACATTTTGACTAAGAAATTTTAAAAATTATCATAATGCCTTAGTCTCTATCTTTACATGCACAGTATCCATCATTACTATACCTATTAGCAACTACCATTTTTCTCTAAATCCCTGATTTTTAAACTATTTTTAAACTATTTCTTAACTTCAATTGTGTAGACACTTGTACTACATTTATTTCTTGGGAAGGGGGTGTGGGACACAGTATGAGAACTGTCTATGCATTATGGACATTTAACAGATCTCAAGGTTACATTCAGTAAAAATAAATAGCACCCTTTCAAAGTGACACCAACGGCATTTCCAAATACTGTCAATTGTCCCTGCCTATGATTCACCACTCTGGAATTACTCATATTCCTCTTAACAGCCCAGTCATACAATTCTGGGTATATATGATGAAGTAAATATCTACCATTTCCTCATGAAACATCAATAAAATGATACAGAAAATTAAGGTACAGAATATCAAGAAAATACAGATAGGAAGAACAGAAACCTTTGTATAATTCTATTAGTTTCTGAGACTAAGAAAAAACTTCAAGGAAAACAGTTTATTTTAAAGACCGAACTATGAGTAGTCTAAACCGAGGAGTAGATGGAGAGGCACAAGACTAAAAGGAAGAATTCATGGTCTAGTGCTGTGGAGCCTCAAGGGCTCTATTTTGTAATTTCAGAGAATCACAACTTGTGGATTTATGTCTCTGGGACAAGAGAAGCAGAGGTTTTCTTTGTTTGTTTGTTTGTTTTGTATAGAAAAGATAAAAAGAAGCACTTCAAAAACAAAAGCAGTTTATTTATTTTCCAAAACAAGACCATACCACAGTATAACCATATAGTTGATAAGACTCAGCTTTAGACTCAAAACTTCCAGTTGCCTTTTTGGTGCTCCGTTTTTAAATTTGAATAGAGATCAACATTCATCTTGGCCAAACTTCTTAAGACATAAGATAAAGGAGAAAATGGGAAAAAAAAAACAAATAGTAGATGAAATATCTTTTGAAAATAACAATATATCTGGACTGGAGAGATGGTCCAGAGGTTCAAAGAAATGAATGGGATAGGAGGGGACAAGAGAGCAGGGGAAGGAAAGGGAAAGGAAGAGATAAGTCAGAGAAATGAGAGGAAGAAAACAAAGTGTACGAAGGGGACTGAAGGGAAAGGAATAGATGAGGAGTAAATCATCAAATTAATAATAATGAAACATTGTATCTTGGAAGTAAATAGTATTACTATTACAAATATCGAAGACTGAACTGTGCAACAAATTATATGATGCTATCCAGTCCATAATACCTTAGAGTGTGACTATATTTTGAGTTAAGGCCTTTTAATATGAGATTACTTTTAAAAGAGGTAGTCAGGGTGCTCCTCAGTACATCTGACCAATGATTTCATGAGAAAAGGAAACACAATGCCAGGAAGAGCTGGCCATCTCTCTGTCACAGAAAGAGGTGTTCTAAAACCACACCCATGAGCAGATGACCTGGACACTTATGCTTCTGAACTATGAGAAGATACATTTCTATACTGAAACCATTTTGTCTATGGTATTTTAATATGACAGCACTAGGAAGTTAAGACACAAAAGAATGAAAGGAAACTTCAGATAAAAAAATTAGTGCTGTGGAATTTCTAAACAAATGTCAAATATGGAATGACAAAACCTTTCAAAGAAAGGATGTCAGTTGATTGACCCATGAAAAACTGTAACATTTAGTTTCTAACTAGAGGTATTCTATGTCCAGCCATTCTGGACATCAAAAATTGAAGACGTTTTAAGCAATACACACTCCAAAATTACTTACCTTTCATTGATAAACTACATTTCCATGACATCATTAGTTTTTACTGAAATTTTTATTAGTAGCTTCATAAACAAGTTCTGTCACTTACAATATTATTATCTGCTTAGAACTCTTTTAAATGTATTATCAAATAAACAAGACCATCCCCTCTGAGGAATCATACTGCACCTGACTGACATAAAATACCAAATAAAGTAAGGCAGTGACAAAACTAACTTTCAGTGAGGAATGGAGAAAATTATCTCTCTTCCCTGATTTGGTGACTGTTTTATCTTTCACAGTTATCATGAAAGTGAAAGAACTGATATAGTATAAAGAACCTGGTGACTAAAACAGAGATACTTATTGAATTAGCCACAGTGTGATCAAGTCCAGTACAGAACTTCCATGAATGCTGTCATTTTTTCCAGGATATATATTCTTGAATACTGTCAGAACGCCAAGGCGGATAGAAGATAGAAATGATTGCTCATTTAGATTCTGACTATAGAAAGAACAAAAAAAGAAAGAAAAAGAAAAAATAACACATTAAAGTATATATTCTATCTACATCAGTAGGATAATCAGTAAACAAATTGACACAGATTTGAGAACAGTAGATGCCCAGGCCAAGAAGGAAGTAAAGGAATAGAGTGATACTGAGGGGTTCAGAGAAATACTAGGACTTGCTGTAGCAAGGACATAAAGCTGCAATAAAGGGAAGACAAAAAGAAGTGAGACTAGAGCTAGGATATAACAGTTGTAAAGAACCTTCCTAGCATACATGAGGCTCTGGGCACAATGCACAGAAAAGAAAGAAGAGGAAAAGAGAGAGAAGGAGTGGAAGGAAGGCCTTGAGAAAACAGAAAAGAGGAGATGAAAGATAAAGAAGAATGGGGAAAAGAGGGGGCAAAGAGGAGAGTGCATAGAATGAAGAAGAGAATAGGCAAGGGTGGAAAGGAAGAGGACAGGAAAAGAAGGAAGAGAGAGAGACAGAAGGGAGAAAGGAAGGGGAAGAAAAAGAAGAAACAAAAGAACAAAGAAAGGAAAAAAAGAATCAAAAAGAGGTAAAATTGATTTATACTTCAGACTGAGATAAATTCATGATAGAATTACAGATGACAGCTTTTCCATCTGAGCAACTCCCCCAACCCATAAACTATTCTTCTTCCAGCCTTGGGCGCAGGCTTGCTCCTGCTCTTAGGACTCAAGATCCTAGATTAGTCTCTTTCTCCAGAACAACTGTATCATGAAATTTATTCTCCATGCCTTAGCGGGTGGGGTCTGGTTAATCTAGCTGGATAAAACAGAAACTGATCTTCCATTTAGAGAGATTGATTTATTTACTGGGTACCAGCAGTCCGCCCACAAAGTCCACGACAGCCGCGCAGGTCTCTTAGTCCATTCCCAGCCAGCATTTCACTTCCACTCACAGGATCCTTAGGACTGCAGGGACTTGGCATGCTGCCTCCTGGGTCTGGCCTTCTGCATGGGCCTGGAGTTGGGGCATTTTTCTTCCCGCATGGATTAAATCTTTGCCTCCCCAAGACTCGCTGCCATGATCCTGCTTTCTCCCTGCCTTCCTGCCCCCTCATTGGTCAGAGGGCGGGACTTACCATGGAATGAAGCAATAGGAAAAAAAAAAAAAAAAAACCTCAGAGAAAATCCTGAATTTATCATACAACAACCCACTGGCTATTGATCGCCATACTCAGACCACTAATCAATCTCTTCAACTCTCACTACTGAAGTTCCCTCATGCAACATAAGACTAGTAACACAAAAGGACGCAAATGGCTAAAGCATGGAGATTAGGAATCTGCAGATTGTGGGTCCTAGGATAGGACTCTTATATTAAGTTTCATTCACCCAGGGCTCAGAGACCACTGCAGAAGAGTGAATGGAAAGATTGTAAGTGCCAGTGAGGTCATGCATGACCACGTGGAAATAGAATCCTACAAGCTCCTGGGACCCCGCCCATATGAACCTACAGCAATGGTTTTGGCATGTTCAAGACCCATGCAAACTCAAGCAGACATACCAGAGCATAGAACTGTGAAAATGGGCAGCCAATACCAAACTTTGCTTAAGAAATATTGGCAACTGATTACTGTTGGGTGAGGGGGAACTCTGGCTAGGCCGACTGGATCTCAGTGGTTGAAGCTGCACTGAGCTCACTTGGGGACGCTAACTTGACAAAATAGACCCTAACACAGAAGGAAGAATGTATGGATTCTAATTGGGGAGCTATGAGGGAGGCAATGAGAAAAAGGGCATAAAGATGATTAAGAGTAATTGCAGTGTACTGTATGAAACACACAATGATTCAATAAAAAAAATTAAAACAAAAACCAAAAACTAAATATAAAAAAAAATCACAGAAGAAAAATCAAGATTAAAATAGGCTCTCTACATAACAAAAACACGGTTGTATTAGAAAGCCAATGCAGATTTGTTTATTAAAAGGTTTAGTTATGAGTGAAATTTACATTGAGATGCATTGTATAATAATTGTAGTACACTGTGCTTGAAACATTAGTAAAAAGAAAGGGAGGAAATGAAGTACTGGTCAGTTGCAGGCAAGCACACACTCATCTTCTTGAAGTCTATATAGAACATTTGAAATTAAACCAAAAATCCACAGGATAACATGTAAGTATTCCCTGCAAGCATAGATGTTGTCTAGCAATGCTTAGAACAGCTGTGCTTGTGAGGCATGAATGGCGGGAGGGCGGCAGTACAGTTTGTGCTCTTTTCACTAGCATCGTAAATCTACACATATTCTTCATTTCTTATTGTGGACTTTTTGACCGAAAAAATAAATAAATAAAAATAAAAGAGAAATAATTCATCAGGCAAGGTGATTCAAATTTAATCCTAGCTCTAATATGAGCAAAATCTATTTCCCAATCATGTCTACTGGTTGCTTCACTAAACTCTAGCTTCTGGTACCTCAATAACCTTTGACTAACCACTCCCCCCAACCCCAGAGAATTAATCAAGATCAGTGGATACCGCATTTCAGTAGCGCTTTGCCTTTTCAACCCCTTCTGATTTCCTTAAATTCTCTTTTCATGTGAAATGCAAAATAGATCTTTCATTCATTGTTTTATTTTGATATATATTTATGTTATTAATCGTTGGTTTCTGGAATCAAACACAAAACCTTGCACATGCTAGACAACTACTTTACGACTTAGGTCTATCTCTAGTCCTTTTTTTAATCATTTGTTTTATTTGACTTTATTTTTCAGTTTTACTGTTATTTGTGAGTATGTGCATGTAGAAATACGTGTGCTAAAATTTACATGTGGAGAAGAGAGGACAACTCTGTAGAGTTAGTTCTCCCCTTTCAATACACAGAGGTTCCAAGGATTAAACTCAGAGTATCAAGCTCCCACAGCAAGCACTCTTACCTACTGTGCCATCATCCAGGTAAAATTTTATTTTTTTACCTTGAGTCATCATTTTCCTCAGTTGGCCATGTTGGTCTGGAACTCACTTGACAGCCACATAGACTTTGAGCTTGTGACTCCAGCCACAGCCTCCTGAATAGCTGTGATTGCAACCCTGCATCACTATGCCTGGTAATATATTTTCTTTACTTAGTAATTTGTCCAGCATAAGAAAAAAGGATCGACACTGAAGTGTGTTTCTTTGAAATGATTCCTTGGATCAAAACGGAAGATATGTCAGTCACCTATATCTTTCAAGTCTGTATGTTTAATAACTAATGAATAACCTGAGTAACAAGGTTGCTCAGTCGTTGTCTTCCTTCTTATCTATATGCTAGTTACATAATCTCTTCTCAAAGGTTTGTTCTTGGATTTAGAATGAGCATTTTCTATCGATCACTTTCTGTGGAATCCCCACTCATTCAATCAGTCAATCAAGTTTTCATTGTTTCATTCAAACTAGTGCAGCACACAGCACCAGCTTATATGTGACTCCTGAATCTACATCCTAATGGGGAATTCTAAATAGTTTTTCCTCTATGTCTATGTGACCCAACAGCAACCTCACTGTTGTTTGGTTTCATGGGCACGCAGTTGCTAGCTCATTGATGATTTCATTCCTAAACTAAGTAAAATCATTTCCTTTCTACCCTTTAATTTTTTTTCTCCCATATTCTGGATGTCAGATATCTTTCTTGGAATAACCATAATGGTATCTGTCTTACTAAACACAGGAAGCCTTAAAAATATTTTGAACTTTATTCTAGATTCAAAAATCTTTGGTTTTCAGTTATATTGGTCTTCACATGAAAGTACACTACACTCAAAAGTAACACAGAAGAAAGGAAAAGTTTAAGGCCTCTGACAATAATAATCGACAGAATAAATATTTTAGGGGAATGCTTCCAACTGTTATTCTTTCATCTCTATGGAGGATTTAACATTCAGAAATAGAACATTTTGGCAATTGAGCTCTCGAATAAAAAAATCTGATGGATTTCTCTGTGTGAAAAAGAGACACATTGCTAACTCTGTCTTTGGACTTGTAAGTACATTAATGAGCTGTATGCTCTGGTTTGTATGAATATAAAATTCTCATTGGATTCAATGAACTTTAATATTCTTAACAATGATGTAGTAGGGACTGCAAAAGTTCACACAGTGAGCATCTGCTCTGTAAGACATTAGGGACAGGTAAGTCCACTTTCTATTTTAATTCTACTTCTCATATCTCAAATAATTTCTCTTTTCCTTTAAATGCTTCATTTTTATGAATAAAGTAATGATCTCTGTGCAATTTTTCTGTATCTTGTCTCCAACCTTTCCCAGGTATTTCTACTAAATGATAACTGGCTGCTTTCTAAATGAGCAGGTACTTCTCAAATAACATAGAGAACAAAGATTTTGACTCACAGAAGACACGAGTTTTCAAGCACTCCCTTTTTGGTAAAGGAAGAGCAAAAGCTGAAGTTCACTGGTACCATGATGACCGTATATTTATTTGAGTTCTTGTCAATGAAGCAGTTATGTTGTCTCTGAGCCTTTGTACAAGAATTTGACCTATGATACCTTGAGCTTTAGCAGTCTTAATGAAGTCGATAAGACACAGGAGAGGACAAGATCTCTGCCTAAATAGAAATTTATGTTTCTACGAGCTGCAGAATGTAGCTCATACATGCGAATGTGGTCTAGTATAGACATACCTGGAGAATCACTGTTTATATGAGTATGTTCTACAGCTTGAAAGTTGTAGCCTCAAATCAAATGGTAGACTCTGAAAAGAGGTATAATCTGACAGACCTGTGTAGTCAGTTGACAAAATTGTACTACACACCTTTGACAGCTTGCAGGAATGAATCTCATTCTAAAGAAAAGTCTTAGCTTACTGTTCAATTTACTCTGCCCTCTCACTAAGCACATAGACTTTCTCAAGCATCAGTATGATTTTCATGTAAGAATAAATGGCTTTGTAGAACAGTTCCCCAAAAGAACAAAGAAACATGTGACTTTTCAATATCTTTACAAAAATTACACAAAACTTCATCATTTTTAATGCGTATAATAGCAGTATGGTCGCTGTGTCAGTTAAATCAAGAAATTGATTTTATCTTCTCCACTCATCACGTAAGATCATGTTTATTCTGCTGTTGACTGGAAAGCAGAACTCCCCTGAGTTAAGCTATTCAAGCATATGTCAACCAGAGAAGATCTCAAAGCACCCACCTGCCAGTATTATTTCCTACTGGAAGAATCAACTCTCATTAGTAGTTGCTTAAGGAACAGAGCATTGCAGGAGAAGGAAAAAAAAGATAATTGAAAACAGAAGAAATGAGTGGAAAAATTTCAGTCACAGATAGACCCCATGCTGATTTTTGCATCTAAAATGTCAATGTATACATGGAAATATTAGGTAATTACTTCTGAGAATGCATAGAACACTTGCATTCATTCAATCACACAGATCCCAAATAAAATGTGGATGAGTAGAGACAGGCCTGGGTTGTCCTGCCATGCTTATTCGGATTAGTACTGGCACAGAGAGCAGGCCCTAATACTCTGTGGGCAAAGGTTCCAGTGGGTATTAATAAGCATGCCTTCCAGCATTTCCTCATTAGACTCCAACTCTTCATTCAGTTTCTGCACTATTTCCATGGTATACTCTAGGTTCAATTAATATTAAAATATGCAGGCCTCACTGTTCTCTGAAAAAGTCAGCAAACTGCACTATCTTCAGTGTTTTCAGTAATACACTGAACAATGACCTTCCTTCACAAATAATTCATTTACTAACCAAAACGCCACATTCTGAAACTAGTTATGTAACCTTAAGAAATCTTCCACAAAGATATTATAAACAAGAAGCAGTTTTCCAGAAAGCTGTCACATTTAATGTCCATGAGGCATACATTCTTCCACAATGCAAAAGGAAGTCTCAGTTAAATAAAGACTTTCTCACTCAGCACAGAAAACAATAAGTCATGGCAACTTCAATTATGGATAATGAAAGCAGCTCACATGTAAAGAGAATTACAGAGTTGAAAATGGTTTACATTTACATTGCCTCCTACAAACTATCATTATTCTAATCATTGTTTTGCCAGAAGCTGCAAAACAGGGCTCTTCAGGATGTTTTGCCACTTGTCAGGCTAAAGAGGCAATGATTTGTGACAGTTGGTCAGATTATAAGCAGAGAGAGATAGCAAAAGATTTTGCTGAATTGTCACTTCCATTGTCACAAGAAGAGGAAACCCCTCAGTCTTCACTCAGGAGAAAACTTTAAACATGGTCAGCAGTGTCAGGGGAAGTCACCTTCACTTAAACATTGAAGAAGCTGCAGAACAGAGCTTCTTGGTTTCTTACATTCCAATTACTGACATTTCAAATCATCTTACCTAAATTGGAAATTGGTAAGTTTTCCAAGGACTCTTTTAGGTTCATTGAAGTTTGAAGTGGTGACAATTCTGATTTCTGATAAGTGTGTATCTGAAGAACAATTTTCAAGACTAAAATCTAAAAGAAAGTTCTAGGAAAGTCTAGTACAAAGTGAAGTATGCATCCACAAAGATGGGTGTGTAGGTGTGGAGGCTGACTGATAAGGGTTGTGAAGCATCTCGGAGGACAAGAAGGGAGGGTGAACAGTGACTGACCAAGGGGAGCCTTCAAATTTCCTTTCAAATCAGATGTCCACACTGTCTGCAAAATCCTTCCATACAATAAGAACTGTATTTCATTATTTTGATGTTTGTTTTAAAAAAATAAAAGGAAACAATTATCCACAATAATTTTAGACTTAAAATTCATCAAACAAAATCATTTTGACTTGCCTCTAAATTGTCCTCACTGCTTAATTGCTTTTCCCAACAAATCAATCCCTATTGAATATAACTTTACCTGTTCTATTCTTAGTATTAAAAAATGTAATATAGAGTTATTAATAAATAAAGAAGATGATGATGAATGGTTGTACTGATATTCTGAATTTCTTTTATTAAACTTTCATGCCTATTGACCTGGTTCTAAGATGTTATACTTATTTAGTCTTTCAAGAATTATTTTTGGAGTTGGGTGTGGTAGCATACACCTTTATTTCCAACATGAAGGAGGCAGAGGCATTCATATCTCTCTAAGATTGAGGCCAGCCTGGTCTACATAGCGAGTTCTAGAATATCTGGGGATAGATGAAAACCCTGACTCAAAATAAACAGGAACAAATAAAGAAAGAAAAGAAAATGAAAAAAAAATATTTTGAGTGCTTATATTTCATCACATATTGATTTTAAATCCTCTGGACTAACAGAGTGTATAAAATCAAACAAAAACTCATACTTTGTTAAACTGCATTTTAGTGTCACAGTAATGCCAGAAGAAGCCTGGGCAAGGGCCATCTGATACTAGTAATTTCCATTTAATACATAAGGAATGAAAAAAAAAAACAATATATGTTTTCACATTAAATTGGTAAAAATTCTGTAGGAAAAAAATTACAGTTTTTATTGTGAAAGTTCTTTTTCATAATTTATAGATTATAGGATTCTAATTTGTAAATCACATATGTTCTAGAAAGCTAGCAGGCTAACTGTAATAGAAATTTTCAGAGTGTTCCCCCGAGTGAGCTTAAAACCAGTAACTACTGAAAAGTTATTTGTTAAGATAGTATGTTTTGGAAGACTGAGTTAAAACTAATCTGGTTAAAGAACATTCCAAATGAAAAAAGATTAAGATGCAATCCTTTGGTATTAAGAGCCCACGCTCTTTATGTGCATCTGTCCTTGGAATAGATGTCTATTCCATGGCTGAATGTAAGAGACCTAGCTGGAAGTAGTATGACTAAAATTGTTTTTAAACAAAGCACAACAACATCAATCAATGACCTTTCTAATATTAGGATCAAAAAAATTTAACAGTAAATAGTTACACGATAGTAGAGGTGATTTAGAAGGTTAATAAGAGAACACTTATGAAACTGTTTGATCTGTATCTTTTGTTTCTTTATGTGCAGTATTAATTGACTTCCAGCCTGGAAGCATACTCAAACTTCCAACTCCTGTCAATCTATTGATGACCTCATGATCTTCTAGACAGTAAGTGAGATTTTTGAATTAGCCTCTGAGGCCAGAAGCCCAAAAGGAAGGCAGAGAGCAGAGCTGCCTGAAGCCCAGTCTACTGCTGCAATGCAGACATTAGCATTAGCTTGAGTTTAGTGTCTGCCCTTTCAAAGGATAAAGAGAATAAAATGAATAAAATGCACACACACATATAATATATATATATATAATTTCAGTAACTAAGAAAATATGGAAATGTAATATAAATATTATCACATCAGCATGATTTTTTTTAAAAAAGAAGCTCTGCTAAATGTCAAATAAATAAAAATGATTAGCATATTTTTCAAAGTCACAAGGGAAAAACATGCTTACTTGATTTAAAATTCATATGATCATTTTTTTAACCAAAACTGCCATCATGAATAGATCACTATTCTTACTGAAGTCAGACTGCAGACTGGAGAAACATAAACTAATTTTCATGGGAGAATAACCAGAAAGTTATTCTAATCCTGCATCACAGACCTTCTTCTTATTGAAAAACAAAAATATAAGTCAGTCTCCTGCAATAAGCAATGGGTGATTCACTGAGAGTATTAACCATGGATAATACAAAGTTAGTTTTAAAAATCTCTCAGGTAAACACAACTGTGGGAACTACAGGTAATGTTTGACTCACAAGTGACAAGTTTTGTCACATTGTCAAAAATCCACTTTTGGTCTTATGATACAGTCCATTACATGGGGAAAATTCCAGTACAAGATGAAAGTCAGGAGTAAATGAGACTTTTTCCTAAAGTCCCATAAATCACAGAGGAAGTTATAAACGTAGATTATTAAATTTTGTTGGATGCAGTTAATAGATTAAATTATAGTAGTCTACAGGAAAGCAGAAAAGAATAAGAAAAAGGTGTATATTTCAAGTGAACTTTCCCAGTGAGCCACACCATGCTGCAAGAAGCCCAGCCTCTTCCTTTCCAATATCTCCTCAAATAGTGTCAACATATGTAGATCAATATTTCACCATGAACTATAAATATATTTCATATTAAAACATAATATGTAGCTTGATCTGACTTAATATATAGGCTGAGAACTGCCTTTCAAAATAAGACTAGCTGTACAGGACATGAGATTAAAACACTCAATAGTTTGAGCATGTCTATTTATGCCAAAAGAACTGTTTGGAAAAGGTCTAGGATCTATGCTTTCCTAAGGTCAAATGGGGCCTATATTCCCAATGGTAGAGCATATCATAGCTTGATGGAGAGCACTTCCTACAACCAACTCATTTAGGCTGAATCAGAGTTTGCAATTTCTGAGTGAGGCCTTTGAATGGCCCAAGAAACATGAGACTGTGGTTCATATACTACTCTGTATGTTTAGAAGCAAAACATACTCTTAATTTGTACTTTCATTTTGGTAGGCAGACATAAAAATATTCTATCATTGCTAGACTTAGTATTTTAAGTTAACTCAAATAGCTTTAATTGGCAGATAATTCTATGAAATTTATTATATATTTATGTTTTGCAGTTACACAAATTATAACCGATCCATTCTCAAACGTCAGGAAATACCCAATTACTCAGAGTCAGGATAAATATCAGGAGTTGATTTTAAAAATAATCTATCACGATTTCACAAAATATAAGAAAATTTACATTAGAATGTACAATAAAAATATAACACAGTATTTTTAAAAAGGCTGTATGGATTAGTTTAAGGACAGAAAAGTGTTTTAACAGATGGAAACTATGAAGATTGTCCAAAATATAAAAGTAGTTATCTATAACATTTTCTACATAGACATGTATGTTAGTATTTATGAAAAGATGATTAAGTATAATGTTTGGCATAAGCCTTTCTGCAAAATCTTCCCTAAAAGATGTCAAAGTAAAATGGAAGCAAAAGAAACTTTAAGAAGTTTGACTGGAAGGAAAAATTAACCATATGTTTTATAGATAGAAGTAATCTTGTAAATAATAATGTATTTTTTATTTCATGTCATTATTTCATTGACAAAAGCAATAACATCAATTATTAGTGCAGGGAGCAATCCTGGAGGCAAGATGAAGAAAGAAAACAACACAAAGGGCTCTCTGATGTAGTGACAGCTGTGAAGCTGACACTTCACATTCATGGTCTACAACCCTGGTTGCAATATCAGAAGTAGAGAAGAAAACAGCCTCATAGCTGGCCAAATCCTTGCCCAATGCTGCTCAGTGAGGAATCTTGTAGCAGTCTAACTGGACTCTCCCTTCCTGAAGACTACTTTTCATAGTATTGGAAGGTGCTGTGCATGTTGCCAAGGGAACTCAGCACTCAATAGGTCCACCTCCCTAGCTGTAAAGCCTGTGAACCACCATAACCACCCCGGCAAAATATCCCTAATGGTCAACTTTCATCTTGGTCCTTTGGGCTCTTTTATCTTGGAAGTTACCAAGAGCTATATAATTGGACTTAAGGCCCAATCAAGAGGAGGGAATTCTTGACTAGTACTATAAATGCGTGTTTGACATTGTAAGCTCTCAACTTCCCACTTAGGCTGCTATACTGCCATGCCCTCTCCCCTCCCATAATTATGGACTCTTACTCTGGATCCATAAGACAGAATAAATCTGATTCTGTAAGTTGCTTTGGTCACGGTGTTTTATCACAGCAACAGAAAAGTAACTCATACAGAAGTCCAACACTTACTGTTACACCTAAATGCAACCTGTACAGCTAAGGCCCAGAGAACATAGAACAAAAGGAGGCAGAAAGATTGAAAGAGTCAGAGGACCAGAGCTCCTGCTATTAGATTGTTCCTTCTAGACATGACAGGGAGGCTGTACCCATGAAATCTCAGTGAACATTGAAACAGGACAGCAGTATTTTACCTGAATGCATGGAATCTGCCCTTAGAGTTTTAAGCTTAATGTTCAACATTGTGCTTAAATGAGAAGGAAATGCCCTATAGCTACAACCACCTCTTTTTATAGATAGAAGTAATCCTGTAAATAATAGTGTATTTGTTATTTCATGTCACTGATGGTTCTAGTTAAGAGTCTGTTGATGTGATAAATACCATGACCCTAAAACAATTTTGGGAGGAAAGGTTTTATTGCCTCTAGAACTTAGAAGTTACAGTGTGTCATTGAGGAAAGTTGGGGCAGGATCTAAAGGCAGCAAGGTAGAGGCAGGAGTTTAAGCAGAAACCATAGAGGAATGCTGTTCACAGGTTTTCATTCCCTGTCCTCTGCTCAGCCTGCTTTCTTGTACATTCTGGTGCCACCTGTTTAGTGATGACGCTGTTCACAGTGGACTAGTCCCTTCTACTTCAACTGGCCATTAAGAAAGTGCCTCACAAACATGGTCACAGGCCGTCCTGATGAAGGAAATGCTCAAATGAAGTTCCCTCTTATGAGCTGTGTCTAGTTGACAACAGACACTGTTCAGAACAGTCATGATAAGGTTTTAAAGTAATTGTGCGTAGATGGATGAAAAACAATATCTCTCCCCTAAACTCTTGAAGGAAATTTTCCAATTGAACTGATTTCTAATTGATCAATAATTGCTAATTGTTGTGACTGAAGCCAGAGAATGTAATATTGGCTTTATGGGATCCCATTAAATTTTCTAACAGTGTGCATTTTACTATGCATGCTTTACACAGACACACACACACACACACATACACACAAATATTCAAATAAAACTTTCTTAATAATTATTGGACTCAAGTCTTTGATACTATTTTTAGTTATGTACCACAGTTTCAAAATGTTGACACAGGTTCTTTGCATCAGAGGCTCAGTTCCCTCTGGGCTACAGTGTTACACATTTAGAGACACACCTGGGTATTCTCAGTGTCTTCTGTGTAATCAAACTCAGGATGTTTACTATAGACTTCTTGAAATTTAACACTCTTTCTCTCAAAAGCTAAAACTTTATATCCTTTTTACTATTTTATCCTCAGTGTTTAGATTTGTCTGCTGAAGTAGTGTAGAAGAATTTCATTCAAATGAAGATACTACACTTCTACAAATGTGTCTTTCATTAAATATGTAATGTTAATTGTTTGAACAGCCCTAGAATTCCATATTCTATGTTGAAGGCTGAAAATATGACATTGAGCAAGTTAAGCATGCTTCATTCACATTCAAAGTATGAAAGCAATGAACATTGCTGTCAGAATCATCTGTGCCAGTCTTGAGAGGTTGAGGAATTCTCCCAGAAATGAGTACCCTCAAATATGAAGCATTCACAGTGAATAGGTATTCACTGGATGGAGAAAATCCGGTAAAGCTGAATAGATAAGGCAGAAGGAGACATGATGTAGAAATAAAAATCTGGAAAGACAAGGAGATGCCTGATTATTAAGGGCCCTAATGAAACATGTCTAGGATTTGTAAGGAAGAAGGAGGCAACCTGTAGTTTTAGTCTTCTGAGTATTCATGTAGAGGATATTATGGAACAAATTTAGGTAGCTAATGGAAGATCAGGTTTGTGTTTTAAAAACATAATTCTGGCCAGAAATTTACAAGACAAGAAAATTGGAGACAAATGGACATGCAGTCTCAGCTGGAAACTATGGTGGACTCGAAGGAATATCAATGGTTGGAGAAACAAGTGTCAAATTCACCAGCTTCTGTAACCAGAACACACAAGACTGAGAAGGAATGAAAGCAGAGACCAAAGAGCAGAAAGAATCCAGCTGAAGTAGCTGACTTAAGAAATTGCTTGACTCATAGTTTGTGGCCAATGAAATATGGAATGGGGCAGGTAAGAAAGATGGCCTCAATTATAAAGAGCTGTGGAAAGTTAAATTATCATATTTAAGACTTGGTTGTATTTATGGGCCTGCAGTAGAGGTCTATAAAATAGAAACAGATGTGAAACTTCAGAACAGGAGTATTTGAGGTAAGATGGCACAGTTGGGCTTCCTCAAGGAAGCTTAAGGAAAATGAACAAGAATACAAGTATAATGCAAAAATTAAGTGCTTGTATGCATCCTGTAGAAAGTAAAAGAAGTATGAGTTTTAAGTGACTAGCAAGAGGATACTTTATTGAATGCATACATGGAAAAGGAATGTTACCTTAAAGTGTTTAGCTCAGTATCATCGCTGCAGAGAGTAGGAAAACATAGAGAATACAGAGTCGACCTGCAGTCCACTGTGTATTATGTCAGAAGGCTCTTGCTACAGAGATGACTCAGTGGCTGAGTGCTTGCTTACTGGAGTTCAGATTCTAACCCCCACATAAGGAGCTGGACATTCCTCAAACACCTATAAAACCTGCTCTGGGAGGAAACTGGATCTTTCTTCTGGCCTATGCACACATGAAAATGTACACATGCACAAACATATTCACACACAGAGACACAAATAAATAAAACAAAACTTTTAAAAGATTTAAGATACAGTGCAAATTTGACATACAATTGAGCACTGAAAAAGGTTTTCAATCGAACCTAGAACATAGAGTAAAATATAAATAAAAACCCATTATACAAATAATATAGCCTTTTGGAAAAAAGTTCAATAAATGTGTTTGAATACAGTACTGACAACAGAAAATACTAATAAAAGATGTGTTATGTGTTGAAAAAACACACATGCAAGTCTTATCACTATTCTCGGTGGCTTATAAGCATGTAGTCAAGCTGCCCAAGCCATTGTGTTAGGTGTACTTCCTGCCAATCACCTACTGTGTGTGAGAAAAAAAAAAAAAAACGATTACTTGGCAACATCTAAGTCCTTCTTTTATTTTCTCTATGTATAAATAAATAAAATGGAAATTTGAGGAATAATTGGACAGAAACTAAAATGTTTAGTTGTTTGAAGATCAAACAACAGAAAGTATGTAATTTTCCAAATGCTGAAAATGAATGGGCCATTATGAATGTAAGAAAGCTTCTTAACAGAAGTTGCTAAGAACAAAATTTCTACCAAAGAAGATTACTGCATTTGTCTATGAAGTAGGGTCTTTAGATATTTAAAAAAATTCTGGAAAACAGAAATAAAGGCTGTTTTTGTTTGTTTGTTTGTTTTATTTTTGTTTTTTCTTTTGTTTCTGCAATGCCATAAAGACATACATTCAATCTTATGTGGAAAATGCCATGAACAATAGACTTTCCATAGTATAGAAAAAGAGCAATTTGGTAGTCTATCTCCTGGGGGCAGAGGAAGGAAACAGATTCTAAAGATGGAGAAGTTGTACTGGGGAGAATTTTATGAAAGACAGTAGCAAGTGAAGAAAAGTTGAAGGACTTCGGCTACTATCAGAGGAAGAATTTGGAAAGACAAGACCTGGGTGATAGGCAGGACACCAAAGGGACAAATACCTCTGGGTTCTACAGGGTTCAAGAGCTATATATGTAAAGACTTTCCCATTCTTTTCTTTTTCTACTGATGACAAAAGAAAAAAAAATAAAAATGAAAGAGAAGAAAATGAAGAGCAAACAGTATACGAAATATTATTTCTTTCATTCTTTTTCCATCTTCAGAGAGAAAGAATATTGTAAAGTGGAATAATTGCATAGCATTTACAAGACCATCATCATATTCTAGACAATTTTTCATACTTAGAATTATAGAAGTAAAGTAGACAACTAGAATCATATGTGTGTATCATCTTTGCATACTATATTACAGAAATTTTTGTCCCTATCTGAACAGCAGCTGTATCTCTAAGAACAATGGCATTTGGGGAGGGGTACTTTAGCATGCCAAGCTTTTGCAAGTATTTGTGTCTTTTGTTTGTTCTTTCCTCTTCTTTAAAGTTACAAAATATGAATTGACTTTTCTATTTTCTACCTTATCCTGGAGTATCTTGTACTGAAATTTTGATATTTGTATAATTTAAGTCATTTTTTCCTTCCCCCAACAGAATTCTTCCTGAACACTTCCTGATTACAAAGTACATTTTGGAGGTTTCTGTGCACATCAGATCCCTACTCTACTCCACATCTCAGTTTCTGTCTCAGTCAGAAGCGGATAAGCTGTTCTGCTATTACCAACAGTTGAAAATCTCAGTAGCTTACAGTGATAAAGTTTATTTCCTATTGCGTTGTCTGATTGCAATGCTAGTTTTCACCACCTAAAATATAAGACTGACTAAAGCTACATCTTGTTTTAAAAAATGGTGCAAAGTTTTAACAATAAAAGAAAAGAAAAGAAGAAAACCTCACTGATTCAACCACATACAATGGAAGATAATTTTTCATTCATTCAAAATGTATTGATCAAATAAAGTTATATTTGCATTCCAGAGTTCAAAATAACCTCATCTCAAGGAAAATATCAAACGTATATTTCAAAATTAAGTCTCCCACATTACACATCATGCCTCAGCACTTATTTCTCTTGTCTCCCCAAATACTTGAGTCTTACATCACCAGCACCTCCATTAAAAAAAAATCCATTAATTGTCTCCCCTGTTGTTACGAGGATGATATTGTTAATGGATTCCCATCAGTTCACAATTCTGTCCCTCTGGTTTGATCCAAGATTTATTCCTTATCAGCCTCAGTTCTTTTACTTCGCACAACACAAAGGTATGCTGACTCCCCATTTCTAGGTACATTTAGGAACAAATCCGTAACAATAATAGCAGAGACCATAGACCTTGTCCACTGCTTTTCCAATTCTCATTTGATTTTCCTCTTCCTGATAATGAAAAAGACAGAGTTTTCACACTGTTGCTGAGAGGTGGGATGAGGCTGTGTAGTGGAGTTCTGGGAAAAGGTATATGCGAAATACATTGAAGGCATGAGGAGGCTTGAACCTCACATCTACTACACACAATTTTACCTCCTTTCCATCAAGGTGATATTGAGCAAATTCTTTAAAAGGCATCATAACAGAAGATCTCAAGGGTTTTCCTCTCAGGAAAGATTCCAAGGAAAAGTGCCAAGGCTGCATTAACTAGGAAGGCAATACCTTTATGTGGGTTTCATTCCTAAACTTTGGCCTGTTGATCACTATTTGCTCTCTCCCAAAAGAGCCTAAAAATGTGAAAATGAACCAGGAGATGTGTATAAGCAGAACAATATCCATTATAAAGCAAAGAAAACATGTTCTATCATGGATTTAAAATTATTTCAAATTCTGTAAAATTTAAACATTAAGAAATAAATATATTACATAAAACAGTATGTGAACTAAAAACTAAGGATTATGTGTAATATTTTAGAGGAATTAATACTTGAGTGAAATATGGAAATAATACTTAAATTTAATTTATTTTAGAGAAATCAGTCTCCAGCATTCTGGAGCAATTCAGCTTTCTTGGAGACACATAATATGTGTAGATGCAGCTCTGGTTTCAATTTGTTCCTAAGAAGAAAAATGAAAATTCCTGATCCAAGCTGATCACTGATATCACTGAACTATTCTCTCAGCCAGCTATCCTGCAGACACTATCAAAATCCATTATGTATAGTTAGTCTTAATACTAAATCCAATTCAAAGAACATGTGATAGTCTCTCAAACAAATTGCAGACAATTGCTAAGCTTGACTCAATTTAGAGTGGGTTTAAAAAACGTATCAGTCTCTCTCTGTACTGCAGAGTTCTGAAGGTTCTCAGTCTCCAGCAACTTTAAGATCTTCAGTCAGTCTTTCCCTTTGACTTTTGTATGGTAAATACGGCGTTCTCTCTGAGGTTTTTTTTCTATTGGTTCATTCGGTGGCAAGTCCCGCCCTCTGACCAATAAGGGGGCAAGGAGGTGGGGAGAAAGGAAAGACAACATGGCCGGGAGTACTGGGGAGAGGCACAGATTGAATCCATGAGGGAAGAAAAATATTCCAGCCCCAGGCCCATGCAGAAGGCCAAAACCCAGGAGGCAGCTTTCCAAGTCCCTGCAGTCCTGAGGATCATGTGAGTGGAAGTGACTAAGAGACCTACAGGCGGACTTTGTGGGCAGGTTGCAGGTAACCAGTAACTTTGTAAATCACTCTAAATAAATCAATCTCTCTAAACAGAAAATCAGTTTTCCATTGTATCCAGCCTGATTAACCAGACCCCACCTGCTAAGGTGTGGAAAATAAATTTCATGAGACAACTTTCTACACTGTAAATCCACATCCTTGTTCTGCTTATCACTGAACCCACTATAATGATTACATTCTTTGTTTGCTAAGAACACTCTTTTATCCAGTAGCTGACATCAGTTTTGACTTAATTATTCCTTCCATATCCCGTCAAATTCTGAATGATTTTTTTCATTACACCGAATTTCTTCTTTGTAAAGTATCACATGACCCTCACAGATAATGTAAAACTTAAATCAAACAAGATAAGAATTTTAAAACCAGTAAGAAAGGATCTTTGAATTCATTTAGACCAATCTACAACCTAAACACAGCCTGGAAAGGTAGCCTGACCTTTGCTGGGAATATCTGGAACTGGAAACTATAGTACTTTTCACAGAAATCGACTCACTGTCTGGTAAAGTGTGTTTGTTTACAAACTGCTGTAATGTGCCTATGTAATACTGCTACTGAATAATCCATATTCCAGGGAAACAAAATAAATTTATTCCATATTTAATAAAATACATTTAAAAATACATTCAAGATAACTCCATCCTCTCTATCAAATATTTTCTTCTATATAGAAATAAAGCATACATCCAAGGATATACTATTCTGTTGGATTGTGTTATTAAATTTATATAAGAAATTAACATATCCAGTTTCATTCAATTTATTAATATCCATGCTTAATAATGAATATAGTATGACAAAAATCATAGAATGACAGTCAACTTCTTTATCTCTTTTTCACTTATCATGCTATGGATTTTATGTGTGATTTGTCATTCAGTCCAGGATGTTATTTTATGACTATATTAGAACCTCATAAAATCCAAAGTTGAAGTCTTAAATCATCACAGTGACTGATGACTGTATTTGTGCATAGGTCATATAAGTGAGTAATTACAATTAAATGCAATCATAAGAATGGTGGACAATTTAAATACAACTAGTAACCTTATATTTAAAAAAAAGATAACAGAAGTGTCTCAATCATGGAGAAGACCACCTACCTACCAGTCAAGGAGAGACATCTCAAATAAAAACTAACTTGCTGACACCTGCTGAAATTCCAGTCTTTAGAGCTCTGAGACAAAATTCTGTTCTTTAAGCTACACAGGCTATGATATTTTATTGGAGCTGCCCAACCCAAGTAGGCTAATGCAGTCATTATTATCTTAATTTCACTAATGAGAAAAGTTGTTTCAAGCTTTACCAGGAAGTCATGTATGCTAGGTTTTAGAGTAATACACTCAGTAGATTAATGCTAAGTTTTTCGCAGTTTTTCTAATGACACTATATCAAAGTTATATAAAAATAATCTTGCTGATGAAAAAAGAAATGAGGAAATGAGGGAAGTATATCAATATTGTTTTATTATAAATAGATGTTTCTGCAATACCACAGGAAGCGGGCAAATTGCAGCTCATTAAATTCCAAGGGTAGCTAATGGAAGAAAGTTGTTTGGGGTTTATGTTTTAATTTACTTAATATTAAAATTGAATGGCCTAAGAAATATACCCTTGAGGGGACACGCAAAGTAAATGAAGGTAGACATATCAATAATCTTGTTATTTTAGAAAGGAGAGAGTTATCATGGCAACATAAAACTTTAGAAACAAGAAAGACAGAGATTCTGAATAGCAATCACAATAGAACATAAAGGTAAGAGTGGACTAAAACTTGGGCAGGAAAGACTGAAATAGTATTTGCTTTTAATTTATGGATTCCAAAATGCAGAATCAAATAAGACAGGCTTCTTATGTAGAAACAGAATTATAAAAATTTATCTCATCTTTATATTCATAAAGGAATAAATTGCTTTCTTCTTTATTTTCACTTTCCTACAAAAGTTTGAATATATAAAAGTTAAGTCTCAATGGGAAAACTAATGCTTTCTTGAGGAGCCATTGTCTATCAGTCCTACAGAGATGTAACCAATGAAGACACAAATCAAACAGTTTGCATTCATTTTCTTTTTCTGTAGAATGATCGCAATTTTAGGTGCTACATGAGAATATTGTATGGATAAATAAAGCTGAGCCCTATATGTGAAGGGCTTACCAATAGATGATAATTATCTTTTAATTATTGTTCATTCCACTTTCAATAAGAAATCTGAGGATTTCCAAGATCTCCAAAAGTTTGTGAGGGTTCCTGTTCTTTTAAGGATGCATCGCCCAAACTTGCTTTTTATTGAATTTTTAGTCTCCTCTTTTACATTACTTCTACCTTCTGTCTTCTTGTTTTGATCCATAACAAATAAATTCCTTAACACTATAAACAATACCATTCTTTTCCATCATTATACAGCTAACAAAAGTCATTTTGTTAAGAAATATAACTAAGATGTGTTATATGAAATGTACAAAAAATCAATAAATACATATTGAAAATAAAAGAAAAATGAAAAAGAAAAGAAATAGGGAAAACTGTTACTGATGTTTTTGGGGAATCACAGTGAGATTAAAAGTGGCTTTTGAAGCCATGCACTGTAGCTCATGCCTTTAATCCCAGCACTCAGGAGGCAGAGGCAGATGGATCTCTGTGAGATCAAGGCCAGCCTGGTCTATACAGTTAGTTCTAGGCCAGCTGGAGCTACAGGGAAACTCTTTCTCATAAAGATAAATAAAAGTGGCTTTTGAAAAGTCAAATCAAATGCCCTTGGATTTTGATATCAGACATGTGTGTTCCTGTCTCTCCTTAGGTCTCTTCGGCCTTGAACATGTCATATCACTTACAATAGGATTCCTAACCTGATGTCATGGACTAATGGTGGAAACAGTCCCTAGAAGCTCTTAAGACAAGGCTGCTTGATAACATCTCATCATGTTTACTCCAGTGGTAAAATATTACATATCTTGAGAAATAGCAATATGAAACACTAGAGATGTAGGGCCTGCATATGGGGGTTACTCTCCTTACTGTTGTAATAAATCTGTAACTTTTCTCCTTAATAAGCCTAAGTCAGTCTGCTGTAAAGAGATCTTAAATATCCTAACATCATCACTCATAAACCCTCATTCCTTTTTGACATAACAATTAACCAGGGTACATAGACAATTTCAGGCAATGCCAGTCAAATCTTCCCCTATCAGGAATAAATATGTCTGTGTAAATCCAACACTGATTACCCATCTGTAGAATGTGAGCCAAAAATATGGTCCTTTTAAGCCCCTATGTTTTTAATGTATATAATAGTGCTATATCTAATTTATAATAGAGTTCATGACATAAAAATTCTAATACCTCTTTATATGTAATGGTCTAGTTTACCAATTCTCTTTAGCATAAGACAGGGTCTCGGGTTCAGTTAGTATACATTCCTGTAAACTCTTACAAATTTACTCTGATGAACCCAATACTTTTTTGTTCTTAAAGCTTCTTTTTCTAGTCTTTACACTATCTACACAGAAAATTAACAGAGACATGGAAACTTTGTTTTAACTTTTAATCAGTATCATCCACACTATTTAGTTTTGTTTCCCTAGACTGAAAAACTGAAAATTGTATTATGTCATTATATTTTGCATTTCTTGTGTAGTAGTCATGTTATTTTAGTTATTCACGCTGTTTACATTTCTTTGCTGAAAACTTAGCATCTTGACTTGTGTGGTGGTGTGTCTTGATATGGTTAAAAGATTGCATCCTATTTGAATGCTTGTTTTTATCTTGTTTGTTTCTTCCCCTGAAGCCTCAACACTTCCAACCCCGTCTGTCACCCTACTAGCCTTTAGCCCAGGCTCACTCCACTTCCTCTACCCTGGATCTCTTGACTAGTGTCCTAACCCCAACTAGCTAAACCCTGTAGGATAGCTATGACCCTCTACAGTAGATCCCCAAACCCACCTGCCAGTGGCTCCTGACCTGCCTGACACAGACTGGCCTTCCCAGAACTCTGGTAAGTCAGACTCTGTCCACAGAGTTTCTATTCCATTCCTCTGCAGCCTCAAAACTTTTAGAAATAGTGAGAAAATGGAAGATCATATAGGCTTTGAAAATTTTATTCTAAACGAGGAGAAAAAAATAAACAAGGTAGGAATTTGTTTTTAGATTTCATTTTTAAAAAGTCCTTTGTGAAGTTATGCTAAAAATTCTATGAAGCAGCAACAGTATCTTTACATCTTCAGATACCAAAGGGGATTGTGTGTGTGTATATTCAGCCAGACCAATTTGAAACTATTTTAAATTATTTCAGACATCATAGCTGGATACAAATTACTACTATGAAAATAGATTATTTCATGATTTCATTAGCAATCCTTATTTCATTGGTTTACATTCCATTTTTTTGGAGGGGGGCGTTGTCCATACTGTTTCTAAGTATGCACTCCCAAATGAGTTCAGATCTATTCATGTGAGGTTTTATTTACATATTTTATAATTAAATGAGTTAACTAAATTAATATTTGATGGTAGCATTACTCAGACTACTCTGTGAAAATGAACACTCTTCACAAAAACACATATTTAACACCACATTGACTCCTTGGTAAGCCTGCATTTTGGTTAAGATTATCCTTTGGTTTCTATCAAAGGCTAAAATTGCTACATACTATGAGTTATTGTTTCAAATATATAATCTATTCCATATGTCTTTTCCCCAAAACTCATTTAATAGATGTCAAATCATCACTTCTTTGAATTAATATCCAAACGATGTAACTTTAAAGAGTAACAATGATCTTGCCAATTGGATAAAAGGATATCTGGAACTATGGAAGAAAACATGTTCTGATAATAATTCTCACTCATTAAGTAATAATTTAACTCAAATGTCAAAATTATAGAAGTTAATGACACTATTTTCAAGATTCAGAAAATTAAGAACTGTCTTGTTTAGTAAGTTAAATAAAAACTATTCAAATTTCTACCAAGATTTAACATTATAATTTAAAGTGACTTTCAGTTATCTCATTAAAATGATGTTTAAAATTTGCTAGTACTTATTATTTTAAAAACTAGATACTGGAAATTAAAATATTTGCTTTAATTATTAAGTCACTGGCTAATGTGTTTTCATTTTTTACATCAGTAATTTTATTTGTTCTCAAACACATCCTATAAAAATATACTGTATATCCTAAACTAATTGTTATATAATCATATACAATATAGAAGTAAAAAATTCAAACATAATGTTTAAACTCATTGCGCCCAAGACCTGTGATATTTCTTCCTTTTTCCATTTTATCATTTTGTTTAAATACTGTAACATTCCAGCAAATATATTTTATAATCTTGTAATAAAACAAAGTGAAATACTTGATTGTTTTACTCTGAACAAATTCACATACTTGATGTTTCTTCTTCTTTCTGATAATCCTACCTCAGTTATGCTTTCTGCATTAACTTTCCTGTTGTTTGTATTATCAATGCACAAATGCCCTTCTGGTTTTACAGTTTTGATTCAGCTGACTTGAATCCTCCCTAAACTTCATTCACTGGCAGCAGTTCCAGGGGATTTCTCAAGTGACAAAGGGAAAAGGTGGATTTGCAGTTCCAGTCAGGCATATAAGAAGCGTGGAAGTCACTCATCCATCCTAGCAACAAGAAAGAAAGCAGAAAATGATGAAAAATCAGCAAATCTTCTCAGAGAACTGGGGTCATAGCACACATCAATGTCTTTCAAATTAGTAGGACAGTAGGGCTGAGGTAACAGAGAGTCACACCTGATTAACAGAAACTTCCAGTGGAACCAGTGAGGAATTGAGATAATTGAAGTATAATCCAGAAACTGCAAGAAACTTCCTATGAACCAAGTCTGAAATTATAAAAACTCAGAAGCATCCCCTTAGGAAGGAAGTAGATCCTTCTTTCGAAGAAAGGAAGACATGATTTTAACTCCTGGACCACTACCAGATGCTCTGAATGAATGAAAAATATTCCGTTGTGTTTCCAGTGCAAAGAGAAAAAAAAAAATAAACATTGTTGCTCTTTTAAATGTCTTATGTTTAAAACATACTATCGTTTTGACAATTTCATAAGAACATACACTTGTGATCATTTTCACCCCCATTCCCCTCTCTTTAATTTCCTTTCACACATGCTGACTCCCTTCCATCCTAAACAGTCCCCCTACCATCCTAACACAGTTTTTTTGTATGTATGTCCATGCAACTCTTGTGCAGAAATTCACAGAAGCTGTGTGGTCATGTCTGCAGAGACCATTTCATTTCTAGAAGAGAGCATTCCTCCTCATCCTCTGGCATTTACGTTGTTTCTGTCCCCTCTCGACTTCCGCAATATGCCTTAGGCCTTGGAGGGATTGGTATACATATGCTGTTTAGGACTGGGAACTTCACAGCCACTTGTTCTCAGAATTTTGAGCAGCTGTGAACTGCTGAGCTAACTACCGCCCACTGTAGAAAGAAGCTTCTCTGCCCCAAGCTGATAGTTTCACTAGTATACAGATATAAATGTGAATCGTTTGAAGCCAGTATTCCTATATATCCATTTAGGGAATTTGTTTTAAGAACTGGCCGTCAGCTCTGTCTGAAGCTGCCCTTAGCTTGTTGCAGTGTATCTACATCCTGGTGGAGCTTCCTCGGTTCCCCTTCCTTGAAAATGAACGATTTAAGGAAGACTTGATCTCCTAGGCAGGCACCTTGTGAATTTTTCACCATTGTTATAGTTGCTTTCTCCTCTATTTTCTTTTTGTAAACATCATGTATTGTCTAATTCATTCACTATCCTGTCGTAGGAATAACTAAACTAATAATGTTACTCTTGCTTAAAATTCTTCAGTGAGTCCTAGTCCTTTTTAGGAAATACAATTGAGATTTGATTTGTCTTAATGAAATAATCATAATGCTTTGAAAGAAGATACTGAGAAACCTCTTTCAACTACACCCTTCTTCACAGAAGTTATTGGTTAACCCATAAACTTAAGTTGATTTAAGTACATGGTAGAGTCTAGATAAATTGAAATTTTTATACATCAGAAGAATCCACATCAATTTGCCTTTAATATTAAGTATTGTCCTTCAGTTTCAAATAATCACACAACCATGCCTGTGGATTCAGTGGCCTTTGCAATAAATTAAAACATGACATACTTTAGCTATATGAATTTATATTGACATTAAAAATAATATATATGCCATCTATATATATATATATAATTACTTTTTGTGTTTGTGAGAGGAAGTATATTTATTGTCACATTATTGTTACAATTAACATTACATTTTAGTTAAAACGAAATATAATGAAGTTTTTTACACAGTTTTTAATTGAATTTATGCAAACTTCATACAACTTGATTATATTCAGATTCCTTCCCCTATTCACACCCTGCTCAATAGATGCCTGCCACCAGATTTCATGCATTCTGTCATATATGTTCAGATTTAAAAGCCATGTTTGTGTTCCCAGATTTCCCTTGGTATAAGTCCATTTTCTAGAGCCTAGTCAACTTATTTGGTTTTAGTCCCTTTAAGAATAGCAACTCTTCCCTCTACCAGCAGTCATGTGCTGCCAATAGATCCTCAGCTTAGGCTGACACTCCTTACTTTTTTTTCCACTCTTTGGCTGAGTATTTGTCTGATTTGAGCTTGTATGGATCTTGGCATACTATCACTATTGCTCTAAGTTCCGATGAGTGACTTCCCAGCCACACATAAAATTCTATTTCCGTTTAGTCCTCTACCACCCCTGGCTCTTACAGTCTTTCTGCTTCCTCTTCCACAGTGTTCTCTGATCCATGGGTAGCAGAGGTTTGATACAGAAGTCCTGTATAGGGAGAAACATTCTGGATTCTCTTATTTTCTGTATGTGGCCAGTAAAATCTTTCTGAGTTAATCGCCATTGGTTGCATAAGGAAACTTAGCAGGAGAGTGATGAAAGTTGCATTAATATAGAATAAAATTTCAACAAGGGAAGATGCTTCTCAGATTTGTCAGACAAAAATATTTCTCAATTTTAGACTGCTTAAAATTGTGAAATTTAGCTTATTTGTTAAAAGTATGAAATTCAACAGAAAGAGCTTAAAAATCATAGAGCAAATGAAGGTGAACCTAAACTGCTGAACTGGTCACAGCATGAACTGACAGTGGGTGACCATGGGTGAATGATGTGAGCCAGAAAGTGTTGATTTAGTTTTAAAGGTAGGAACTAGAGCCACAAAAAGGAGGGGGAATGGAGCCATGTAAATGTGTTATTAGAAAGCAGAAGCCACACGCAGCAAATATTCTAAGGAAGCAAAACTGAGCTGTGACAGAACTTTAAGAAGAGGGAAAGAGCAAAGTTTAAAAACGGTCAGTAGACTGCTTCATCCAAAAACACATTTGAAAACAATTAGCTCTGTGTTCACGTTGTTGTGAAAATGTTTGAAATATTAGCATAACATATGCTTTTTAAATTATTTAATGGCTTTTCAGATAGGGTCTTATTATGTAGCCGGGGCTGGCCTTGAATACTCTATTGTAGACCAAGCTGGAATTAGATTAAAAAATATCTGTTTCTGCCTTCAGAGTGCTAGGATTAATGGCATGTGCCTGGTTTTTAGATATTTTTCCTTGAGAATTTCATATATATAACACAGTGCAATCATACATAACCTCCATGTTCCTCCCCCAACTCGCTACATAACCTTTCCAACACATCTCCCTTCTCAAGTTCATGTCTTTTTAAAAAATTTTATAACCCATTAAATCCAGTTTGTGCTACTATAACATATTGGTGTGGGGGCATCCCCTGAGCACGGGAATCATGTCATTTGCCACGTCCTCAAAACATAATGATTCTTCTCCCCCAGATACTATTAACTGCCAATACCTCCTCAGTAAGGAGTGGGGTCTGAAAATCCTCTACCCTATCTGTGACAGACATTTGATGACCTAATTAGGAAGTTTATAACATTAAATTTATAAGTCCAGGTGAAGACTATTTGAACAAAGCTAGACTCTGTAGTATATAAAATAACACCAATAATCAACAAATGGGATTGTATGAAACTTAAAAGCTTCTGAACAGCAAAGGAAACAGTGAACGAGTGAAAGGCAACTCACAGCAAGGCAGAAAAACTGCCAGCTGTTCATACAACAGGAATATGCAAAACCTTAAAAAATCAAACCTTCAGAAAATAAAGAAGCCAATTAAAATGGACTGTAAAACTGAGCAGAAAAAGAGAATAAAAGTATTTATGCTTCCATGGTCCATGATCTTACTGAAATAAGCAAATATCTTTACTATTACAGTATGAAAGCCATACTGAATAGAAAGTTGTCTGTTCTCACTTGACAAAATGATATGCAATGAATTAACAAGATGAAAGTACAGAGTATAATAAATACAAAAAGATAAGTGTTATGCCCCATAATGATGATTGATACAAAGTTTTGCTCAAACTCTGTAAAAATAGTCTCTTTTTCAATTTTCTACAAGTTCCTTGTGAGTTAATAAAGTATTTAATATAATAACACTCACCTTCTTATTACACTTTAAATTAGAACATCTTTTCTTCAACATCCTGATAGGCTTGTGACACCAACCTCTCTACAGAAATTGGTAAAGTAAGTCAATTGCATTCAGTATTCTTTCTTTATTCTCATGCCTGCAAATGCTGATTTTAGTAAGACAGCAGGCAGTATGCCCTGTGCTCAGAGACACATCAACTAACTTAATTCAACACTTGTTCCTCTTTGAGTTTGAAATACCTGGGACCAAAGGAAAAAGAAGTCTTAGGGAAAGTTTCTTCTCTAACGTAAATGGAGAAAAGAATGGCAAATCATCTCCCTGCTGTTCTTGATGTTTATGGAAATTCTGTTAAGATTAAGTACACTGAGTCCCAGGGAAAACAGAGAGCTTGAGGAGCTCCATACATGACCCAATGGTTAAGATCTCTGGCTGTTCTTCCAAAGGACCTAGGCTCAGTTCCCATCACCCACATGGCAGCTAACAGCTGTCCATAACCCCAGTTCCAGGAGATCTGATGCCCATTTCTGACCTCTACAAGCATTGCATGACATGGTTACATTTACATTCAGGCAAAACACTCATATACAAACAAACAAACAAACAAATAAATAAATAAATAAATAAAGATGCTAGTCCCCTGTTGACTTGGGTGAATTACTGAATGAATTCTGGAGCATCTCACATCTCTATTTAGTACTTAGTCACTAAGCAAGACATTAAATCACTTTTGAAGTAGTCTATTATCCAAAACTGCAAGCATACAAAATTATATTAACTCAATTTCCTTTAATAAGCAAAACATCATTATTATTGTTATTTAATGGTAAGGTCCTCACTATTGCCCAGGATGGCCTAGGAATTGATAGGTATTCCAGCCTGGCCTATAACTTCTGATTCTCCTGCCTTAACCTCTGGAGTACTGGAATTTAGATATACTTCACCAAGCATTGTTTAGGAGAAAATTATGTAATTAACAAATGTAAATGTTTGTAAGCATAACTTTTAAGACTTTCAAATATTTCTTTGGGTATATGGTGAAAATATCAGAGATAGTCCTATATTGCATCGCATTTCCTCATGAAGTCATGCTTAGCTCACTAACCCATGAAAGTTCATTTTGATCTTCTATGATGTAAGATTCATGAGACCAGGAAGAGCAGGAGTTGGTGTGATATAACACCCAAATGACTCTTTTCAAACATAAGACCCTCGATCAGACTTTGCCCAGTATCTGGTGAAGGAACAATATGAAATCTGGATATCTCTGCCTAAAATACGGAGAACTCTTCATAGCATCACCACTTTCCTGCAGCACAGGCTTCTTCCCTCGCTGCATAATAGTTGTTGAACCTGAGAGTGCTACCTAATAAATTATAGGCATTTAAGCCTCCATCTCAGAGATGGTTTCCCAGGAAACTCTACTTATGGCCAGGGTTATTTATATTTCCTTTCAGGATTCTTATAATATTTTTGGACATACTGTCAGTTTGAATCAGAAACTAAATATCTGTGTTTAAATTCATTAAAAACCCTCTCTATAGTCACCCATTCAAATAAAAGAAAAGTTAAACAAATAGCACCTTCTTAGACACAGAATTTAAGAAGCAATTGTAGTGGCTATCAGGGGACAAACTTAAGTCTAGGCCAGAGTCAAACTTAGATGAAAGACAGCTATGATTATGCTTCTGGATTGACTCCCTTGTCAAAGGAAGTATGAAGTATGCCCAGGGTCAAAAATAACTACCTTAAATCCGCTGAGTCTTACAGGAATATTAACATTGAAGGGGTAGGGGGAATTAGATGCTGCTAGTTGCAGTACAGAGAGCTATAAGTTGGGAGTCAATTTAGCAGAAGAGGATTTTGAAATCTGAAATTTAACTCCCTTAGCAAAGATATGTAGTATTTTCAGTGTAAAAAAGCTAAGATCAATCTATATCTTAAGTCCAAAGTAAAGATATTGTCAATCACCACTCCTTGCTGAATGTATGAATCTCTCCTGATCTTGGAAGCTATGCAGGTCAGACTTCATTACTACTTGGATTGCAGAAAGTAAAGATGATTGAGAAGATAGTAAAAAAGTACACAGACACTACACATTTTTCCAAAAATGTTGCTTTCAGTAGCAAAACAATTTCTAAAGGCTCCTGAGAGGAGTGCCAGCAGGGCTGTGTTGGTCTTTGCAGTGATGTTTCAGTGACTCTGCTTAGCCGGAAAGTGAGAAAGAAAATATATGGGTAAAGCATCCTCATATACTGGGAGAACTATACCCTTAGAAATCTGTAATACAGCAAAAATGTCAAATTATTCAGATTATTTAAAGACGGATTTATAAATATTTCATGAGACCAATAATGGCTACTTAGTAATTATGCTATACTGACATCACTGCCTGTAATGATTCAGATATTAGAATAATAGGTAAACCATATTAAAAATAGTCCTGAATTTCAGCAAGACACTAAACAAAGTCTCATAATGATCATATGTAAAATATGAAATCATGAACAAGATGAGGAGACTTTTGAAACTTCACATAGGATTAAAATATTCATTAATTTTCGTCATCTGGAAGCAATGTTCAAAACACCTAGGTGTGATCCACAGCACAGATCTATGACAGATGTTGACATAGTCTATATAATGATATAAATGGGATGATTAATGCTTTGGAGAAAATCTACTTGAAAAGGTAGACAATAAATAAACCAAAAACTTTTAAATATCAGAATGAGATTAACCTAAAATGCAATTTAAATGATTTATAACACATATAGCTAAGGAACTGGAATCTACACACTGGGATACAGAGAAAATTAACTTTGTACTGTTATTCTTTCAAATCATGATTTCAGTTAATTGAAATAAGTAAATGAAAACAAAGAAGCACTGAAAACGTTTGCAATAGTTCATAGTATGTTCTGCTGTTCTGGTCATAATCTTGTTAGAAAAAATTTACAAAATGACCAGGTCAACTATGATCCTGTGAAAGTGAACCTTGAATTTGGTGTATAATTCTGTTTGTAATATGCTAATAAAAAATAAATGAAGAAAAATGTTGTACAGTATAATTATATTACAGTTTTACATACTTGCTTTTGCATTTAACAGTAAAGGAAAATCTTAAGGCAGGGATCATTTCAGTTTAATAGTATAATGGATCAAACACTATCTGTTGAATAAGTTTAGATAAGTAAACAACTTTACATGAAAGAATGCTTATCAAGTCTATCAACCTCCAGAACATCTCTATTTAGAGTTATTAATAAAAATCAGAGAGACTCAAGTTAGGCTGACTAGACCTTAGTGGATGAAATTGCACTGAGTGATGTCTGGGGATACTAACTTGACTCAATATGCATTAACATAAATAACAGGGGGTTATTACATATTAATAACATAAACTGCAGTGGGGGGTACAGAAAGGAGCCAGTGGGGAAGGAGATACAAAAGTGATTAAGTTGTTCTGTATGAAATGCACAAATGCACAAAACAACGTCTATAAAAGTTTACAAAAAAGAAACCCTTAAATCTCATAAACCATTAATGAAGAGATTCAAGCCAATGTGAAGTGAAATTAATATCTGTTGTAATAATATATCTGAACTTGTTTAACTGTTCTTATTCAGTATTACTATGCCAATATTAAGTTATGATCTTTTTGGTGGTAATTATTAAGACATGTTTCCACTTTTCTTTCTTTATTATGTTATTTTATTTCTCCCACAAAGTCTATATGTATCTCTCTGTTTCTCTGAATGCAAGCAAGGCCCAAAAATTTTTGTCAAACTTAAGATATTTATGGACATATAATACCAAAAATTAATTCAAAATAAAATGCATAATGAACCCAGTGTATTTCTGGCAGTGCTCACAGGTGCTACATTGCATGAATTATCTGCAAGCTTGGTTCTGGACACACATAAGCACTGAAAATGATTTCCTACCACACAGTACAAAAAAACATTGAAGCCTGAACCAAGGAGGCTTAGATTTGGGACACTGTTTGTTTTGTACTACAGGACTTGTACTATACAAATGAAATTTTCTACTCTTAAAGAAACATAAAATTGAAAACTAAGCCTATTGTTAATTTCTTAATATCATTAATCAGCATGTATGTAACAAATTAGTAAATCGTCGTACTATATTTCATAAGAGAAACAAGTACATCTATCTCTTTAGTAAAGGAATTTGCCCTCATTTTATACAAAAGAATAATCATGTAAAGCAAAGAACTACTTAAAAAATATATATTTTATGATTTATTCTCAGTAAATGTTTGGTTTGCCTCTCCTTTTATACCTTTATGCATACATCTCTATATATTTGGAGTCATATGAAAATTTGTCTATTAAAAGAGGACTTGGGTAGAAAATGATCTCACAGGTGATGGATGATCACATTGATTGCTGCATTGACTTCTCACATTGATGGAAGTCCCTTCCTTCTCTAAGTTGATTTTAATCACAGTTTCTATCACAGCAACAGAAACAAACTAGAAGTGATTATCAGAAGTGAAGTTGCCATGAAGAAACTTGTGTTATATTTGGGAAAGAGTATAGAAGTATTTAAATCCTTAAGCAAGAAAAAACATTGCTGTAATCTGAGCTTAATGAGCTGTTCTGTGGGAGCTTGAAAGACAGGAATGCTGAGAGGAATGCCATGGTGCCTTGGCCTTTGAAGTTTCTGGGATAAGCAATATTCTTTCAGGGCTATCTGTGTGATTTTTGGATTAAAAGTCTATTTGATGGTCAGCTTGAGGCTGAAGAACTAACTGTGATTAAGAGATCAGAAACACTGAATTGAAGACTCTGTGATTCACTAGATTATGTTAATTACCAGAGGCTGAAGATTCAATTGTGATGAATAAGAAATCAACAGCATAGAGGTGAAATTTCTAAGAACCATTACCTTAGCATCAATGCAAAGAAGTCATGGTCTGAGGACCCTAATGCTGCATTTCAAGCTGGTTGAACTTGGTGATGTATAAGAGATGCCAACATGGTACTGATGTTGAACAAATGCTAAATGCAAGGCTGCGGGGGTCATAGAGAACGTCTGAGACCTGGGACTGTGTGACAAGAGTGGAGTCTCGGAAAAGAGGCCAGGAGAGGCTATTGATAAAGTTCCAGTCTCAGTTGTAGTGGAAACCCCAGGTATTAGAGATGCCAGAATCATGCAACATGCTTCAAAGACAACTGGTGCAGAGTGGAGCCAACCTGAGCCTATGAGGCAAGCTCTGTACACGGTACATTGGAGAGTCTTCTGCAGTCAAGAACATGAGTGAATTCCAGAACCTGGATATTGAGTTACAAAATTTGACCTACACTGCTGGATCTGGGGTTTTGCTTTCATCTGATTGTTCCTGCATTTGCTTCTTCTCTTTTGAATAAGAATTCTATAATTTGCTTTTTATTTTCAGTATCCAACAGTTTAATTCTTTAATTTCTTAAAGAGGCTTTTAAATCACGGAAAAAATGAAAGAATGTGTACGGTACATTTGTCTGTAGATATAAAGATCCATATTTAGCATACTGTGAGAAATTTCATTTGTCTGGAGAAATGATTGATACAGGGTTTTCTCTGTGATCAATGACCTCTCTAGTCATGTGTATGTGATTGGACTTACAGTACCACCTGTGAGTTCCCTACCATTGAGAGGGCTTTAAGTCCAATTAAAAGCTGTTGACTAACCCCCAGATGAAGCTACCACCTGTGCACCAATAGAGGTAGTCTGCTGTGCCAGTTGTTTTGGTTTTGGTTATCAGGCTTTACAGCTGTGTTGTAACATTGATTGATTTTTCTTCCTTAGTTGCTTGCATAGTGTCCTCCAGAACTATGAGAGTTATTCTTCAGGGAGGTGGCTTCCAGGTCAGTTCCAGCTTCATTGTCCTAAGCCCTATGTCTAAAGTATGTTCTTTTTATAATAGATGGAGGCTGTTTCAGAGTGACCCTATTGGTCACACACAGAAGATATTTAACTGAGAGATTCCCAGTCCTAAGAGACACATCTACAGTGGAATTGTTATACAGAGAAACGGGATAGGGAGAATACCAATACATCCCTCAATCTCACCATTTTCTGTATTCCTCATACAATAGAATTGAATGCACATAGAAGTTCACAGCTGGTTAAGATTTAGAGAATAAGAGACTCCAAAGTACATGCTCCTGGTTAGGACTTCTAAGTTAAACCTCACCTACCCACATCTTAGGGATGATTGCAGAACAAGAGGTGGAAAGATTATAAAAGCCAGGGTTGGTGCATGAACATAAGGAAACAGAGACTTTTAGGTCACTGGAAACTTATTCATATGAACTTACAACAATGGTGATAGCTTGCACAAGACCCAGGCCTACTCAATCAGACAAAAACCCAGCATGGACCAGGAGAAATGGACAGCAGGCCCCAACTCTAATCAAGGGACTATTGGCCAATAATTACTATGGGTGAGGCAGAGTAGATATTCTTATGAGAAGGATTCTAGATAGACTTTTGACTCCAGTGGATGAACTTGTATCCTGGAACACTTGAATAGAAATGCTTGATCAGATAGGACTTAACATATATGACAGAATACTTGAAATCTGATGTGAGGTAAGGAGATATAAAGAATTAAGTTGTATTATAGTAAATGCACAACAACTCAATAAAATCTTAAATTTTTTTAAAAAATAAAGAATGTGAGATCTCTAAAAGGTAGAGTGTGTTTTATGTTGTGATATTAGATGGAGGTGTTAGGGATAAGAAAAAAAAGGTTTTAGTTTAACTGTCATGTATTCATGTGTCAAAATGAGAAAGGTATAGTGTTCACCTTTGATTTTATTGTCAACTTGATATGTAGAAAAACCTGGGAAGAAGGAACCTCAACTGAATAATTCCCTGGATCATGTTGGACCCTGGGATATTGCCTTGATTGCTAGTTGATGTGGAAGAGCTCAGCCAACTCTAGTCCATAACATACCAAGGCAGGTAGTCCTGGGCTGAATAAAACCTAGATGAGGGGGCTGGAGAGATGGCTCAGCCGTTAAGAGCACTGGCTATTTTCCAGAGGACCTGAGCTCAGTTCCCACCACCTACTGGTAGCTAACAACCATTTGTAACTCCAGTTTCTGGGGACTCAACATTATCTTCAGGCCTCTACAGATATTGAACAACATATGTGTACTTATACATATACCTAACTGATTACGGTATTTTGTACCTAGCACCACTCATCAAGCAAGTTACTTTTGTAACACATGGAATTTATTACAAAGTTCCATAACTGGTCAAATACAGAGACTAAATGCCCAGTCCTAGGTGACTCATCTGCAATACAATCTCTACACCTAAGTCTCAGGGAACATAGTGGAAAAGATTGCTGAAAGTATATTAGTACATCTCTCAACAGTGAAGTTTCCACATGCAACCGATGGTGATTAATCCAGGAAACTACAGCTAACCAAAGTATGGATTATAATAGAGAATGCTTATCCCTGAATAGGATGCCTGTATCAAATCTCTGTGACCCAGGGCTCAAGAGGAAAGAGGGAACAGAAAGATTGTAAGCTGGTGGATGATCATAAGTTTTCCAGACAATTGATCAGTTACTCATATGAACTCACAGCAAAGGAACATCATGCACAAGACCCATGTAAGCCCAAGCCAGACAAAATCCCAGCACCAAACTAGGAAGGTGATTAAGAAGCCCTAACCATATCAGAGGAACTATCAGTAATCAATAACTGCTGGGAGAGGGACAGCAGTTTTCTTTAAATGTGTGTTGCTAAATAGGTTAACCAGACTCCAGTGCATGAATTCGCATCAAGGGACATTTGGTGATAAAAATTGATTTGCTAGGTCTTAATATATGACAGAATACATGAAATATGGCATGGGATGACTATAAGACAGGCAGAGATAGTATGAATATGATCAAAATATATTGTATGAAATTCACACAAAAATTCAATTTAAATAAACTTAGCTGAGTGAGCCTAAGAGTGAACGAGTGATTGCATTCTTGCATGGATTGTGCTTCAGTTTTTGCTTGAGTTCAGGCTTCTGCTCTGACGTCCATGATGGATTTTCCTTGGAAGTGCAAGGCAAATAAGCTTGTTCTTCTCCAAGATGCTGTGGGCCAGTGTTTACTCATTGTCACAAAATGAACCTGAAATGGCTCACTAGCAGATATAGAGAGTAGTATTACTAAAAGCCGAGGTGGTTGTCTCTCTTGTTCACGTTCTTTAATACACCTTCATTTTATTCTAATGAGATACTGTCTTCTTTTAGGGACTTTTGGATAGTCAACTTTTTGAAGTATAAAGTAATACCAATGTAGAGAAAAGCCTCAGGAAGAATGACTTTCAGGTGTACAATCTGGTAGTTTACAATGTGGTAAAGTATATCATCTTGTCTTCCCAAAAAAGCTATTATTATGGTTTTCCATGGTACATTAATTCAAAGAAAAAGTATTCGTTTGGTCCCAAGTGAAATATTTTGGGAATGAGTGAAGACAAGTCACAAATAGTCTCTGTCTTCAGAAGTACTGTAAGGGAGTTAATAGAATTACACAAAGAATAAGAAAACAAAACCATGAGTGCAATAAGAAAATTCAAATACAACAAATTCTGTAGGAGTTCCAGTAGGCAAAAGGAAGGCTTTGTATATTAAGAAAACTTTCTTGGGATAAAGAGTGAAAATGACCTTTCATCTGGCTGTGCATTTATTATATGTACGTATCAATTTGTAAGGAATAGAAAAACCAAACAGGGGAAGCCTACATGATAAAATATATTCCAAAGTAGCACACTATATTAAAGATGTAGGAGATCGGTCATATGAAGGATTCTGGTTGGGAGGAGGTTAGAAGTTGAACCTCCTTATATTATTAGTGGAAAACACTAAAGAGATATGTTCAGAATATCAACATGCTCAGAACTGTATTTCAAATGCAATATTCTAGAAAAAAATCAAAGGTTTGAAATTCTGAAACCTACCCAGTAGGGGACTAGTGATGTATCCCACTTAGATGCCACCTTGACTCTGAATTAGTGGACAAATATTGTGTTGCATAGGTGTCCATCCACATATCTTTACAGAAATATCAATGGCATTATTAATTTTGTTCTAACTTAGATCAAAGAAAACAACTGGAAAATCCTAAAGACCCTTATCTACCATTATCTATAAGCAAAATACAGCTACGCTCATCCAGTCATTTATATATTTCTACATTTACTCTGAAAGGGAAGTTAAGTAGTTGCCAGGGAGACCGTGTGTCTATACCAATCAATTTCTCTTCCACTGAGAAAAAAATATTGTTCTTTGAACCCAAAAGCATTTCAAATAAGTTTCAAAGAACTATAAGAAAACACATCTTTTTATAATAAAAAAAAACTCTATGTATTTCATATGTAAGAGTTTCATGTTTCACTCCTTTAATTTTCCTGAAGAGTGACATATTCACATAAATTCTCAATTACTATGCCTATATATGATTTCATATATGGATTTTCTTAGTTTACTATTATTTACCCAGTAGATCCATCTTTCAAAATACATAAGTAAAATATGTGTAATTTTCATGATCTTTATAATAGCAGAATTTTTTTTCTTATCTATTAAGCTACACAGCTGGGTTTTCATTCTTTCAAAAGTGGTGCTTTCATAGAGGGATGAATAGTTAATTACTACAAAATCACTACTTCAAACATAATGATTTGCCATATTCTTTCCAGGCTGGCAGTTTTTATGGTACATAACTCTCAAGAACCTTGTTACCTTTTGGCAAAGTTGCTAGGAACCATGCCATTAACCATGAACGGACACTTCTCCCTCCACCAAAATAACTGAATGGTTGGATTCATTGTTGGACTGATGGACCCACATACCTGACCATTAGTATACAGTTGTGCAAACACACACCAGACTTGGTTGCCATAGCATGCTCTCTGAAAGGGCAGAGAATTTTACAAATCACCACACACTGGTTCATTTTCACTTAAAGGTTGATTCATTGCTTTAACTTTCCTTGGAATTTGAATATATGTAACAAAGTGAAAAAGTGGTCTGCCTTCAACATTTTTCTCAGAAATCATTTTAGCAAAATATACAAGTTAATCATTTAAGACTTTTGCCTTTCATTCCACAGAAGAAAACAATTCAAGCTTATTTTTTGGTGCCTTCATTCAAGGATACCCTTTTCTTCCGTAGAAACTTAAAATGTGTTGTTGCTTGCTTTCCTCCCGAGATCTCACCAGAAAGAAGACATCAGTGTTATTGCGTTTATCCCTCAAATATTTGCAGACTGCGTTTAACGGCATGGATGACTTCAGAATGAAAACTGTTGATGCAGACTCTTATTTGATAATAATTTTCTCATTATTATGTGTTTGTTAAACTGGCATCTAACATCTCAGTATCAATATCTGAATTTGTTTAAAGGAAACACTTAGCTATACAATGAGAAATAACCACATACTTGGAAACTTTAACAGATATTTTAGTCTCACAGTTTGGGAATCTAGCATTTTAAGCCAGACTTTGGTTCTTCTGAATCCAGTACTGGGAATTATTTCTTTGGTTTTCTTTCCTTGCTTCTCTTGGTGGTCAGTTATCTTTGGTATTTTGATTTTCATATGGCCTTTCCTGAATTCCTATCTCTGATCCCAAATTCCTTCCTATAGAAGAGAAAATGATCATACTGAATTTAGGACTTGTGTCAAAACAGTATGATACAGTTTCACTTGATTGTATTTGACAGTATTCACGCACTTGTCAACTTTCTCTAACACTATGGCCTATGCTTTTATGTTTGTTTCTTTAAGTTTATTTTGAAAAAGTTTTGGAGGTTCAGTTTGTCCTTGTTGCTCTGAGGTGTAACAAGGAAGCACAACAAGGCAGAGTACATCACAATAAAACTACTCACATCATCACTCAGAAAGTGAAAGGAGAAAATAGACTAAGATTCTGTGGTTAACATTGGTCATGCCTGAAGAAGCCTGTGGATGTCCCACTAGGCCCATCTTTTATAGTCTTTGCCCCTGTTAATTTTCCACTTTAAGGAACAAGTCATTGACAAATAGCTACTTGGGATATATTCAACATTCCATGACAACAGTCACATTCACAGGTGTCAAACAGATATATTACAGAGATGTTATTCAACTTGGTACCATGATTATTAAAACTATGGAGAAAATCATGGGGATTCATCTGAAATGATTTAACCTTTCTAGATAGGCTGACTGGACTCCAGTGGATGAACTTGCACTGAAGGACTTGTGGGTACAAATGCTTAATTGGATAGAGCTTGCACACATAAGGGCGTGCGGTTGCATGGATGAGGGAGAGGGTGTAAATTTGGTTAAGAACTGTTCTAAAAATGTGAAAACATTCACTATATTTTTTTAAAAAAAGACTATCTTTTTAAGCAAAACATAAACTATTGCTATGGTCATTAATCTCTTTCTAAAAGGAGACAGGCTTTATGTAAGTCATAAATAATGTGTGGGATTTTTAATTTTAATGAATGACACTCAAAATCAAAAACAGAGAAAAATAAGTATGGAATTCTTTACTATGCTAAAAGGAAAAGTAGCTAATATATAAACCCATAGGAGAACTGATACATGCAAATAAATTTCAACCTAAGATAAGAAGCTATTTCTGTTTCTAAAGACATCAACTACCATTTAGACATAAGCTTGGTCAAACAAAGCAGAGGAATATAGAGTATGCCGTTCTTTCATCTTCTTTAAACGGTTTTAATACAGAGGCCGTTAACAGAAGGATAGATTACACACTGACAAGGGTCTGTGTGTAAACATCAGGTTTTTTCATGGTCTAAGTGACAACAGACAGTTCATATAGCTCTTCACATTATAGATGATTATGTTGGCAACCAAAATCACCATGCACAAATCAAACTGTAGTACCAATTGGACAGCACAGTCACTAAAGGGAGTCTACCTGGAGGGATAAGAATTGGCACATGTTGGGCCAGACAAGCTGCCAAAGCCCTTGTTCATTTCCATGTCATTATATGCAATCCCATCATAATATGTGACTGGTCACCCAGAGATTACCCATTCATTTCAGGGCATTCTATTCAATAAGAAAGAAAATCTTAAAATTGCAATCTGTGTAGCCTAGGTGTGATAATGTCATAAGGAAACATGTATAGTTTTGCAGTTCCTAAATTTAATTATAACAATATTTTAGAAATTTTATTCTGAAAAAAATCTCAGCAGTTTTATACGCATACACAAAATACTACCAGAATACGTGATTAAGCTTGTTAGATAAAATTTTCAAAATGTTAGATCAGAGAAAGTGCTTATGGTGAGCAGTATCAATGGATGAAAACGCAAGGAGCTTTTTATTTTAAAAAATCAATTCTTCTTTTCCACAGAAATGGTCATTTTCACTTCCGTCATCACACAGTCTGATTATATTGCCTATTTCTATTCCCAGAAAGGAAAAATAGCCTTCAAGCAGTTTCCAATGCGTGCAGTTACCTACTGTCTTTCGCTTGTCATGCTGCTGTGGTGATTGTGTGTCATATGACATGCTAACCTAAACCTATACTTGAAGAATACCAGATAAGCTGGTAAAGACACAGTTAGATAATTAACATCTCCGTCGTTATTAATCATAATGTGTTAAGGAAAATCAAAGAGGAGCAGTACAGAATATTTTCGTAAATATTTGTTTTTATTATTTTTATTTTCTATGTCTGACCTTTTATCCTGTATGTATGCATGTGCATTACTTATATGCCTGGTAATGGAAGAGGCCAGAAGAAAGCTTTGAATCCCTTGGAAATCGACTTAAAGATAGATTTGAGCTGCTATGTGGTTGCTGGGAATAGAACAGTGATCCTCTTCAAGAGCAGCATATGCCACGGAAACAACTTTCCAGACCTAGCAATACATAATTTCTATTATTGGTTTGAAGGGAACACAACAGGCATTTCATTTTTCCAAGAAAATCCTGTCCAGAACAATGTGGAGGATTATTAGAGTTCTGTTTTTTGCTTCATTTAGCACACATTAAAATCTCAGATCTCTATGCTATTTTCTTCTAATTACATATTTGAGTAAAAAATCCATACTATAATAGAAGTCAGACAGAAATCAGAATTTAAAGAAAAACCAATATATAAAGCTTACCTCCCTAATTTTCTATAAAATGTTATTAAAATCTAAAAATATTTTTTTTAAATCTATCACAGATCTTTATACAAATCCTTCTGAGTGCATTATTTTAGTCATAGTTCCTAACATGTAAATCTCTTCCAGCTTTGTTGCCAAAAGGCTGTATTTTTTTCCCCTGGTCTATGACAATGTGTTGTATAGATCAAAGCAAGGAAAAAGAAAAGTTGAGGATGCAAAATAATGGGTCTTAGTTGAAATCAGGCAATTAAATCCTGCAGCTGCATGGGGGTCAGCAGATTAAAAACTTCTTTCCAAGATTCTTTTGATACTTTAAACTGCGATAAGAAAAAAGGGAATTCAATAGCAACTGAATGCTAAATGAAATTAACCTGTATTATATTAATTTATGATGAAGCCCTTTAGTTTTGTTGTATAGGACAAGATCTGATTCTCCTAAAATTTCTAACTAGCATGGATTTCACTATCATTAATTTTAAAATCTTCAGTCAAATCAACTCTAGGTCTTCAGGGTGGGTGATCTCTTTGCCTAGTTTTTGCTCTTTTTATTTTTTAAAGAAAAAAAATGCTTATTTTGTTTTGATCACTTTATATTGTTAGGAAAGGATAGGCCAATGAACTGAGGAATTGAAGAAAATGAAATGCTTCTAAATTAAACAATGCAACATCTCTTTTTTCCTTTTACTTATTGACAGAGTCTTTCTGTGGCCCCAGGTGGCAGAGCACTCAGCATATACACCATACTGGCCTCAGTCTCACAGAGATCCACCTGACTCTGCCTTCCAGGGGAGGCCTGGCACTAAATTCATGTGCCACCACAACCTGCTTATTTTTATTTTCTTAAAACTCAGTTTTTGCATTCAGTATGTCCCAATAAATACACACAATTTACCGTAATCTTTATCAAAGTCACTGTTTAAGATTATTTGTATTTTATAAAAGTATCAAGTCTTATAGTTGTTTTATTTACTGTTAAATGTTGATATCTGCTTTCATCATATATATGATTAATTTATTATTTCAATATAAACATATCAAATGAATTACTAATCATATTTGTATGTGTATGAGTTTACTGCCTGTACTTATGTAAGTGTAACATTATTGTGCAAAGCTTGCAGAAGAGGGTATCAAATTCCCCTGGAACAGGAGCTATAGATGGTTGTTAGCCACCATGTAGGTAATGGGGGCTGAACCTGGATCCTTTACATGAACAGTCAGTGCTCTTTACTACTGAGCCGTCTCTCCAGCCCTAAATTATTAATCTTTTCTTAATAAAAATACTTTTTTTACAGATTAGAAAAAATATAAATATATTCACATTAGTTTCATAATTTTCTTGCTCATATTTTAGGTGTGCTATTTCATTCATTTGGACATTATCACAGGAGAGTGCTGAAGACACAGAGGGACTGTAACTCTCATTTTCTGTTTCTTCATGTCACAGACATTGCTGCTTAGATTTCCACTGAAATAATATCTTCTATCAATTTCTGATTGACTTCATTTATAAAGTTATGGAATTCTTTCTTTATCTTAATTTCTTTCTCTTTTTTCCGACATGTGCTAATAAGACAATTTGGGAATAAAATATAATTGTGTTAGACACTAAGGAAACATTTACTGCAGATAATTTGAATAACTTTGATAAAAAATAATTTATAACGTTTATATGATGACAAGTTACTTTAATATTATAGATGAAGGTAAAATTTTTAAATTACAGATTATGAGAAACTCTAATTTTAACTCTTGAATAACTTAAGATTTCCAAAATATTACAGCAATCTACTAATACCCTGGAATGGAGACCCTCTTGTACACTCCAGAATATAAGCTATTTACTGTGCAATGAAATGTGCAATGTGGTGTAGTTCATTTTATAAACTAAAATTAAGTGGTTTTATTTACTTAAGAGGGATCTGGAGAATTTTAATTGTCAAAATCAAATTTATAATTTGTTCGATGTATAATGTAAAATACAGATAAAGTATCTATTGCATGCTCACCAAGAGAATATACAAACTCATTAGTCCAAACATGAAAAAAGATTATGAACAACACTAAAGATTATCACCATAAAACTAATTTGAAGGAATGTTTAAGAAATGTACTTTGCAAAATTTTTAAGTATTAGAACTGAAAAATATAATCCTTTAAAGGAAATATATGGAAATAAAAGTTATTTTTTAAATTGTTCACATTTAAAGCATTACATATAAAATATTTCTCAGCTATACAATATTTCCTGTTTTCATTGTGCTCTGGGTTCCCATAACTTTTTCTAACTGTATTCAGAGTTAACCAATGATATTAATGTTATTCATTTTCTTGTTTATTTTCTTTACTAGGTATTTACAAGTAAAGGCAGACTATTCCCTTATCTATTTGATTGCCTTAACTATGTCGCTTGCTAACTTGTATCACCGAAATTAACTATTTTCTTACTAGAAAAATTATATTGGTTGACTGGGGCTGAAAAACCAAGGTCAATTAATAAGAGATCAGCTTCATCGAGGCAAATATTCAGAGAGGTGTTTTTTCATGGTCAGGACACTGAAACTGTGATTCTAGTGGGAGGAATAAAAGGCTCATTGGCATCCCTTACCTGGCAATATGACTTGACAATGTGGAATCGGCTTTCAAAGAGCACTGGTTTTGAAGGCATGAGAGATGCAAGATTAAGGAAGTCATGAAAGACAGCTGAGTACTACTGTAGGGCTGGAGTCTCTGAAGAGAGATCAGGGGAGACCATTGTTAAAGGTGAGTGTGCAGGGGAGGCAACCTGAGCCAATGGCACAATTTGTTTGTGGTACATATGGCAGAGCTGAGAAAATAGAGCTGTCCAAACACTTTAGAGCCTAGAAAAAGTAACTAGTCAAGATATTGGATAATGACTGACACTGCAGAGTTGTGTTTTTATTAAGTATAATTGTTTTCAAGATACAGCTATTCTCTCATAGACTAGGAATTGAACTTTTAAAGTACTGGAAATTTTAAAGACTGTAAGACTTTTAGTAATTTATGTTATTGTATTAACCTGAAATCCTGGAGACAAGAAAAGGAAGGTTATTATTTGAAATGTTAGTGTGTGTGTGTGTGTGTGTGTGTGTGTGTGTGTGTCAAATTGACAAGGAGTGCATGTCCAAGTTAGCTTAACTGTCAACTAGACACTGTCCAGAATCAGTGAGCAAGTCTCAATTGGGGGATTTCTCAGTTCATAATGTCTTGTGACCATGTCTGTGAGGAATTGTCTTGATTCAGAATTTATGTGAGCTGGGAGAGAGGAGCAGCCCAATATACAGCTGGCAGAGAACCACAGAGAAGACAGAAAGCAAATCCCTGAGCAATGCTGCTCCATGCTTCAGTTACTTCTATAAAGAGGTATATAGATTGCTATTTAAGTGTGATAACAAATGTTTAATCTAACATCAGCTCAATATATAAGCAATTTAAAAATTCCAATTTAGATCTTAATAAGGCAATGAATCTTAAAATGTTTCTTTAACAAAAGAACAAGATAGATAATTTATGGAGATAAAACCATGGCTGATTTCAAGCTGTACTACAGAATACAGTAGTAAATCTATACATACTGCTATTCAGAAACAGATTGATCAGTGGAATAAAAATGTGGACCTAAATATATGACCTCTCTCATTCATCCACAGGAGTTATGATACAGAGGTCCACAATAGACATCTTAGAAAAGATAGTATCTTGAACAAGTGTTGCTGAACAAACTGAATTACTACATGTAGAAGAATGGAATAAGATCCTTATCTCTCACCATGTACAAAGCTCAATTCCAAATGAATCAATGATCTCAACATAAGACCTCATGCACTAAATCTGACAGAGAAGAAATTAGGGTTTGCACTTGAAGTTGTAGGCACAATCTAAGACTTTCTAAACAAGATTTTGACAGTGCAGAAATTAAGACTAACAACTGATAAACAAGACTGCATAAAAGTAAATATTTTCTCGACAGAAAATGGTATGATCATTTGAATAAAGGGGAAACTTAGAACCTAGAAAATATCTTTACTAGCTATAGGTTAGTGTCTATAATGCAGAAAGACCTAAGAAAACTGAACATCAAGAAAACAAACAACCCTATTAAAAATTGAAACAATGTTGAAAGAGTTCTCAAAAGAATACAAATGTTGGAGAAATATTGAAAATAACTTGAACATCATTATTCATCAGGGAAAATTGCTTTGAGATATCATATTATCCAAGTCAGAATGACTAAGATAAAAAAATTGCAATAAGTGTTGGCATGGGAGTGTGAAACAAGAAGCACTCAATCACTTTCGGTGAGGTTGCAAAGTGGTAAAGCCACTATAGAAATCAATGTGGGATTTCATCCAGAAGTGGTATACACTCTTGGTCATAAACCAAAAGGCTCTATATGCTGCTACAGAGATACATGTTTATCCATGTTCTTTTCTATTATATTCAAAATAGCCAGGAAATGGAAACAGTCTACACTATATATCCATCCATCAACTTTTAAATGGATAATGAAATGAGGATTCACATATACTATGTAATATATCTCATCTGTAATGAATAGTGAAATTATGAAATCACAGGTAGATAGAAGGAGCTGGAAACAATCACTCTGAGTGATGTAAGCCAGACCCAGAAAGACCAACACTGCATCTTCTCTCTTCTATGTAGATGCTATATTTGTATCTATAGATTGTGTGTGTGTGTGTGTGTGTGTGTGTGTGTGTGTGTGTTTAAACTGGGGTAACCTTAAAACCCAGTAAACTATTAAAGTGCAGGAAGGGGTCATTTATATGGAAAATGGTAGCACACAGGAGGTATGGATGGAGGAGAAGGTATAATGGGACACAATTTGTCAAATCAGATGAGTTAACTTTGGGCAAGTTAGAGAAGGGAGTATGGAGAAGGATAAACTAATACAAAAGTTCCTTGAAAAGTTCATGTGGAGATCTATTGTAGAAGCACCTTTTATGATAAAGGATAGATAGATAGATAGATACATATATACATACATACATACATACATACATATACAGATACATAGATACATAGAGACATAGATAGCTCTTAAGATATAAAGTGTGCTTCACAAGACAGAACTTTCATATTACCATTAACTGGGTTAAAAGTCCTTGTATGACTAGGTCATAGAAAATATAGTAGCTATTATTCTGCTAAATGGACATAGTTTTATACTGCCTCCAAGTTCTTACCATTTTTCAAGTTTGCTTTCTTTTTATTTAATCACTGTGTATATCATACAGGATCTCTCAATCAATCTTAATCATCTTTACACCCCTTTCCCTACCAACACCCTTCATAGACCCCCACCTGGAAACCATACATCATTCTTTCATCTGTGTTAATGTCTATTGTGTCAAGTTAGTGTCCCAAAATTTTCCTCAGTACTGGATTTTATTGTCTTTTTAATTGTGTGTGTGTGTGTGTGTGTGTGTTTGTGTGTGTGTGTGTTTCATGTGGGTATAGGTACACTTGAGTGCAGGTGCCCATAGAGACCAGAAGAAGGCAACAATTCCTCTAAACCTACAGTTAGAGGCAGTTGAGGTCAGTATGATGTACATTCTGGGAACCAAATTTGCATCCTCTAGAAAAACAGTAAGCACTCCTAATCTAAAACCATCTCAATAGCCTATAAGAGCTTATCTTTATACCCATAGATTAGGGTGTCTTTCTGCCTTCATAAGATAAGCTTATTGTTTTACAATAGATGGCAGTAATACAGAGACCCACAACTGTTCAATGTGCAGAGACTGTAGAGTGCTCAGCTCTTAATGTGAAATCTACATCTGACTCCTTCTACAAAGACTTAGAGATCATCTTACAAGAGGGAGCAGAAATTATTAAGAGTTGAAGATAGTAGACATTTGCTAAAAATAATATTTGCCAGACATAATGAGGCCATTGCCCATGTGAACTTACAGCAGCTGCGCCTACATGCACAAGACTTACAGAAAGATTAAGCCAGAAAAAATTCCAGCGTGGACAATGAAGGAACTCATGAAGTCCCACCTATTGCTGAGGAGCTATTGGTAACTGGTGTCTGCTGAGAAAGGAAGAGTTAGGATTTTTTAGTGGGTTTGGCCTCTGAGAGGTTACCCATGCTCCAAGTAGATGACCCCTTACCCATGCATATATAGGCAGCAGTAAAGAGACTTTGGGTTATAAAAGGGAAGAGCACATGAATTGGGGAGGGAAACACAATGGCAGAGACAGGAGAGGAGGTAGAGAGCAAGAAATAGGGATTGATCTGATTTAAACTTATTATAAACATGAAATTCATAAACCAAAAACTTAAAAAGAATAATGTTTCTGAACTGAGGAAAGATTATGGATTTGTATTATTGTGATAAAGTACATATAAACATGTAGAGAAGCTATGAAGTTCAGTGTAGTAGTTTACTATGATTCCTGGTTAATCAACTGGAATTATTTTTACCATGTGTTCCTAGAGATGCTCATAGCTTGTCACCATAATCCAAAACTATAGAGGAAAAATATTTGTTCGTTTTCTCCACTGATATTTGAAGACCAGGAAACAAGAAAAAAAAAACTAGCATAGAGATCCACATTTGGTTTGAAAATCACAGGAAATTATAATAATTAACATGTACATACATAAAAATGCAGTCTGCCATCTAATAAGATGTAGCTCTGATAATGAATACAGATTTAATACGAGGTCAAACATTTTCTTCATCAATTACTTATGGGCATTTAAGAAAAATGTATTTTATAAAAAGATTTAAAAGTGTGATAATTTCAAAATTACCTGATAAAAATTGACTATCTTCAAGATGAAAATTAATTGTACCTAATTTTACATATTATTGGAATCAAACAAAAACATACCTTAGATTCATGAAAACATATGTGGAATTGAAACAATAGGGGACATTAACAACAACTCCTCATCCAGGCATGAAAACTCTATGTCCATTACTGAGAAATAAAATAGAAAATTTTCATGCTCAGGATGAACAGTTAGGTAGATACATTTGGTTTTTGCTGGGGTATGTCTCTCAGCTTCTCTTAATGAAACTCCACCTTCAATATCCTTACATCTATCCATCCTGTGGACTTCATCTGGATCTCCAGAGACTTTTCCACAGGTGCTCAGAATTTCAACATGATTTCCCCATCAAAGTAGAATTGTGAACTTAGGCTTTTAATGTCATTATTTTGTAAATATGCAAATTCAACTAATAAACCTTGTTAAGGATAAACACAGTTGAAAGAGCTGTGGGTGCGATGGGATCAAAAATTAATTTTGCTAACCTGGAGTCTGCGAAAAATCATTGAGTTACTTACCAATGAATCTTTATAAACTGCTGTGTTTCCGGTCAGATGTGATATCTAAATCTGAAAATAAAATTGCAATTAGCTTAATAATTATTAAGCAAATGGTGAGGTAACCACCTTACAGTGTGCCCTCAAAAGCTATCTAGTGATTGTATCAGGAAGAATGGTAATTTCCATTTAGCAGATGATAAAACAGAGTGTCTAAAAGTCAATTGACTTGTTAAAAGTGGCACTGGGAATAAGCAGTAAATTGATTCTATCCAAGTCTTGTTGGATCTTTTATTAAGACCAACATTTTTTACACCCTCCCTATTGGCTCATACTATAACACAGAATGTGAGATAACTGTCAAAGCTCAAACACAGACTAGAAGAAAAATATATTAAAAACAGAATTATATTTGCCACCATCCACCTATAAAATTTATTGTCCTTAGGATATAGTACGAACCTTGAATATGAAATATTATATATATATATATATCAGTGTCCTCTTTTACATTTTAGAAACTAATATATGAAAGAGTATGTGTGTCTCCCTAAAGTTGCAAAAGCTATTATGTCCACAGTCTCAAAGCAGGAGCACTGTTCTGCTAACAGATTCTTTACACTGAATGCCACAGACCATCTTGAAACTATGCCCAAGGTGTGATAAATCTCACCTTAGGAAAGATCCTGAGGGTGTTCTAGCAAATGTGTCAGTGTTACTGTAATGCTCTTTAAACGTTTATGAGTACGGCAGAACAGTAGACCCAGGGACAACTCATGTGTCTTGAAATATCTGTTTTGTATGCTTATTTATATATTTTTTTAATAATAGCCATTTAAGAGGTCAAATAACCTCAACTTGGAGAATTCATAGAAAAGACAAAATAGGAACCCAGAAATGTTTTTTTCAACAACTGAAAACAATGATTTGACATCACTGTTTCCTCAATAGGAACACCAATGCTGCAAATTTTACATAACGGAACAGTAACTTCAATGCCAAAGAAAAGATGAGGTGCAAACTTTTAGCTCAGAAGCACTCAAAAGTTTCCTTATCATTCAATAAAATCTTTCTCTCTTTGATTATATACAACTTATTAATAAGTCATTAATGATCAAAATTAAATTCTTTAAGGTTGGTTAAGTGGAGGCACTTATAAGTAAATTAGACTCTTGGTGGAAGGATAATAAATGCCAGACTATATCTCTGGTCATAGTGAGATTTCAAAAGTTGATTGAATATTCCGTTTCCAAAGCACTGATATCTTCTCCATGGAGAATGATTAAAAATATCATCATTATGATCTGTGCTACCATATCTACACAATGACAAATAGTTCTAAAATGTGAAAAGTTTAGATTGCTTCCTTTAGCCTGAATATTTCAAAACATGAATATGAATAAATTTGATTATTTTGTTTTCACTGACCAATAACATCTTCATGTGCACTGGAACTCAAAATCAATATTCAGACATTTGGAGTAATTCAACCCTTTGCAGCACATGCCAAGGAAAGTACATTTTTATAAATGAGAAAAGTTCCTGGTGTCTTTTTTTTTTCTACTATAATATATCTGAATATATCACTGGGCTTGGTGGACATCCCACTTAGCTCCAGATTCAGTAAAAGTCTCTTTCTCAAACAAATAAGTTGGACAGAGACTGAGTAGGTCACCTAGTGTTCTCTGGATCTGAAAGCTGATGTATTGATATGTGCACGTAAGACACTTGTGTGACTGTATCTTGAACATCACATTTACCACATTCACGCACAGAGAAAACATAATTAAATACATCAGAAATGCTGAATTTAATCACAATTTTCTTTCAAAGTGCCAGTGAAAATAAAGAATACATTTAACTTGAAATATTTTCACATAAACAACTTCATTTAAACAAACTAGTGCCCCATCTTTGATAATGTCTGGTAATGGCATGGTAGGATTGGCACAGTTGTTTTATTATTATTTTTGTACCTTGCATTTTTCTGTTCAGCAGCTTCAGCTTATGTGTGTCAGTAGAGGACCCTTCACTTCTGAATGTCCTTGCTAGGAAACGCCATAAAGGAAAAGGATGAAAAAATTGTTGTGACAATGAAAAATCCCTTTACAATATGATTGGTTCAAGAGCCACCTAATGAATGATACATCTTCTTAGCCTCAAATAAGGGAGAAATACAGCAGCTTATGTTGAGTACATTTCATCATATAAGGTTTCTGGCTTTGAGAAGAGAAAAATATTAATCAGATAATCACTATTCCATGACAATATTCTGTTATTCTGTTGCACAAAGAGTTAATGCATTCAGAATAAATCAGAGTATAAAAGCAATAAAAACATACAAGCTCTTGTGATTATAACTATAATTGTTAACTATTCATGGGTATTTCTTATATAAAAGTTATTTATTAAACGCTAAAAAAACACGAAATATAGAGACTATGACTATATATTAAATGTGGTGGAACAGAAAAGGAAGTGTGAAGAGATAACCAGAAGAGTGTCCATGAACCAAAATATATAGAACTCTATTTAGAATAAAAAGAGACTAGCACTTGACCTCAGTGTGTTTGTGTCATAAACTCACACTGTGCTTCCGAGATTAACACTCTTTTGTTATAATAATCAGTGAAGTGTTTCTAAGCTATTTACAGACAAGAGCACTTGGTTAAGAGACCTTTATATCAATGGGGTCAACTGGATGATGAGAATATGGGTCATTTAAATAGAAAATACAAGTTACTAAATTCATTTCACTTGGATGGAGGAGCATTTCCTAATCTGCAAGGTCGTGTTATTAAAAACAACGAACTCTCATAACTATAGGAAAAAAAAAAGAAAGTATATCCCAATGACTATAAATAAATATAAAAATAGATTTAGAAGTTCTAATTAATAACAGTTATTTACTATGACAAGCAACACCATAAATGATTTCATATTTAATTGACCGGTGACAGATCGTGGCAGTTTCCTGAAAGCAAATCAATGAGTAGCTGACTCAAATTTTGAAAGTCATCCAGTCTGTGGTGGATTCAATCTAGTCAACAATAAAATTATATAGATAATTTTAATATGCCCTTGCCTTTGATCTAACAAAAAACTACTTTTAGTGCCTTAAATCACAATTATTAACTCAGTATGCAATGCAATTCCAAAACAAATACCTCCAAAATTGCTGATGGGCTGGCTGGGTCCAAAGGGAGTATGGAGATTTCTTTTGGCCATCTCTTTTCCCTTGGTTCTGATCTTGGTCAGAGTTATAGTAGGAATCATTAGAGATGGGTCAAATGCTCAAATCTAGTAGTGATTCTTTTAGTGGAAATCAACTCTTCAAATGTCATTCAGTATGCCCTTATGTTTTTGTTTGAGTCATTTATGTAAAACCCCAGTAGGGACTCTCATTGTTAAACTAAACTACATTTTAGTCAGTGAATAATAGACAATGTATCTGGGCCTGATAGTACTAGACTGTGATCTCTGCTTCTCAGAAGGCTGTTAATTCAAAATCAGCCTTGGCAATTCAATAAACCCTAATCCAAAGCAAAATGGGAAATGAGGTCTGGGGATATAACTCAGTAGTAAAGCGCTTGTCTCTCACAGGCAATGCCCTGATTAAGTACCAGTAACACACACACACACACACACACACACACACACACACACACACAGACACACAGACACACAGACACACACACACACACGTCATTGAACCTTCTGAGAAAAAGACTATGACTAAGTATGTTATAACATGATGTGTTATTATGAAAACATGGTACTTAATGGTTTCTAATGTACCTCCTACATTTTCAGTATCAAAATCTCATGGTTTCCCAAGATATAAAGAGTAAGCATTGGATATGGGTCGATCTTAAATAAGCCATTTATAACACCCCATCTAAGACTCAAGGATCATTGCAGAAGAGGGTGTGAGAAGTATGTAAGAAGTGGAATACAGAGTAAAGGGATGCATAACGCCATTCTCTAGACATAATAGAAAAATTTCAATCAGTAATAACTACAAATGTAGTTATTTGCCCTGGGCCCATACTATAAACTATTAAGACACGGTGAGGGACTCATGCAGCACAATCCTTTACCTCTAAATTGATTTCAATAGATAGTATCTTGGAGAGGAGGGATCACTGTCTTCAACTAGCTATCTACTGATGAAACTACTGAGCTCTAAATAGTATCTCCAAACCCATGGTCACCCAAATAGTCCTGCTTAATATCAGTGATTCAAAAGCAAAACCAAATAGACATGAATGTGAGAGAGGGAGGAAAGAAAATGGTGGAAGAGAGTTTGGGGGTAATAGTGATCATTACATATGGTGTACATGTGTGAAACTATAAAAGGAAATTTTTTAAAGGTCCATTGTCAGGAGCCTAGGGAGGTAGTTTGCCCATTAAGAGCACTGACTGCTCTTTTAGAGGACCTGGGTTCAACTTTCAACACCCACATGGAATTTAACAACTGTCCTACTTCCAGGGGATCTAACTCCTTCTTCTGATCTCTGCAGGCATTTCATGGCACAGGTACACTTGCTTGTATGCAGGCAATGTACTCATATACATAGAATGATAATAAATAAAATATTTTTTAATTGTCAGGCTTAATATATAACATTCTTTTGCAATTTCAATGTATTAGGTTTGAATGTAAATTTTCTATGAACTCTGAAACTATTAAAATAAATATATAATCACCTTTTAATGGTTACTAAATTCAATGAAATCTTTAAATTAGACACTACTATGTATAATGGATGAAATCCAATAAGTGGGACTCTTGTGTACCTGTGTTTAGGTCTTTTCATTTGGGATTAGGTAACATCCCAGAAAGCTTGTTCCTGGAGAAAAAGATACTCCTGTCCTTAGCATCCATTGATTACATGAAGCTCTTTATCTTAAGACTAGACCATGTGACTTTCCCTTATCCCCCTTGGCATGTCAATTTGTTTTGTTATTACACATGCAAATGTCATTGAACTGCCTTACTGAGGAGATTTCACTGGTGCAGCTTCCATTTCATGTGTATAATACATTTACGAGGAGGAGCAAACCTTGTCCCTCTGGCTCTTATAATCTTTCTACCCACTTTTCTGTGATGCTCCCTGAGCTTAATGTGTGGAGGATGAATAAGAAACTTACCACTTAGGGCTGGGGACTGCACAGATTCTTAATCTCTGTATTTTGACCAATTCTGGAATTTTGTAATCCTTTCCATATGTTTGAAAAAGAAGCTTCTTTGATGAGGGGTGAGAGCTGCACTTGTCTATGGATTTAAGGATACACATTCACAATTATGACTGAAAATTTTCAAGAAAAAGATATGTATCTTCAAATGAACCTCCTGCAAGACTAATCCTCTGACTAGAACTTCAATGATTGTGGAGAGTTGGAATGCTAGAAGACCAAAACCTTTGTATAGTTTATCTTTAGATTCCTTAAGGCCAGTAAATAGTCATTTTTTGTCCATGTCTGTGTGTGACTTAATATCATGTGAGTAACAGATAAAACTTTTTTGATATATATTAACTTATCAGTCCACCAGCTTCCATCATCTCAAAGGCTAAGAAGCCTCTTGGATCACATCTAAGGCCTATAAGGAAATTCTCCCCTACTTTCTTATATCCTGATTCTTTGATATCTCCATAAATGAATCTGAAATGTCTTGATTTATGATTTTCTTTGTTTCATTAGTACAGAAACTTCATCACACACTTACAGAGTTGGAACATAGAATTTGAAATGATCTGTGTCTGTGCTCCTGAGCCATGATCATTCATATATGGCTCCAGAATAAACTATTTCTTACCCCTTTTGAGGTGAGAATTGTGCTTTGTTTGGACAGTAATTGTGTCATAATGTGGGACCCTGAGAATGATCTGCTTCCCAACTGAGTTGTCACTGGATAGAAGCAAATTACGTGCATTGACACATTGAGTCCAAGCCATGTGGTGGTGTCTCCTCCTACGGTTTGTGAATTTTTCTAGGGCTCTATGCACCTCCCTTGATTTGATATGATTGTATCCAAAGTATTTAAGTTTTCTGTTTTAATTTTTTGATTTGAAAGCATTTTGATTTTGACATGCAATTTGGTTTGGGGCTACTTTCTGATTTCTGAAGGGATGTTTGAGTCTAACCATTTGTTTATTATATTTGCAGTAGTATTTTTTTTTCTTTTCTCTCCACACACTTGTCAATGCCAACGCATAACTCTTACTTCAAAGGGAATAAGAGATTCCTTATTCTAGGGACATCTCTGAGTACCCATGTCCCCAAAACACAGATTCAGATTATTCCAAATTCCATCTTCTAATATGACAGTTTCCTGAAGTTTTTATAGTAATAAAACAAAGAAAAGCCATAAATCAAAACACTTTTCAAATACATTGGTCACTTAAAAGCATGCTTCAAGGCTTACTGAGACATAGTGAAGTTTACAGATAATGTTATTTTATTACATCATGATAATATATTTAAGAAAATTATTCATCTCTCTGCCTTAAATCTTAAAGAATAATGTAGTTTAGGTAAAATGCTTGTTAATGATTAATATATTACAAAAGTAAACAGGCAATTGATAAAGAATTGTTGCTCTGAGTCATTCTCATTATAGAACATGTATATAGGCTTTGACATATTTGCTGTATATATTTTCTTGGTTTTTCAAATTGTTTATGGGTTATAATTGTGTGATTTAACCTATGCATATGGACTTCTTTGTTGGCACTATTTCTGAAATTCCACCCTGACTTCATTGAGTAGAAATGTTTTTTCTGCCTTTGCTGTTGTAGTTGATTAATTCAGATTTACATAGATCATTTGTATATTCTTAACATTTTTTCCACTGCTCAGTTTTATTCTAGAACTAGCATTGATTCAAGGCTGGTCTGGTTGAGGTAGGCAATTACAAAAATTAAAACTGTGAATGTGGAGATGCTGATGATATGGCTAGGTTTCTGACTAACTCAGTAGCATGGTATAGAGCATGAACAGCACAATCTGGGCCATCGATGGAACTGTAGATGTGTCTAGTTTTTGAGTTCTCTGTACACTCTAGATACTAACACTCTGTCAAATGCATAGCTGGTAAAGATTCTTTCCCTTTCTGTATACTGTATCTTCACTCAAACAGCAGAGTTCTTTGTTGTATTGAAGCTTTTTGGTTGCATGAGCAAGGTGTAATACATTCTACTAGATGAGAAAAATAATCATCTGCCATACTCAGCTGTGAACATTGTGAGCTATGTCGAGGCCTAGCCTTACAAGATATGCCCATTGTCACAATAGTGCCAATTTAAAAACATTGGTCAATACTTACGAAAGTTTTCTGTGTCATGAATAAGGTTTTACACACTGTTTTAAAATCTATTTCAACTATTGTATTGTTTCTGAAATTTATGTAATTATCTTAGGGGACCCTCAGTCGATATTACTATGAGCTTATGTACAAATTTCCTACAAGAATGCTTGGTTATTTGTTGTTGCTAGTTTATTTGATCTCCTATTGTTCCTGTTTATGAAGATTATCATATAATTGTATATGTAGTTATTAATAATAATTTTTCATCAAAGTAAATTGACACTTTCAAAATCTCAACTTGTCTGAGTTTGACATATTAACTGCTGTACTGGATAGCTTAATGTCAACTTGACACAGGGTTGAGGGGACCTCAGTTGGGGGATTTCTTCCATTGGACTGGCCTGTGTCCACGTATGTGGGGGTATTTTCTTGATTGTTGAGTGGTGTGGGAGGGGCTGAGCCACCCCGGGGCAGGTTATTCTGCATTGTGTAAGAAAGCAGGCTGAGCATGAGCCAGAGCAGCAAGCCAGTAAGCAGCATTCCTCCACAGCCTGTGCTTTAGTTCCTGTCTCCAGGTTCCTTCCCTGAGTCCCTACCTTGGGATATCTAAATGATGAACTTTGTGAGCTCTGATATATAAGTGAAGTAAACCCTTTCCCCAACATGTTGGTATTGGTCAGAGTGTTTTGTCACAGCAATTGAAGACAAACTAAAATAAGTGCTTTCTCATATCAAATTCCTTTTGTAATAATGAATTGCAACCTTTCCATTCTTGTGTATGACTATATTCCCAATATCCACTGTTCTTTTTGTAATTAGATTCCAAGAGTATTTTGATTTGAAGAAGTCTCCACATATATAGTACAGAGTTGGATATTAGTATAAATTTACATTTACGTTTACTAGTATGACTGGCAAGCTTCTTCCAACTTCTGTTTGCTTTCTTTCCTCTGTTTATGTTGATCACTCAATGAATTCTAATTCTTTCTTTATGAAATCTAGTTGGATTTCTTTTTTACTGTTTTTAATTCCTTTTGAGATATATATATATATATATGTATATATATAGATAGATAGATATAGATATAGATATAGATATAGATGTTAAGATTGATTTTCTTTTTATGTATTATTTATTTTACATTGTTTTCTTTTGAATTGTTTTTTCCTCGTGGTACTCTAATTGAGTGTAATATAGATTTTCTTTGCCCAGTTCAATGTATGAATGTTTCCTTCTAATCTTTGTACTTTCATGTTATTTATTCTTTCATTTTTTTCAGCTACTACTCAATGTCTTTCATTAAATTTTAAATGAATATAGTCTCATTTTGAAGTCTTGTATTTTGGTTTTTATTTTTAAAATATTATAATGTTTAGTTTATTGGCACTTGTTACATATCTTCTTGATTTCAATTCCATTTTTAGACTCACTTTTTAAATTCAAAATTTAAGATATATTTTTTAATCTACAAATGTAGCATATCTATGCCAAGATCGCAGTTATACCTGTAAATACCTATTTTTATCTTTACTTATTAGATGTGTCCCTAAACTCTGGATCATCCACACTCCCCAGATATTTCCTATGATCCTCAGTGAGGCCTTACCCATAATTTGGTCTCAAATAATTGCTTCAGTTTCAGTTGATAATCTACAAACTTGGACCCACCTTTATCTTATCAGACAATCTTGCCCTTCCATCCCTACACCTAAAAAATGCAGAAACACAAGTTCAAGAGTTCTCAGTCTTCATTGTTTTCAAATGAATATGTGCTGGCGTTCTATGCCTTGATTTGTTTATTCTCAAGCACACTAATATCAATTCACTCTCTTTTGGTAGAGGAACAAATTGGTGTTCTGAAGAATCAAGGTCAGGTCTCCAGGTCACAAGTACAGGGTTGAGCTTCTTTACAATAGTTCTGTGTGTGTGCAAGCATGTGTGTGTGTGTGTGTGTTTGTGTGTGTGTGTGTGTGTGGGTGGGTGTGTTTACAAAGTTCATTAAAATTTGTTAGTTCAAATTCTGTCATTTTATAAAGTCATTGCTACAACAGCATTCTACTTTAAGTATGTTCTATTTAGAGTAGAATGTTGTGGTACAAAAAAACTGTCTTGGCTTAGAATTTGTATTTTTTTATTTTGGTTTTTAAGGATCTTTATTTTAGTTTCCTAAATTTTTCTTGTTTTGGAAGCACTGTGTGGGAATCATATTCTACTCTATTTATGTTCTAATTATCACACTACCTAGACCTATATTTAGAGCTAGATATATATTTGATGGGAAATATGTGCATCTAACTAGTTTTCTTATGTCAAGACTCCTTTATGTTGATAGAGAACGGTGCATGTTCTGGATTTATAGTGGTATTTTATTTAGGTGGGTGACATTATGGTGAATTTGAACAATGCCCTCCTTGCACAGTATGTCTTTTTGTTAATCCCTAAACTCTCTTTCAATGAATTGATATGGCAAAGAGCTATATTACAGGGTTTGCTTTTGACTTGTCTTTTCCTCTTGCTTCCCTAATTGAATGTTTTACAGGTTTTCTTCATATAAAGGATACTATCCTTCTGTGCTCTCATCATTCAGGTAGGTGTACCTGTTCTAAATGGATCTGAGGTGACACCCCTTGTGTTGCAGCATGTCCATGTATCTATTCTGGAGCTGTTCCTAGTTGTTGGGGATCTTTATCTTTCCATATATAAACATGGTTTGAAATCATTAATGTTCTAACCCACACAGTAAATCAGAAGGGTTAAGTTACTATCTTGGTGGTGAGATTGGAACATTGATCTTATTTTCATTATTCTACATTAAACCAGGTATCAAGGCAACATCCACCAATCCCTGGAAAAGAATGCTGAGAACTTACTTAGCTTCAACACTGATGTCTTGTATCATCTAAAATGATACCCTGGAGCCTCCATCTACGTAGGAGAAATGCCCTTGGCTCCACTGTTCCTCAGTCCAGGATATTGGCAAGCAACAATACTTTTTCCCCCTTTCACTGAATGTTAATGTTCCTTTAGTGATATATCTGCATTCAGCTTTATTTTTATCTTATTACTAATAATCCTTGCCTTTCTGTTATCCACTTATTTTTCTTAGACTTAACAGGTAATATTCTGATTAAAGTAAATTATGTTTCTATGTGTATAATTTTTCAGTCTGTCTTGATATTAAGTAGTTGTCTTTAGTCATTTAACAAATATCATGAGTCTGGCCTTCTAAAAGCCTGGACTTAACCATCTAAATCAACAGTAAACTGTTGTTCTCTTTAGCTACTGCTACCCTTAACAAATACATGATTTTTATAATTTGCTTATCTGAATTACATTTTTCAGTTTCTTAATCTCATCTTTTTCATCTATTATGTATAGTCCTCCTATGTTTTATTTACTGAGTTGGTTTATTTTCAAGGATTCATTTTTAAGAATAATTTCTTCACAATGACATAGAAATATAAACTGAGGCACAGTTATAGATGACCTTTCCAGAGGCTGCAGAGAACATGACATCCAATACCCCTGCTGTCCCAACAATGAATTACATATCACATAAACTTTTATGTCCTTCGTCTTGTTATACCAACCTTCTCCCCAGAGACCTCTGGCATACAACATTTTCTCCAGCTGTACCAATTTACAATGGCTACAAAATAAGCCTAGAGAGCAGACATTATTGACAGAGTTCTCTTCCCCTCTGAATTAGAGCTGGAATTAATTATTTGGCCAGTGCTCCAGCCCACATGCTGGCCTCCAATTTGATTGTTCTGTACTCCTCTCCTGAAAATGTGCACCTGATTCATTTCCTTTTTTCCATGAGGCACATGGTAAAATAGTTGCCTAAGGAAGAAATCCTCTAATGTCAAGTATTAAGGCCACATGATTTAACATTATAACATGTCAACATTTACTACATAAATTATTTAAATTATACATAAAATAATGTTTTATTCTTATCCAAAAGAAATCAATTTCATATCTTTTTTAGATTTAAATCTGCTAATTTTTAAAAATATACTTGAAAAAATAGACACAAAAGTCTGATTTTTTTCCAACAAGAGAAAAAAAACTTTTTATTAACCTATGTAACATTATCGCATTTCATTAACTCATTTTCTTATAAAAATTCTATAGATTAAATGAGAAAGAATATGCCTTGAAATTTAAATATGAACTTTTACGCTGTTGTCTGAAGTATTAATAGCTTATTGGTTTTACTAAATTTCTGAGTTTAAAGGTCTAAATATATGAAACATAAAGAAAAGTGATGTTAAATTCCCAAGGCATGTAAGCTAGCTTTAAGACTATGATTTAAACAAGGTAAATTCAAAGTAATCAGCTAAGAATCTATATTTAAAACATGCATGGTGATCCATGCTTTAATCTCATCACTGGGGAGGGAGAAGTAGTCAAATCTACATGAAATCAGCATAGTCTACATAGTTTTTTAGGCTAATAGGACTATAGGAAGACCATATATATATATATATATATATATATATATATATATATATATATGTTTGGTTTTGCCTCAGGATGTTTTTAAAATTTTATTAAATATGGATTATTTTGATTTGATTGCTTTTGAGTTGTTTTTAGAATACTGTATTGCTATTTTTTTAAATTTTCTGTGTATGAGTATGTTGCCTACAAGCATTTAAGTACACCTCTGCCATGCAATTTCCAGAGAAAATGTAAGAAGGCATTAGAATTCCCTGAAACTCGAATTTAAGTAGGTTGTTAGTCACCATGTCAGTGTTGGGATTGAAATAGGGGTCTTCTCCAAGAGCATCCAGGACTCTTAATGGCTGAGTCATCTCTCCAACGCCAAAAAAAAATGTTTTAAATTTAAGAAAGGGGATCTGGAGAGATGGTTCAGTGGATAAGAGTGTTGATTGCTCTGGCAGAGGACCCTGGTTCAATACCCAGCACCCACATGGTGGCTAACAACTGTCTATAACTCCAGTTCCAGGGAACGCTGACATCAACTTTTGATCTCTGCAGGCATTGCACACCACAGGTTTACTGACATACATTCAGGCAATACACCCAAACACATAAAATAAAAGTAATAAAATATCTTAAAACTTTGGGGTTTTTTTAAGCGTATGAGTGTTATGCCTGAATGTATGTAATTGCACTCGTGTCCTGCAGTTGTCTAGAGAGGACAGAAAAGGGCATCAGATCCCCTGTAACTGGAGTTACAAATGATTGTTAGCCATCATGTAAGTGCTGAGATTCAAAGCCTGGCCTTCTCTACAAGAGCAGTCAGTGCCCTTGACTGCTGAGTCATCTCTCTAGGCCCAGTTTCTGTGTGTGTGTGTGCGGGGAGGTATGTACGTGTGGGAGTGTCTTGCCTGCATTCACATAAGTGCACCCATGTGGTGCAACATCTGCTGAGGCCAGAAGAAGGTGTCAGGTCCCTGGAACTGGAACTGCAAATATGAATGTATGAATTAATGTCGAGAAAGATATTGTAGTAACACAATCTATTTCTTGAGTTTGTCTGTTTCATTTTATGAGTAGAAGAGTTTTGCCTGAATGTATGTAAGTGCATGTAAAAGGCAGTGGAGGACAGAAAAGAGCATCAGATCCACTAGAACTTTCGCTATGGACAGTTCTTAGCAGCCACGCGGGTGTTGTATCTGAACCCAGGTCCTCTGAAAGAGCAACCTGGGCTCGTAAGAGCTGAACCATCTCTCTAGACCCCTATCTTCTCTTTCTTGTTGATGTCATTTTGAAATTTTTATATGCATTTTATTTGTATCATTTCTGCTTTCCTTCCAGGGAATGGACTTTTGTAAAGAACAAAAGTGAACTTCAAATAGGAATACAAGAGTGGTCATGTCCACTACAGTAAGGCCATTGATGAAGAAGCCAAGAAGCAGCCTCAGTTGTACTGAAAACCTCAGGAATGGAGGAGTCGTGGAAAGAAACTGAGGCTTGACCCTATGTAGCAGAGTCAGAGTGATTGAAGATCAGTGAGGCCATTGGTGAGGATGTTCCACTAGCTGCAGCCGAGACTGCATGGTTTTGGAGATGCCAGTACCATGGAGCATCTGTGAAGCATAGCAGCAGTTATGCAGGGTAGTCAGCCTGAACCTCCAAGACGAGCTGTGTTGTAGAACTAGAGAAATGGGGCCGTGTAAGCCTTTGGATCACAGATTTTAGATGTTGTACACAGCTTTTAGCACTGTTAGATTTTAGATTTGGTGTGAATTGATTGTAACTGTGCCCTTGTCTTTCTGTCTTGGAATAAGGATGTATGTACTTAATTTGAGATTATATAATATTCCCCAGGTAAGAGACTTTGGACTTTTAAAGTGTTGAACTTGATAAAGATTGTGGACCTTTTAAAGTTGGACTGTGTTTTATATTACATCATTCACATGAAATCTTGGGGACATGCAAAACAGGAAAATTTATGGTTTAAACTGATGTTTCTGTGTCAAAATTGACAAGAGACAGAATGTTATAGTTAGTTCTAGTTGTAAACTTGACACACCTGGCAAGAGAAATTTCCCCATCTGTGGAAATGCTTCTGTTAGATTATCTGTGGCCATGACCATGAAGCACTTTATTAATTGCAAACTTATGTTGAAGCAGCCAGGGCACTATGAGTAATGCCATCCCTGTGAGGGTGGGCCTGGACTAAATAAGAAAGGAAGCTGAGCAAGCCAGGAAAAGTCAAGTCAGTAGCCAGCATCCTTCCGTTCCTGCCTTGAGTTCTTGCCTTTCCACCTTAACTTAATTTTGTCTGTGTTTTGTCACAGCAACAGAAGCCCCATGATGCCTAAAATTTTCTTATTGTCATCAAATGAAATCTTTGCATCTTTCTGTTGAAATGAATAAAAAAAATGTTCCAATTAGATAGGAAGTCCTGTAAGAAAGAGGAACATGTACAATTTTCTCAGCCCTTCATTTGTGCCTGAAGTTTTTCTGTAATTATAATCTGTGTTCTCTTTGAAAAGGTCAACACATTTGCTCATGTATGTATCCGTAGAGTTCACTCTTGATGATTAAAATGCAGAGAGGGACTTTGATGATTTGCTGCTCTTAGAAAGATTTGTCTTGAAAAGTAAATCGCCTTGTATATAGAGGTTGCATTGAAAATATGTCACTTAGGGTTAAGTGTCTCACAGACAATTATTCTCTACATTTGACCAGTTGTAGACTCTGTTAGTTTTCATCAATTGTAAGAAAGAAACTCCTTTGATGAGTGGTGATAGTTGTCTGTAAATATAAGTAGCTGCATGTAGAATACATTAGGAAATTGTGTTAGTCTGCAGATTTGGCAAAAGTAAGTTTTTCTCTAGACTCTATGATCTTAGGCATGTATATTTAACTGCGTTTACAGTACAATATATACATTCCTGCCCATTTAAAATATCCTAATTCCAATTAGACAATTGTTGATTATTCCCAAGATAAAAGTACCTTTACTGTACACATAGGGATAGTTGATGGGCCAGTCATTGCAGTTTATTAGACTTTAAAGTCCAGTAGGATCTTTGATTGGCTTTTTTCCTTAGTACTTTGCATAGCATCCTTTGATACCATGAGAATTAGTCTTCAGAGAGGAGGCTTTCAGGTCAGTACCAGCTCTGTTTATCTAAGTCCTATATCTGAAGTATGGCCTATCTTAAGTAGTAAGGTCTTACCTTCAAGTTCTAGAAGACAATCAAGAACAGTGAAAACAGCCTATGTTATTGTGGGAGTCTCTTGGACTACACTGACTAAAAACTTGGAGGGAGGTTTCTCTTTAATGTTGCTATATAGACTTCACCTTCACATATGAATATACACACACAAGAGACTTTGAACTATTTCCCTTTGGTTTTTCACACCATATAAGCATTATTTGTCTCACCTCTCACCCCCACTGTATAATCCTCCCTATGCCCTAACGTACTCTCCATTCCAAAAATCCCCCTTGATAAAACCTGTTTCCTACTATACTCCTCTCTCAAGCTCCTTCTCCCCCTTTTATCCACTTGGCTCTTTTCTACTTTCTTGGATTCTGTGGTTACTTCAAGATATATACTCACATCTAAAGATTTGGAGCTAAGATCTGCATGAGAGCAAAAATATGCTACTTACTTTTCTGAATCTGTGTAACTATACTTAGTGCAATAGTTTCTAGTTATATCTATTTTCATGAAAATTTCATGATTTCATCCTTCTTTAGTGCTGAGTAGAATTCTATTGTGAAATGTGCCATAGTTTCATTATTCATTCACTCGTTGAGGGACGTTTAGGCTGTTTCTACTTCTTAGCTATTGTGAAAAGAGCAATAACAAACACGGCTGTGCAAGTATCTCTGTAGTACGATGAGGTTTCCTTATGCAGTAGATGATGACTGCCACAGAAATCTAAAACTGGCCAGCATAGTTTCCATCCCTGAATAGGATACCTATTTTAAATTTCTGCCTCCTGTGGTACAGGGATTATTGTGGGAGAAGGAGAGGAAAGATTATAAGAGCCAGAAGCAGTAGATGACCACAGGAAACAGAACTTTCCAGACAGCTGGTTCCTTACTTACATGAACTCATAGAAATGGTGACAACATGCACATGCGCCATGCAAGCTCAAACTAAATAGTATTCCAGCATACATATGGGGAAGTATATAAGAAATTCCAACTCAACCCAAGGAAATTTTGACAACTTGTAGGGGGACAGAAACTGTCTTATAGGGATGGGACTCTTAACCAAGTTCCAGAGGATGGATTCATACTGTGTGACATATGAGGACACACATCAGATTCTTTAGATTGCATTTTATTTAGAGAGAATTATTACATTGAATTGAGCAGAGGTCAAGAGAGGGAGAGGTGTGGACTGGGAAGATGGTTCAAATTAGGGAAGATTAGGGAAATAACAATTTAATCCACCAAAAGGAACAAAAAAACACAACTTGGAATAAACATAAACAAGGAAGTAAAAGATGTCTATAATGCAACTTTAATATACTCAAGAGATAAGTTGAAGAAAGCACTCAAAAATGAAAGGACTTCTCATGCTCATGGATCAGAAGAATAAATATTGTAAAAATGACTGTCTTTCCAAGAGCAATCTACAGATTCAATACAATCATCATCAAACCCCCAGTGATATTTCTTCACAGATAGAGAAACAACAGTCTTAAAATTCATCAAACACACACACATACAGACACACGCACACATACACACAAAGAAATATAGAAACCTCAGACAGACAAATGTTGTGATGGAAAACAGGAGCACACCTGATTTCAAGTTCTATTACAGAGCCATAGTCATAAAACCAACATGGCACTGACATAAAAACAGACATGTGCATGGACAGATTTAAGTTATGCAGCTACGGTCACCTAATTTTGACAAAGACACCAAAAAATACTCATAAAAATGGTAGTGGAAAAACTGGACATCCACATGAGGAAGACTAAAACTATATCCTTATCTCTCATCCTGCAAAATGAAAAACAAAACAGAATAACCATATGACCTCGTCAGTCCATTCCTTGCCTTATACTTAAAGCTATCACCATCAGCATACCACAGTTTGCATCGCCTATCTGTGTGCATGCACTATTCATGGCATTTCTCACAATAGCTGTATTGTAGACTTAGCCTAATCCATTAACTGATGGGCAAATAAAGAAAAAGTGGCATATGTGCTCACAATGGAATGTTATTATATTGCATAGACAAATAATTCATGTTTTCTGTACAGACACTAGACATAACAATATCAAAGATCAACTCATAGCAGAAGAGTGGGTATTAGAGAAGGAAAGAGATTGAGGCAGGACAGGAATACCCAGGAAACAGAGCAGAAGAGAGCATCAAGGGGAGAGGACATAATCAAAGTGTCATGTTTGTACTTCTGGAATCCTCATAGTGAAACTCATTAACCTGCAAAATCATTATTTTAATAAATATGGCATGCTCATAAAATGTAATATGTTAAAGTGGACAAGAAGGACTTTTTAAAAAGTAAATCATGTACACAGAGCTTATTGCACATTAAGGTATATATGACAACATGAAACAATGTGTAAAGTGTTTTGTAAACTTGAAATTGGTATACAATTGAGTTTATTATTAAAAGTACTAAGAGGTAGTAACACCTTACCCTCCCACATGTCTCCATCTGTTTAAAATAGTCATGTTCTATCTTGTCCTTTAAACTGAAAAATCTTAAATTTTCCCATTATTTTAATATTTCCAGGCAGAAGTTTAGGATAACTAGTAGTGAACTGTTCGGTAATTTCACTGTTCTGCCATTTTATGTAATTATAAACAGAAAATATATTTCCAGTTATTTTCTAAAATATCTGGAAACTTCTTACTTATATTAACAACTTCGACAAAAAGAGCAACATTGAAGAGATTATTATATTTGAAAAACCTTATCAAAATATATTATGAATGTCTATCTGAAATTATACTTAACATGACAATAATTTATTGATTGATTGATTGATTGATTGATTGATATTTTTAAGACATGGTCTAACTGTAGCCCCACCTGGCCTGGAACTCACTATGTAGACCAGTCTGGCTTGAACTCACAGAAATCTGCCTGCCTCTGCCTCCACAGTGCCGGGATCAAAGTGTGTGACACCACGCCCGGCCCAAGATTTATAGGCAAGTATTCTGAAAATTCTTTCCTATATGAAAACAGAACAAACTGACAATATGCTTAGATTTCATTCTTAAATGTTATCTCATTAGCATTTATGAATCACAGAGTCTTGTATTTTTGCCTATTTAAAATGTTTTATTTTTCAAAAGAAAGAAGCATGTTGGCCAACAAAATTTTTCATCTCTAGTCTTCTGGCTTTTGCAGCTCTACTACATGAGATAAATTGGTCCACTTAACTCATAGTAAGGAAAATATTTGCTTATTCAATTTAGAAAACACTACATTTACTGGGAAAACACTGAGTCCTGTCATGATTCTTTAAGGAAATAGCAAAAGTAATAAACAATATTCATAGACAGACATTCCAGTATATGGATTTTAGATATTCTATTGTAAAGAATGTCAGAAACAAATTTTCAAGAACTGATGTACAGGATTGTAAACTTAGCAAACTCAAAATCTATGGGTCATTTTGGCCGCTGATAATTATGATAAGTGTTCATACTATGGTCTTGATTTCAAAAGCCACAGGCAGACTTTTCTTGATGTGATCTTAAAGCACAACATTTCTTCCACAGGAAGAATTTGTTTGTTTGGCTAAGCCTGAGTACAGTCATCATTACTGAGGATAAACCAGCTAATTTAAGTTGACTAAAAATATTACTGGAATTTTAGGATAAAAGCTTCATCTCTGGGAGTCCCATTAGACTGGGTTTTGCCACTTTTCACAATATACCAAAGAGCCAAATGATGGTGAAGGACAGAATCAGAAACATTAATTACTATAGCTTCATTAGAAAGAAGAGATACAGGGACTCAGGAACCTGGAGTCTGCCTTTCATGAACTGGAAGGAACTTTGAGACTTTATGAGGGAAGGAATCAAAGGAATTGGTCAGGCATACAAACATGACAAGGATTATACCCTTGCTCCGGGCAATTTCTGATCATTTTCTCAGTTTAATTTCTTCAAGGGATACTGAGAAAGCTGTTAGTGCATTAAGTATTTTAGCACAACTGCCTTGTTTCCATGGAATGATTATTTCTCTTGGGGGGCTTAGCATGGGAATATTTCATCTTGAATGTGTACACATGAAAATATGCCTCATGTGGAGTGGAGAAGAGCTCATGGGTCCTGGTGTACTATTGGTTATTGATATATTCTGGATGAGGGGAATCATTGTTTTCAATTGCGTATCTGCTAAGGCCACCAGACTCCAATGGATAGGCCCAAACGCATGGTCACACAGACAGCCCTGATAAAATTCAGTGTGTCACAAAACAGAATGAATATATATAAATGTTAGTAAAAGATTTGTAAGGAAGAGGATAGGTTAGACAGATTTAGCAGTGATATGGGTGAGTAGATTGGGAGAGAAAGACAGTCTATATTATATACATGAATAATACTGGCAGAGAATTATTACATTTAATATTATATTATATAGTATGTTTAAATTTTCTATATATTTGAATATATATATTAGAGGGGGGATTTGACAGTGCTTTTTGACAAGGTTCACTGTTGCTGGGAGTTAGTTTTAGTCCCTTGTAATAACCATGTTTATCATTCAGACATGCCAATTACGGAACCCAAGGTAACTGCAAAAGAGTAGGATTAGGAAGGCAAGATCCAGACCGGGAGGGACAGCATGGAGACTATCAGAGCAGTGCTCTCATTCTAAGATGAATGTCGGTCATATAACTAAATACTTAAAAAAAATCCAAAAGAGTGTTTGTTCAAATGACTAGCAATCAATCATAGTCTTGTCAAATTGGCACATAGATTATCACAAGTTTTAAGATACTCCAGTAATGTCTTAAGATACTCCAGTAAATATTTGGTTTTTTTTGTTGTTGTTTGTTTGGTTTTTGCTTTCCTGATTTTATAAATAGAAGACAATCAAATGATACTTAGAATCCAAGAAACTAAGAAACTGATTTTTGTGAAGTCTCCTTTCACAGACGCAAGTGATGGTGACTGGAACATAAATAAAGTAGTTATAACAGTTACATATGTGTCTGGGATGATTAACTGTAAAGCAGTTTTAAAGAAATTAATTTGGCAAGACATGGGTGATAACTGATTACTAAACAGAAACACTCTCCTCCATCTAACTCACTGTTCCTATTGGATCCTAATTAAAATTATGAAAAATAACCTGAACATGTGCAGTGGTGTTGAGGTTTATACATAGGTCAAAGAAACTTTGCCACTTTGGGGTAAAGTCTCTTACGAGCTTGACCATTTCATGATTCCTCTTTTTCCTATATAGCTTGTTTGAAAGATAGAGAGATATAGATTGCAAAGCTTTCTGAAGTTGATGTGTATAGTATCTTTCCCTCCATAATATATATTTTTGAAAGATACTTTTTTCTGAGTAGTCATGATTATTGAAAGTTCAAATTGAAAACTTTGGAATAAAATCAGAACTGTTTTCTCTGTGACATGCTATGTTATTGATCTCTGCTGAAATTTCATTTGTAGTATCATTTCACTTATCTGTTCTTTTTCTCAATTCTCATTCACCTTGTAATGGGGATGAGACCTAAATACAAGAATGCTTTAGATCTTTCAGTGCAGTTAAAGACAAACTAAACATTCAGAAATCTCAGTAAAGATTGTAGACTTGTCACTGCTTATAGCATTCACTTGAGAAACTGAACTGACAGCTTGAAGGCTTTTAAAATATTTCTAATTCCACTGTTTCTTTTTCTGGGGCCTTCCTGTTCACTATCATTTACAAAGGTCATTTGAAAAACTACTTCCAAATAACTTTAAGATTTTAATCATGGCAATGTGTCATTAAATCTCTGGCATGATAGTAGATGACACCTTTTAATTGGATTAATGATCCTTATGGTTTTGCAGGGAAGCTTTTGTTTATTAACACAAAATGACTTTTCAAATAAAGACAAATAAACATGATGTCTTAAAGTCTTTTCAAATATGATAAATGTATAAAATATTCTTTTTAAAAATTATAGACTAATGCCAATAGGCCTTACTGATTTCCATGAGCTAAGTTTTTCCAGTGAGTATTTATTCATGTTTGTCAACTGACAACATGCAGAGGTGGAGACTAAGTTCTCATTTGTATACAAAATAAGGAGATAATTGCTGATATTATAAAACGATCTATTTTATCATCATTATAAATATTCTTCCTTCCAAGAGTCTTTAATTATTATATGTTTCCCTGAAGTATATCTTTTTGTAAAATCTTTATTATAATAGCAAAGTCACTTATGGATAATACAGTCATTCAATACTGGATTCTATGACAAGATTCTCTCTTCAGTTACAATGATTTTTATTCTAATTTTCCCTTCTGCCTCATTTTCAGAATAGCAGTTCTTTCATTCTGTAAGATACTTCTGTTAAATCACTTTCTTTCAAATGGAAACTCAATTTAATAAGTTCCCCATTTCTACCTTGATAATACCAGTCTCTTATGGCCCCACCTCTCTTGAGCACCTTCTTTCCCTTTATCTCCATAGTTCCTTGTGTAAACCTTCCTCTCCCATCCCATTAAAATGCCCCCTTTTATATATTTCTCCCTTAATAACACCTGTCTCATACTATTATTCTCTCTCAGGTTCTTTCTTTCCCTTTACCTCCCTAGTTACTTTCCATTTCCATGGTTCTTGCAGGTATATCATTGTGCATACGTATAAGGCTTTGATGGTAGGATCCACAAATGTAGGTGTCATACATCATTTGTTTTTCTGAGTCTGTTCTTCAGTTAACATAACAGTTTCTTGTTCCATCCATTTATCTGCAAATGTCATCTTTCCGAGAACTCTATTCTGTAATATACCATATTTTCATTACCCACTCATTTCTTGAGGGACATTTAGGATGCTTCCATCTGTTAGCTACTGTGAAAAGAGTAGCTTTTTTTCCTCCTCTGCAGTAGGAGGAGTTATTGAGTATATGCTAAGGAATGGTAAAACTGGGTCAAATGGTAGATTCAATTTTAGTTTTTTGAGAGTTCTCTGCTCTGCTTTCCATAGGGGTTACAGGAGTTTACAATTTGAAGAGCAGTGTATGAACATTCTTCCTTCCCTAGATATTCTCAAGAATTTGCTATTATTTATTCTCTTGATCTTTGTCAATCTGACTCAGGTAGGACGAAGTCTTTAATAGGTTTTAATTTACAGTTCCCTAATTGTTAATGATGTTGAAAACTTTTAAAAAGATATTTCTGAGCCATCTTCATTTCTTCTCATTAGAAATCTCTGCTTAAAATATTGGTAATAAATGAATATAAAGTTCCTTGTACATAGTTGTCACAAAAATGGTAATGGCATGATTAAGAATTATATATATATATATATATATATATATATATATATATGAGTATGGAGAAAAGACAACATTTAATTTGAGATTAAATGCTACAAATATTTTTCAAACTAATCAAAAAGCATATATATTTAATGATACTTTTCTTTTTTATTTAATTCTAACTTTAGTTCTAATCTCTGTTATTTTTGTTTTGTTTATTTTGAAATGGCTCTTCATGGTTCCAAAAAGTTGATTTTCTCTCAATTGGTGCTACATGGTACCTTGGTAAAGAAAAATAAAATTAAATACACACACACACACACACACACACACACACACACACACACACAAATGATGATTATAGTAGCCAACCGCATTTCCAGTCACTAACTAAGAAGATGGTACCAGTGTGGAGATCATAATCATTTCACTACAGGAAGGAGGATGCTGAGCACTCTTCTTATTTCTAGTTCTACTTCTCTGCATAACTTCAAAAGCACAACCAGAAGACTCCTGATTTGTCATGTAAATACATATGTGAAAATAAATGTACTTGTTGAAGTGATTTTTTTTTCAAATCTTAACTTTAAATATTTTCTCACTGACGTAAAGATATTAAGTGCCAACATACAAATTTAGGCTGCGTGAGAATCTGTATTGGTATCTGCTACTTAGATGTGGCAGTGCAAGATTTTCAAAGTGATTGCCTACCTGAAATATTACAGAGGATTTTTAACAAACATAAGGTAGCAAGACGGACCTCTCAAATCTTCTAGCAGCATTCAGCCAAAATCACTCAAAGAAATCTCCAGTGATCAACAAAGAAGAGACACACATTTTATAACGCATTAAAAGCAATGTGGCTGCATAAGAAAGGGAATCAAAAACTTTGCTTCCATCAAAGTATCACCAATAAGATGATCAATCAAGAAGTACTAAGAACAATTTTTTGAAGTGGGGAAAAAAGAAGGAAGATTGCAACACCCCCATCACCATCATGAACATGTTTCCTAGAAATTCTTAGTCTTCATCATATATAATTCTGTTGAGGGAACTTCTCTGAGACCACAAGTTGAGATACACTAAAGAAAGCAAGTATGTTTCCAATCCTTTCAATGGCCTATGATGCTCTTCCAGAGTCTTGGTACCAGAAATGCAGCTTGAATACTTGAGAGTCAAATAGCTTTTGGACCCTCCATCACTGAGTTCTCCCAGTGTCGCTTGGAAATGCAGCTAGTAGTGTGCACCCATGAACAGAGCATTTTCTATGTCCTACCACCAAGATAAAAGCTACTAATGAGCTGGTTCGTTCATGCCATGGCCATCACAGGTGCATACCCCACCCCATCCAAGTGTAATTTGAAGTGGTATTCTACTAGGGATTTCAGGCCTGCTGAATTTCAGAGCACTTCTGATTCTTGGCACCACATAAGTGGCATCATCCCATCCTCAAGAAATCTCGGGCCTCCTGAGTACTTGCACAACAGAGAAATTGTGACCTATGCCATCAAAGATATTGCAATATCACGTACCTCAATGATTTCACATTCTCAAGTATACTGTTCCAGTTGAACTCTACAGTGCCAGCAATAATATGCTTTCTCTCTCTGGGAAAAAAAAATTTATGATATAGATGAGAAATTTAAAAATAAGCATATAATATCTTATAAATAAGAATTTGGACAATGAAATAATAATGCAGGACTTCAATGTCATGCTAAGTCATGCATAATTAAGAAGGTATGGAATTGAAAATGGATGTTCTGAAATGCCTCTGTCAGATGAAAATGAATGAAATAGAATGAAAGCATCCTGGAAGATTTGCAGTACACCTGAAGTGGACATATATTTACCTTAAATAAGTTAAAAAGGAAGACAGAACTGAGATGGTAACAAAATGTTTATTTGATGAAAACTTCCACTGTATTGGAAACAACAGATAAATTTATATTTGTTTTTCGGGTCCCTCTGCTCAGTGCCAACCCGAGGGGGATCTCTGCTGAAAGTGGGGGAGTAGGCTTGGAATCAACACACAGACTCTGGGAGCTGAATGAGAAGCATGCCATGGGCAAGCAGCAACAAACTCATTTATTCAAGGAAGTGCAGGGGATTTTATAAATTTGGTTACACAAACCACTATGGGGTGGTTCATCTCGGTACAGGCTCTCTCCTGATGCAGGGAAGAAGCTAGTGTCACCCCTGGCTGGACCTGAGCACCACCAAACAGGAGCCATTCCCTTAATCCTCATAGCAGGCGACCTGCCTAAGGCCCACACTGCATTATGCCATTCATACACATGAGCCACTCCCTTAATCCTCTTAGCAGGTGGACATGGCTAAAGTCCATCCTGTGTTGTGCCCTACATATCCTCCTTTCTGTTTTTATTAATTGAATGACCCTGGGAAGTGGGATTCAAGGGAGGAAAAGTTCACTGCCTCATTAACACACTCTGTATTCTGCCCATCTATTTGGTATACACTAAAATCTATTAGGAATTAGGTAAGAGCTCCCTAATACTTTGGCTTCTATGAGCCGAACAGGAATATAGGTTGTGGTGACTGGGGTTCCCCTTCAGTGAGTCTATCTAAAAGCCCCTGAATTGTATAACTATTAGCTCTAGGGGGAAAAGAAATTCCTTAACTGGTGCCTGGGAGATGTGAAGAAGTAAAGGCAAAAGTAGTTAGTGTTATACGTTCTAGACAGGAAAAGTCAGAACAAGGAAAATTTCAAATGTCCAAGTTAAAGTCCATTAGAATTCTTGCTTAGGGCTTCTAAGATTATCAATCTGTTGGGCTCCTCCTTATTTTTCGTTTGGTTGCCAAGGGTGGACTTGAGAGTCTTGAAGTAAGGATTTGTTTTCAGGCACTTTGATAGTTTGTTGCAGTGGCCAGAGTTAATGCAAGTTCCCTTGCAAATGGCAGGGAAAGAAAAAAAAAATTAAGCCAAGATTTAACGGTTAAGTTAGAACAATAGTGGGTTTGACTTTCTTGACAGCAGGTGTGCACTGCAGTGTTGAAGTAGGCCAAGATTTGAAGTCTTACATCTGAGTAGCATTTTTACTAATAGTAAACTCATTGTGCAAACAACATCTTTTATAAACTTAAGCCTAATGTCTGGGAAGTAAAATTCTTTGTAATCTTAAAGAAGTATACTAATCACTTTAATCTTTAGTTACACTTTCCTTTTACGTATTTTAGATCATGCAGTTGGCCCATATAAACCAATTTAGTTTTACTCTTAAGGTCAGTTGAGTATCTGTTCCTCATGGGGATCACATGGGCTTTGAAGGAGCCTCTGGCTCCCTAGGCCTTTGTTTTACCAGTTCCATCTATATGAAAATAAGTCAGAAGGTCTTGCTATACCATAACTTCACTTAGAAGTATCAAGGAAATGTTTTCCTGTGCTGACCCTCCTCATTTTAGACGTGGACACTGATTTGAATCCTTCTAGTGGGGTCTCCACGGCAGATGGACTCATCACAGTTACAGGAGATTTGGAGAAATGCCCCATAGTCCCCTGGCACTTAGTTGACGTTGGAGGGCAAGAGACAAAAAATTGTCCCTTTAAGTCCTTCTAACCAGATTAGTATAGGCCTCTAAATATGGTTGTTAAACACCCAAGAAGGTTAGTTCCAACAATCTGGTACTTATAATTACTTTATGGTATGCACATCATCTTTCACCTTTTCGTTTTCTTTCTTAGTACCATGAGACGCAATAACCTTAAAAAGCTAATTTTGGAAAAATTACATACAGCTGGCTGGTAGGATTAGCTGGATATTCCGGTGGAGGTCCAACGACACTGCCTACCCCTGCTTCAGTGAAAGAATACAATAGTCAACAAATCCAAGTATGATGATCTTTTGCAAGTAGGCACTAGTAAAGACATGAAGATGGCAATTATTTGTGGCTCAGATGAGTGCTGTGTAGCATCATCTTACTAAAAGAACAAGGAATGCAAATTACATGCATAAGATAATGAAATGAATTAATATTACCCATGTGTACATTGTACTTTATAAGTTCCTAGTTAAACTTTATAGAAAACACAAAAGCCATAAACCTTGCTTTAAGTCTTAAGGAAGTGTTAAAACTAGGAAGAAAGAAGCAACTGGAACCTGGAAACACATTATCAAATTGAAGTTTACAGTCTTTATCATTATCACAATTTGTGTCAAAAAATGGATCCCTTCAAATGGGCATTTACTAAGCATACAATGGTGAAACTGTCAAAAAAAAACTAAGATTTTAAAGTAGCAAGAAAAAGCATCATTAAAGAGAATCTTCATTAGGCTCTCCATGGTTGTCTCAATAAAAACCAGCCAAGTCTGGAGAGAAATTCTGATAACTTCAATATGTAGAAACAAAGAACATTCCAAAAAGCAGTATGATGCTTAACCAAAATCTCTTTAAATGAAGGTGGAATCAAGTCTTCCCTAGTCACAATGCAGACAAATTCATGACTACAATCTTTCTGTAAGAAAAGCTCAAGGGAGATGAAGGGAATTCAGCAGAATAGTGATGTTTATTTTCATGCATATCACATGCTTTTTGATAGACTAATGGGGAAAATGTCATATTACTCAAAGTAATCTGAGATTCAATGCAATGTTTATTACATCCCAATACTATTCTTCCCAGAAATAAAAAAAAAAACTAAAATTCATCTCTAAACAGAATGCCCAAGATTCAAAATATTGAAGAAAACACAATTTGTAACTTAAAATTTTATTATTAGGGATTGAAGAAATGGTTCAATGGTTAAGAGCACTGGTTTCTCTTGAAGAGCACCTATGCTTGATTCCCAGCATCCACATGGCACCTAACAGCCTTCCATAACTACAGTTCCAGAGGAATCCGATGTTCTCTTTTGAACTTTGTGAGCATTCCACAACATGGGTGTACTGACATATATGCAGGCAGTACACTTATACACATAAAATAAAAATGATTATTAAAAATTAAATATATATATATATATATGTATAAAATTTTATTGTCAAAAGACAGTGCCATGCCAGCACGACCTTGGGTCAGAGCTTACTGCGAGGGACGTCGGGATTAAGAAACACACAGCACACTCTTGGTTAGGGTGAAGAAAAACTGCTGCTTTATTCACTTAAAAACCAAGCTATATACTGTTCAGTTGCTCACCGCAAGGCCCAAGGTAAATTCCAAAGAGGAAGTTTTATCAGGTCGAAACATTCTGAACTTTATCAGACATCACAAAGACATAGGTCAGGGTACAACCGACCACAAGTCTCCGCTCACAAGGTCGCAGTGGAACAGCTTGTATAAGCAAATTCCAAAAGCCCAGGAAGAAGTCACGTACTCAGCTCTAGCAAAATATGATATTTACATGGATGGGGTTTGTCAGGAGGCCTGCTTTCCCCACAAGACAGTAGTTCAAGTATTGTGATATTAATGGACAGAAAGAAACATAGCAAAGCAACAGGACAGGCTGTCTAGAAATAAATTCAAATATACAGGAGACAGCTAATTTTTGACCATGGCACCAAGAAGCACAATGGTACTGGGAATATTCATTCCACAGGCATGAACTTACTCTTACACTCATCTCCTCGAAAATTTCAGTGTGTGGCCAGAAACTTTGCAAATCTCTGAAGGAAATATTAAGGGAATATTCCAGATTGGATTTGGCAAAGAAATTTGAGACAGAACATCAGAAACTCTGGACATAGAAACGAAATAAATAGATAAAAGGACTACATCAAACCAATGCATTTCCTCACAGCAAAACAAATCATCACCCAAACAAAACAACAACTTCAGCACTGAAGGGGATTATAACTCCATAGCTGATAAGGAATTAATAAAGGAGTGTTCTTCAGAAGTTGAGCGGAAATCTTTGCACTGAAGAAGACGGCAAGTCTTAACTTATAACTTACAAAGCAACAGAAATAAAATTTTAACCAGGCCAAAGATTTAATGTACAGTACAAGGACTGTCAGTAACCACATTAATTCATTTTGTGAATTCATGTCACAAGAGTATATTTTAACTGCTTTTCAACAAAATTAAAACAACAAATAATTTTTGTTGAAAATGTAATAATGATGGATATGTTAATTTTCCTCCACTTTTTAAACTTTTAAAATTTATTAATATTTTATGTTCTTGGACATAGATGCACCATAAGGACACCATGCCTGTAGAGGACAGAAGAGGGTATCAGATCACGTAGAACTGGAGTTACAGATAATAGTTGTTAGTTACTCTGTGGGTCCTAGGAACCAAACCCAGGTCTTCTGCAAGAACAGCCAGTGCTTAAAAGAACTGAGGTGTCTCTCCAGCCCCTTGTTCCACTCATAGTTTTTTTTTAATTATCTCTATGTATCCTCATAACATTATGTTGCAGACACAATAAAGTATCTTTGTAAAAATAAGGGAATAAAATCAACTAATGAATAGCATATATTTATTTATGGCCGTTAGGGTGACTTAGAGTCTAAGAGTGCTAGTAAAACTTACCTTCCAAAACAAATACTCATTTCCAAGTTTGTTATTCTCATGTGTGTGTGTATGTGTGTGTGTGTGTGTGTGTGTGTGTGTGTGTGTGTGTATATATATATATATATATATATATATTGAACAAGAACAGATGTTAAGTGATATAATATTTTCAGGGTTGTTTTATTTGTTGTGTTTGCTTGCTTGTTTGTTTATTTGCTTAATGCTGACAGCTGTCACTGGAAACTGAAACAGTAAGAAAATTAGTTGAGTGACACATGCTTCAAACAAAAACCAGGACATCACCAATTCTAGAGGCTGCCTTTAATTTGCAGTAAGGTTTGTAACATCAGTTTAATGTTTAATCTTCAGAGTGTGTGTCTTTAACAATAGGTCTTTAACTGCAAAGCTCAATCATTTATTTTTCCCAACTAAGGTGTGCATATATCAGGAAAAGCTCTAATTTTTTGTCTGAACCTCAGGCCCCTCTTCTTGAAGCTATGCACAATCACATAAAATAACAAAAAGCCCATAGCAAAACTAAACCCATTGGTTCAAGTATTTTAGCATTAGCAAAACTGTTAATTAATAGAAAGATTTTTATACATGGTTATTTGCTTCAATTAAAATGCAAAGTTGAATGTTGTCAATTGTTTAACTTCTGTGACCTTAAAATTGATGTGGTGACTGTTTTAATCATTGTAGGCAAGATTTTATAAACATCGTTTTATTTTTAGAAAACAGAAGATGAATTATATTGATTCTTTTATATGTTCTATAAAAATTCACATTTTTTCTGATTAAAAAAAGCTCAATTACCACTTCTAAGAAGCTGAGGAAGAATTTATATCAAATTCAAGACCAGTCTGGTTGACATAATGCGTTCTAGCTGATTTCTGCCTCTACACCCACTCATGTTTATTCCTAAAATATATGGCTCCCTAGGGAATGATTAATACTTTTAAGTAATTATTCTTACATACCCTCAAAAAGAAAAAAAAAACCTAGGTCTTGATACTTGGTGTTCAATAATGTACTTCCCTGCATCTCTACTTTAGAATCTCACAACCATCCTTGCATTAAGTACCATTGCTCTAAATCACCTCAATATGGATGACGAGGTAAACTCTGAGTTTAATGAGTACATCTGTGAGGATTCCAGGGCCATTCCTGAGCCAGTAGGTTGGGTTTTTCCATATATCATATTAAGTAGTCCTAGCACACCTTAAATCATAATCATAATTCCTATAATAAGGCCTTCAAATATTCTCCTAAATTCTTAACTTCCTAAAAGTGACACCACCAGTTCATGAGAATGCTGAAATTATACTATCATTAATCCAGATTCTTGAAATTGAGAGATAACACCTCCAGTGGCTCCCTACTGTCCTGCTTCCCTTTTATAATACTGACACATTGAGTTACACATTAAAGGCTTTAAAAATAACATATTGTTTTGCTCTTAAGAAAACTATTCAGATTATATTCTCCAGATGCATATGACATTTTCACATGAATCTGGGGCTGAGGTTTTGGAGTTCTCATAATTTTATGCATAAATATCATTGCTTTGAAGGTTAGAAAAGCAGCAATGTAATACAGCTGATGAACAGTAAACAGAAACTTAGAACTCAATCTTATGACACCAGGAGCTTTAATGTTTATGTTGATGTTACATCATTCTTCCTTCCTTCTCTCCTCATGTTTTTTAAATACAGTGGATGAAGATGTACTGAAGGACATCTGAGTACAAACGCTTGACTGGTTAGGACTTAACAAATATGACAGAATGCATGAAATCTGGTCAGGGATCCTTGGGAGTTGAGGGTTTAAATTTGAATAATGTATATTATATGAAATGCACAATAACTCAATAATTTTTTTTTTTAAAAATAAGTATAAACTCCAGCAGAAGTTACTGTTAAGTAGCTCAGATGATGCTAACATATAGTTCAGTGAACTGAGCTCTTCAACCTGACACTCTGTATGCTCTCTTTGACATTGTTCTTAGCTTTTCAGTTCTGTTAAGAGCATGACACAGGTGCTGAAATGCGAGGAAGTTTGAGTGGAAATCTTGCCTTACTCTCTTTACCTGCTGTAGCAAGTTACAAGAATGTTTACTTCTTATAGTTTCCATGTCTAAGATCAGAGCACCAGGCAGTTAGGTTACAGTGAGTGCCTTCTATACTGTTCCAGCTCTGGGTCAAGTTATAAACAGAGAAGGAAAATAATTCAATAACAAGGCTGTTAATAGTAAATGAGTTCTAAATCTTGCTATTATTTTTATTCTTTCTGATTTTGAATTCAGGTCTTTGAACATCTCCACTCATATGTTCTCTTTTGTCACCCTCTCTTTGCTTTCTCTTCATTTCTATCTTAATCTAACTTATAACTCATGAATCTACATATAACATGTAATTGCAGATCAGACCATGGTGATTTTTTCTTCAGTTTCTGCAATTTATTTCTAGAAGATTTTATCTTACATACTGACAATCCTTGAAGTTAATATTTAATTTCCCAAGCACTCTAATTTTGTGAACTTAAATAAGAAGCTCTAAAAGGTAAGACATTTTCATTGAATCTTTTAGTTCTCATGTCAGAACACAGTACAAAGACCTACTTAGGAAATACACTGAATTGTTAATTCTTTACAATGAGTAAGATAATAACCAACAGATTTTGAAGTAATAAGTTAATGAAGGTTAATGTTTCAGTCTATATTTATTATGACTAATGCATTGGTAATTTTACTGTTCCATTGTCTGTGAACACTATCAAAACATCTATAATAAGATATTATAGGAAAATCACAAAATGTAATTTCAGTTCACTTAAGTTGAACCTGAGTTTACATCAAAGCATGGCCCTAGTAACTAAGGTGGATAAAATTACCCAATATGCAATTTGCTTTAACATCAAACCACTGAAATGATATTAAATCGTTTTCAATTTTTTGAAAATGTTTTTAGTTTGTCCCAGAAGACTGAATGTGCTGAAATACAATGCTCCTTGTGATAAATTAATAGGGTAGAAACAATTCATCTGTCTATTCAGGGGTACAGTCTTTAACAGATAATTGGAATAAGCTGAGGACACTAGGATTCAGCACCTATAACTTCTGTTACAGGGAGGTAGCACTACGCATATGTAGTACCACCAAGATCCTAGTGCCACCTACCCTATATTCAGTCAACACCACTCATCCTGGTCAGGATAGTTAGTTTCATCATTCTACCTCTTCCTACAGTCTTCTGACATGGATTGAATCTCATGACAACACGGAGAAGGTTGAAATATGAATTTTTCTCAGATCCATTTAAAGAGTATCCTGATTTACATAAATGACTACCTATGGCCCTATTCCCATTTCTTCTCTCTAGGCATATTTTGCTCTTTTCTATCCAGGGTCAGAAGAGTAAATCCTGGGCATTTGCTTAGCAGATTCAGCCTGTTTCTTTCTTCCTTCTATTTCATGGTGTTTATCTGAAACAGAAAAAAAAAAAAAAAAAAAAAAAAACTTAACCTCTTTAAATGTGCTGTAACTTCTCCTGTTTGCACACATTAGTTATGCTTTACATCTAAAGTGTTTTCTATATCAACCTTTTTATATGTAATCCTCCAAACTGATAACTGAGGTACAAAGTGATAAATGAGATAATAAATGAGAATAAATGTTTTGAGAAGTCTTCCATTATAGTACATTCTTAGAAAAATTCTTGGCCAATTGTTTAGTCATTGTTTAGAATGTAAAAATAAAAATTAATAAACTGTAATACAAGTATGTAATTCCATATTCTCTCTGCCACAGGTTCTAGTCCCTTGGTTTTTCTTCAGAAATTTCCCATCCTCCAAAGTTGGTGTAGTTTAATGTGTTACACACATAGTTCATTTTTAATATCATGATCAACTATATTAATAATTTATAATAAATATTTTTAAAAGAGCAATTTAATTTAATTTAAATGATCATCTAAAATTCCATAATGTTCTGATACTTTTTAGTTTACTGAAGGATTTTTATATATTTTTCCCATAAATTGTTATTTAAATTTATAAATATATCAGCTATAGAAATCACTCTCACATTTTCATTACCTACATCACTTGAAGGACTCTTAGTTTGCTTCCGTTTCTTATATGTTATGAAAAAGTCAGGAACATAGATGTACAAGAATCTCTACAGTAGGATGAATCCTTTGGGCATATGTCAAGATATAGGGGCAAGAAAGGCCTTTGTAAACTGTACATCAGTTGCTCAGTTATTAAAGTCAACAGTCAATGAGTAGAACCTAATTAAATGAAAAAGCTCTGCACAGCAATCTAATCAACTAGGGAGGTGATGAGAAAACCCACAGAGTGGGAGAAATCTTTACCAGATACACAAATGACAGAGGATTAGTATCCAGAATATATAAAAATAAACTTAAAAAAAAAAACCAAAGAACCAGGGAAACAAATGACCCAGTTACAAGAGTGCCTAATGCCCTGAACAGAAATTTCTCATACGAAGAAATAAACGTGGCTAAGAAGCACCTTTGAAAGTGTTCAACACCATTAGTAATTAAGGGGATGCAAATTAAAACTACTTTAGGATTTCATCTTACCCAAGTCAGACTGACTGAGATCAAGACAACCAATCATACCAAATGCTGGAGAGAACGTGGAGAAAGTGGAACACTCATTCATTACTGGCGTGATTACAAATTTGTGCAACCACTATGAACAGTAGTGTGGAGATCAAACTTGCAAAAATATGAATCTGTCGTCACATATGTGTCTGTGAGATGCCCAACTCTGCCATATATATATATATATATATATATATATATATATATATATATATATATGGAACCTCTGTACCTAAGGCTTATGGAACATAGTGGAAAAAGTGCCAGAATACTAACGCATCTCTCAACTCTGATCAATGAAGCCCCCTGATGAAATAGAGGGCAATGAATACACATAGCCACAGATGACCGAAGCATTGAGAGTAAGAATATCCAAAATGTGTGTCCCTGGATCAAATTTCACCCACGCAGAGCTCAGGGACCATTTTGGAAGAGGAGGGCAAAGATTTTAAGAGACAGGGTGTCAGGTGTATGAGATGGTGAACAAGTTCTAACCTTCTTTATGGGAGACACTCTAGACTAGATCCCAGTGGATGAACTTGCACTGAAGGATGCCTGGGTATGGTAAGTTGACTATATATGCCTTTACATAAATGATAGAATGCATGAAATCCTTTGGGGGGTATGGGATGGTGTGGCTAGGGGTTGAAACAAAAATGATAAAGATGATAAAGATGTTGTGAATGAAATACACAAAATTTCAATAAAAATATTCATGTATTTTTAAAAACTTAGAATATTCCCGATCTTATTATTCTGCATATGGAATGATTATTTTCATATTTTAATTTGTCTTTCCAAAATTTTCATAATAAAACCTAATTTGGCTACTTATTTATTTTTGGCAGGAGAAAGGGACATAGTCTCAGTATGTAGCCCAAGCTAACCTTGGAACTGGTACTTCTTCTGGATTAGCCTCTTAAATTTAGGAACTACAGTCATATGCCTCCATGCCTGAATCACTACTTATTTTAAATACAATGTTATCTATTATTTTAAGTAATTTTCTTCTGAGAATTTATATACTTTAAAAATATGATACATACATATTATTGCTTTTAATAATTATCTTAGTTTCAAATTTTAATTAAAATTATACACATATATATGAAATAGCATTGTTTTAATTAAATTACTATGCATATGCCAATGATTTATAATACACTGTTAGACAAGGACTCCACATATGATATAAATATGTTTCAGTTTTGCTATTTACATACTAATATAATGCAGGAGGCTTAATATCTTCATTTAAAAACTGAGGATTAGATCTGTAGATTAGCAGTAGAATACGTCAACAGCATGTACGAGGCCTTGGACTCAACTACCAGAAGTACAGAATAAAGATAAAAAAATAAATATATGGAATAAATAAATAGACAAATATATAAAAGCTATCTTAGAGTTTTCCAACTTATTAGTTGTATAGTCTAACATTTTAGCCAAAATGTAAATGTGACATGTATTGTCAAGTTTATAACCCCAGTTATGATATTCTAAATACTATCCTGCTTCTGTCTGCTGTTAGTTATTCTCACATAGTATGAAAATGCATCACTCATGCGGAGTAATGGAAACCAAGATTTCTCTCTTCACTATAAGTTTATTTCATCTTGAATTGAAGATATCTTCCAGTTTGAAAGATACCCTTAAACAATAACCGAAATACTGTGACCTTTGGTCCCAACATGTCTCATCACCTCTTTCCGGAATAATCTTTGTGGAACAGAGCATCATTCACTCACACTCTCAGTCACTGCTTTTGTGTTCTCTATGATGTCATAGAGTTGCAATAGGGATTCTGTGCCACAAAGCCTGCAAGTTTTTACTCTTCTGCCTTCACAAGTTTGTCAAATCATAATATGAATCAAGATTATAATAGTTAAATGTGTACACTGAGAAATGAAATCATTGTCATTGAGATGGAGAAGTAATACTTGCATAGTACTTACCATGTACCATTCTATAATATTTTGTATTAACTCATCAAATAATCTCAATAATATAATAGTTTAGTGTAATGTATTAAGAAACACAACTAAGGGCTGGAAATATGACCCAGCTGTTAAGAGCATCGGTTGCTCTTGTGAAAGACTTGGGTTCAATTCCCAGTACCCATACAGTGGTTAACAACTCTCTGTAGTTCCAGGTCCAGGTGAATACAGTGCCTTCTTTTCACCTCCATGGGCACTGCATGACAGGTTACACTTGCATATATTTAGGTACAACATGAGAATAATAAATAAATAAATAAATAAGAAATGAAAAATAAGAAAAACATCCGGGAGTGCAAAGTGTTTCATTATTTAGGATGGTCAGCCAGTTTAATAAAAACTATTAAAAGATTATCAGAAAAAAACAAGCTTTATAAGGTCATTTTCATACTAAAATCTCAAGAAGTTGTCATATTTAAATCAACAGAAAGCAATATAGAAAAATCAACTTCATTATTTAAAGATACCTCTATTAATTCTAAGGCTTTATACAATATGTTTTTCTCATACTCTTCCCCTTCTCCAATTCCTCCTAGATCCACTCCTAACCCCTACCCAACTAGCTTCTTGTTTTCCGTTCTCCCTACCTGCCCTGCACTCACCCACCCACCTATCAAGTCCAATATATGCTACCCAACTATTCTTGGCTATGCAATATGCCCTAGAATGTGGTTGACCTATCATGGTTCTCACCTTTAAAGAAAACTGACTCTTTTTCTCACAGCAATTGCTGAATGCTAATCACATCTCCAGTAAGGATAGAATTCCTGCCTACCTCCCCTCACCCGTCATGTTGGGATTTTGTCAAGCTTGAGCTTGAGCAGTTCTTAGCTGCTGTCACAGTTGTTCTTGAGTTCATATGTGCAATTGACCTACTGTCTGGTAAATGCTCTTTACTTGTAATCGTACACCACCTCTAGCTTTTATCCTCTTTCTGTCCCTTTTCTTCAAAGGTCTCTGTATTTTGGCAGGAGTTGCGTGATACTGGCATCTCATTTGTGGCTGAATACTCCTCACACTCTCATTTTCATATTTATGCATTTATAAAATTAGAAAACAAATTCTAAAAGTCAAGTATTGACATTTTAACCTTATGAAAAAATAAAATAAATGGTTCTCATGAAGATGGAGAATATGAAAAGAATGTTTCCATACTTTACTTGGTTCTGACCTATTAATATTACTACTATGGTATATGTAATCTTCCTGCTTAAAAAAACATTTCTTTATTCAATCAAAATTTAGTGTGGGGGTCATGGAGAGATGACTCAAAAGTTAATAGCACTGACTGTTTTGGCAGATGACTCAGGCTTCATTCCCAGCACCCACATGGCAGCTAACAACCATCTGTAACTCCAGTTCCAGGGCATCCAATGCCTGACCTTCCTGGGCATTGAGTAACACAGGTGCACTTAAATACATTCAAGTGATATGCATGTACACATAAAATAAAAACAATAAATAAAATATTCCAAAGAAATTAATTTCTAAAGGCAAGATGGCCCCCTCTGTTAAGGAAGTCAATGAATTCAATTGATCACCAGGATCCAAATGTTAAGATAAGAGATGCAACTCTTGCAACATTTCTTTTGAGCACTACATGTGTGCCTTGGCACACACATGTCCACACACATACATACATACTAACCCAACTTAAATAAAAATAATTTTTAAAATAGCTCTTAAACATATAGCACATAACTCATGAACACAAAGTCATTAAAATAAAAAAAGTCTAATTGCCAACTATCATTTTTAATCAAATATAAATATTTCAGCAATTGTGACATAAAAGATGGATTGGCAATTTTTAGGAAATACAAAGGGAAAGATCAGCAAATTGACAGTTTGAGTTAGGACCTAGTCTGATGAAACAGCCACGTGCCCCTTTGGTAAGTATCTTCTGTTTTTAGCCATCAAATTTTTGTTTCAACTTTGATACCATCAGGAAAGCATAAACAGTGTGTGACTGGTACTTTGAAAATTTCATATATGTAGGAAAATTCTGATTATTGATCTCATTCCTGAGTCAGCATGGGAAGAGATACCAGGAACATGGGATCACAAGAAGAGTTTCCCTCCTAACTCCTCAGTAACTCCTTTACAAAGAAGGACATCCAGAATGACAGTCAATCTCACTTCCTCTTGCAAAATCCCCTGGCATTCCCATTAATCCTGTTGTCACCTCCCTTCATATTGATGTTTGTGTCTCCTTCTCTAATTATTTTGAAATGGAAAGAGAACTTAAACTGGAGAGCCAAGTGCCAGGTCCTGATTAATGGCTCAGTGTGGGTACTGCATTAAGTATAGGCTCACCTGTTTTTACTTACTTTCACTTCCCTATTAGAAGCAGAGAATAGTAAAAAATTTTAATTGGTTTGGTCTATAGAAAATAAAACCAGAATTATTTTAAAATACCATAGAAAAAATTATGTTGCATAATTAGGTATTTTATGTATATTGTTTAAATCTGGAGCAAAATGAGGAATTAACCATCTCTTATTAAAACTTGGTCACGGATGAATTCTTAAGGATGCATTGACTATTACATTTTTGTCACTTATTACATCCCTTAAGAGGTCTGAAATAACACCATTAAAATACATTGAAGACCTTTAGGAAAATTTTCGGTGAGAAATACAAAGTTCATAAATGTTCCACCCAAAGTCATTCATATCTAAGAAAAAAAGATTTCAGAGCTAAAAGAATAATCATAAGATTTCATCTTTTCAACAAGTTTAATATGACACCAACCTTATATATCTAACTGCTTGTTTCCCACAAATTTGTGTGCATTTAAAATTATTTTCCACAGCCTTGATAAAACTATGTGATTTTCTCAAATATTTATGAGTTATTCTAAAACATAGAAATAGTTATAAACTAATGGTTATTTAATTTTTAAAAATTCAGAAAAGTTCAAACTCGAGGCAGAAGCAAAACCTTGAGGCAAAATCCTACTTCATTTTAAGAAAAACTGTGTCTCAGTCAAAATTGAGATGTAAAATGCTGCAAATCTTCAAATAGCTGCTAATCCCACACTCTTCTAGTATAGGCTTTCTGTCACGATTTTCTTTATGGATACATCTTTCTTTTTAATTAATTACATTTGCTCTAGAACAATTACATAGATGTACATAACATGTTCTAATTATTCTCAGCCTCAGCTGTCTCTTAATTCTCTGCCACCCATGCGGACCTCCTGTCATCCCTACATGTCTCTTTTCCATGTTCAGAGTTTAAATAAAAAGAAGAAAAATGGCTTAATATGATGCTTTCACATTTAACAAAATCTTAAATACACTACTTTTTCCATCCATGGAAAAGAAACAGCTACTTTGAATCATATAATATTTGAACCATACTATCTTCTTTTGATACTGCTTAAGGATTAAGAAGAATGCGAGGTTTACCCTAATAGCATATACTTCTTTTCATTCATCACAGGAAATGATATTGGAACATCAAATACTTCTGCATTGAAAAAACTCATAGACCAACATACAATGAAGGCCATGTTAGAAATATAGCCCTTTTCAGGTATAACATTCACTACTAAAAAGAGTAGAGAAGGACTAAATATATTAAGTATTTTATAAATTTTTATATTTTATTAGTACTCAATTCATTAAAAAAATAAAACCCAAATATGAAATTCTAACACCACATTACTATTTTGAAAAGGAGTCACTGAAAAACGATTTCTAATACAGGTATGTTTACACATCTCAGTCTCTCTGAGAATCTGATGGTAGGTTGTACTCTGCTTTGAAATTGTTTATAGTCATAAATGAGTGGCAGTTCTGCCTTTTTAAAATGAATTTTGCAGAGTAGCAAAAAATTGTTACATGCCATTGTTAGATCAACTGCCTGCAGCATTTATAAATGTTTGTCATCAAAACTAATACCACACACACACACATTAATTCAGCTGTCACTGACAGAACTCTATCAGTTCTTTCTTGATGATGAATTTACACTCATTTCTAAGAAACATCCATTAAAGCATTTGACTAGTGCACAAAATTTAACAAATTGTTTTCAAATTTTCATGATCAGAATTACAGTTTCAACATTCATTTTAGAAAACCTGTTATAAAAGAGTAACTGTTTATTATATTTCTTTATTCACTGTAAGGTTATATTAATTTTAATTCCAGTTTTCAAAGGACTGTGTTACTTCTATTCCAAAGTAAAATATGCAGAATAATGTAGAAATAGTACTTTTAAAAGTAAGAGAATTGAACTGTAACTTGCACTTTGAAGATTGGGCCATTTTACAACAGTACAAGCATGTAGACTTACAGGTCTCTATAAGCAAGTTATGTCATCGAATCACAGAATTTAATCATATACTTAGTAAGAGATAGCTAATAAAGAATCTAACATATTGGAAAAAAGACTTAATTCTTTAGGTAAGGCCTTACTCTATGTCTCAGGCTAACCTCAAACATGTTATGTAACTGCAGATTGGCCTTGTACTTGTGATTTTCTAGCTGGTAATACAGGCTTGATTCCTGTAGATTGTATTTATCTTGTTTACTTCCATCTGAATCTTCAGAAATCTCTCCTACAAGCTCAGACCAACAATGTTTCTGCTACAGATTAGAAAACATTTAGCAATACCAATTCTTGCAATTTTGTAGATTTAGTCACATTACCTTTTTGTAATTTTATGAATGATGCCTGACAGCTTCTTTGCAGTTCTTACTGTTGTAAGGCTATTAATCCCTAATTTTTGCATTGATAATACAGGTTATAATGTGTCTAATAAGACCAAGTTATGTATGAAATAGAAATACTTTCATTCTTATTCTTCAGTAGCAGACTTGATGCTTCTCAATTTGAAAATTTCAAAGTACCACATTCACATGTAACTCGTAAAACACAGCTCTCTGAGCAGGTAATACACAAGAATGCCTCTCACTTGAGGCCATTAAATAAAATCAGTATTTTTTTAAGGCAGAAACTGTCACCTAACCCACTCTACTTTCTGGTTTGATTTTTAAAAAACATGTTCTATGCTGACCAATTTCAAAGTTCTTTGAAATCTCCTGAATGTTGGCAAGGGGTTCCAACACACTTGTTAAATTCCCTTTCAATGTCAGCTTCACTACTGATTATTTAAATTTAAAAAAGAAAAAGATTGGTGTGTGCCTAGGAGTAGAGGCTGAAGTATTGCTAACAGCCTATTAGAACTCTATTTCCATATCCAGTAAAGGGGATCCAGTGACAGGCATCCTGAACCCACGTTGCTCTTGCTTAGTGGAAGATCGGGGCAGAAATAACCAGTCATTGTGTGATATTGCTTGAAAATGAATGTGCTGAACAATTTCTTATTCACATTCATTATCATTGCACTGCTATTCTCAATGGATTTCACAAAGAGACACAAGTCTAATTACCTCAGGCCAGACTGTCTGGAAAATAATGGCACAGTAGTTTAAAGAAAAGCATTCATACTTTGGTAGCTTTTTGAAATAGTGTATATTTTAAAAGTTAAATAAAATACTTTTTGTTGGTTAAATTTTTGCATTTGAACTAATGCACCGTCATTTATTTTACAAAAATTCCATATTAAAAAAGAAGACCTTTGTGGATAAAATATTAATAACATATTAGTATGGCTTCTGCTTAAGGTATTTTAACATACACGATGTGGCTTCCTTTAAAATCTATGAGGTTTGATGATGGGATATTTTAGGATTAAAAAGAAAGAATAAAGGACAACCTATTATAATGTCTTAAATATGTGAGCATTCAGAGAATTTCCCAAATTCAGAGAGGTTGTAAGTTCTAAGTGAACAAATAGCCAAAGGGAAAAGAGGTACCATCACCTGACTGCAGTCTATGATCCCAAAGCTGAATTCAATAAGGGCCAAGTGTGGGATACAATGCGAACTCCCAGAAGCTCCTTATATGGCATCCTCTTCCTAAGAAAGAGTATTTATATGCAAATTATTTAACAATAAAATAGAAGAGTTTGAGAGGGAATTTTAGTGATCCACTTGTCCCAACTTTAAATAAAGTCTGGAAGAATTTAGAAGAGAATTCCTTTGTACTCCAAAGGTACTCCCAATAATTGCTCGGTCCTTGAGACTCGGTGCCTCAGCAGTTGGAGCAGTCCCACAGTAGCTGTCCCATACTGGAGAAGCTGAGAATCAGAGAATTGCTCAGTCCACAAGGCTGAGAGCCTCAATAGTCCCTATCTGGTAATGTAAACCTAGACAGTATATGGAGAGTCCTGGTCCTGAGTGAAGGATTGAAGTCTGGAAATGCTTGTGCTAATATCATTGAAGAAATTGTCTGTAGAAACAGAATAAATCCACTTGTAAGTAAGAGTAAAGGCTAAGCATGCAAAAGATGAATCGTCAGTTTTTCTGCTTTGTCCTTTTTTAGCTGGGCTATTATCAGAAAAAGTCGCTCACATTTGTGGTGAGTCTTCCCACTTCAAATAAGGCACTCATTACTATCCTTCTGTTGAGGCGACCTACTCAAGAGATTCTAGTTTGTGATACATTGACATTAAAACCAACTATCACAGAACATAAGCTAGTGTAGCTGCCGTAGAAATCCGTGTGGAAGTTCCTCATAATCTATAAATAGTCCTTTTGTGTTATTCAGCAGCACCACTCCTAAGGATATAACCAACAGATGCTGCATCCCAGTACAAGACATTTTCTCATCTGTGTTAATTGCTGCTCTCTTCGTACTGTGCAGGAAATGGAAACAATCTACAAGTTCATCAATGGAAGGCAAAGAATGGTTCTTATGAACAATAAGAAGATATTCAGCTGTAAAAAATGAAATTATGAAATATTCGGTACTTTGATATACCAGGAAATATTATACAAATTGAGATAACCAGGTCAGAAAAGATAAATGCTGTGTTTTCTCTATTATATATTATATATTAATATATATTATATTATATATAATTATATATATATTACTAATATAATATATTACTAATATTATATATTAGTTTTGAATATTTAGATCTATGTATTTAATTTGGAATATCTGAAGAATCCAAGAAACTAGAAAGAGACCATTTTAAGGGATGCCTTAAGGGACAGGGGTTAGTAGAACATAGAGAATATGAAAGTAGAGAAGGAAATGCTGAAGACGGAAAGGTTTATTCAAGGAAAGGAGGCAATCTGGGAGGTGACTGGGCATAAGGGACTGTTAAAAAATGAGGGAGGGAGGAAGGAAGCCATGGGTAAATCTGTTATTTTGTAATTAAAAATAAGTAAAAATAAACGGATATAATTGAAGGGGGATATAATACTTGGCTGAAAAATACTACTCCTAGAAGTCATGAGTTTTACTTTTAAAAAAATAATCTCAGTGCCTTGGATAAGATACTTCATTGTGAGTTATTGGTCACAGTTGCCCACCAGAACTAGATAAGAGCTTAAAGCTGGCAGCTGTATGCAGACTGCTGGGGGAAAACTGCGTCAGCCATCTCACCCAGCTGTAGTTTTCTTACAAAATACAACACCAACCTATCAAGCAGGATGCGCTCACTCCTCCAATAGTGTTGCAACTGTTTGGTGGAAATCAGTGGCTCTCTGGTTGCATTCAAGGCTTGCTTTGTAGGAAGGAATTCAGGCCTAGTACCGTAAACTGGCTCAAAAACTCATAAGGAGGTCATAGGATCCAGTATGGAACTTATGACTTTGGTTTACCTAATGTAACATGAGGTCAAAGTGCCTTCTACACGTCTTTACTGATAGTCATAGACAAATGTTACCCTCAGCCTTAATCATAGAAGCCTCTCTTTACAACGAGCTCTAACAATTGCCGAGACTCATAACTGATGAAGATGTTCAGAATAGTAAATGGTTAAGGTTGAGGGAATATTGCAGAAGTAGGGATGGAAAGAATATGAGAGCCTGAAGGTATGTAGAAAACATTTGAAATACTTTGTTCTTGACTTGGTGTAGATTTTGTGTGAGGAGAAACTTTTATCTTCAAATTTTGTACTGCTGGCTGATCTCACCAGACTCTGCTGCATTCTTCTGTAGCCGTGGTCACACACAGCCCTAATTAAATCTAGTGGGTATCTAAACAAAGCAATGAGATATGAAGACAAGAAACAGACTTACAGGGAAGAGAGAGACTGAAAATGAACAGAGTTAGAATTATGCTGACAGTTCTAGTTTGGTCATCTATCTTCTCCTCCTCCTCCTCCTCCCCCCCCCCTCCTCCTCCTCCTCCTCCTCCTCCTCCTCCTCCTCCTCCTCCTCCTCCTCCTCCTCCTCCTTTTTTTTCTTCTTCTTCTTCTTCTTCTTCTTCTTCTTCTTCTTCTCTCTCCCTCTCTCTCTCTCTCTCTCTCTCTCTCTCTCTCTCTCTCTGTGTCTCCATCTTACTCTCTGTTTTACATGCTAAGGATGGATTCCTAAACCTCATACATGTGTATTAGACTTTGTCTTTAGCACTAATTTGCATTCCTAGCGCTTTCCTGTTGTTCCTCTTGAAATATTACTCTAAACACTTGTGTAGACACTTCTGTGATGACCTAGCATAGAATATAATTGATTAGTGTATCTACTATATGGTAACATTGAATTAATATTTATATTTCTAATATTATCATTTATGTTATAATAGTGAGCATGACCTCAATAAACTTTGTATTAAATACAATATGTATTGATTTGAATGTTGAAGATAATATTTAGAGGAAGTCACATCATTTGAAAATAAATTTATAGGACTTCCAAGAAAAAATGAAATTTGAACATTTTACCCAAAAGATAATTACAATTATAATTTTCTACTATAAGTGTTAAAATAAATTCTAAAGTTTATAATTATATTAAAGTATAATTATTTCTTCATTACTTTTAAACCATATACTATCACTATATCAAAGTCTGCGTAACTGCTAATGCAAACTGCTGTTCATGGTGCTATTCAATTACAATTTAAACGGTTTCCATTGTCTAGGTAGATTTTTTTTTTCAACTTTCAAATTCCCTTAACACATCAATTTTTCAGCTTGTGTTTGACTATTAGGAGATTGTGCATATTTCCATGAGAGAACATATCTTAAAATTATTTTATCAAGGTTTTTTAAATGTTATATTCTATTTTATATTCAACTAAGAAGAACAGTCCCTTAATCTTGGTTTTAGCAATAGAGACTTTAATTGATTTTTCTAGCATCTGAGTGTGTCTCTCAAGCATACATATGAAAACTCTACAGTAAAACACTAGAGGTGGAACTCAAATCCACCTTCACAACTTGGTTAATGAGTATTATGAGATCAATCCATGGCAAAGAGAGTCTACAATATATTGAACCCAGCCACCCCCTCATGCTCTCTCTCCTCCAGGTATTTGCTAGGTCTTCCTCCACGCTATGTATGACTCAGGTCTCTGTCAGGTTTCAGTGCCATGTTCCTAAATGTTCCAGCATCCAGACCATGAGACAAATAATTAACTCTTCTTTCCAAATTATCTAAATAGATCATATCCTGTTATAGCAAAAGACAATGGATTAAGTTTCAGTGAACTAAATCTTCAAATCCCCACCTACATCTTCACCTTCCTTCTGTGCACACTACTTCCAGCATCTTCTTAGAGCAATGGGAGACTCTCGATACAAACATAATGTAAAATGTATTTTGCTCCCAAGTCACATGTGTTTGGTTATTTTTAAAATAGATTCCAATTTTTTTTTCCTTAAAGACAGCCGTCTTGTCTGTTAAGGGTAGAGAGCATAGTGATAAAACCTCCCTTAGTTAAGACCTTCACAACATGTCAATTTTTCCATTCTGTGTTCATTGAACATCTGATAGTGTGTCATGTCATGTCAATTGTTTTTGGATGAAATAGAATGATAATGGTTGCTCATATTTTCCTGCTTATGGGCAATGATTCTGTTATATTTCCTGTCATATAATTACTTCTCAACACATACTAAATGATGTAAATAAAATGTCCATCACCATCTTATTCCTTTGTCACTCATTGTCTTCACCAGATTTATCCTACTGTCACTTACAACTAGGACAGTTTCATTACTGATTTTCCACTGCATATATAGTTCAGCAATCAGATGTAATAAGTTGTTAGTTTTGTGAACTAGAAATTTCTCAACAGTAGAAAGAAGAATTAAATTCTTAATTAGCTCAGCACAATTACATAATCCAAAGTTCTATCTTCATGGATAGATATACGATGATACCACTTGGAGAAATGTAGGGACTGGAGAAATAGTTCGTGCATTAAAATGCCTGCTACTAAACATGAACATTATGGATCCCCTAAACCTGCATTAAAAAAAAAAACTCAGTGTGGTGAAAGGCATCTCTAACTCTAATAGAAACAGATGGACAGATCTCAGAAGCTCATCCACCACCAGACTGGACATTTGGTTAGCATCAGGCTCAGCGGGAGAACTGACTCTAAAAGTAAGGTGGAGCATGATGTAGAAGACACAACACTGATCTCTGACCTCCATATAGATGAATACAGGTGCATGTGTAACTACATATACATGTGAACACATACAGAAACACATGATATGCAAAAATTATATTTAAAAATTAGAAATATTCTGTTTTAACAGTATTTTTCTGGTAATGTAAAGTAGAAGTTAGGACTACTCTTTCTGCAACCTGTGTCTTGTAAATAGTTAGAATTCTGTTGCTTAGGTTATATAAAAAACTAAACTAAAGTGTCTTTGATATCTATCCCCAGAAGATTTTAAACACTTTATTGCAATCATCTCAGGAAGAGTCTTTTCTAAATTTTTGTCTGTATAGAAGACAAAATAGAAGACTAAAATAACTAATAAAAACTCCATTTAAATTTAATGCTTGGTATTACAATCATTTTGGTATTACAATACATTTTGTATTATAATTTTTCTCTCATTTAAAAAATAAATTCATTTTCTACTCCTTTTTATGAATGCCATAATTGGATTACCAGAGATATTTTTGGACGTTTTCTTTCCTCATGCACTTTGTGGTGACATTCTGCTCTAAGTTTATGTACTTTTCCAAAGTACACAGTTCTCCAAATCAGTACTGAAATTAAAAGCAAATGGCCATAGTGTTTGTATGAGTATTCTCTCTCCTCCATTATGAGAATCATAATAAAAGCAACTGTTTTATTTCTTTCAATCTATGTCAAGAGCATAGAATTAAAGTTCTGAGGTACTCAATGAGAACTTGTTGATTTGAAGAATCTATGTTTAAAATTAGGAAGAATGGCATATTAGGAGATTATTAAATTTGCCTTCAGAAAGATATAATTTTCACATTTGCTACATTGTGATATGGTACAGCTTAATTAACATTTTTAAACACTAGTTTCTTCATTCTAAGAATATTCCTGAACATCTGTGAATTGCCTCAGTATTTATAGGTATATTTAAACTCCAGCACAATGCCTGCCATACAGAAGCTGCTCAATACAGTGACGAATAGGGAGGAAAAAGGAAGTGCATTAATGTTTCCATTGATTAAAGGGCATTTTGCTCTCTAGTATATAAACACTTATATAGGTCTAATTTATTAAACAGAATTTATTGAACTAAAAACATGATTCTTCCATTAAAATTACACACCTTTTTTCTTTGGCTGGAGCATTTTGCAGGGATCCATTTCAAGCAAGACATTTCCTGAGAAGTCTTTTGAAATTGATCCACTTAATTCCCCAATACCAAAATTACATAATCTCATTCGTCTTATTCCCAAGAATGAGTACCCCGTGTTTAACTCATGTTTTTATCATATTGTGAGTAAATCACTATGTTATGTCCTCACTATCTCCCTTATTTCCGGTAATTAGTGGAATTATCCTGGCTTGCAGCAGCCAACTCAAAGGAAATTGTACACTTGTGTGTCTCTGTGGATCTTTAGATTCAGTTGAAAAATGACCTTGATTACTCAAGCCTAATTGTTCCAATTCCTTAAATAATGACAAATCTATAATAACCAGAATGACTCTCAAAATTTTAATATTTTGTCAATTGTTTGATTTTTCTCATTCCTGATACCAGAACCCATCAGTAATTGTATAAATACTAATTGGCTCTGGGCACTAAATGTGCAGATTTCTTCAAATTAATGACAACCTTCTCTCCAAATCTACTAGTTCTTCTGTTGATAAGTAGTCATTAATTTTGTACAAAGTATATGTATTTCCATTTTTTCAGTGAGGCTATAAGATTGCAATAGGCAATCATTGCAAATATATTTTTAAATTACTAATTCTCATAAAATAATATAACATGTATTTTTCAAGTCAGTTTTATAGCAACTGAGTATCTTTAAAACCATAGTCCTCAAATCTACCGATTTAATGAGGAAAATCTAAATTTCTTCTGGTATTTCTATGCCTGATATAATATTTATAATCTAAACAATAATACAACTTAAAAATTTTTTCAGTTTTGTTTATATGTAGTGATAACCATTGGTTGACTTGGCGAATACATTAAATATACGTAAATGAAGTATATAAAATTGTTGCTTAGAATTTATGTTCTTTCACTACTAGCATTTATTACTAAAATTTTATTCATTTTCATGTGTATATATTGTTTACATTTATTTCCTTTTAGGTGTATATATTGGTCATCTTGCCCACAGCAATGTCAAATGTATGAAGCATTTTCTAAGTTCCATTAGTACTAATGCTAAAATAAATGATAAAATGCAGGCTGGCCATGGTGACACAGGCTTGTCCCGGAACTCAGGAGATAGAGTAGGCAGATCTCCGTGAGTTCAAGACCAACCGGGTGTACATGGCTGGTTCTAGGCCAGCGGGGGTTAAAGGGAGACCGTGTCTCAAAATGACTTTTAATTAATATAATATATATGCTTACCTAGTATTTTCAAGGCATTCAATTTGATTCTTTCTATCAAACACACACACACGCGCGCACACACACACACACACACACACACACACACATACACATAGATTGATGTAACCTTTAGTGAAGATATGAAATTATTTTTAGGGGAGAAATCTTTCTGAGACCTGCTGTGAAGTGGGTTTGTGGTTTGTAGGATTCTGCAGTTCTAAATGACTATTAAATGAAATTGTGTATTATCTATGGGGTATTTAAAATAAAATTTTTAAATGGGCAAGAAAACCACAGAGAATTTAAGAAAAATTAATTGATGTGCCACTTACAAGAGACATATAAGATGGCAAAATTCAGGAATTAAAAAGAATGAATTTAATTCAAAGCATGTAGGATAGTGTTAGTAGATGGTAACAAAAGTATTTAAGAGCAAAATAGATATACTATGAAAAGAATGTTTACATTGATAAATGGAAGTCCACATAAAGAATATAGTGTTCCATTAATATCCAGTAAGATAAGGCAGAGAAGTACAACAAATAATGGTTATTCTATATGAAATGTGAGATCGCTATGTAAAGAATCGTGTGGAAATTTTAATGGGTATTGCATTGAATTTAAAGGTTGCTTTTGGTAGGATGACCATTTTCACTATATTATCCCCACCAATCCATAAGTTTGAGAGCCCTTTCCATCTTCTGGTATTTTTTTTAGTGTCCTTATTTGGTGTCTTAATACTTATTGATTTACAGATCTTCCACTTTCTTCGTTAGAAATAATCCAAGACATTTCATGGTTTTTGCGGCTAACATGGGTAAAATCGCTTCCTAGTTTCTTTGTACCATATGTTTGTTTATGGTGGATAGGAATGCTATTGTTTCTAGTGTGCAAATTTTGTATGCATTTTTCTGAATGTGTTTAGCAGTTCTAGAAGGTTTCCATTGAAGTTGTTTGGTTCTTTTTTGTTCAGTGTCATATCATCTGCAAATAGGAACTTTCCCCTTTCCAATTTGTATCCTTTAATCTCCTTCCCTTGTCTTATTGATGTAGTTAGAACTTCAAATATAGTATTAAATGGGAATGGAGAGAATGAATGTCTTTGTCTCATTCCTGATTTTATAGGAAATACTTTATTTTCTTTTCCATTTACTGTGATGTTGGCTATGTAGTTGCTGTATACTGCTTTTTATGTTGGAACATGTCCCCAGTATCCCTAGATTGTCCATGACTTTAATCAAGAAGGATATTAATTTTTGTCAAAGTTCTTTTCTGCAGATAATGAGATAATTATATGGTTTCTGTTCCTAAGTCTGTTTATAGGGTGGAACACAAAAACTAACACTGACCAAAACAGTCATGAACTATAAAATAAATTCTGGTGACATTACCATCCCTGATATCAAGACTATACTACAGAAGAATTGTTCCAGAACTAGTACTGGAATAAAAACAGACACATTGATCAATGCAATGGAATTGAGGGCTCAGATTTATACACTGGAGAAAAATTAGCACATGCAACAAATGGTGTGTTTAAAGAAGATAGCAAAAGAAAGAAGAAAAATCTATTACTCACCAGGTACAAAACTCAGCTTCAAATACATCAAAGACCTCAACATAAGACTCCATACCCTAAATTTGATAGAGAAGAAAGTAGGGAATGCACTGGAACATATAGGCACATGACTTTCTGAACAAGACTCACACAGAGCAAGAATTAAGTGGAAAAATTGAAAAATGAGAACCCATGGAAGGACAAAACTTCTGTACAAAAAAGAACACTGGCAAGTTAGTGAAAAGGCAAAATGCACCTTGGGAAAATATCTTCACTAGCTATACCACTAACAGAGTGTTAGTATCTAGAATACACAAAGAACTCAAAAATCTAAACATCAAAAAATAATGACCCAATTAGAATTGGGGGGAATGAAATAATCAGAGTAGTCTCAAAAGATGAAAGGAAAATAACTAAGAAATATTTTTAAGGAACAATGTATTTAGCCATTAGAAAAATGCAGATTACAACTGTTTTGATATTTCTAACCCAAGTCAGAATGATTAAGATCCAAAAACATAGATGAAAGATTCTGGTAGGTATTAGGTGAAATGTGAAGTTTTATTCACTAATGGTTGGAGTCCTACCTGTTATATTACTATAGAAATCAGTATGAATATTCCTCAAAAAGTTAGAAATAAATATATCACATGATCTAGCCACATCACTCTTGGAAATATACACAAATGATTCTGTGTCCTGCTATAAAGAAATGTATTCATCTATGTTCATTGCTGCTCTGTTACAATAGTCATGAAATGGAAACAACTTACATACCCATCCACTGAATGATGGATAATGGAGTATGGCATACAGTTGAGTAGCATTAAAATATTGAGAGAAATCACAGTTATGAAACTCACAGGTAAACAGATGCATTATCATAATAACAAATAATCATCATAAATGAGGTATCCCAGACCGAGAAACACAAATGGGCAATGTGATTGCTCATAAGTGAAGGATATTTTTGAATCTCTGGATATGTGTATTTCAAGTGGAAAAATCTATAAGTTCATGAAACTAGTAAGGAATCATGCTGGCATTGGATAGCTTCACAGGAGGCGCGAGTGATATAAAGCAGGGACAAACGAGAATGGAGCAGGAAGGGTAGATGAAGTTGAGACTGGGAGGGCAGGATAGAGGCAGGAGTACATGGAAGGATAACTAAGAGCTTTAGAAAAGGTCACATGTAAATTTACTACAATAGAAGCTTCCTGGTGGGGGAAAAGAGAGAGAGAAAGAGAGGGAGAGGGAGAGATAGATAGATAGAGAGAGAGAGAGAGAGAGAGAGAGAGAGAGAGAGAGTTTAAATCAATGTAAATTGCCTCTGAAAGACACCACATGCTGGCAAAGAAAAGGCCAAATGCAAAATGAAGGGAATAGACTCTTTCTTTTGAAGCTGTTGACCAGAGGTCTCATAGATTCTCAAACAATACTGGTCATTGCCCTTGCTCTTAGGTACCCACATCCAACATAATGGTAAGCACCTATTGCTGAAGACACTATGTACATAAATAGTAGACAATGACAAACAATCTTGGTACTGGTTACAAAGCTTCATCTCTACTAGATAGCTTTAATAGGGTTAGAAGGTGCTATGCATGCTACTTAAAGATAAAAATAATCATCAATCCATCAGTCATATTCACCTATTAGCTCTGTGTCTGAGATATAATAAAGACTGGCCTGACATGATATGCCTACCGGTACAATCGTGGCATGAATGTAATGAGAGTAAACAATCAATTTGTGAATGGATTTAATGTTCACACCACAAGTGGGAGTCCATATATGACCTCAATATCAGACCTAGGAACCCATGGCTACACGGGTCACAAAGCAGAGGGAAGAGCCTACTATTATCATTCTGCTGAATGGACATAACATTAAACCTACTTCTAAAGACTTATTGTTATATCAATATATTAATGCATCTCTCAGTTCTCTTCAGAGGAGATTCTTCATGCAGAAGATGGTGATAAACACAGAGACCCACTCTTGGTCAACTTTCAGAGAATAAGAGACTTCAGTGTGCTTAGTCCTGAATAGGACACCTATATCAAGCCTCTGATTCCCAAGGTTCATGGATCATTGTGCAGGGGGAGGAGGGGTGATTGTGGATTCCAAGGGCCAAATGTAGTAGATGGATACAAGGAAACAATGTTTTCTTGAGAGTTGGGCAGTCACTCATATGAACTCACAGCCATTGTGATAGCTTTATATGAGACCTAAGTAAGATCAAGCTAGACTAAATTCCAGCATTGAGATGGGAAAGTAGTTAAGAAGACACAAGCCTACCTGAGGAGTATTGGAAACTCATTGATACTTCCTGGGAGAGGGAGAGTTAGAATGTTAGTTTTGTTTAAGGGTATGACACTGCATAGATAGCAACCTCCAGTGGATGAACCCATGGCAAAGGAAAATAGTGACACATGTTAGACTCAATAGGACTTAAAAACTACATTGTAGAGCATATGAAATATATTGAGGGTAGTCAGGAGTACAAATAAGGGGGAGAAGGGTCTGAATGTGATAAAAAAGCATTGTATGAAATTCTCAAAATTCAATAAAGTATTTTTTAAATAAATAATAGTAAACCTCTGGGATTCTACTGTTTTACCCTTCACCAGTAGTGGCTTTCCAGATACATGTTACTGTTCCCAGCTTTTTAAAGGGGACTAGGTCCTAAACTTAGGCATGGGCGTGGACATGGGCATCCTCAGGCACGGGCAGCAAACATGGTACTTGCTGACCAGCTTCCCATTCCACACACTTTCTCTTAAAAGAACCATGTGTTCAAAGATATCATTCCCAAGAGGATTAGGATGTGCCATTCCAGAGATCATACTTTAATATTTGATTACTAGCAGCTTAAGAGTTTTAAGGGAAAAACAGGTACATGAAGAACTGACTTCTTTTATATTTAAGCAGGTCACACATTTTCTCATTGGCAAAGTGACTTCCTTGTCCCAAAAGTAGGAATAGATTCCTAGTAGAATACATGAGATATCAATTCTGTAGAAGCAAGCCCTTAAAACATAAATTTTCATTAGTTTCCCACACAAATGTTTTAGGCATTTTCCATCAGTTTACCACTCCTAACCCCAAATACATTTCCTTCATCTTGTTGCATCTCTATAAATGGCATGAAACTTGTCTTTCACTTTCTGTGAGCTTTCACTTCTTATAGAATAAGGTCTCTAGGTACATGAAAAATATTATCACCAAATAAAAATGTTCTTATTTTTCCTATTAACCTGTCTTTTATCTGTTTAAATCTCAATCTCAGTTACAGAATCTGAGAGAACAGTGGAGTGCTTCTTTGATTACAACACCCATTTTATAAAATAGAAAATTATAATCAATTTGTGTGTGTGTGTGTGTGTGTGTGTTACATACAAATAAACAAGTGCTTCAGGGTTTATAATTTTGGTCTGCATTCTTGCTACTAAGGAGAATTATGAAAACTTGAGCTGTCTTTTATGAGTTTTCTTATACAATTTTTGATTCCAGTTTATTTTAGGGATATAAAATGGTTACGTGAGTGAAAAAGAATCTTCACAGATATAGTATTACGCATAGAAATTTGGATCAAAGTAGTGTAAGGTAAGGCCAGCAGGACCGAAACAGTTGTGTTGCTTGTGAAATATAAAGTTGAGGGGCAGGTTAGTGCATGGGAAAGTCTGAAGACATGAGTTAGGACTTCTGAAAAGTTTCATCTATCACATCTGATACCATGGGCTTGAACTTGAAACTATTTTCTCCAAAGCAAACTCTTCAATGGTGGATACTTCAGTTAAAATCTAAAATTTACCAACTTCTGAATTAGCATGGGCTAATTCTTTAAAAATGTGTTTATCTTCTACACACAAAAAAAATCACTAAAATAAACCGTCAAAAATAAGTCATATTATCATTCCCTGTCCAAATTACCTTTATTTTATATATTTGGATCACAGTTGTAACTTATGGAAGACAGCTTTCTTAAATATTTTCAAAGTTAATAATTAATTACTATGGATATTACATAAATTATAAGTTTAAAGTCCATAAATTTCTATAAGTTTCATTTATTTGTTGAAAAGATTTTATTTTGCCTTCTAGGAATGTGTCATATCTTTGGGTATACATATTTTAACTACTATGTTGACTGGCAATCACGTCTTCTGATATTCAGCTAGTTGCCAGGAGAAAATGATCTATTCTGTCCTCTTCTGTATCACCCTGGCTTAAACTGTAATGACAAATAGCTCACAGTATCTTTAGGGTAGATACCTTTTCTATGAGTGAACCTCAGTGACAAACTTGAGAAGAGTTGGCATGAATGACTGCAAGTTACACATTCAGTCTATTTTAAGGCTGTTAAAACAAAGCAAAGTTAGCCTTCCAATTAAAAGTAAATCACTATTTGCATAGTATTAATGTCTCCTCCCAATTTCTTTCTTAATTACTTTACAAGGATTTAAATCTTCCAGGTCAAAGGTTAATATAATAATGCATCTCAATTTTAGCTTGTGGGTATTACACATTTTAAAAATACTTTGATGTTACCTGTTTTGAATTACTAGAGTATTATTCATACTGAAGGGAAAGTCGTTAAAATGTAAATTGCATTGTCCAACATTTTGAGATTTTTGCTTCATGGATACTAACACAAAAAGCCATGCACTAAATAAAAATGTTAAAGCCACTGGTCAGTGTTTTGTTATACACAGAAAACATTCCTGCTGACCACCTGTACTGAGGCACATAGTACTACTGACTGGCTTTTCAATCATCTACAGTTCTAATGGTGTTCTTGGTCTCTACTCAAATATAAGATCATTTCATATTATTCTCAGATAGACTTTGAGGCCTGGCACCATGAGAGGCCAGGAGAGGCCATTGGTGATGGGACAGACTCAGTTACAATCAAGAGACATTTAAAGAAGCATTGAACTTTTAATATATAAGAATTTAAAAGGATTGTAAGTCTTTCAAAGTTGTGCTATGTTACTCTTTTATGTATTGTCCTATTATTATTAACGTGAAGTATCAGGCATAAGAAATGGAAATACTGGTTTACTAGTGAAGCATTTGTGTGTCAGTTTGACAGAGGGTAAATTGTGCTGTATAGCTTCAACTATAAATTAAACACACATAGGAAGAGAATTCACACATTTCATCCCCACCCATGCGGGTGATTTTCTCTAACTGACTGACCTGTGGGAATGTCTGTGAGACATTTTCTTGATAAGGAGCTATGTGGGAGGGTCTAGTCCACTTTGGGTGGTGCCACCCCTGGGCAGATGTTCTTGGGTTGTATATGAAAGCAGGATGAGCATAGGCTAAAGCACATTGCTCAGCGGTCCATGCATTAGTCCTTGCCTCCAGGTTCCTTTCCTAAGTTCTAGCTCTGGCTTCTCTCAAGGATGAAATGTGACATGACTCCTATTTAACCCTTTTCTCACCAAGTTGTTTTGGGTCAGTCTTAACACAGCAATAAAATGCAAAATAGAACACAAAGACTTGCTGTTCTTCTTGTTACTATTCATTAGTTTTAAAAATTCTATGAAAGCATCATTAAGGTTTAGACACAGTTGATACTGTAATACAGAACAGTGAAGAACTTTTTTATTTTCTGTTTTAAAATTTTTTGTGTATTAATGTATTGCTTGCCTGCATGTAAATGCACCTGTGTAGTACAATGACCAAGGAGGTCAAAAGCTGCTTGCCTGCATGTAAATGCACCTGTGTAGTACAATGACCAAGGAGGTCAAAAGAGGGCTTCAGCTTCTCTGGAACTGGTGTTATGGACAGTTGATACCACCATGGAGGTGCTGAGAATTGAACCTAGGTCCTCTGCAAGAACAACCAATGATGTTAAACACTGAGACATATCCTCAACCTGAAGAACTTTTTTCTTTAAGTTTATGTTGACCTGACAGGAAATGTTCTAATTATTCTCTCAGATTTTGGAAATGATCCTAACTAACAAACAAACAAACAAAAAACAGAGGCATAATATTATAGCATGTATAGGCTCAAAAGGCCTATGAAGACAGCATGGCTTCTCTCTAACAACTAAAAGGTCAGTGTGGTTCCATCAGGTGATAAGAAATTCATTATATGAAGGAACCAAAGAAATAAGCGGAAATTATTTCTTGCAAGTTCCAATAGCACATATTTTATTAGATTTTTTGTCTTAGCTGAGAATACAAGGAAGCGACCAAAGTTTTCATCTGTAGGATACATGCCCTCATTTTGGAAATATCATTTTTTGTAACCAATAATAGGTCAAGAAGATGGGTGTGATGGAGCAGGCTTGTAATATCAGCAATTGGGAGCCTGAGGCAGGAGAAAGATGAATGTAAGTTATAGGCCAGCCTGAACTGCATAGTGAGGTCCCCCACTCCCTAAAAACTATTACATATATTACATATGTGTGGTTTCTTGGGCTGCCCAAATCCTATTCTCAAGCATAGTCCAATGCATATGTATTTAAGAAGATAGAAAAGAAATAAAGGTTTAAAATTCCAAACAAGTGTAGAGAAGTAAATATGCTGACAATTTTGTCTCTATAGTCGCAAAAGCTTCAAAATGAGGCAAAGTCCAAAGTAAACTTGAAAGCAAGGTGAGATAAAACCTTCAGTACATAAAAGAATTAAATGGAATTGTATACTCAGCTATGCTCCTTTTGGTTCAATAAGAATGGTTTAAAACAAAGAAAAAGAAAACTAGCAATAAAATGCATGGTTTTCTTTCTTGCTTTTCAATAATTACTTTTAAAAAAGGAATTCTTCCTCTCCTAAGTACTTGTGAAGACTCTACTTTAAAAAAAAAAAATTCTTTACATGTGTTTTACTGGGGAGAGGAACATGAACATATGTGCCCATGGAGCCTGAAGTTGTTGTCAGGAATCTCTTCCATCTTGTTGTTTTAACTCAGTTTCTCTTAATGAAACCCAGAGTATACCATATGACCACTCTCATTGGTCAGTTTGTTCTAAAGCTCACGGTCTCCTCTGTCAGAGACTGAAATTACAACTGAAGTATCACCTCACACAGTGTTCACATGGATTCTGAGACCCAAGCTTCAATCCTCTGTCTTAATCTCTGACCTCTCTCTCCAGGTCCAAGTTCTTCATCCTTGAATACTAGAAATCTCCACTATTCATTTATAAAAGAAATCATTCAGGCATACATGATTTACAAAAAGCTTCCATTGCAATGCATTCATTTTTATTTTCAGTGAAGAATTATTCTGATGAAAAATGTTATCTGAAATCTACTTAGCTATAATTTTCTTCACTGTCTAATGAATCCATCCATACCAGAATGAAAACAGAATTTTAAAACATATAAAATTAATACTACAATATCAAATTATTCCAACTGAAGATAATGTGAGAAGAAATTGCCTTTTCATTTCTTCTGTTCTTCCTTCTTCCTTTTACTTTCCTTTTCATTTGCATACCACATATTCCTTTTCTTTTTTTCATCTCAACTTTGTAGCATAGGAAAATATTTTCTCATAATTCTATTTGTTGTAATCATATTTTTTCCTGGATTATTTTTGGTACTTTGAGATCTTAGTCTCTTCCTAACAGACTGCCATCCCCAAACAAGATAATTTTCATAGAGATTATATATGCTAAGAAACCAATCTAAAGCCCACACAACTAGCTCTTACATTTTATTGAGCTCATGCATACTTCTTACTCCCTAGAAGAAAGAACATTTGGTAATTGCTTTGCAGTACCTGGTATGTGACTCCTCTTCAAAGACTTAGAATAATTTTCATTTCATTGGCAAAATGCCTACTGATCTATTCGCATGTGTATACACATTTCAATAATAATAATAATAATAACAATGAACCTTTCAATTTAAAACAGTGATAGCTGACAGAAAAGGTTTCCATTGATTGCTGAGTGAGGAGAAAAAGTTTGCTGAACAATTTTTTATAGATATTCTTTGAGTTCAAACAACTGATTGGTTTTCTGATGAATTCTCAAGCTGTGCATGTATATCGTCCTTAATGAGCACTAATGCCCTGACCTTGTGTGAGGAAGGTATTATGAAGTGAATTTATGGTAGGTAGAAAATTGCATTCAGAGCATCTGGAGCACTTTTAATTTTCTTATCTTCAGAAAATAACAGAGAATTATCAGTGTCCCTCTGACTAGCTATGTATCTCTTCAGAAGAAATCGAATCAGCACATTTTTCAAAATAGCCAATCAGAAAACACCCAAATAATTTAATCTCTCCCGTAGAATAAAGCATTCAAGGAAAAAAGAGCTTTAACTATGAAAGCATTCTTTAGACAGCCCAGAATAGAATGCATGTTAATAAAAAATATCACCAGCTGGGCACCAAAACCAAATCTTTTTGATACTTTACCTCCTCATGTAAAACTGCATGTATATCCTCCAACGTTATAAAATGTAACTGTAGGTTTCTGTCAATCTACGAGTTAAATAACAGTGGAGCACAATTTATATCCTGACTTCTAGATTGGCACAAAGAAGTCAAATTTATTACTTTCATTGTGGGTTTCATTGAATCATTTGAAGCAATATCTTCACTGCACATGCCTCTTGTTGGATATCTTATAGGCAAGGAATAGTTTGCCATGCATTTCAGATTTCTGGAGCAGCCTGCTTATTCTTGCTCCTTCTTCCTGGATCTCCTTGAGTCCTCACTATCAATTCTTCATGCAGCTGTCACAGAGAAATTTTTAAAGCATTAGTCGGGTTTTGTCTTTCCCTTTAAATTCCTTCAGTGTCACAGGCTGAGTTTCACAGGCACAAATGAGGTTCAGAAGGCAAATGACTTGAAAAATAGCCATTCCTGGGGAAGCTAGCTCATTAGAAGCTGTTCCCATGGAGAAACCTGGAAAATGGGAAACAGAAACAAAAATTCAAAGAGTGTGATTACAGATGAAGTTCCATCAAGGGTACCTTCAATCTGAGTCCAAAGAGCCACTTTGGAGAAAAGAGACATTTTCCCAACACGAAGCTTATCTATCTACCATTGAATTGTAGTTCTCTGGGGAATTACAGACATATTTTCTGATACTTTTCTATATTCTAGACAAAATCAGATCCCAACAGTCTGGGGACATTCCTCCAATATTCAAAAGAGACAAACACAGTTAAGTTAGGCAAAGGACCATACACTATGGACATCCCAGGGAAACTGGGTACCAGTGTTATCCTGTACAAAATTCCACTCGGAGGGTAAACAAAACTTTCTAAATTTGTTTGAGAAAACACTGACTATTTCTACAAACTTACTTCTCATCTTTCACCCAGCCCAATCTTCATCATGTGGAAACTAACCAATACTCTTTTCTCCACCCATTCTTAACTGACATGAGTTAAAACTGTTTCCTTTTGGTCTGTCTTTCACCTTATCTTGCAAAGAAAATTCTATGCTCTGTAGACTCATAGTTAAATGAGTTTCTCTTAATTATTTTTGAGACTTAATGTCATCTAATGCTATGTAAAATGTTTCAGTTTATTTGCTTTATATCTATCTCCACTTGTTTCAGAATAAACTTATGTATATCTTATGTACACTTTTATGTCCATTACATAATGCAATGTATGAACATAGCCCATAATCCACACTTACCTAAGAAGTAAAGGCCATGATTTCCTTCTTGTATTTTTTGTCTACATTGCATTTATCTCTTTAGATTCATATGTACTATTAATTAGTTTGTTCCTACAAAATGGAAGCTATTCCATCAAGAATAAACTAAACAGACTGGAGAGATGGCTCCATAGTTAAGAACACTGGCTGCTCTTACTGAAGACCTGGAGCCATTTCCCAGCACTCACAGGGCAGCTAACTCCAGGTCCAGGGCATGTGATACTCTCCTCTGATCTCCATGGGCATTGCATTACACAGGTAAACATAGATGTAGGCAAAACATCCATGCACATAACAAATAATAAAAATAAATGAAATAAAGAAGAAATGTATGGAGGAATTTCCTCAGCGCATAAGGAAGCAGCTATATAAGCTTTGAAATGCCTAACCATGTTGATCAAACTTCCTCTTCGCTCCTACAAGTGCTTCTCTGTCTTTAGATGTGTGCTTCTTTGATCAACAAATACTCAACAAGGCATATTATGTCTTTATAACAAATTTATTTAAAGTCATTAAAAGAATTCATATGATTATTTTAGTAATTTTAGCATAAATCTATGATTTAAAAATTCCATGTTTTTGCCAGTTATGGTAGCAGAAGCCTTTAATCCCAGCACTCAGAAAAGAGAGGCAGGCAGATCTCTGTGAGATTCAGGTCAGCCTGGTCTACATAGTGATTTTCATGACAGCTGTGGCTATAGGCAGACCCTGTCTGAACAAATATCAAACAAAAACCTTCTGTTTATTCAAATAGGTTTTATTAAGAAATTCTTCTCAGAATTCAAATATCTAGTGTGCCTGCTACTTAGCTGAATCTTTCCCTTACCTCAGCGGAAGGGGGACCTATTATTCTCATCTGCCATGCAGAGGGCTCAGGGCCCTCGCACTGTTCTTTGCATTAGTCTCAGGACTATTTCTCTAAGCCTGTGGCTTTGCTGCTACTCAAAGGGCAAAGTATGGGACTAGAATGTCACTAAGTCTAGTTCTCTTCCCCCCATTTGATGTGTTCTAGTACAGTCTTTAATTACAAACAGATGTATAAAATATATGTATCTTTCAATAGCTGCAAAAATTGATAAAATCATAGTTTACACATTGCTTCAATTAATATGTGTAAGTCAAAATTATGTCACTTAATCCACATCATTTTTTAGTTTATTCATCTGAAACCACTTGGAATTAAAATTTTGGTGCTGAGTATGTCAACATTTTAACATTTAGCAGTTATTAGAAGGTAGGAATTACTCAAATGACGTTCTGACAGAGAATCCAACAGAAATTATTTTATAGATTACAAAGTTAGCATTGCTATATAAAATGATATGCAATATAAGAATATGAACAAAATATAAGAACTTAATATTTTCCTACTGAGTATGCCACCACCTCGTCAAATTCGTGAAGTGCTAATGAAATCAAGAAAACCAGAAATGTGACTGTTAAGTATTAATGGAGTTACTGTATCTTCACTAAGCTGGTACCTTTGCTAGTACATAGTCTATGATACAGACAATACTATTATTTGTCCTCTGGGCACACATATTTGGAAAGTATGTTAATTTAGGAATAACTACAGATTAAAGCTAAAGAAACTTTCAGTATGTCTGCTTCTATCCCATGGGCAAAATTTCACTAATTAATAATAAATATATTACAAAGAAATCATCAAAAGTAGAATAGAATACAAAGAAATAGTAAAACAAATAAGACAGTTTTTACCCAAATCCCTACATGTGTTTAAAAAGTAAAAATTTGAAAATTAAAAGATTAATGCATCTCTCATCTCTCAGCAGAGAAGATTTCTTATGCAGCAGATGGTGATTAACAAACAAATTCACAATTGGCCAACATGCAAGGCGTAAGAACCTGCAGACTGTTTATTCCTAAATAGGATACCTATGAGTTTCTGGCTCCCAAGGTTCAGGGATCATTGCAGAAGAGGGGAATAGAAAGATTCTAAGAGTAGGGAGGTGGATGACCACAAGGAAACAGAGTTTTTCAGACATCTGCTCAGTTACTACTATGAACTCAAAGAAATGGTGACAACATGCACACACAAGCTCGAGCCAGATAAAATTTCAGCATACATGTAAACTAGGTAAGAAACCCCAGTCTTGCTGAGCAAGCTTGATGGTTGCTAGGAAGGCATGATTCAGTAACATTTAAGGGTGAGGCTCTTGGTGTATTGACCAGGCTCCTTTGAATGAACCCACACTGAAGCGCATTTGGAGATACAAACTTGACTGTATGGGCACAAATATATATATTTGTGTGTGTGTGTATGTAACTGTCATGAGGTAACTGTCATGAGGGGTTATGGAGGAGAGACTGCAGATACAGGATGGGATTTAAATGCAATTAAAAATAGTATGAAATTACTAAAAATTCAATAAAAAGAAGGAAAAAGTATAATTTCAAACTTAGAAGAATGTTAGACTATGGAGAAAAAAAGAACCATCTGTCCCTTCTAGAAGATGAATGAAGCCCAGCCGGTCTCACACTTACACACTTATCTAAAACAGGAACTAAGGCTCCTGTCCTAGCTCAGAAATGTTGAATTTCAAATGAGAGATGACTTATTTTAAGGAACAGCCTTGGTGATTCCCTGGTACAGATGGAATTCCCAGGTCCCATTTCTGAAATAGACTCTGATGCACACATGATATGAACTAAAATGTTGCACAAGGTCCAGCCCAACCAAAGTTCAACAAATTCCGTATCTTGACACAGTCATGGTTTCAGTGTTGTTTGTTGTTAGACTTGAAACAGAGCAACTTTAGGTAAGTTAAGAGTTGCTTCAATTTAGACAACACATCGAAAACAGCCATAAGCACTAGGGAAAAAAGCTTTCTAGGAAGCAATTATAACAGGTCTTTGGACATTTATCATCAGAAGTAGTAACAGCAGGCCATGAGTAAAAAACAGAAAATGCTTCATCATGAAACAAAAGGTAAGCTATGTCACCAAAAAGCACTGAGATTCCATGCTTCATGATGCCTTCAATACTATTTAAGGGTCATTGCACCCATGAGCTTATGTGGCTTTTGACTTCATGCACAAGACCTGCACAAGATGAAATCAGACAAAATCACATCCTGGATGGGGAAGGAGTTACTGGCAAGTGATGGCTGCTGGGAGAGGGCCATTCTGTTCTCTTCGGTGATGAGGCAGCTGTGAGGTCTCCCATGCTCTTGTAGATGGCCTGACACCCACGGAGATACTGGCAGCACTGTATGGACTCAGTGGGTTTATAATAAGTGTACATGAAGTTGGGAGGGGATAGGGGAAGAAGGAAGATTGGAGGAGATAGAACAGAGGGTGGATTTGATTAAACGTATTTTATAAATGTATGAAATCCTCACACAATAAACAAATAAGATTTGTGCCTATAAACTATCATCTTTTAAAATTTCTAATAATCAGAAGGTAGGAAACAATCACTCACTTCTTTCTCTGAGAGAAGATCAAGGAGAAACAATGTTACACTTTAAAATGTTTAACAAGACCAAACAAAACAGCACAGACACACACACACACACACACACACACACAAAAACATCAAAAGTCCCTGTTTTTCCCGTTGATCAATTGCCCGTTTTTCATTCATTGCGTGGAAAATTAAAGAAAGTGGCTTTTCCATCACTTCTCACTCCTTTCTCAAACTTTTTGAATATTAATTTCAGAAATTCGTTAGAACTAATTGATAAGGGCAGAATTTCTCCCACCACACTCCTGTAAATCCAATCTTGCTTTAGTAACAACTTCATCGATTAGTGAGGTCTCCAAATCAAATTATGTCACATTTTCCCCCTTCATCAGGCTTCAGTTTCCTTTTGTTTGGATGCAGTGAAAGCTCTATCACAATGGACAGGTAGAATACAAAAAGAAAATCAGTCATCTGGTATGCTTGATCACAGGACTGATTACCTCTTCCTGATCCAGGAAGCCAGCAGTTTATGTGCTGAGAATCCCTCTGAGCCTGCCTGAGATTTGGTGCCACCTAGTGGCGGCTGCTCTTCCCAGTTAAAGTAATAAATGACCACTCTGGGCCTCACTTGGCCTGAAACTGGAATTCGGATGTCCCAAAACCATTTCATCACGAGTGCATTTTGCTTTCCTAATCTGGAATCAACGTTCTAGAAAGACCAAGTGAAGAAAATAATGACTATATGAAAGCCTATACAAGATGCAGGTATCTGTTGTTTCCCTACTTGGCCTTATCTTCCATTTAGAAGAAAAATGATGTTCTGATTTGATAGCAGGTTGAAATACGAGCGCATCTAGTCAATCATACTATTACGGCCAAAGGTGGGCTAGCTCCTGGTGCATTTAAGGTTTTATTAGGCCATTTTCTAATTATGATTCAGTTTTCAGCATCTTCTCCAAGGCCGCATCACATTTTCACTACGCAGTCACAGCAGTCTGTATGAACGTTTATCATGGAGTCTTGATATTGCAGTTGCATAAAATACACTCTTCCTACATGTTTTCCAGTCTCATTCCCTGGGCTTGCTTATGTGCTGTGCCCCTGTGTCTTCTTAGTATGCTCAATAAACATTCACGTGAAACATGTCTCCCCTCTCGGTTCTGTTTACGTATCTGTCTTCCTGCTCAGTTTTATGATGCTGACTTGTAATCATTTAATTCTTAGAACTGGCAACAATGACTAGACATTGGTAGATGCTTCCTGCTCTAATTTGTTTCTTGTTACTGTAACAAAATATTTGATACTGGTTAATATACGAAGTATACAGTTTACTGCTCACAGTTCTGAGTCTGTGGAGTTGAAAACCATGGCACTGACATATGTTCAATGTTTGTACATCATAGCATTGCAGAGAACATGACATGGTGATTCAGAGTGAGGGTGCTACCTTGAGGCGTTCCCTCATCTATCTAGTTCAGTCATGGGATCCCACCCTCATAACTTCATCTAATTCTGTCCCAAAGCTGTCATCGCCAAATGCTATTAATGTATGTTTTGGGCTTACGTTTTCAAAAAATAAGTTTTCAGATAACACATTTAAACCACCGAAACTGTAAATGCCTTTATTTATTCATCATGCTTTGCATGAACATTCAGTTTATTTAATACATTACAGAGTATTCATCAGCTTTCTAATGTGTCAAGAAAATTTTACTAATAAATGCAGAATCATAGTTCATTTTAGCATACAGTAGGAGCATTATTGTGTAAACTTTTAACATTTACTCTGCTAATTTAAGGTAGAGAATTAAATGTTGCTATAAGGACATTAATTATAAGTATTGCCCATGTAAAGTCAACTTACCCTTTATCTTTTCTCTCTTTGTCTTTTAAGGCAGTATTGATATCTATTATCTATTGGTATTTTTGTGTATCTACTATGGACTATGTACAGTGCTGGAAATATAGAGGCCAAAAGCTAAATGTTTAAAGAACGAGTACTCATTGTCTTAGACCTAAATGAAGTCAGGGAAATGATGAATTAAGAATTTAGGGAACTGGACTGGAGAGATGGCTCAACAGTTAAGAGCACTTGCTGATCTTCAGAAGACCCAGGTTTGAGTCACAGCACCCACATGGCTGCTAACATTCTTCAGTAACTACAATTGCAGAGGACTCTCATGCCCTTTTTTGATCTCCATGGACATTGCACCACATGAGTGCTCCTCCATAAATGCAGGCAATACACTCACACACATAAAATAAAATATTTTAAGACTAAAAAAGAATTTGGAGAATGATGAATTTTAGTTATATTATTTTGTAAGGACATAAATGAACATGATATATGTACACATTTTATACTTTGTGGATGGTCCAGTGAAAGAGATTTGAAGCTGCTAAGGTTTATAGTAAAAATAACTATTGAGCTGTACTCAGACCTCAGCTCTTCTGATGCGAGATTCATGCTCTTTACTGTAACATTTCATGTCCATATGTGAAAATATAATAAAGGCAGCACAGAAAATACAGATATCAAAAATGAAAAGGAATCTTTTTTTTCATATTTTTTACCTGAGAATTAAACTCATGATATTGTGTTTGATAGGCATACAGTCTACTGCAGACCTAAGTCCCCAAATCCCTCAACCCCATCTTTGATCGCATATTTATATGTACCTTAATGCAACGGACACTAGCATGTTCTAGATGCTTTATTTTTGATTCAGGATGAGCAAAATAATGAGCAAAATGAGTGAAGCCCCTTCTGATCGTATGCTAACTGGAGAGGGAGTGTAAGATGAATACTGGAATCATCATGGGCTCATGCACATAGGAAACAGTTGGTTCTTAATAGCATTTGTCTTATGGGAGATTGGTCCCATAAAAAAACATTTTCACTGAGACACCACAATGTCCAAGAGGACATTTTTGAGAGTTTTTTCAGAGTCATATTTAATGAAATTTCCAGTTAGTGAAGGTGACAGAAACAAATTTAACAAGTTTTACCACTCCTTTTGATATTGTTCCTTGCTACTTATCAGCCTTGTGTTTCTAATTAGAAAGGTTGATTGAGCCCTGTCCTTTTGGCAAAGTGAGAAGCCCTCCTTCTGTTACTTTGTAGTTCCTCTGCCCATCAATATTAACAGAATTTTGTGGCTATATGGACATTTCAGATATACTGGGTTTTGCCTTGAAGAGTTTTTGTTTGTTTGTCTGCTTGTTTGGTTCTTATGTTGCTGCTGTTGTTTTGTAAGTGAGATGATATGTATTAATGTACTTTGTAACTATGCAATTATGTGGCATTATTAGCATTTTTATATTATCTCATTTCACATACAAAATCTCCTTTTATATTTGAAGCAGTAATTCTTTTCAAAATATAGAAAATAAAACTGTACCTTCAAGCAATTCTTATTATAACCTTGCTTTCCTTAGAATCCCCAAGTCTAGAATAAGTAAGTCCTCATTTCATTTACCTTGAAATGAGCCAGACTCACACACAAAGCCAAGTTATGTATGAAAAGTTGGTCAGGTCAGCTTCATCATGCAAAAATATCTTAAATTATAACTCCCACTCTGTTTTCTAATTTTTCTAAATAATTCTATAAGACTGTTTTCATTGAAATATGGGTTCCTATGTTTTCTAACATGTTGCATTAAGGCAGTTTCATGGATATAAAATATACTAAAGTTCATATAGTCATGCATATGTAGGTTGCAATTTTGATGCCTGATTTTTATTGAATAGTTTCTTCAAATTTTTAAGAATTATCATTTAGAAAGAAATTAGTGTTAAAAGTGTTATCTCAGTCTTTGCAACAATTTTTTGATGTATGGCATTCAATAGGTGAGGAGCAAAAAATATATTAGAACAGTTAAGTACATTGATGAAAGTCACAGTTTTCAGCAGAACCAAGAGAAAATCAAGGCACTTTGTTATTTTGAAATTTATATTATGTTAACTAACAATGACTTTAAAGGTACCAATCAAATTTTATGTATTTATGAACAGTACAACAAAGTACAAAAGTTAAAGTTGTACCTATAACCATAATGGAAAATGAAACATCTTTCTGTAGCTTCTAAAATAACAAAAAATGACACATGATTCATAAAACATGGTTAACAAGCTCAAAATAATCAGTAATGAGTTTTTATTTTCTACTATAGATTACCTTGGAGGCATTAAAATATTAATTTGTAAAAGCTATACTAGGATTTTTTTAGAGAAACAGAATCAGTAGGGATAAATAGAAACATCTAGAGAATTTTCTATCATGATTACAGAGACTGAGAGGTATAAATTACATAACAAAATTCTGGAAACCTAAAATGTTATGGAATAAATATGCATCAAAAAATCTGGAAACCCAATAAGACTGATAACTCAATTCAGAAGTAAGACAATAATTCCCAATTTTGTTACATTCTGGTCTTCAAATAGTTGTGCAAATCCTTAATAATCCCTCAGCTAAACCCAGCCTAAATCACTAGCATTGAGCTGCTGAGATGACCTTTAACTTTTGGTCTTTCTAACACCCTGTCTCAGTACTGGGAGTGCAGTCATGTACCACTCTTGGTGTGTGTGTGTGTGTGTGTGTGTGTGTGTGTGTGTGTGTGTGTGTGTATGTGTGTATGAGACAACCTATACTTCCAATGTGGAAAAAAAAAACATTTACGTTTTCATTTATGTGAGAACTGCTTGACACAAACAATTTAAAGAAGAAAAGATTTATTTGGGTTCCTGGTTCCTGGTCGTTTTCCCTGGTCACTAGTCACAATTGCTTTGACTCTTAATTAAGTTAGAACAACATGACAGAAATGGTGTGAGGGTGTAGAATTGTTCATTCCATGGCAGCTTGGAAGGAGGAAGAGAGCAAGAGAGACTCTGAAGTGCCCGCAGTGACCTGCTTCCTCCAACTAGATTCATATCATGAATCCACCAGGAAGAAATTCATGAAGTAAGACAAAACTCTCTAGATCTAGTCACTTCCCAGTAACTAGATCCATGAACTAGACATCAAGACATGAACACATTGAGGGTACATATTGTATACAAACCATAATACTATATACTCATTTTCATTTCTATGTTTAATAATTGAAGAAAGAAAATGAGAAACAGAGACAAATGTCTGTCAAAACTGTCATAATATTTTGATTTTTTAAGGAAACATATTAAGTATATTGCCACTCCAAAAATATGCTTAGCACAATGCACTATTTGTTATTTAAAAGATTTATTTAAATATTTCCTTCTGGTTTTTGATACCATCTAAGTATTATTTTATCTCTCCTCTCACTACCCCTGTATAACCTTCCAAAGTCCTACTGAAAAACACGCATATAAATATAAGAATATATGTGCATAGTTGAAGGATGTACAAAACACAAACAAACAAAATTGAAGGCAGCAGAAACCTCCCATCAAGGTTTTTATTCAGGGTAGTCAGAGAGACTCCTAAAATAACACAGATTATTGTCATTGCCCTTGAATGTCATCCAGAAGCTGAAAATAAGACAGACTGTACTTTAGATACAAGACTTGGAGCAATCGAGCTGTAATTGATCTGGAGGCCTCCTCTCTGAAGACTAGCTCTCATGGTATCATAGGATACTATAGAAGCTACAAGGAAGAAAACCAATCAATTGTGGTCAGTTACTCATGTGAACTCATAACAGTGGTAACAGCATGCTCAAGTCCTATGAAAGCTCAAACCAAAGAAAATCCTAGCATAATCATGGGGAAGTGTGTAAGAAACTCCAACCCAACCTAAGGAAGTTTTAGCAACTGATAACTGCTTGGAGGAGGAGAGACAGGAGAGACTGGTACTCTTGGTGGGCCCAGTGGATGATGCCACAATGAAGGACAATTGGGAAAATGATTCTAACTCTATAGACCATGTTATACATATAAGGGAGTATGTGAATTTGGGGAGGGATGGCAGTGAGGGGAGGGGAGAATAGGATAAGGGATCTACCATCAAACTACATTATGTGAAAATCACAAAAGTCAATTAAAATAAAAATATTTTTAAAGCAATTATTTCTTATTTTTATTTTATGTGTGTAAGTCTTTTGCCTGGATACATATATGTGTACCACATACATGCAATATCTGCAGAAGACAGAAGCAAGAGTCAGATCAACTGGAAACTGGAGTTACAATTGATTGTTAGACATAGGTGCTGGGAACCAAACCTGGGTCCAGCATTCCTAGCTGCTAGGCTGTCTCTCCAACCTAACACTATGGATTTTAAAATATTTGTTTAGATTTTTATTTTTATGAATGTATTCTCTCTCTTTTGTTTTTTCCTTTATGGCTCCTTTCTCTTGTAACTTAAGACTTCTTAATTCCCAAAAAGAAATCTTTTAAAATTATTATCTCCATCAGCTACAATTACCTTCTGCTTTCCCGTATAAGATCAAATTTCTTCAAAATACCCAGTCTGTTTTAAATTATCTCTCTACCAATGTCATAGTGAAATTTAGTCTGCAATCTTACCTCAATCATACTTAAAACACAGAGTTTCTGCAACCTCTTCCTGCATCTTAAGTGATCCCACAGCAACCCATAACAGACCTGAGTATGTTTTCTACAGAGAAGCTGAGTCACCTTTATGAAAGTTCATTAGAGAGTTAAAAATGGAACCAACCATTCTATCAGCTATAAAATCTGTGTTTCCTGGAGGGCCCCACATCAACAGAATAATCAAAATTCTTTCATATTGTGCTTTTTCTTGCCCAGTTTTTGTATTCATTGTCTATGACTGTTTGACAACAACCACACAGAGTTGTGAAGAAACATACATTAATTATCTTACAGTTTTCTTCCCTCAAAAGTCAAATACATGTTAGCTGATACCCATCCTTAGCATTTGTCCACTAGGCTAAATTCCAGGTGTCAGCCAGAACCCAGTGTTCTCTTCCAACATTAGTAGCTGCTGAAATATTTAGATTCCTTGTGTTTATAGGACAGAAACCTCATTTCCTTTCCCAGTGTTGACCTAAGAAAATGCTAAGATAGTCTTAGAGTACATTCTCACTTTATATAAAGCATATAATAGGAAATTTTAAAAAGGATTTTGCTCTTTCAGGGTCAGAAGGATGACTCCTTCTTCCTCCCCTGTTTCTGAACTTTCTTCTTATGATTAAAATAGGCAAAGCCAGGATAATCTTTCTTTTGATTAACTGTAAGTCACTGATTGGGAAAGTTAATTATATCTTCAAAAGCTCTGCTTCCATAATACAATATATTACAGGAAAATATGATGTCATTTGACAAGTCCCTCTCAAAGGGAAGGGACACTATCCAAAACAAGTGTATCTAAATGCTGGGAATCTTGAAACTTAATTCAGTACGTTTTCTACCCAGCTGTAATCTGAAGATTTTGAAACATTAACGTGGATGCTTATGATAGTAGTTAAACTGCATAAAATTTGAGAGCTTTAAACACAAAAATTTATCTTCTATGTGAACCATGAAGTAGTCACCATAGTGACTGTATACAATTTAATTAAATGCATCAGTCACAGATGGTCACCCACAGTGAACATATAAAAGAAAATATTAGCATTCTTTGGCTACAGATGTTTATATTGAGAATCTTGGTAAACATCTGGAGACATATATCATTAAAATAAAAGCATAAGACCACCTGTTGAAGCTCTGATGTATAAAGTGATTGGTAGTCATCAGCTTTCTTTTCACAAGAAAAAATATTAAGAAAATGAGAGATGTAAGATTTTTTGACATATTAAAAGGCAGAAAGTTTCAGTAAAAACAATTTTTATTCCAAAAGGTAGAAGGACAAAAAAGTACAGCCAAGGCTAAGATCACCTTAACCTTAGAATTGTATGAACACCGAAGAAAAATTTCATTAACTATTTGTACAATGTTTAAATAGCTTGAGACAGAGAAACCTCCAAAGCTCGGCTTAGAGCACCTGCACTACAGTGCTAATCCCAGGTTTTCCTAAGATGGTATGATGAAGATCTAAGAAAGAGGAGTTTTCATGCATTTCACATATTATACTCTCCACAGCAAAGACCTACTTTCCATCAGGCAGTTGTCAACAGGTACTTGGCCCTACATTGCGGATAGAATCCCTGCCCTTACATCCATTGTTACTCTATCACACTAACTGCTATATTCTGAAGAAACTGTTATGAAGGTCTCAGACTACAGGTTAAGGTCCCCAGAAGAACTGAGCGTTCATAAGAAGTATATAGAACACGAAAGAATTGACTTTATTCAGAAGTATATAGACCAGTTCATCTTACCCATATGATACTAAAACACTAAGAGAGTCATATTCTATCAGGGGATTATAGCTCCTGGAGCAGAAAGATATATACTTTATGACAGATACTTAACGGAAACCAAATTAAAGAGGGGTTGGATAAAATAAGAATTACCAAACGCCGGTCACTTACAATTACACGAAATATAGACAAAATCCAATATTGGCAAGAAGATGATAAAGCCACACAACAAAGATGTTAGTTTCTGCTATGTGAAACATCATGTCTAGCTTTCAGCAGAAAACTTTTATTCACCAAAACAACGTTGTCTAGACCATAAAAGGCATTAATTTAAAGCATTAGTAATCATGCAGAGTACTGTTGACCACCAAAAGCAAATAAACAAACAAACCTGACTTGAACTGTTTTGGTTTTATCCGGATTCCTGGAAGTTTAAGATTAATTGGTGATAAATAGTGTGGAAGGGAAACTGGGCCCCAGGTCCTCTACCAGACAGTTTCTTTATTTAAGTCTGGAAGAAAGAACATGGCATCTTAAAGAATCCTCATTTTGAAAGAGAGAAGAATTGGATAAAGTAAGATGTAGGATTGTCATCCATTCCAGCTCTGACAGAGTTCTTTATACAAAACTCCATTTCTCTTATTAGGAAGAGATTATAAACATCTTTGTATATTTTCTTCGAATCCCAGTTTCAAGATCCAGTCTCCTGCATTCCAGTTAAGTGTGCTAATTTTACAAATGAAAAATAGGCAAAAATCTGATAACCCAATGAGGGGCACACGTGCCCATATTTATAATTCCTCCTCTTTCTAAGGGTTTCAACATTGAATCATAGTTATTATGGACTATCTCCTGTCCCACTAACCTCAGGCATAAGATCACATTTACAGAAGGCTAACAAAAAACAAATGGAAGACATTTAAATAATCAGTACTGTAATGAATTTTACATATGGGCACGCAAGTATTTTAAATTTCATACAAATATATGCATCATAGTAGTATATAATTTTTGTATAATTAGTGTTGTTCATGACAAATATAATATATATGATATATACATATATATCATATATATCATACCTTTACCATGGATATATGCAACAACTAACAACATCCAAGTACTAAGGAGCACACTCACACATCAGCCCTTGATTTCTAGTACCATTTTCCATTAAAAAGAATCAGAGATTCTTTAGAAAAATGACAGTTTCTTGTGGAATTAGAACAGGAAATACATAAGACAATCATAGATTTTCTTGTAGTGCCAGGGCCCATTGCTCAGTTAGTACATGGTGATTGTTTTAAACGTGTAGTTATGGTGTTTTTAAAGAGACAAGAGCATCAACGACAGAACTCTCAATGGCCAAAATTATATTTTATGCCACAAACTAAACAAATAGTGGACATATAAATAGAGCTAATAAAAATTAATTCTTAAAAATATGATACATTTTTGCAATGGAGTTTTATTCAGCTGTCAAGTAAAATTATAAAATTCACAGGTGAAAATCATCATCTTCAATGAACTCCAGAAAAACAAATGGCATGAGTTCTCTCTCACTGGTGGATGTTTGCCTTGAATGTTTATATAGTTAAATTTTGATTGGAAAATCCACAGAGGTCAGTAAACTGATGAGGGGTTCATGTGAGGGAAGGCAGGATGCAATGCTATAAAGGAGAAATGGAGAGTAAAACAGTAAGACGGTGAACTGGAGTGGAGAATGTGAGGGCGGCGTAGAGAAGGGAGTATACAGAGAGAAAACTTACAGCCAAGGTCTTTTGAAAAGAGTCATATGAAAACTTACTTCTATAGAAGCTTCTTAAAATGTATAAAAATGGAATATAAAAAGTTTAAATGTAGTTACCCTATAATGTGGGTTCAATGACTATAACATTTTATAAGCCATATTACAGTTACTCCGTAATACAGGGATAACCTAATTCTTAGCATTCATCTGGAAAAGAATAGACCAGAAATATAGAGCACCCATTCCTTCAGATGCCTATTATTCTCCTAAATAGACACACTATTAAATTTACTCTAACTGACTTGTTGCTGTACCGGTTAGATTAGTACAACTCACCCCAGAGAAGCTTCATCTTGCAGTTGATGGCAATTTAACCCAGAGCCCTGCCCCCAAACCATCAACATATGGAGAACAACAGGCCTTATGTATACACCACAATTGGTACCCTTCTGTTCTCCTTGTCATCCCACGACTCCAGGATTATTGGGGAAGACCGAGTGGAAAGATTGTAAAGGCAATGGTGATAGATGAATACAACAAAATTGTGTTGTTTTCATGCCACAGGACAGCTGCATGCTCAAGACTTGTGCAACTCTAAGCCAAACAAAATCTCAGCCTGAATGAAGGAGATGGGCAAGAGGTCCCAGCCCTAGGTAAGGATCTCTTGGCAATTAATACTTGCTATGAGAAGGAAAGTCAGGTTTTTGTAATGCAATGATTCCAATGAATAAACTCACGCACAAGAAGAGCATTTGGAGAATGCAAATTAGACTTTATAGATCTTTAGAAAAGAAAAATAAAGTAATAAATGACTTGAAGTCATGGGCCTAACAGTGGAGTGGAGATGCAGGAAGTCACCTGCATATGATCAAAATACATTGCATGAAATTGTCAAAGAATCAATAAAAACATATTTTTAAATAGCCATGCTTTACAGAGTAGTGAAAGCCTTCCTTTGATGGGCCTGCACATCCCGCTGACACCTCTTATTTCCCCCCTTTTGTCTAACCTCTAAAGTATCCTTTAATGCGCTATTTTAAGTTTGGGGGAGGGGCATTTGTGATACTTCCATGCTCTTCCTCTTCTTGTCACTGCTTTTCTTTTATAAATTTGTAAATTTATAAATTTAGAGAGCAGAACCCTCAACTTTAGAGGGATGCTGATTTAGGAGGTGACAGAATGTCACCATAAAGCCTCTGAAAACTGTTCCTTTAAGAAAACAGTATTTTTGTTTTTTTTAGAAGTTCAGTCGGGCTGGAGAGATGGCTCTGTGGTAAAATTCACTCTGGCTGTTCTTGCAAAAGACTCAGCATCTAAACAGCAGCTAACAACCCCCTATAACTCCAGTTCAAGGGAATCCAACACCCTCTTCTGTACACCATGGACACTGCATGACACTGTACTATACAACATGGGTGCACTTACATGTATGCAGAATGATACTCATACATGTAAAATAAAAATAAAGCCAAAAATGTTTAGTCTTTATATCATTTCCTCAAGTCTGAACTTGAACAAAACCATCCCCTTCTCCAATCTTTATCACTTAGTTTGTTTCAGCAGATGTGGCAGGTACTAAGAAGCCTAGGGACCAGTAACAATTAGAAGATTGGAGTTTTAGCTCTTGTTTTTATAATCAATTGATCGGATAGTAAGGGTCTACCTTCAATGAAATTCAAGCCAAATCACATCTGCCCATTTAATAATGGCCTTATTTGTGAATTAACCACTTTTTTAGTGTAAGGAATATTGCCATGTGCTGAAACCTTTACAGAAGACTTCTTTTTCTCTCGTATTTAGAATAGATTAAAATAGTACTGAACTATGATTCTGTAACTCCACCACCATAATGTTCTAATTTCATAGTTATATTTCATATTTACATGTCCCACTTAAAGAAATTATAGCCTAACTAAAGGAATAGTCGGAATGCATTTTTCCTAAATTATCATACAGTAATACTTCTGAATAAAAATTTAATTAATAGTTCTTGGAGGTACGTAAGTTTTCCACTCATTCAAAATATTAAATGCCTATTCTATGTGTTAGAATTAATTCAGCAGGATCATTGAAGTAATTGTCTCTCTTGCTTTAGTGAAAAGATTTTGGAAGCAGTTCCACCCACTCCAGAAACAACTTTATATGGAGAGTTTGCAAAGCAGAATTTTAATGAAAGTTCTTCACGAAGAATAATAAAATTACATAAAAACTTCATTTGACAAAGAACAATGGAAAGCCATTAACACATGGGACACTGCTCACTGAAAGCATAATTCCTAATAACCTTACTATCAAAGCATTTGCATATTAACCATAATAGTTATGTAAGTGTGGTTTGCAACACTAAGGCTGTTCATTTAAATGCACATATCTGAAGAAGTAGATGATGACAATTTTCTGTTTTATCTTGGATAATGTTTTCCTTAGCTAGAATATAGTTCTGTGGATAGGAGATACAGGAACTTTATTTTATTCACAATCATATCCCTGCACCCAGAAGGCATGATGGTTTTCTAAGCATTTGATAAATAATCATTTCCTAGGTGAATTAAATCATTAGTATTTTCACAAATATAGCCTGTAAAGTTGTTATTCTCCTAAAACGTATTGTGAATGTTGTACAGCTTTGTGGGGCCTATCCAATGCACTCCTTTTCAAGGACTGAAAAGAACCAATTCAACAAATGCAGATAGTATAGATCAGTATTTCCATGTCAGCAATATTTTATGTTGACTATAAAAAAGGTTATGTATTGTTAATTTTCAGACAGTTTTTATCATTTTCTTTAGTAATCACAAAGTGAGAACCAATTTTCTAAGAAAGATGAAGTTTTAAAAAATGTTGATTTTTCTAATTTCAGTGGGTATAATTTATTTTTGAAATATTTTAAAAATCAACACAAACCCTGAAAAAAACCTGGCTATGTTCTTTGCATATATTTACAACAACCATTTAGTTTGCTACTGTAGAATCAGAAAAACAGAAAATGCTGGTTTGGAATGTGGTTATTTTGTATACTGACACCACAGATGAATTTTCAGGAACTAGACAGCCTTTCATATTGGTTACTAAGTGATAACACTTTATTCAGAGAGCAATGAGTAAGGGTTCAAAATAGCATCATACTTTCTAAAATACAATATAAATAATATATGTATCTAATGAACTAAATGATGTATTGAGTGTTATACATCAGTGTCTTTCATTCATTTCTGAACCATTAATTTATAAGCTCACCAAACATTAAGATATTTTCAGTCATGCAAACTAAACCTTCATGGATCTAATATGATACCATGTATCTCTCTTGTTCTAACCATTCTAATTGAGAGTTTACATAAGAAAGGTATTTGGACCATGCAATAACTTGCTAGGGACTACACAACAAACTGGTATTGCAGGCCAACTTGAACTAGGTCTGTGCATTTAAATACCTGAGTGTAAGACTTTCGTTCTAAAGAGTAAAAGATACTCACAAACTTTTAATTTTTTCATTGCAAGTATTTTATCATGTGAAGTTAATTCTATCACTATTTCTATTAGAAGAATACTAAATTATAAGAGTTTTCCACCACTATTACTAGTCTTTTATTTAGTTAATATTAAGATGTGAAAGTTTTGCAAATTACAGTGTTATAAGTCTCATTATATTTAAATTGTGGTTATTCATTTTCATAAAGCAGTGTAACTTAATGTTGATATCAAATTCACACTGGCTCTTGAATTTTCTCAAATTTAAATTAAACAAAATGTGACTCTAACCATATTATTTAAAGGATTAAATTTTGCAGGGCATAGTCACAAGCAGGTTTTCTCTTACATATTTATTGATTATAACATATAGATAGGACAGGAAATGTACTAAAATTTCATGACTCAAGGACATTTCACAAAATATCAAGGCCTGAATCTTCAGTACGCCAGAAAAAAACCCTGATATTACCATAACTCAAGAAGCTTCACTTGTGTCCCCTCCCAGTCACAACATCTGCTCCCCAGAATGACTGATGCTCTCATGTCAATTTGTTCATTTTATTATATTCCTGAAACCACATCGTGTGTACTCCTTTCTATCTGGCTTCATTCATCCAACTTTAAAGTTGCAGCAGCCATCCTATTACAGGACAACACAATTTATTATTTATTTAAATTCTTCTGTGTATGGATACTTTTCTTGTCTCTAGTTAGTGTTAGTTATGAATATTGATATTATGAAGAGTACTTTGCATGTTTTCTGGTTAACATATCTGTACATCTACATCACATTTAAGATTTTCTGATATTTGTGAAGAGCACACATTACATAATACAGTCACTATAGGTCTTGTCAGTTTTACAAAGTGGCTACGGTTGTTTTCATTAGACTCTTGGTCTCAAAATTCATGTATTTATTTTCTTTTTTCCATCTTTTTTTTAGCAGTCTTCTTAGTATTATAGTGTATTAGTAACTGTTCTCATTGCTGTGACAAAACAACTAATAAAACCACCTAAAAAGAAAGGGTTTAATTTATTTCTCTGTTTAAAGGTAAAAGTCATCTCTGTGAGAAATCAGTGGTGGAAGAAGCATCAGACAGTTGTCCACTTTCATCCTCTGTCAGGTAACAGAAAAAAAAATGAATGTCTAGTCTCCACTTGTTATTTTTTTATCTATTTTATTAAGTCTGGGACCCAAGACCATGGAGTGATGCCATTCATATTCACAGTGGGTTTTCCATTTTCAGTCAAACTCTTCTAAAAACACCCTCAAAGAGGTTTGTGTCTATGGTGATTCTTTACTTAATTAAAGCTGACAGTGGAGATTAACTCTCATAACGCCATCCCTTTTCAACTTCACATTCAAATATATCAGTTTATATCACAACGTCCATCTTTATCATAGCAAGAGAATACAGTCAAATATACCACAGCAATATCCTCAAGGCTGGTACGAACTTCTGCTTTTGGTTTCTCCTTCTATAGAGGACCTGAGTTCAGCTTCCAGCACTCACGCGAGGGGCCTCGCAATCATCTGTAACTCTAGCTCCAGGGGATCTTCTTCTGGCTTTGATGCACAACTGTATTCACTTGCACATACACACACACACACACAAGCAAACACACACACTCACACAAACACACACTTAAAATGTTACAGCAAATAATCTTTCAAGATTTAGATGTAGGGTCTTTGAGACAGGAGTCGGAACACAATTAAGCTTCTTAACAAAAGGCATCATGCAAGATTTAACTCTTCTTCCCTCTGCTATGTGAGGATGCAATCCTTTCCCCTCTTGGGACCTGTTTAAAAGGTACCAGATTATAAGCAGAAATCAGGCCCTCAGTGACAAACTAAACTCCTGAAGCTTTGGTCTTATACTTCCTAGCCTCTGGGACTGTGAAAAATAAATTTCTGCTCTTTATGAATTACCATTCTTAGATGTTTTGTATTGTAAAATCTATATTTAATCTCTATATCAATGATAAATAATGAGGATTCCATGTTTTCATATGTTGACTGACCATTATTACATAATCTAATTTTAAGGTGTCTAGCCAAGAACATGTCTATTAGGCTATGGAATTTACAATATTTAGGATACCAGAGATTTTTACCTTGACAACTTTAATACGCGGCATTTGAAATCCATATATAATCCAAATATAAGTTCTATGTGGATGAAAACATTCATATATTTCTGGGTTTTATTTTCTAGATTGTCATCTTTTCAACAAATACCCAGTTATTAAACTTTTAGTAAATATTGAAGTCATTTATTAATTTATACCTAAAGCTTTCTTCATGTTGATTCATCTATACCAACAATGTTCTACATAAAATGTGTATTTTAACAGTTTTATTTTAAATCTCTTGTCCTTTAAATAAGAATCTTTTGCAAAATTCAATTGATCGTCTAGGAATGGGAATAGGTTTGCAGTATGTGTTTATTTAATTGTTTTCTGTCCACACAGGAAATCTCTGGGGTTCATTTATATTTCTCATCATGAAGCCTGACACTACAAAGCTCCTTTTGTCTTCAACTTGTATATAATTGTCATATTCAATCACAGAATTCATCTCACCAGTTCACTCCTTTCAGCTCTAACTGCTTTTTCTGTACAAGAGATAGAAAAGAAAACATAGCCAGTTTCCGTGTAACACATCAAAGGGGGCTGGAAATCCAATTTCCTGATTCCCGGCTCTGTTTTCTCTATATTAGAAATGCAATACCACTGAGTGAACCTTAGCTACTATAGCCACAGAAAGCCTAAAATTCAGAGTCACAAATCAACATGTATCCCATAATCTTCAAATTCAGATGGTGCAGACAAAAAAGTAGGGTGAAACAAAATAGTTGTGAGGAATGATCCAGGGGAGATTTGATTTACCAAATTTCAGTTTGTTTACCCTTGACCTCCCTACACCGTTCTTTATGGTATTGCAGTTTAAAGCTGTGAGGGCGTTTGGCTGAGATGAAAATAAATAAAAAGAGAGACTCTTGGTTAGGACAAGATAATAGGGTGGTAATAAATAAAGAAATGCCTGGGGTAAAGGATTCTAATTATGGATTCACATATACAACTATATATAAAAATATCTAGACATCATATATAGTACAGATAGTACCTTTTGAAGCACATCATTAATATATTAGAAGCCCTACACTGGCAAACATTTCCATCTGATAGTAAAATTAGAAATACTAAATCACCAGCCTCATCAAATATTACTGTGCATAAGGGTGTTATACTAAATTATACTGATATTGTAGAGAACGCTGAGCAGTCTCCACATATTAGTGGCATTACTCATATAAATATTACAAAATAAAATGACACAGTAAGAACAGAGAAAGGCAATTTCATAAAAGGAATGGATTTTTTAAGTTGATTGTTTGTGCCCTCACTACTGTACGGTATGCTGTATTACGAAGTGAAAGAAGGAATCTAAAAGAACTTGAAAAATTGCAGGTGATAACCAGTTCTGAACTTCCATTCCCTTACTTCTAACATTAGCATTGGACCTGAATATTCACTACTAGAAGTCAGAATGGACTGCTTCTTCTTTAACATTCAGCATATTTCTAAAATATAGAAGAATTAAAAAAATGCCCACAGGTCTGTACAAAATGTCTACTGTTTATTTTCTATGTTGCATAAAAACATGAAAAAAATTTTCAAAAATATTATGGTAGAATTTCTCACTTTCAAATTAGCAAAATAACAACTGAAGATATTCTAACATGACCAAATTATCTACAGTCAATCCACATTATTTTATGAAATAGAACTTGTGTAATCTATTCACATTATCGATATTAGTGCCACTGAAAATAGAAATAATTCAGCCCTGAGTGATTTGAATCAGTGTATTAAAGTTTGATTAGTATCTTTCAAAATAAACTGAATATAAATATGGAAAAAGAAAAATGTTAAATACTTTATAGATATTATATAGATAGTAATAAATTCAAGACTATATAAAACTAAAGGTCAAGATGAAAATAAAATGAAGAAGAAATGTATAAAATTCAGCAAATAAAATATGCACCAAAAATCAGGTTTTTTACTTGACTGTGATATAACTGATCATTTAGTGTGCTGTGCTTTAATAATTTACATTATAAAGTTATCAACTAAATTAAAAATTAATCTAGAATTTTCAGGTTTACTAAAATGCTATACATTGTACAACTATAAATTATTTATACTTGTTTTGATAGCTAGTATAACTTAAAATAAGCTTGAATTTGAAATAGTATAATACACAAACATAATACATTTATTTAGAGACAATCAGCAGAAACTGTGAGAATACGTAATATGAAATCATTCTGATTAATCTTATGAATTGACTTGCTTTCTATTCTTCAGAAACTCACAGCTTCAAATCCACCTGCTGAAGAACACATGGAAGCAAAAGATTGAGGTATAAAATTAAACTCACTGATTAGTTTTATTCCTGTCAGAATGGAGAAACTGAAATTAAGCAGAAACTGTTTATTGTTTATCCTATTCTAATGATAAGAAATGGTCAAATATTAGACAAGAAGCAGTTGAAGGAGGAATGGTTTATCTCAGCTTATGGTTTAAAAGTTCCAACAGGACCAGGAAGGCATGGTAACTGGAAGCAGCTGATCACATTGTGTTTATTCAGTAAGCAGAGACGAATGCTGGTGTTTATGATTCAGTTTAGGATTTAAACTCAAATGTCATTATCTTCTGTTTTCAGGGTGGGTCTTCCTACCTTAGTAAAAACCTTGGAAACACCCTCTTAGACCTACCCAATGTTGTTATCATGGTGAAACCAAATTCATTCAAGTTGAAGATGAACCTTCATAACAGAGCTTGGATCTATCAGAGAAAAATTCATAAGGAGTAGATACAGTTGGAGAGAAAGCAAAGGCAATTCCTAGATCTCCAGAAAGGAAGTATGGGAGTGGTCCTAAAATCAATGATGCAGGATTAGGCTTTGATTTTCATTCATTTGATTCATGTCAACATATACAATTGCTTGTATAAAATTAAGTAATGATTGAAATGTGTGTCACATATTAGCCAGAGTCCTTTAAAGGAATAGAACTGATAGAATGAATATATATGTAATTAATAGAAAGCTATTGAATGAATATACATATGTATAAATATATGAAATTTATTTGTTTGGCTTACTGGTTATAGTCCAGGTCACAGTGGACAAACTGAGAAGGTACTAGTTGATCAGTCTTCCAGGCTTGATGTCTCAGTAGTACTAATCTGGAAGATTCTTTGGGAGCTCTGATCTTCAGCCTACATTGAAAGCCCCAAGCAGTCGGTTTAACATTGATGAAAGAAGGGTGAGAAACAGGATTGATGAACTTGGCAGCAAGAATGAAGACAAGGAAGTAAAAAGAGCTTCCTTCCATATCTTTCTATCTAACCTGCCAACAGAGGCACTCCCATAATCAGGGTATTCTTAGTGCTTCAAACTACGGCATCATAAAATTCTTCAGAGAAAAACACAGAATAGGTGGGTATGGTAGTGTAGGCCTTTAAACCCAGCACTCAGGAGACAGAGGCAAGCAGATTTTTGTGTGTCTGTGGAATCCAGGCCAGCCTGATCTACACGCTGAGTTCCAGATTAACTGGGCCAGTGGTTGTTTGAAACAAAAAATAAAAGGGAAGAAAACCCTTCAGAAGTGCCAAGAGCCTTGCATTTTAGTTGATTCCAGATGCAGTCCCATAGAAAACCAAGATTTAGCTACCACAATCTACCCCTTGTCAACTTGACACTAAATCTCGTCTCTTTATATCATGCTTAATTTCCAAATTGAAACAATAGCAAAGCAATAACCCTACCTCGCATGAGAGAACTATTCCATATATAACTGCAAATCCATTATATATTTTAGAATATGTGGCAAAGTCCCTTGAGAAATGTTTAGTTCTTAAGTGTCTTATAGCTTAAATATGATAATATTGATTTACAGCATTTAGTGACTGATATTACCTGTATCAGTATTACAATTCATAATAAAGAAATAAAGGAAAGGACTATGGAAATGGATCAGTGTTACTAGTACTGGTTGTTCTTGTAGAAGACCCGAGTTGACTCACACCACCAACATGTCATATAGCAATCATTCAAATTTAAGTTCCATGGGATTCAAAACCATCTTCTCGTATCTGTGAATATAATGGGTGCATTAACATAGATTCAAGCAAAACACTCATACACAGAAAAATAAATTTAAAAAAATTAAAAATAGAGGAAAGAAAAGAAGAAAAGATATTAATTTAATAATTGTCAGAATACTTTTAACAAAATAGAAAACAGACACTTATGTGAATTTTGGGCTTCATTTCTGAAACTGGTCAAGTGGTCATAGCTGGTATTTGTAACTATATTCCTCTATTATCCATTCTGTATTTCATTGAAACTCTTCAAGCACCTCAGCAGATGCTGGTTTTTCCTTTGTCATCTTGTGTGCACTGAGTTGTAGAAGTTACCAATTGACCTAAATCACAGGATATATGTAGTCTCAAGAAACACCCTAAATGATCTCTTGCACTCTGGGCACAATCTTCCTTACCTTCCCTATCAAGAAGCAGTTTAATTGCCCCCTAGAGTCTGGATCAATCACCCATCCTATTACTGTCCCTTTCTTAGCCTGTTGATTTCAGGATTTAGAAGCCCCGGTGACCAGTAGAGACTTCTGACTTTCACTTCAATAGAATATTTGTTCTGTCTCCTGGCAAAGCACACCCCTCTGAAACCCAGACTTCTAACTTAAGTGTCTCTGCTGCTCCCATATCTTCCACTGATACAGCAAGTATCATTTTGTCTACTGGATTGTATGACCCAAGTGACAGAGCAGCCTGAACAACTGTTGGGACCAGTTGAAGAAACTTTTCCAGTTTCAAGCCTCACTCAAAGCTAGCATTTGGAATATGGGCAAGTGTATCACATCTAAGTGAGGCTTGTGCTGCCTCCAAATTCCAATTAGGACCCACTAAACATTATGTATGCTTCTTTGGTGGTGGTGGGAGGAGTCGGGTACAACTTATCCTTCATCTTAGAAGGAATATCTTTGCATGTGCCATACCATTGTACTCCTAGAAATTTCAGTGAAGTAGAAGGCCCTTGAACCTTGGTTGGATTTATTTCCTATCCTGTTCTTTACAAGTAAGTCCAGAATGGTTGCTACCATCTGCTCACTTGGTCCAATCAAAATAATATCACTAATATCATGGACTAGCATGACATTTTGTGGAAGAGGCAGGTGATCAATACCTCTTTGAACTAAATTGTGGTGTAGCACTTGAGAATCAACACATTCTTGAAGAAGAACTGTGAAAGTGTGCTGATGAGCTTATCAGCTGAAATAAAATTGATTCTGGTAGGCCTTATAGACATGTATTGAGAAAAAACAACCAGGATATGTGCTAATCTGCTCAAGTATGGCAATCACACCTGGGACAACAGCTATAGTTGAGTCACTACTTCATTCAGTTTGTAGAAGCAACTGTCATTTCCCATGGTATCGCTGTCTTCTGCACGGGCCATGTACGAGACTTAAAATGAAATGAAGTGGAAAGCAACACCCATGCATTGTTCGAGTCCTTGATGGCAGCACTAAATCCTGTAACACTTCCAAGAGTGTAAGAGTGTTAGGAATTCATTATTTTCCCAGTCAGAGGCCACTATAATGGTTTTCATTTGCCTAGAATGAAGATCTTGTTCCAGGCCACCATTAGAGAACTTTAGAATGTTTATGTGCATCTGTAATCAGTTAATTTTATCACTGTGCCCATTTTTTCCTTTGTCACTGTATCTGGAAATGCTAGCATCAACCAGCCAGGTCTGTTATTTTCCTTATTTTTCTGCAAACAGTCAAAAGGTTTATATATAGAGTTACTGAGTTCCTTGTTCCTCACAAGAGGTGAATCAATAGTATCAAATGCATTTATCTTGACCAGTTATTTGCATAGTTCACACCATAGACTTTCGGTGGTCTGCATGATACCAGGGTCGTCTAACAACCATTTATTTTGTCCAGTTAGAGAGCTAGCACCAAATACCTCAAGTCCACAAGAGAAATTCATCCTTATAAATATGTTTCTCTAGAACCACTCCTGGAACCACAATCTGTATTAGTTAAAGTTCTCTAGAGAACAGAACTAACATAATGAATATATATATATATATATATATATATATATATATATATATATATATATATTATTGGATAGTTTTAGCTTCAGTTGTCAACTTGACACATCATTTTGGAGGAGAAAAACTCAACTGAGGGATTTCCTCCAATGAATTAGCCACTGTTGAGTGATGTGGGAGAGCCTAGCCTGTGGTGGGTAGTGCCCGTCTCCCCAGGCAGGCTGTCCTGTATTGTATAAGAAAGCAGGCTGAGCATACGTTAGGGAGACAAGTCAGTAGCAGCATACCACTATATGGTCTGTGCTTCTGCTTCCTTTCTTAAATTCCTGCTTTGGCTTCCATCACTGATGTACCTGGGAGATGTAAGATAAAATAAACCCTTTCTTCGCCAAGTTGGTTATTGTCACTGTGTTTATTACTGCAATAGAAAACTAAGACCTGTAGGTTTATTAGACTGATTTACAGGATATGGTCCAGATAGCCCAACAATGAATGTCTCACATGAGGAAGACTGAGAATATGGTAGTTATTCTTTCTTCTAGGCTGGATGTCTCAGTAGTATCAATCTGCTGTTAAAAGCCTGGGTGATTCCTGGAGAATTAAACTGGGAACCCCAAGCAGTTGGTTTTAACATTAGTGAAGGAAAGGCCAGAAACAGGATAAAAAACTTGACAGCAAATGAAGGCAAGGAGGTAAAAACAGTTTCTTTCTTCCATGTCTTTTTATTTGTGCTTCCAGCAGAAGTGCTGCCCATACGGAGGGCGTGTCTTTCTGCTACAGATAAACAGATGATCCTACTGAGAAATCTCTCACAGCAATGTCCAGAAGGTTGGTTTTTAGTTGATTCCAACTAAATGTGATACAGTCACATATATTTCCTGTACTACACATTCACAGACACAGAAGAAAAAAGAATTATAAATAGCAACAGAAACTAAATGCTTCTATTCATACAAATTTTCAGGCTTTAGAAGTACTTGTAAATGGAAAAAGATAGCTACAAACATGTACGATTAAAGAAATCACAATGGGAATACCAAGCAAATTTTATGGAACTATGAAAACACTATTCTAATATTCACATGTACATATAAAAAAGAAAAAAAAGACAAAGAATCATCAAAACATAAATGTGATGCAGATTAAGATGTTAGATATGATATAACTGTATAAACTAATATGCTGCTAGAGAAAAATATTGTAATTTATCTGCCAAATCCCATAACAGATGGCAGTGAAAACTTGTTACTATTTTTGGATAATTACATGATCAATGAAATCATTGAGAAAAACAGAAGACAAAAATCATTTGAAAAATAAAATAGCTATTGTAACTAAACAATGGAATGCATATTTTTGATTCCATAACTCAAATTTAACTACTGATTATCAACTATATTTAAAATTTTTGAAAATATACTAAAATAATATTTAAAAGTGTACTTAAACATTATGTCTCGGTAAAGTTGTATCTCAGTGGTCGAGTGCCTATGCAGCATGTGTAAGAACCTGGGGAAAGAGAAGGGAGGGAAGGAAGGAAGAAAGGAAGGAAGGGAGGGAGGGAGGAAGGGAAGGAGGGAAGAAGGGAGGGAGGGAGAGAGGGAGAAGAAAGGCAAACTATTAAAAAATAAGCATGGATTTTCTAAATTAAAAATTATTGCCACAAATCACTAAAAAATAATGTTTGTCAATATATAAACAGATCCTTTTATTTCAACAATCTCTTAAATAAAATGAAAAACAAAAATGTGAAAATTATTAACGATAACTGTGTGAGGCAAGGGCTTAATATGTATGTGTGCCCTGTATAGAGCGTTCAAGGAAGAAATAAATGGTGCCACCAAGAAAAAGGGAGACCAAGTGATAACTAGTGATTCTAGTAACATACTAAGATGAAATATTCTACTATGAATTTGAAGCATAAGCCTCAGAGAATTTGCTCTCTATGTATTTAGAAATAAAAATAAATACTACAGAATAAGGTAATCCATGATATGATTGCTTAAAATGGGGAAAATTTGGAGCAATTTAAATTTATGAAATAGAATATCTAAGTAATTATCATATGAACATAATAATTCATGTGGGGCTATTCATATTCTTTATATCCTTATAATACTTATTGAAGAAAGAAGATGCTGAAAATGTAGGTGTTAAAAGCAGGCTCTAGTATTGTAGGAAAAATATAAAAAATCTATCTCTTTAAAATTTTTTCTAGAATTAAATTAACAAACATATCAGTTAAATGTAACAGTAGGAATGGTGTAATTTATTTTTAATTTTTCTAATCTTTTCATTCTCTATGATAATCATATTCTAAGTACATATGTCAACAAAATAAACTATGTTTGAGTCTGTAATTTGAATATCCTATTTCCCCACAGTGGAAGCAGTTCTTATAGTTTGGCTAGTAAATCATCATTATGTAACACTATTTTCTGTGTAAAGAAGTTTGTAAAGGGATGAAACCCTTTACTAATGAAATTGCTGTTTAACCAAAGCATTAATATGATATCAAAAAATTTTAGAACCTACTTTGAACATAATAGTTAACACAAAAATGTCATGTTCAGAAATTCTGTTTGCTTTTTTCAGTTTTATAAAGGTAATCGTCAAGGAATGAAAATCAAACCAATGTTTATTAAAGCATATCTGTTAAAATACTTATATATTATCCCAGTGTACACATTATACCTTTGGAGTAAAGAATACATTTCCTTCAATTAATAAAGTAATTATTTTAACAAACATCCCATACCATCAGAGTTACTGTTTTGCAACATCTTCAGGTTTAGTTGACTGAGCCAAGAGTCTCCAAGTTTGCAGTTGGCTTCTGAGTAAAATCAATAAACACTTTTTCTTTGTAGAGAGACCTCACAGAATTTCAGTATGAATCTAAAGGAAGTCTAAAACAGTGATGACCTGTTAAGACATCTTGGTTAACTTTTGTATTAGAAAGTAAAAAACACAGTACAGGAACAGGTGACCCCATTCAGTAAAGGCCTTTCTGTAACAATTTTACCTTTAGTATTCTTCCATGAATTGGTAAAAACGTTTTTTGAACAGGTTTCAAGGCACTAATCCATTGATTTACTTGGAGACTTACTTTCAATACAATGTCTCCAGGCTGTCTGGCATGCCAGTCACCTTAAGGCAGTATTTTAAATGAAGGGTTGGTAAGCTGCCTCTATATTTTTTGTGGACTTTCTTCTATTGATTGAGAATTGTACTAAATAATGAAATATGAAAAAGAATGTCCATTGCATAATATTGTCATATAATGTGTTGATAATGAGACTCTCAGAAAAACATCATAAAAGCTCCACGTCTTTGGAAAAGTGCCCTGTGAACATTCTGCAATGTTGCTGAGATTTTTAAATATGCCTCAAAGAAAACATTTTTCCATTCTGTATGGAAACTGGGGAGGGGTAACTATTGACCTTTCTGCTTTAGAACTAGAACTGGTGAGCTATTTGGCTTATCTGTATTGTCCAGATTTGATGAGCATCTGAGCATTTACTCTCCCAAATCCACTGGACGTAGTTGCTTAGAATACATCCTAGGGTTGCACCTCTGCTTTACTTTATTGTGACAACATGACCTACACAAAGTCACTCAAATTTTCTTTATTTTTCTGGTACTTACTTTAAATACAGGATCTCAGTGACCCACGCTAGGCCTGAATTTATGATCTTACTGCTCTGTCTGCTAAGTGTGGGATTATAGTGAAGTACTGCCAGAAACGGACTCTTTCTATCTCTTATATAAAATAAGTTATGAGAGAGATAAGAAGCCACATGCATATAAAGGGATTTGGTAAATAAGGCGGTAAATGGAAATCATTGAGGAATTTCTGTCTGGCAGAGATTAGTAACTGCAAACTCATCATGTGGACTATGATACCTCGACCCCTGTTTTGTTAAGGATGATCATATGACTAAGTTGTGTGTAAAGGAATAAAAGCAGAAGTGAACAGTGTCCTGCCCACACTGAGCCGAGGATCTCATTCACTTTTTTGATTGGGATGCTAATACCAAAGTCAAAGATGCCTGATGAAAACGGCAGTATCTCTGGCTTCCTGGGCTCCTGAGTGTGATTACAGTGCTATTGTCAACCTGCCTGCATCCAGAGGACTTGCCAAGTTCATGAATCGTACATAGACTAATGAGAATTTGTGGAGGATTTTATTTTGTATTTTTTATCCATGCTCTATGATTTTTCAATACAATTGGTTAGAAACAAGATGAATAGTGCACATTGTTTAAATAAATAGATATTAAATTATGAGGATCCAGAGAAATTCACAAACTAAAACCTCAGTGCTATGAAATATTTTAAGGAGAATATCCTGAATTAAAGGAATCCAAATATTTCAGAGAAAAGAAAAGATAAAATAGATAGCCTGTAAATGATTGACTTTTGATTGCAATTGTCTTTGCCTTCAACAAAGATCATGATAAACAAGTGAAACTTCACAAGACTACCATGTAAAGGGATAAAGAGCAAAAGAAATTGCAAGTATTTTCAGAGGTCAGAAGTACTAAGTTCGAATGGAATGAGAGAATAGCTAACTAAGGATGAAAAGATTGGCTAACAGAAGTTATTTTAAATTTGGGGGCTGAAGATATGGCTCAACAGTTAAAAGCATTGGCTGCTCTTGCAGAGGACCTGGGTTTGATTCCCAGCACCTACATGGTGATGGCTAACAACTGTTCACAGGATCCAACTCCCTTTTCTGACCTCCAGAGACATTGCATGACACAAGTGCACTTAGAGTCATGCTGACAATATACTCAAAAACATAAAATAAAAATTAAAAAAATATTTTTAATCTTTATTATCTACTGGGCCCACCAAGAGTTGCATCCCCTGTAAGACATTGACATTGTCTGTCCTCCTCCCAGTAGCCACCATTTGAAAAATGTATTAAAATTATTTGAAATATGACTTAAGGCCAGGCAAGTTGTTTATTGCCATTAGTTCCAGTCTTTGGGGAATCTCTGTGAGATCAAGGCCAGCCTGGTCTACATAGTAAGTTCCAGGCCAGCTGTGGCTACAAGGAGATCCTGTTACAAAAGATCAAAAGTAAATTAATAAAATAAAATATGATGTAAGGTTTGATGCTATTATAATGTCGAGACCAATAAGACATGTTTGCTCAGAAAGAATAACCATGAAAAACTCAATTGTTTTAACCAGTCATCGTTTGCCATTAGAATATTAATTATGATTGACAGATTTATATGCTTATTTTTGTTTAAACTATTTAAGAGAGTTTTCTAGTGTATACTGGCAGTTAGTAAAATCATAATTCTATTGTCTACTTAGTAAAATGTAATATTAGTATGCTGGAGTATATAGAGACCATCAAATATACATGATACAGAATTTCTTGTTTTTAAGTCAGGACAATTTACTTTCATGAACCACTGAACAACTGTCAATTTTTTCTTACCATTTTGCTTAAGTTAAATTACTAACACCTGTATTACAGACCTCACACATTAATTGCAATGGCATCTCAATCAACAAAAAATATAATGCATAGAACTGAATCATTGCTATCAGTGTTCACATAACCCTTATTTGCCCTACTCTGCTGCTGCAAAGATCTCCTTACATATCGTGGTTGTATGTGGATATAATAAAGCAATAACTTCTATGTAATAGAAAAAGAATTTATAGATCGTCTTGATTTCTGATAAGAGTACTACAGTTTTCACAGTGTATGCTGCTTCTTTCTTTCTCTAAAATGTATGCTATCTATGATATTTTCCTGTATTGAATTATGAAATATTTCCCTTGGGCATCATTAAATAAAAATGCATAAAGGTGTCTATTGATTGCTTCACTGTTGTTTTGATTTTAAAATGTCTTATTTTCAGTCTTCTGAATTTTTTAATGTAATGATAAAATGCATTAGGATAAAATAGATATATTGGTATTTAGAAATAGTCTTTACAGACTATGTAAATCTACATCAAGACATATGAACTGACTAAAAGGACAAGTTGACAGTCAGTGGAAGTCTTTGTAAACTTAGCTGAGTCCTTTGACCTTCAGAAAATTATTAATCTCCCATGACCCTTTTGTCTCAAATTTCTGTCAAACAGGAATAATAATGAACATGATGATGGTTATGATGATAATTATCATCCTCTGTCCTAGGAGGGCTAGTCCAGTGAGCATGTACACAAAATGCTTAGAAGCTATACAGACAGCAGTATTTGTTTTGGGAATATACAAGGATTTTCTTCCTAGAAGGGAATGTCATTGGAATGAATGAAAGGCTCACATTACAGAATATTTGTTAATATTCTGAGTCCAGACACCATTTAAAAGACTGAATCAAAATCAAAATCAATTTCATTTCATTTCAGTTTTTAATACTCCCAGGGAACTTTTTTCCAGCTCCTTCCTAATGATTTGCCTTAATATGTATCCCTAATTTTCTGTCTTCTTGGTGCTCCTGGATTTCTTATGCCTGAGACCCAAGAACTAATTGTACCTCCCACTTTAAAGCAAATCAAAGACATAATGTTAGATTTTGATTCTGCAACAAAACTGATGCTTCTAAAGCATACTCTGGGATTGTCTCATACTTTAGTATGTGATCTCATCTCTTTCCAAGGGGTTTCAGTGGACTTCCAACTCATCTTAGCCCATTTACTATTTTGCTATTTGGCAGTCTCTTGTCCTTCCCAACAGATTACTGCTTTTATTCATGCCCCATTTCAATAGATAGCCTCAGATTTCAGAATCATCTGCAATATATGCTCTCCCCATTGATTTTTTTTTCTTTCCTCCAATGCTATTCCCTACATATTGGAAATTTTGTCCTCTGACTTGGTCCCCAGGATCTGTGTGTTCATCTAGCTTCATGTCTCTTCCCTCTCTTCATTCCAGCATGTCCACTGACCCAGAAATTCTAAGAAGAATTTACAACTGGCATTATTTCCTCCAGTTTAACCAAACATTGAAGCCAAAGGAAACATTGAATAGTCACCTAAAATATAATCAAAGTAAAAGGGTTCTCAGAGCCTGGGCAAGTGCAGGTTTTATTGTGCTTTACACATAGGTATGAGTTAAAAATTAAATACCTAGTTCCCTTGGATATACAAGGATTAAATTTATACGATATTAAAATTTTCTGTAGCTGAAAATGGCTCCTTTTAATAACCCTCATTATCATCATGATTACCACCAACACAAGCCAAATGGTAATGAATCTACACATTAAAGAAGGCCCAAGACAAATATCTCAAAATGAAGAAGAAAAAATTAAGAACTTTCCACACTAGCTTTGTAGGCAGTAACTGCTAAATAGGTACAATTATACAATGTTACAGAATCTCTGTGCAGAGATTACCACCATTTTTTCATCAATGAGAGCAAGTAATGCATCTGTGAAGACGCCCACACAATCAATGTCATTTCCTGATCATTAGTATTAGAATTTTACTGTAGTGATAATTGCTGCCTCTTTTTAACCAATCATTGAAACAAACCTAGTGATATTTACAAAGAAAACAACAGGTATGATCCATCTTCCTAGATAGCTGGCTTTTCCAAATAAGCTAAGTTAATGCTCTACTGCTGATAAACCAATACCACATGACTTCTGAACATATCTGGCATCTGTGCTAGTAATCAACATACCACCACTGTGATAAAATACTTGAAATCATTTTAAAGGAAGGAAAGATTGTATGTGACTCACTGCTTCATATGTTTCACTCCATTGTCACTTGCCTTATCATTGTAGGTCTACTGTGAGGCAAAATATCATGTCAGAGAATGTGTAGTAGAGTACAACTGTTTATTCCATGGTTTATAAAAATCAAAGAGACAAAGAGGACCAGAGTGCCCATATACTCTTCAAGGGCACACCTCCTAGTGACCTACTTCTTCCAAGCAGGCTCTATCTCCTAAAGATTATACCACCTCCCAGTAACACCACCAAATGGGAACCAAGCCTTCAGTAGAAGAACCTTTAGGAAGATATTTCATATCCAAACTATACATAACAAGCTATACAGAGAAGTATGGCCATTTGTGCTATCACTGTCCTATTAGTTATCACAAAGAAGTGAATATCATATGAAATAGAAAAGCATTACAATGGCATTCAAATAGTCACACTTCTGAATAAGACCAGTATGAAATCTTCATTGACGAACAAATATTGATGTCTTCATTGTTCATTTGTATAACTTATGCAACTGGTGATGAAACTCGACCTGGAGTCCACTAAAGAGTAGCAAAAAGTAACATAAATCACTTTGACTTGATGTATGCCAACAAGGCAGATGTAACTGAAAAACAAGATTTCTGCAAGGCCTATGTGCTGCTTAGAATTTTCCAGCATGGTAAAGGAAAAAAAAATAACAAAACCAATGTGGAGATTAAGATGTTTGATAAAACCTAATCAACTGGGCTGTAGAGATGGCTCAGCTATTAAGAATACTTGTCATTCTTCCAGAGGACCTGGGTTAATTCTGAGTACCAACAAAGCTGCTGACAATCATCTTTACAAGGAATCCGACACCCTTTTCTGTTCTCTGTAGTCACTGAATGCACACGATGCACTTACATACATGAAAAGCACTCACACCCATATGATGAAAATAAATTACCCTAATGTAGTTTTCACAAAACCTATGGAAGAATCATCTTCTGATCAAGAAAGATATCTAAACCAAATTCTCACTTGATAATCCATTTTCTTAACCTGGTATGTGACCATAGATTGGGGACAGGAGGACATACAATACTGCCTTTTGTGCTCTTTATATTCTCTGGCCCTTTTCATTCCAAGGTCACCTGAAATTTTCTCATAGCTCAGTTTAAGTGAGTCAGATGCTTACTATTCCCTAATATTGACTGCTTAATGAAAACTGATATGCTATATTATATGTTCTGGGAGCTGGAGATACAGGTGGTTTTGTGTCACCTGATATGGGTGCTAGGAACAGAACTCAAGTCCTCTGAAAGAGCAGTACATACTCTTAATCACTGATCTTCAGAACTAAGTCTGTCTCATTGACTATATAGCTGTCACAACAATGAATTCAAATTAGAAAGCAACTGTCATTGAAATAATGTGTCTAACCATGAGGGTCAAGGCCTAGAAGTTTATCTACCAGTCACCTGCTGAACTGTGAGTTCCAGCTGCCAACAGCACATTCAAGTTCACATCTTATGTATGTGTTATGGCAGATCACTTGATTTGTTTGAACACATCCTGGGAAGATATCACTATTACAAACCCTATAAAATGGGAAGATTGGATAAAGATGAGAACAAATAGTTAAAAAATAATAGAAATCATAAATAATTACTGTGGGCAAAATATAATTCAAGAGAAGTTGCAAATGAGATTTCCATATATTAAAAATCTCCAATGCTAAAAACTAAATCCTATGACTAGAAAGGTTTACTTCCATACTCTCAAGCTCACTGATATGCTTTTTTCCAAGTCATTTTATCCGATTCAGCTTTTCTCATATGTAGATGATTGACCTTATCCTCCTGTGAGGTATGGCTCACAAGATAGAGCACAACATAAGGGAAAATTGTGTGAAAACCTGAGAGGTGAAGTCACGCAAACAAATTAAAGATGGAGAAAAACATGGAGCCAAAGCTAGGGCATATGCAGAACTATTGTCTGGAAGAAAGTAAAGCATACTTTTCTGTGGCTGGAGAAGAAAGCATAACAAATATTTATCAGGCGAACTTTAAATGTTTATGGCTGCATGAGATGTGTTATTTTATCTATATTTTCCATAATTAGAGCACAACTTCAATTATGGAAAAATGAATAAATATTAGAAAAATGTTAATATATAAAATATAATATTAAAATATGTTGGTGTTTTCTATTTGTTTTTTTTTTTTTGAGACTGGATCTCCCAATAGAGTGCGAGCTGGCTTTGGATTGCAAATGCTCCCGTGTTAGCTTGCACCCAGGCCTATTCCAACTCATAAAACTGGCTACTATCTATGTTTTCAATTTTGATTTCTTTCTTTTATTTACCTTTCTTTTTTATCTACAAATGTGATTTTGTCACCAAATTACCAGTATTTGCAAAACAGACTGAGAACATTTCTTTTTAGAAACATTTGACATACTCGTAGATCAATTTCCGTTGTAAATCTAAATAGTTGTCTCTATGCCCAGGGAACTGCAAGGTCTTTGAGTGGACATGTCTTTGTGACTGTGGCCTCATCAGCACCTGTTAGAAGACACACAGAACACTGTGCCCATCTGACAGTAAGGCGAGACGGAATGTAACTATGCTGTGTTCAAACCTTTTGGAAAAATTTTATAATTCCCTGCTTATCTTCATCCAATACCTCTTGGGCATTTTTACTTTGCTGTCTCCCAAGTCTTTAAGCACAGAATTTCAAAAACTGACATTCTCTAATTCTTTATGATTAAGTAGAACAAAGACAACTGATATCAGCCATATTAATCCATCTCAATCACTGCTTTTATAAATATATGACATACAGATTCTCCCTTTTTAATATCTTTAAATCATAGTCTTCTATTTTTCCTACCATTCTACAAGTCCTCATTCCTTATTAACTAGATTAAAACTTTATGCCTCCCAATTAATTCACTCTATCATATTGTCACCACAGTGACAATATTAGAAAGTAAATTCTATTGGTTTTCTACATTTTTTAAAATCCTATAATATCACTGGGATTCCTCTTAGGATAAATGCTAAACTCTTCTTTAAATTAGTCTTTCAAGTAATCTTTTACATGAAGACATCTGGCTTCACAATGAATTTATAGTCCCCAATGAGCTTATAGTGGTCTTAAATTGTACTGTTAAATGGAAAATATCTATCTGCACGTATCACATTTTCTACTAAAATGTGATACAATAATTTTCCATTATTTTAACATCATAAATATATTATTGCTATTATAGCCATTTACAAATGTATAACTGGCTGGAGAAATAGTTCAGTTGGTAAAGCGTTTCCCTTGCAAACATGATGACCTATGTTCCCAAGTCAATTACCAGAGCACACATCGAATCAGCCAAGTGCACTGGCAAGAGATTATAAACCCAGTGCTGGGGAAGCAGACACCGGTGGGTCCTCGTGGCTGCTGCTCAGCCAGCTGAAGCTAATGCAAAGTTTCAAGCCAATGAAAGACTATTTTTTAAAAAGTGATTGGTACCTAAGGAAAGAAATCCGAGAGCACATGAACCAAAAAAAAAAAAAAAAAGAAAAGCCATTACGTTTCTACTTTATTGCTCATGATGTTTTTTCTCTGCTTCCTCCTCCTGATTTTGACACCTGTAGCCATTCAATCTCATTGGCCAGGACATAACACGAAGTAAGCTGTGAAATAAGTCAGAACTACTAAGGTGCATAAACCTTAGGAAGCATTGATAATAATATTTAGTAGACATTCCTTAAATTATTATTCCTTACATAGACTTCTCAAAATGTTCCCCCATCTCATTAGGTACTTGAGCTACAGGATAACTGACGACACAGTATATCTCCTTGAATTCCCAACTACTTGCTCTATGGGACACCAACCTATTATTTACTTAGGATGAATTTCCCATGTGCATTTCCCAAAATAAATGTAAAATAAGGACAACTATCAGGTAATTTCACTGCTTCAGAATGTTGCAATCATCCAGGACCTTCATATTTTCATCAAAGTTAAGATGTCCAATTGTCATACCCTCACATCGAAATATTCAGGAGGCCAATCGGCTTAGTGTCTCTAAAGTACATTCATTGTTTATTTTTCTTCCTACATACTGAAATACATTCTTCTATATAGGCTGTTCATCATTTCCTTAAGGATTTCTATCAACTTACATTACTGATTTTTTTTGTCTAATTAGGATTTAATATAAACAGAATAGCAATTAACTTACTTAAATTTCTTTCACCTTTCTTCCTATGAACACTATATTGTACATGTTTCTAATTTAATTTAACCAAAGCATACCATGAAGCATCTAATTTTTCTTTGAACCCAAAGCATAAATATCTCTTTATCATTTTTACACTAGGTTTTACTGTTATGTCCTTCCCTGTGTACCACAGATTTCAACACAGGAAAGTTCCACTATAATGTCCCTCAATGCAATCAAATGCCCTGTATAATAAAGTTCTATTTAAAACCCAGTTGAATATCATAGAAATAAAATTTTATTGATTTCTAAAGGGAATTTTTTTACATACTGCAGAAGAACATTCGATTTTTGTAAACCTATGCATTTATAAGTCACCCAAAGAAACAGGATTGCAAGACTTTTTTTTTCCATTTCTCAACATGTATGAATTTTCTGTTAGAGTTAAGATCTTTCTCTTTACCTATATTTGACCCTGCACCTTGCCTTGAATACACAGATATTAAAGGAAGAATATACCAGAGTTGAAAATCACTTGTCCTGGAATCCTGTCATTTGTAAAGATGACCAGACTAGCCTAACAGAACACAGAGAAACACATTAAGCAGAACAATCCCTATCAATTGAGGCTCTCTAAACCTGCCACTCACCAAACATAAAGGCTAATACTATCTTTAATGGTGTTTCCCTAAGTGGGGAATCATCCCTTCTTATGCAGAGCATGACTCACTAGCATCTGACCACTGAATCATAAATACATAAAATGGTAGTAGTTTGATGTTTTGGGTAAGTGTGTCATATAGCACTCAATAAACAATGCTCTAGATAATTATTGCTTCTCTTATTTTTGACAAATAGAGAGGACATTAGAGCTATGTGCCATTATTCCTTGCCAATAAAGTAGTCCTTGAAATTGCTCCTTTCTAATTTTTTTATATTAATCATCAAAATATACAAATTCCCAAATCATCACCTTCAGAAATAAAACCAATAGTGCAAAAGAAATTCAGAAGCCAGCTAAGAAAGCCAATCTCTGTATAATATTCCTGCTTTCATTTTCAGTGATGTAGAACTAAATCCAATAATCACATTGTAATCTCTTCTGTCTAGGACCTCAAAAAATCAAATGAGGTTTATAGAATCATGTTCAGTTTAAGTAATTTCCATGCTAAGCAAAGAGAATGGCCATTTTAGAAAGTTTGTTATAATCGAATCTAACAAAACAAAACTTACATTTTCAGAGTCTTGTATTTTAAAACCATACTGGCCTTTTGTAGTAAGATAAATATTGGGGAAGGACAAGTCCATAATTTAACTGAGATAAGAAAAATTGTGAAATTATGCACTTGGCTATCTCTTTTGATTCAGATAGGATTCCAGATCTCTAGTCAATAATGGTTTGTTCTTGTCTTGGACCTGTATTTGTGTACAATAAACAATCCAAATAAATGAATTATATCTATATATAAAATATTGGTACAATTTAAAATGCAAAATTGAAAGTTGTTGAAGATTTATAAGTGTACTTTTGTTAATTGAAATGAAAGAAAATCAACACTATGGTTGGCTCTGCTCCTTAAACCTCTTAATTATCTTATGGGTTATATTATGAACTATATTGTCTCCAGTTATTGTTCTAGAATTCTAAACAGAAGTTTGAATTTTACTGAGTGATCATAGTGTCTTTTTTTATTCATACGTAATTCATCTGGATTATACTTGCATGTGCTGGATAGTTGACAACTTGACACATCTGGGTACAGGGAACCTCAGTTGAGGAATTTCCTCAATTGGATTGGCATGTGGCCATATCTTTGGGCCATTTTGTGATTGTTGAGTGATGTGAGAGGGTCCAGCCCAATGTGGGCAGTTTAACCTGTGGGCACGTGGTCCTGTGTGGTATAAGAAAGCAGGCTGAGCACAAGCCGGGGAAGTAAGCAGCTGAGCACAGGCCGGGGAAGTAAGCAGCTGAGCACAGGCCGGGGAAGTAAACAGCACTTCTCCCTACTCTGCACTTCAACTCCTTTCTCCGGCTTCCTGCCCTGAGTAACTGCCATAACTTTCCTCAGAGATGAACTAAGCAGTAAACCAAATATACCCTTTCCTCCCTGAGTTGGCTTTGGTCAGTGTTTTATCACAGCAAAAGAAAGTAACTAGGAAATAGAGATTACCCTATGAGATTTAAGATGAGACCAAGTGGAGACTAATCAGAAAGGGTTAGTCAAAGTTCTTGTGGTTGAAAATGAATTCCCTACTCAAATGTTTGATCTGGCACTTATAACAACTTTTGAAACACTGAAATGTTGTATGTTTCATAGGGTTAGGTATCAGTGCTCCGGAGGCAGCTATTAGTGCATCTAGAGAAGGCATAAAAGCCCCATTCCCTGACTTCTTCCTCCCTCAACAGATTTGAATAAATTGCTCTATAACATCTCTTCCCTCTGACAGTTTCTGGCTTGTCCCTTTATAATATGGTGATAAATGCAAGTTTCACTAATTTCTGAAAGTCATGCTAGGAAAATTATTGAACCCAGAGAGACAGTGGGAATGTTCAATTAATACCTGGTGACTAGAGGCAAGGACTTGCACTCAGCATATTCTTCCTGGAAGTGTTTTTATCATGATTGCCCTTGATGATGGATGATAACCTGTTAACCAAATAAAACATTTCTCTCTCAAGTTGCTTTTGATCAGTGTTTAATCACAGGAATAAAGATGGAAACTAAGACAAAAGTTGGTTCAAAACAATGGGGCCATTACTGTGATGAGTCTGACCATGTTTTATTTGGGGGAAGAGTATGGAAGCATTTTGAACAATGAACTGGAAAAACTAATGAGTACTCAGGGCTTAATGTGCTATTCTGCAGGAGTCCGGAAGATGAAATTGCTGAAAAACACAGATGATGGGGGCCTGGCTTGAGAAATTTCATAGGGAGGTGAAAGAGAACTCAGCAAAGACTCTACAGGGTCCATTCATGCATTTTGAATGAAAAATCTGTGATTTCTGGACCACTGGGTTTGAAGAATCAGCTGTCGTTAACAAAAGATTAATACTACTGAAATGAATATTAGCTTTATTGGGACAGTTGATGATGGTGAGCCAAGGCTGAAGAATCAGCTGTGATCAATAAGAAATACACATCATTGAGGTGTAACCTTCTAGGACGTATTTCCTCAGGGTCAGCACAGAGTTGTGGGTCTAAAGGAAGCCAATGCCATAACTCACACTGGCAGCCAAATTTGGTAATATTTAAGTCTCCTACATGGTACTAGTTTCATTCATTAGGCATGAATGACTAATGAAGAGCAGCTGAGACTTTGCACTGTGAGGCAGTTTCTGAATCTCCCTGACGAGGCCGAAGAGGCCATTGGTGAAGACACAGTGTCAGTTGTAGGAGAAACCCCAGGATTAATGATGTTTTGGAGCCTAGTTTAGGCTTGACACTCTGTAGCAGGATTGGCATGTCCCTGAAGAGAGGCCAAGAGGCCATTATGGAGATGCAACCTCAATTAGAGTGGACATCCAGCATCTTGGAAATGCCAGGAACATGGGACTTCTGCCAATGGCAGGGAAGCTGTGAGGCAGAGCCAGTGCGAGCCTAGGAGACAAGCTGCATGTTGCAGATAGAACAGCAGAAGTGGAACTGTCCAAGCCATTCATAACAAGACCATGAGTCCCAGATGAAACCGTACCCTGGCTCTTCCTCTTGGAATAAGAAATATGTAATTTATTTTTAACTTGTTTTGAGACATGGTTTTACAATGTAGCCGTGGCTGGCCTGGAATTCACTATGTAGTTCAGGCTAGCCTGGAACTCACAGACATTCACTTGACTATCCCAAGCGCTGGGATTAAAAATATGTCCAGCTATGCCTAGATTTAATTTTTGTTTTTTAAGGAGCTCACGGTTGAAAAACTGTAATTTTAAAGATACATTGAGTTATTCTTAAATTTTCGATTTACTTATGTATTTTTTTTTTTTTTTTACAAATGTATGATTGTAGTGTTTTTAAGTGTACCCATGTCCTGCAGTGGCCATGGAGGACAGAAGAGGGCATCAGATCCTGTAGAATTGGAGTTAAGAGATAGCTGTTAGCCGCCCTGTGGGTTCTGGGATTCTACCCCAAGTCTTTTGTAAGAAGCGCCAGGGCTCTTCATCGCTGAGTCATCTTTCCAGCCCCAAGCTACACTACTGAACTTTTAAAGCATTGAGACTGTTTAAAGACTGTGGGACTTTGAAAGTTGGTGTATGTTTTATACTGTGATGTTAACATGACACTTAGGGACAAGAAAAGGTTATGATTTAACAGTAACATGTTTGTGTAGCTAATCTTGATTTTCATCTTGACACACCTGGGAAGGAGAACCTAAACTGAGGAATTTCTGCACCAGATTGGCCTGTGAGTGTGTCTATTGAATGCTAATTGATTTAGGAAGACTCAGTCCATTATGAGCCATGTCATCACAGACAAGTTGGTGTGGGCTGTCTAAAAATGGTAGCTGAGCAAGCCAGAGGAGTCAAGACAGTAGGCAGTGTTCCTCCATGTTTTATGCTTATCTTCCTGCCTCCAGGTTCCCAATGGAGCTCCTGCCTTGGGTTTCCTCAATAATTGACAATTACTGTAAACCAAATAAACTCTTTTATCCTAATCATATTATTTCTGCCAGTTTTTTTTTCTCTACAAACATAGAAAACTAAACTTAAGGGTCTGTGAAATGAGGAGAGTCCATAGGATTAGGACCTAAACTTGGAGATCAGACAATAAAACCCATGTAGGTCAGATAAAAATCAAAATAATGTAGACATTTCATTTATACAATTTGCACATTTACAGAACTGTCTTGTATGAAAACACACTGATGGCACAGGTTTTTTTTTTAATGTAGCACAATAGAGTTTATTTTGTTATACTTTATTCATTATCCATTACATAGAATTTTGATCTTTATTTTTAAGCTAAATTTGATTCTAGGGACCTAATGAATTTTCTTGGGATTCATTTTGTTTGTTTCATTTTTTTTCTCCAAGTCAGAAAGTTTAACTGTAATAAGAATAAGAAAATTTGTTTGGGCTAGAGAGATGGCTCAGTGGTTAAGAGGATTGGATACTCTTCCAGAGGACGCGGGTCCAATTCCCAACACCACATGGCAGTGAACACTGTTACATATTTCCAGTTCCAGGGAATCTGACACCTTCTTCTAAAACTGCAGCTGAAATTTTAATGGCATTTATAAATTTGTATACCATGTAATATGTATCATGGAAAGGGATTTGTCACTTTGTTACAAAACATGCTTTAGCACATGCTTGCATGCACTGTATCAGTAACCCGGGATATTTTCATGTTTTTTTTTTTAAGTGAATTCTCTCTTTGAAAATAATTCCAGGTTCACTACAGTTGTAAATATGATACAAGAATACACACACACACACACACACACACACACACACACATATATATATATATATATATATAATCTATTTCTTCCAATAGTAGCATTGCATCTTCACCACTAAAGCCTATGACTCCCAGCCATGAGCTTTTAACTAGGTTTAAAGTACCAGAAAATCCTTGAATACTACTGTAGAAAGGGCATCAAATCCAACCATAAAGCATTTGGTTATTTCCACGTAGATCTGTCACTGCTACTCTAGTGTGTTCATCTTGCCTGGCCAGTTGCTGCTGCTGTATATACGTCACTGCATAAACAGAATACAGTGTGCTCACACAAACCTAGAAGTCACAGCCTAAGTACTTGAACTGCATACTATGTCTACTCTTGTCCTGCCAGATTTGCTCTGGCAGGTAGTTTTCTTTTACAGCTAATTTATCTGGAGTCTCAAGAAATCATTCAGATGGCTTCAATTCAGTCCTTGCTTATTCACCACTCACTTTCATGTCATACAATGAACAGCAAATTATTGAATTAAAAAAAATACAGAGCGAGCAGTAACATACCACAGATAATTCAAAATACTCAAACTCATAAATAATATATGTGATCTTTCCTTTGTCTTTTCTTCCTTATTTTTGAAAGTCCTAAAGTGCTTTTTAAAAGAACATTTATCATTTCCTTTTCTTTCTATTTAGAGAAATCCCATTAGCCATCTTTGTAGGGCGGTGAGTCCATCAATGCTAAACTTTGTTTGGCCCAGAAATGAATGGTGTACTATTTTTTTCAGACTTACATGATTAGATATGAAAATCTGTCTGTCATTCTTATAATTCCCTCACATATAAAATGCACAGTTTCTACTAAATGGATTGTATTTCTTTACCTATAGTTTTCAGAAATTTTTCTATAGCATGCCTTGGGGTAGTTTCTTTTGGTTTGTCTTCCTATGTAGTCACATAACTTATTGACATTTATGTCTTTGTTCAGATGAGCAATGTATTCTGCATTATTTTATGATTTGTTCATCTCTGTCACTTGGTTACTTTTCTTCTAGACTCTAATTACTTGAATGTTGTATTTTAGATGTAATCAGAAAGGAGCTTATTTATTCTTTTTAAAATGCATTTCCATTTTGAGGATTGAGGGATTTCTGTTCCTCCGTCATCATTTTCAGAACTCTTTCCATTTCCTTCTCAGTTTTCTTCTGAGGCTGCCATTACATTTTGTATTCCAGCTATTGTTCATTACAGTACAAAAAATCACATTTTATACTTCTTTATACCTTTGATATCTTTGATGAGCTTTTCAATTGTTTTATCACTTTAAAATACACTCACAATTGCTTCTTAAAATATGATATTCGCTGTTTTAAAATCCCTGATGGTAATGCTAGAATTGTGTAGCATACATTACCGTTGAGGTGTAATGCTTATCTTTTATCATTAAAGTTAAATGTGCTTGTTTTGTCACACACTTTTAGAATTTCATGTGAAACTTCTGGACTTAATGTATTTCACTCATTTGTGTGTGTGTGTGTGTGTGTGTGTGTGTGTGTGTGTGTGTGTGTGTGAGCGCATGTGTGTCTTTTTGAGACAAGATCTCCTTATAGCCTCAGCTGACCTGAAACTCTCTACATAGACCAGACTGGCTGCCTGGATCTCACAAAGGTCTGCCTGCCTCTTCTTCCTGAATTCTGGGGCTAAAGGAGCGATCAACCATATCTTGTTGCTTCAGGTGTTTGAACAGCACATCTCCCACACCACACTATTTCCAAGTTAGGCATTCCCAAGTGAGTAGAAATCAAGACTTCTAAACCTTGATAAGAGCTTTGATACTGTTATGTGGCAGCTCTTTTTTTGTGATATATCAGTGGAGCTTCAAGCTGTCTATTACGAACCACCCCTATCAGATTACTGTGGCCTACACAAACAGGGGTATCTCATCCCTTAACATATGACTCCTCCTGCAAAATGAGGCCTGGTGATCTTGCTACAGTGAATGTTGTAGAAATCCATAGTTGTCAAGTCTTCTGACATCATCATAATGGAGGACAGAAGAGGGTCTCACTGTCATCAAGTATGGCTTAGAAATATAGATTGCCTACATGCTAACCACATATAACATGATCCAAGCAGAGTCTTTACGATCATGAGGAACTTCCCATCAGGGGTTGAGTAATTTCTTAAAGCTTATAATTCCAAGCTTTTCTTTCCACCTTTGCTCTTGGTGTTTTCAGTGGTATTTATTTAGAATAACAGAGTTAATATCTAAAGGGCTTCTACCCACTAGACTGCATCCTTTTCTCTTTGTGTACAAAAGAACAGCAGACTTTTCTTTGACTTTTTTGCTCTATGCCACATTTCTCTGACCCTGGTTTCTCCTGTACAAAATCTGCAGTACATTAGACAAAAAGTAAATGTGGGATCTCACAACCATGCCAGATATTCAATGTCATTTACTTTCTTTCTCTAACTTCAAAATTTTTATTGTGTTTTGTATATAATTATCAAGAGTTTAACTGCATGTAGAGTTAAAAATAAAAGTATATCCATTAGTCTTCTAAATACAAGTTATTAGGTTACCTAAACCATTTTCTGGAAGGGGGATGGTTTTGTCACTACAGAAATCTAATGGAGGTGGTGGGGCCTGAAGAATGAGCTAAGCAACTATTGGCTGTGGCTGCTCTCTCAGGGGAACTGAGTATGGTTTCCAGAACTGACAATGGCAGATAACAACTGTCAGTAACTCCAGTTCTAGGAAATCTGACACCCTCTTCTGGCCTTCATGGGCATTACTCATACATGGTACACTTACATGCATGAAGGCAAAACATTCAAACACATAAAATACAAATAATTGTTTAAAAGAAAGTAGTCACCCTTGGCATATCCCTTTAATCCCAGCACTTGAAAGGTAGAAGCAAGCAGATCCTCTCTCTATGAGTGGATCCTATCTCAAACCAAAACAAAATAAACAAAAAACAAATCTTGCCCAAAATGCCAGCCCTACTAGAACTGCTGTGTTTAATGTATTTCTCAGGCTTAATCAGAGAAGCTTCATTATGAGAAGATGGTGATTAAAACAGAGAACAATTGTCCAATGTGCAAAGAATAAGAGGCTCAAGACAGTTTATCCCTGTATCAAACTTGGTCATCCAAAGGCTCAGGGATCATTCTGGAACAGTGAGTAGAAAGACTGTAAGAGCCAGAATTGGTGGGAACAGAAAAAGTTTTCCAGACAGCTTGGCATTTATCCATATGTACTCACAGCAATGGTAACATCATATACAAGTCCCATGTAAACTCAGGCCAGACAAAATCCCAGCATGGATGTGAAAAAGTGGGTACAAAACCCCAACTCTATCTGAGGGCCTACTGGAAACAAATGGTTGCTAGGAGAAGGACAGTTAGTCTCATTTAAGTTTCTGATTCCTGGTAGGTCGACCAGGCTACAGTGACTCAACTTATGTTAAAGGAAATTTGGGGACAGAGATTTAACTCTAAAGTAGAATGCATGAAATTGGGCAGAGGATGACAGAGGGTTCAGTAGAGAGAAAAGAGCTAAATGCTGTCAGAATATTTTGTGTGAAATTTGCAAGAAATACATTTTAAAAGATGAATTTGTGTGGTTGAAGATGTAGTTCAGTGGTCCAGCTCTTGCCTTATGTATTAACACTCTGAATTCAAACATTAATACAGCAAAAAAGAAAATAAAACCAATTTTGTTTAAATCACTAAGCAAAGTGCCATTCTCTGTATGATAACAGTTTGTTTAAATGGAAAAAAAAAGGTCAATAAATAAGAAAAAAATAATCTGAGGAGTTCTCAGAGAATTTGTTGATCAAAATGGCAAAGCTAAAATGTGAAGGAACAGAGACACCAAAAATATTTGTTTTTATATTAAGCTAAGAGCGTAACTAACCTTTCAAGATGTAAAAAGTACTCAGAGTGAAATCCAATGTTCAAACATGTGATTAGCCTATTTGAGTTCCTGGGTTCAGTCATCAGTATCAGGTCTGAAATTTGCTTGCTTTCAGGTTTTGAATGTTTTTTTTTTTGTTTGTTAGCATCTTAATGTTATGAAATGTATTTGATAATAGGCAATATAAGGAAGAGTAATTGAGAATGGCAATTTCTTTATTAAACAGTAAGTGTCCAACACATGTTAGAATATTCATGCATTATTCATCATCAGGTAACTAAACAGAAATAACAACAGTTTGTTGATATTTTCCACCTATTGTTGGTCTATTTTTAACTCAGAATTCAAATGTATCATTTGGTTTTTATGACAGTACCAGCAAAATCATCTGGGCCTACGGTTTTGAATTACTTGGTAACATTATAATTTTCAATAATTTATTAAAAATATCTGATCACTTCTATGTTTTAAATGTTTTCTTTAAAAAAGAAATGTCATGAATTTCCTTACTTCTATGTTATTCACTATAGTGCAATTATAATAAACAAGTGCAAGAAAAGCTAATAAAAGATAGTCAATAAAATTAAATACAGAATAACACCCCAACCCCATCATGGGTCAAGATATCACAGAGCTGTAGGTGCTATACAATTTTAATAATGAAGATATATTTATCAATTATCATAAGTCATTCTATCAAGAACTATATACAACATAATTGTGGATTTTAAAATTTTTTATTTTAATATATATGATTGTTTGCCTGCAAGTTTGTATGTGTATCACATATGTGCTTGGTATGCAAAGACCAAAGGATCAGGTCTTCAAGAGCTGGAGTTATATATTCTTGTTAACAACCTTGAGGGTTCTGGAAAAGAAATCCCACAGTTTTCAGGACTACTCATCTCCCTAGTCCTGTGATTTCATCACAAACATCAAAAGGGCTTAAAAAAATGAGCAGGCTGCCTGAGGTTTCATACTGACTCTTTTAGACAAAAGAATCAGAATCATTTTCTTGTATAGTTTACTTTGTCCTGCACTGCCCAATTTTGACTATTTTCTATATAAAATGAACTATGATAGCCATCAGTGAAAGGAAATGTCTTTACTCTGTGTTTTCTATCTCTTGAAAAAGTGATTTGCTTATTTCATTGGATAACATCGCTTGAGCATTATTTTAGTTCCAGTTGGAGTAATACCAGAAAATAAGTATTTGAGAGCATACTTACACTTCTTTTCTGAAGAATGTGTTAGACTTTCTGTTTGTTTCTCGATACCCATATTTGCAGTAGGTTATAGACCAACCTTCTTTAAGCTGGATGACTGTATTAAGAAATAGAATACAGAAGTAACATTGTTACAGAAGACAGAATGACCTTACTGGTAATAGGAGAAACTTTTCCATATAATTGGATGTGTCACAGGTATAATGGGGAGAAATCTCATTTTTGTGGTCTTTTCTAACATGATAGATTCCTACCTCTGTAAGGGCTACATTGACCACTGAACTTGGAATGTGCCTTCCAGGGAACTAGGCAAGGCTCCCACACTTGAACATTACTCATTCTGAATGTGTGTTTACTTGTTTAGCAGTAAATCTCAGTGAAAAAGAACTTCAACCAAGTCTAAGTTGTGATTCTCCAGGGTCTTCTATGATGGACTTACTATCTTAATCTACAAAGTCCTCTCTGACATGCTATTCCTCAAACACTTTCCAACTTCTCCCCTCATCTGTGTCTTGTGCTTCATGGCACCTGCGACAGGATTCTAGCAACGACAGGAAAATTAATAACATTGTCTGCCTTTGAGACACACTCCAATGTAGATTTGCACATTTCTAATTTTCTTTTTTCAAAATAATAATAATCTGTAACCCTTATGCACGCTCACTCTTTTCTGTGCCTATGGAAATTGACTAGGCCTGAAGTATAATGTATTATTTATATTGCTCCTAGAATTTAAGCCCTCTGGTTCTTTAGAGCATTGTAATTTATAAAATTATCTTCTTCCAATATCGTATGACAAATAGGTCACCACAATCTTTCCCCTAAATTTATTAATGTGAAAAATGAAACACGACAGTAAGAAGACCTGAGACCTGTACAAACCTCACTCTGAGGGAAACAGTTAGGTCTTTCAGTCTGAAATTTGCTTGTTTTCAGGTTTTGAATGGATTTTTTTGTTAGCATCTTAAAGTTATGAAATTTATTTGAGAATAGGAAATATAAGGAATAGTAATTAAGAATGTCAATGTCTTTATTAAACAGTAAGTGTCCAAAAGATGCTAGAATATTCGTGCATTATCCAGACAGCACAAAACTAAATCAGAGACATGGGAAAAGCAAAAAATAAGTGCAGCTTTCTCTGGCAATGAAGAAAATAAGAAAAATACATTATACATTAAGTATATATTTCATTCTTAGACAAATGGGGACATAGAAGTACATTTTAAGAGCAAAACCTTCCTTTGAACTAAAGTCCAGTCAGTACCTACCCATGTTTCTCAATATAAAATTATCAAGTGAAGGATAGTTCAATCATGACTTCATGACTATACAGAATCATTCTATACAAGGGCATGACCACTAAAAATCTCTGATTTTTACCCTAGGTAAAAACTAGAGCATGAACCAAAAGGATAAGCACAATAAAGTCCTTCTATACGCAACTAAGGTAACAGCATCCAAATTATTACAGATTAATTGTAACTCACTTAAATTTCATGTATTGAAGCTTTAACTCCCAACATAATAATATTTACAAATGTGGCTAAGACAGTTATGTTGTAAATGTCATATAACATATAATACCTAGGACCGGAGTCTTAATGAATGATTATCTACATTAGGTTGGCCTATAGGCATATTTGCAGGGAATTATCTTAATTGCATTAATTAAGGTGGGAAGGACCGTGCACTACGGATGGCACCATTCCTTAGGCAAGAAAAAATGAAGTAGGTAAGAGAAAAAGGGTAATCTAAGTACAGATGTACATGCACTGATTCCTTTCTCTCCACTTTTGACTATGGATGCAATGTAAACCAACTTCCTCAAGCTCCTGTCACTGTGACTTCCTTGCAGTGATGGGGTATACCTGGAAATTATAAACAAAATAAAACCCTTTCTACCTTAAGGTGCTTTTGCCATGGTATTTTATTATAGCAACAGAAACAAAAATAAAGACTGAGGAAGTCTTTGGGAATTAATTTAGGTTAGATGATGTTATGATGATGGGGCCTAAACAGAGATGTGAGCACACAATAAGCAGGTACCTACCAGCAAGGAAAAACAAGAACTCTTCAACCTCAATTGTAGCTTTGCTAGTACCTGGATGTCAGACTTTCAGCCTCAAGATCTCAAGATCTAATTTTAATTGAAGTCACCCAATGTGCCCTTTATTGTTATGGCAACCTCAGGAAATGAATATATGGATGCTTTAATTCATTGGGTTCTAACTGAGTACAGAAGTGTATTTAGAAAACCTACTCTCTAAGGAGAATGACAAATTTGGCCTGTTCTTTATACTGTCTCTTTCAGATACCAGATGTTTGCCCAGAGATTTTGGCAAGTACTCTGTGACATATGACTCAGAGTTCAATCTTCTATTTCTAAAAAGTCTATTCTGTGAAGTAGCTGACAGAGCAGTACCTTGCAGTCTTATAGCTATTTAAATTACACAAAACCCACAAAGCTCTGGGTTACAATGTGTCTCTACTTTGTAACTAAAGAAATTAAGGACTTAAGAGAAAACACATTACTTGAAATAGATTTATTTGTTTGAATATATATTTAATTGACTTCTTTTTTATTCCTAGTGCCAAACCTGCAGTGGTCACAAATTGATTAGTAATGAAAGATATATCTATATCTATATCTATATCCTGTAGGCCTTCTACCCAAACCTCTCTTTCCTCAGCCCTATAATATAGCACAACAACATACAAGGTAATCCTCAGCTCTTGTGCAAACAAAACAATATATGTAGACCTGAGGTAATATTACTGAAAGTTTTTTTTTTCAGTTTTCACCCAAGATTAGGGAAATATAACTTTATGTATAAACAACAGATTCCTTCTCACTTAAATTCTTCACATCACTGGAAAAGAAGACTATAAAAGCATATTCTTTTAAGTCTGATTACAACCAATTACCAGTTTTACAAAGTATGTTGATGTTATTTTATATACTCTGAATTAAGTGTCCTTGATCCTATACAGCCAATATATATAAAATCTATCTCAAGGAATTTCTAAAAACTACAAAGTGCATAATAAATATTAAAGAGACATTGGCAATACCCTCAAAATACCTATTTATCTTAATCTTACTTACATTGTAGCAAATTTCTCCAAATCAATATAATCACTTACTCCAAATCTACTCTGCTCATAATCTAAACACTCAACCTCAACTGTCATTCTGATACCACTGATGTTAGTGACCTAGTTTCATCTACATTGTCAAATCAGGAGTCTCTTCATAAAGTCATCTTTCAAATAAATTGGAGTTGAGGAGATACTTGATAACATTCCAAGCTCTTTCTTAACCCCATGATTCTGATGCCTCAATATGTAAAAGTCTGACATAAGATTTGGACATAAGGTCCTCTGTCAGCATTCAACTCTGTCTTCTGTGTGACCTTTATGGCTGGAAATCATGGTCATCCCTGCCTTGGGTTCTCTACTGAGGTGTCTACCACCGTCTCTCTTGAATCTCAGTCTCTTTTCTAGTACCCACGGCTTGGCTTGCTCATCAGATTTTCCCCTACCTAGCAGAATCTACTTCATGACCAAAAAATATACTTTGCCCTTCATCACATTCATTTTAAATCTTCCTTATTCTCCAGGCTTTTATGGCTACAAAAGCTACAGACGAGTTTCTGTATTTCTCTTCATAAAGTCATATTTCTAATAAATTAAAGATTATAAAATATATGATAATATCCCAAGCTATTACTTAACCCCATGATTTTTATACTTTAATATCTGAGAGTCTGACAGGGCTCAATATCTCTCTCTTTCCCTCTCTCTCACTCTCTCCCCCCTCCCTCCCTCTCCTTCCCTCCGTCCCCTCCCCCTCTGTCTCCCAATTGATGTCTGTTTTCCTATTCATGTTCTACCTCCATATAGAAGCCATATTCTTATACCTGCCTATGACAGGAACCTGTCATTGACCTGTACTCATCAGCTGCTAGTCAAACCCCAGTGTAGGACTTTGAGACTTGATTATGAACAATTGTCCTAGCAGGGCAACTACCCTCTTTCTATCTGACTTGAGGTACAATGTCTCTAGAAGGAGTTACAGTTAAGATTTTAAACTGAGTTCTAAGTCAGCTAAATTAAAACAGAAACTCTCAAAGCCATCTTTTTTCCTTTACTCTGAAGTTTGATAGTGTTGTGGAACTGAATTTGAAAACTAATTACAATCTTAGTCAAACTATAAAGTTGCCCAAAATGATACAAAATTGATGAAATAACATTGAATATTTCAAATAGTCTTATCAATTTTCTGATTGAAATGAGGTCACTTGCCACTATTATAACAAACTTGCATGTTAAAATAACTTTCTATGAAAAGTAATATTTTAATGAATACAATTTATGGTTCCGTAATTTAATAGGATATGTCAAATATTACCTATTTGTATCCAACCCCATATTCAGTCTGCAGCTCCAGGGAGGAAGTGGACTTTCTATAACTACTAATGCTAGATTATGCTCCTTCTTACTTAAATGTCTCTAAAACATAGAAGTTGGACTTTCCATAATTACTGAATCCAAAGTTAAATTCAACTTCTGCTTCTCGAGTTCTTCCAACACATGTATATCATTTTTCTCAGAATGTACACCGTAGTTTCTATTTTTCTTTGTAAAGTGGTAGATAGACTGCAGTAATTTATGAATAATATCTACATGATGTAGTCTATCTCCACTTTAAGGTGTTATAGATAGGAGGTTATAAAAAGTGGTACTAGAGGGAAATTTGGTTACTTCAGCAATATTAGTTTACAAAGTAATCCTCCAAACAGAAATCTGATTCTTTCAATGATTAAAGAGTAAGAAGTAAGAATACTCACAAAATTGTACAAATAAACGCGTCTGTATGTGTGTCTCGAGATGTTAGATCTGCTTATTGATTTATGATATAATTATAGTATAAGGGAGTCTTTACAATAAGCATTGAAATTTACTCCAGTACCTTTAGGCATAAAATAGCGTATTTAAGGACTATTGAGAAACTGTAAGAATTATTGAAAATTTCTCTCACAAACTATGGAATATAAGCAGGGACAAAAAAGTGACAAACTTAAAGGCTTGTCATGGTCATGATGCCTAGATGGAATCCTAACGTTGCGCACCACACAGCTGCTTTGTTTAAGGCAATCGTGAACTTTCCTGCTTCTCATTACCTCATCATTATAATAGTGATGAAAATATTGCCCATTTCTGGTTGTCCATATTTCAATATATTTAATTACTGCAAATATAATATTTAGATCAATTTAGGTGACACACTGAGATGTTAAAAATATTAAGATTGCTAATATATATATATATATATATATATATATATATGTAAGCTATTCATCTCCTCTACATTGATTCCTACATTTAATACCACAGTTCAGTAAAGGTGATGACTAGGACCATGGCTATGTCTTCAATGGAAGATAATCAGTGATTTTCTCCTAAGTGATCTGGACTAATGCTCTCCACTCCCTGTCCCATTACCTTGTCTTCAGGGGTTATCACCACTCATACAGTCAGACTCCAGACACTGTAAGTTCTAAAGTTTTCTCAGCTACTATAGTTTGCAGAAAGATCCACTTAACAAAGGTCTAGGGAAGAGACATAAACAGGGGTTATATAATGAACAATAGGAAAGAAAAAGGAAGAAGAGGAAGAAAAAGAGACAAATGCACATTATATTTTCTTGGTATTAGAAACTGTTTCTATTTTTCTTAACCAAAGACAAAGAGCATCATTACTGCATATTAATAAGCAAGCATATTGAAAGTGGCGAGAGAACACATGTTTTACATCAGCAGACAATGCAATCCTATAACTAGCCCATAATTAGGAATCTCCTTTGGAATTGACCTGCAAACTTTATTATTATGCACGTGAATAAAATGTAAACAAATTCAATGCATTTTTGTTCTTCCTTGTCTCCTGTGATCTAACTCTATCTCTCATGTTTCTAATAGAAAAAAGAAAAACATTACTAATCAAAGAGAAGACTTTTGTCATGTGACAACTAGTGAAAACGATTCAGGTTTAATCATTGTGAAATGCATTGTTCTTTCTTTCTTTTTTTCTTTCTTCTTTTCTTTACTGCTAAGTTTCATTTGTGCTAAGTTTTATTATCCCAGTCTTGGGGCTGGAGAGATTGCTCAGTGGTTAAATGCACTGGCTGCTCTTAAAGAAGACCTACGATCAGTTTCCAACATCAACATGATAGCTAGCAACCATCCTTAACTACAGTTCCAGGGGATACAACTCATTTCTGTCTTCCTTGGGCATTGCATGGCATGGATGAGCTTACATACATGCAGGGAAAACACTCACACATATTAAATAAAAATAATTTTAAAAACTTAAATTCTTAACATCTATCTCTCTTCTCTTTCTTCATTCCATTTCCTGATAAACAGAATGGAGAGCTCCTGATTTTATAGCACATGTAAATAAATCATGACTCCATAAGGATGGGACTCATTTGCTCATAAACAGATGAGGACTTAAACGCACAAATAAGTGTGCTATTGGCAATTCCTTTTGAAATCTACCCCTGATTTTAATGATGTCATTTGTGCATGATCACATCTGGGACTCCAGTTTTAGGAATCATCTCCTTTATCAGTTTACAGTTCACAAAAAAACATTCTTTTCTGTAAAATACATTTAGTTTATTTTTAATGAAAAATATTAAAACAGTATCAGAAGCAATATAACTTGATGATTACAAGCAGAATAGTTTGTAATTTACGTATCGGTTTAAAATTCCAATCCATTTAATAAAAAATCATCTTTCTATTTAAGAGAACATTTAACAAATAGTAAAAACTTTGGAAATAAAATCCTAAGTATATGTTTTGCTATATGACTTTCTGATTTTAGAAAAATTTATTATGTGCATGTAATATGCAGGAAGGGCATGTGCACATGTGTCAAGTTATGTCTCGCCAAAAACAACTTCACTGAGTTGATTTTCTTCTTCAATCTTTACATTGTTTCTTTGATTGAACTCCGGCCATCAAGCTTGGTTAAAGTCAAGTACTTTAACTGATAAGCTCTCTCATCAGCCCTGTGTAACTTTAAAAATTAAGTCTCATTTGACACCCCATACATCATGGTTATAATATTCATACTATCCAAAATTAATCACTTTAATTTTACATGCATGTGATCTGAACATGATTTGTTTATACACACTAGCACGTTGTTTCTTCTGTCCTTTGTTACAGCTTCCAGTTAAGGCATAGTAAATACTTACCAAGAGCAAAATGTATTATTTGCAAAGAAGGAGAAGAAAATGGAATAGAGAGAATAAGTGACATGTCCAGGCACTGCATAGGCAGCTACTTAACCTCAGAACCTTCACGCCTCCTGGTTAGATTTCTCTGAGAGACAACATTTGAAAAAAAATTCCATTTCCTTAGAACTCTCTAAACTCTTCGATTAAATTGTGTACATACACAGAAGTTGAGCCAAAGGTCACTGACTGAAGCAAATAGGGAAGACACACTATTGTAAATGATTCAATAAATGTGTTTAAATAACTACAGAATATGCCAGGTTAACTTCCAAATTATATAGTAAGGACCTCGCTTAGATAGCTGATCCAAATTTGTTTTCCCTCTTCAGTCTCTTTCTTTCTAATAGAGTCCATGATGTTTCTTAACCATTAAGAAATTCCAATTATTATTTAATTTATTTCTTTAAGTTTTGATGAATCATGTCCATTAGCCTCATCTAGATAAGCACACTAATGAATATATTATGACTTTAATTGGCTTTGAACTCCTCAAGCAAAAAAATAATAAACTTATTAAATGAATCTTTAAGTACTTGGTGTCCTATGCAGTATGCAGCTCACTGAAAGATAATACTGCTTCATAATCAAACAAAATTCCTTTTCAACACATTTCAGAAGGGAAAATAAATGGATAGGAAGAAAACAATCAACCATCTCTTCAGTGCAATTGTTCTCATAATATTTGGAAGAGCAGCAAGCTGTCACTTTCTCTAACTTTATTTGCAGCATTTTCTATAGCCAAGCCTATTTCATTTACTTTATTTGTTGGTGAAGTATTTGCTTTTGTGAGGCCACAGTAATAAAAGCCAAATAAAATCTAACTATAATACATCACATTGCAGGCCTACTGTTTTATCACCTCACAAGTGTAACAACAGAGATAGAGCTTATGTTTTAGAGAATTAATCAGATATTTGAGGTGTATAAATACAGACAGTATAAGCAATTATTATATCCTCCTCATTGAAAAATGGCATTCAATTCTGAATGTGTTTCTTGCAGATTATTGAAAGCTTGAATATTGTTCTTTAAGAAAGAATAAGAGATCGTACAAAATAATTACTAGATGAACTACTTCCTCTTTTTAAAGAAATAACTCAGAGAAATTAAGAAATCAAAGAGATACTTGGACTCCAGGAAGTTAAATTTGCAACAACAATAAAATTGGCAACCATTAAGAAGCTATAAGTTTTTCTTGAACTCCTGTGTGCTGAATGCAGAATGAAAGAGAGTCAGTTAAGGCTACACGGGGATAAACACAGTGACTAGTGGAAGGGAGAGTTTGAAAACATGGTTACTTGCTGTTCTTGCCTTTCTCTAGAACAGCTTGCAGGAAATCACACTGGGTCTTTCCACCAGAGCAATTAGCAGCTGCCATGGTTTAGAAATCAGGAAGGAAATTCATGAAGAAAATAGGAGAGACTGAGCAGGAGCCAGCAGAATTCACTCCTTCATGACTACTACCCGTCAGAATCCCAGAGATTCTGCTTACACAAAGCTACTTCATTTCAAGAGGTTATTCATTCTATTTTGATATAAGGAATTTCCTGACAATTTTGGTTATTGACACCCCAAGCCTGGCACTCACATTTGTTCTATTCTCCCTTAATTCGATCAAGCAAATATAGACTAATGCCTGGTTTGAGATATTCCCCATACAAAATTTAAATGGTACAGCGAATACTCATCTGTAGAGGAGCAGGAACTCACAGGAAAATTAATTCTATTTTATGCATTTATTTACGTATTTTAAACATGAAGTAAATTTCTGGAAGACCCATCATTGAAAGCAGGTTTATAGAAATGTATATAGACCTTTAAAGTGATGATCCAGGAACAGCAATGCATGACTGTGAATGCAGCACTTAGGAAGCAGAGGCAAGAATGACTTCAAATGCTGCCTGAGCACATATAAAATAAAATCTCAAATAAACCAAAGACTTTGGGTGGAGTGAAATTCAGTGATAGGGTATCTGCATAGTTCCTATAAGTTCATAGATTCAATTCCTAACACCAGAAAACTATTACTTTTATACTTTGAAGAGATTATCTGCAAAACATTTAATCACAAAAATGAGATGAAACATCCTCAGACCTTGGTTTTGTAATAAGATAGAATCTGCTGATGAACAAATTGGTGAGTTAAATCATCCAATGGCAGGAGATGATAGAGAAGAAAGTAGAAAATCAGAACAAAGAAAATAGAACAAAGTAGAAAATCAGATGAAAGATGAAAATTCTTAGTTTATAACAATTGACAAAGAAGATGCCTAAAATGAAATGGGAAAGACAATAAAAAAAGTTCCATAAGTCTAAAGAAAGACCAAATCACAAAGATTCAAAGATTAAACAGTGTCAGATGTCAATGGATCTAGTAACACAATATTCCAAAAATTAAAAAGAAAAAACTAATTTTGAGTCTAAACTTAAATATCTAGTTAACATATCCACTGAATGCCATAACAATAACAAAAATCCAATTGATCCCATAGGGAACATGCCATTCAGAGAACTGATATATACATAATTTGGACAAATTTTCATCTTTCATCTGATTTTCTACTTTTTGCCTTGAGGGTCTCTTCTTATAGGCTTCTGAGACATTTTCTCTATATATCTTCTCTATCACCTCCTGCCACTGGATGATTTAACTCACCAATTTGGACATCAGCTGAGGAGATGGCTTGCAAAGTGCTTGCATTTTGCACAAACATGAGGACCTGAGTTTAGATCCTCAGAACCTGCATAGGCAGTGCCTTGCACTTCTAATCTCAGAGATGGAGAGGTGGAGATAGGAAGATTTCAAGGTCTCACTGACCAGCCAGTCTAGTCGAGTTGGCCAACTCCGGTTTCAGTGAGGGACTGTCTCAAAAAATTCAGGTGGAGAACAATAAAGGAAGACACCTACTGTCCACGTCTGGCCTCAGCATGCACACACACATGCATAATTACCACATGTACATGGAAAATATTTTCAAAATGTCTCAAAGATTAACCTTAGCATTTCTATGGTTCTATGCTTTCCACTCCAAAATATCTTGTCAAAAATAGCAACAATATTTTTAATGAAATTTTAATTTAAATTGTGAAGCAGAAACAAATCTGTGTAGTGTTTCAAATTATTACTAATTCCTTAGAGGTGCAAGATACTGTAGTGCACAGGGCAGGAATGATGGGACTTATGGTGCCTATAATGTAGCAACGGAAACAAATAAATAAGATATTTTCACAATAAACTTTATCAAGACTTCTTTCATTTCTCTGTTCTTATTACTATCTTATTCATTCACCATCAAAGTACATGTTAAAATACATCTGCACTGTCATCATCCTGCTCACTGTCCTCTAACAATGTTCCTACCCTTTGCCCCACATCTGTACTTCTCTCCCTTCCTTGTATCTTTGCATCATCAGCTAGAATTACCAATTTAGCATTTTGCCCAAATGACAGCATTTCTTACTTTGTCAACTCCAAAGGCTTTCCCTGCACTGAAATAATCACATTCTGTGTACACAGGACTCTTCCAAGCGCTCCCATGGACTAACTCATTTGCTTCTGAAAAGTATTTAATTGGAGCACTCATTATTTATTTATTTACTCATTATTTTTGTTTTTAATTTAATTTGAATATGCATTTTTATTGGGTCTTACGCATTTCATACAACAAATCTTAATCATGTATAGATCCCATTTGTCCTGCTCCATACCCCCTCCCATCGAATTTCATGGTTTCCTTCATGTATGTTAATGCCCATCCCATCAAGAAAAGCAGTTTTTACAAGCATGGTGCCCCAATCATGAATCCAGTAAGTGGCCATCAACTTTGGAGTCTTTCTGCTTCCACTCCATTCATACGGCCTGAAGGATAAATGTATAAAATGGAGGCACAGCCACTGTTCAGGGCTATCAGTAGGCAGGTGCCTAAGTTACAGATAAAAAAGATATATAAGAAGAAATGTTCTGAGACAACAAAAGAACCTTCCTGTGAGATGTCTAGATGGTGCCTCTGGAACTTCTTTTCCATTGCACCTTCTTTCATGATGAAGATAGAGAAATGAGGGCAGGTGACTGAGCAGCCCTTTTTACATGGCAAGAAGAGATCTATACTTCAAGGGTAAGGCAAAATAAGGGCCCGAGTATCTAAACCCTGGATATACTACCTCCAGACTTCTTTGCTTGGTGGCAATCTTTGTAACTTATTCCTGTCAGTTGACAATCTCATTACAAATGGTTAAACTAACTCTAACTGGAAAACATTCCACTAGAAATATTGAGTATTTAAGTTAAGTACAAGAGTTAAGAATTAATGTTACTCACAACAGAAATGTGTTAGATGTAGAGCTTGAGGTATGAGTATATGTAGCCCACTGACACTGTTCACAGACATGGAATGGATGAATTGAATGCACGGTCTCAAACACCCCAATTCTTAGATAAACTTATGATGTAAATGCATAGGTATAATTCTACTTTATCATGATTCTTTGTTTAATATTATTTTTCATTAATCTGTGCTATACTTTAGACCAGGAAACAGACTTTATGCAGATATACTCTACAGCCAGTGAAATGCCTTGTTTTCAAGAGCCACCGAGTGTGGACCATTGCTTGAACTGTGTGTCAAATATCACTTTCTTAAACTAGGTCAAAACCTCCTTCTTTCCAATACATTAAACTCTTACATTTTCAATATTTACACTATAATTTTAGGCTAACGTGACTCTATTCCTTGCCACCAATTAGATGATATATCAAGGAATTCATATAGTACCCTCACAGAATCAAAAAATTATCCAGGATTTGTCATTAAAGAGAAATACATTAGGCCTGAAATCTGATTTCAATTAAAATAGGTAACTTGATTGCACAAAGCATTTGGGAAAAGTTTGCCTTGATAAAACTCTATCAATATAATTTCTATGATATGTGTTGCTTTAAAATCATTATAGTAGCATGATAAAAGATTCTGCATACAAATTTGGTCTTATGAATGTATATGGCATTGGCTTTCGTCCTCCCTGAATTCATGTTGTTCTGATTCATAGAGAGGCCTCTTCTCAATACCAGAAGAAGCTTATATTTTGTGCTCCATGTTGTCCGTTTTCTCAGCTTTGTAACCATTTCCATGCATACATGTGCAGAGTCACACAGCTAAATTTTTGGAGATGCCAGTAAATCACAAAGCCCTTTCCTGGTAACTCAGAAGCTACGTACCACTCATAGTCCTCCCTCTGCTTTTGTGCATAAAGTTCCCCATGTGGAGGCAGAGACAAGCAGTCTTTGTTATCCAAAAGTCAATTGCTTTCCAGCAGTTACATTGGCCCCATGCCTGCATTTCAGCAGATGTATGAATATTTTCCCAAACCTCTATTACAAATCAGAACCTGTATATTGCTGAACAGAGCCAACAAATCCCAGACCCAAATTCCTGAAATTGAAGAATGAGGGACTTACAGAATTAGATTACATAAAGGTAAGATTCCTAGTGAAATGATCTAACCCTTTCCAAGGTTCACCTGATGCATTCCAGGTACCAGCACCAGGACAAAACTCCTGCAGAAGTGCAACGAGGAGGCCTTCCACGACATGCTCAGAAAACTAATAAAATCCTCATGACTTACATTTGCCAAAATACGAGCGTGATGAATGGATGCAAGGCATTATCCACTGGGAGACTAAAATATTTTCCAAGTATGAGCACTAAAGAAAATAATAGAGGATATGGTTGCATGGCAAGATGTCCACTTACTCAGATATTTAAAACTTGTGATTACTGTTAAATCCAAAGAGGAGAGACATATCACTTCATTTAGCATTTCATGTTTTTATTTTGAACTTTGAGTACATATTGGCAAGCTTACAGATGATCATCATACACATACTTTAGCTGCCCAATTAGATGCCTTTTAAAATTTTCTAGACAGAGCCACGCGTGTTCTGTAACAGCAACAATGCTGCTAACACCAGCCTTTTCCCACTTCTGTTATTCAGATGCATTACTCATCACAATTCCATATTTCTTGCCAGAATCAGAAAGATCAGAGTCCTGAAGTGATTGCAGGCGACCGCTGCAAAAACAAGAACAAAGAAGTTGCTCTTCGTACTAAGCACTTACGTGAGTTCATTTATTGTGTGTGTGTGTGTGTGTGTGTGTGTGTGTGTGTAAAGGAGGTGCATACCTGTTCAAAGCATAGTATATGTGGATGGGTAAGTGAGTGCATGCTGAGATCAGAGGTCACCCTTAACTGTCATTCCTCAGGGTTGTTCAATCTTAATTTTACAGGTCTCTCATTAGCTTGGTTCTTACTGATTAGGTTAGGCTCACCATAGAGTCCCAGTCTTACCTCCCCAGTGCTGAGATTACAGCGCATGACACCACATCTGGCTGTTTTACGTGGGTCTGGGGATTGAACTCTCATCTTCATGCTTGAGTGGCAAGCCCTTTACCCACTGACTTACCTTCCCTTCTGACCCCAGCTGGTTTCTACATTGTTTACACGTATCAAGTATTTTAGTTCTCTCATAATTTTCTTGATATGGTTTCACAGTCATTGATGTTTTTGTCCAGATTCAAGGAGACCGAGTTTTAGAAAATTTAAAGTAACTTCTTTAAATCACATCAACTTTGTAACAGTTCTAGAGCAGTCTTCCTCCTCAGCAGTCTCTCTTACCTCTGTTGCCTATCATTGGAATGATAACTAACATGTCAAGCACTTTTTAGTTCTTTTATGAGTGTTTTTGCAAAAGCGTAGTCATAAGTCACCAACTCTTGTTTGTTTTTTTGTGCCCCCCCCGCCCCACAGGGAGATATGGTCTCCCTGTAACCACAGCCAGCCTATAATTCGCTATGTAGACCAACCTGGCCTTAATCACAGGGAGATCCACTTCCCTTCCCCCTGACTGTTGGGATTAAAAGCATGCACCACCAAGCCCAGCTTATGAATCACCAACTCATTACATGGTGCTATGAGACACACTGAAATCTTCACCTCCCAGGTAATCATTGAGTCCTCATAAATGGGACAACTGTCCTTATGAAAGGATTCCAAGGTAAGCTGATTTGCTCTCGCCAGCATGTTATCTTTCCCAAGGGTCACTTATGTCAACACACAGACAGATATTGAACCTACCAGAGTTTTGAAAACAAATATTCTGGTTCCCGGACTGAGAAGTTATTCATAAGTTACTGAGTACATGATTAAAAAAAAAAAAAAAAGCTAAGACACTAATCATTCAGTTGTGATAAAATGATAAGACCAGCAAAAGCAATCTTCATTCTGATTTTCCATGATGTTTTGGGAATTAAGTGGAAAAACATGGTATAGTTCCTGAAAAAAAATATGTGCTTCACATCCCAATTGTTTAGATTAGCCATGCCATTTCTAAAGCTGAGGAAATAGTAGAGGCATAATCTTCTAGTTCACCATGATTCCGTTTGAAGATTCCTTTTAAACAATTAAATACAAAGAGGAAACATGTGAAGAAAAATTTCATCTCAGTGCAACGTAATTCATGTTTACTCTGCTTATTCCTACTGAGATTATTAGAATATAACTGAAAATCATTGAGTTCAGAGCTCTGATTCTGAACAGAAATGGAAAGATGAATCAGGAATATCATAAATATGAAAAAATGGTTTGCTTTTAACATGAATGCAACAAACATTTAGGAAAAGGATGCTTACTGTTTCAAGTGTACTAAACAGTGGGAGAATTCTGCTGAGGCTACAATATTAGTAACATAGGTGATCCTCTGGTTATGTCTTAGCAACAGTAAAAAGAGTCAAATTGTAATCTTATGCATTAAAAAGCAATGGAAATGTGGAAGTCAGGTCCGTAGAAGTAAAAAGGGGATCTGGTAGAGAAATGTCTAAAGAGGTATAATGAGCTGTGGTTTGATGAAGTAATCCAGTCAGCAAGAAACTTCCCATGGAGTAAACTAGCTGCTAAAATTTTAGAACATTTATTTTCTCTTTAGAGTCTGATGTCTGTGTGCTACCAGTTCAGTAACTATAATAGGTGCTAACCTATGTTAGTCATTAAGGAAATGAAGGGAAGGAACCGACTTGTTGAGCTGGTCAGATGTGAGAACCTATAGAAAAGTATGAACTTGAAACAGCAAATCCATAGGCAAAAGCATCTTTAGAGAGACTGCAAGAAATCTGGAAAAAACACAGATGGCACTGCCCTAGCCTATCTGCTTTGACTATCCATTACCGTCTATTGAGACTGTGACAGCGTGGAAGAAGAGAAGATCAGCAGGGAGCGAACCACAAAGCAATAAAAGCAATTGTCTACTTTAGGACATTTTAGTTACCTTACATTTTTAATGTATATACTATTATTTTATGTGTATGAGTGTGTTGCCTGCATGTATGTAAGTGTACCATGTGCATGCAATACCCACAGAGGCCAGAAGAGGGTGTGGAACACCTGTAGAACTGCAATGATGGATGGTTGTTAGCTCCCATACTGGTGCTGCAAGGACATCTAGGCTCCTAATCACTGAGGCATCTCTCCAGTCCCAATTTTAATTATTTAAATACATGTGTTATAAAGGAAGATATTTACACTCTACCATTTCAACTCCATGTAAAATGAATAATTATAGAGGAGAAGAGCGCCTGGGAAGATTTGGGGGTGAGTATGATAGAAATTCAATGCATGAAATTCTCAAAGATCTAATAAAATTTAAAAATAAATTTGATTTCCCAAATTTATAATTGCCAGCGCTAAAACTGCATGTTTTCTTAGTGTTTCTGTTAATTTTAAGAGCATGCTTTTTTAACAAATTTGGCAGTTTCCTGGAAAGTAAACACATTTATTGGACAGCACAGCATTCTACTCTTAGGCATTTACACAAGAAAATTGAAAATCTGTATAGTAACCCCAATAGCAGTACAAGGTGCTTATAGTAATTTTTGTAAAAATACCAGAAACTGTAAAAAGCCCAGTCTCCATATGGCATAATTTAAATAATTGACAAGTATTTATCAGTACAAAATACAGAAAAAAAAATAGAGCTTGTTTTTATATGCATGTTTGTGGCGGGGGGCAGGTAGTTTAATATTATACATGTATATTCATTCTATTTATCCAACAACATAAATCTCACTGAACCATGCTCAAATGGATAATGGATACAAGCTGTATGATTTAATTTTTATGAAATTTGCCATCATGGAGTGGTAATATATGGTGGAGAAATGGAAAGCTGCTGCTGTGGGTGAGTCAGAAAATTTTGGGGGTATTAAACTCTACAGTTTGCCTTTCCCTTATATTCTTAGCAGACTCTAATAGATTAATTGTTAATTATCTCCATCATTCATAGTGTCTGAGAAAGTTACTGGGATAGCAATCACAAAGAGGAATCGAACATATTCAGAAAAGAAAATTGAATGCATGCTTCGCCTGTTGCTATACCACTGAACATGAAAAGGTTGGTGCAGTATTTTAGAATAGGAAATAGCCTCAAAACGCAAACCATGTTAGCATGAAAGAACAGGGTAGAAATGGTTCCCAGTCTAGTCCTGAACACAAGTTCCTCTGGAAGTTCCTCTTTCTCTACTTCATATTAGCACTAATATTTTTTCCTGAGTTTACAGCAGTCGGAGAGAGGGGAATCCTGCTGGCAAACCGGGCTGTGTCTGTGTTCTCCATCAATTTCCTGTTCATTTATTTCACAAAAGTGTTTTGACAATTGGTCTTGAAGTTTCATCCTGCCTTTTGCAGGATTTCCTTGAGTTCCAGGAAGTCTGCATGCTCCAAGTTTTTGAGTGTGACCTGTCCCAACAATGTCTAGACAGGAATAGCAGGGAATTAGTCTCCTGGGATGAAAACCAGCTTCTCTGGCAGTTCTTGTCTGTGTAGGTGATGTCTTCATATATCAAATTGTGCCTGCCAAAATATTTGGAATCATCTTTGATTCTCTTTTTCTCGTGCAATCCACAAACATCCATCAGGAAGTCCTGTCAATTCTAACTTCAAAATATGTTCAATATTATTGTCACATAGACTATTTTTTTCTATGCATTAAGAAGCATAAAGAAATAACAGATCTTTTTTTATATTTAAACTATTTTTAAACAAATTGAGTAGAAAAAAAAGTTGAATGTGTGTTTATACTTACATATATATTGAGAAAGAGATAAGGCACTGTAGTGATTGGAAGCAATTGCTGAATCTAATTGAAGAGATGTGTGTGTTTATCTACTTAGTGTTATTCCTGTGCTCTGCGGGTTTAAAATGGTACACGATTGAACAACTGCTATTTCTACAGCTGGCATGTATTTCTCAGAATCTAACCACTTCTTACCCTCTGCAGACAAGCTTACCTATTTGAACAGTGTTACTTAGCCACTCTCCTCCCTTTCCTGGGAATTTCAAACAGCCTCATAACTTTTCTCCTGCTTCTGCTTGTGTTCCTCTGGAATCTTCCTCACCAGCAAGGCAGTATCCTCAAATGCTTCCCCCACTCACATGTTTCAAAGCTTGTCTTTGACTCCAGATCTCACTTAGATGAAAAGTCAGGCTTCTGACTGTTGTTAATTGGTCCTTAGGATCTTCCAAGGTCACCTCTGAATGTGCTTGTCCATAAACTTCCCTTTGGGTAAATAATTTTTTGGCCAGTTCTTTTGCTCTTAATCCAAAATCATCCCCACACCCTTCTCAGGAGAATTATTATTTTGTCTGCCCAATATATCTTCATTGAGTGGTGACTAATAGAAGGAAAGCTCCAAGTAAATATTTTTCTAGGTGACTTTTGATACTGACCCCAATTAACTGGTTCTGGGTAACTAGACCAGTATACAGGGAGGAATTATGAGACTACCTTGAGACTAATTTTAAAAGTTCTATAGTAGAAACATAATTTATCTTGTGACTGTGACAACCAAGTTGTAGTGTACCACTGGCTATTTCATTAGAATCTTAAAAGCTATGTGATAAAATAGCTATGTATGTTTGTTGGCAGCGCTGTATACATCCTGTTTGTTTATTTAATACCCTTTGGAATTTTACTTTTCATCTATTCTTTCAGCAATAATGACAGAGAAATTATCCTACCCAGTGGAAATAAGAAGATAAACCAAAAGAATAAAGATGTGATAATACTATAGTCTGGCAGGCTGACAATGTCAGTGAATGGATGAATGAATGAATGAATGAATGTCTATCAGGTAGTACCATCAAAGTAGAGTCTACGGAAGATTTTACCCCAGCTTTCTACCCAAATCAAGTTATGAACTAAAGAAATAACTCTCTTTTATTGAAGTCCGTGGTAAGTTCTTACTGTTCATCTTATCTAGCACATCCACAGACTTGGATGCAGATTATTGTCCTGCTCTCTCTCTCTCTCTCTAACTCTCTCTAATACTTTCATCACCTACCTTTTGTAAGGCCCAGATCTGCTCCTTATTGATTTGTTCTTCTGTGTTTACTTGACAAATTCATTCTTCCCATGTCAACTTTTAAGAGAGCCATGCTCAGGCTCAGGCTTTAGGCATTTTTTTTTCTTTTCTCTACATTATTCTTAGTGATCTCATCTGCTACTGTGCCATAAAAATGATTTATTTCCTGATGACTTCCAAATCCATATCCCAAGTCTTGTCTCTCAAAATTCAGATATATCCATCTTGACATGTACACTCATATATCTAATAACATTGCAAACATAACCATTTCAAAATTTAGCTTCTGACATTCTCTACCAATATCAATCAAAATAAGCTATAGGCTGCAGCAATCATAAATGGTCTGCAAATCTGAGTAGTCCAGCTTTTTGTCTATCTCCTACAGAGATTAGTAGGAGTTAGAACAGTCAAAATTACTCATGTACAGGTGATAAAGTTAAATTGATATTCACTCATGCAAATGCTACTTCGTGTCCCAAAGGTCAAGTCTCAATGAGGGTATATATCCTTTTAGGACTAAGTACAAATTCTTAAAAGTCCCCATTTGTGAATGGCATCCATATTAGTTACATTTCTTTCTATTGTACTCAAATGTGGACAAGATGAAACTAAAGGGTTTATTATGCATTACTGCTAGAAGCATATAGTCCATCATAGTGGAAATATATGACAACAGATCGCTCCATAGAGACATTAGTGAGCAGCTGAGATTTCCCACCTCACATCTTCATAGGACAGAAAGCAAGGAAAAGACAGGAAGAGGAGACAGACTGTAAAACTTCAAAGCCTGTCCTTGGTGAGCATTTCCCCTGGCAGGGCTACACCTCTTTAAAGGCTCCATAACCAAAGAATTTAGGGAACAAGTGTCCACACATGAGCCTATGGGGGGAGCATTTCTTATTCATATCACAACAATACAACTTGCACGCACATTTTTAGTTACAGCAAATCACTCAAATATTTTGGGCTCTAAATGTGAAGTCCAATCCTATTTGTTTCACAGTGAGCTATGGAATAGCAATCTTCTCATTAACTGACCCCTTGACTTTAAAAGGTGCTCGTACCTCTTCTGATGATATCATTTGTTCTTTATAACCACAGAGCTTCAAGTCATTCAAACTGTGTGCATATTTGTGTGGGTGCATATTCTCACGTATATGGAAGTTAGAAGTTCATGTTGGAGGTATTCTCTATCACTCTTCACATCATTGACTTTGAACTCTTTTTTTAATGTATATTTTATTGCCTTTTGAACATTTCATATAATAGATCTTAATCAAATTTAGACTCCATTCATGCTCCCTATAGCTCCCCCACTGGATTTTCTGCATTCTGTCATATATGTTCAGTCATGCATTTGTGCCCAGATGTCCCTGAGTGAAAGTTTAACCTCTGGAGTCTACACAGCCTATCTAGGGTCACTCCCTTAAAGATGTTCTACTCTCCCTCACCCCACAGTAATCAGTTGCCAATAATTCCTCAGCTAATGTTGGGACCTGCTGCCCATTTCCCCATGAACAAAGAGATCACCTATTCTACTAAACTGGCTTTCCAGGATCTCTAGTAATCCTCCTGTCCACCTCCCCAGTGCTGTGAATACATGGTCATATATCTTCTTCTGTGGGTGCTAGGTAACTGAACTCAGGTCCTCATGGTTGCACAGTATACATTTTTACCTACTGAGCCATCTTTCCAGTCTCAGAATCCAAATATTTTTTCAGAACCTAATTCTTCCAGCTTTCAAAGGACATTGATTCTGCTTAAGACTCTATCTGTAAATTTTGGGAAAGTATAGTCAACTGATATATACCAAAAATAATTTACAAATATTGCTAATGTTAAATGAAAATAAAATATTAAACAACTGAAAAATCAATGCACCTGCTGGGCACCCTTTCATTTAAGAAACGATCAAGCAGCCATTTGCTGGCACCGATAATTTCATGTGTGCCCAGACAAGACTTCTCTGTGCTTGTGGGACTCCACACAATATTTGGTCCTTTTGATTTTTTTTTGTCCTATTTTCTCCCATCTTCACTGGTCTTTGTACATTATAAAGCCTGTGTTTTGTTCCTATCTTTACCCTGATTACTTGGGGGGTAAAGATAGGAACAACATCATGAATCATGATCCATAGTATTGTACCTGATTATCCTTAGTTATAATTCTGTGTTCATTTTTTAAACAGTGATAGCCACAGCTATACTTATTACATCAAACCAAAATATTATTTATTATTATCTATTCTATTTTTTAATATTTTATTTATTATTTTTTCTTTTATGTGTATTGGCATTTTTCCTACATGTAAGAGAACATGTGTACGTTCTCTACAGAGGCCAGAAGAAGGTGTCAGATCCCCTGGAACTTCAGTTACAGACTGTTGTTAGCTGCCATGTGTATGCTGAGAATTGAACCCAAGCCCTCTGGAAGAACAGCACGTGTTCTTAATCACTGAGCCATCTCTAGCCCCTGATTATTCTCATTTATAAAGGTCATCTATAAATGAATAGATTAAGCCTCCAAGCATTTATGGAAATTAGACTAAATAGACATAAAGTGAAGGATTGTGTCTGTTTGACTTTTATATCTTCACAGCATTCAGTAAAGTTCCAGGTATGCAATACATCACTAATGATTTTGTTAATGGATATTCATGCTGTGATCTGAAGACAGTATTGTAGACATCAACATTTCATTCTTGCTTGTACCACACAATGCAGTATTTAAAGTGAGTTTTGTGGAAGGAGAATGTCTTGGATAAGTTTGAAGTATAGGAGTGATATTTACTCATTATGTACTTGGATGAAGCATTTGAATAATGGATTATAGCACAAAGTAGTACTAAAGAGAAAACACATTAATAATGATCTGGTAGTGATAAATGTAGCAGCCATTTAGTATAGGTAATAACTCCACATCTATTTCCCCATTATTGTCACTTTTCCTCTTCGGGTTTTTTAGAGAAAAGTATTGTTGACTTCTTCCGAATGAATAGACACTCATTGGTTAGTCTAGAAGTTTTACCTCATCTCTCTGACTTCAAAGCCATTGTTTTAAATTCTGAAGAGAGTGTTTGCTTGTTGAAGACGTGACATAATGTGGTTAAGATTAAATTAGCAAAGTATGTCTAGAAAAAAGAGGATGAATTAAAAAGGCAAAATGTGCTATAATTAAGAAATTTGAAGATAAAGACATACAATAGACACTAAAGATGGTCTGTATATTTTAACAGGGCAATTATAGCATCACAGGCAGGGATCTCAAGACCAGAAAGGTTAGGAGACAGACATTCAGAACATAATGGCTTTAAAGACATTTCTCAAAATACTCGTGGTGAATGAATGAATTACAGTATGAAGGCTGGAGAGGAGAGAAGGCTTTACAGGAAGGGAAGGATATCTTATTATATCACATAAAGATGAAAGAGGTAGAAGACATAATAATGTCATTGCTCAAATAATGTGGCTTTTGCTTAAATTAAAATGAAAATCATAAACATTGTCTCTAAAGCAATACTTATAATGTGTACTACAGGTAGTACAAATTGTATTGATGATCAATATGATAGTGATGAATGTCAATGATCCCCTTTCTCTGAAGAAATATTGATATATTTTATTTTCTTTAACAAATATGTTGGATGCCAAGTGTGGTGATACACTTTAATCCCAGTCCTCAAGAGGCAGAGGCAGGTGGATCTCTATGAGATCAAGCCTAGCCTGTGCCACATAGTGACTTCCAAGCAGACTGGACAAAGAAGACTCTGTACAACAACAACAACAAAAAACCTTGGGACAAAGCTTCTCATTTCATTTTTCTTTATCCAATGTGCCCCGAATTCCAGGCTTACCCTCTTAGGCAACACATGCAGTATATATTCAATAATTTGGCCCAAATGCTTTATATTAGAGAGTTAATTAATTTATGGTTTAGTGTGTTAGGTAATATCTCCTCAGTCATTGGAGGGGAGATTGTATATCAACTTTCTGCACACCCATGTCAATGTGCCTTTATTTGTCAAATATGGCAATGCTGGCTCTTGATCTAAGCTGCTGATGGCCCATCTCCCAAAATGGCAATCTGCCCACTCAAGGAAAACTGCAAGGTTTAGGTGGACAAAGATATGAGCCAAGCAGAGATCAAAATTGGAGCTCGTTTCGAATGTAAATGAACATATTGATGTACAAAATGAGCTTAGTTCTTAAAGATACACTGAACTGTGAGCATTGAAAATGCAACACATCCTTTGATCAATCTATGCAATGGCTGACAATACAACTTGTTCAGTGTGACTTATAGGTCTCTTTCTTAAAACTGCAAGGACTGACTGCTGACTTAAGGCATGCCAGTTGGATGTTTAAGATCAGGAGACTCTAATAAGAGTTCATTAACTTAGTAAACCTCACCCAGTCTTTAATCTTTCTAGAACAACAAGGAAAGCTAACAGGGAACCAAGTGGACACAGTCTTCTTTGTGGTAGCTGACAGCTTTCAAACTTGTGGCCCCTCTCCAGTCTTCAGCAGGATCACTTGTCTATGTCTAACTAAACTACTTTCTCACCTTACTTTTCCATCATAAGGAAACATGGGAATTTTACCCTCATAGGTATATAATATATTGCTCATAAAATTACAGTATTCATTTGAGTAATGTATTATAAAGGAAGCTAGTTGGCTGAAAGCTAATCAACATCAATGTTTGAGGCAAAAAAAAAAGTCCCCTCCCTCTGTCCCACAGATGTGTTAAAAGCTGTTTTACAGTATATGTAATTATCAACCAACCATCCTTTTTTTTAAAATATTCATTTTGCTGTTTTATCATATATCGTAATTACATTTCACTAATAAAATCAGCAGTCTCTGCCAAATTTTAGGATTCTGTCTTCGACTGTTCATTCATAAAATTCACCAAAAGTTCTCAGTACATAAAGCATTGTTACGGCCTCCAAACCTACACACATCCATGTTCCGTGTTATTACAGGACTGCCCTAGCCTCTTTCAGTCTCTTCTGATCCAACTGAGCTTTCTTCATCATGTTTCTTCAAATATTTCCTTTCTATAGGTAATTTATGCAAATATTTTATTTATTTACTATTAAATAGTCTCATAGAATTCCATGTCCGCATATAACAACAACATGTTTTAATTTGAGTATACATTGGAAACATCTAAACAAAGCCTTATGTTTAATAATTATTTCGTATGATTATATGAAGAAAGATTATCTTTTATCAATAGGGATTAATGTAGTTATTTTAATGTTGAAAATTTCTGTAGACATCATCTCCTCTAGCTAGACTAAACAGGAGAGATGCTTTTACAACCTGTTACTAACTCAGAATTTGTAGGATTTCCAGAGAAATAAATTTGATGCTAAACTGCACTGGTAGGTATACAGAAACCTCATCAATGTTGATATCTGGTCCCTGGAATTCAGAGGAAATGCCCATGTTCACAATCCTTTTACAAGACATTGCAGTAAAAAGAGACTCTGTGAGCATTAGTATAAGCCACAAATAGCAAATGACATTGAGGACTTGGAGAAAAATTTATTTTCATGCACTATTGTAGGGAACTATATTGGTACAGCCATTATTGAGAATAAGATATAGATTTTCCAAAACCTAAAGATAGATCTACCATATTATCTAGTAATTCTAATTATAGCATATGTATGTATATATATGCAAATGAGTCAGCATACCAAGAGATACCCACATACCCACATGCTCAGTTTGTTGAAATATTAATCACAATAGCTAAAACATAGAATCAACCTAGAAATCCTTCATACATTTTTGTAAGTAATAGAATATTATTCAGCCATAAAGAATAATGACTCATAGTTTGCAGCAAAGTTGATGGAACTGGAGAATGCAAACCAGATAAAGAAAGGCAAATACCACACATTTTTTCTTATATAAAGAAGCATATTATGTGTGTTTTTGAATTGCTGTTTGGGCAGATTGACAACTTTTATTGATTGTGTATCTGATAGGAAATCCTATTAGTCCTCTGTTTATTTGTGTTTTGGTTAAGTTTGTTTGTTGATGGAGCTGGGTTGCTTTTGTTTTTCATAATTAACTTGAATGGAGAATAGTGATTACCAGAAGTTTGGAGGGAAGAAGCAGAGGGTGTATAAAGGTAGGCTGGATTCAATTGGTATACATGTATGTGTCTATTAAAATATCGCCCTTTGGCCCACTGCTCCTTGATTCTCCTATAGCCACAACGATTTCAATTTTCCCAACCTCACACACTATTCCCATTCTAACCCTGGCCACAGGCCTACGTTTGCTCTTAGTACCCTAGATGTCTAGAGTATCCTCTCAGTCTAGACTTTCATTATGTCCTGATCCCTTGCACTCAGACCAGCTCAATCTTTCAGCCTAGTTTCTTAGACTGTCCACAGGCTGCCGCAAACTCACCTTACCTTGGATACCTGAGGCCAGTCTTCTACCCTTCCTGAATACTACCCTGACCTGCCTACTGTGGAGATTGGCCTAATACACTGCACAGACTTTAAGCCCATACAAACTAACTTGTCATAACAAAGAGAAAAGCAACCCAGCTCCATCAACAAACATACCTAACCAAAACACAAACAAGCAGAGGAAGAATACGATTTCCTATCAGACACACAACCAACAAAAGACGTTAATCTGCCCAAACAGCAATTCAAAAACACACATAATATGAAAAACCAAGAGAATATGTGCTCAGTAAAATCCACCAGTCCTAGAGAAGTGTACTACAATAAGAATCATCCTGAGGAACCCCACAATGTGGCATGTAAGAGAAAAATTATTAACATGATTAAAAGCTCAAATAAAAATAGAAAAAAACAACTTAAAGAACTTAAAGAGGATAGGCATAAACTTACGATGGAAGCACAAGACAACACAAATATGTGACTGAATGAAATAACAGAAACAATTCAGGACTTGAAAAATGAATTCACAAATGACATAGAGATATTGAAGAAAACCAAAGCTGAAATGAAGATGGAACTGAAAAACTCAGTAAGTTTATTTGAAAAAAAAAAAAAAAAAAAACTAGAGAAAGCCTCATCAGAGACCAAAGTAAGGCATGCTCTCCAATGCCCAATAACAACAAGCCTCCCACATTTCTCAGTCTAGGACTGGCTTGTTACCCATTTCTCTCTTCCCCTTTGCGCCCCTGTTTAATTGAGTTGACATGGGCTCTGTGCTCGTTGCTACCATTGCCACAAGTTGACATGTGTAAGTTTCCTGTGAAGTGAAAGCCTCTGCTCCTCTGGGGTCATGAACCAGCCTTGACTCTTGCAATCTTTCTGCCCCCTACTCTGCAATGGTCCCTGAGCTATGGGTGGGTGTGGTTCAATATTGGAGTTCTATCCAGAGACACATACTCTGAAGTTTCTTATTCTCTGAAACTTGGCCAGTTGTGGCCCCTTGTGTTATTCACACTGTGCATACGGAGGCACCACTGGTGAGGGTTGAGCTGCAGTATTTTCCTCTGTACATTTCATTCTGCCGTGTTCCATGCGCCTTGGGTGTAGAGGTTCAACTGCACATGTTACCCAGGACGGGCATCTCAGAGTGTACACCCTCTGTGCCTCGTCAGTTGTGGAATTCTGTAGCAGATTCCAACTGTTACAAAAGGAAACTTCCTTGATGAGTGGTTCCCAGGTCTGCTCCCACTCCACTGCTCCAAGCTCCATACCCAACGTAGGTCATTGTCTTCAGGAGTGGGGTCCCATCTAATAGTTCTGGGTTCTGGGGGATAACCAATAACCAAGAGCCTTGGCAATAGCCTGTACGAATTTGGGAGTCTCCTGGAACACCCCCACCAACCAGTCAAAGGGATGCCTCGTCTGTCTGGCACTGTGTTCCATATATATATAAATATATTTATATATCAATACTTAGACACTGTATGCACATTGCTCATGGGGTTACTGGGGCATCACATTTCCCTCTGGGTTCCCTGGCCCTCCAAGATTCATTCATCTCTACTCTTTTTACTTCCATCTGACATCCCTTCTTCCTCCTCAGTCTCATAGCCTCCCCAATAAGATCTACAACTGATATTGTTTAAATTATTCAAAAACATAGAAATAGGAGAACTCCCAAATTCCTTCTATGAAGCCAGTATCACTCTAATACTAAAACCAGGGAAAGACACAGCAAAAATAAAACCACAGGACCATATCAATAGCTATCTAATTAGACTTAAAGTCTCTCAATGAATGTGCACTCATGGATGACACTGTACTTATAGCTAAATATACATGTCTGTAGGGGTCACTGATCCTAGTGAAAACCATATCTATGCCATATCTCTTAAAGAAAGGAAATTTCTTACCCTATCCTAAGATATATCCTTATCTTTATAGACAAGTCCACAGTATACCACTCATCAAAGAATTTTCTTTTTGCAACCGATAGTGGGTACTTCAGAGTTCCACAACTGGTCACACATAGAAAATATACATCTGAGAGATGTCCACCCCTAGGTGACATATTTATTGTGGAACCTCTATACATATGGCTCATGGAACATAGTGGTACAAGGACGGAAAGAACACTAGCGCATCCCTCCACTCTCCCCAAAGAAGCTTCTTTATACACAAAGTGTGATACACACAGAAGGCCACAACTGGCCAAGTTTTAGAGAATAAGAGACTATAGAATGTATGTCCTTGGATAGGACTCCTATATCTAACTTCACCCACCCATGACTCAGGGACCCTTTTGGAAGATGGGGTGGAAAGATTATAAGAGCCAAGGTTGGTCAATGAATGTAGGAAAAAGAGGCGTTGAGGCCAGTGGAAGCTTGCTCATGTGAACTTGTTGCTATGGTGATGTTGAGCACAATATCCATGTTAACTCAAGCAGACAATGGCTAAGAGTGGTGCCAGCGAAATGAATGGTGCCAGCCCTACCATGAGAACTGTTGGAAATTGATTATGGCTAGGTTCGGAACAGTAGGCTGCCCTTAAGATCTCTAGATAAGTTTAATAGATTCCAGTGGATGAACTTTCACCACAAGACAGCCTAGAACATGCTTGACCAAATGGGAATTGGCATGTAAGGCAGAGTACATTAGGCCCAGTATGGGAGGGGCTTGAATGGGGCAGGGTATATAAATTTGATTGAGAACTGTTGTTTAACATGTACAAAAGCTCAATAACAATATTTTAAATCATTTTACCGTTTGTGAAATGCATGTTTGGTTTTATTTTTTCCTTCCTAAATTATGTGTCTATGTGTGTATACAAACATGAGAGAGAGAGAGAGAGAGAGAGGAGGCAGACAGACACAAGTCTCACATGGTATACTAGATATATTGGAATCAAAGAACTATGAATTCCACCACTCATTCATTTCAGTTTCCGATTCAGAGGAAATCAACACATGAGAGACACAGGTCAATAAACGGGCCTATCTACAGCATTTTCCAAAAACCCTGTAAATGTGATTAGACAATGAACAGTATCTGGTGTATAGCAGCATAGGCTGGGGCTGAGAATAAAGTCTACAGGTGTCAGCACAGTTGATTCTCCTCACAGGTCTCTAAGTCAGCAAATGGTAATAGCTACATCTTACAAATATGGAAATCAAGCTTGCCAAACCTTATCAAAATATTGAGTTTGAACCATTAGATTTGAACTCATGTATTTGATTCTATATCTCAATGCCTAAAAATGTACCTGTATTTTTTACAACCATTGCCAGGTATTAAATACTTACCACCCAGTTCCATATTATATAGGAAGTGAGTGAAAAATGCAAATCTTAGGACCTTGCTTTCTTCAAACAATAGCAAAATGTTAGAACCCATTTCACAGTCTCTTAGTTATACCTTATTTTCAGATCAAAAATATGCATGTTTTCTGACATGTCTGGATTTTCCAATTGAAACATGCAGAAATGGCCAGTGAGGGGTCCTGGGAACAGAGATAGAATGCAGTGATGTAAAGGATAAGATAAGAAGAGTTAATTGGGGTGAGGAATGGAAGAGCAAGGAAGAATAAGGACAACTCAAACCCAAAGGCTATAGAAACATCTAAATGGAAACCTAACACTACAGAAACTTCTTAAACTATGTACATATACAAACAATATAAAAAGAAAGTAAAAGGAGTTACGGTAGAATAAGGGGACATCACGACCAGGGGAACTTATAAAAGAGTCATTGTGGCTCGAGGCATGGTGGCAAGATGTGGCCTGAGCAGAAAGAGGAACACTCACATCTTCACACAGGCACAGAAACAAAGAGCAAGTAAAAATCTGGTAAGACTTAAGAAATGGCAAAGTCCACCCTTAGTGAAGCACTTCCTTCCACAAGGCCACACACCAAGATCAAAATATCCAAATACTTGGAACCTTGGGGGACATTCTCATTCAAATCACCACAGGGACATTGCCTCTACTAGACAACATAAGCTAGAAAACTAATTCTCTAGTATCAGGGATGAGCTTTTGAAGCTGTTGTCCAGAGGTCCCATAGACCCACAAAGAATGCTGGTCATTGACCATGATCAAGATAACCCACCAGAACATTTTGGGTAAGTCCCTACTGTTTCAGACACTACATAAATTAGTAATAGACAAAAACAAGGAGAAATAAAGCTGACATTCATTTCAAAGCTTCAACTCAAGCCAGACAAAATCCCAACATAGATGTAAGGAAGTAGAAAAGAAACCCCAACCCTACCTGAGGAACTACTGGAAACGAATGGTTGCTGGGGAGAGGTAGTCTCTTCTAAGGGTGTGACTCTTAGGTGTGACTCTTAACCTCTAGGTAAAGCAGGTTCCAGTACCTAGACCCACACCAAAGAATTTTTGGTGACACAAATTTGACTCTATAGGCGTATATACACATATAGATATAAATATCTATATGTGTATATATAATAATTACATAAAATTGGAAGGTACTATGGAAGGATGCAGATATGAGAGAGGATCTAAATACAACCAAAGTATGCTGTATGAAATCCACAAAAATCCAATAAAAAGGAAGGAAAACTACCCAAATTTATTGAAAAAATTAAAAGGCATAACCCCAACCAAAAGAAAAACTCTAAATATCCATTATTACCCATTTGTACAGTCTTGAGTAGTCTTGCATGATTTCAGAAAAGGAGCTGTCAGTGATAGTTTGTCTTGTTTGAAACAGTCCAAAAGTATCCTGTTGGTGTACTTAAATTCAGTCATGCATAATTTACTGGATAATCACTAGTGTCTTAATCAATAACTATATCTACCTACTCACTAATCCAGTCTAGGAAGGAAATGACTTCCCATGTAGAAGAATCAGGATTTGCCCCTGGCAGAATAGAAATCTGACTTTCTTATCCTTGTTTCTAAGCCTACCTTTTCTTCATTCCCAAACGCAGAAGGTTTTCTTCATAAAATTTCAGGGAAAAGGGACTTTAAATACATCCTATTTTATTTTTTACTTCCTCTGTCTCCCTGTAAGGAAGTTAAGATTTATAGAGTGTGTGTTCTCAGGTCATTAAATTAAACAATTAATGACAAAGCCAAAACTAACAAGCTATGTTTAGACAGTTAACTACATGCCTCAGTAATCTGACCATAGTCCCTTTATGAATACCAAACCAGCTGTGATCAAGGCATTAAATTCTTGTATCCCCAATCTTCCATACCTGTAGATTCAAATCCCAATCTTGTCAAGTTTTAGGTTATGTGTCCTTTGAGAAGCATTTATGTCTTTGGGGATCATTCATGGAAAGAATGACTGTACTTATTCAATTGATCCTAGGGAGAGTTTGATTGAACTCATCCAATCATATAAACATTCAAAGAGGCATCTGTGACCCTAAAAGGACTCTGATTAGCACCTTGCCACACTGGCCCCTTATCTAGTACATTCAGCCTCAACAACCGTCAGAAATGAGTTTGTGTTGCTTTAAGTCATCCTATATATGATAATGTAGTACAGCAACCCACACTGATTATTACACTAGGTTCTTATTCTAAGCTTTTATTAGACAAGTAACTTTTTCTCTCTAGCCTTAAAAATAAATTATTTTGAAAATTAGAAATAGCAATTGCTGCCCTCTAAATTACTTTCCAACTTACAAATTCATGGAAAAAAAAGTGTGGTTTTTTTGTTGTTTTTGTGGTTGTTGTTTTTGTCTACTGAAGAAGGATCACAGGCTAATAAAGGCAAAAGTGACAACATTTGACATGTGCTTCCATATATCCTAGTTTAAGCATTCCAGTGTGTTCACACTTGTCACCTTGATATAATTAAACTCTTCCACTTTCAAAACCATTCTGGTTTGGGAAATAAATTGTGAAAATAATCCCGTACATGTAAGAGAGTTCAGCACTGGGTAAGGCTGATATATTTATGCGTCGTGTAAATCACCGACAATGCTTTACACAGCAAGTTCTGTGCGTACAGAGCAGTCACTGCTGGCGTACCCTGAAACTCCAGCAGTGTGGTATTAGTGCGGAGAACGTGATAGCCAAGGAAGATTTCTAATTCATATTTCACTGTTCACATGCTGTCTATTTAGGTTTTCCAGAATCCTTTTCCTTGCCTTAAAAAGGGGGATGAATGATTCTGCCATTAACCACTTGTACGATCTCAAGGAGTCAATACAGAGCAAGGGATTCAATTTGCACCTTGGAATTATCAACAGCACTTTAATTGTTCAAGCTTTCATTATTCACACAATAAGTGCCTGAGGTACGTCATGCTGGATTCACCTCACCTCTGCTGTCAGATGGTACAATAATCATTTCTTTCTTTCCTTTTCTTTTCCGTTTCTTCCTTGTATTTCTCTTTCTTGTCAAGGAAGTGCAGATTCTATTCCTATTACCACAATCACACTTCCATGTCCTACATGACTACCTCATTCCCTATCATGTCTGTATTCAAATATCACCACTCTGAGAAATGCTGTCTAGTCGCTCAATAGAAATTGCACTACAAAACTAAGGCCCTGTGTTTTTGGTACCATCATTCAGTGTTTACTCTTTATATCATGGATCTCAGCATTTAGTTGTGTTCAGTTATTTGGTTACAAGCTATGTCTGCATTCTCCAGAAGGTTATATCTCAATAAGTTCTAGGCACATCCATCATGTTGGATAACATGTAAAGATAGCACCTCACACAAAAGAGGCACTTTGGTGATGGCTTGAAATGAGTTTTGAAATGTACTTGTAGAACGAATGGACAAGTACCTGCTTTAAATCACAGGCTGCTCACTTGCAGCTCCCATACACTAAGCACCATGGTCCATCAGTGCATGACTTCTGCCATATCTCCTGGACAGATGATCCATTTAAACCAGTCTATGGAGCTTTCAGAAAACCATATACTTTTAAAGTGCATAAAGCTTAGTTAAAATAAACATTAACCTATATGTCTTGAAGAATTTTAAAAAATATTTTACTTATTTTTAGATTTGGTTTATATGAGTGTATTATTTGCATGTATGTAAGTGCACCCATGTTGTGCAATGCCCATGGAGGTCAGGAGAGGGCTCTGGATCACCTGGAACTGGATTTAAGGATGGCTTTGGGGATTTGGGTGCTAGGAACTGAACCCAGTCCTCTGCAAGATCATCCAGTACTCAACCACTGAGCCATCCCCTCCAGCCCCCAATTGAAACATAACTGTGATCATTCCTGAAGCTTGGGTTCTGCTGCACACAAGAGAAGAGGTTGTTCTAAATTTAGTCCTATAAAAATTCCATAGGTCTATAATAATTAAATAATTTTTTGGCCAAGAACAATCATTCATGGATGTAGGTGATTCTTCTTTGGGTTGATTTTCACATTATGCATAACTAACTTTATTTAAAAAATGATTTGTAGGCAAAGGATTTACTAATAACTAAGAACAAAAATAAATTCTGCAAAGATAGATGTATATTACAAGTGCTTATAAATAAATTTTTTAATAATGATTTTGATTGACCTATTTTTATTTTATCTATGAGTGTTTTGTCTGTGTGTATTTTAGTGCAGCACTCATGACTCCTGTAGGAATCAGAAGAGGGCATAGGATCCTTGGAACTGAAGTCAGGGTCAGTTGTTAGTCACCACATGGGTGCTAAGAATTGAACCTGGATCCTCTGCAAGGGTAGCCATTTTTCTTAACAGTTGGCCCATCTCTCTAGCCCAGTCTGCTTTTTCTTTTTTAAGTATATTAGATTTCAGATTTTTATGTCTATAAAAAATATCATAATGTGCTAGAGATATAGCTCAGCTGTAAAGAGCAATGGCTGTTCTAGCAGAAGATCTGGGTTCAGTTCTCAGCAACCACATGATATCTAATAACTATCATTGATTCCAGTTTCAGAGGGTTAACACTCTCTTCTGGCCTCTGAAGACATCTCACACATATGGTGCACTTACATACATTCAAGCAAAACGTTTATACACATAAATAATAAATAAATATATTTTAATAAATTATTGTCTTTTTATTCAAATTCATTTAGAATTGATTAAGAGCAAAAAGCCTGCATAAATATTAAATTCATGTAATTCTGGAGTATTTATTCAAGGAAAAATTAAAATTAATTAAGGCAATTTTATGATAAAAATTATATTCATTATCAAACGAAGAATATGTAATATGATTGTGATTCTACTGATTTTTAGCCAAAGGTATTTCATTCCTTTACTGTTTAGTAGGCAGTCTGCAACCTAGTTTCATGGTCTCTCAGGAACAGAGGTACTTTAAATAAAGATTAAATTAGTTACCATAGCTGATTCCAGCATTTAAGAAAATTTATTTCTATGTTTTCCCTAATTCTCCAAATCACATTCAGTTTAGAGGCAGCATCTGAAATGCTGTACATTTTATAATTTAAATAGGTAATTGAATAAACTGCGACTACAAATTCATTAAACCTCTAAAATGATCTCTCTCCCTTCTGTTCTTGCATGAGTCATACACAGGAAGAAGGATCTTCAAGAAGAGTAGTGAGAGGGTATTTAGTCAGTTTTCACATTAACGAGTTGGCCAGTTGAAATTACTCCCCAGACTTGATTTGGCCTACAGCCACATGATTGGTACTGTTAATAGAGAAAACATCTGTTTACTCTAATGTGTTAGTTTACTGTGCTTTGAGGCCATCAATATGAGCCACTGTGCACAGGTATTATGACAGGAGTAAAAAACATTTTTTTTATTTCAAAGTCTGAATTAAATAAAGAGAATTTGCTTTAGAATCCTTGAATTAGACTGTTCTCAGAATTTGAAGATAAAGAATTACAGCTAGTTCAATGACTGTACAATGCTTCATTAATTCTGCACAAGCACTTCCTCTAGTCTTGAGTGAAATTACAAGATTTTACACTTATATAATTGCTGAACTGAAGCAATTAATAAGAAAAACATATACAGTACATGTTGGTAATCAGCAAATTTCACAAAATCACCTATTATGTAAATGTATCCCTTATGAAATGGTCTCATTATATTCATCTGGAATGACTATTGCATCTAAAAGTGATACTTGATTCACATGTTTCAAGAATGGGACTAAATAACTCTTAATAGGTAAAGTTTGTGATTGCACACATACGTGAGAAGATGACATGTTCTCAAAGGAGAGACAGGGTCTAATCTCTTCAAAAGCACAGAGTTTTATGTTCAGAGAAGTTCTAATGAAGGTCACGATGTGACCAAATTTCTGCATGACCTTGAGTAATTATACAGACCTTCATAAATAACTTTTGGATGTAGAAGTACAAAGAAAACAAATTGAGTTTATACGGAGAAGGTCATTACTTAAATGCAGACGGTGTCATTGCTCTGTGGGATAGACTAATGAAAAATGTACTTGCTCACCACAGCAAGAATCAGGGCATGAACTGAAGCCATAAAACTTTTATGGAGTTTCTCCACAGATACCACATTGCTCTTTGTAGTAAACTTGAGAGGAAAATGCTAAGTGTGGTGTGAACATACAAAATCATTGCTGAAACTTACATTATTTTACCTGGGGGTTCAGAGAGTCCTCCGACAGCCTCCCTGTAGGCAGGTCTAGTTGGAGGTAAAGCCATGCTCTGTGTTGCAAGTATACTGCATAAATCAAATTTCATAAATCTGTCTATTTGGTATACTCAATTGACTATAAAATAATTATTCTCTGCTGTGTAATTGGGCTGTGGAAGAAGGCAGGGCTTCCAAGCATTTCCTGGAAAATGATTATGTGGCATGAGTTAAGGCTATATTTTCACCCACCATTTTCTGCTATGCAACAGAAGCATTTCATAGCACTTTTGTTTTAACTCTGGAAGGTGTGAGGTGACACACTATTAGGATTTTTTTCTTTTAACTTTTTTTCACAGTTTTTTTTTTTCCATGATTCACAACTTGATTTTGTTCCTTATCATTTTAGACCTGTGTTATGCAGGCACAGTAAGCGTGTCACAATTACACATACACTCATCACATTTTCCGGTCAAAGAAAGGTTAAGATGTGAGAGTTGAAGAGAATATATTTAATAGCTAATAATTCTAGCATTTTGTTTTTTGATTATTAAGTTTTTCCTGAGAATGTAATACTTTATGTTCCAGACACTACAGACACAGCAACTTTTGAACATATTAATCATATGAACTGCTTACAAATGTATCAAATTGTAAGGTTGTACCTAAAGTCTCAGTACCACAGCAGAACTTCAGGAAAATATTCAACATTTGTGAATATTGTTGGGTTTTCCCAGATGTTTCTACTAGGCCAAACACAAAAACAACACAAAGTAAGAAAGACTTTTAAATTTTTACTTATTTATTTTTTGAGACAGGGTTTCCTTGTAGCCATTTCTGGCCTGGAAGCTGATCAGGCTTCACTGAATCTAACAGAGATCTGTCTGCCTCTGTCAGCACAAAAGATAAGAAGAGCTTTCAATTGTAGTATTTCTTCTTCTGTATACACTTCTGTATCAAAATCATTAAGATTTCAGTATATGAAATTTGAAAAGGAACATACAAATATATAGAAGTCATTCATAATTTTAGTGCTGATTTTCAGTTTACTAAGTATGCATATTTATATGAGAATATCTGTATTATCAGGATTCTGAATATTTGCCATTCAAGATGTAGACATGCCCCTTAGTATACCAAATGATAACCTGGATTTTTGAGTTCATGAATGCTATTTTATATGCATCAAAATCCTTTAAGTGGTAAATTCTTGCTTCCCTACCATTAAAAAATTTAACCTAATCATTTGTTTTTACATTTTGATCATGAATCAGATTTTAAAAGTTATGAACATGGAACGTCACACAACAGATAGTGATTAATCCAGAGGACCACAACTGGTGAACGTGGAGAGAATCAGACACCACAGTGTGATAACCCCTGAACAGAATTACCTATATCAAACTTCTGCCACCAAAGGCTGAGGGATCATCGTGAATGAGGGGGCAGAAAGATTCTAAAAGCCAGAGTTGATCAGTGGCCACAAAGTAACAGAGATTTCCAGACAGGTGGGCAATTACTCATATGAACTCATAGTGATGGTGACAGCATGAACAAGCCCCACGAAAGCTCAAGCCAGACAAAACCTCAGCACAGAAGTGGGGAAATATATAAGAAACTCCAGCCCGACTGAAGATGTTCTGGGAGAGGAGAGTTGGTTTTCTTTAAGGATGTGACACTGGATAGGTTAACCAGGATACAGTGGATGGTTCCACACCCAAGGGTGTTTGGGGACACAAATTTGACTCAACAGGCCTTGGCATATATGTAATAGAGCACATGACATTGGATGGCAGGTAGTAAGTGGGGTGTGCAAAGAGGGCACGAGATCTATATAGGATCAAAACATACAAAATTTGCAAAAAAAATCCAATAAAAATTAAAATAAATAAAAATATTTTTAGCTTGAGTGATTCCACTTTATTTTGTGGCCTCTATTACAACTGGTTGATCTCATGTGCAGATCTCAGGGCTTCAACATTCAATTGCCCCATATGAGAAAAATCGTCTTGTTCTCTCTTTTTTATGCACCTCAAATTTTGTAAGAACTAAAGAATTTAGGAATATCTAGAGTGTTGCTGTTGTTCCATGTCTACATTTCTTCAAGGATTACCTCTGTAGGGTCTGGCCTCCCTGCAGCCATTCTCTCTTAGTGCTAGGCTCTGGGCCAAGAGCTAACAGGATCTTGTGAATTGCAAAGCTGAAGTAAACAACTTGACCTTTAAGCTAGCCAGATCATAACTTCCTTTTTCCTGTTTACAGCTGTGTATCATCAATAGAGGAACCTCCTGCAAAGCCCCGCCCTCAGGTTACATAAGGCTTGATGCCTCTCAGTAAAGTCAGTCAGTCGTTCTCCTTTCCTCCTACCTAGTGTGTGTGTCTGTGTCTCTGTCTTATGTGCGTCATTCAATCCGCATCCCTCCGCCTATCGGGACTCTGTCAATGAAGGTAGCCAGGACGCTACAACCTCAATTTACGAGTTGGTGCTGTGAAGCTTATCCTTTTGTTAGCAGCTCTTTGGATCCCTAGGTGCCAAGACTTCAATCTATATGTCTTTAATTCAGAGCCCAAATTACTTCTTGTTCTAAATCTTGCCATATTTATGGTGCAAGAAAGTTAAAAATGATTTTTTCTTCATTAAGAGAATCACACTCTTATCTTGGAGCACATAATACCAACTTTTTAAGAAACAGGAATGACAATCATTAGGTAAATATATTTTTTTTTATTTTTATTCTGGTCAATGTTTTAACGAAGACTATTTACATGTGTGTCAATTGCCTCATTACAAAGGAGAGAGTTGAGAGAATCAGAAAAGCATAAAGAGAAAACAGACTAGTTTTAATAGCAATAAGTGACATAAATTGAATGTACTGTTTAGGCAAAGAGGATAACACTAAATTAGAATAATTTTTTTGATATTGTAAAATTGTTCTTCATTTAACTATCATTCATTTATTTGTCATTATAATTTATATTACATTAATCTGTTAATTTCAATTTGTGAAAGCTAAAAGTATTACCTGTCATAAATTGTTGATTGATCAGTTTGCTCTATGTATTATTCCCTTTAGTGGAATATAATCTAAAGGCATCTTCATTCTTCTGTATTCATAATCTCAGTTCTTTAGTGAAGTTCACTTAGGTATAATTTTATCCATAATTCTGTTTAAAGGGACAAGCACAGTGGAACCTCCTGCCAGGATAGAAATACTCTAGGAGTTGCATAGGCCAATGCACTGGCCAATAGCCACTGTGATTACTAAGCACTTAGAATATAGCTAGTTAGCCTAAAGAACTGGATACTTAGTTCTGTATAGCTTTAGTCAACCTCAGGGCCTTTACTGTGGCTATTTGCTTGCAATGTTCTTCTTCCAAAGCCCCACAAACCTAACTTTCACATCCTCCAAAGCTGCACCAATGGCATTTTTTAGTGAATTTAACCACACGTCACTCTATTCAATAAACAACCAACTTGTCACCCAGTACATCTCTCTCTTCTCACATCTGGTCTTGTTTCTCATAGACAATTTAATAATTTCTATTTTCATTTGTGACTTATTCAACTTATTCATTTGTTATGTTTAATTTTTGTTCCCTAAATATACACTAAATTCATCATCTTTACTTCCCGGATACACTAGCAGATCCAACATTAAGTCAGGTTCTTCAGTAACCCTTAATAAATATTAGATACTGTTCACATAAATTAATCGGTGCCTGATTCATGAACTGGCAGTAGTAAGTATCTTTCTGTTAGAAGCAAGATAGTATGCAGTTTATGCTTTAAAGACCACATATGTTTTCTGTCACAAATTCTTTAAAAACTGTTAACAGCTTTCTTTGCTAGCACATGAAAACAGACTTTGGGCCAGATTTAGCCCACAGGCTATAGTTTGCCAACTCTTGGTCCAGCCTAACCAAGACACACAGCAGTAGAATAATCAAAAGATAATTAACCCTAGAATTGTTTGTGCTAACATTCTCCAACCTCTTCCAATGAAAAGCAAATCTGGTTGTGGTCAGTTCAGTCAGAGGGAACAGAAAGTGATCTACTTTGAAAAACCACATCCCTTCCATTCCTAGTCTACCAAAATTGTTATTCTCAGTCTTTTATAAAACATTAATGCTAAAACGATGAGTGGTCCCTAGCTTCATTAATATATCATGAATTCCATTTAAGAAACCAATGAACCTTATGGATTCTTGTCCCAAAATGTGTATATAAGTATGATTTTGCACACAGATTTTGAAGGGTCAAGAAATCACTAAAGCACGATATGAAGGATCTCTTCTCTTTAGATGGACTGTCTCTGTTGATCACATTTGTACACCTAATAGGATGGAAATAATTTTTGGAAATCATTTTTCCATTTAACTTATTGTTACCTGACATTGGCAAATGTCAAAGAACTTGGATGAAACACAGCACCTAGTAAAATTATCAAACACTTAAGGACATGAGCCATAATTTCATGGAATGTCATTTCTCTGGAAATCAGAATTTCATCATAAGGTGAAAATATTTTTTGGTTACTTTTGTTTGCTTTTATTAATGACGATGACCTCCTCAAATTCTTGTAAGTTAGTAAGTTCTTCATGCTCTCATTTTGGTATCAAATCCCTTAGTATAATAGAGCAGAAACTTAATAAATATGCTTCCTTTTTTATTTTTATACTGGTTTCATCAAGAAATACAGGTTGAACTTACATTTTTACCATCTTTTTTAACATGAAATACTACCAATTTTGTAAGTATTTTAGAAGCACTAAAGTAGCCATTTTATTAATTTCTGAGTGTTGTGTGAGACTTATTAGGGAGACATAACACATAAGTCTAGTCACCTTAGAGAGGACATCAATGACAGACCAGGGTAATGATTCTACCAAAGTAAACCAATCAGTTTATTGGGGTTACTTGCAGGAATATGTGTGGTAGTTACTGTCAGGAGCATGGACCACCACCACAGAAACGCTGGTCCCAACATAGGTAATGATGGCTCCCAGAAGTCACAACCCTGTAGTGTTCAGCAGGACTTACCACATAGCCACACAGGAAGACAATCTCTAGGGCATCTAAATTTCCTCTCTTTTTCCCAGCAATTGTTTACTGCTTCCATAACCTTGGGGATGGGTCATATGAATTTTGGAAATCCCAGCTTTCCCAGACATGTGAGGATATTTCATATCCTCTGTTCCCTTTGAGGAGGGACTCTTTCAATTCTGAGTTAATTGCTACACAAAAGGAGTTTTCAGTAGCTAGTTCAGTTCTGTAACCTTACATACTACGTAGAGCTGCAAATCTCAGCACAAAATCCAGGGGCTGTTACCTTAGTGTTGACAGAGATGTGGTGCTTAATTTGTTATTTAATATATTTTTAACACTGTTTTTCCCAGTTGCTTACTCTGTAAACAGCTGTGAAGAAAACTGCTCATATTCATTCTTGGAGTAGTATTGTGCACACTGGCATTTAATAGGTATTTTTAAATGAGTAGGAAATAGAGAGCTCACACAGGGAATTGTGCATCCTTCTGCATAAGTTCAGGAGAGCACGCTATCCATCAGGACATCATTTGTCAAGCTTGTGTCTTTAGAACACAGTAAATAGTGACAACCATAGATCTAAACAAAGTATCCTTTCTGCTGAAAATTCAGTATCCTTATTAAGAAAAATTGCTGCACATATTCAGTAGTATTAGTGGGCATTCTGTTCATTAATTCTCAGGAACTTAAGAGGTAAATCAGGTGCTTAGGCTCAAGAAAATACAAGCTGAAAATGGTTCTTTTGCATGGTTAATCAGAGTCTACTTAGTCTACTAAGGAGGAAATGAAGATAAAGTTGTGGCAAACATAGTCCGGATTAGCAATGTCAAGGTCAAATTCCCACAGACTGCTTAAAATTGCCAGAATTTAAATTAAGAAGAAAAACTGTGACAGAACTAGGAGAATGACAGTTTCTTGAACATACATGGATTGTTACCAAAATAAAATAGCACAGAACAAATCCTGACTTATCTGTGTGATGATTCATAAATCCTATTGCCCTTCAAGAGACATCTTCATCTTATTTTGTCACAATTTTAGATAAAGAAAAAAACAGAATATATCCAATTATACAAATACTAGATAATATTAATAGATCTGGTTTGGGGATGTAGAGCAATCACATGAGGTCGAATAAATTTATAGGTAAAGGAAATATTTCAAGCTATCTCCTTTCTCTTCCAAATATTTTAAAGATCAGAGTTCATATCACATGAAGTTAATAAAGTAGAAAATGACACTATTTACCTTCATAAAATAATATGTCAAGAAATTTATAGCATACATCCTTGGGAATCTATCTTATTTAGCCTGCTGTTTTGTGTAACATTTTGAATTAAGAAGCAAACACAGAAAGTAAACCAAGCCAGGTCAGAATAGTTACATTTTATCTTTTCTTCAGCTCTTTCATTTTATTTCATGTTTATTTGTTCTGATTTCATTTTTGGAGGTGACACCTATTGATATTATAAAAATTAAAATTACTAATGGTAGTAATTTTAGGTAGTAAAAGTAGACAGTTGCATGATAAATAATGGCCTAACCACCAAAGGAAGAGTGGGTTGGTAGCATGATTTAATGAGCAAAAATTGACATGAATCTATGCCTGACTCCTGCATGTGCCCAAATTGAAGATTGCATTTCAAAGAAATCAGTTTATCTGGACATTCTCCATTCCAAAGCATAAAATGACTAACTTAGATGCACATTATTCCTACAGAAATGATCTGTGGAGGTTACCATGGCCATGGAAGAATAGACACTGTGTACTTTCTATGAAAGAAGAATTCACCCCTCTTTCTTTGAATCACTTTTTCTTTTCCTATTTCAAAAGGATCCAAAAAAAGGGAAAATACACACACACACACACACACACACACACACACACACACACAAGCAAACTCAGTATCTTTAATTGTACATGAAATAATGCAAATGGACAATATTGAACACATAACAAGAAATGCCTACTGTTGATAAATGTGGTGAATCATTCTGTACAGCATTTGAGGTATTTTTGAACACAGATGTTTTTACTCTTCACTGGTTATTGCTTATTACCCATCCATCTCATACATGATTTTCAACACAACTTTCATAAATATAGACATTGAGGCTCGGAAAGTCTTTGCATGAATATAATATATGTTTATATATTGAAACTGCCAGAGCTTAATGAAATAAATGGGAATTTTCTGTGCAGATTTCTGTTCAAGTGTGTGACTGTCTTATAATGAAAAATTTTATCTGAAATACTAAATTATTCTTAAAATGCGCCATCTGTCAGGCACCTCAAGAATATTGTATTGGAAGTTTTTAAAAACTTTTGCTTCATTTTCTACTCTCCCAAAAATATCATCTCCAAAAGATTTATATTTATTATTTTCAAACATTTCACTGGAATGTCAATGTTTCCACATTTATGATTCAACAATATAAAGCATTGACTCTTTAAATTTTTATGTAAGGGTTGGTGAGCCAGCTTAGGGGATAAGAGCACTAGCTGCTCTTCCAGAGGACCTGAGTTGTTTTCCCAGCACCCACATGGTGGTTAATACAGCTCTTAACTCCAGTTCTAGAGGTTCTGGAAAACCCTCTTCTGGCCTCTGTGGACATTGCATGACATAATATATGTTTATATATTTAAGCTACCAGAGCTTAATGAAATAAATGAGAAATTTTCCGTGCAGATATCTGTTCAAGTATATGACTTTCTTACAGTGAAAAATTTCATCTGAAATACTAAAATATTCTTAAAATGTGCCATCTATCAGGTATCTCAAGAATATTGTATTGGAAGTTTCTAAAAACTTACATACGTGCAAATAATACGCTCAACATATAAAATAAACAAATCAAAACAATCAAATTTTTATATAAATGGTATCATGTATTGAAATCTATGCTCATGTCTGAAAGACGTTTATTTGACACATATACTTTCTTGTGAAACACATTTCAAGTTTGTTGGGCTTTGGAACTGTTCTATTAATTTGAATTGTCAACTTGATTAGATTAAGAAACACTGGGTCCTTGATGAGGCACATGTTTGCATGTTTCTGAGGGGGTGTTTACAGAGATTAATCAAGTGGTAAAAAACATGTTGAGTGTGTACCATAGCATTCCATGGGCTAGACCCCAGATCATATAAACAGGGAAAGCAAGCATCCCTTCTTGCTCTATGATTGGTACATTGTGTTGAGCCAGCAACTCATGATTCTGCTGCCAAACCTCCTAGACCATGATGGACTATTTCTGTTTTACCATAAGCCACAGTGAGCCTCTTGTTCCTTTTATTCTTGCCAAGTATTTGGTCATAGTTGCATGAAAATTAACTAATACAGGAGCTACAGACAATGATTCAGTACTAGAGAAAAATTTAAAACAACAAAATCAACATCAAAAGAGAACAACATAGGAAAACCATGGAAAAGAAATGGAAAAGGAACCTTGTTGTATCACGATCACAGAAACAAGAAGGCAGAGTGACGCCTTACCTTTCTTCAGTTAGGAACGTGGACACAGGATTCTTTTTTTCCTGGACTGCACCACAATCTATTCCCAACCAACGATGAAAATGTCAGCCACATGAATGCTGATTTTCATATTCTAATACATTTCAACATGCAGGCAATTCATAAAGAATCCACAAGAGCAGATCAGTTCCACAAACCAAAGGCTTTTTCTGGGTATGGAAGTCAAGAGACTTTGCATCATCTATAATCTGTTAAGCTAACATATATTACTATGGACACCAGCCTTTTTCATATATGCTTCTTAACTAATTCAAGTAAAGATTTGAATTTTTGGATTGGATTTTTTTCTTAACTTATTTGACTGTATTGTTTATTGAAGAATAAATGTCTGTTATTAGTGTTTAAAGTTATTCTTTTAGTGTAGATCATGACCAGCAACTCTGAAAACAAACAAAAACTTCATATTTTGCTTTCAGATTGGTTTTGTGGATATTATGCAATATTTTCTTCTCTTTTATCTTTGATTACTAATGTTCCTTCAACTTCCTCTTTCTTTCTGAAAAATGTATGATCAAACGACTGCTTCTCAAATTCATCTTCTCTTAATTTTTTTATCTCTATTAAATATAATTTATTATTCTTTCTCTCTCTTTAATATCATCAAATCCTAGAAATAATTGTTTAATTATTATTTTTTCTAGTTGAGTTGATGTATACAATTCAGAACATGTCTTTTTCTTCTGTATATGTGCTCATTTGCATAGTACACAGTGTATGGCTGTGTGTGTGTATATGTGTGTGTGTGTGTGTGTGTGTGTGTGTCCAAGTTTGATCTATAGGCTTCCCTCATCCATATCCTCCTTATTTTTAAATTATTTTTATTGTATATGTATGGGTGTTTTGCCTGCATTCATTTACGTTCACTCATGTCATGCAATGCCCGTAGAGGCCAGAAGAGGGCATCAAATCTCCTGGAACAGAAGTTAAAAGTTGGCATTGGCCCCCATGTGGGTTCTGGGAATCGGATCTGGGTCCATTGCAAGAACACTCAGTACTCTTAACCTCTGAAACTTTGCCAGAGCAAAGGGCTTTTATTACATTGGTACTGGGGAGCAAAGACATGTCTTCATGCTTATCTGCCAAACATCTGATCTACCGATCCATTGCTCCAGGCCTGAAAATCTTATATATTTTTATTATATTTCTTGAAACAGATTATTTTACAAATATCAATTCTGAGTCAATTCTATTGAGAATAAATATTGTAATTCCTTGTAAAATGTTTCCTCTTTTGCTTCGATGAAAGCCTTTCTCGATTTGTATTGCCTTCTGCAGTTATTTTTGCTGATTTTTTATTATTCATAAACCAGAGTATAAGTTGTTTAATGCTCCTGTTTTCATGGTTCTATTGCCAACTGTATAAGTTGGTTTTTGGTGTTGACGACCCATTTCAGATTAGCAACTTTGTTTCCCATAGGTGTCTACAACTCATTGTACTTTTCCAAATTCATCTGACTTTTGCTTCTGTTATCCAAGTAAGGAATTGATGAGTTCTTGGGCATTTCTCACTCTAAAAGAAATCCATTTTATTCATAACCTAGTACCATGATAAACATTTTTAAATTTCAAGCAGTCCTCTTTTTCATCTAAATTTCTACCGCCAGTCCTGATTCTCATCATTTATCTTCAAAATTCTTGCTGAGGATTCAGTTCCCAGGAATTGCAATAAATTTAATCTTTACTGGGTTTGATTTTTTTGAAGTTTTAGATATTCAGACACAGCCAAGAGCTACTGAAGTCAAACAAATGCCAAATATGTGGCCTGTAGATTCTCTTGCTTGAAAATAAAGTGTTATTGCCCACCAAATATCCACCTTTCTTTAGGCTTTAATAATTAACTACCAAAAGTTTGTATTTATGACTTATCCATTAGCAATGCAATAGAAATCTGTTAGGCACAAACCCATGATTTCCGAAGCTAGTTTATAACTTCTTTTTCTCCATGATAGCACGTGTCACAGTGTATCTTAAATTCATCTCTTTTTTTTCCTGCCTGAATATTGTTTTATCCATTTCTGTATGATTACATTGAAGAGAAGGGAGATTTATGTTTTTTCTACACCCTTCCTGATTATCATCAATAATACATAAGAGAATGGATCAACAGTGAATAAAAGAAGATTGGCAATTTCATACCAACTTTTCTTATCCACTTCCTCATATCAAAGTAAAATAGAATGGTCAACTTCTAAAGATACTTTTCATAGTTGTTTCTTTTGTTCAAAAACTGTGGGACATTCATGTTTATGTAACTGTAGTCATCCAATCTAGTCACATATTAAACAAAGAGGGGAAATTTAAGAATTCATAGGAGACACATTTTTTCTTATTTTTTAATCAGTGCAACTAAATTTTTATAATATTTACTCTATACAGTAATAATATAATTTTGTCTTTTTAAGAGTTTTCTTTTATCCATTAGGAGTAATTTCTATTTGTCTCCTTTTCTCAGGAATTCAAGTTATTTTAAACTCTTATTTCCTCTGTTTTTAAATTAAAACTTTTTAATGGATCACTAAGATTACCATCCTTTCAGTTAGCATTTTCTTAACTCTAGAAGTTAATTTAAATGAGAAGAAATCAGCAGTGTTCCCTAACATGGGGAATAATTAGGGAAAAGAGCTAGCTGTTCTCTCATATAGGATCAGTGAATAAGACTGAAGTTCCACGGGGAGAGATTTAAATAAAACAACTTGAAGAACTGTTGCTGAGAGTTTGTAACAACATAGATTTTAAAAGCACTGTAGACTAGTGTACATTGAGAGACTGATGAATTTTGAAAGAGCAACCTATAAACAGATTAAAGTTGCATCCATCCCAAGAACTTCTTCCCTGGAGAATTTTAACACAGCCTTGAAAAAGTCTTGTGAGTTTTTGTTGCCCTCGATTTTTTCTCAGTTTCTATCAAACGGATTTTAAATGCTTTCTACTCAGATCTTGATTCCCATCTGATGACCTTAATGTGGTAAATGTTATCAATGACTTCTTTCATGCTCATATTATATTAACCTAGCAATTCTGTTGACTCCTCTTTTATGAACTCTCCTTTACCATTGGACATGGCATCCATTTGCCTTCTAATTCTTCCTTTCTTTTTCTCTCTTTCTTTCTCTCTCTCTCCCCTTCCTTCCTTCCTTCCTTCCTTCCTTCTTCCTTCCTTCCTTCCTTCCTTCCTTCCTATTTTGATTTTTTTGAGACAGTCTCCCTGAATCACAGGTGGCCTGGAACTTACTGTGGAGACCAAGCTGGTCTTGATCTCACAGAGATCCACTGGCCTCTCTGCCTCCCAAGTTCAGGGTTTAAAGGAGAGACCACCACACCCAGGTTTTTTAACTTTTTGATTCTTAGTTTGCAAACAGTTATTAACACTAGTTTGTTTTGCCCAGTACATCCATAAATATCTGTGTTCCCTAATTTACTCGCCTCAGTCTTTCTTCTTTCTTGATTATATTATTTTAATATGAGACTACTCTATCCATCAACAACTTCCAGAGCCATGATTTTGGTCTCTTCCTTTATAAAACACCAAACTACTTGAGATGCCCACAAATCACAGCTGGATGACTCACACATATTTCCAGTTCAACATATCCAAAATAAATTTGTCTTTTTTAATTCTCATGAGAGGTATTACTTTTTACTGATTAAATCTTGATTCAGGAACTACCCTCTGTCCATGCAGGCTTCACACTTTGTAGTTTATTATCATTGTGTTCAAGATTTTAACTTTTTTGCACCTTAATAACTATGTCTGAAAATGCATAGATAATATTACTAAATCAGAAAAGTCTGTATTATCTTTCAGTAAGTTAGTACACTTGATTGGCTCAGTGCAATACTAATGAAGTACCAAATAAAGCATCACCATTTTATTTTTATTATTGTTGTCAACGAGATTTTCTCATTGACTGCACTAGTATCTGACTATTTGACCCAGCTAGAGACCTTGAAGCAGTTTTGTCCACTTCGTCACTATTCAGATGTTCACTTCTTTACCAAATTCTTCATCATCTTCAGCTAAATATCTTCCCAGTTTCTTTCCTGCTCCCCATTGCTCTTTTCCAGAAATTAAAGTTTCCTAATCATGATGTCTATCTTCATTCTCTGTTTTTCCATATTTCTCAAAACAGAGTTAATACTTCTATCAAAGCTAGTGTCTATTGACTGCTTTTAAAATAAACTCCATTTTTTTTTCCAAGCTAAGGTTACAATATATCTGTTAGCAGCCATTGGCACCTGTTGCTCTTCCCTGTCTCTCTTGCTTGACCATGACCTTGTAACTAGTCTGTTCGAACACTTTACCTAAAGTGCCTAGTACCTGGAAGATTCTTATTCATTTTCTAGGTAAAATTCCAAAGATATCAGCTCTTAACCTCGCTGACGTTTCTGACCACCCAAATCCCTCTATAGGAAAAGTTACTTGTTTATTTACATTTTTTATGTTCTCAAAGGATTTTTCACATTATTCTTATTTTTCCTTTCTACTTTGAGGATGTGGTCTTTCAAAGAACAGAAACAATGTGTTCTCCTTTATATTTACATATATAACAGAGTACTTGATACCACATTTGTCACAGTAAATTAATTATAACAAGTGGTCTTAAATTTAAATATTAGCTTAAACCCTATAGCAGGTTGCTATTTACAAAGAATTTCCCTGTCAACACAAAGGGTTTGCTCCACATGGTAATTTAAGGACATGGAAGAATAAACAGCCTGCAACCCAACTCATGGCTGTAAGACTGGTCATAGAACAATCATTCAGCTAAGACAAAAGAAAAGAGATGTGAAAAGCAATGTAGCTTTCGCTTTGGTTGAACTTTGTGGATCAAATCTGTTTATACAAGAACTTAGTCACATGTCTTTCACAATGATAAATGAGGATCAGAAATACAATGTATATTATCCAAAAATATATATTATCAAAAAGATAAGTCCAATGACTTTTTATATCTTTAGTTCCCTGGACATAGAGTAGACACCCTGAAACCTAAGGGCATTGAAAGGCCAGCATGTCCTTGGAATCAGAAATTTTCTGTGGAACTATTGAAAAATACACACCTATTCTAAACACTTTGGCCATTGAGTTAAGGATTTCAAATTCTATTATCATGAAGTTCATTCTGCTGTGTAATCAGATAATAATTAATCAGATTCTAACTGAAAGATTTCTGACTAGTTCATATAATGCACAAAAGTAACAATAGTCCTTAAATCACAGGAAAAAAAATCACAAAACTTTAAAAAATATAGGTTAAATTGTAAATAGGACATGATAGTTGATTAATCTCTTATGTAAAACTTGGAAAAATAAATTATCATTGTCAAACTCTAAATCTCGGAAACTTTATGTTAACTGTAAATTGCCTTATATTTTCATATGTAATAGATAGATATCATGTTATTAAATATATAAACTCTCATATAATTTCTTTTGTTTTCAATTTTCTTTTCTTGTCTATGATCACATCCAAAAATAATTACTACCAACTGGTTATGAGTACCTCCCATTTGCCCCTAGGTTTGCAATAGGTTTGAATACAAGGTGGCCCATTAATCAGAAATGATTTCTGAAAATGGTAGGTGACCTTATCTTTGCTACTAATATTTTACCTTGAGTGATATTATTGATGTATAAATAGTAATTTGTATTTGATTCAGCTTTAATCTTATGTACCTCAATCACTTCTATGTACTTCAGTTTGTTTATTAATTGTAATCAATATATCCATTCATTACTCAGTATAGAAATATTTATTCACAAGAATTAATAATTAATACAAGTACACAAAAGGGCAAAATTGCCTATTTGATATTCACAGAAATCCATGAGCTTCTGGCTATTAACAGAAATAAACAAAATGGAGAGAAGTATGAATGTAAAAGTATAACCACTTTTATATAATAGTTATATACATGATCAGTTTATATGTATGCTGCAAACACTTTTGGTCTCTATACTAAAACTATTAGTAAGCAATTTCCTTCTTCTTAGGGGAAATAGGGTATTCAAAATGTCAAGGTCTAGTTTATGCTATAAATTCATTTCAAAGCTATCAATGGCATGTCTTGACCTGGGATGATTTTGCTCAGATTTATACACCTGTTGGATTGGTCCAAAACTTACATAAAGATAGTGTGTGTCAAAACCTTTGTGAAAATACCATTGAGATATATTTGTTTCACAGAAATGTGGTATTGATTTGTCATTGAGGCTTGAAGTGTTACATGGCAATGGATTTCTACTTTTGTCTAGCTGTGACCATGGAGGCACTATTTTTTGTAAAAGAATAGATGTTAACCATAATGAAAAGGCTAAAGGAAATTGTAAAAAGATTACTGTAATAGAAGGAAAGAGAATCACTTTTTTTACAACCATGTACCAGATTTTAGAAGAGTGTTTTATTTTGTTGTTGTTGAATATGCTGTTGTTGGATTTTTTTCACATATTGCTGCAGTTATAATGAAATAAACCAAAAAAAAATGTTTCAAAGGCCAAATAACACTTCTGAAGTATTTGGAAATAGGCAGGAGGAACTTCATTGGTTTCATCATTTCCAAGTCCATTATCAGTTATGCATTTCTGGAATTAAATAGTTAGGCACAGGAATTGAGTGAGTTGGCAGAAATTATTCGTGGATAAAGAGTGCAAATGACACCAGATAACATAATGATAACAGAATGAAATGAATTTTCAAAAAACAAGAAACATAGAAGAAAAACTTTAATAAGGCAGTAATTTGACATCTAGAATATTATACAATATGAATGCATTCAGTATTCCATCATATATTATTGGTGCAATCACTTACAACAGTTTTCAGTGTCTGCTAATAAGATCATTCCTATTCTTAATCATCCAGAATCATCACCTTACTTATATTGCAAACATAACTTTAGACAGTCAAAACCAAAATAACACAGAAAAAAACACAACACAAGAGCATTCAGAACACACCGCAGGAGTAAGTTTCATATTACTACAGTGAAATATCAAATAGCAATCACATGAAAAAATCCTATCTGTTATGAAAAACACCCTAGGTAAATTCATTAAGCACATTACTGTATGAAAAAGTTGACTTAGCAAAGACAGAGACATGAATCATACCAAGGAAGGATTGCTGCTTCTCACCATGGTATCAGAAATGTGAAAGCCATAGATAGCCCCAAATGATCCCTTACTATGAGCTCCCCCTTCTTCCAGTGCAAGAAAATGAATGAGCAAGATTCAGAAAACTCACAATATTTCAAAAGACCATCAGGTGTAGAGTCATTGAATTTGCTAAAACAGGACATTTGTGCTTTGCTCCCAGCATTACTCATTCAACATAGATACTACCAATCAGAAGGAATTATTAAACTCTCTGTAGGTAATAATTTGGGGGAAACAATATTAATTCTTTATAAATCAAACATGTATGTTTTCTGCAGGAAATCTGTAACATCAATAAATCAAAATAAACATCGAATGAATCTGAAGAAAAATATCTTCCAGCTGTAACATCTATAATTGTTTGGTGAATATATACATAAATACATATTTTATAAAGCTTGGTTATAATCTATCTGATTTAATGGATAGTTTCAACAATTCTAACAATATACCATGCACCTCTTTTTTACTTTCTATGAATATATGTTTGCATCATTATTAGAATCTCTTATAATATTCTCTGGCACAGATAAATCAGCTGGATTAGTCCCTGGTTTTAGAGATTTACTTTGGTTCTGAATAAATATCATACAAAAAAAGAAAGAAAACTGAATAGTAATGGGTATATTGTATAGTTCCTTTACATAGTTTAACTGCATCCAGATCTATGTACCATCGTGGATATAAGGTAGGGATTCCTTTTGGATTAAGTATAAGGGAGATTATAGAGGGTAGCCTGATATTCTTGATTGGGATGCTGAATGCACAAATGTATATTTCTATATTCAGCTTTTAGAGTAAAATTTTATTGCACAATAACCCATAATTGCTAGTTAGACTCCTGTGTGTTTATGTTACATGTCAATACAATGCTTAAATTTTGGTGATAACTTAAGAACATCTAGGGAATAATTGATAAAATAACTCAGCTATGAGTTGATCATTGTTGAAGAGGGGTTAAAAATATGACAGGTTATGTCACCACTCATCAAATAAGCTACTTTTTGCAACAGAGGTGACGATTCCAGAGTTCCATGACTGATCCCACACAAAGAATAAGTGTCTGTGAAATGACTATCCCTAAGTGACACATCTACAAAAGAACCTCTACACTTAAGGATCATGGAAAACGTAGAACAGGGGATAGGAAGAATACTAACTAATGCATCTCTCACCAGTGAAGTTTCCTCATGCAGCAGAGAACAACTGATGAGTCTATGTTCCTGGATATAACTCTTATATTAAACTTCACCCATTCAGGGCCCATTGGTGATAGAAAAATTGTAAGAGTCAGGGGTGCTGAATGACAAGAAGAAAACAGTTATCCAGGTAGCTGGAAAATTATAACAGCGGTGACAGCATACAAAAGACCCATGCTAACTCAAATTAGGAAAAAAAAAAAAAACTAACAAAGAACTGGGCAAATGGGTAAGAAGCCCTGACCTTAGCCTAGTAACTACTAGCAGGTGATCAATGCAGGTGAAAGGAAGGTGGTCTTTTTTAAGGGAGTGATGCTAGATAGACTGAAAGGGCTCCAATGGATGAACTCAAAAGGGACATCTGGTGACAAAAACATGTGAAAGGTCTTAACATATATGACAGAATGCGGTAAATCTGCTGGAGGGAACATAGAAGTTTTTAATATGATTAAGATGTATGAAATGCATAAAAATTCAATAAAAATATATAGTAAAATATGAAACATTAAATAGGTTCTTATCTTTTGTGCATGTCTGTTGCTGCTCTTACCACAATAGCTAAGCAACAAAAACAATGTAAATGTCCATCAGCTGATGAATGGACAATGAAAATGTGGTACATGTGCACCCTGGAGTTGTACTTAGCAGTAAGGAAAGACAAAATTATTTTCAGGTGAATGAGTGGAACTGAACTAGAAACTGTTACACTAAGTGAAGTAACCCAGACTCAGCAAAACAAGTAACATATGTATTCTCTCATTAGTGTGTCTTAACTCCAAATCCTTAGATGAGAGTACATAACCTGATGTAATCATAGGTTCCAAAGGAATGGAAAGAAACCATGAATGTAACAGGGACAAAGCTGTGTTTGCAATTTTTATAGCTAAAAAACAAATTATCAAAAAATTTAATCCGAAAAATTAAAAAAAAAACATAAAACAGATGTGAGAATCTATTTTTCTCCTGTATAATCAATTTGTACCAATCTTCCTATACTTTGGACTCCCTATGCAACTCCCTCAGAAGCTAAGCTTTAACACTATACCTACCATACTCTCTCTGGTGACTCGCTATACCTCTGACTCAGAACAACATATCTGTGCATGAGATGTGGTAACTAGACCTAAAACCAACCAACAACAACACTGAAAATGGCATACCTCCAAAATGCTGAAAACAACATGTGGGCATGGATTGATAGCATCTGCTTGTGGCTTTTTTTGAGCAGTTCTGGTCCAGTAGAGTAAGGGTGTGTGTTGGGGGGGGGGGGCTAACCTCCTTTTCCTGTAAACTCTGTTTAAAGATTCTTAGAGACAAATTTCCCTATTCCTTCCCCATACCCTGACTCACTGATGTGCTATTCAGTAAATATAACAGGAGGTCTTCTGTGTGAGAATACTGGACAATTCCAAGAGAAATCAGAATAGCTCAGAACAGATGGGCCATTCTTGATTAAATGACTCCGAGGGACAGTTTTTCTTTTATGCGGCACTGCCTCAGGCAAATCCTTTGACACTTGTGTGAGGTGATTGTGCAGCTATATTGCAGAATCAAAGCATGATGCATAAAAAGCTAAATTAGATCAAATTCTAATTAATATTAAGTCTAAAATTAAAATTAAGACTTGCACAAATATAAGTTAACATATATGACCATACTTTTAGTAAAGCTTATCTCCAGAATATACAAATTGCACTGCAAATTCATTAAATAATTAACAAACCAATTAAAGAAATAGAAAAGTTATTTTTTGTCAGAACGATCATCAGAGAAGGCACAGAGATGTTAAATAAGCTCATAAAATGTTTCTTAATAATAGTAGATATTGAGATAATGTCAAGTAAAGCCTCAATGAGCCCCTACTATATTGAGCAAAACTAAAACATTGACTCAAGTGTTGGTGAAAATGTTGGCAACAAGAATTCTCACTTTGTTGATTAATTGTAAAAATATCACAATCCCTTTAAGACACATTTTCTAAATATGTTGAAAGGCTAATTACGTATACCAAACTTTTGAATACGACTTTCCACTTCTAGGTACTTAAGCAAGAAAAACAATTATGTATTAGTTTACAAAGATTTGTTCACAATCTTCATAGTGGTTTTATGCGTTATATCTAAAAAGTGGAAAAAACAGAAATATCAATCATTAGGCAAATGGATAAACACATTACAGCTCAAAGCTTCTCACCTGTAGCAAATAACGAACTGCTCTTGTTCAAAAAATGGATAATATCAAAATTATTATATTTTAAAAGCACGTAAAATATGTAAATTTATATGATTCTATTAATGTAAAATTATGAAGTATACAAGCTCATTTATAGGGAAATAAAGCGCAGGAATATGTTTCTGGTACTGGCAATGTGGGTACTGCAGGCTGAAAGGCTTATAAATAAGCTTTGAGGTGTCTGTATGTTCATTACCATGAGTGTCTTTTTTTGTGTGTGAGTGGATATATGCATTCCAAATTTCCTATTGTAAACATTAAACATTTTAGTATGTCAGTTATGTCTCAAAACTAATTAAAAGGGAACTTCAAATGGTACTGCCTTCTATTCTAGTATGAAATTACTTAATTTTACTTTTTTAAATCTTTGAATATATTTTAACTGAAATATAAATCATGCAGACTGTATGTTCAAGGTCAATACAGTATTTGACAATGTTGCACCTTATACAATGATTAAGTCAAATTAACCATATTCATTAGCTCAAATTTTTATTATTTCTTTATGGAGAAAATTTCCAAAACACTTTTTGAAATGCACGATTATTGTTAAACACCATAATGTGTAGTTGAACACCCGAACGTCCATCTCCTGTAAATATTCATTAGTAAAAAAAAAATCACAGAGAAATGACTTGGAAATGCAAACTTATTTCATTCAAGATAAAAGGAATAAGCAAGGTGGGTTATCTATCCCATCTTTAACAGTATTCCCATCCTCAGGTTTCAAGACAATTTTTATAAACCTATCCTAAAAAAAAATATGTCTAAATTATTTTCAGTTTTACTGTGGATTAATTCTGTCTGCCATTTTTTGTATATTAAATAAGGACTGCAGATAGGAATGAATACATCTTACTTAAACAAACAAACAAAAACATTAGTGTGCACGTTTTAAACCCCAAGGGCAGGCAGACAGAGAGGTAGGCTTGATATCCAGACATTCTAGCCTATAGTGAGCTTCTGGTTCAGAGAGACACTATTTTAAATAAATCAGGTGGAGAGTAAATGAGGAAGAAATTTAATGTTGATCCTTGGCTTCCACTTTAAGCCACACACTATATTACACACACACATGCACGCATAAAACATACACATACACAAATGATAAAAATAACCTATACCAACCAACCACTTTCATAATATGATAGCCTATATACTATACTTTCATACTATATAGCCTACTAAATGTAAACAAGATAGACTGAACTGGTTTACTTTATCAGATTTGTTTATAAAAATTAATACTGTGCTAACAAACCAATTTGTGATTTTAATTTTGTAGTACAGAAGTACAATTTCGAATATGTCTCTACAAAATTTATATGAACCTTTTTAATAACTCATTTGATGGAAAAATAATTTATCTTTATGGGAGCATTGTCATTGGCACACAGACACTCTTTATATATTTTTATTGTTTGAAAACTTCATATACTGTATTTTGATTATCTTCAAACCCAACTCTTCCCAGATCATTCTTCCTTTCCCGACTTTTCAAGTTTGTGTCCTCATATTTTATCTCCATCAAATCCAATTTGTCCTGCCTATATACTCTTGGGTTGTAGCAATTCCACTAGAGAATGCTCATACTACCAGGGCCACAATCTTAAAGAAAGCACTCTCTCTCTCTCTCTCTCTCTCTCTCTCAAAAGTTATCAATTGCTAACTGCTCTTCAGAAAGGGATGGGACTTTATATCTATCTCTCTACTTTATGTTGGAATTTTGTCTGCCTTGAAATCATTCCCACTGATGTATGGATAAAATCCAGAATCACCTTTTCTCCAGATTTTGTATGACAGACTATTTTAGCTCATGGGTATAAATATATATTTTTTACATTTGGTTTTCAAATGTGTAGATTAAGTCCTGGGATTTTTTTTTATGAATTACGAACTTATTCTGGCATGATTTGTTTAATACCTCTACACGGATTTCTAGGAGGAGTCTCAGAATTAACACATCTGAAGTAGAAAAGTGATCACCCATTCAACACTAACTTCCAGCAAATAGGATTCCCTTCAGGTTAGAAGCAGAACATCTATATCATTTTCACCATGGAAATCTTTGCTCCAGATTACTACCATTGAATTCTAATTGATCTCTCTGCTTCTTCTCTTGCCTCATTCCAATCTCAACAAAAGAACATGTAGAATCTTTTAAAAATAAAATCAAATTTTAATGTTCATCTAATTAAAACCATTTAAAAGCTTCCTCATTAGGTTTAGAAGAGTTGGGCATCCATGTGTGTCACTGCCAACATTGCCTGGCTTCTAACACAGTTCTTCTCCTTGCTCAGTTTACTCTAATGACATTGATCTATCTGTTCTTCACAAAGAACAATGTCATTCAAATCCTATGGACTTCTAGAACATTTGAACAGCTGGATACTCAAATTTCAGGAAAAAGCTTATCCCCAGAATGCTATTTACTCAAATAGATATTTCCTGCCTTTTGAATCTTTCATATATCATTTTGTTTTGTATTCAGCACATTGTAGTAAATATTTTCTATTCATCTGTTTAATCAATATTATCTTTCTCCACTAATGTAACTCTTTGACAAAACCCTCCTTGTCCAATTCAATTTCCTTCTACTAATATTTAAAACAGTATTTACCTCATGGAGAGTACTCATGCCTGCTGAATAATCAAAATGCAAATATATGTAGATGTTTCATAATATACCTGTTCATAATAGAACTGACAATAAGATCAGATATCAGAACAGGACTTGGATGGTCTCTTCAGTAAATTAACACAATGGTTAGGTTGACTAAGTCTGAAAGAACAACGATGTGACAAAGTATTAACTACAAAACAATTTTTAAAACTTATAATCAGAATTAAAGTGGTTAATTATATATCTTTGAAAACTGTACACAAATTTTTCTGACAATTTATTTTTTATACAGCAAAACCACTAGCAAGTAGGTTGCTACTGAAAACATTAGACATGAAAAGAAAATGCAAGATCAAATCTATTATGTATGTTGTACTCAGTTAATTTGAACAGGAAGAATTGAATAAAATCACTAAGTATGCCCTATTCTACACAGATTTCAAGTAAAATATCAGTCCTGGAAAACTCTAGGTATGGATCTAATAGATCTATTATTTTAGGAAGCAAATCTCAACACAAATCTCTGATGTTAATATTAGAGTTTTTTTTTTCTATTCCTTTTGAAAAGTCTAGGCAAGACTGCAATCAATGATACCATTGCAGTAATATTTCTGACGATTACTGCTATGGTAAGCACTATTTCCTTAGTGAACTATGACAGGTAATCTTATATATTTCACAGGAGATAAAATGAAGCCTTGGTGTCTTTACAAGGCAGTCACACATCTGCTCTGTAAATCATAACCACATTTGGTATAGAAAAGGATGAGCAAGAAAATGTTTGTTTTTACTTACCTTAATCTTCCAAGTACTTATTTGAGTGGCAGTTAGGACACAGAGACTACCTCCTCGGGAACTCAGGAGCATTCTCCTAATAGTAGATTCTTGGCCCCTGTGGACCAACTTTACATTAAGTATACTACAGTATGAATACACAGCTTTTGATTTCAACTAGAATTTTCTTACTCTCCTTAGTCTACTTGTACCAGCAAAAAGAATCTTCTGATAACTGCATAGTTTTTAACAAGTCTAACCTCATTTATCATTATGTGTTCTCTCATTTGGTTTTGTTAATTATTCTCCATTTTGCTAATTGCGATTATCTAGAGTACCACAATTTATCATATTTCTCTGCCTCTTAAAAGACTCATTTAGAGTTCTTGTTCTTTCAGGTATTCTTATTAACATTTTTAATTGCAATTGCTTTAGACAATCTTCTATACTTTCCTCTTCTCCAAAGCCTAGCAGTATTTATCATTAATGTTCCTAATCATTGTCCTTACTTATGCTATTCTATTTTGCTTTTAAAAGTGTATTTACTTAATCTAGATGTTTCTAAAGAGGAAATTAAAGTTTGTCATTGGTTTTCTGTTTAGATAATAATGGTATGAATGTCACATTGTTGGAAAGTAAAGGCAGATTACTTGAATGTTTTATTTAATAACTGATAAAATGCAATGGACACAATTCAATTAGTTGAATTTTAAAAAGTGACCCAAATAAACAGCAGCTAAGTTCTGCAGAGGAAGTGCAGGCTTTGTAGAAATCCATGTGTAAATAGGTTTACTTAATGTTACACTCCTCTATATTCAATAAATACATCATCTGTTTGGTTTAAACTAACTGATTAAGATTACTTCCTAAGTGATAATAAAACCCAGAAGGTGTTTCTGTATTAACTATAGAACATTATATAGATATGATTTTTTAAATACACTGTGATTTAGGAAGATCCAAAACATCTTGAAAAATCAGATGTTAATGAGGAAGGCATGGAACGTTCTAGATAAAGTGATATAATTATTAGAACCTGAACAATTGTAATATGCTTGATGCAATGCCATATGCTACTATCATAATAAATCTCAAAACAGGGAAATCTGGGAGTGTGTAGGAAAAAAAATATAGGGCAGATAGAAACAATTCCATAAGAGGAATGTGTAAAACCAACATCAGCTGGACTCTAATCCCATAGAATGTGAAACTCAAATTTAGTCTTAATGTGTCACAGGACAGAATGCAACAATTTAAGTTGTAGAAGAATGTGATAACATATGCCATAGTAATATGAATCTTATTGAAGATGTACCAGTGGCAAGATAATTAAAGAAGACTAGGTAAAGTTTAAAATAAATGGCAGAAAATGAAATGGAAGTGAGCTTAAATTAATGCTAAATTTAGGAAATACCATAAATATATTTATATACAATTAAATGAGAAAAAAAAGCTTAAGCCAAAATGTCCAATATTATGAACCCTGGTAGCAGACAACAATAAAAGTATTTACAACTGTATTGATTATTCAATCCTGAGACTATTCTGTAGCTTAGAAAAAAACTGTCTTTAGTAGAAACTACAAAATTTGGTCGCAGAATAGTATCTTTAAAAAGTACAATCGATTTTGTTTAAAATTTGAGGATTTAGGTATGTTTTTAAATTTAAAAATATTAATTAGCTTATATTAACAACAAATTTTTGATGACTCCCAACAAAATTAAAATCCACCAAAATTTATTATTTTAGCTGAAATTTGGAAATGGATAATTTTGTGTGTCTAAGTATGTATAGTATATATATATATATATATATATGTGTGTGTGTGTGTGTGTGTGTGTGTGTGTGTGTGTGTGTGTTAATATTGAATCTAGGTCCTGTAGCATGTTTGGCAATTTTATACCCCTTGATTGTACTGGAAATGATTTTTAAAATTATTATCCATATCCGTGAAGGAAACCCAATGAAAGGACTTCTTCCATTATTTTTATTGGTCCTTCAGAGTTCATCTGGTGACCCTGTCTGCTGGTCTCATCCTGGTACTTTTAGGAAATGTTTGGCACACCAGACCTGTGGCAATTTCACAAAAGGGCTTTTGCATCTAGTGGCACTGTCTTGACCCATCTCATTTCATTCACAGTCTTTTGTCTAGAACTAATCACACACTCTTAACATAAGAGCAAGAAAAACTAGGAAGTAAAGTCAATGTATAACTTGCTGTCAGAGGTACTGTCAATTCATTTATGAGGCATAGCAGTGTAATAAAACCAAAAGAAATAAGTATAGAGTTCCAAACCTGCTCTAATTACAATGTACAATCATTATAGATACTATGTCCCAATATTTTCTACTGTTTTTCCACTGAATTTTTGTGGTTTATACAATATATCTTAATCATATATAGAAACCCTCCCCCATTTGCCCCACCCCATAGACCATCCATCAGATTTCAAGTCTTCTGTCATAAATGCCAAGACCTATTAAGTCAGCTTTGTAGCCTCAGATATCCCTCAATGTGAGCTCATTCACTGGAGCCTGATCCATGTATCTAGCATCACTCTCTTAAAGAAGACCAAATCCTCACTCAGCAATGATGAGTAGCCCATAGTTCCTCAGTTAAGGTTGGAGCTTCTTACCCATTTCCCCATTTGTATGCTCAATTTTTGTCTGGTTGAGTTTCCATGGACGTTGTGCATGCTTTCACCTTTACTGTTCATATGAGCAAGTTCCCAATAAGCTGGAAGACCCTGCATCCTTGTGTCACCTACCACACCTGGCTATTAAGTCTTCCTGATGCCTCTCCCTCAAGGATTCCTGAACCATGGATGGGTGGAGTTTAATATAGGAATACTATCCAAGGACTTACTCTCTGCACATAGAATAACATCATGGGTATGGCTATTCAAGATTTTCATGGGGAATCTCTGCCCCCTGTTCCATTATGTTCCCTAACCTTTTGGTGTAGAGGCTGCATTCTACATGTGCCATTTAGTGCTAGGTTTCTCACAGACACTTATTCTCTGCATTTCACTAGAACTATGAAATAGTTTCTATTTGTTGCAAAAAGAATCTTCTTTTATGGATGGTGACAGGAATATTTGTCTATAAATATAAGGGTACATAATTAGGATACAGTAAGAAATTATATTTATCTAGTGAGGTGGCAGACAAAGGTTTTTCTCTAGGATCTATGACCTCTCTAGCCACGTGTATTTAGCATTGTTTAGATCCGTTCTCTTCCACTGATGTAACTGTAAGGTCACTTAGGTAATTGTTGATTACCCTCAAGATAAAATTGGCACTACTGGAACAAAAGAGATTTTTGGTTGTTCCAGTCATTGTTGTGATTATTAAGCTTTTGGGTAGGACTGTTGATTGATTTTCTCCCTTAGCAGCTTGCATAGTATCCTCTAGAACTGTGGTAGTTAGTATTCAAGGTGGAGGCTCCCAGGTCAATTCCAGTTCCATTGCTCCAAGTCTTATGTTTATATCATGTCTTGCCTTCAACAATTAGGTCTCACTTTTAAGTCCTGGGAAGCAATCATGGGTTGAGGAAATAGCCTGTATTGTTTTGGAGTCTTTTAGACTACCTCAGCCAACAATTCCAAGGGAAGTTTCTCTGCCTAGCCCTGTAATTTTCGTTATATATCCTTCATCTCTACATGTGGACTCACATTTATTGCATAGATGTTTTCCAGTGGGACTTTAGATTAATAGCTTTCCCTCCTGTTTTGCATAGTACACACTGAGCCGTCCCTGCATCTCTGTAATATAAACAAGTTGATCATGGTGAATGATTTTTTTGATGTGTGTCTATATGTGGTTTGTAGGTATTTTGCTGAGAATTTTTGCATCTTTGTTCATTAAGAATATGAGGCTCTATCTTTCTTTTTGTTTGTGTCTTTATAAGATTATGGTATTAAAGAAATATTGGTTTTATAAAACTGTTTGGAATTTTTCATTCTGTTTCTATCTTTTTGAATCATTGAAGTAATATGAATTATAAATCTTCTTTGAAGATCTGGTAAAATTCTGCTGTGAATCTGCCTGTGCTTGGTCTTTTTTATTTGGGAGGCTTTTATTACTCTTTCAATTAACTTATCTGTTATGTGTTTGTTTTAAGGTGTTAATGTCTTTGGAAATTAATCTTTCCTTTAGATTTTTCTAATTTAATAGTGTACAGTTTTTGAAGTATTCACCTAAAATGTTCTGGGTATTTTTCATGTTTGTTGTGATGGTTCCCCTATCATCTCTAGTTTTCTTGATTTGGATTTGCTCATTCATACTTTTGGTTCGGGGTGCGGGGGAAAGGTCTATATATGTTGTTACCTTTTCAAAACATAGCCCTTAGTTTCATGGATTCCTTGTGCTATTTACTGTTTTCTTTGTTTCTATTTCATTGATTTCAAATCTTTTATTATTTTTCTTGTCTGTTGAGTTTGTTTTGCTTGTCCTTTCTTTTCATTAATTTATATTCTTTCTGTTTTGTTTTATTTTTCATGTAGACACTTAAAGCTATAAATTTCTCTCTTAGGACTGATTTTAATATGTCCGCGAGAGTTTGTTATGTTGTGTTACAATTTTCATTTAGTTCTAAAAATTCTTTCATTTCTCTTTTGATTTGAGAGACTCAAGAATCAAGAATCTCTTGACCCATTCATCTTTCAGAGTGTTTTGTTTATCTCCATGAACTCATGTATTTACTAGTTCTTCTTTTGCTGTTCATTTTATTCCTTTGTAGTCCAATAGAATACATGAGATTCTTTCTACTGATTTATATTTGTTGGGATTTGTTTTGTGCCCCAGCATGTGATCTATTTTACAGAAATTTCCAGGTGCTCATAAGTAGTATGCATTCTTTGGTACTTGGGTGGAATGTTCTGTTTGGTTCATTTTATATGTAATATAATCTCATTCAAATATTTCTCTGTTTATTCTTTCCCAAGAGCACTTGGAGAATGTGGAGTAGTGAAGTCATCTACTACCACTGAATTGTTGTTAATCTGTACCTTGAAGTGCAGTAGTACTGTTTGTATGAAACTGGGTGCAATAGAATTTGGCACATAAATCACAATGTTTGTGATTTTTACATTTTCTTGGTAGATTGTCCCCTTGATCAGAATGTAGTGGCCTTCTTTCTCTGTTCTGATTAATTTTAACTTGAAGTCCATTCTGTCAGATATAAGAACAACAACTCTTGTTTGTTTCTTAGTGCTATTTGCTTGGAGAAGTTTTTCCATCCTTTTACCCTAAAGTAGCACCTGTCTTTGGAGGTAAAATGAATTTAATATAGACAAGAAAAAGACGGATTTTGTTTATTAATCCATTCAACTAGCCGGTGTCTTTTGACTAGGGAATTGAGGCCATTAATACTTATTGAAAGCTTTGGTTTGGTTACTGTCATTTTAATTTCTGTTTGTGTTCTTGGTTTTGTTTTGTGTTCCTGCACTTTATACCTTCATTTGTTTTTGTTTCTGTAACCTCTGAATCCCTCCATATTCAATTCCTGCAGGGGTTTCTTTTCTTCATATTCTTTGCTGAAGAGGTCCAATTGTTCAACTTTGTCATCCAGTATTGCTTTTCTGTTTTCCATTTCATTCGTTGTACTGGTGAGCTTTCTCCAGATTCATTTCACCTTGACTTTTCTTCAATAAGTCTATCTCTTTTATAAAATCATTTTTCAAAGCCTGAATATTTTTGTCATTTCATCAGCTGTATTTGTGTATTTTTCTTTTCTTTTTTAATTATTTTATTTAAGTTGAACTTCAGTCCAGTGCTTATTCCTATCTTCTTTGAATTCTTTTAGTTGTTTGTATGTTCCATAAAGTCACTGAATTCTTTAATCACGTTTATGATTATTCATTTAAATTCTGAATCCTGGGGTTCCTCTGGGGGTAGCTTTCATTGTAGTGCAATTCTGTAGGACCAGTGGGTTTTGTTGGGAACATATCATTCAAATTTTTCATATTATTTGCATCTTTTCATGTGACCTGAGTATATGGACTTCTTTTTGTGGTTGTATGTCTGATATGAAGCTCAAACTTGTTTTTTAGTTGAACTTTGATTCTATTTATATTGTTGAAGTGGTTTTGCTGCTTTCTGATGAGTTCTAAATAGAAGCTATGCTTCAAGTTCTCACCTTTGGATTTTTTTTTTTTTTTTGGTGGGACGGAATGGTTAATAGCTTGGCTATTCAAGAGCTCTCCAGCAGGGCTGAGGGGCCTAGATCCTATTCAAGACTATGGGGATCCAGTGGCCATGTGCTGGCAGTCTTTTGGAGAACATACAATAATGTCTTATGACTTTGACATAGGAAGGAGTTCCTTGCAAAAATGTTGCAAATAAGAAATAAAAGAAAATGACATGATAAATTGGCCAACCTCAACTGCCTGAAGCATAAAATGATAATATTGTACTGCTTCAGAAAACTGGCTATTTCAAAACATTCAAAGCCCCAGTAACTCAACTGTTTATGTATTTATCTAAGAGAAATGAACACATATGTACAAACATCAAATTTTGAACATATTTATAGATAATCAATAGAGTTACAAATTAGAACCAGTCTTAATTTCCAATAAGTAAGTGGACAATATACTCTGTTAAATACATGCATTATAACAATGTAGAAAATGAAGCCTTGATTCAGTCAACATAGAAAATCTGTAAAATAAAGAATGAATAATTGATGTGACTATGGCTTACAATATAAGCTATAAAAAGTCATAATTTCCAGGAGCTATAGTTCACACCTTTAATCCCAGTGCTCAGCAGGCAGAGGCAGGAGGATGTTTGTTACATTAAATGTAACATGGTCTACATAGTGAGTTTCAGGCCAGCTGGAACTACAGGATTACCTTGTCTGAAATAACAAAACAAAGAAAAACAAATAAAAGAAAAAAAGGAAAACTAATAAAACAAGCAAAGAAGGAGGAGGAGGAGGAGGAGAAGGAGGAGGAGGAGGAGGAGGAGGAGGAGGAGGAGGAGGAGGAGGAGGAGGAGGAGGAGGAGGAGGAGGAGGAAAAAAGGCATCACAATTCCATCATCAGAGCTCTACATGAACCAGGACAAGGATGACTACACAGCATTTTATCGCGGCTCTTTAGGTTAGGTTCCTTTCAGTACAGTTCTGTTTATATTTATCATGCCATAGCAAGTCCTGAAAATGCCTCAGAGAAAGGCAGGCGTGATATGTAGTTCAGTTGTGTCCTCTCTGAACAATGATTCAGCCTTGTCTAAAATAAACTCTGCTTTCTGAGCATCTCTGAGGGACTGACCCAAAAGACCCCTGTGCCCTTCTCTACTTTGAGGAGAAGCGTGCACTGGAGTGAACTGTAAGGCAGCAGAAGATCAAGGGACCCCGAGGAATAAAGTATAAGTGTGATTTAGAGGTCTAGCATTTCTTTCTGAGGTGTGTGCTCCTGCTCAATTACTCTACCACGCTGCATGTTTGGGCTGGCGTTTCTTCGAAGGCAGAGGAAAACGAAATCTGTTTTGGCTCAGAATCCTGAGATTCTTTGTCGTAATTCTTACCAGAAAACTGAATTCCAGATGGACAGTGTGACATTTTTATAAGAAGAATGGCTGGTGAAGTTGAAAATGAAAATTTCTACTAAAGTTATTTACACGTGCTCAGACTTTTCATACCCTTCAATCCTTAGAAGCAGCTCTATTAGAAAGGAAGTTTTCCTTCACCTCCATCGCCTTCCACTTGATCAGTCAGTGGCCTGAAATGGATGAAGGCGCAGTCCGAGTAACTGATCCTAAACTCCAGGGAAAACCTAACACATGGGGTTCTCAGACTTCACTTGGGGTTCAAACTGAGTATGCGCCACAATAAAATCAAGGTTTCTCTTCTTCCTGGTTTTAGTCACTCTGGGTAGAAGGGGAAGGAAATTGCTATCAGCTAAGTTATATTTTTTGACTCTAAGTTCCGAAGTCTGCAAATAAGGTTCTAAATTACTTTTCATTAAATCAATGACTATTCTCTACATCCTCCAATTAAAAGCAGTCCCTATGCAAAGCTTCCAGATAAGACCCTGGAATCTTAAGCAAATATCATTTAGCTATCTAAAAATTAAAATTCTTAAGGGAAAAAATGTCACATGGAAAGAAATGAGAACTCACTATTGCAGCTGCTTGTGAAATCTAAGGAAGTGTGTGGTGAGTGGCTTTATACTAGATATATGGAAACAAAAACTGTCAAAATCTTGCTTTTGATATTCATAAATTTGAGACTGTTGCTATTTGGGGCTCATAGATAAATGCACAGGTGCTTATCAGAGTAACACTGTACCTAAAAGGTCCTGGAACATGCTGTACTAGGTCAGTAAGTAACCTGGAGCCAGAAACAAAAGGTAGACTTTCAAAGCACTTAAGACTTTCTGAGGTTATGTTGTCATTGCTGAAGTGCCAGGCAGGCAGGGTGTCTCTCTCCAAGGCCGGAAGTTCCTTCTGTAGAGAAAGCAGTGTGCCCACAGATGCTTCCCTATCTACGGTTTGGTCCTCCTGAAGAGCAGGCAGAGAATGGACAGATGCTTCTCTCTCCGTGACTTGCTTCTCGTTTTATTTTAATACTGATAATATAAAATCTTGTTGCCTTATATATTTTCCCTAACCACAGATTTCATATATACTTATAGATTAGTATAGATTTATGAATTTGAATATATTATGTATTTTTTTCTGAAACAGAAAGGCAGAAAAGGTGGGCAAAAGAAGTTTAGTTGGTTTAAATAAATTTTAACGCAGTATTCATTGTTATGACTCAAACATGGACAGTCTCCCATGAGCCCATGTTGTAAACACTGAGTCTTAGCTTGTGCTGTTTTGAAGAGTGAGGAACCTTTAGGAGATCGGCCTGGCCGCTGGAAGGAGGTGACTAGAGGAAGCCCTGGAAGGTAATATGCATGCCTGGTTCTAGACAGCCTCTCTGCCTCCTGAGAGAAGTTTCTGCCACACACTCCCAACACCATGAATTCTGTCAATGCTTTCCCTTCCATGATGGATTACAATTCTCAGAAACCATGAAGCCAGATAAATCTTTCCTCCCTTGTGTTATTTTGTCACAGTGATAGGAAAATTAACTAATATGATAAAAAGTAAGTCCCTAACAGTGAACTTCTTCATACAAAATTTAATATTCCAAAACCATCATTTTTTACCTACTCACAGATGGCCACTTACTCCAGTGGTCAGAAATGCTGTGCACCTTCTCTCTGCAGTCTCAAAGCTTCCAGCTCCAGCAACTAGTAACAAAGCTCTGGGCTGACGACTGGGCTCAGTTGGTGGAGTGCTAGCCTATCATGCACAAAGCCATGGACTGGATACCTAACACCAAGTAAAAGTAGATGTGGTGACTCATGCCTGTAATCCAAGAGTTTGGGAGAGAAGGACAGGAGGACCAGAAGCTGGAGAGCATGATGGGCTGAATAACGAGTTCAAGGACCTTGCTGTTGTTCCCCATGACAAAAGTATTCTCTCTTCCTCCCTTTCTTTCTCATCTTTCTTCCTTTTCCACCTTCCCTCCTTCTGTTGTGCATAAAAACATATAATCTTTCTGAAAATGATAAGTTTTCATAAATCTTAATACTGTACAGTAATACCCATAGTCCAAAAAGTATTTTTTTCTAAAATAGGCATAGCTCAAAATAGAAGCAACTATGCTTCAATATTATGTCACTGTAAAAATATTTACTTTTCCAAGTCCTTTAAAATATAATGTTAAACTCCCAATGACATTGTTCTGATTCTCTTCCAAAGTTGATGGCAAACACAATGCTATCACCTCCTCTGTTAACTACTCAGGACTCTGCTGGTCTAAGAGGCACTACAGAGGAGAAAGGGATCTAGGGACTGGAGCCTAGTCTTGGCCAAGGTGGATCCCATTACAGGGGATTAGGTTGACACTAATGGGTTGATTCTGTAGCCTGTTCATCCTCTTTCTGCCAGCAGTCAGAGTGAGCAGCCAGAGAAAGAAATATCTGTACTAGAGCCAAGACAGTGACAGAGACTTGCTGCTTAGAGGCTCCTCAGAATGAGGACAGAAAGGAATGTCATTGAGAGCAGAAAACAGCTACAACACTGCCACGCATCCACCATTTTCAGATTACCTGGCAAGAAGGGGGTCTGCTGTCTGTGACTCATACCTAAAATGGTCTGGTTAATATCCAAGTATTTACCTAATACAATAAAGGCTGATTTGGGGACATGCCCAGGATTATGTTTTGGTCAATAAATCATCTTCTCAGCAAGGGTTAGAAGGAATTTTTCCTACATTTGATCTGTTTTAGAAATGAATCTCATTCATATTTTCTTTTCTGGCATAAAGTCTGGTTAAAAAGGTGAAATTAGTTCCCCAGATGAAGGACTTCTAGATATTTCCACATAAGCTTTCTTTTTCACCAGTTGGCATAGCAGCGCCTGAGATGCACTGCAGACACCACCAGCTAATTTTCTGAGGCAGACAAGGAATCAAACTGTCCAAAAGCAGATTCTAACTCTTTGGTCCCTTAACTCTCAGGATGCCACACAATCATCTGACAGTCTATTGTACCTGATCATTTCCCAATAAACAAAGAAGAGGCTTCCCAAAATTAGAAAACCAAGGTGCCAGTGTTGTAGACAGTGAGACTGGTGGGGCCTTGAATACCATCATATGTGATTGCTTTCCCAATCATGCTAGGAGAAGAAATATGACACATACATGTTGGCATTACTTTTAATGAGACAAGATGTCAAAAATGTCAAAACAGCATTTGTAATGACTTTAGCAATTCTTAAATATTTATGCCCATTTACTCTACAAAGTTCCTTAAGTTTATTAGTATTGTTGCTAAAATTTCGATCCAGATATTAACACAATGATTCAGTCATTTTCTCAAAAGTTTATATAAAGTTGTCAGCTTTATTATCCTTGTGTCAATAACATCATGGCTGTGGCATCATAACATTTTTTGATGATGTAGATGGAATTGCCCAAGGGTAACTAAAAGAAAGGAAAACAAAATCCCTGGCTTCAAAAAGTAGATTTCAATAGAATTTCAATAGAAATCCCGGCTGTATACATAGTCAAAAGTACACAGGTTTATGTTTATTTAAATAGGAAGAAATGTTAAATAATAACATGCTTTGTATTTATGATTAATAATGGGCTTGAGCTCTTATCTGTTCTTTTAACATGCATGTATATATCAATAATTTTAGCAATGTAGCAACTCATAATTTTAGTTCAATAATTCTATATTTTTGCTAGTAAGTATAACATGCTAGTATATATGCTAGTAAGACAAGACTATTTACTGCTTTAGAAGAAGAAACAATCTCAATCAAGTAGAAATTGAAATTTTACACTGCTTCTTTGCTAATCCTATAATTTCCTCATTGTTTTTCCTTCCTTATCATAAAATATACTGCTCAGGTATCTGTTTCTTGCATGATGAAGAACAAGACAATTCAAGACTATAAGAATGTGAGGCAAGGATGAGATCACTATGAAGAAAATGGAGTGTACCAAAGACTTGAAATTTGTGCCTTTGGTACCGACATCAGAAAACCACTTAAATTTTTCTAACCATAATTCGAAGGGCTCCTTTAGAAGTTGAAATATAGCCTTGTCGTTTTCTGAGACACTTTAATTAGTGAATGATTCAGTTTTAGTCTTGTAAGTCAGAATCTGGTGAGGAGAGAGAAGCCACAAAAGTTATGCTAACAGAGACTTTAATGTGAGTAATTTTGGCATCTTATTAGAGAGGAAAAAAAAAAAACAGTAGTGGTATGGTTTCTTGAGATAATCAAGAAGATGGTAACCCAGGGCCAAGCCAGGAAAGTCCACTGCTCAAATTATGACTGTCTAGATTCTTGGAGAAAGGGCTTACTGAAACTGGAACTCCAATTTCTGAGTGAAAGACCAAATGTGATATCAGAGCAGCAGAGATTACTGGAGCTCTGGGGGATGATGTCTCTCATCAATCTAGTTCTAGTATAAGGGGAAATACCAAAACCTAAAATCTGCTCCTACTTCAGCACCCGAGATCTTGAAAGGAATGGAAACTCCCTGCTTGCCTCCAGTCTTCTAGTCTACTCCTCACTCCCAACACACACACACACACACACACACACACACACACACGCCCTGCCAGGATCAAACAACAACGTGCTGACAAAGAAAACATGGTTCATTTTCTCACTCCCAGCACTGCACGTTGAATATGAAAGGGTGAATTTGAGAAGAGTTTGATAATCGATGCATGTAGAAGTCATTGTAAAGAAATACCATAATTGTTTATCTGTAGAAAAATGCTTTCCCAAGACCCAGGGATGCCTGAAACTAGACAGTAAATAACTAGAGAGCCTGAATTTTCCAATACATAGGTGTCAATGATATAGTTTAGTTTATAAATTGGGCTCAATAAGAGATTAACAACTGCTATCAATTATACATATCATATTCTCTCCTCTCTTCATTTGTGTGTGTGTGTGTGTGTGTGTGTGTGTGTGTGTGTGTGTGTGATACCATAATATCCAGGCATAGTGGTGCATACTTGTAATCATGATACTAATGATAGAATAGGAGATAGGAATTTCTCAGATGGAGATCCCAAAGCAGCAAGTCTGACAATAGCCTTGCTGTTTGTTTATGCCAAAAAGAGAGTGCTGTATTTCAGACACTATAATAAGCTCATTGTGGCCAATTTCAACAAAAACAAGGCAAAATATAAGTGAAGTTTAATTTAACCATTTACTATAGAGCCTTAAGTTTGTGGTAAGGAGCTCAGTCTGCAAGCTGTAGTCTAATTTCAAAGCAAACTGCTACTTAGAATTCTGTGGTGGGAAAAAGAAAATGGTTAGCACGGACTCAAAAGATCCAGTATGGCAGATTTTGTAGTCATTTGTTAGTCAGTGCAGAAATAGATGCGAATATGAAAGATATATTTGAAGTAAAGGTCTAAATAATGAGTGAATTAAAAATAATGCCCGTGGTTTGAATAATTCTGTTAAGTGTTAGTGTTTACTGAGATGAGATACTGAGACATATAGAGATTTGGAAGAATAATTATGAAATGTTTACTGTAGACTTTATGTTTTAGAGCATACGACAGCATGATTGCTGGATTTAAAAGCCTGTCAATGAGAGGAGGTGAAATTATATATTTGAAGGTTCTTAGCAGATAATGGTATTCAGAGAGGCTGACAAGTGTTTATACAAGAGCATTCATTGCAACATTTTTGTAATGGAAAACTCTGAAATTAACATGATATGGATTAGTAAAAGAATATAATGCAGTATGAACCAAATTGATGCTGATTCTACAATCGTAATCTCATTTTCTCTAATTAGGCAATGTTTCAGTACAGTGATAAAAACCACTGTGTAGCCCTGGAGTCTCCTTTTTGATTGTAAGAAAGTATCTACATGGCTTAAAAATGGTTCACTGATTTTCAAGTGAAGACTGTTTAGACATCACATTTTGGTCCAGGTTATAATGGGAGAGCACATACAATCAGAAAAAAAAATGGGCTCCATCTATTTGTTCATTATTTCATTATACATACATCTGTTATTTTTGTACATTTATTTTGAATTAAGTAATAGATTTCATATAAAATATAATTGGTATATGGTTAAACATATAAATATATACCAATTATATTTTAACCTTAGTCAACTCATGTTATCTGACCAGCACCATCAGACAATGGAGTTCACACAAATATTATTTTAATAATAATATAATTCAACCATTTTTACTTTAAAGTCCACAGTAAAAGACAGAAGTAAACCATTTAACAATCTGAAATAATCTAATTAAATTCTCAATCACATATTTTAATGATTTTTCTTCCAGCATATTTCAACAGATAGACAAGATTTACCTGCATAATGAGACTTTTGCCTTTTTTATTCAACTATTCATATAAAAACATTCTTAGATAATTATTTTAATTTAGATGTCACAATATAACAAAAATGTTTTAAATTACAATATAGTCTGCTTCATCAGTAAGGTATCAATTACTTGGTATATTATATGTTATTAAAGAAATTCTGCTTTTTTAATATTTGTTTTTTTATCCTTATTCTCTAGGCTGTCCTAAATTAATCTTATCTCCCAGAAAAAAAACAAAGGGAAAATAAACAGAAAGAGTTGGAAAGTGATATTTCAGAAGGAAAAGTTTACTTATTTGCTATATTTTAGATAATACAAAATCAAAAATGACAAAATAACACTGCCATTAATAAATTAGTCTCCGTGTTTCTTACACTTATCTTTAAAACTAGTATTTTATTGAGTAATATGAAGCCTCAAATGTGCTTGATATCACATTGTCTCTAACTTTAAGTCTATCTTTCTAAAATCTTAATATATATAGAGAGATTATATATAGAATATACATATATATAGTATATATATGTACTCACTGTCTTTGTTATAGAAATAGAAATTTCTAACCGTCAAAACAGACATCTTCTTCTATTCTTCTGTCACATGTCACATATGTGATGTACTCTTTCCCTAGACATAGTCAGTAAATATAGTTTCACATACTGAAGAGATCTAAATGAGGATTATGGATAATGAATTGTAATGAAGACTATAATACTGTCATCACTGTATCAAGAGATGGAGAGACATCCATTCTCAGAGGCAGATACTACCCCTGAGTACTGTTGAGCAGCACACAGTCCTATGACAGATAGTCTCCTCAGTTACCACATGGGGACTTGAGTCTGTATTCATCTTGAGATCATGAAAACATGGTCAGAAATGTCTTAATGCAGCAATAGAAAGTGCTCAAAATCTGAAAAACTTCCTTCAGAAGCCACTGATGGTATTACACAGCCAATCTCCAAGCTCATGAATCGAAGAAGACACAATAAACAACAAGAGAACTTATTCTTAAATCATCCTTGAACACTGAGGAAATCACTACTTTCTAATTTGTTATTTTTATTTTAGGTGTATGAGTGTATTACTTACATGTGTGTAAGTGCACCCATGTCACACAATGCTCTCAGAAGTCAGAAGAGGATATCAGATCCCCTGGAACTGACTTTTGGACAGTAGTTGATCACCATATGGATGCTGGGAATGGAACCTGGGTCTTCTGCAAAAGCAACCAGTGCTATTAATCACTGAGCCATCTCCTCAGACCTAGAAAGTGTCAATTTTGATGGAGTAAATATATGAGTAATTTTTACTTATTTACTTGTAGAAGTCAGCTGTGACTCCTGAGCTTCTTTTCCAAGCAGCAGATTATTAAAAGGGTAAAGAAGCCAGAGAAGCATTCTTTTTATTGAAATTAACATCTTGAATATGAATTAATGCAGTGGAGTATAAATAGACAACTGTCAAAAACAAAGCAAATAACTGACACCAAAAAAGTAGACAAAAATATATATGAGGTATCAGATAAAAGTGATTATTGCAAATTGAAATTCAAGATGAAATTATTTGTGGAATTGATAAATTTAAGATTTGTTCTTGCAACCAACGTTAGTAAGTACAACTTTCCTACATTTGATTTTTTTGCTACTCCCAGATAACAGTAATAAATAAATAAAATGCAGTATCTAGCTATATGTGAATACTTGTTGTTGGTTTTAGTTATTTGGAGACAGGGGGACTCCCTTCATTCCCCAGCTGACTGACACTTTCTGGACACAGAAGGTTGGCCTCAGTCTCACAGAATTAGCTTGTCTCCACCTCTAGAGTGCTGGGATTAAATCTATGTGCCACCATACTTGTCTTTGAATACTTCTTAATAAATTTTGGTCAGAGTAAAATCAAATGATAAGAAAAGTTTTGGGTAAATAAGTACACATGTATGTCAAATGCTAGATAAGGTATAACATAAAAAGTAACATTTGATGGGTGCATGTGTGTACAGGTGTACATGGATGTATTTGTTCTTTCCTCTGGAGGTAAGAAGTCAACCTCAGGTATTGTTCCTTAGGAGCCATGCAGCCATCCACTTTGATATTTTATTTATTTGTTTATTTGGTTTGGGTTTGTGTTGTTTTTGGTTTTGATCTAGTATTTATTTATTTGTTTGTTTGTTTGTTTGTTTGTTTTGAGACAGGGTCTTTTACTGGGCCCAGGACCTCAGTCAGCAGATTAGGGTATGTGATCACAGAGTTCCAGACATCTTGTATCAGACATCCCAGGACTGGGAATACAAATGCACATAACCAGGCCTGACTGTTTACATAAGTATTGGAGATTGAACTCAGATCTTTATACCCTCAGAAAAGCCCTTTATTGACTGAACCATCACCCCAATGTACTAAGATACTTTAAATGGTAAATAAGAGAATATTCTAAACTGAAGACATCACAAGTGAACAAACATGCCTAAAATTCTGGTCATTGCTTACTGTTATCTTTTGGGAGAAAGGTATGAAAATTATGAAAATTTGCTAGAAAGATAAGCAAGAACTGAAATTGAGTTCCTTATATTCAATATAGAAGTTTCCAAATGCATGTCATGATCTTTGTAGAACTGGCAGCTGAATTCAACTGGCTTGGCAGGATTTTCAATTTAAAAGATCAGGATACTGTCATCACAGAAAATAAACTAGACAAAGAGAAGGGGAAAGACCCTCTCGGGCTCAGATCTGCCTGAATGAATCAGACACTGGCAACTTCATAGTGATTGTCCATGTGACTTTCATTGTTTAAATGGTTTGTGACTCTTGTTTTGAGGCAATCATTATCTTTCTTCATATTAGGCAACTACAAACATGTAACCGTTAAGCATGAAGTTGAAGCCCTGGCACAAATCTTTGACTAATAAAGATTAAGATTAGAACAATGAAATTTTCTAACATTTCATATACCTCTCCTTGTCTCAGTCTTTAATGTAGGTTAAGGGATTTCCTCAAGGAGGACTTCTTTTCAGCATCTGTCATATTAAGTTGCAGAAAACTGGATATTGCTTACACTTCTTCCTTGCTTATTCATTCTTTTCTTACTTCCTGTCTTCCATAAAATATATAGTTTTAAAATCACAGTAATGTAAGAGAATCAAGAACAGATTTGAAAGCTAGAGAGATGACTCACTGAACATGATCCTGAAAGCAAGTATGTATTAAAAAGCCAGTAGTAGACAGTAGGTTAGCAACTGCCTAGCTTATTGTCTCTGGGACTAGAGAGAGCATCGGTTTAAAAGAAAGAACAGCTTGGTGTGGTGGTACAAGCCTCTAATCCCAGCACTCAGTTGGCCGAGGTTGAAATATGTGAGATTGAAGCCAGCCTGGTCTTTATTATGAGTTCCAGGCCAGCTGTTTACTCCAGGTAGTCCATGCCTAAAATTTAAAAAAAAAAAGCAAAACTGAATAAATAAATAAACTAATTAATTGATTGATTTAAAAAATGAACTGAGCTGGAGAAATGGTTCAGTGGTTAAGAGCACTGGTTGCTTTTGCAGAAGTTTGATTCCCAACATCCACCTGGTGGCTAATAATTATCCATAACTCCAATTCTGAGGGATTTGATGCCCTCTTTTGACCTCTGTGGGGACTGTATGACATGGGTACACTTATGTATATGAGTGCAATACATTTATACACATAAAATAAAAATAATAAATAAAATATTTTAAAAATAAATAAAAATGAAAACTAAAATAAATCAAAAGAAGCAATAAATAGTGCAAGAGAAATTGATTTGGACTCATAAAATAGAGCCATTCCTCATTGTCCAGGAGGATATTTATTCCAGAACAAAACACCACACCAACACATGCACATATACACATACCTCCCACACCAAATCTCATACATAAAAATGATACATTCATGTATAAACTGTGCATGATACTGTGCAAAAATTTAATATCCCTTTATCTATAATATTATAAAATGCAAATATTACATAAGCACTTTTATTTTATTGTTTAAGAAATGTTGGTAAGAAAATTTTTCTGTATATTTTTAGTAAAGATGCAAAATTTCCAAAGTATTTTTTATCCTCTATTGGCTTATGCATTGAATATCTTCCCCATTGATACGGAGGTTACAATTCTAACATTAGAGACCATTTACCATCAGGTAGGTTCTATCAAAAAATCTGATGGTGACATGGGGAGATAAAAAGAGATGCCTAGTCCAGGAACTATGGCACAGTTTTGGAGTCACCAGTTTTATAATGGCAAAGGAACTCCCAGGGAGAAGATAATCAAGGATACCATCAGTGGGAGGTCTGTTAAGGCATGGAAAAAGAAAATCCACAAGGAGCTGAATTGTCGATTCCTATAGTGATAGAATCACAGGGAGACCTAATGCAGAGTCAGAAACCAAGGAAGCAATGAATTTCAAGAAGAGAGGCGTCAATGATGTCAAATGTAACAAACAGATTAGACATGATTAATAAAGTAGAAAGTATGAGTTGAACAATGATGTCACTTTTGACTTAAGGGAAGCATTTTCATTAGTAGAAAAAGAGTGGATGAAAAAATGTTCATATAATAAAAACAGTATATCGAAAAATCAAATGAGATGGGGAAACCATAAGAACGTGAAGGTACATACATATTAACAGCCGTTCACTCCTCTCCTCACTGTTCCATCTAAATTACTTCCATCAAGTAATTTGACATCAGTTTTCCACTATTCTTTCCATTAATACACATTATTGCTATTGTTGGCAATTCTTTTTACCATATTTCCACTAATAAGATTAATATAAATTCCTTTTCTGACATTTTGGTGTAAGTGTGATTTCTTTACTGTTGTACTTTGAAAGGATACACTATTTATCCATTAAGATATTTACCCATGGCATTTATTTATCCAATTATCTACAGGAAATAGTTTCAGGAAACAGTCCAATAGAACAGAGATTCATTAAGACAGACAAAACCATTCCTGTTAACAGCAAGGTGCATATCAGAGTATACCTGATATTCTTAAAGGAAACAACTGTTACCAATCCCCTCATCCACAATCTGTAGTCAAAGCAATTAATGAAACCAGCACAATGTTTCTCTTCCATTGACTGATTTTTCACAGCGTATTTGTTTTCACAGTTCTAATTCAAATATTCTTGTTTCATCTTTGCGTTCAGGGAACAAGCAGTTAACTAATGAGTAATAAAACATCAAGCACCGTGTACAAGCACTTGAACTCTGCTTATTCTACGCCATCATTTCTTATGGGAATCAGAGAACTTGTAAAATTTTAACATGATTCTGAAAAATTACTAACTACATGCTTAAAAGATTCTTTTTTACTTAAAAATGTGCTTCATTAGATGGATATAGTGATGCAAATGTTTAATCCCAGCATTTTGGAGGCAGAGGCAAGTAGATCTCTGTGAGACTAAGGTCAGCCTGGTATACATGGTAAATTCTGGGCCTCCTGAGGCTACAGGGAGACCCTGTTTCAACAAGACCAAGAAAAAAAAGGGGATTTTCATTAAAATTAGATAGAATTTTGTTTCCTTTCTTGCTTAGGAAAGAACAGGTAAGTTTTACTCAAATTTCTGGTCTGTGGAAGTGGATCAATTACTTTTATGATAATTAAGTTTCTTTATTTTTTTCAAAAAGATGTCAATGTGTTGAAAACCTACTTCAGAAAGTGTTCCTCAAAGATTTCCTGAAACATCCCTTGTGAATATGGTTACAAAAGTATTTGACAAAATACCATTAAAGGAATGTTATACACCATAGCCAAGTGGGATTAATCCCAGCAAAGGAAAATTTGTTCAATATATGAAATCAGTAATAGTAATAGAAGTTGGAATTTTTTTTAACAAAAACAAACATAACCATTTTAGTAACACGTAGGAAAAAAACATTTGAAAAAAATATCTGCACCTTCTCCCCATTAAAAAAAAAATACTCAAGTGATCTAACATAGAAAACATTCTCACCTACTAGTTAAAGAGAATTTAAAGAAACCTCATAGCTAACATCACACACTGTGGAAAAAGACTGAATGCTTTCTCTCTGAAATTAGTAACAAGACAACAATGTCCATTCTTTCTACCTCCATATAACATTGTATTTCAGGTTTCGGTGGGGCAGCTAAGAAAAAAAGAAAGTGGGGAAATACATCAATATTGGAGAGTCAAAAGTGAAAGTATCTCTTTTCACAGACAGCATTTTCTATGTAGAAAATCATAACTAATCAATAGTAAGAACCATTAAAAAACTACCTCAGTCCTATATGTAAATTTTAATTAAATTTCTATATACTATGAATAACAATCCTAAAAAAATTAAAAGGAGAAAAACCCTGTATTAAAATAACATCCAAAAGAACTAAATATTAAAAATAAACATGACAAAGTGTAATGAATATTAACAACTGTAAAATATATTGAAGTAAATTAAGGAAGATGTACATGATTGAAAAATATTCTTATACAATCACAAGAAGAGTAAATATTATAAAGGTGATGTGATGGATGGAATGGTGTCCCTGAAAAGTTCCTTTGTTATAGCCACAAGTCCAATGCCTCTTATTTTTAAATAGAGGACTGTAATAATCATTTACAATGAGTCTTATCAGTATGGTGACTTAATCTACTATGTTTAATGACATTATATAAACAACATATGATGAGAAAGAGCTTTGTAAACAGAGATGGTAACAAATAGAGAAGGCAAACCCCACTAATAATGAATTCTAAAACTAGTAAATGAATGATCGAAAGCAAGGAGAGGATGGGCAGATTTTCTGTCATCGCCCTCAGAAAGAGCCCTTCTTGCCTACACTCTGATGTAATGCTGTTAATACTAAGAACTAAAGACATCCCAGTGGTTCAGGCCACATGAACTTGATGCTTGTAGGCATTCTGTGAAACTAATATTGTCATTAAGTATTTTAGCTTTTATTTGCCATTTTAATGAAATTCCAATGAATAACTGAGCTGGATTTTTGCTGTCATTTACAAACTAGTCTATACACAGAGAAAATGGGAGAATAATACAGTTATTGAAAATAATCAGTACAAAAGTCCTCTGAAAATGAATAACAAATTTGGAAGATTCATGCTACAAATTCACAGTAAACAGACAGTGTATTATGATATAAGAATACACATCTACGTTAATGGAGTAGCCTGATCACTCAAGAACAGACCTTTAAATATTTAGGTAAGCAATTTTCACAAGGTTTCACAATCATTCAAAAGTAAAATACCAATGTTTTGAAAACATAGTGTTTTAAAGACCAGATATCCATCTACAGAAGAATAAAGATGAATCTTCTCTTCATAACTTGGACAAAATAATGCAAATTGTGTTATGAAAATAAACAAAAACAATATAAAATATTAGCTGAAAAAGATTTAACTCTTTTTGACACTAAATTTTGTTGATACCAAAAGCACAAGCAACATCAGAAAAAGTGAACACAGTAGAATCTATAATGATTTCAATTTTCTCATGAATATACATATTTCAAATTGTTTCTCATCACAAAATTGTAATTTCCAATGCATATAAATGTTTATCTCCTCACCCAGAACTTTGCAGAATGATGAATGGTCAAAGGAGAAATTAAGAAATAAATACAAGCATTCCTGAAAATAAACAAAAAGGAAAATACAACACAACAAAAGCTCTGGGACACCTTAAAAGCAGTCCTCAGAGGGAAGTTTGTAGCTGTAAGCATGTATATTAAAAACTCAGAAAGAGCATAAATAAATGACCTGACATTGCAACTTAAGGCTATGGACAGGCAAGAATAAACGAAACCTAAAACCAGAAAATGAAAAGAAATAATCACTGATAATAAATTAATGAAATAGAAACAAACAATCAATGAATCTAAAAGGTGTTTATTTTTTGAAAAGATAAAAAAGATAGACAAAACTACAGCCCAGTTATCTAAAAGAGAGAAAGAGCACATATAAATCAACAAAATCAGTACTTAAAGGGAAATATCACAACAAACAACATAAAGATCCTAAATATTGTAAGGGAATATTATAAACACCTATATTACATAAAAGTTGAAAACCTAAACAACAACAACAAAACGGATGACTATCTAAAATCACGGGAATCACCAAACCTAAACCAAGAAGAAATCAACAGCTTAAACAGAAGCATAACGTATAACGAAATAAAAACAGTAATACTAAACCTCCTGACTGAAAATATCCCAGTCACAGATAAATTTACAGTGGAATTCTACCAGACATTTAAAGAAGAGCTAGAGCAAATACCAATTAAATTATTCTCAAATACAGAAAGAGAAGAACTCCCAGTTTTCTTCTATGAAGCCAGCATCATTCTACTATTAAATCATGGTGAAACACAAACAAAAACGAAAAATATAGACCCCTATCTATAATGACCATATGTGCAAAAATGCTCAAAAGTACTTACAACCTGAGGAGATAGGGGGCTGGAGAGATGCTCAGCAGTTAAGAATACTAGCTGCTCTTTCAGAGGACCAGAGTTTAATTCCCAGCACCTACATGGCAGCTAGCAACCGTCTGCCAGTTCCAGGAGATCTAACGCCCTCTTCTGACCTCCACAGGCATTTCACAACATGGGTTCATTTACACACATGCAGGCTATACATTCATATACGTAAAATAAAAATAATAAACAATTAAAAAAATATTTACACACTGCACACAGACACACATCAAAAAGATCATTTACCATGGACAAGTCAGCTTTATTCCAACAGACGCAAGGATGGTTCAATATAATTAAGACAGTAAATGTCATAAATCATATAAATTGACTGGGAGACAAATCACATGATCATCTCAATATATGCATAAAACCCCTCTGACAAATTCAACATGTATTGATGTTAAAAGTTCTAGAGGGAATTAGACTACAGGGAACAGACCTCAACATAATTAGAGCTGTATACAACAAACCCACATGCAGCAGCATTCTAACTTGAGAAAAATTAGAAGCATTCCCATTAAAATCAGAAATCAGACAAGGCTGTCCAATATCTCCAATCCTTTTTAATATAGAGCTTGAAATTCTTCCTAGAGCAAGAGGAAATGATAAGGAAATTAAACGAGTCTTAATTGGAAAAGAACATCTATTATCCCTTTTTTCAGATGATATGATACTATATATAAGAGATCATAAAAATTCCACCAGAAAATTCCTAGAAATGATTACTTTCAGTAAAGTGATAGATTAAAGATTAATCTATAAAATCAGTAGCTTTTTAATATACAAATAATTAAATGTAGAAAGTATACATGGGAACCATCACATTCACAATAGGCTCAAAAAATATCATGGGATAAACATGACCAAAGTATTAAAGATCTCTACAATGAAAATTTTAGATCTTTAAAGTAAGAGCTTGGTAAAGACATCAGAAGATGGAGTATCACCCATGCTCATGGATTGGAAAAGTTAATATTGTGAAAATGACCATTCTACCAAAAGCCACTTATAGATTCATTGCAATGTCAATCAAAATCCCCATGACATTGTTCATAGAATTAGAAAAAAAATACCTAAAATTCGTATGGAAGCACAAGAGACCCCAGATAACTAAGGCAATCCTGAACACAAAGGACAATGGTGGAAGAATTGCTATAGTAGATCTCAAACTATATGACAAAGCCATAGTCATGAAAACAACATGGTACTAGCACAACAATAGCCATACAGATCAATGGAACATGATTGAAGTCCCAAACTTGAGTACATGCAATTTCAGTGACCTGATATTTGGCAAAGATGCCAAGCGCACACACTAGAGGAAGGATAGCCTTCTGTTTATTTATTTCTTTATTTTTATAAATAAGGGACTTGTCTCTACAGTTTATAAGGAACCAGTGCAACTCAGAAAAATCCACACAATTTAAAACTGGGCATTGAATTAAACAATTCACCAAATATGATACACAACTGGCCTGCAAACTCATAAGGAGTGGCCAACACCAGTGAGAAGATTGCTACTACAGCGCGGGGAGACTATATTCCAAAGGACACATATAACATGTGTTGATAATAATGGATAAAGTTGAATACTCATATGTTGCTGATGTAACATGCAAAAGGAAAATTCTGTAGGTTTTGGAAAAGTTAACCAATTTGTCCAACAAGCAAATATGCTGCTGGCGTGTGATCCAGCAATTCCAGTGTTTGAGCTGAATATTCCAAACCCTAAAATTTCCTATGTTAGATGAATGAAATGAATATTCCTAACCCTAAAAGCCCAAAATGTTAGACATTTTAAGTGTTGAGATTCGAAAGAAATCTTGAGTTCAAAGAATATCAGATTTAAGATTTTCAAGTTCAAAAAACATATGATTTAAGATTTCCTGATATTTTAGTAGAGATAATCAAGGAATTAAGTCTAAATTGATACTTGAAACTCCAGAAAACTTGGAATCACTAACACTTCTGCTCCCAAGCATTTGAGGTGTTGTGTACTCAGTTCATGTACCAAATTTGATTGAGAAAATATGCCTAGAAGGTAGGTATAAATGTTCATAGCAGCATTATTCATAGTACTCCAAATCATAAATGCTGTAATTGTATACCAAATGATGAACAAGCCGATTAAATGAGGTATAACCATATAATGAAATAATTAAGCTTAAAAATGAATGAAACTCTGACTCTTACTACAGCATAAATGAAAACCCGAAAGTATGCTAAGTGAAAGAAGTCAGACTCAAGGTCTACATAATTTTATTATTCCAATCACGTGATATAGTCTATGTAACCTAGTTCATAAAGATGAGAGGATAGAATTTGTCAGTGGCTGAAATAAGGGGAGAACTAGAAATGGCTGCTGTGGTATATAGGGCTTTCTTTGTGAATTATGAAAATATTATCAAATTATCCAGATAGGCCTGATTGAACTCACCTGTTATCCCAGCACTGTGGGGCCACAGAAGCAGCACTGTGACTTTGACGCCGGTTTGGGCTACAAAGTAAGCCCCGTATCAAAAAGAGTAGTGACCGCTATTTAAAGCACTAGGTACTGCCACAGACCCATGATGTCATAGCCATAAAACGAAGACTGTCTGTTGACATTTCAGAAGCTCTTCAAATAAAAACAAAAGTGTTCCAGAAGCCAATTTCTTACATAAATATATGGAGCTTGTGACTATCCAGTTATTTTCAAGCATCTGCTAATAACAAGATGGGTTTCTGTCTCAAGAAAATAATGATAAATTTGCAAAATGTTTAATTATTAATTATCACACTATCATTACATAATATTTTCATTTTCACACTCCATTTAATATTTATTCTCTTCTATAAATATCCATTTACAGTACACACAGTTTTGGCACTTTATTTTATTCTATTCCCTACTTAACAAAAAGTTTCTATTATTAGTTCTTAATACTATTGCTATAATATAGATACTGGTAAAATTAAAATTTTAAGATAGAATTTTTTTCTCCTGTAGGCTGTTTTTAAGTTTATATACCTTCCAGTTTAAGTTATACCTTCCAGAATTAGACTTGGGTGTTATACAGAATCTCGGAAGGCTTTTCCAGCAGAAGTAGCATGAACCATACCATTAATGTTTATCTAAGTGCCTGGCCACCCTTCAAAAAAGTATTATGCCATCATCTTAATCAATTATCTTTTGTTAGTTTAACATTGTTACTAATACAACACAAAAGTCAATGCCCCACTCTTTGCTTTATTGTTGTCTACACAGCAATGAAACAAGGCCCTCCCACAGGGCTTCACATCCAGTGCCAGATGAAAACAAGCAACCACAATAGAAGGTTCACTAAATGAGCAGTACCCCAGAATGAGTTTTAGTGCCATCTGTTGTGGGAATCATCACAGCTGTACCTAACAACCTACACACTGCATCTTCATCAATAGGTCACATATAGTTTACTTCATAGCCACAATGTGGCCTTCAAAGCACAGCTCTTTGAAATACTATGAAGACTTTAAATATTGCCTTTGCCCATAAAGTATCCCTTTCTCTCTTAAAAGCCTACATTCTTGGTGACCTTTTTTCCCATTTTCAATGCCTCTTCTTTGCAAAATAACACTTATTTAGTACAAAAAATTAAGCTATGTAAAAATATACCAGCTTATGACTTGTTAATTTTCATTCCCCACCATCATACCAGGCAAATCCATCCCTGGGAATGCCAATTTTAAGAACCTGGTGAACATTCTTGAATCCCTCCATGTTCATAATACTTAAACCTTGTTTCTGAGGCAACTCAAGAATTTAAATTTCTGTTCAAAATTTATCAATAAAGAATCTCTGTATACTTTCACATAGATGGCTATCTCTTAGTTATCATTATTCCAAAAATACTAATTTTCAATAAGTACCAAAGCCTAAAACACAAAATTAAAAACCTCGAACAGAATCACATTACCGGTCAATGAGTAAAAGAGAGTTATGAGCAGTTGGGATAGGAAAACATGTAGTATGATGCCTTTTAGGACCTCAAACATCCATTTGGATTTCCATCCTTTCTTATATGCAGGCTTTGAGCAATGTTTTTTTCAGTAAGTGTAAGTGATCTGGGAGGTTTCGGTTTACAGGAAGATACTGGCATCAACTCATAGTCACACACAAACATAAATAAATATGCACTCAGTAACTCTCATCCATCTAAAATGCGCGCTAGTCTTTGCACGTTCTTGAAGAGTAGTACAAGTTCATAATGAGAAGTGTCTTTGTTGTTTATGCATTAACTTTTTATATGAGGACAAACTAGGTGGAAAATAACATGCAATACACTAAACAATAAAGACAATCATAAAATAATAGAAATAATGAGGGAGGAATGAGGCAACGCAGCAGCAATGTTTAGGCAACTCCCCTTACTCCATTTGCCCCAGGTAACATTTGTGTGGGAGAAAACAATGAAGGACAGCTGAAATCTTTGTTGTTTGCTATCTTTGAAGTGCATATCTTTTCTTCTACCACTGTAAGTGTAGTTGAAGTTCAAGCCACTGTGCAAATAAAAATTATCACTAAACAATATACATAGCATTAATAGTGCTTTGTAATAAAATAAAATTTCTAAAACACCATGGAAAAAACACTGATTCTGAAAATAGTTATGGAGAGAGTTTAAGCATCAAAATGAAATCTTACCAAATGTCATGGGAACATTGTAGAGAGAATTGCAAGAGAGATAATATTAGCAGAGAGATGACTAACATTTCATACATTCTTCTATGAGTATTTTTATGCGCAATTCTCATGGGAAGGACAAGTTGATACAAGAAATAATCAACAATTTATTTAGCAACTAAAAGTCAGTATAAACTTTTATAAAGTTTATTATTTTTATTTTATTGTATTGCATGCATGTGTGTTAAGTGCAACCATGTAGTGCAGTGTCAGTTGAAGTCAAGTTCTAGATTCCCCTGGAACTGGAGTTATGGATGGTTGTTAACTACCACTGGAGTGTTCGGAATTGAATAAGAACATCCAATGCTCTTAATTGCTGAACATCCCTCCAGACCCAAAACCTGTATAAAATTTTTACATTAAAGGCAAATGTGTTTACGTTTTAAAGTTCAAAGCAATATTTTAACATGGAATTCTGTCATTTTATGTTAATCCTTTAAAATCATTGTTGCAGATATTGAGAACTCATCCACTCTTCTGTGATTTTCCTGATCCCAAACCTTTTTGATTTTAATTAAACAAATCCACATCATGGTCAGAAGAAAGTCAAATAGTGTGATGTAACAACATTAAAGCCCAGATTTAAAACAGTAAGTTCAAGATACTGAAAATGCCCATATTAATTAATAGGAAGATTTTGGAATACAGTAGGTATGCATTTACAATGACAAATTCTATAGGATGAAATATTACTAATGAAGTAAACAAATAAACAAACTAACAGAAAGCCAGAAGGTAGATTTCATTGGCCTTAAGGTCAACATGGCTGCAAGATCAGATCCCTATGTCTGATTTCACTTTTTGTATAGTCTGTTTATAAGCCTTCTTGACCTAATAATTTTATAGTCATTTCCATATTAAAATGGATTTGTATGTCACCTTTAAAAAGAGGGTATAAAATATGTTGTGGAAGTAAATATTTGCACCAGAAAATAAAACATTATACCTGGCACTTCACTTGCAATTGATATTAAAGAACAAAACCAAACATTATATCATTTTCTTACCCATAAATAGATATTAATAAATTTTCTTGAATACTTTAGAAATATAATATGCTCAATTGAGTTTATTAAATTTAAATATAACTTGAAGTAAAGAAATTTAAGATAATACTAACTAAACTTTTACTCTACTCTTACAGAGTGATCAAAGTCAAATATATATTCTATTAAAATATTACAGTGACTTTAGTTTGCTATTGTAAATTACTTTCAAAACAAAATGAAATATATATAAAATCAAGTATAATTCTATCTTAGACTAGTAACTAGTAATTGGAAAGAAGTATATAATTTAACCAGACTATATGTAGTCACAACCTTCCTGCTTACATGTATACAAATATTACGTTTTTAAAAAGAAAAGAAAATTGCTCTTTCCTAATGACATAGATATAATCATCTAAATTTTAATTTACTCTGATCCATGGGAGGGAAATGAATACCCAGAGGCCAGGAAGAATTAAAACAATTAGAAATGTTAAATGAATGACATGGCTGTTAGATTTTAGATATTAATGAATGTGCCATTATAATGACATCTGCAATTTGTTTGATTTCTGAATGAAAAGAAATATTAACTGTCAAACCGATTAAAAAAGAAAAAATTGCTTTGGTCTTATTAGCTAAAATGACTCATCTATATATTTGCTTTTAAAATTTTTCAAACTTTTAATATTATAAATGATTGTGTTTCATTTAATAAAATAACAAGATAGTAAACAAGAAGACAATTGTAAAGCACTTTAAAAACATTTAGGTCATATCAAGCAACCATGTTGCTATTTTAAGATCTGAATACAGGGAAGGTGCCTGAAGGTAAAGTCGGTTTTGTTTTTTATGAAAGAAAACAATCTCCTGGGAATTGTTTTATCATATTTTCTTAAAAGTTTTCACAGTGAATACACTGTAAATCAAAACCAGTCCCCCTCTTTGTCACTATCACAAACAGAAATGTCTGCTGTGTGTGTGAGTTGTTGGGAAGTAAATCGGGTCTCAACTTTGTTTCCATTATTGTGATTAGAGAAGCATCGTTAGTGAAAAGGGCAGAGAAAACAGATAGGACACAACCCGGGCCAGGGAAATACTCACTGCTGCTTTGCCACAAAGCTGTAATTTAGACATATAACCTAGGCTTTGAATCTGTTTCATTCTGCAAGTGAGTGAGTAGGAGAAAAAAAAAATCTAAGAGAATATTTCCAGCTGAACTAACAAGTACCAATTAATAAAAATTATTGTAATAGACCACCAGTTAGTTTAACACTCTATCACATACTGATGCATCTTTAAAAATCTATCAGAACATTTATAATAGATTCAATTCAACACTATCCTTAAACTTTGCTGTTTGTTACATTTTTAGCTGCATATTCAACTGTCAGCTTTTACTAGTACCTTTAGTGTCATATAAAGGAAAGATTTTAAGTATAACCATTTTAAGAACTTTTTTTAAAGTTTATGAATTAAATCTCACCAACAGTTGACGTTTAGCTTTTATAATGTTTGCTTAAAAGATTATATGTGTATGCAGGTGGACACATACACACAGATATGAACATAGCATGTATAATTTTTAAATTAGGAAACTTGATTTTAAGTGATTTTATACTTTCTCTAAAGAGAAATGGAACACTTGGAAGCACTTCTCTGACTGCCACGGCAAAAGAGCAATTGGCTAGCTGTGAGCAGTTGGGCCTCAAATGGAGCAAGAAAGAGTTCCATGCAGACCCCACCCAGCCGCATTTCATAATTTAGTTGACAGACGATTGGTTTGTAAATATTAACGTATTTTAATGATCTATCGAAATTTTAACTCCGTTTCAAAGAATTAAAGGGCATGAGATTTAATAATATACCTTTGTTGGAGCTGGCAGGGCGTGGAGCAGGGAGAAGGCCTTGGGTCCGGAATATTAGCAGAAGGCTTGAGTCATCAACTCTGATCCATAACTTTTTCTACTTACTACTGATGAATATGCTCCCTAAAATGTAGCATCATTATGTCTTCCCCCAAGTGTGTTCCTGAGAAGGGCCCTAGCCGGTTTTTCACATAACTGCATAGAATATTCAGTGCCTGAACCACATACAGCTTGAATTGAGGCGATACAAACTATGCTGTGTGTTCAGGAACCAAGAGACAGGCTGTGTGCTGCGGCTCCTGCTCATATGTTGTCTCAGCTGTTTTGCACTTCACAGTTTCAGCTGAAGGATGTCCATTTATCACGTAATGCTAATCAGTTATCATTCTACTCGACATTTTGTACAAAACATTGCTGGGAAGTCTGTTCTGGATTTGATGGATAGCCAGAATGGGACAGCACATAACCAAAAAAGGCATAAATACTCACAGATGTCTGGTCATACAGATGAGTTAAAATCAAAGAAAATTAGAGCCGGATAAGACAGACGTGATCATAGAGCACATCAGGGTGTGAACCTGCTTTTTCTTCACCTTTCTCATCCAAATGGGCTTTCTTCTCATTAAAATAAATACTCAAAGCAGAAGGTCTTCATTTGTTTCTTTAGACTGGTATATTTTTTTTCTCCAAATGTAAATTTCACATCATGAAGACAAAAAGCAGAAATCCTGTTTATTACCAAAGACATCCAAAATACTGTCCAAATCCAAATCAGAACATATGGTGCAAATTCCACCAGTCTTATACTCTCCGCCGTCCCCCTCCCACTCCCTTGAACAACTATTGTTCTGGCTTCGGTAATCTGTTTATATTTCCCTATTTAAGAACCACTGAACTAAAGCCAATTTTGCTATACCAAAGTAATTGGGTAGCTGAGAATAAAGCAATCATTTCACTGGTTCTTTGTTTTTTCAATGATTTTGTGCTATTTGTCAGGTGTTGTCTGATTACTGCAAAATTCCTCACATACTAATTTTTGCTGTTGGATATAATCACTTCACTTATGGCTGTGTATGTGTCAGTATTTTGTTTTTGAGTTTCTGTGCTATCTTTTCACATGGAAGGCCAATCACTACTTTCATAATACCTATGAGAATCATTGCATATTAGCAAAAGCAGCCTGAGCTTAATAGCTTGCATTTGCTCATAAATATGCACAAATGATTATTACTATTTTCTTTTGCATCATTTTAACAGATGAAAATTTAGAACTACAAGATGATATATGTTTTATTTCCTAACAATTTTCTTTTCACATTGTATCTGTTTCAAACTGCAATACTAAAAATAGTATTTAACTACAACTGTGATAAAAATATTGGATATTTGCTTAACAAGAGTTAGAAATTATAAGTCTTCACGTCAAATGTTGATGGAATAATGAAAATTAAAGATTAGAAAGACTTTGCAGATTTGAGCCCTTAAAAGCAGAATTTTACAGGCAGTCTAGTCACTTGAACAGATTTGAAAGACCAAATGACAGTTATTGAAGAGAACACTCAAAATAATCATCCATTTCAAATTGTTGTCATCTGAAGTAATTTTTCAGCACAGATTTTGGGACATAATTTTCCCTATATTTATTTTCCTCTGGAATTGCTAGAAGAAAATTGAATTTAGCATATGTATGTAGCTATTCCATTTTTCCATCCTAGAAGAAAATGTCATTCTAATACTAAGAAGAAAAAAAAATAACATTTTTCAAATGCATTTTCACATACTTAACCACTAATGCTATCTTTATTTTTGAATACAATTTGCAATTTTTTTCATCATTTTCACAATTATTTGACATATGGAGACTATCCTTCCTTCAAACTCACGGAATAGATTTCCTGGGAAGTGAAAGGTGAGAAAAATAATATGTAAAGAGAATGCTATGCAATTCTAAAATAAGAAACAAAATTATACATTTTAGATTCATTTTAAGTTAAAAAGATTTAAGGGGCCAGACAGATGGACCACCACTTAAGAACACTAGTTGCTCTTGCAGAGAACCTGGATTTGAATCCCAATGTTCACATGGTGGTTACCACTGGTAACTTCCGTTCTAGGGTTTTTCTGACCTATATAGGTATTGCATGACATGGGTGTACTTACATATATGCAGACAATACACTCATACACATAAAATAAAGTTTTCTATAATAATCATTTAAGTAAACTTAAAAGATTTTTAAAGCTACATATCAATTTAAGGAAAAGATTTCTTGATTTTATTATTTTCAAGTTAATTTATTTGACACATGATGTTTTAGTTAATCTTCTTTATAAAACCTTCAGTGACATGTGAAGATCCATTAAGAGAATTCCCAGATTCTAAAGTCAAGGTAAATTAATTTCAGCTTGATTAAGGATAGAGGGCATGCTTCATTTGACAAAGAATAGGTTTCAGGAGCTGTACTATCAATTCAGGATCAATATTAATCCAGCAGTCCTAGACATATGCCCAATAAAGACTAGCAGTGTCTATTTCTATGCAAAATGCTGTAAAATTTAATACAACTTACAGAATTGGAACAAAAACATAACTATTATGCACTATACTAACACTATTTGCTGTTTTAACAAACATTAGATATATCAATTCATAATCCATATATATCATAAACATTCAAGTAATACTTGCAGTGTTTCAAGTTTCTATCAGAGCTGTGCTAAGAAACATAAGATCCAAATAAGAGAGGAAGACTGGAACTTCACAGGTCGGTTAGAAGAGACAGAAGTTAAGGAGGCTGTTTTGTGGAAGCATACAGAAAAAACAGATAAATAGGCATAATGAAAGATAGGTTGCAGAGAGCATGCCAGTGAAGATGGAAGAGTCCAGACCTGCAGATATCATACTCCAACTTGAAGATAGTTGTGGGCACTGAGGGCACATTAGCATGGAGGCTCAAGACCTCAATATGTTTTCTAGTTCTAAAAGTTTCTATAATTGGAATTTTGGGAAAATGGATTAATAAATATAAAACTAGATATGTGAAGGTCAGTTGGAAGAGTCCTTCAGACATTCAAATGGAGAACACTGATGTGAACAGACTATACTTATAAATATGGAGAGAAGGGTTGTGATGAATCAGTGGAATTTTAAAATAGGTAGGCCAGTGTGATTGAATCAGTGTCAGGGCTGGTATAGAATGTTTCCTAGTGAGAATTAAAGAACCTGCAGGATGACTGAAATTCACAGTCAGTAAGACACGTACGGATCACGAGCACTCACTCCAAGTTTATCACTTCCATACTAAAAATTACTCACTTTTTTATGTATGTTCTTCCCTTCCAAAGTCAGATTCTGATCCAATTATGTTTTCTGCATTCATTCTACTAATAATTTGTCAAATATTTACTGATAACATCCCAAACAACTCATGCTAGATTAAGGCAAACATAAAAAATGTAGATGATGGGAAATATCAGATGTACTAAGGATTCATATTTACAGTGGACAAGATCAAGGCTGCAAGACTAAAACTGAAAAAAAAAAAGAAGTCTGACACAAGAAAGAGGTGGTAAGGGCATGAGGTAAGTGTGTGCAAAGAGAGGAGAATCATAACCTTGGGAAAACTCTTGGTTTGGGCAGTAAACAATTCTTTGCTTAACAATGTAACTAGCAACATGGGACCTACATCCATTGAGCTGCTCCGACACGTGACTCCAAATATTTAAATAAATTACTCCCTTTAGCATCGCTTGATAACAACCCATTTCTGTTCAAACACATTCATAGGTATATCCAGGACCCAGGACTGGGAGACAAGAGGCATATCTGGCCTAGGCTGAATGTGAGCACATGTGCAGGAAAGCAAACCATGCATTCAGAATGAACTTTCTAGGGAAAATCACTGTTTAACATTTCTATGCATAAGATTAAAATCAGATGCAATGTAGGGAAGGCCATGAGCAATAGAAAAAAAAAAACTTGCATAAATCTCTGTCAATCAAAGCAGAGAAACACCCTGCTCACGCTCTAGCAAGCAACCCTTCTTTTTCCAGGACACCATAAAAAGACGTCCAAAGAGTCCCCAGGGACCTGGAGAAGGGGGGTGACCTGCTGCTTTTCTTAGGTATGGATCCAAAGCTTGTACTTTTGTTTTTCCCTTAATAGGCCTTTTTAATGCTTTACTTTATGTGTGTCCATGTGTGTGAGTGTATGTATGTGTAGGTGTTCGTGTATGTGTGTGACTGTGTGTTTGTCAATGGCTTTTCAGAATATTTGAATAAGAGACCAAGTACCTTGAAAACCCAGTATAGATAGTAACCCCCATTACAAATCAAGTAATCCCACAGGGGGAAGAATTTCATTTGGAGGTAGACATATAAAGGTATTTTTATGAGCCTTTAAGGGATTCTTTATTTGGTTTGGCATTTGAATTTGGCTTTGGTTACCAAAGTCAAGGTCTCAGAATGCCCGCGTAGCCTTGAACTCAATGTGTAGCTAAGGATGACCTTAGATTCCTGCTACTCCTAACTGTACCTCTGAGTTCTGGGATTATAGACATATTGCAAACACCAAGTTTGAGATGCCTTTGAAATACGTAAAATAAATATCTTATAGTTGTTAGGTATACATTATGTTCCAAATAAATTAATATGACTATAAAAACATGAAAATTTTTACTATTTTTCTGTGAAGTAGAAAATAATGCCAAGGATGAACCAGAAAGAAAAACAAGTGGAGTTTGCAGAGTTTTTTTAAAAACTTTTAAATGGTGTAACAGAGAAATACAGTAAATTTGATAGCAACACAACAATAAGTACCATGTACTTAAAAAAGAATTTGCTTTCACTGGACTCTTTCTCAGTACTTGAATAAGAACAAAGTATATTTGGGTCTAATCAAGGCTGGAATAATATAAAGCTGTGATAAAGAAATGACAATTATGGGTGTATCAGTAAGAGGGTAAATGGAAGTATTAACTAAGAAAGAATTTCAAAAGGAGAAAAATTAAGAAAGAAGTCTGATATATTGGGGAATTGTTAAATACGCTAGCTCATGATGCTAAGAATTAAAATAATGCTAGCAGAATAGGAAGTGTAGTGGCCAGAGAACAGCCTGAGCTGGTGTCATCTTTTTTTTTTCTTTTTTTCTTTTTCTTTCTCCCTTCTTTCTTTCCTCATTCCTTCCTTCATTTCCTTCTTCCTTTCTTTCATTTATTTATTCACTTCTTTCTTTCTTTCATTTCTTCTGTCTTTCTGTTTGTTGTAATACAGGGTCTCTCAGTGGTCTGCAGGTCATCCAAGGCTGTCTGACCACTGAGCCCCTGGGATCAGCTTGTTTATGCTTTTCCACCACTACCACAACAGGTTTTTAGAACAGAGTAGTTAAAGGTATCGACAGGGCTATAAGTGTGGTTATATTACAGGAAAGATTAAAGAAATTCAAAACATATAATTTGGGGTTGTTATACTGATTTTGCTTTGAAATTACTCGAGATCAAGACCTGTAAATTTGGTGCCTTTATTTATACTAAATACAGAGAAATACATTGATCATAGATGTTCAACAACTAAGAGAGAAACAGGGCAATAAGGGCTTAATTTTCAAAAATACAAAAATGACTAGCATGGTGTTATATACAGAAACATTTCCTCCTATTTTACAGGATGGCATTTCAACCTTACTCAGAATGTGACCCTAGGAAGTCAGGAATCCTAAGTACATTGTTTGAGCATGTAGAGGTTAAGATTTATACTTTTTTGCTTCCAATAATTCAAACTCAGATTCAACAAAGGAAGATCAAAAAAGACAAACTTGCATCTCCTCTGACATCCAGATATACAGTAGCCTTCCAATAGGCATTTCTAAGTGCAAAGTTTACTGAAAGACACTGTAGATAACCCAGATTTAGACAGCCAATTGAGAAACAAGTTGTTCTGCCATAAAACAGACAGTAGCCAGTGATTCATCTTCTATGTTTCATAATTTTCTCTGTTCCCATATTTGCAAGCATATAAAGTACTTAATAAGACACATTTTAAAAATATTTATTTTGTATTCCCATGAGTAATGGGAAAGATAAAGAAAATAAAAACAGAGAATCTAACCATGGAAACACAGAAACTTCCTTAAAAGAGTAATAGAGGTCCAAAAAGCAAAGCTAAACAAATACAAGACAGTAATAAAGCAAATATTTTTAAAGACATGTCTGAAAATGAGAACATAGTCTAATAGTTTCCAAGGCTAATGTTGATTTTAATGGAATGGGAAGAATCTGCAATATGGGATGACATAGAAAGAAGGAGTCAGTGTGAAAATATGTGGATACTCTCTGAAAAGAAAGGTGAAGTTATTAATCAGAGTACTGGAGGAATTTTTGTTGTTGTTGTTGTGAATGAGTAACTTTCTTTAGATGACAATCTATTTGAACAAAGGGAAAAGCTTGAACATTTAGCAGAGAATGTTTTTATTAGCTTACAGTGCATAGAGTTGTAGTGCAAAGAAAACAATTTGGCACTGTATAACTGTGTCATCAAAGACAAAGCAAAGAGCGGAGCAAATCCTCTATGAAGATGCCAGTAGCAACTGGTTATCAAAGCTTATTAGAATATACTATCTCCTTTATGAAAATCACCATAATAAAGAGGGTGATGCCAAGAACATTTCTCATTTTGTTTCACTTTACCTTATTTTCATCTTATTGGATTGCTTGGGGGAGATCTACTGCTCATTTTTGTTGAAGAAATTGAAGAGGCAGAATATTAAAACTGCATGCTTAAAAAAAATAAGTGCCTAAGTGTTACATGTAATGAAAGGTTTTGAAAGCAAGTAAGTAATATGGAATGCTTCCTATTTTAAAAAAAATGAAAATAAATGTGAAATTAAAAGATAGATTATACTTTTAAAACTTACCGGAGATTTGGGGGAAAATTGGAATGAATTAGAGGGAAAAGAAGTCCTTGAGAAATGGAAACCTTTCCTGGAAACAGAAGAGGCAGAAAGTACTTTCCACATTTTTCTGAAACGGCTGCTAGAGTGTGCTTATGGCACAGAAGGTTAAGGTGCTGAAGAGAACAGCTTTGTGAAGCATAGTTCTCATCCTTGAGTCTCTGAAAGCACACGTTTCAAATGTGAGTATCAACACTTTAAGCTCAGGAATCTGCTGAAAAATGGCCCTCTCCTGTGATCAATGAGAGAACCAGAAGAAGAAGAAGAAAAAAAAATACACTGTTTGTAGAGTAATAGAAGAGGAAGTTTTAGAGCACATGAATAAAATGTGGGGATCCCCGTTTGTGTTAAAGAAGAAAATAAAAAGTACATATTAGATCATGGGTTTATTCATGTGCAGAAATAAAACATTTTTGTGGGAAATGTTATACAGAATAAACCAGCACAGAGAGAGGAAGACTTTCTGCTTGCTTGCCTGTGGTAATTCTGAGCAGAGAAAGGCATGGCAGGTCTGGGGTTAGAGTGTCTGCCTTCGGGAGTTGAAGTCCTCTCAGGCTACACACAGCTTTTGACTCTGAGCATGAGATAACAGCTTCTGCTGCTGACAGGGTTATCAGTACTGATAAGTCTGGGGTTTAATATCTTTGAAATTTAATTCTTCCAATCAGAAAGTAAATTTAATTTTTGTGTTTTGATTTCCCCTGAAAGTTTAATACTGATATATGATTGATTTTACTTATGACTCCTTTTACAAGATTTAATGTATTTGTTGCCTCCCTCTTAAGGCTTTTGAAAAGGCAAGATAAATAGAGAGACTTCAAAAGTTGAAATGTTTAATCAAATAATGGTTAAAATCACAAAACAACACACAAAAACTTCTAAGTTTTTGAACTTCAGAACTACCCATCATGTATTTAATATAAAGAATATACATACATTCACAGAAATAATTAATATAGGAACAAATCATATGGGAGTAGATACCATGACAGGCAGAGTACACACATAGGGAGATCCAAGACTCTCCTTAAAAACTACTGGGCCCCTCTTACCAAAAGAAGTTTTCTATCTTGTTTATAAATGTCTTTCTCTAAAACTGAAAAACAATACATTACTAGGGAGGATGGGACAAGAATCCTCTGCATGGACCACAGTCTAACAGAACAGCCTAGCATCCTGGATAAAACACGATTAAAATTCCTAATTTTAGACATTAGTAACTTTGAATTATTTTCTCTTAGTCAACTTAGATTTTTATTAACAATCTATTTTAAATAGACTGGATAGATTACTGTTAGGATCAAACTAAGGAAGAAAAAGTAAAATGCCAGGAACCATCATGTAATAAGAACTTAATCAAATTTGGCATAGAAATTATTCTCTTATGTCAGATGCAATACTCTTCTTTCCAGCAATAATTCTGTGGCATATATCTTCATCTGGACAAAAATAAATAAATGAATACTAGGTGATACCAGAATGGAGAAGTGCTCTGACTCGGGAGCTGGATCTCTAGTTTTAAAATGCCTTTCATAACACTATTTTTAGGGAAGACATCCTCAATGTTCTCTGTACTTCTGCTGCATGACACTCATGACAATTAAATTAATTCGTGTGAGTGAATGAAGAGCTTGGGATGGCATATACACACCACATGTTAGAGTGCATGCAATGGCACACTCTTCTCCTGTCGTTATGACTGATGAGAACTTGGCACTCTGTGGATCCTATTTTACCACTTCACTTTAAAGACCAACATTCCTTCTTCACCTACTTCCTTGAATTTTCTGCTTGCTGTAGCCTGGATATGCAAGATGCATGCCTGCCTGTTAGGGCAATCCTGAGTCATGTATCTCTAAGACCTCAGTGCCTGGGGGCAAGGTAGAGATTCCAAACAAGTCACTGATGCACTGATGCCAAGCTCTGATGCACACTTTCCCCCTAATAATATGCATGAAAGGATTAGAAAATCGCAAAGTTATTGAATAGTCTCTTCCAAAGTAAATACAATGATTAATTACACAGTAACAACCTCAGATGATGGAGGTAAACAAATCTGATGGAATTTCTGGTTCAAACTTTTCTCATCTGCTTGGAGTAACAATGCACCATAAAAAAGATCATCCTTAATAATCACTAAATGTCGGATGGTCAGCATTGTTTTAATATTCATAAAACTTAAAAACCCCATAAGGAAATTTAATTTAAAATTCTGTGCAGAAGTTATGATTCTAATAAAATATTTCTATCCCTGTCACCAAAATAAATAAATAGTAAATATTTGATGTAACCAAGTTTAGTTTGCCTCCTTAAATAACAAGTAATATAACATTTGTGTCATAGAGTACTTTCTCTTTTCTTCTTTAGAAAAGGTCATATAGAACTTTTAATATTATATATTTCTAAAGAATATTGTCTGTCAAAATAAGAACAATGTTTATCAATTTTTAGCATCAATTTTTATTCCATTTTAGACACACTGGGCTTCAGATCTGTTATATGTGCTTTGGTGACAAGATTTTCCTGAATAGCACAGTCTTTCACTATTCTGTTTTTAAACATTCTATAATTCCTTCAACAATGAACATCTTAAACTCTCATTGGACTGGCAAGTTTTAAACCTGCCTTTTTGTACTGAAATTCATCATTAATCACATAAACATTTAGTTTTTAACACTGTGTGAGTCCAAAAATTAGGTAACCCCTGAAAGATGAATTGCAGGATAAATCTAAACATTCCTACTTCTAAGAGTCTTATTGGAATTTTTCTATCATATCACCTGCTTATCATGTGTACTTGCCCATGTGCATTGATTTAACTAACTGATGCCAAGTATTCAACAGACACAGGTTAAAAGAGGATCTCCTTCCAAAAAGATCTTCAAAAAATATGTTGCATCTACAAGTATTAATAGGAAGAGATAATGTAAACAAAATCAGTCAAATAGAACAAAATCAGAATTTTATATTTTCTTGACACACTAACTCAAATTTTATATGGTTTAGTAAATAGATCACTATGCAGTCGGCTACAATAGTGACCTGCACACACTCTCACAGTTCTCTTGGATTTCTGTTGTTTACTAGAAAAGTCAACACAAGATACATATTAATAGATTAGTTAATTAAGTTTTAATTCCTTGATAAAAAAATATTAAGGTGGTCAGGCAGGGTGACAGAAACACATGGATCTATCTGAATTTGAGGCCTGTCTCGTCTTCATAACAAATTCCAAATCAGCCAGACCTACACAGTGAGACCCTGTTAGAAAAGGGCAAATGTAATTATCACACTCAAAAAGAATCTGGAAGATCCATATATGTTAGTGAGGCATATTTTTAGTAACTAGAAGTAGGGAGTTTACAGAGAATAAATATATTAACATTTACTCACGTTGTTGCATGTAGAAATATTTAAAGTTAGACACTATCTTAGTCCTACCACTGTATAATTTCATGCTTTAATTTCCTACAACAAATTGATGTGCCTTTTCTCTCTCTCTCTCTCTCTCTCTCTCTCTCTCTCTCTTTCTCCCTTCTCTCTATCTCACACTGTGTCTGTGTTGCTCACATATGGATATATCTTCCTTATGCACACATTTCAGTAGAGAAAACGACTAAGCAATAGGCTTGCCTTTTTGGAGATGTGGTTCTCCAATTCATTCTCTTCATATACATGCCACAGGAGTTTTGTAAAATTAGCTAGACAATACCTAAATTATTATTATAATCTCTGAAAGATGAAGGACAGCATGGAAAGCAAGTCATCCTATAAAAAGCAGGGGAATTGAATATCAGATGGTCTTTCTGGAGAAGAAGACAGAAATAAAGGAAAACTACCTAGTGATGTTAAAAGAAGTCTTATATTTATTTGATTATGTCCCAATGTTTGCATATAGTTGGGCTTATTTCAATGTTGGGGGATCTTATATCTCAACCACCAGTAATAAAAGACCAGACTCCTCACATCAAAGAATGAGCAGATATATCCAAAGTGGGCCTACACAAGACTGACCCTGTAAATGGTCAACTATGGAAGCATGACAGATACTCAGAGGGTAAAGGCACTTTCCAATAAGCCTGAGGACCTTAGTTCAGTCTCCAGGACCCACATTATAGTTCTACAGTACTTACATTGAGTTCTCCTCTGACTACCACAGAGCCACTGTGGTACGAGAAGCCCCTACACAAAACACACATACACATAAACATCAAATAAATAAATGCATGACTAAGTAATCAGTAAACATTGCTAAAATTAAAAACAGCCATTTATGTACTGGGATGGGCTTATGGAAATCTTACCCTTCCTGCTAAACTACTATCTACTAATAGATTCAGGAAGAAAGGAAAACATTATCTTCACATGTATGCCCCCTACTGAACCCCCACCCCCCAGTCACAAACAGTTAGCTCTCAAGTCCATTTACAATGATGGGCCTTGTTGAAGTCAGTAGGTCATAAATCCAAACTAATAGACGTGAAAGGGGGAAAGAGAATGGTGGGTGAGAGGACTCAGTGGGAGGTAAGAGAATGATGGTGATGAGAGTAATCGGGATGTGTAAAATTGTCAAAGAATGAATTTAATTTTACAACTCTTAAAATTATTTTTAAAACATGGTTGGGAGTTAGATAGATGGCTTAGCCATTAAAAGCACAGGCTACTCTTGCAGAGGACCCTAGTTCAGACTCCAGCACCTCATGGCTGCTAAAAATCATCCTTAACTCCATTTCCAGAGAATCCATTACCCTCTTCTGTCTTCCATGTGCATTGCATGCATACATGCACTTACAAACAGGCAGGTAAATCACCCATACACAGAAAATACAAATAAAAGGCTTTTCTTCAAAATTAAAAGGAAGTCAGTGTTGGGGTTGAGAAACTAATCTCCCAAACATAGTTCCTGGCTATGTCACCTTGTAGAAATATTGCTCAGACGAGCCCTTTATGTCCTCAGTTCCTTGAAATCTTACTTACCTTGAAGGGTTTTAGCAACAATTAAATACTCAGAGAAAGAAAGAAACACACACACACAAACAAACTACACACACACACACACATCAAGTAGAAAAAATAAAAACTTAAGCAGACAGTTTAAAATTCAGTAACTGATAATTTGCTTTGATCCTGCTAAATAGAATGGAGTATGAAATTCCTGGTCATTTTTTCTAGTATCTGGTTATTATGTTCCACTTCTGTTGGCAATTCCAAAAGTTAAAACACCATCAAGTTACGAAATCCATACATTAAAAATGCCAAAAGATGCAATTATGGGAATAGTCTCACACAAAGGCTAAAAACTGCCCTCTGTCAACTATCAGCCTTTTCACAATTAATGTTCTAATCTTTCTCTGTGGTTCCACCATCAAATGCTCGACATCTGAATCACAAAACAATCTCAAATTAAACTGCACATGTGTACCTAAGCATTATCCTTTCACTTCCCTTGGCTTCTTTATAAAAGACTGTTTTTTTAAAGAAACATCTTTCTTTTCTGCTAAATTACTAACATTGACCTCGATTTATTAATTCTTTAAGATGTGCATAACATAGCACGAGGTGTGTAAGAAAGAAAATATGTTCATGGTCAGAAAACTTACAGAAGCCATTGGCTGTAGAGTAAATAGTTAACACTTTCACAGACATTGGCTAATGTTAATAGACTATAAATATCTACTCACAGACTAGTTTTAGAACTGCTTTTCCATTCCATGCCACATAGACTTGCAAAAGATTTCTTATTTTGAAATACACAGTGAACTGAAACTGAAAATTTTTTGAGGTGCCTATGATATAGCCAAGATTATATAGGTTTTCTTAAGGATTCTCTCCTGAGGATTTGAACAACCTCAACTTGCTCCTTTCTAACCCTATATTTTGGCATAAACTAGGATATCTTTTGGAAGAGGGAATTTAGTATCTATTCATAAGCCAATTTCTAGATAATAAACAAGCTTAATTTCAATTAACACTTAGAGAGACATTAGTTTGTGAGAAATGAGAAATACATTCCCAGTAAAGTCACATGGCAAGGTTTTTTTTCAGTGTAGAACTTGTAGGAAGAACTAATTTCACCATATATTCATCTAATTGAATATTTTCCACTGACAGTCAAAAGCAGTTTGTATGACTTGGCTAACTGCCAAATGTAAACTTTTCAAGTGTTCTAAGTGTCATGCTCTGAACACTCTGTCATTGTGGTATATTTATGAAGTGAAGCCTTGCATGACCGACATGAACTCAGGGATCCTCTAGTGGGAGGACCCTAAGAATCTATGTGGCTCCTACACTGTTCTTGATTCCAAGCTTTGTAACTATAGACACAGCTGTGTGCTACACCTAGAATTAGAAATCAGTTTAACAATTGAAGAAAACATTTTGTGTTTTTTTTTTGTTTTTTTTTTTTTTTTTTTTGCCTACGAAGCATTCCTTTTGCATTTATTTGTTTTGTGGATGAAGGCATATACATTCATGTGCCATGGCACATGTGTAGAAAGCAGCAGACAGCTTGTAGGACTATCTCAATGTGGGTCCTTGGGATTGAACTTAGGCATTAGGCTTGGCAGCAAGTGCCCTTACACATGCATGACCTTACTGGCTTGACGAAGCATATTTCTGGAATATAAAAATGTGCCTTCTGAACACATGTCCATGCCCCCATGTACCATTAATCATGACCATTGGGGCTTTATGTATGAGGATGTCCAAAGATTTAAAGTGTATTTCACATATAAATGAATGTGGTATAATGACTATTTTTAAAGTATACATTATATACTAATCTATATGTATCTGAATGTGCAAAAATAATTCTAGGAAGATATATAAGAAATCATTATATGGAAATATTAAGATATACGACTAAGAAGTTGAAAGTTATGCAAATTGTTATTTTTCATATATGCCCTTTCAAAATGTACATTTAAAACTTCATAATTTTAAAAATTGTTTGCAAATATTTATGTATATATTTGAAACCAGCTTCTTACAACTGCTACAATATGATTGTTATTAAACTGAAACTAAACTTGGACACTAACTCCAATAATCAAAATCTCTGTCATCTAGTCGTCTCTCTAATTAGTATTCTACCTCCACTTCTACTTAAGGATACCCCAGTGGCATACACTTTTTTTTTCAGAGAATTTCCAACTTCTCCTTTTCCCAATCTCTCCCTTTATCCATGATTAGCATTCTGTATTATTATAACATACTTGTTGCAGTTGATGACCAGTTTTAATACCCTGTTATTAATTCAATTTCAAAGTTGAAATCAGGGTCATTGACACATATTGTTGCATATTCAAAGTCTTTGGCAAATAATTGGCACGCATTTTAAGTGCCATACTGCCAAATAAACTAAATTTTCCTTTAAAACATCTTTGTTCCATCTATCCATTCTCCCTTCCTCCTCCAGAAGTCACAGAATATGCCCCCTTTTCAGACAAGTTTTTGTGTGGTTTCCTCTAGTTTTCCACATGGGCTTCTCAATTCTTTGTAATCACTAAATATTATCTTTCCACATGACTGTCTCATGGGTTATTTATTCAGTCAGCTTTTGCAGGATATATTGTTTGTTTCCAGTTACACCCTTCAGAATGAAGATGCACTTGTGGAAGCCTTGTCTGAGCTTAATTGCTGTTTCAAGTGGATGACTGACAGATGCATTATTCTCTTTTTTGTTCCTTCTTGGTAAACTGAGTTATGGTGACATATATATCTTCAGTTTCCAAAGTCCAACATGGCCAATATTTCTTAACCATTTTTGTTTTCCTGACACTTCTGAAATAAAAGTACAGCTATTGGAATGGTTGCAACTCAGATTGCCACAGAGATATGTTCTCTGAAGCCTGACCCTAGGGAAACTCTTCAAGAAATAAGAATATATCTGCAATGGACTATTTTTCTTTGAAAGATATATTAAAATCCTCAGTGATACCCATGCATTTGAGAATTTCAATGGATTCACATATGATCATTGAAACTCTAAAGATAAGTCTTAACTTCAGGAACCTCAATTAATCCACAGTATAATTCTTCAATAAAATATAAGAAAAAAAAACTGGGAAAGAAGTAAAGAAAATAATAGCTCAAACTACAAGTCTTTCGTAAAGACATTAAAACAGAGATCTGAACCTCATAATTTTTCAGTGAGACTGATAGTGATTTTTATCATTTAAATGTATATAAAATTTTAAAAATACATTCTTCAGATTTCTATTGACGGAATTGATAACTTTAGTATTATTTTGAGTGATTATCAGATAATTCATCTTATTAGCTATCACTAATACTTTGCAGTTATAATGCTTATGTATTCATGGTAATTTCTTCAGAACTTAAAGTTGGCACATTGGTATGAATAATTTTTTATTTTTATCTATTATAAATTTTATATATTTAAATGTATTCCCTGCATGTACGTAAGCACACCCATGTACAATGCCTGTGGAAGTCAGAAGAGGGCCCACTGGAATTGGAGTTATAGATGGCTGTTAGCAACCACATGGGTACTGGAAACCGAACCCTCATCTTGTGCAAGAACAGCCAGTGCTCTTGACCACTGAGCCATCTCTCTAGACCCTGGTATAACTTAAGATTTAAAAAATATATCTATCATCTACTTTGGAAATGATGCCAGGCACTTCATCCAGTAAATGTTAATTATTTACTTACTTTTTTTCCACCATATTTAAAATATGCTAATAAGGCTGGGAGTATAGCTTAATGGTAGGACACTTGCCTACCAGACATGAGGCCTTGAGTTTGAGACACAAAACTGAAAAAAAATTAAAGCTAAATCAATTAAATATATTGGGACGGCTAGGCTTGGATTTACCTATCAACACATTTCTGACGATCAAGAAATCACACACGTGCTCTTATTGAACTTTTAAAGGCAGGACATTTCTCCAAACAGAGAAATAAACTGAAAATTTATGGGAAAGGCTGTGTTAATTAGAATATCTCTATGCCCTATGATCCTACAATGGCTGAGGCTATTGAATCTGTGTATGTATTACCTCACATGGCAAGACAGACTGCAGAGCAATTGAGGATCCTGAGAAGGAAAATTTTTGAAATATCTTAGTAGACGCATGTAATCACAAGTATCCTCATGAGAGGGAGGCAGGAATCAAGAGTTAAAGAAAGCGTCCACTGACTGGAGAGATGACTCAGCAGTTAAGATTACTGGCTGCTATTTCAGAGGATATAGGTTCAGTTACCAGCACACACATGACAGCTAACAGCTGTCCATAACTCCAGTTCCAGGGGATCTCACACCCTCTTCTTTCCTCCATGACCTTCACAAAACACAGGGGCACTTACATACATGCAGGTAATACATTCATACACATAAAATAAGAATAATAAGCAAATAAGTGTCCTATATATAGATTGAGAAGTCAGTATCATGTGATTGCATCACAAGAATTATACTTGGCCTGTATCAGCTAGAAAAGGCAAATATTTTAACTCAATTGGGCTGCTAAAACAAAAGTGGTGAACTGGTGGCTTATTAACAACAGCGATTTATTTCTGACACATTTAAAGGCCTAGAAGTCCAAGTTCAGGGAACCAGTAGGTTCACTCTCTGGTTCATTAATTGTGACTTCTATCTATTTATAAAGTTTGTGATACATATAGGGCATCTCCCATTCATGACTGTTCTAGCCTTTTATACTAATCACTATCAACTTGGTTGGTAGAATTTATCCATACACATTTGGGGGAACACAACTTCTTTACCTTAGCAGAGAAAGAGGTTACACTTCAACATCCCTAGCAGATCTTCGCTCTGATGACACCATGATTTTAGCCCTTAGAAATTAATTTCAGACCTTATCAGCCAGAACCAAAAGATGAACATCTATGATTCTAAGGCACTATGCTTATGACAATTTGGTATAGCAGCAACAGGAAACTAACTTGAGCAATAGCAGTATCTGCTGGTCATTCATTGATTTGATGTCATTTGTTATTCTTATTGCTCTCATGAAATTAGGATAAATTGTGCAAATGTACAATCAAATATTTCTTAATATAAAACTGTTCAGCTGATATTTTGGTATAACATATGTAAGCAATATCAACAGCAAGAATTAGAAGTTAGTATGTATGTTACTGTTAATAAGTTGTTCAAGTCCTGCATTTATAAAAGGGTTATTTACACTGTTTCTTTAAAAATGTTTTAAAAGATCCTTCAGTTCAATATCTTTTTAGTAAACTTGATTCTTAAAGTATTTTTAAATCTTGAAAAATTAGATTTTTCAGCTATAACTTAATGAAAGTTTGTCAGCAAGCTTTGTTCTAGCCCAACATTGTTCGATTATTTTAAACTTTTTCTTTTTCAAAATTTATTTCATTTTTTAAAATTTTACAACTTCATATACAAGTACATATATTTACATAATTCCCAGGCCCTATCCCCTGCCTTCTCCTGCTGTATTCTTCCAAATAACACCTCTTCTTGAATTCATAACTTATTCTTATATATTAATTTATATAGATTTATTTAGATAAATGATAGATAATTAGATAGACAGATGATAGACAAATAATAGATCCATGATAGATGATAGATAGATAGATAGATAGATAGATAGACAGATAGATAGATAGAAACTACTGAGTCCAATTAGTGTTTGCTTTTATTTTTATATGTTTGGAGAAGAACACTTATGATTAGCATCTCCTACCCCCAAAATAAATTGATTTTCCTTCCCTCATCAGTCATTGATGCCCTGTATCTCTTTGTTTAAGGATGGAGACTTATGAACTTTTCTTACATCCATGTCAGAATGTTGACTGCTATAGTCTTTGCAGGTTTTGTTCAGGCAAGCATATTGTTGAGAACTCATGGAAGCAACATCCCTGTCCTGTCCAGAAGAATATGTCAAGGAGCAATCATCCTAGTCCTCAAGTTCTTAACAATATTTCTGTTCCCTCTTCTATGATATTCCTTGGCCTTAAGTATAGGGATTGTGCTATATGTGTTACATTTGTGACTGAGCACCCCATAGTCACATATTCTTCACTTTCAACCAACTGTGGATACCCTCCATCTGCTGGGCAAAAAAAAAAAAAAAAAAAGCTTCTTTGAAGAAATGTGAGAGCTACACTTTATCAGTGGGTGTGAGTATTGTTCTAGTTAGTTTTTGTGAATTTGATATAAACTAGACTCCTCTGGGAATAAGGAACATCAATTGAGGAATTTCTTCCATCAGATTGCCTATAATCATATCTGTGAGGCATTTTCTTAACTGCTGATTGATATGGAGGGCCCAAATCACTTTGGGTAGTGCCATCACTGGGCAGGTGGGCCTGACCTATATATGAGGGTTAGCAAAGTAATCCAGGGGACCAAGGCAGTAAGAATGGTTCCTCCATAGTCTCTGTGTAGGTTACTGCCTCCAGTTTCTGTTTTGAGTGCCTGCCTTGGCTTCCCTCAAGCATGCAGTGTGAGCTATAAATAAAACAATCCCTTTCCTCCCAATGTCATTTTTGTTTTGGGTATTTATCATAGCAGCAGAGAAACCAAACTAGGACACATATTTAGAATGTAAATGAAAACTATATTACTATGGTCGTAGTAGATTTTACTCCATGACTTATGACCACCCCAGTCATGGGTTCTTGGATAGTTTTACAGTACCAGGGGTGAGTTCCTTCCAACTGATTGGGATGTAGGTCCCATTACATAGCTGTTGATTATCCACAAGATAAAAGGCCACTATTTCACTTTAGGGACTATCTTGCCAGAAAGACACACATTGTATGTTCTTCCTTATTTATGAATTCTAGATCTGAATATTTAGTTTTAAGTATATAACCTGGAGTAACTACTGTAGAAGTCAGGAAACAAAAAGGCAACACTGAGGGAAGGGTGGAAGGGGGCTTTGGGAGAAGGAGACAGGAAGACACAGTTACCTTGAAGGAAAAACAGGTGGGAATTAATTGGGGAGGGAAAGGTAATACAGAGAGAGTAGGAGGGAAAAGGAGTAAATAACAGAGGGGTGTTTGAAACGTCCCAGGAAAACTTACTCTTTAATAAGTTTACTTTTAAATACATACCATATATTTATATATGTATATATTTTAATGCAATTACCTCACATGGTGGGATAATGTTCCCCTCAGGAGCCATAGATTATTTAACAAAAAAAAAAAAAAAAAAAAAAAACAAACAGCAGGCAGATGATATCTGCCTTGAAAGTTATTGGTCTGTAGAAACAAGAAAGTCCAAAAACGTAGGCTCTAGGCATTGCCCTTAATGCTTGCCAGAATCTAAACACTCCATTGCTGAATATACCACACACTATAGTCATTTGGAACTTGAGGAAATCAAGCTGAAAGCCTCTTTCCTAAGGGCTAGCTCTGATAGTGTTAGAAGCTAATATTGAAGCCACGAAGGGAAAAAAAGTAAACACAATTCCTATCCAACTCTAAATCCTTACAACCAGAACCATAAGATCATTACTTTTATTATTTTTATCATCAGCATCATCATTACCATTATTATTATTATTATTATTATTGGTTTTTTGAGACATGGTCTCCTTGTGGACCTAGCTGTCCTGAAACTTACTGTGTAGACCTGGCCTCAAACTCACAGAAATCCATCTGTCCCTGCCTCTGAGTGCTGGGACTAAAGGGATGTGCCTCTACACCCAGCTTCACAATGATATTCAATGATATTTTAAAAGTTGTATTGTATTATTCTTCAACTTAAAAATAGATATTGCCCTTCCTAGATATGAACTGGAAATCTCTAATATCTTTACACTGTAGAAGAATGCATTACTCATACACGAAATACATCATCAACACCCTCTTTAATTCCTCTCAAAATAAACTGGGGTTTCACAGCAATAAACTCCAAATTTTTTTTGTTCTACATATGCCTACATGATTTAATTTCTTGCAGGCAAAAGACAAGCAGCATTAAGCTGTATTCAATTCGAGTCCAAGTCGAAAAAATTTCTGAAAAAAAAATAGCATTGCACAATTTGCATAGTGCTCTTGGAAAAGCAACAGGATGTCCACATATGATTAAGATTGGTTCCTAAATCACAAAATTACATCAACCCCAGGAGTTATGGTTACTTTCATCAGAAAGGTGAAAGTTGCCTGCTCAGTCAGATTACTTTCAGCAATATGCCAGCGCTTGTTGCCATATGTTCTGCATTGTAAGATGTCCTGTTAGAGTTATGGATGCAGTTTTGCAGTCAGGAAAATGACAGATTTCTCTCCCTTGCAGACATTAACTTTATTCCACTTTGTTCTAACACTGTGTGCAGACAATGAGAATGATGTAATAGTCCCCTGTTTTCTCAATGAATATAATTCAGGAGGAACCTTCTGCTCCATTCTCACATGGCTTGTCTGACCTTAGGAGTTTCAGAGAATTCTCAGTTTTTTCTCTCTTTTTTTTTTCTCCCAGTAAACCATTCTCTTATTCACTGTTTATTTATTTACTAATAATGAAGTGATTTTCATTCAATAACAGAAAGTATTATTTATGAATATATGTTAGTTAGGCCAGCTAGTTTATAGTAAAGTGTTATCAACTTACACTGACAACTAAATAAGATAATAACAACTATTTTCATAGAGTTCCCCACACTGATGATGCAATTTCTGAATCTGAAGACATTTTATACCTTAAATTGCATTCAGTTTCCTTGTTATTAACTTAATTCTTTAGAGTTTTCTAAGCTAAATGCTATACTATTTGTTTAAACCAAATGTGTTTGATCAATAAGCTGATAATTTACTTCTTTCTACAGTTTCTTTGTTTCATAGCTCTAGAATTTCCTAATCACAGGATTAAGGCTAGGACCCCAATGTACTTTTCTACTTAGATATATTTTCTTGCACTCCATTGAAATTTTTGCTCCTTCATTGTATGACAATTGCCACATATATTTTTGTTGATTCCTTGTTCAAATGAAATACAACACTCTACCTCTTTCTTAAGAATGTCTACATTTTGGTGCTTTTTTATTCACTTGAATTTATAAACAATTTAAGAACACAAGCATATATTGATCACAGAGTCTGTATTTTAGCAAGGTACTTTAAGAATTGGAATATGAATATAGTGAAAAATTCCCTTTGAAATAAACATTGAGGATTCATAAATATTCACATAAAATGCTCACAGAATTGACTTATTATAACCTGAACTGAGCACCAACCATGTGTACCCTGGACTGTTAGACCCAGCATGTATGTGGCTATATGTGTGGCTGAGAGAATGCTGCCACACAGCTCATGTTCCTGTTGAAGACAGACAGTAAGCAAAGAGCTACACAGCATCAAGATGCAAAGAACACATCAGACATCAATTTCTGCTAGAACAAAACAGAATGTTGTGTTGGAAAGTACATGGAGAAAAGAGGCTTCATTAGCATGAGGACGAAAAGAAGGTCCCCTGCGGAACCAACATCTAAGCTGAAACCTGATAATAAGAGGGCAGTTACACAAGGCTCTGTCAGATGAACACCAAGATAGCAGAACAAACCCAATATAAAGAATGTAAGGAAGAACTGGCAGTGCTTTTAAAGCAGCAGCCAAACAGCTCTTGCCCACAGCAGAAGGAAATCATGGAAGGGTAAATAACAGTAAGACTGGGAGAATAAGCAGCCTCTTTCTTACAGGGGTCATAGTAAAAGGGTTGGAGTTTATCTTATATGTCATAAGAAACCTGTAATAAAGGTGAGTTATGATTTGATTGATTCTCTCTGGGAAGTGAAAGATAGATTGGCAAGACTGATGCTAGAATGTCCATTAGCCACTTATTATAACCACTGAAGAGCTCAGTTACATTGAGACTGAAAAACATGGAGGGATAGAAATACTTGTATTATTACTCTAACATCTTTAAATCTTCACACCTGGACTCCATCATTCTCTGTTCCGGAATAATTCCATTGATTAATATACCACTGATGTCCAGATCCCAAATGAACTCTTTTTGGTTGGGTTCTCTATCCACTGCAGTTTTTCAATATAAGGAAAATAGAATACTGGTGTCATATCAATTGTATTTTAAAGTGACAGTATTATTCTTTCCTCTGAGGCAAATACTTCCTCTTCACTGCTATATGCAACCAGTTAAATGACACCAAGCCACAGGCAATAAGCAGGTGAGACACAATGTGCTTCTTATTCAGACTTTCAGGTTGGATTTGCTGCTACATCTGTGCACATTTGAGAACTGTGTTTGGGACCTAGTCTTTGCCTATTTTTTCTATATATTACACATTTTATAGACAAACTGTCAAAATGTTGACTGCTTGTTAACTTTTATGGTTCCCATTAAGTGATCTTTTATAAACAAGAATAAATTCTTACTGAAGACTATGACATTGTTTTAATGTTATCACATTAAATTTCACCATGGCTTCAAACACAACATCATACAGGTTTTAAGAGAAGGAATTTGGTTGCTTATATATAAATACTACCAATTCAGCTGAAAAATCATGCTTATTTTCTATAGCTCAGTGTCTTCACTAGTACATTGATTAATCGAACATTTGATTCTGAACTAATCTGGAGTGTTCACTTTTCATTCATAACTTCTTTGTCCTTTGGCAAGATACAGGAAGGAGGCAAGTCTGTAGAAAGCAGAATCCAAGACCCTGTCCGGCATCTCCAGTGATGGCTAAAGTGGTGTGCACTTCAAATTCTGGAGCAGCAAGTGATGCTGAGTAGAGTGATGTAGCTGGGAATCAAGGCCAAGCTAAATAAAGGACCTTTATTGCAGTTTAATATGACTGGATTTAGTTACAAAGCTAAGGTGAAGACCAGAAGTCTAGGCAGCTGTCAGTTCTAAGGAGCAGTTAGAAGTTATGCTGCAAGAGTTCTGTGTTCTCCTACTTACCTGTAGCTAAAACTAGAAAATTTAAGCATGTGTGACCTGTTTTGAGATTCATTATCACCCTACATTTACTGGCTGATTCTCAAAAAATAAGTTCTCCATTCCAGCCCACCTAGAATGCTGACAAACAAGAAGAGACATGCTCCGCCCTCAATTTCAACTATCCCATGCAGATATGGAAGAAAGAGGACATTAGTAACTGTATAAATTGGCTTTCCACTGTGAAATAACAGTCTTCTGCCTTCAGCACTGTCAAAAAATTAAATAACGAAATCCTGTTCAGGGGATTTGTTCATTCACTATGCTAAATATCATATGCTGTTTTTACAGAAAAACTAAGAATAAAAAAGGGTACAGTAATGGAGTGGGTTGATCGATATGTCTTATTTAGTCGGAATTCTGAAGTGTATCCGGAACCTGATTCTTTTGGTAAAAAAAAAACTTCTGAGGCAAGGAAGGAAACAAAGTGCTTCTATGTTTCTTCATTTGCTTTGATTAATGCTTATAGGAATAAGTCTAATAAAATTCTGCAATAAATTAATTGATAACACAATGGAAATTTAAATTTATCTTGTTTATAGTGAGAAGAATCAGTTTATAAAACCAGTACTGGCTTATATGATTTTCAAAATTATATATATATATATATATATATATATATATATATATATCACATATATATAATATTTTATTCCTTCTGATTGCATTTATCATATATTTCATCAGATTAGATTATTTAAAGGTGGGTTTATTAATAACACTGAGATCTTCCTTCTTATTACTAACATTTAGGAAAATAAATGTCCATAAAACAAGGTTAAGGCTTGTTGAGTGTGGAAGTATCAGTAAGTACAAGTACACAATTAACTAGCATACAGATTTTCTGGTATTTAAGATTATATGTAACTTTTTAAATTAAGAAATTACTGCTTAAGAAAACATAAAACACCAACCCTGTTCCCAAAATATGGGTGTAGGTGATAGAAATGTGGAAATAATGTGGTCAATGTAATATTATTTTTAAGAGGAATATTACTTTGCTGCTTAAAAATAAGAAATATCAATATTGGCTAACATTAAGGGTAGGAAATATTATAACTGCATTGACTTGATTCTGAGTTCATAAGTAACTCTCCAGGAATATATTTTGACGGGAATAAAAACTCAGTATCTTGAAACGGAAATGTAGTCCCAGGGGTAAAATTAAAGCACATAATTTCTGGCTCAGGATCAAGAAAACTTTTATCCCAATAAATAAAAAAATGTATATAGTGTTAAAGGGACAATGGAATTCATAAGAAGATGTGGTTCAAACAGTTCCTCCGTGTCCAATCAGCTCATATTTCTCAGGGTGTCTTTACCTTCCCTGCTTTGAAAATCAGTGTTGGTCATTCTCCAGTATCTTTGCCAACTGCTGTCCATACCTTTGCACTCTTATGGCTAAAGACAATGGTTTTGTAAAAATCTAATTACAAATTATTTCAGTGATAATTCAGTCAATCCATCTGCTGCTGTTAATGAGAAAGAACTGAACACAAACTCACACTTCATTTAGTCCATGAACAGTATTAACATGTATCTGCCTGCAGTGTTCCCTGGAGAAAGGCTTTCAAGTTTACCACCACCCATCTGAAATTCTCCTCACAAGCTGGTAGAATCTGTATTATTTGCATGTGCTGTGTTCACTGTTTCTATAACTGCCCTGTTCCTCTTTACATAGCAGGAAGCAAAATAGAGTCTCTAAAACCTGAGCTCTCATCCCTGCCTGCTAAAAGTGATTTTGATATGTTTGCTTTGGTCACCAAAGAAATAGGTTTGAAATAAAGTAAAACAGCTGAAGGCCTCGCGTTCTGACTGCAGTCTGGGTCTGTTGCTTCCCAAACAAAAATCCTAGTCAAGGTCCTTAAAGAGCTGCCAAATGGACCCCAGGAGGAAACAGACACAGTAGGATAAATATGTGCTCTGCTAAAGGAAACACATTGAAAACCAGGGTTGTGAGTGGGATCCGGACCAGAAGAAAACACAGTAAAGTATTCATGGGTTGATTTCAGGGAATGCAAAGAAATAAATTTTTATGTGAGGTTATAAATGATCCATATGAAAGACCAAGGAAATGGAGAAAATGATCAAAGAAAGAAAGAAAAAAAGAAGTCCGTAAGTTATTAACCTTGCAGAAACAGCCTGTTTGATTTAAAGAACACACGAAAACGATCTAAAAAGTAAGGGCAGAAAATGAAATAGGAAATGCAAAAGGCATTGAGTTAGAGGATAAAAGGTTTCACAGATAAATAAAGCAGCAATGAGGTTGTGAAAGGTATTGTTGCCTCTTCAGAAATCAAAGGTAACCTGGTACGGGAACAGAGAGATAGGACAGAATGCTTTGTACAACTTTGGCCTGTCATAAAGAAATAACACATGCTAAATCACATTCATTTTCTCCAAAGATAATGAAATACTAAGGGAAAAAAGGGAAGCTAAAGATATCACACAAAATTTGCAGAAAATCTGTTCATAAACCAAATAAACTAGACGTTGAAATGTACTCCCAGAGGTCAAAGAAGAAAATATTTACATGAATTTACTAGTAGAAAAAAATAAAATATACATAAAAAATTTATTCTTGGTGACCCATTAGCTTTTTATTGCTATTAAATAGAAATATTTTAAGTACTATATGAGTTAATATCACACAAACAATAATTTCCTTCTTATATAAAAATACAAATGAAAAAGTGGTTGATAAAGTATATTATGGATATAGCATCATTTTTAATTGTCCTAATCATATAATATTACTTCAAGATTACACAATTAATACTTTCTGTGCCCATATATTGGTATCATTCTGAAGTAAATATACAATGAAAATAAACAGCATAAAGCCTGCAGAGAAATGGTGGATGCATGCTGTCCGAATATCTTTGACATCTAGCTACAGATCTTGCTACATATTATTTATGTAATACTAAATTATTTAGAATACTTCTATAAAATATCAGAATAGTTTCTATTCCTTAATGCTCCAATTTAAATTCACTACAAATAAAGGTGTAAGTGGTCAATATTTTATGTCCATATGAAAAGTGTACAAAGCATATCTGTTTGTATACATTATGTTTTGTTTCTGATATTTACCTAGAGGTGACCAGAAAGCATTTGCATAATTAATCCTGACTAACAACAGTGAAAGTCAGAGTATGCAATTTACATACATGTTCTTTCTTCAGTTCCTATCTCCATAACCCACCACTCTGCACCTAACATCATTGCATTTTCCTCTCCATTGTAAACTGTCTGCTCTGACAGCATTTATACAGTCCCTTATTTTATCCAAGTCATTGAATATGTGAAGTTTTCAAGTTCTCACCACTATCTCCAGTCAAATATAATACAAAAATTCACTTGTAAATCACAGAAGTCCAAGAGGATTTATTTCATAGTATTCTGGTATTTTTAAATGGTAACACATGTAGTATTTTAGCGATAGCTTGGTAGCCATCATCCAAAGTCAAGGAAGACTCAAGGAAATAAATACAATATCTACAATATCGTCTTCAGTAAGCCCTGCCAAGTATCTGCAAACATTAGCCAAGAGTGTCTTTCTTTAATGATGAGATTTACAAACTATAGAGAGAGTGTTTTGACTGAAGTGCATTATGCATAGAAATAACAGTGTTAGAACACAAGCCCTCTGGTCTCTTTGCCATGACTAATTTTGTTAATGCTCTAAAATGTATTCAAAGACAGGGTCTCTGATGATCATTGGTTTTAAATTATTTCCATCCATAAGTGCTCTCTCTTAAGGTAATATTGTTTATAGAATCTACACTATAGAAAATGTTTCCAGATTGATTAAATTGTATATTGCATGCATTACCATCAAAGCACACATTCCAGGAAGGATAGCGTGATGATATAATGCAATACTCTGTTGATATGATTAGCCACAATAAAGAATACACCCTGTAGTATCTTATTATGGAGCTAGTCAGTTCTGAAATTGTAAACTGACCATCTTCTCTGATAACTAATGAGGCTCTGACTTCCGCCACTTACACTGCTAGTTATAATGACAAAATGTCACTAAAGTTCCCCTTCTTGAGTAATCTTATCAGCAGTATAATTCTTAGGAAGCTGTTGCAAGGAATGGTGTCACACATATTTCTTTGACTTCATTTCACCGGTTAATCGACACACTTTAACTTAAAAATTCAATATTAGGAATGAATGGAGTGGTAAGATATTTTTTCTCCATATTTCAAACCTCATTCAGTTTAAAAAGACGTGATAAAGACTGGCTTGTCAAGTTGTTTAAAATTTGAAGAGAATAATTAAAGAATGAGAGATTTCTGTTAAAATTAGCTTTGTTCCTATAAATTAAAGATAATAAGTAGAAGATAATCCTGATGTGAAAAACAATTAATTATATCATTAATTGAAAATTATGTTATCACAAATTATTTTATTGAGAGGAAGGCCATATGAATTATTTTATTTTCACATTAAATTTTATTCTTCTTTACTAATATATACGATATCCTTAGTTTGTAAAGATACACAATTTAACAAAATAAACATTACTTCTTTACAATATCTGCATGAGAAGAGACTTAATTCCAAATACACAACACAAAAACATTACCATGCACCTATTCTAAAGCCCAAGCATGTTTGTAGTGTAAAGTTAATCTTGGACCAAAGATTTACCTAACTGTCCCTCTTGTCTTCTAAGTTTTATAAACTGTGTTCATCAAGTACTCTATGAGAAATTCAAACTACTGTGGCCTCCAAAAACTAATTTCCAAGGAATCTCTGTAATATTTCTAAAATTACAATAAAACTATCCTTAAATGGGGACATCCTCTGCTGCCTCTCACACTTCACACGGTAAGTTCAACGATTTACGCTCTGTACTGAGCATGCAAAGTTGAAACTAAGACTTGATCAGCAATTATGGGAGGAGTTTGCCGGATCTCTGATTAGATCCAGAGATAAGAAAAGGACATTGGAAGACATACCTTGGCAGATCAGAACACAAACATTAAACAAAGAGCACACATTCATTTTTTTTTTAAATATAGAAATTGTCTGGGTGCACCATTTTCTCCCAAAGCTGGTTAAAAGTATTCATTTAACATCAGTCCAACGTTCAATGCCAAGTGCAGTGACATTGTTTCCAGATGTAGCTTTTAGCAGATCATGTCTTGAGTAATTAATGCCATCTGAAAAAGACTACTAAATTGATGCAGCATAGAATACAATTCATGGCCAAACAGTTCCAGACACTAGGAAGAATAAATGTGTTTCAAACATCAAACACTGTTCTATAGAAGCTGCCTTTCTGTCTTCAAGTAACAACATCTATTTGAAGCACACTCACACACACACACACACGCACACACACACACACACACACAAAGCTAGTTGATTGGAAGAGATGAGAGAAGTTCATGTAAACATACCATCTCTTCCAGAACATCCATTGTTGTAATGTTAGTGTGTTTTGTTCTGCTTTAACTGTTATTGAGTGCTGCAATTGCATAGGTAATGGACTCTCTTTAGATGTCCATTTTCTCCACCCTGCTTACTGCAAAGAACAGACAGTTTGACTCCAAACCTAAACATCAGCTTTGAGCACTAGGCTCTGAAGTGCTCAGAATAGTTTATGTCCATGTATAAACTGAACCATCAGAAATAGGACCTCAATCCATTAAAATGTCAGAAGATCAAGTTCACAGTGAGGCAATGGCTAAATTCTAAGCCCAGAGCCTGATCCATTGTCAGAGACTCAAAATTATTTAGGTTGTTGATTTACTAACATGGCAGCAGACAAGATTTGTGTTCTTGGAGGCTGATTTACTGATTGAATTCTCTGTGTCTCATAAACTGAAAATAGTATCTACTTAGAAACAAAAATTCAAACAGGCTGCTTTTAAATATCAGAAAATCATTCAAAAGTCCCCAAATAAGTTTCTTTGTTCAGGATACTTCTGCAATATCTTATTTAAATCATTCTTATTGAAAGATCTAAAATAATGGAAATAGTTTTTTTTTTCTATTCTTTAAAAAATGCCGTTTCTCACTTTGATGCTTTTAGAAATATAACTGACCATGATAGAAAAAAAAGTACAGTGGAATATTTTTGTTTGATTTATTAAACCATGTATCACTGTGAGATTTTATTTTTTAATTAAATATTAAAAGCAATAAAGCTTCCAGTAAGCTTGTTTGTCATACCTCAGGGTATCATTGCTACTTACAGATATATAATGCTGTCTTAGCTCCAGTCATTTTTTTTCCTGATATCTTCAAGTAGGATATTCCTCTAATTTTAAGGTACAAGTACATTGCATTTGAATATTTTCATACTTGTCTAGTATTGATAAATACAAAGCAGTACTATTTTACTTGTCAACAGATTATCGATATATTTATTAATATATATATTATTAATTTCTCCTTATAAGCATAATGTGAGTAAGAAAATATGTTACATTTTAGTGTTTTTAATCAAAATTGTTAAGAAACCATTCAACTAATATAGTCTTTTGATTTTATATATAAATATCACCTTATTAATTTTCTTCTTTGACCATTTCATACATGTATATCATGCATTCATTCTAAGTCATGTTCAGCCCTCATCTTTTCTTATTTTCTTCAAAACTCTGTCAACTCTCTCTGTTCCCTACAAGCCTCTTTCTCACATTCATATGTTTTTATTTTGTCTTGTGACCCACTGCGTTTAACGAGGGCCATCTGTTTAACCATAGGTTTCAAACAATCCACTGGAGGCTGGTGGGCTCACCTCTAGGTACACAAGTGAAACAAGGATTTCCTTTCCCTCAGAATCCATCAGTAGACAGCAGTTCAGCAGGGTGTAATACGGTCACTTGAGTCTCTCCCCAACCTATGATTCATTGATGACAAGCCCAAGAACTATCATTATCATAAAGACTATTGACAGATTCTGCTTTGTAGATGTCTAGAAGAGGCATATCAATACTCACACCTATCCTCTGGGTATGAGAGTTGTTTCACTACATGCATAGCAGCATTGAATACTGTAATAACATTCCTGGACCTTTAGTTAAAAATGAGCTAGAAGGGGCTGGAGAGATGGTGTAGCAATTAAGAACAGTGGCTGTTTTTGCTGAAGACTGGATTTGGCTAACAACCATCTAAAGGTCTAATTTCAGGGAACTTGATGCTTTTTCTTACCTCTGTAGATATTACACATAGATAAGCAAGACAGAAATTTTAAACAACTTTTAATGAATCCCGTGTGGTATCACACATCTGTAATCCTAAATATCTGGAGGTGAAAGCAGGAGCATAAGGAGTTTCAGGACAGCCTGAGCTACATGTGAGTTTGAAGCTAGCATGGGCTACATGAGACCCTATCTCAAAGAAAAAAAAAAAACTAAAACTTGGATTTAATATCAGATTTGGTAAAAATAAGTAAAAGAAATAGGATTTTTTAGTAAGGAATCAAAATACAGGAAAGAGGGGAGAACTGCATGAGTTTTAGAAAAACTAACTCTTAAGTGTATTAATTTTTATTTCTTAATATGAACCAACTCAACTAGACCAATATGTTCTCTGGTGTCAGATTTTACATTACAATAGGATTATAAAACAAAACAGAGAAACAAAAACTTGATAATTATATTTTTGTTGCTACTATAAAGAAAAGGCAAGGAGACAGGAGAAGGAAGGAAAGGATAGGAAAAGAAAGGCAGAGAAGAAAGAAGAAAATAAGACTGCATTCTGGGTAGAGGTGGAGTGCAGGAAGCTGTGAACAGGATTCCCTTTAGATGGAGGTTATTTTCATATTACAGAGCCTAAGTGACAACACTAAAATATTGGGAACACCAAGCACTAGGCCCAGGCAATGCTTTGGAGAGGTCCTGGGGAGCAAGGTGGCCTCCCACACTCTCAGCCCTTCACAATGAAGTGTTTTGTTGCTAGGGTTCTGCTTCAGTGAGTCAGATAATGACAGGAAACAGTGACCTCTATTGAGAAAACATTAGTCATAATCCATTGTGTTCTTATATGTCCTTTAATCTTATTCCAATTAAAAGAGATTTCCTTAGGTATTATCTTATTATTCATGTGTCTGTCACGGCAAGGCCATGTAAACAGCAGAGAGTCGGTCCTGGTTGAAGAACCCCAGGTAACTTGTGAGTGATCAAGAACTATTCAGGATTATTTTTACCATAAAAACTAAATAATAAGATATTCAGAGTAAAATACTGTAATTTTATTTTGTAGAGAAAATGACATAAAAGTTCAATAACAATTTTGAAGTTTAACCCCATATATTATAATTGATAGTTTGTGATTGAACATAAGTTTATAAAATTGCAGATAAATTATTTTTCAAGAATGCGACAGTTTACAGTAAAAGATATTCAAAAGTGTTTCACAGTGTTCTTCCTTACCTTTGCCTTAAAATAGAACTAGAAAGTGGTTAGAAGTACTTGGATATTGTTTCCTCCATATGACATATGATAATGAACACAAATGTGTGCTCACAGCAAAGACTTGCAAAGATTCAAAATTTCATTCATAATTCACTGGTCTTGCATTTTTAGCTCTCCTGAAGTCACCTGAGCTATTCCAAACAAGTACATGGAATGACTATGTTCCATGCATGCATGTCTATATTTTGATTCAGAATTGTCTCTTTCCTGTTATGTACCATTCAATGTTTTCATCATTATTTAGATTTGATAAAATGAAAATCCAGAGTGCTGAAGTAGAAATTAGATATAATGTCACTACTGAGGTCAATTCTGATTTTCTCTAACATATGCCATGAGTACAAAGCAATGTCAAAAGAAGTTTGCAAGGCAAATTGCATGTTGCTAGGAACACACACATACACACACACACACACACACACACACATCTATAAAGCTTTAAAACATGGCAACAAAACAGCGTATATGGTTCTTCATTTCATGTTCTTTAAACACTGAACTCATTTTTGGAATCAATTTTCCTCATTCTCTTATATGCCTTCGGCAGACATTGTTCTCCACTTCATTTATAAGCTGAATTTCCTTGCTTGTCTTTGACTTTCTCCATTTATTTCTTTTGTTTACTCAGCTTTTGTTTATCAAGAAATTAGGTTCCATTAAGTTTACTTTAGCTTGTAGGAAAGAATGCCTTAAATATCTTTATTGTCAAAAATTTGACATCCAGAATAAGACAGAAATATATTTGAATTCTGTAACTACAGTGATGGGGCATATACTCGGGCATCTGTTGTGTATATTAAATAAAGACACACTTTTCTGCATTTCTCTAAACTCATCTTTCTCATTGCACACATGGAAAAGTTGACCTTAAATTTCTTCCATAAAAATCAATGCCCTCACTTTATTCTCATCCAAGTAACCATTACTTATTTATGTTATGTTTGCTATTCTAAATCCCAGCTGCATGTATTGTTCTATAGTAGAACCACCTCTGGAAACTGAGACCCCAATTGTATTAGATCCATAAGAAATGGAGAATGCTGCAAAATTGGAGCATTTGTAACTGACCTAGAGAGTCACTCAGAGTGGGTGCTCTAAGTATCTTTTAATTTGAATTACTAAACTCATATATTCTGTGATATTATGCCAATTTTTCTTTGTTTTATTTCATACACTGCTTTCAATATGTCTCTGAAGATAGTAAGGCAGGTATTCTGTCTGATTGTATGGGTCCTTTTTAATTCTCTTTAGCTACAGAGTCAGTATCATACTAGACATGCTTACTGATCACAGGATCAGATACACTGAACTAAAACTATGTGAATTTGAATATAACCATTTTTTAGTATAAACATATTGAAAGGTTGTTTTGTCCAAGATCACACTTTTAAGAAATGAGAAGCCCAGAAGCTGATTCTAAATGTATAGACAAAACCAGCATTATATCGCCTCTGTAATATATTCCCAAGGGAATTTATTTATGTACTCAAAAGAGAAAAAGTAAATGTCTGGCATCTGGATGAAAAAGTATACATCTCATGTCAAAATCTAAGCAAAGCAAAAGAATATGTTGCCAGCCTAAAAAGGTCGAAGTACAGTTTCTTTCATGAGGATGTATTGTCTCTTGCTAAAGAAAAAGTGTCTTGCCAAATGGCTAACTACCAGTACAGTGATTTCATATCAGTTGAACAGCCAGCCCTAGACTGGTTGGCTGTAGAGCTATCTCTAACTGTGAAGCATTATAAGTCGATCTTGGGCTCAGTAGCCTCAATCCCTGCAGTTCTGTTTGTGTATCCATCCTGGGCAGTATAACTCCTATCTGAGTCCATGCTGTGATTGTTAAATTTATTAGAAACTCAAGACACCACATAATCACTCACAGCTGTATTTGAGGTGTTAAAATTTGCCTATTTTCTTCTAGGTATCATTGTGACTTTTCATTCCTACAAAATACTTAATTTTCTTGGTCATATTCCACCTCAACCTATTAATATGTGAAATTGACTTTTGTAATGGCTCAAAGGGATGATTCAAACTAAGAAATTTACCTAGTGTCTACGAATGCAGGAAGAGGATTCCATTCATTTAGCTAGCAGAAGTAGTTAAAAGTAGGATTCTAAAACTAAGAGGTTTTTAAAATTATAGATTTGCTACTTGTCCAGTGTGCAACTTTGAGAATTTGACTCATAGATTTCCACTCTACAGTTCCCTGAACTTTAAAATGGGAAAAATAACATTTTTTACTTCATTGTTTCAGATATCAAAGGAACTAATATTTGTATAACATTTAGCCCAATGCTTGGACAAAAACTTTTTGTTAAATTAAGTACTCAGTTATGTGTATGTATCATACAATTATAGGTAATTACATGCCCCTGTATATTATATGCATGATGTGAAATTATATTACATAATGTATTTTTACTTCTAGAACTACTAAAGTCATTTAATATGCATAATCACTGAGGACAATGAATTTATCCACTGATTTATAAAATTTATAAAATTGAAGTTTTATATTCTAGATAAAATGACACCTAAAATATTTTCACAGACTTATGATACATGTTCTTATAAACATACACTTACAAACAACTTCTTTGTGTCACGATGAGCCTAGCTAATCTCTGATTTGCATACCCTTCTAGCCTTGTCAAACTAAACTGAGAAAACTTTGTTTTAGCCCCATTATACAACAATAACTATCAGGAGTTCCATTCTTGAATGACACTATCTCTGCCCTTCCCAGTAGCCATCAGTTGCCAGGATTTCCTTAAGCTGGGTTGGGCTTTCTTACCCACTTTCTCAAAGTCCCGTTCCTGTGGTTTTGTCTGGTTTGAGCTTGGAGGGGACTTGTGCATGCTGTCATGATTGCTGTGAGTTCATATGTGGAACTGAGCAGTTGCCAGAAAACAGTGTTTCCTTGTCGTCATCTACCACCTCTTGCTCTTACAGTTTTTACACCTTCTCTTCTGCAATGATCCCTGAGTCTTGGGAGGCAGAAGTTCGTCAGAGGTGTCTTATAAGTGGATAAATACTCTATATCCTCTTGTTTTCTGCACATTGGCTAGTTGTGGGTTTCTATATTAATCACCATCAGCTGCATAAAGAAACTTCTCTGGTGAGAGTTGGGTGATGCATTGATCTATAACCATAATCTATAATAATAAGTCATTAGGAGTCAGTTTAATACAGTAACTAATTAGTAGAAAACTAGTATTAGTTTTTTTTTCCCTATGTCCTATGGCATGTCTAGCCTCAGATTTCTGAGTACTTTTATGTTACGCGTGGGCTCATCATATGATGTGAAACTTAAAGCCAATTAAGGAGTAGTTGGTTACTCCCATAACATTCATGTCACTATTGCACTGGTGGGCGTGTCTTACCAGGCCAGTTGTTATTGCAGTCACATGATTGACAGCTGAGTGAATATTTTTTCTTCCAGTACCATGAATAACACTTCCAGCACTATGGCCACTAGACAGTGGTGATGAATCTCTAAAATCAGTACCAACTCGATTTCTCCTTTTGATATGGGAAAGTGATCTCCTCATTGGTTATTGTTTGCTTGTATCTTGTTTGTTGTTTCACCAACTTGTCAGGTTATGACACAGTGGAGAAGTGCTTGGTGTTCAGTTTTAGGGTATGATGGCTGGGAGGGGCAGAGACAGTGTCTTTCAAGAATGGAACTCCTGGCAGTTATCCAGGCTCTAACAGACATGTCCTCTTCCTCGTCTGTACCCTTCCCATAGCCACCACCACCAGATTTCATGCGTTCTGTTATTTACATTAAGGCCTACCCAGTCAAGTTTATGTACCCAGAAGTCCCTCAGCACAGGTTGATCTACTGGAGGCAATTCAGCCTGTATTAGGCACTTCTCTGTTGCTGTGATAGAAACACTGACAAAACAAACTTATAAAGGGAAGAGCTTGTCTAGCTTGGAGTTCCAAAGGGGCAAGAATCCATCATGGTAGAGCAGCACGGTGGCAGAGGGGACTAGAGTAGACACAGAAGCTAAGTGCTCACATCTTCAAGCAGGCACAGGAAGCAGAAGGCAAAAGGAGATCCATCAACGCTTAAGAACTCACTGAGCCGCCTCCAGTGACATGCTTCCTCCAGCACGGCCACACAAAACAGCGCCACCAACTGGGGACAAATTGTCAAAATACTCAGAGCCTATTAGAGACATTCTCATTGAAACCACCAGATATCCAACCTAGCATCACTTCCTTAAAGATCAACTCTCCCTCACCCAGCAGTAATCAGCTGCCAATAGTTCTCTGGCTATATCCTGCTGCCTATTCCTGCTATAAATAAAAAAAAAAAAAGATAAGTGAACCAAATCTTTAACTAAATATAGGTCATTATTTAAATGCAGATATTTGTTGACTCCCACATTCAAAGTATTTTTACAACTCATTTTGTTGTTGTTTTGTTTTGTTTACTTCAGTTTCATTCTCTGGTTAGTACATTTAAATATGGGTAAACTTTATTCAAATGACTTAGAGTTAACATGCTTACCATGACACTACTTTTTTTGTTTGGGTTTTGTATTTTTTTTATCCTTATACCCCCTTCGACATTGGCACACTTCCATAGCCCCACACTGGATTTCATGCATTCTGTCATTTGTGTTGAGGTCTGTTGAGTCAAGTTAGTGTCCCAGGAGTCCCTCAGTGCAAGTTCATCCATGGAGGTTTAGTCAGCCTATGAAGAGACCCTCCCTTTAGGATTAGTTCTTCATAACCTAGGAGTAATCAGCTATCAATAGTTCTTTGGCTATTTTGGGGGCCTGCTGCCAATTTCACAGTTCTATGCTGTGATTTTGTCTGCTTGAATTTGCGTGGGTCTTGTACATACTGACACTATTGACGTAGGTTCTATGAACAAGGTCCCTGAAGTCCATAAGACTCTGTTTCCATATGGTCATACTCCTCCTCCCCTCTCTGCTGCAATGGGCCCTGAGCCATGTGCAGGTGGCGTTTACTACAAGAGTTCTATCCAAAGACCCACACTTTGCATTCTTATTCTCTACACTTTGGCCATTTGTGTCCTTTTCTGTTCAATGCTCTCTTGTGCATGAATGAGTTTTGTTGATGAGAGTTGAGAGTTACATTAGAAATCTCTCTCTCCCTTGTTCCACTATGTTTAATGAGGCGTGTGTGTGAAGGTTCCACTGTAGATGTGTCAGTTATGGTTGAGAAGTTCATAGACAAACTCTGTGTGTGACCAGTTGTGGAACTTTGTAATAAACTCCATTTGGTGCAAAAGAGGCTTCTTTGATAATTGGTGACTGGGATACTTATCTGTTAATATGGATCCATATTAGCACACTGTAGGAAATTGCATTTGTCTGAGGATGTGACAACCTTGGCGTTTTCTCTAAGATCTTTGAAATTTCCAGCCATGTGTATTTGCCTAAGTTTACAGAACCAGATATGAATTTTCTCTCATTAAATCCAATCAGTTAGCTGCTGATTACCCCCAAGATAAAAGTGCCAATATTGCCCCCAATATTGCTTGTTGTGTCTGTCATTGTTGTGGTTATTAGACTTTAAAGGTGGGGTTGGACCATCAATAGATACTCTCCCTTAGCAGCTTGCATAGTGTTCTCCAAAACTATGAGAGCTAGTCTTCAGGGAAAATGCTTCCAGGTCAGTTCCTGCCCCATTGCTCCAAATCACATTTTTATTTTATATTCTTTAAATTCCTCTTATTTTCTTACTGTCTGTTACAAAGAAATATACAAATATTTAGAATGGTGTTTAGAGAATAACATCTATTCTTGGCGATACTATTCTGAATGGCTTTTTGTTGCTCTTACTTTTCTAGAATCATATTTTAAATTAAAGAAAACCTATGTCATCTTCATAAAATTATAAAATAAATTTCTTACAGAAGAAATGTCTATAACTAAAGTATCTGTCTTAATATTCCAAAATAATTTACAAGTGCTTAATTGCAAAATATGATTAAAATTATTTTGAATATGATAATGAATGATCCAACCATTCATTTGATAACTTCAAATCAGCTCAAGTAAACAAGTGAAATTTTAGACAGTTAAGCAAAGCCTTCATTTTTTTTCTTTATTGGGTCATATTCACTGCCCTCTGACAGCAGATTCATGCCAAATATTATTCAAATTTATTCTCCCTAGCCTTAGTATAAATGTGTCAAATAATCAGGCAATCAATGGCTGCTGAGAAACACAGAGAGAGAATCAGTTTTCTCTAGGGAAGAGCTCTGAGATAGGTTATTCAATCCCAAACAGCCATTCATAAATGCATACAGGAAGCAACAAATGAACTCACTAGATTGTGTGTGTGTGTGTGTGTGTGTGTGCAGAAAACAATAATCAAAGAAGTCATGAATTTGAAAGGGAGAATACTGGAGGCCCCAAGGGGTATAAGAAGGCTAATACTGTGTAAATACAATATTCACATACGAGATACTCAAAATTATAAATTAAAAGAATTCTTAAACTCTCCAAGATTTTATACTCAAAGACATAATATGAAAGCCTTATTTTTAAGGGGCTGATGAGATGGCTCAACAGTTAAGAGCACTTGCTACGCTTTCAGAGAATCTGGGTTTGTTCAGTTACCACAACTCACATGGTGGTTAACAACTGCCCATAACTCCAGTTCTAGGGGATTTGATGCCTTCTTCTGAAATCCGTGAGCATTGCATGACATGGATGTACTTACATATATGCAGGCAATACAATCATATGCATAAAATAAAAATAATATTTTTAATTAAAAAAGCTCTTACGTTAAGGAAAGGAGTGAGGTTTAGAATTTTCCAAGTCTTCTTTCAATGTATAATTTATCGAATTTTTTGCATTTCATACAAAATATTTTAATCATCTTTGCAGAGCCTCCCCCATCTGCACCCCTCCCATGGCCACCCCTGCTGGATTTCATGCATTGTGTCGTATATGTTAAGGTCTACTGAGTCAGCTTCATGTACCCAGATGTCCCTCAGTTCAACTTCATCCCCCGGAATCTAGTGAGCCTTTCTAGAGTCTCCCCCTTAAACAAGGTCAACTATCCCTCACGCATCTGTAAGCAGTGCTCAACAGTTCTCCAGCCTATGTTAGGGCCTGCTGTTGTCCATTTACCCAGTTCTATGCTGGTTTTTGTCTGATAGAACTGTCTCAATTATTGGTTAGTGTTATCACTAGAAATATCATATCACCTCACTTCTGTTTTCTAGTCTGAACTCAATTCTTTAAACGTTTGATTGAGTTTTCATGGATCTTGTGCATGCTGTCATCATTGTTGTAAGTTCATATGAGCAAGTTCCCAGAAGACTGGGAGTCTCTGTTTCCTTATGATCATGGAGGAGTTCTGGCTCTTAAAATCATTCTGTACCTTCTTCCGGATGGTCTCTGAGCCATGGATATATGAGGTTTAATACAGTAGTCCTATCCAGGGACATGTATTCTGCAGTTTCATTCTCTACCCTTTGGCCAGTTACTTGTTACCTACTCTGTTGTATGAAAGTTGAGAGATGCTTTAATATTCTCTCTACCCTCTGCCCAACTATGTTCCATGTGTCTTAGGTGTAAATATTTCAATGTAGATGCACCACTGAGGGTTGGGTATCTCAAAGACCTTTTTCTCTGTATGAGACCAGTTACGAAACTCCACAATAGTCTCCATCTGTTGCAAAAAGAAGCTTCTTTGATGAGTGGTGCATGGTATACTTATCTGTAAATATAAGGATTAATATTTGTCACAAAATAAGAAATTATATTTCTAGCAATGTGACAGAGTTAGGGTTTACTCTAGGATCGATAACTTCTCTACTCATATGTAGTTGACTATGATTACAAGACCATATACTGATAGGGCTTTAAGTCCAGTTAGATAGCTATTGATTATCCCCTAGACTATTACTATTGGGCCACTACTGTACCAATATAGTTTGTTGAGGTTATTTGGCTTTAAAACTGGTGTTGGACCATTGACAAATTTTTCTCCCTTAGCATCTGCACAGTATCTACCAGCACCATGAGAGCTTGTCTTCAAGATGGAGGTTATAGGTTATTTCCATCTCCATTGCTCTAAGTCGTCTGTGTGAAGTATGTATTGTCTTGAGTACTAGGTCTTACCTTCAAGTTCTGAAAGGTAGTCAATGACTGTGTAAATAGCCAGTGTTATTTATTTGGGGAATCTCTTGAACTACCCTGACCAACAACTCAAAGGGAAGTTTCTCTTCTCTGTCACTATGTTTCTTGTTATATAGACTTCTGCTATATGTATATACTCATGTTCAAATGTTTTATGTGTAATTTTCAGTAATTTTTGAGCTAATACATTTGTCTCCGGTTTTTCATGCCACTTAAGCTTTATTTATCTCTCCTCTCTCTCTCTCTGTCTCTCTCTCTTTTTATTATCCCTGCCCTTCTCTACCCAGATAAAGCTCCCCCTTTTCCCAAATTTTTAAATGCTCCAAGATTTCATACTCAAAGGCATAATTTAAAGTCTTATATGTAGGAAAGACGTGAGGTTTATAATTTTGCCACTCTTAAGTTATCACTTTAAACTAGGAATTTTCTGTTGCTCTGTGTTAGCTACAACATTATAAGATCATTTTGTTTGTAAAACATTTAGTGCATTGTTAGATATAACATGTGTTCAGTAAGGAATAAAAATAGCAGAACTTATTAAGTAAGAGCACAGCTTCTGGAAGCAGACGATTTGAATGTGAATGCTGGATACAGCTATGACTAAACCTGAAATATTGCAAAAATTCCTTAAATATCTTCTTATAAATTAAAAAGTTTTTTTTTTCAAAATACTATAGTTATACAAACATTGCAGTAAGAATTGGGTGATGATCTATGTTTAACTTTTCTTTAGTGTCTGAATAAAAAATCTATTAATATATAAGGATAATCTTACACTTTTCAATGTAAATTATGACAGTAAAACAATGGCATGCATGCTTATAGGTTGTTATGAAGACCTGGGGTATTTCTGAGGAAAATTTGGTGGGATTATAGTCTGCCATAGTAAAACCAATTCTTCAAGCAGAGTAAAATCACTCCTTCCTCCAGATCAACCTCAAGTCTTATAACAACTAGCACCAGGTTCCCAACTGAAAATTGGGATATCATTTATTCAGTTAATTCCAACTACAGTAGGTAGACCTTCCTCAACATCTACTTTTAAAGTCCAATCTCTGTAGAAATGTTTCCATTGATCTCAATACCTATAACTAAAGACACAAGCTGTCTGATCCCTGTGAATCTAACCTATTGTGGTTACATATTCCATAGAATTTTTAGTTTAAAAGGCAATGATCAACACAAAAGCTCAGTAGGTAGACACTGATGACAAGCATGAAGACTTTAGTTGGATCGTCAAGTCCTACATGGTCTAAGGTCAGGTGAGGTTCTACTCTGACCCACTTACATGTACCATAACACTTTTTCTACACATGAATAGAAATCAAATGAGAAGGGGAAAATGGGATACAATCAAAAAAAAAAAAAAACAAAGTAAGCTAGTCTAGAATCTAAAAATACAAAAATTCTAAAATCTAGATGGGCACATGACGCAGGATGGGCTACAAAGTTTTGGCCCTGTGAAATTTCATTAGCTCCTAATGAGTCTGTATTTTTTTTTGTCATCAAAATTGTCAGAGTTTCTAGAAATAGTTTTCATAAGTAGTGTCTAGTACATCAGAGTCTAATGACCCCAAGATCTCTTCTGTTTTGCTAATATGTCTATATTTTTAGTGGTCCCTGGCAATGTGTTCACCAATTTGACTAGTACTAGAACTCTGTAATCATCTTCATCTATGGCAAAAAGAAGATTCTTTGATGAGGAATGGAAAGTACATTTCTCTTTAAATATGAGGATATATATTTAGAATAAAATAAGAATTTGCTTTGGTGTAGGGATTTGAAGAATGCAGGTTTTTCTCTAATATCTCCAGCCACGTGTATTTGCCTGTTTACAGTACTGTCTATGAGTTTCTTCCCATTGAGCAGGCCTTATTTCTAACTAGACAGCTGTTGATTACCCCCAAGATAAAAACACCACTACTTTGCTGAACCAGTCACTCTTGTGGTTATTAGGCTTTACAGCTGTTTAGAACCATTTTCCCCCTTGGCAGCTCGTACAGGATCCTCTGACACTGTGAGAGCTGGTCTCCTAGAAGGAGGCTTCTAGGTAAGTTTGCAGCTAGATTGCTTCAAGTCTTGTGTCTGGAAAGTAAGCTGTCTTCAGCAATAGGATCTACCTTTCATTTTCTGGGATGCAAAAAAGGCTGCAGTAATAGTATATGTTATTTGAGGAGTCCCTTATTCTGCCTCCACTGTATTTTTTTGTTATAAAACCTTAGGCTACGTACATGCACCCATATATTTACTGTAACTGTATTTTCAGTAGGATTCTGAACTAATACATTTCTCTCTGGCAGCTCATACTAAGCATTATTTATCTCTTGTCTCACTGCCCCTCTATTACTCTCCCTGCTTCCTCCCTAGTTAAAGCATCCCTCCTTTTCCCCACTCCCCGGTCAATAACACCAGTCTCTATTATTCCCTCTCTCAAACTCCTTCCCTCTTGTGACTGCCTTTGATGTGTCTCAGAAGTATGGTCATATTGTGTTGTCATATTCATTTAGCTCCAGGAACATTTTTGTTTCTTTCTTGATTTTTTTCTTTGACCCACTCACCACCCAGAAGTATGTGATTTAGTCTACATGAGTTCGTGTACTTACCAGTGCTTCTTTTCTTGGTGATTTTAAGCTTTGTTCTATTGTGCTCTGATAGAATGCGTGGAATTACTTTACTTTTTCCTGTATTTTTTGAGGTTTGTTTTGTGCCCCAGTACATGATCTATTTTAGTTAAACTTCCACGAGCTGCTGAGTTGATTGGTGCTTGGGTGGAATATTTAGTAGATGTCTGATAGATCCAGTTGATGTATGATATCATTTAATTCAGATGCCTTTCTGTTTATTCTTGTTCACCTGACCTGTCCATCAGAGAGAGTGAGGTATTTATATCACCTACTGTTCTGGAGTTGGAGTTAATCCGTGTCTTAAAGTAATATTGTTTTTATGAAATTGAGTATACCAGTAGTTGGTACACATATCTTCAAGATTTTTATGTCTTCTTGGTTGATTGTTCCCTAATCAAAGTGAAGTGACCTTCTTTATCCTTTCTGATTAATTTTAATTTGAATTATATATTGGCAGATATTAAAATTGCCTGCCTGCTTGTCCATAGTACCAATTACTTGTAATATTTTTTCTATCCTAGATGGTGAGGTGAATTTTTTTAAATATCAAAAAATGGATTTTTGTTTCTTAATTCATTCAAATAGTCTGTGTCCTTTTACGGGAGAGTTGAGGCCATTGGTGTTTAAAGTTATTATTAAAAGATGTGTATTGATTATTGTCACATTAATTTTTATTTGTGTTCTTGATCCTACTTTCTATTTCCATAATTGTACTTTCATTTGTTTGTTTTTTGTATCCTCTTGGGTATGATTATTCCTTTCTTTAGTCCTTTGTATTGCTTCTAGTATTCTCTCAAGGACTCGGTTTGTGGACATGAATTCTTTCAGTTTATGCATGTCACATAAGAATTTTCTTTGCCCTTCAACTATAGCAGACAATTATGCTGCGTAAAGTATTCTGAGTTGGTATCTATGATCATTTAGAACTTGAAATACTTTGCTCCAGGTTCTTCTTGCTTTCACAGTTTGCTCTGAATAGTCAGATGCAATTCTCACGGGTTTTCCTTTATACATAACTTCCTGTTTTCCTCCTACAGCTTTCAATATTTTCTCTTTGTTCTGTAAATTTAGTGTGTTTACTATGATATGTCATGGGGTATTTCTGTTCTAGCTATGTCTATTTGGTGTTATATGTCCTTCCTGAATCTGTATGAGTATGTCTTTCCTTAATATTTTTCTACAATCTTGTGAAAGATCCGTTCAATGTTATTAACCTCGGAGTTTATCCTTCCTCTATGCTTATTGTGTATGTATGTGGTCTTGTCATGGTGTCCCTCATTTCCTGCATGCAGTACCATATTATCTAAAACTGTTTTCTTTGTTCGAGCCGTCCAGTTCTTCTGGTTTATCATTCAGCTTTGGTTTCTCTTTTCCATTTTGTTCATTCTGATAGTGAGGTTTCTCCTTGTCAAAGGAAAACAAAACAAATTTCAAATTTGTTTACTGAGTTTTTCAATTCCATCTTCATTTTAACCTGAATTTACTTCAATGTTTTTATTTCTTTCTTGAATTCACTTTTCAAATTCTAAGTCGCCTTTGTCATTTACTTTGTTATTTCTATATTTGTATTTTCTTGAGCTTCATTCAGAAATTTATCCCTAAACTTTTTGATTTATTTGAATTGTTTGTGTGTTCTTTAAATTCATTAAATGTTTCAATCTTATAATTGTTCCCTTAAATTCTGTATCCTGGAGTTCCTCTGGGTGAGATTTGGTGGAGACATATTTTATTTTGTTTTATTATTATTATTTGTAGATTTTTCATTCTGTGGTGTGGGCGTGTAGATTTTTTTTGCTGATTGTGCTTCCAGTATGAAACTCAAGCCTACCCATGCTGAGTTTGATTCAGTTTATATCGTCAGTGCAGTCTGTTGATTTCTGATCAAGTATGAATATTTAATTGGTCTGGGCTTCGTGTTCTCTCTCTCTCTCTCTTTTTTTTTAAATTGTTTTCTAGGGACAGGATGGCTCCAGTCAGGCAAATCAGAAGTTCTCCAAGAAAGCGAACGTGTCCTGGCTAGTCAAGCTTAGAGGGATGGAGACAAGATCCAAGGACAGCATTTGGGCTACAATGGGCCAGCATCTACTAGCCAGAAGAGAAATCCTGAGCACCATAACAGTGGGAGGGACTAGAGATGATTCCAAAGCCAGGGAATGGGTGTGGCAGAATTTGGACATCTTACCTTAGCCATTCAGATGTTCTCTGGCAGCCTCAGTGAGTAGGCCCAAGGTGAGCAGATGGGAACCCAATATTTTTCTTTTAAAGAAAATGGATTTCTTATAAATCTCATCATAGTTCACAGCATTAAATAAAACCCCATACTCATAAATCCTGCTGAAATAACATGTTCTTTATTCCTGAGTTCCTTTTTTACTTTTCCCGTGGAGTCTCTTTATCCAGGTCATTAGTTCATCAGTTGGTTTTATATATCCCACACTACCACACGAAATGTAGCTACTAGTAAACTCTGTGTACATATTTTACCTGTTCATCTGGCTTCAATCGTGTTTTCCCTACATTCTTCCTGGATCCCAACAACAGCCAACTTAAATACAATAGGGCTCCCTGCCTTTGTCCTACTTTCTGTTTTTCTGCTTCAATCATAAGTCTACTTTATTCCGTTTTAAGTTTCTTTAAGCCAATGGTCCACCTCATTTCTAATTGCAATACACACGCACACACAGAACCACACATAGACACACAGAGGCACTCATACACAGACACATATACAGACTCAAACACACACACACACACACACACACACACACATACACGCACACACAACCGCACATATACATATACACACATATTGTGCACATTCTCTTCATCTCATGTTCTATAACATGAGGCATCACATGGCCTGTTCTTTTAGGATCTCAGAGTAGAACAAATTTTCCTTTCAATGACATTTGCCTCTTAATACATTGGTCTTTACAGACATAAACATTAATAAAATATATTCTTAAAATTTATATAATAAAGGTAGTATCTTGAAACAATCCATTAAAATGGCTTAAAAATTAAATTTGGTGAGAATCAGTGGGGAAGATAATCTCTCTTCTGTGCCTCATCCTCTAGAGTGGCTTGAACATGACAATTGGAATTTTCTGATGTCTACTTCACCCATGTCCTTACCAGCAGATGCTGCTGATACAGCATGTAGGAGCTGTTGAGTGGACCACCATATGAACCCTTTCCGGGTTGCCTGAGCATCCACACATCATCAAATATACTGAAACTGAAAATTATATAGAAGGGCAAGTTGGTTGTTACCTTGTTTCTGAGCTCACCCTATGTCACCTCTGCCATAATAATCATTAAGGAAACTGAAACATCCCCTGGAACTGTAGTTATGGACAGTTGGTAGCCACCATGTGGGTTCTGGGAATCAAACTCAGGTCCTCTGAAGAAGCAGTCAGTGCTTTTAAATATTGGGCCATCTCTGTAGCCCATGAGAGTATATGTTTTAAACTGAGCTGATTATTTTTCTATAATGCTGTGAATTTTATTTCATATTGAAATAATTGCTCATATCCTAGGGGTGTTTCAACAGCAATCAATTAGCCATTCATGGAATTAGAGTTCTAATAAAACTTTAATTAGTGTCTGTCTCTTCCTGTCTTAAGTGGTTGCTGGCATTACCTTTGGATTGTCTAGTGTTCTCTGGGATTTTTTTGCCACTAGTTAAAAAGAAACACATGGAAGAAAAGCAATACTCTATTTAAGCTTAAGATTCATGCTTTTTCTTTGAGAATATTTTATTTTTTATATTTATATTTATATTTTTAAAACTTCATAAAGTTGATTTATAAAGTAATTGAAAACTGAAAAAAAGTGAAAGAATTATTTTGAAGTGCACACAAAGAGAAGAAATGCTTTTCTTAAAAATAAAAATTTAGTTAAGTAAATAATAAGGTAGATAAGATGGACTGATTGGTAATCTGTTTACAGTAAATTACACAGAACAAATGAGGTAGAAGTCACACTCCAGGGTTTAGTGATATGCAAGTTCCTCAGAAGATAATGAGCTCATATCAGGACAACTATGCATGGATATCAACTCAGTTTCAACAAGAGGACAGTTCTCTTTTTCTGCAGAATCAGCACAGCTTCCAGTACCTTGAGAGAGAACAACTGATAAGTCATCATGAATTCAGCCATTGTCCAGTATTTCCATTTTTATTTCAGATATGGTCAAATGTAGCTAATAGATTTTTAAAGGATACTTGGTAAAAGTTTTCTGATCTTTTAACAGAATGTAGGTTGACATGTTCCTCTATATTGTGCCTCACTATATTTAACACTACAATAATGATTTTAAACTATAATATTCATTCTTGTCTTGAAGGCATCCTTTACTTTTCTTTCTTGAAGAGATATCTTCTATTGTGGAATATGGGCTAGCAAGATCCTCTCTTCCCTCTAACAAGCTTGACTCTAGGCTCACCTATTTCCAGTTCCACAAAGAACATGTTTGTGTTTCTTTTTGGAGGTTGAAATAAACAATATGCCTTATAGAATGTAGTACTAATACTTTGCCCTTTCTGGTACAGAGAATATTCAAAGAAGTCAAATTTATATGGAAGTCAATAAATGTCATAAAGCATATAAATGAACTCAAAGACAAAAATCGCATGGTCATTGCAAAAGACCTTTGAAAAAAATTCAAAATGCATCTATGTTAAAAGTCCTAGAGAGAATTGAACAGGAGGGAGAGAATATACCTCAACATAATTAAAGACATATTCCCCCTAAAAAGAGGAAAATATAAAACTTCACATCCAACATCATTCTCAATGGAGAAAAACTGAAATCATTCCCGTTAAAATCAGGAGCCAGACAAAGGCTATCCACTGTCTTCCATCCTTTTTAATATAGTGCTTGAAACTCTTCCTAGAGCAATAAGACAAGAGAAGGAAGTTAAAGGAGTACTAATTGGAAAATAAAAAGTCAAATTGTCCCTTTTTGCAGATGACATGATGTTATACTAAAAGATGACCAAAATATGCACCAGAAAATTTCTAGAAATGATTTAACACTTTCAGTAAAGTGACAGCTTACAAACTTAATCTGCAAAAATCAGTAACATTTCTGTGCATCAATAACCAGCAATTGGAGAAACAGTACAGTAAAGGCCCTCTCATTCACAATAGCCTCAAAACTTAAAATAAAAGAAATATCTAGGAATAAACCTGATCAAAGTCATTAAAATCTCTACAATGAAAATTTTATGTCTTTAAAGAAAGATTGATGAGGACACAATAAGATCGAAGGAACTCTGATGCTCAAGGATTGGAAGAATTAGTATTGTGAAAATCACCATCCTACCAAAAAATATATATATAGATACAATGCAATGAAATTCAAAACCCTCAGAACTAGAAAAAGTCATTCAAAATTCACAGGAAAGCACAAAAGACTCCAGGTAGCCAAAGCATCCCTGAGCACAAGGAGCAAGGGTGTGAAGGATTACCAATTTTCAAACAATATTACAGAGCTCTGTTAATAAAAACAGCATGATACTTTACAGAAATAGACCCATAGACCAATGGAATATAACTGAAATTCAAACTGAGTACATGCAGTTTCAGCCACCTGATATTTGACAAAGAGTTCAAGAACTCTCATTGGAGGAAAGATAGTATTTTCAGTAAATGGTGTTGGAAAAAATGTATTTCCACCTATAGAAGAATGAAACTAGAACCTTATGTTTCACTTTGCAAAAACATCAACTCCAATGGATCAAAAACCTCAATGTGAAAACTGAAACTCTGACAGTTAGAAGAAAACTTTGGCAGTTACATACAAGATATAGGTCTAGAAATGAACTTTCTAAATAAGATATCAGTTGCTGAGGAATTAAGGTCAATGATCAACAAGTGTGACCTCATTAAGCTAATAACCTTTTGTAGAGCAAATAAATAAACAAATAAACAACCAAGAAGATGAAGAGAAAACCCACAGAGTGGGAGAAAATCTTTACCAGTGACACATCTGACAGGTTAATATCCGGAATATATAAAAAACTCAAAAAAAAAAAAAAGGAATCAAGAAAACATGTGACCCAAATAAAATATGGGCTAAGGATCTGAGCAGAGAATTCTCAAAATAAGAAATAAATAATGGCTAAGAAACATCTTAAAGTTTTCAACATCATTAGGAAAATGAAAACTAAAACAATGTTAAGATTTCATCTTACCTCAGTCAGACTGACTAAGATGAAGGAAACAAGTGATACCAAACGCTGGAGAGGGCATAGGGAAAGAAGAATACTCATTCACTGTTGGTGGGATTGTAAATTCTTGCAACTCCTATGGAAAGGAATGTGGAGAACTCATAAAAAACTGGAAGTGAAGCTACCGTTTGACCCAGTTATACCACTCCTTTGCATATACCCAAAAGATTCCTCCTATTGCAGAGATGCTTGTACATCCATGTTTGTTGCTGCCCTTTTCACCACAGCTAAAAATGAAAGCAACCTGCCATTCCCTTACCAGTGGATAATGAAAAAGTGGTACATTTGCACAATGGAGTTCTACTCAGAGGCAAAGAATGACAAAATCGTGATATTTGCAGGCAAATTTACGGAATTAGAAACTGTTATGTTAAGTGAACAGAGTCTCAGAAAATCAAACGATGTATGTCCTCCCTCATTGGTGGATCTTGGAACTAAATTCTTATATGTGAGTATATATCCTGGTGTAACTGCAGAAACCAGGAAAATGGAAAGAAACCAGGGAGGTAAAGGAAAGAAGGAACCTGAGAGACACCAATAGTAGGAGACAGGTGTTACTAAGGAAGAAATACATAAAAGAGGGTTGTTTAAGTGGGAGGGTGAGGGACAGTTATACAATTCTATGGGAATAAAGGGAAATAAGGAATCCAAGAGAGGTGGGGCCATAGAAGATTGGCATTAACAAGGGGAAAATGGTGAATGGGGGGCACTTTAAATGGAGATGTCATGAAGAGCAGATTAGAAAAGGAGAAAGAGAACAGTAATAAATAGTGCCTAGCTAATGGAAAACATGAGGCAGCATAATATTAGCCTAACAACCTAATAAAAAATTAAATGTACATTATCTACATGATCCCATGTGGATAGCTGAAGGCTACATAACAAGAAACAGTGTCAAACACAGGAAACTCTCCTTTGAGTTGTTAGTGAGGGTGGTCCAAGAAACCCCCAAAGTTGCAAAGCCTGTTATCACAGCCCTAGACCACCTCCCAGAACTTGAAGGTAAAAGACCCTATTGCTGAAAACGACATCTTTCAAAGACTGAATTTGGAGCAATGGAGCTGTAACTGACCTGGAAGCCACTTCCCCTGAACGTTAGCTCTCATAACTCTGAAGAGCACTATGCAAACAGCCAACAGAGAACATCATCAATGGCCCAACATCAGATTCATGACCAAATAACCACATCAATGACTGGCACAGCCTTCGGCGCTGTGCAGTAGTTGCAGTTTTTCTTGGTCCATTCAACGACTACTTTATTGGTCTTAAAACCCACTCAATCAGAGGAAACTCACCTGTGGTAATGTAATAATAGCCAAATACACATGGCTGAAGAGATCATAGATCTTAGAGAAATCCCTAAGTCTGTCATATCCCCAGGCTAGTGTAACTTCTTACTAAGTGCAAAATACATATCCTTTTATGTACGGTCAAGTATCTCAGTAACCACTCATCAAAGAAGCTTCTATTGCACCAGAAGGAGACTACTACAGAGTACCAAACTGGTCACACATGGACATTGTTCGTGAATTGCCCCTGCCCAAGTGGCACATCTGCAATACAACCTCTACATCAAAGGCTCATGCAGCATAGAACAGGAGTAACAGGACACTAATGAATCTCTCAACTCTCATAAATGAAGTTCCTTCATAAAACAGAGGACCAGCAACACAGAAGGTCACAAATGTCCAAAGAATGGAGATTAGGAATCTATAGAGTGTGGGTCCCTGGACAGAACTCCTATATTAAGTTTCACTCACCCAAGGCTCAGGGGCCATTGTGGAAGTGGGGGCAGAAAGATTGTAAGAGCCAGGGGGGAGGTACATGACCATATGGAAATACAATGTACAAAATCCTGGGACCCTTCTAATATGAACCTATAGCAAAGGTTTTGGCATGATCAAGGCCCAGGCAAATTTAAGCAGACAAAACTCAGTGTGACCTGCAAAAAGTAGTAGCAGACCCCAACCATTTTTGAAGAAATATTGGTAACTGATTACTGTTGGGCGAGGGACTTCCTAAAGCGAGGGACTCAGGATAGGCTAACTAGACCTCAGTGGATGACTCTGCACAGAGGAACATTTGGGAACACTAACTTGACACAACAGACCTTAACCCAGATGAAAGAATGTACAGATTCCAGTTGGGGAGTTATGTAGGGGTGCTGGCGGGGAAGGAGGTATAAAGATGATTAAGATTGATCGAGATGTTCGGTATGAAATACACAACAATTCAATAAAATAGAAGTTAAATTTATCAAAGATTCCTAATAATATCTAAGTATTGAGTCCCATAACTATGCCAAACCAAGCACTGTCCTTGTCTCAAATTACTACCTACCAAGAAGGCAAACTGCTTTATAAGTTTGAGTTATGTATTTTATATCATAGACTAGAATAAAAGTATTGAATAATGTTCATCACATATTAAAATCTATTTCTAAGTACTTTATAGCAAGTCTACAAAAACTATAAACACAAAATTTAAAAGGAGATTATTCAGTTGTAACACAATCATAGTACTAACCTACAGCTGCAAGAACTGGAGAAAAATCAAAATCACAGAAAGCTGTGCAATCACTTTGAAATCTCAATGAAAACAAGTGCAATACTCTATAGGGGTGAGGTCAACTTACTGTCCCAGGTAAACTAAGGCACTCACAGCAAGCACAAACATTTGTCAACACTTCCAGCTGTCCCTCCACAGGCACAGGCAGGGAGTCAGATGGCATGACCTCAGTGCCAAAGAAATCCCCCAAAAGCACCAGGATCAGAAAAAATGAGCAGTTGATCTTAATGCCATAGATCAGGTGGCAAGAGGATATAGAAAGAATTATTTTCTGCACACCGTCTGAAGTTTGGGGCGGAAAGGAATGTACATACACTCTAATTTTGTTACAAGAGAGCACATTCCTGAACTGCTGTACCTAGAAAAATTTTCAACTCCTTTCAAAATGGAGTAAAATTCTGAGTAGTAGATTTTCATTTCACAAAAGACTATGCACTTTAGTTGTTTGTAGTTAATGTTGTTGGTGATGGTCTTTATGTGTTAGGTGATAGTGTTGGGAGGATATTCCTGTTTTTAATTTAGTTTTTTTTAAGACAGAATCTTGCTATGTATCCCAAAAGGGGGCTTCAACTCATAATCTCCCTTCTCCACTTCCTGAGTACTAAACTTATAAGTGGGCACCACCAAAACTGGTATACTCCATATTTTAACTGAGGAAAGATGTATGCATTGAAGGGTTTTAGTACACAGCTTGCTAGCACAGTGTTTCCTTGGTTCCGTCTGCTGCATTGCAAAATTAGATACGTGTTACATAGAATCACATTCTCATCACCAGTGTGTAACGGGGGTGTGCTAATCCTCAGAGCACCATTTCTTGCATGTAACAACTAGCATAGAAGGAAGGAAAAGTTCCTGAAACTGTGCTCCAGGCAAAGGACAGATGATGGAAGTTTTATTCCATACCGTATCAGTCTGTCTTCCACTGGTATAATAAAACACCTGAGGTTGAATAGCTTACAAAAAAAAAAACAAACAAACAAAAAAAAACGCTTGTTTTGTTCACAGTTTGGAACCTGAAAGTTTATATTGCATATGAACTCCAGTGAAATCCCACCACATCATAATATAGCAGGTGGAATCATGGCAGAAGTACATGGGACAGAGAGAATATCACATGGTGAGACAGGAAGACAGAGACGGAGAGAAATCAAGGATAAGATCAGGCTTCCTTTTTTATAATAAGAGAAACAAATCAGGATTCTATGATAACCAGATCAGTTCCTTCAGGGGATCAAACCCACAGTGATCTAATCATGTCCCAGGGTGGACAACTCAAAGATTTTATAAAACTGTCATACAAAGAAACACACTCCCAAAACATGGAATGGATTTGGCATCAAGACTACATCTAAACCACAAAAATGATTCGCTTTCCCCTTGCTCATTTACCATCTACTCAACACCCACTGCAGTCAGAACAGTGAGTGTTAATGGCAATATAAGGTTCCCTACAGAAGCAGATGGTGGAGATCTACAGAGAACATTTGAATAACATCTAAGTATCAACTGGAAACAGAATGACAGAATGATATGATTTATCCTCAATGATCTAGGTGGGAAATGTCCCCGACAGCATTTAATAATGCCAACTAATACTCTGCTTCCCAGTTCTTTATTCCCATCATCTGTTGACATGAATTAGGTGGTGACAAATTAATGTCAATATTGCAATGTAAAGACACGGAAAAATAGGTACAGAATAACTAAATAAGTAAAGCATATGAAAACCAAAGAGCAAAGTCTTTTGTGTTACCCATAGCTTTTATTATGTATATCATTGCTTTCCAGTGTATTTTATAATTAGTGTGCAATAATAGTACATACAATAAGTCAAAAATTTCATATATGTTGCACATGTTATCTGTCTTGTTTTTAATTCTCTAAACTTTTCATTCTAGAAAAATTAACTGTTATATATTTAGGCTCACATAAATCAACCAAAGAAACAACTAATAGGTCACATTACCAAAATCTTACATTTATACTTTTGCCTTATTAATCATGGAAAATTCAGAGAATATTCATTACCTCTCCTGGAACCTAAGCCAGAAATAATGAGTAGGAGATATTATGTTAATTTTTGTGGCAATATGTCAGAACCAGTAGAACAGCAATGAAAAATGGATAAAAAAACTTCCCAAATGTTACCACTTATCAATATCAATAATTTGTTAATATATACACTTTTGAAATTGAAAACTTAATTAGGTGGATGGTTAATTTCAGTGGACTATACCTCTAAGTTAAAAGCATCTGTATTTTTATTAGCAAAAGAGTTATTCCTGAAAAATTGGATGAAGGGAACACTATTCAAATAAATCAGGTTATGATGGAATTTCAATATTTGGTCCTAAATTTATTCACTTCTCCTTTGATTTCTTAAGTGATTATGTTTTAATAAAGATGTCTTTAATAAAAAAAGTAAATTAAGAAAAGTAGGAAGAAATCGTAGATTCATACATAGAGCCGAAATTACAATTTAAGATACTTTGCTGTTTTGAACACTGAATATCACTCATAACGTACCATAGGTATATAACACCTATACGTGCATTTCATAAGCCTTGACCTCTCATCTCACAGCTATTGCATTGATGCCATACACTGAATGCCACAGTTTCTGAAACCCCACCTTGAAAAACTACTACTCATTGTGTGAAAACACCACATAGGAAATCCCTGAACTTCATTAATTACCATCTGTAGTATGAAAGCTGTGTTCTTCCTTTCATATGCATCCATATTTTATGCTATGCCTTGAATATCATAGCTTCTCAGTACATTTGATAATCCATTTAAACATTTATCTAATCACCAACTACAATTTCCGACTGAAGTTCAATATCAAACTTGCATTGATTTATATGATTTACTTACAGTAAGATGATGATAGCACAAAGTATGGGAATTCACTGTTAGTTTCTACATGACATTAAGAGGAGCAGAAATTCATTAGATAAGAAACAATCTTCAGATGCTGGAAAAGGAAAGACCCTGTATCACAGTGTCAATTATTTTTCAGTGTGTATTTTTATTGAATTTTGTGCATTTCATATAAAGTATATTAATCATCTTTAACCCCCCTTCCCATTCACACTCCTATATCCTCCCACTGGATTTTCATGCATTCTGTCATAGACATTAAGTTCTATTGAGTCAAGTCTGTGTAGACAGATGTCCTCTGTACAAGTTCATCCCCTCGAGTCTAGTCAGCCTGCCTAAAGTCTCGCCCTTAAAAAAGATTAATTCTCCCTCAGTCAACAGTAAGCAGCTCCCAATAGTTATTTGGCTAAGGTTGGGGCCCTTTGTACATTTCCCCAATTCTACGCAGTGTTTTCCCACAATGATATCAACCTCCATACCTAAGGGTCATGGAAAATATTGGGGAACATGGGATAGAGAGTCTGTTAATGCATCTCTCCACTCTCAACAGAGAAGCTTCCTTATGCAACAGAGTAGAACAAAACTGGCCGAAGTGCATAGAATGAGAGACTACTTAGAGCATGAACCTGAATGGGTTTTCTGTGTTAAAGCTCACCCACAATAGTCTCCAAGATCATTGAGGAATAGAGGGCAGAAAGATTGTAAGACCCAGAATTGGTCCATGAACATAGGGAAACAGAGTCGTTCAGGCCTCTGCGAACTTGCTCATATGAATTGACAGTAATGGTGACAGCATATACAAGATCCACGCAAGCTCAATCAAAAGTTTAAAGAACTGAGTTCAAACTAGAAAGCAGAAGTGAGGTGATGTGATATCTCTATTGACAACTCTAACCAGAAATTGAAAGCTGCCTTACTCAGTACAAACTGTGTGCTCTATGTGGTCCCAGTGTATAGAAAAGAGAAATAGCTACTTAAGCATTGATTAGACAGTGTCTTATCATGGTCTACCATAATCTGCTATATATACAATTATTACGAAGTCAAACATATAAAATATTACTTTCTCAGATAAAATGCAAATCCAAAATTATAAAGAGAAATACTTTAAAGCACTCATACGATTGCTAGCATGTGAACATCTAATTCCTAAGTTATTTGAGTAATTTTCTAGTGTGTGTATTTTGAGCTTTTATTAAGTAAGATTTCTTTCTGTTTCCTTCTCTAGTCCTCTTCCTGTTTTCCCTGTAGAAAACCATCAACATCTTGGATGCCAGTCAGATGTACTCAAATTTGTCCCTTTTATATTTTGATGTTTTAAATTGCTCTCAATAAGCAAAAAAAAATATAGAAATATTATTTTAGATGTGTACATGTAGTTTAATCTTGTTTTGGATGTATGAAAAATTTTTCAAAAATATGAGAGGATTAAAGGAATGCTTCCCTTTTGTATACTACATTTCCCATGTGGAAAAAAAAAAAAACTCAGTTCCTCCCAAGATTCAGAACTTTTGATTCCCCATTCATACCAAATTGCAACAGCTCACAACTACAGAATTTTTCTGGGGTATTTGAGAGAAACAATTGCTCCCACTTGAGCTGTTAGGAGCTGACTACAATTATTAGTCTGCTTATTGGACTTCAGACGTTGTAATAATGAAAGCACATTCCCCCAGCAACTTGGAAAGTAGAAATATGGAGATGGCTTTGATCCCCTCCGTACCAGCCCCTTGGGGATTTTTGGTCAAATACCCATTGTTGCCTAACACATTCCTTCCACAGACCATCACCTGGATAACTGCATTTACATCATTAACTACACAAGGTGGAAAAATAACATGCTCATAATTTAAATTGCTCACAGTTATTCATTAAGATAAATGATTCTAATTTGGATCCATATTCAACATACAGACACCAAAGTCCCAAATTTTTCTATTTAAATTATGTTAAGCAAGAACGTTTTTCTTTTATCCTTTACTGTAGCTGGTATTTAATTCTATATGTCTGAGTTTGGGTTTGAGTGTGTGTGTGTGTGTGTGTGTGTCTGTGTGTCTGTGTGTGTGTGTGTGTGTGAAAAAGAAAGAGAGAGAGAAGACACAATGCTGTGCCATCAAAAGCACTGAGCATGACAAATTCCAATAGGGAGGCTGAAGGGTGAAAAATGAAATTCCTTTACCCTTTAAGTCTTAGCTGGATAACTATGAAGGGAAAATTTATTACTCCTGTCCAAAAGAGACATAAATATCAATAGACTCACATGAAGAAAGCAGGCAAGCCACCCTTCATAAGCAGAACTCTTTAGGACTCTTCTTAGTGGCTATTTTCAAGTTCAGATGCAAGCCTTTACTCTGTAATGATGAAACGTGTGATCTTAGCAGAAGTATTTAAAAATGAGTACAGGTGACCTTACAAAATAGTGCCTGAAACAGATACTAGAAAACAGAAAAACAGAAATATGTCAGACAGATTTACTTCAAAATTGTTTTCCTTACAATTGCAATATTTTATCACTAAAAGACCAAACTTGCTTGCAGAAACCATTCTCACCACTGTCAAAAACACTGTTACATATTACTGTCATTTGTCTTATCATTACTAAATCCCTTGCTAAAGCCACCACCAATTATTTAGCTATATTCTCACAGAACCCAACCCCCCAAAAAGAGTTTATAATTAAATCACATCTAAAATGTAAGCATTAATTATTAGCCCTTTTCAAGGTTATTGATTGCAAATAAAATTTGCTGATGAAAATTACTTGGTGATATCAACACAAAACTGAAAGTAGGAGAGAAATGATGCTAAAAAGGCATCATTGTTCCAAATCTTCATAGTCCTTATCCATTCAACCACTGAAAAATATCACACAGGACACAAACTCGCTTGTCATGTCACATATAACAAATGGCCTGGCATTGCCTTTGCATATATTTTTGTATCACATATATTATTTTCCTTGGTTTCATTGCATTTTGCCTCCAGGAAGTATTATTCAAAAGCAAACAACCTTTATTTTTCAAAACCAATCCTTTAATAATTTCTTTTAAAAATTAGTAATGTGACTTTTAAAAGAGGTGAAAATAACTTTTGCGTTTTATATTATTTATTAAACATACTTCTAAGTTAAATGCAATTTATTGTGAAAATTTAACTTATATAGTTTATCAAGTGTTCTTAGTGTAGCTTATAAATTGGTAGGTTTTTAAAAGTTAAAATTATTAATGAGAAGATTTTTGAATGAAATAGTAATTCATTAGACAGTATATTTTCTACAAGACTACTATATTTTGCTTTAAAATCTCTGACTCTGCAGGTTATATGAATAAATTTCATCATACCTACTGTTTTATCAATGATGAAGTTAGCGCTGGACGTAAAAACTCAATGCTGTTTACTTTCCAACTAACAGAATTTTAATTCTTTTAGAAGATATTTTGTTATCTCAAGCATGTAATGTGGCTTTTCAAGAAACCTTAATTTAAGGAAAGAAAGAAGAAAGGAATAAAAAAGAAAGAAGAGAAGAAGGATGAAAAGCAGGCAGACAGAAGCACTTAAACAACTTTAAGAAATGGCATTTTCCTTCAAACACAATGAAAAATTGACATCATAGAGCTTCTGTTTATAATAATTAAAAAGAAATGCTTAGATTTCTGTATCAAGATTCATTACACATGAATCTCCAAATTCTGTTGTAGTAAGTAACCACAGCTCATGATGAAATAATCATTTTCTTGCTCCCAAATGGCATAACATGAAAGTTTTCAAAACCCAAAGTCATTCAAATTTTTGAATATTTGGTATGTGATATGAAAGATATGCATTTACATATATCTTTCAATCATGCAATATAAATATAAAATTCATGACTCATAACACACACCTTATTTAACTCACTGATTAGAAAGACTGTTTTAATTTTTCCAGTAAGCTTTATTTAATTTAAATGCATGGAACATATGAGACAATGTTCCTTCTCAAACCCAAATGAACCTGATGACAAAAAAGAATCAATGTATCAAATTATAATTAGGTCATCTGTGAATAAATAAAATAAACATCACAAATATCTTTTATAAAGCAAAAATACATGACTTCAACTTAGATTTATGTTTCTCTATCACATAGATTCATGTTTAAATTCACATGCATATACAAGGCTACAACCACCTCTTATCGTCTTCTGTTCTCCTCCCCCACCATCATTCTGAGAAGCAATTAGAGGTAATATGGTCTTATAAATATGTTAATAGGGAATATCATATATTGAGGATATCCATGTCATCAATCACCATTAAGAGAGCTACTAAAATCTATTTTAATAATGCTAGTAGAAAAAAGTATGTTACATTAGAAAAACCTCTTTTTAGTATTTATTATAATATTATTAATGAAAATGTCATTAGTAGTATTTGATTTCTTATTGAGACAAGTATTGTTATAATAACATTATACTTCACATTTAGAAATTTCAAACACCAGCTTCCAAATTTTGTGTCTTCTGCTATGTTATTAGAGTAATATTGATGGATTTAATTTAGCTTCAATTTAAATTGCTACCTATTGTGAAAACTTATTAGGTGAAGTTATTTTGACATATTAGACATCATTTTTCTTTTAATTTTTTCTCTTATTAATTAATAGTTCATTTCCTCAGAAAGACAAAAGGGTTTTTTTTTCCCATTATACAGAGATAGAACTGGAATTCACTAGCTTTTACAGAGAACTATAGTCAACACATTTCAATTTTCTGTTGAATAAAATAAATAAACTTCAATAAGAACTAGACATATGGCTGTATTGCTAAAAACAGAAAGAGTGGGCATAATTTTTTTAATTCTACTTTTTAAATGAATAAAATTAAGAGAGTACAACTAAAAATAAACATTCTTTCTTCACATAAACTAGAAATATGAAACAATGACATGGCTTTTTAAAAGAACTCTTTCATGAGGCATACTGAGCTCTCAGTCACAGCTTGGGTTAGTACATTTTATCATTATGATATACAGAAAATCCTCTCCTGAGGTGAGAAACTAGTAACAGACACAGGAGTAAAGCAATGTTCTGCTTGTATTAAATTTACTACTAAGGAAAAAATTAACTCAGGTGCCTATTTTCCAATTTCTGAAACTTTATTCTCTGCTACAGTACAGAATAATGTAGAATGCAGAATGTAGCACAATGTAGAAAACCTAGCGGCAAAGGTTACACTATCTTAAGAACTTTATATTTGTCAAATTAACATGATTAAATTAACTCCGCATTAGCCTTTGCTGCCTAACAAACCATTCTGCTCAATGACTTAAAACAATAACCTTTAGCTCACAATTCTACAGATCACTAAACTAGGCTCAGCCATACTTTTCTCCTGACCTACAATGAAAACAGCTGCAAGTGAGGTCATGGGCTAGAGAGGAATGGTAGACTGGGCCACGTGAGTCTTACCTACCTTCTAGTTTGCTTAGTCTTCTTCACATGGAAACTGTGCTAGACAGATTTCCTAGAGGTATTTGATTAAGAAGCCTCTCTAGGCCTGCTGATAGAATTGTCACAATATTGCTTCTGCCACATTAACTTGTCCAAAGTAAGTTAGAATTCCAGCTCAGAGCCACAAAATAAGAAAATAGTCTCCATCACATGATGAGGAAAGGTGGAACTTCACATTGTGCTGAATGGCTTCATAAGTCCAAGACATTATGCAACCATTGGTATATGGACTGCTAGGATAGATTTCATGCATCAGTCACCCATAATTATTTTAATAATGTAATGGATGTGAGTGAATAAATACATCTTGACGAGCAGAAGCAATACAACTCTCCTCAGAAACAGGAGCAGTGAGCACATGTGGCTAAGTCACAGATGCTGTTTTGTCTTCATCTTTTTACACAAGTAAAATCTTCCAGTTAAACTGACAATCTGATTTTTCTAATTTTTTATTTCCATACTATTCTCTGTTTCAGTATTATTAATTACTGTAATTCAGTCTTCAGTTTTTGCTAAAAATATTTTTCAAATGTATTTTTAAAATAGTAGTTTCGAGTTCCTTCATGGTTTTTTTTTGGTGTTATGTTGTAGTTTTTGTTGTTATTGTTGCTGTTGTTTTTGTTGTTGTTGTTTTCTTTTGTTTCTTGACACAGTATCTCCCTGGCCTGGAGTCCCCTAAATAAACCTGATTGACCTCACAGAGTCACCTGCCTCTCTCTGCCAAGTGCTGGGATTGAAGGTATGCACCACCACACATTGGCAGTTTCCTTCATTTTATAGCAATTGAGTTTATTGACATATTTCTAGCAAATAAACCACAAGCATAAAATTTATGAAGGGTTTTAAATTGTATTTACAATAAATAACATTACTTGGTATTAAATCTTAGAAAGTCTTAAATGTAAAAAGCCAACTTTTAATCCCAGCACTTAAGGGGCAGAAGCAGGTGATTTTTGTGACATCAAAAGTAGCCTGGTCTACATAGTGAATTCCAGATAGACACACACACACACACACACATGCACAAACACACACATTATCCTTTATGCAAGCTTTCACATATATTTAACGTTTATTTTTCTATCTTAAGCTAAGAAATTCTTGCAGATTTTTTGATCAGTTGACATTTTCATTTGTTCCATGAAATGAAGAAAATGACAAAAATGAGCTTTAAAAGAAAACTTGGAAATCACCCAACCTTAAATATCTGCCTGCATACATATCTGTAAGAAATGGCCCAGGTATGAGAGGACAGCAATAATGTGAAGATAACTGAATGTGAAACTAAATCTCACATTTAAAATTTTGTTATACAGCTCACAACATTTGCCATAGATGGTAAACTCTTACTCCCTAAGGTAAAATGCTGTACTTTTGAATGGATGCAATATGGGAACTTGATTCTGGTTGGCATTGTATTTTGGGAGGTCCTATGTTAAATTAAGTTCAATCTCATAATTGCACCTGCAGTTAGCATATGAGTCCAAATAGATCAATGCTAGGTTGCTGTTCAAGCCCAGACAAGGTGCAGGGTTTTATGGGCCCTTTGCTTGCTTCACTGTGTGACACTATTAAATTTTCCACAGAGCACAGCATTATACAGACCTCAATCAGAAAAGGGTAATTCCCCTTTGAGGGAGTTAGCTCATTTCCTTTTTATTGGCTATAATGTTTGTACTGCCAAGCCACTGGCTTCATCTTCATTGCTTTAGAGAGAAAATTCATGTAAGTAGGAAAATGCATTGAAATACAATGGCATAAACTAAATCCTTTTATGTAAAACTTACTTTTGATATAATATAACCATTTTGTTCTTTTCTAATGATGCTTCATGCCTACCATCTATGTCCTAGAAATGGAAAGGATGCCAAATCTAGAGCTAGAAATCCTCTTAAAATTATTTGTGAATGAAAGCACTTGAGTATAGTTCAAATTAGGAAAGTTGCAAATATTTATTGTAACATTCAAGAAACAGTATATGATGTATATACTACATTGTCGTATGTGATAATGCTGTTTGATTGTATAGTCACTTACTATAAATATGGTTATAGAGGCCTCTCAGTTTTTGTCTACTCAACGGAAAGAATTTGAGGAACAGATACAGTTTAAGTAGATGTTTATTAGCAAAGCAAGGCAAGCACTCCAAAGAAAGAGTAGAGTTGGCTGTCCCAAATGGCAGCACATCGGATTCTGCCTTATGGATTCTTACAAGTCTTTCCAAGTGTATATAAGAAAGATGGCATATTTTAGGATAAGATGATGCTTTTCCCATCTAAATCATGATATCAGGATCTCGCTTTCAAGATATTTCTTCCATGAGTCTCTAGAAAGTTCCATAGAGTTTCTCAAAACTTCAAAGTAAATAATATTATGAATCTCCAGTCTTTTGAGAATGCCTATATATGAATCTACACACTTATATCAGTAATGGTTATCCCTGTACAGCAATATATATCAAGAACCTTTGAATCTTTGTTCTTTCATCCAACACATTTGGGTATTTGCATTATATAATTTATTATCACCATCAAATAGGTTCATTCATCAATATTTTGTTCTTGAACAAAACAATGTCTTTATTTCAATATTTAAATGAATTTTAGCCCCATATCTGTATGATATTCTTAGACATGCAGTCAAGCAAAACTTTATAAAACTTAAAACATTTTTTGAAGATAGTGCTTAAGCATTCAATTTCCATTAATGTTGTGAAGGAATTTTTCACTTAAGAACCCACACGTCCTTTTGACTTAAAAGCCTTTACACTTCGAGCTATAACATTTTTTGACTAAAAAAAGAAAACTATCCCTTCCAGAAAATAAACATAATTTTACTTAAAGTTATACAATTGACATGTAGGTAAGTAGATTCCAGTGTGGAGAAGGAGGAAACAAGGGCAATTCCAGAACTTCTCTTTGTTTTGCGACTTGAAGACTCTCTGCTCATTTTTCTTTGGCAGGACCATTCTGCCTTAGTCATTTGTAATGTCAGTTCTCTTCTGGCTCCCTTGTAGGGTTTTTAGAAAATGGTTATGAAAAACTAAAGGCAGTAGTACAGAAACAATTTAAAATTTTGAGAACCTTTATTCAGTTAGCCTTCTGTTTCAAAAGGTTGCTTAGAATACTCTCAGAGAACACATCCATCTTGTACCTGTGATAATTCTTGATAATCATTGATTAGAGAAAGAAGAAAATTCAAAGGCATTATAGTAAAACTCAAGGTAGTTCAGGAGGGTCAAGATTTTATTTGATGTGAGCCTGGAACACAGAAATTTCTCATCTGCTTTAAAAGTTGGAGGGAAAGTGAAAATACAAGTTTCTAATTAATATATATGAAGGATAATCCATTCTTTGATAGAAACTGGGCTTGTGTAAACTCTTTAATAATATAATTAAGAATTCAACAATGACTCTGTATGTAATTCACAGTTCCTCTGTCTGCAGTGCTGATTCTGACCTTTGTCAAAACCCCATTAAGCTATGTAAATACAGTACAGAGAAATGTGTCCTGTGAATAAACACTACTCTAATGTCAACTAGACAAGGACACACTGCCTTACGCTTGTCCCTAGTGCTAACAGACCTGCAGATGTGCTAATATATACTGGCTATTGATTTGTCTATGACAGATCTACCATTGGGCTTGTGTTGTGGCCTTTCTGTTCAATGTGTGGTTTCAGGGTAAACCCTACTTATATTATACTGATATTTATGACATCTTACAAGCCCATGTAGTGGTTCAATGAACATAACACTAATAAAATGTTTGGAAAGGAAATAAACGTCCAGGATATCACATTACAAGTTAGAAGATTCTGGTAAAACCAAGTTTGCGGCCCACAAGTAATAATACATAATCTATATAAACTGTACAAAAGGTAAGTGCCTCAACCCCACCGACCCATTAAACAGTTTCCTCATCATCTTGATGCTTGCTTTGCCAAGTATCATCTGTGTGCATTGTGTATATGCAATGTGTTTATAATCAAATTATCCCATTTACAGAATTAAAAACCAGGCACCAAATATGATTAAAACTCACTTTTTCAAGTAACAATATATGCTTCATGCTTCACACCGTGTCATGAATAATTAGTATTTGATTTTATGTGTAATCCAAATGAAACTTTCTCTCAGTCATACCTTAGAATTACTCTAAGTGTCATTCAGTTTTCCAATACAAAAACAAAATAACTTGGAGAAATCAACTTAAAGAAGCTATTTTATTTGGTACAAGGTTTCAGAGGTGTTAGTCCATGGTTGCTTGACCTTGTAAATTTGGGCTTGGCAAGGGGTAAACAAGGGTGTTATGAAAGAAACATATGGTAGAAGAGAACTGTTTATACTGTGGTGGCTGGAAAGCAGGGAGAGGGGACTGGGACAAGACACATGCTACAAAGGCACCTTTCCAGTGTTCAAGTGCCAAATCTAGGCCCCACCTCCAAAAACCTCCATTAGCCACCAGTAGGCCCTTTAGCTATGAATCCATCATAGATTAATCCACTGATGTGGTTGGAGTCCTTGTGTTTCAATCTGAATAAATGTATTGCAAAGTTGAAGTCAGCATCCACCAAGCAGCCATTGAGAACTCTAAGTGATAAAGAAACTACTGCAAATTTCAGTAGTGTTCTCACTAAATTCCTCCTGAGGTAGCTACAGAACCCCTATCTCTGCGTTTCTGATGGCTATCAGATGAGAGTTGAACAGAAGATTTACAGCTGTACTCTGCTGCCTGACACTTAACCTCCACTGAGCAGATCAAATCAGGGCACCTCATGCTTTACCATCCTGACTGAAAGGAGTATATATCTCTGACTCATGTTTGCTAACTTCCAGAGAACCAAAACTCTTTGCCTTAAAAAAACAGCCTCATTAAGTCAGATTTAAGCTGCAGTGTCTTTTATCTTGTACACTATATGACATAATGGCAGGGTGGTCTCATTTGAATTCACAGGCTTCATATGCATTCATGGGAAATAGAGTAAATAAAGATCAGGGAGCGTTCTACCTGACAATCAAACACAGAAGAGGTTACTTCATCCACTCAAATATATTGCATATTTCATCTTAAACCAAGAAATCTTGCATATTCAGTAGCATTTGATATCATATTATATTTGTACATAATATACACATTTATAAATGAAGAAAACCTAACATACTAAAATTAATATTATAAGTTACATCTCCTATTTTAGATACATTAGTTTTTTTAATATATTAAAGTTTTTAATATTATGGACATACTTTATAAAATATTCAAATTTAAAACATTTATAACATTTATAATGTACTGAATTCTTGGACTAGAAAAAAATTAGGTTCATAAAGATTAAAAATGTACATGTTTTAATACAATAAAAATTTAAAGAATGTTTATAATTATATGCTGAATTTTGGTGCAAAAATTCATAGATCATATTGCAGATTATTGTGATGACATTGAGAGATTAAAGCAAATTTCTCATCCACTGGGCCAACAAACTCCAAAGGTTACTTTTTCACTTGTTCATTCCTCATTTCTAACTCCTCCCTTTCTACTCAACTTCATAAATTTTACACTATGATGGATGTTTTGCAGTTTCTCAGTGTGTAATATCTATTGTATATCTTCAGCATTTGAACATTTGTCAGGCGCAAAATTAAGCCCTTTTTCCTATTTGTTTTCTTTCACGGTGAGTACACGCTTCTCCTAAGAAATCACTACTGTCAGGGAGCCAGATCTCAAGGCAAATTTGCAGTCCTAGAACCCTACCCAAGGCGCAGACAGTGACTCCTCCCTCTCCTTTGCCTCCAGGACCAAGTGTGTAACCCTATTTGAACCCCAAACCACGGGCAAACACACAGTCCCAGAGCCCTGCCCCAGACCCAAAAATTGATCTTTCCATCTGAACTAACGCCAGGACCATGTGTGTGGCTTGTTGTAACTCTGAACCACAGTTAGGTTCACAGCCCCAGCGCCCCATCCAGAGGCGGAAGATGAACCCCCTCTCTACACTACTACTAAGACCATGTTTAGATGGGACTTTGTGCCACTCAAACCCAGATAAAACCCAATGAATTCTTCAATTAAGGTCTGTTTGTCCAAAATATTCCATGCACCATGTCACCCAGAGACCACAAAGTGTGCTGAGACCTCAAATCCAGGTAGATACCTCAAACCCAGGCTCCACCTTACCCACTTCCACATGAACTCAGTGTGATACCCTTCCTTTGGTAAACAAGAAACGCTCCCGCTGTGACCCAAGCCCTTGCCATCCAAGGAGCACTTGGATGCAGATGTAGAGTCACATAGTCTCCCCACAGACTTCTGAGGATTGGTGAGGACCTACTAATTGTGGAGAAGGTTTGTTACTGGGTTAAGAAGTGCAGATTTCTGCATCTGTATTCAGTACACATCTGACACCCCATTCATGGACAGAGTTACCCCAAGATCAAACACCAAGCACCACTCAGCTGATCTACAATCTGACAAGTCGAGGTAACGTCAAACAAAAATCCAAATATGCACTCAGCAACGATGAAACCAAATAGTCATACAAATAAACACTGCCAGCGATCTAACTCCTGATCCCTAGGTCTCATTGCAGAAACACTAACAATGTGAATTTCCTACAGAAATCAGTATAGTCACAAGAATGTAGATGATACACAAGATAAAAATTTCAGAAAAAGCAATTATAAATCTGTACAAGGAGCTCAAAGATATAAAAATAGAAATTAATAAAGAAACAGAATTTCTGAAGAAAAGCCTCAAAAATAAAACTTGAAATGAAAAATGTAATGAATGAAATGAAAAGCTTAGTAGAAAACCTCACGAGTAGAATGGATAAAGTGGAAGAGAGACAAGGTTTGAAGAAAAGGTAAAGAATTGGATCATTCAGTCAAAGAAAATGTTAAATCTGGAAATATCCCAGGAAAGAATGTTCAGGAACTCTTGGACATTATAAAAATACCAAACATATAAATCACAGATATAAAAGAATAAACCTATAATTAAGGCCCCAAAAATATTTTCTACAAAATTCACAGAAGAAAAATGTCAAATCCAAAGAAAGAGATGTCTATTAAGGTACAAGAGACATATATAAGACCAAGAAGAAAATAACAGAAAAGAAATACCACATACTCATCAGAAGAAAAATCCACCAAGAGAATATTACAATGTTAAATATAAATGTACCAAACATAAGGGGACCCAGTTTCATAAAAGAAAGACTATTAGATCTGAAAATTCACAGACTGACACCAATAGTGAACATTAGAAATGGGAAAAATTACATAAACTCATAGAAACTAAGCAACATACTTCTAAATGAAAAATTCTCCAGGAAAGAAACCAAGACAGAAAATTTTAAATTCCCAATAGAATTTTGTGTGAAAACATACACAAAAAAATCAAAATCTGCTGGAGACAAAGATTATTACAGTCTTACTTGGAATCTTTATAAAACTAAGTGCCTACTTACAAAAATTAGAGAAGCCAGCTGTATTGGTACACATCTATAATCCCAACACTCCAAGGTGGATCCCAGATGATAATGGACCTAGCCCCTTTCACCCTGTAGGATAATTCTTGATTAGCCAGCCTGGAACCATCCTGTCACACCAGTAAAAAATAAAAAGAACTTAGAGCACAGACCAACTAACTATTCATACTCAATGAAAAAGAACCAGGTTACATCAATAATATAAACAGAACCAAACTTCAACTAAACAAAGGCAGTCTAGAATCTCTTCATAAATTTATTATTTTTATTTGATGTGCATGAGTTTTATGCCTGCTTATATTTAAGTGCATCTGTGTCATGCAGTGCCCACAGAGGTCAGAAAACGATGTCAGATCCCTTTGAACTAGAGTTATGGATTGTTAGCCACCAGGTGAGTGCTGGGATTCAAACCTGCATTCTATGTAAAAGTAGTCAATGTTTCTAACAGCTAAGCCATTCCTCCAATCCTGGCAGTCTACTATTTCATCATAGATACACAACCAACAAAAGAAATCCAAATACCCAGACCACAACTCAAAAAAGATATAATATGAAAAACCAAGATAATATGTTTCCTCAAAACAGACTAGTCTTAGAGAAGTGTGCTACAATGAGAACTGCTCAGATAAACCATTGAATGCAAAATTTAAAAGAACAATCATTAATATGATCAAAGAATTTAAGAACTTTAAACAATATTGAAAAAAACTCAAACAATTCAAAGAGGATAGGAATAAATTCCTTACTGAAGTTCAAGAAAATAGGAATATATGGCTGAATAAAATGAAAGGACCAAGACAATTCAGGACTTGAAAAATGAAACTCTTGAAAAACATAGAAGTATTGATGAAAAGTCAAGTCAACATGGAAAATGGAGCTGAAAAATTCAAGAAGCCAAATTAAAATACCAGGAGAAAGCCTCACACACAAACAGAAGCAAGTGGAAAACAGACTATCAAGACTGTATGACAGAGTGGAAGAACTGAACTGCTCAAGTAAAGAATAAGAAAAAAAAAACAGGAATGAAATACGCAGTAAATGTCTGGCATCATAAACATAAAGGAAAGAGGACAGTCTCAGGTCCTAGGCATTGACCAGATTTTCAGCAGGATTGTAGAAGAAAGCTTTTCTAAATTAAGGAAAGATATATCTCTACAGATACAAGAAGCACACAGAAAACCAGTTACATAGGACCAGACCAGAACTGCCCATGATATTTCATTAAAAAAAAAAAAAAACACTAAATATACAGTACAAAGAGAGGGTACTGAAAGATGCAAGAGAAAAACAATAAGTTACACAGAAAGGAAAATCATCAAAATCAGAGTTGACTTTTCAGTGCAGACCATAAAAGACAGAAGAACATGGAGCAAAGTATTCCAAGTTCTAAATGACCAGAGATGTGAACCCTCAATACTTTATCCAGAATTACCATCATAGTCAAAGCAGAAAGAAAGATCTTTCACGATATCCTCCAAACCAGCCCTACTTAGAGCACTTGAAGCAATACAAAGATCTAAAAAAAAAATGACCATACTGAAGAAGTTGCAGAAATAAAACCATGAAGATATAAGAAGGGGAACACAAAATAAGGCTAAGAAAGAAAACAGAGGTAATACCCTTCAAGATATTAGTTTAGAAAAAAACCTTTCTAAATCAGATATCAGTTGCTCAAGAGGTAAGGTCAACAGTTCACAAGTGGTACCTTATTAAACTAAAAGGTGTCTGTAAGCAAAAGAGAAAGCAAATTGGGTGAAGAGAAAGCACACAAATTGGGAGAAAATCTTCACTAGGTACATATACATCTTCAGAGGATTAATACCCAGAATATACAAAGGACTCAAAAAACAAAGAATAAAGAAAATAAATGACTCAATTAAAAATTAAAGAAATGAAAAGAGAGCTCTCCAAGGAAGAAAGAAAAATGACTAAGAAACACCTTTAAAGGTGTTCAACATCCTTATTAATTAGGGAAATTCAAAACAAACCTACTTTAAGATTTCATCTAACCCAGGTCATCTAACCCAGATCAGAATGGTTAAGATTAAGAGAACCAATGACATGAACTGCTGGTGTGGATGTGGGGAAAGAGGAACCTTCATTCATTGCTAGTGGGATTGCAAACTGGTGCAATCACTATGGAAAACTCCTTAAAAACTAATGTGACATATGATCCTGTCAAAGCACTCCTTGGCATATACCCAAAGGACTCATCCTGCTGCAGAGATATGTGTGCAGTCTTGTTTTTTTGGAATGAAAACTAACTAAATGCCTTTCAGCTGATGAATGGATAATGAAAATGTGATACATTTACACAATGGAGTTCTACTCAGTGATTAAGAAAAATAAAATCATGAAATTTGTAGGTAAATGAATGAAACTAAAATCTGTTATACTAAGTAAAGTAACACCGACTCAGATAAACAAGTGACATATGTTCTTCCTCATCTGTGACTCTTAGCTCCAAATCCATAGATGTGAGTGTATATCCTGATGTAACCTCAGGAGTCAGGAAAATGGAAAGGAACCATGGGAATAAAGGAGAAGAAAAATCCCAAGAGAGTGGGATAGTAGGAAATAGGTATTATCAAGAAGGAACTAATTTTAACTGAGGAAGGAGGAAGAAGTGTTATACAGAGGGACAGAGAGGAGAGATGAGTAACGCCTAGGTGATATGAAAAGGCGAAGGAAAGTATATGATTTCAGAATACTGAACACTGGGTGTGGTGGCACACATTTCTTTAATCCCTTCATTTGGAAGGCAGAGGAAGGTGGATCTCTGTGAGACAGAGATCACCCATCCTAGTCTAAACAGTGAATTCCAGTCCAGCTATGGCTACAGGGACCCCTCCCTAAAAAAATTTTTTCAGCCTACTGAAAATATCCATACAGTGTGTGTGTGTGTGTTTGTGTGTGTGTGTGTGTGTGTTTGTGCATGTATATAGCTATAGGCTATATCACAAGAAAAATAGTACCAGACAGGAGAAAGTTCCCTTCAAGTTATAGGTCAGGATAATTCAAGAGACTCTAAAAATAATTCCTGTTATTGTTACAGCCCTTGATTACTTCCCAGAACATGAAACTAAGACCTTATTGCACAATACACAACATACTTCAGACACAGAACTTGGAGAAATGGAACTGTAACTGACCTGGAGGCTTCCTCCCTGAAGATTGGTTCTCATAGTATCAGAGGATACTATGAAAATTGTTAAGGGAGAAAACCAGTCAATGGTGAAACCTATCTGTAAAGACTAATAATTACAACAATGACCAGCCTAGCAAACTATCGTCATTGGTGTAGCAGTGGCACTTTTGTCTTGGGGGTAATTAACAGCTATCTAATTTAACTTAAGACCTGTTCAATAGGAGGGAACTCATGTGTAGTATTGTTAACAACCAAATACACATGACTGGAGAAGTACGTAAGAGAAAATTTTACTTCTGCCATGTCCCTAGACAAATATAATTCTTACTATATGGTAAATAGGAAGCCTTAAATTTACAGACAATTTTTTCCTCTCCAGGCATCAAAGAACCTTCTTTTGCAACAAATATAGACTATTACAGAGTTCCACAACTGATCAAATACAGAGAATATGTATCTGTGAGACACCCAACCCTTAGTTACACATCTACAATATAACCTCTGCATCCAAGGTAGGGAACATAATGAAACATGTGGCAAAGAGAATTAGCTCTCACCAGTGCTTCCTCATGCAACATGTGGATTAACATAGAAAGCCACAACTTACCACAGTGTCAAAAATATATCAACCTTCTGCCACTTGGGTATCAGGGACTATTGCAAAAAGGGGGTAGAAAGACTGTAAGAGGAAGTGGTGGTGGATGACCACATGAAAACAGTTTTCTAGGTTGCTGGGAACTTGGTTGTATGAACTACAGAAATGTTGACAGTATGCACAATACCCACACAAACTCAATCAGACAAAAAACACAGACCGAGTGCAGGAAGGGGAAAGAAGCCTCAACCTTGACTAAGGAACAGTTGTCAATTTATTACTGCTAGATGAGAGAGAGTTGGTCTTCTTTACAGGAATGAAGCTATATAGGTTTACTGGTCTCCAGTAGATGGACTCATATTGAGGGACATCTGGATAAACAAATCTGACTTGATAAGCCATAACATACATTTCAGAATACATGAAATCACCCAGGGTGTCTATAAGGGGTGCAGCTAGGGGAAGGGATCTAAATATGATCAAACTGTGTTGTATGAAATATACAAAATTTGAATGAATGAATTTTTTAGGAAGTAACAGGAGACATTATAAGAGATTTTGAGGAGGTTCTGAGAATCATAAGAGCATATGTTAAAAAGAACTATATTTACACTAAACTTGAAAATTTTAGAGAAATAAATGAACTTCCAGACAGATATGACCTATTGAAATTACACTGAGATGAGATAAAAAATTTAAATAGTCCTATAACGGCTAATGAAAGGTAGCACTAGTTAAATCTCTCTCAACTTTTAAAAGCACAGGAGCAGATGCATACAGAGCATAAGTATAACAGACCTTCACAGAAGAATTAATAACAAGATTCCTCAAATAATTCCATAAAATATAAAAAGAAATACTTCTAAATTCTCTTTATGAAAGCAGTATTACACTAAAAACAAAACCATATAAAGGACACACAAAAAATAAAATGTATGTCAATTTCTTTGAACCTAAACACAAAAATTCTGAATAAAATGCTATAGACTAAATATAAGAATGCATAAAAAATAATTATGTACCATGATCAAGTCAGCTTCATCCCAGAGATGCACAGAAGTTCCAACATATGTAAATCCATAAATGTAATCAGCCACTTAAGCAGACTCAAGGACAGAAACTACATCAGCATTCATTAGATACAGAAATAACTTTTGACTAAATCCAGCATCCCTTCATGATAAAAGCCGTGAACAGCTTACAGATGCAGGGGACATCTCTAAATACAATATTGTCAATTTACAACAAGCCCACGGACAACATCTTACTAAATGGCGAAAAACTCAAAGTGTTTCCACTAAAATCAAGAACAAGACAAGAATGCCCACTCTCTCCATTCATATTCAATGTAGAGCTTGAAGTTCTAACCTGAGCCATAAGACAAGTAGAGGAAATAAAGATACAAATTAGGAAGAAAGAAGCCCAAGAGTCATGATGTGAAGAAAATATAATTCTATATGTAAAAGACCCTAAAACCCCATCAGTGAACTCTGAGAACTGATAAACAGATGCAGCAGAACTGCAGGATACAACATTAACATACTAAAATCAGTTGACCCCCTACAAACCAAATACAAACATTCTGAGAAAGGAATCAAGGAAGCAAACCCCTTCAGGATAACCTCAGAAAACAGAAAATATCTTGAAATAAGTCTAACAAATAAAATGAAGGCCTTATGTACTAAAAACTTTAAGACACCGAAGAAAGAAACCAAAGAAGATACCAGAAGCTAGAAAGACCTCGTATGCTCATGAATTCATGAGTCATATTGCAGAAATGATTATCCTACCAAAAGCAATCTACAAATTCAGTGCATTACCAGCTGAATTTCCTACACAATTCTTCACAAAAATTGAAAAGCCATCTCAAATTTCATATAGAAACAAAAAAAATACCCAAAAATAATCCACATAAAGAAGAGCTATAGTCATCTTCATCATCACATTCAGAGCTATAGTAATAAAAACAGCATGTTAGTGACAAAAATAGGCATGATGATAAATGAAATAGAATTAAGCATCTAGATTAAGTCCACAAAATTAAAGTCAGATGACTATTTACAAAGAGGACAAAAATGTACATTGGGAAAGATTGAATAGTCAACAAATTATACTGGTCAAACTGCACAGAAACATGTAAAAGAATGAAACTAGATCTTTATCACTCACTTTCCACAACACTTAACTCCAGTTGGACCAAGCACCAAAAAATAAGACCTTATATTCCCAATCCTATAGAGACAAAAGTAGGAAATATACCAAAATTTCTAGACAAAGGAAAGGAGTTTCTGAATAGACATTCAGGGGCCAGGCATTAAGATTAACAATGGACAAATTGAACCTCTTGGACTACAAAGCTTCTGTATAGCAAAAGATAAAACTTGGGGCTGGAGGTATGGTTCAGCAGTTAAGAGCACTGGTAGCTCTTTCAGAGAAACTGGGGTCTATTCTCAGCACCTACATGACAGCTAACAACAGTTTGTAATTCCATTTCCAAGGGTTCTGATGCCTTAGCTCTACTGACCTCTGAAAGTATTTGTACAACATAGGTGCACTTACATACATGCAGGCAATGTACTCATACACACAAAATAATAATAAATAAAATATTTTTCAAAAAGATGCCACAATTCAAATGAAGACACAACCTGCAGAAAGGGAGAAATATGTACCAGCTGTACCCATCTCCAAGGGTATACACATAAAAAACCCAAAAAACATTACATAGATTAATGGACTGGAGAGATGGCTCAGGGCTAAGAACACTGACTGCTCTTGCACAAGATCTGAGTTCAAGTTACAGAACATACATGGCAGCTAACAATTGTCTGTAACTCCAGTTCTAGGGCCTCCGACCATCTCTTCTGGCCTCTTGACATGGATGCACTTACATATATACAGGCAAAAATTTCTGTATATATAAAATAAAGAAAGAAAGTTTTAAAAGGAATTAGCCTATAATAGGGGGACATTGCTCCTACTAGACACTCTAGGCTAGCAAAATAAAAGCTCAGTGCTAGGAATGGACCCCCTCTCTAGAAGCTGTTGACCAGGGATCCCCGTAGACCCTCAAACAATACTAGCCATCGCCTCTGCTCTTGGTACCTACCAGAACATGATGGTAAGACCTTGTTAGCGAAGGCACTTCATACATTAACCATAACAAGGAGAAAGCAAGCTGTACTGGCTTCAAGACTTCATCTCTACCAGCTAGCTTTCATAGTGCTAGAAACTGCAATGCATATAACCCAGAGAAAAAAATAATAATCAACTTTATTTGGCTGTGAATCATATAAGCTACAACAACTGGCCTGTCAAGTTATGCTGACTGATGCAATAGCAGCAGGAATATCACAGAGGTAGCCATGCACTTTCTCACTAGAATTAACGTCATCTTTGTAAGATAAAACCCATACCTGGTGTTAGCTTTTTGGATTTCATCTTTTAAGAACTCTGATTTGAAAAATGACTTGATATTGTTTCTCAGCCACTTGGCTTTTGTCATTGAGAATACTGTTTATTTGCCCCATTTATATCATGTCTAGGAACTTGTTGCTGAACCAGTCACAGAACACAGGGGAGAGCTTAATATTGTTATTCTCCTAAATATAGTATTATAGTAACTCATAATGTCTTATTTTTATATGCATAGATTAATACATCTCTTGACTCTCACCCTAAAAGCTTCCTGTCCAGCAGATGGTGATTAACACAGAGAACCACAAACAGCAAACATGCAAATAAGAGGGTGCTTATTCTTGAATAAAATAGCTGTATCAAATTTCTGCCTCCCAAGCCTCAGGCATTATTGTGGAAGAGGGGACAAAAAGATTGTGGATGATCACAGGGAAACAAAGTTTTCCAGACAGCTGAGTAAATTTACTCCTGTGAACTCAAAGAAATAAAAACAGCATTCACAGGTCCCACATAAGCTCAAGCCATATATTATCTCAGCATGGCAATGGGGATTTGGGTAAGATACCAGCACAGCCTGAGGAACTATTGGCAATAGCTGCTGGGAGGTTGTGAGGGAGTCAGTTTGCTTTAAGGGTGAGAGTCAGTAGGTTGACTAGGCACCAGCCACACACTTACACTGAAGGCCACTTGGAAAACCTTCTTGACTCTATAGTTATTAATAATATGTGCGTGTTTATATATATATATTAAGATATATAAAATTGAGTGAGTGCATTAGTAGAGTGTACAAATAGGAATGGCTATGCATAAATCTGCATATTAGGATTATTTCTTAAGAAATTATGAAGGAAATTCAAACCATAAAATTTTGCTGGTGTTCATAATGCAGAAAATGATGTTTAGAAACTATAGATTATGAATTCTAAAAAATAGAAAACTCTAGGAAAATACGAATGAGCACACTCACAATTTTATGTGTCATTTTAAAGTGAAATGCCTTTTTTCTTAGTCATCTAAAGCGCACCTTGACTTTTGGATCAGTGTGTAAGTGCTAGGGGAACAAGAGAAGGAACAGGCGGACAGGCAGGCAAGCCATGTGAGGCCATGTGTCAGAGCAGCAGCTTCAGTGTGAGTCCACAGAGACACTGAAGAATGTAAATTTTACATCAGAGAGGTAAGTAAGAAAAGTAAGAGCATTCAGTATTACAAACTTCAGCACACTAGTCAAACTTCATCTAATTCTGCAAAAGATGTGTCAAAGTAAACTCAAGGCACTGAAACCAAATGAAACAAATGGGACTCTCCATACTCACCAACATGAGCAAAAGGAATGCTGAAAATGCATGAAAACCTTAAAAATAAATTAAATCAAGTAATTATTCACTAGAGTTAAGGCAGTTTAGTAAGTTTCAGCTTAAAACTCCTGTTTCCAATTGAGGCATCACATGGGAGCTGAGGAAGTATGAGGTGACCTGAGCCCCACGTGTTTCATTTGCATAATTAACATTTTGAAATTAGTGTGGCACACATAATTAGGACTAGCAGAAGATTTACATCAATGCCACCCAACAGCTTCCTGGTAATTTGTGTTGTGCTCTCAGCTCTGCATGAACAATAGGAATACAGGTAAACTCTCATTCACTTTTATATCCAGAGGAAATTTGAATAGGATGTGAATTTGAAAGGTATATTCTACTGTCAAAAGGAACATATTGTAAGAATGGCTCATTTACTTTAGTTGGAGAAAGTTCTATCTACTTTAGTGGTTTTTAGGAATTTATTTTTCCTTTCTTACTTCTTTCCTGTACTAACACAGACTATTCACCTAGTCATCCAGTCCTTTTTATAGTCTTTGCCTCACAGAATAGCTATAATTTCATATAGAAAGAATAACAATCTCTCTCTTTTAAGTTTCCAAAGTTATACTTTAAGAAACAGGAAAGAACACTTGACAGAAAAAGAAAAATGATCACACAGAAAAACATCAGGGATAAAATACCAAATAAATGTGTTTAGGGCAGATATTCAATTGCTTTTATATGCAAAATTTGGTTAATAAAAGAATATTACATACGTGAAAGGAAGCTCAGGGATGCAACATTACTATTTAGGGGTTGCATGAGTTCCTAAAGTTTTGGATCCTGACAGTCTTAGATATAAAAAGATTGAAAGTCTACTATTTGTTAACAATCCTACCCTTTGGACAGTCATAAACTTCCATATATGCTGACATGCACACAAATATGCACACATAGTTCATTTTGGTACTCAACAGATACATATTCTATTCACTGTCATATAGGAAGAGAACCAAAAATTAGCTATATTTATATTTGCAATAAATTTCCAAATCCTTGTCAGAGAGGTCACATTCTATACTATTATGGTTTGGGTATAGAATGCCCTCCCCAAGGCTCATATGTTGAAATGTAGTTTCCCAACTTTTGGCACCGTTTAGAGGTAAATGGATTGCAAAGGCACTAAGATCACTGACGATCTAGTTCAATGGACAATTCACAAGCCAAATGGGCTATTAGCAGCTAGACAATAGTCAAAGAAACATAGTTACAGGGGACAGGTCTTGAAGGTTTGGCCACACCTCCTAGCATTCTCTACTTCCCAGTTACCATGAGGTAATTTTACACATAATCTTCTCTGAGCCATAGGGAGCCCACATGTTTAAGTATTCTTGACATGTGTAAGATTGTTTCTTGTTGTGTTTTGTTGATATTTGGTTTTTAATTAATTAATCAATTCAGATAGTAATCAGCCATTCATTCAGAGTTTCATGTATCCCAGGTTGTTCTTGAACTCCCTATGTAGTATGAGATAACTTTGAATTTTGAGCCTCTGCCTCTGTCTCCTCAGTTCTGAAATTACAAGTTTATGTTACTCCTACCATGCCCAGTTTATGCAGTGCCAGGGACCGAACTCAGGACTTTACATATTCTAGGTAAACACTCAACCAACTGAGCTACATTCTTAGCCTATAAGAGTACTTCTTGATGAGAATAATTAAAATAAGCATACCAATGAAACAAATTATGCAGTTGAAGATTTGAGAGCAAAAAACCCATGCATCTGTTCATAAGGGAAAACTGATCTTGCCTGATAGTCTTGTCTAGTCTAGTACTAGAAACTTTTTTGTTCTCTTCATTTGGACTGGAATAACATCTCCTTCTCCTTTTCAGACTTGCTGGCCTTGTGACTAGAACCAATCAAAATCTTTTCTGAGTCTCCTAAGTGCTAAGTCATCCTGCAGATATCGAACACTGTTGATCCTCATAATTGCATGACATGATTGTAAAATGCATACAGAAACATGAACACAACACATTTGAAAAACAATAAAAGGAAAATTTTAAGTACTCCTTTAACCATGGTAGGAACTAAAATAGCACTAAATGATACAGAAAATATTATAGATTAAGATTTGTGAATAAAAGAGGAATATATCAAAATTCATCATATTACGGAATCAGTAGCTTTGGTTTCTACTTTAATGATAACATTTTAGGCACTGGAGCAATGCCTTTCTAATGATTTATCTTATCTTCTGTGGCTGTGTTGTGCAAGTTCATTAACTGCTTTCCTGCTACTTTTCTACCCTCCACTCCCTTGATGCTATACCTGGCCCACAGACTGTAGTACTTTATGTCTTTACTTTTCACTGAAATGGGAGTTTAAGTGATTTGAGAATTAGGATGACAAATTATTAAACTTCTTTATCATAGTATGTAATAGGAACTTTTAAAATCTCACCAAATTGTATGTAACTATTTAAATCTTCAAAATAATACAACATTTTTTTTAATGTTTCTGCTACATGGGGTTATTAGACGGTGGTTTTGCAAAAGAAAATGATCACAGATGAACTTAATACATATCCAAGTTCAAGTACTAGTAACAGAAAAAATAGATCAAAGTTAAAGACAGCAGAAAGAACACAGTAAATATGAGATGATAATGTATATAACCTAAATAAAAGTAACAGGAAATTTCTGAAACAGGAAATTCTAATGAAGAATGTAGAAGATAAATAAATAGTAGAATATATAAAGGAAAGAGAAAACATGACAAGATAAAGAAGCAAGTGTGCTAAGATCATAATGTAAGTGGAATGATCTGGTGCCCGTTCAGAGAAATGATTAAATTAAATTGGCAGACTCCTAGAAAATTAAAATTTATCAAATTAACCTTAAAACTGTATAGTATCTAGCAATAAAAGAAACTGAAGACACAATGAAATGTATATACATACATACATATGCACACACACAGTAGGATCACATGATTACATGATTTTAGGGGAGAATTTAATGAAACTGTTGTGGATTTATCCTAATCAAAAAGGCATTCCAGAAAATAAAATGCAACCACTCTCACAGGTCATATTCCAAAAGAAAAAATAGGCAATGGCAGTAAAAAGTAAAACAGCAGACCGATTTCATTTATACATAGAGCAAAATAAAACAGTCTTATACTTGCAAACATTTGCTACCAAAACCTTATAACAAGGATTATTTTAATGGAGAAATGCTGGAGTCCTTTAATCCAAGATCAAAGAGACTAGTGTTCATTTATCCCCTCTTTACTCTCTGAGTACAGTGAAGGAACCTATTGCAGATACCTTTCTAGGAATGAGAGATAGATTAATGAACAATATAGACAACAATCTTGGTTTTCACGACACTTACATTCTATTCAGAAGCAAAGGAATCAAGAAATAAATACAGTGGATAATTACATAGGATGCTAGAAAATGAAAAGTGATACAGTAAAAGAAATAAAAATATGTCTAGCAGGTTAGAGGTGATCAGGAGTGTGAGAATGTGGCAGACTGGGGGAGGTTTACAAGTGGTAGCATTAACTAAAGGTGTTGCTAACCCTTAATTAGAAGGCATTTAGCATGAAAAGCATAAAGGGGCTGACCTAACACGGTATCTCAGAATTGCACAGCAAGGGAGAAGGAAACAGGAGTGCTTATCCACCAATTCTGAATTCTCAAAATTTGAGTTACCTCAGCAGCTTGGGGCTGAAAGTGGGCTGGCAAGCTTCTTTGCCACCAGAGTCTGCTTTTGGGTAAGGATGTAAGACTGGATAAATATAGTCATTAAAGTGGAATATTGAGAGAAGTCACGGGAAATATCCATCACCATATCTCTATGTCAATTCACAGGCAGGATAATGGGCATCAAACGTGTGTGCTGTGAGCAAGGACAAGATGGAAGGAGAAAAAGAGGGGAAGGCCCAAGGGAATATGAGCCTACAGAGCAGTGTATGCCTTGAAGTAACTTGGCTTTTACTCTAAGTTTAATGAGAAACCATTAGACAGTTATGGAACCATTGGGCTGTGGTACTGAGAATAGACTGTGGTTGAGGGAGTAAGAACAACAGTGGAGACAGGAAGAACTGTTAGGAAGCTATTAAAGTGATTTGGGTAAGAAACAGAGATTGTTTAGATCAGAGTGGTGAGGAGTAATTAGTAATGGATGATCTGATGTTTTCAGTTTTCTTAGACCCTGTCTTAGAAAAGAAAAATAAAGAAATAAGTACTGACAAGTAAATAAAGCCATTATCTTACAACAATAACTTGATAGTATATATTGAAAAAAAAAATTCTACAAACTGGGCATGGAGAGATGGCTCAGCAGTTTAGAATACTGGTTTTTCTTGAAGAAGACCTGGGTTCAAATCCTAGCACCCACATGGCAGCTAACAACTGTCCATAACTCCACTTCTGGGGGATCCAATACCTTCTTCTGACTTCCGTGGGCATTGCATGAAACAAGTGCACTCATATATGTGCAGACAATACACTCATACACATAAATGTAATAAATAAATGTAACAAATAAAAGAAAAAGAAAATTTCTACATACCCAGCAGTCTAATTATTATAATCCAGTGACAGCATTTGACAAGATGGATAACTGAGATTAATACTGCTAAAAATCAGTTATACTCTAGACACCAAATATATATTGAATACACATGTATTTAAATTACACCATATATGAACAACTAAATGTATAAGAATATATTCAACAGGAGGTGCCTAGGAATAATTCAGGGCTCAGTAAAGAGATTCAGTAAAAGATGTTTATTATATGTACCATAAAATTATATCATATACTGCAGATATTGAAGACATAAATGAGAGAAGAAATATTTTTGGTTCGGTATATTCATTTATCAAAAAGATGTGCATTCATGCCAGTTGGATTAGGAAATTGAATTCAATTAGTTTTGGCAGAGGTGTAAGTTGTTGATCTTTGAATTTTGCACAAGAATAAAAGATAAAGAATAGGGTAATTATAGAGGAAAATTAGGGGTATTTATTTTGCTGATACCAGAAGACAATAGAAAAGCCCTGATATGTGGCTTTGGGCCAGGAGATTAAAAGCTGATTTAAGTGTTTCTTAGCCATTTGTTCTTCTTCTGAGAACTATGCTGAGTTCTATAGCTACTTTTTAAATGGGTTGTTTGGGCTCTTGGCATTTTGTTTTTGTTTTGTCTTATTCTTTCTGTATTCTTGACATTAATCCTCTGCTAGATGTATACCTGGCAAAGGATTTTCCCATTCAGCTGATTAACGCTTTACTTTGCAGTAAGAAACTTGTTAATGTCATGAAGCTTCAATTGTTGATTGTTGATCCTTTTTCTAGGATTACTGAGGTCCTGTTCAGGCAGCTAAAACATCTGAGCTAAAGTGTTCTCCCTATTCTTACTACACGAAGTTTTGGAGTCTCAATTATAACTTAAAATTTTTGATCCATTTGTAATTGATTGCTGTGCTGACTGACAGAGAAGGACTAAGTTTCATTAATTAGCATGTAGGTACCCAGTCTTCCCAGTACTGTCTGTTAAAAATGCTGTCCATTCTCAAATGTGTACTCTGGCATTTTTGTCAAATGTCAGGAGGCTGTAGATGCATTAATTCAGATTTATGTCCTTGATATCATCTCATTGATCAGTGTGTCTGTATCCTGCTTTTTGTATTACTATAGCTCTGTACTATAACTTGAAATCGGGAATGGTAATATTCCAGCAGGGTTTTTATTGTTCAAGGTTATTTTGGCTATCCTAAATCATTTTTGTTTACATATGAATTTTAATTTTCTTTCTCGATGTCTGTGAAGAACTTTGTTGGAATTATAATGAGAATTACCTTGAATCTGTAGAATGTTTTTGGTACAGTGTTCATTTTCACAATATTATTCCTACCAATCCAAAAGCACTCACCATTCTTAGCCATGAGGAAAATGGAAATTAAAATGATTTTCATTTTGCCTCAATAAGAGTTGCTATGATTAAGAAAAAAAAAATACTCCAATGACGGCAAGGATGTGGGGAAAAGGGAACTCTGATTCTCTGTCGGTTGGAGCACAAACAATGAAGTCACTGTGGAAATCAGTGTGGCAGTTCCTCTGAACTAAAAGTAGATTTACCATACAACCCAGCCATACTAGTCCTGGACATATACCCAAAGGACTTTATTTCCTAATACAGGGACACATACTCAGCCATGCTCATTACTGCTCTATTCACAATAGTTAAGACTTGAAAACAACCCAGATCTTAATCAACTGATAAACAGTTAAAAATATGTAGTGTGAATGCACAATAGAATTTTATTCAGCGCTAAAGAATATTGAATTGACTAAATATGCAGAAAGCAATGAATGGAACTGAAAAACAGTATACGGAGAGGTAACCCAGGCTAAGAAAACCAAACATTGCATTCTCTCACTCGTTTGTGGATGCAAGTATTGAATTTTTAGATTTGTATGTTATCTAGGAGTAGCTTTAGAATCTAGCAAACAAGAAAAGGATTCATTAGTTGGTAGAAGATAGAAAGATCTTAAGGGAGGAGGATAGTATAGCATGATATGAAAAATTATTGTAATAGTAGGGAGAGAGTTTTGAGTGGAAGAGGAATGGGAGACAAGCGGTTGTGGAAGGGATAGCTAATCACAAGAACCATTTGGAAACTTTTATTTTATTATAAATATATGTTTGTGTGCGCACATGCACAGAAATGTGTGTGTGTGTGTGTGTGTGTGTGTGTTTATACAAGAGATACTACTTCCCAGAAGCCAGAAGTTGCCAAGTTAAAATAAGACTTCCAGTTATCAGACACGTTGCCTCAGGTTGTCTGTCATGGATGTCCCAGATACCCCTAAAACAATACAGGACATTTCCATTGCTCTTGGTCAGTCACCAGAACTTGATGAAAATGCCATTGCTGAAGACACTATACACTTTTCGCACAGGATATAGAGAAATTAAGTCACTACTAACCACAAAGCTTCTTCCCAAATGGCTACCTTTCATTATACCAGAAGGTGCTGTATTGGCTGCTTGGAGAGACAATTCATCAACCATCTTACCCAGCTGTGAACCTTGTGAACTACAATAATAACCAGTGCGACATGTCCATGGGTGCATTAGTGACATAAATATTACAGGGGCAATCCACTTCTCGGATTGGGTTTGAGACCTGCTCCACAGGCGGAAACTACTGGCTAGGTCTGTAGTCTGATGAAGAACTCATTGTTTGAGAGCTCTCAGGTTTCTGATTGCTAATCTTGGTTGTCAGATTTGACACACCTGAGAAAAAGGAACATCAGCTGAATAATTTCCTCCTGTGTGTGTGGTTTTTGAGTATTTTCTTGAGAGATCATTGATGTTGGAGGGGCTAGCGCACTGTAGGTCGTACCTTCCCTAGGCAGGTGGGTCCGGCACTTCTAAGAAATGTAGCTGCTTCACTCCTCTCTCCAGTTTCCTTTTTGAGTTATGTGCTGGCTTCCCTCCATAATGGACTAGAACCCATGAGCTGAAGTAAACCATTTCCTCTACAAGTTTGTTTTGGGTCAGTGTCTTATGATAGCAGCAGAAAGCATATTAGAATATGTTCCAAGGGTGAACCTACTCTAAGTACTTTGATTGATGGATATTTTAGCAAACTGTCCTCTAAAATCATATCCCTATTTCCATAAATTAGCACAACTCTCAGTTCTCAGTCATAAATGAAATATCTGTATCATGTCTCCTTCTCCTAAAGTCCATGGAACACAGTGGAAGAGTGGACAGAAAGATTGTGAGAGCCAAATGTCATGGAGGAACTGAGTGGAGTAATATCCTCAGGACATGACATCATTGCTGCACTCATGAAGTCACAGCAGCTGTGGCTGTTTCCAGGAGACTTGCACGAGATTAAGTCAGTAAACACTGCAACATGAAGAGGAGAGGGGTTCACAAACTCCGTCCTTGTTTGCTTTTACTACTGTGATAAAACGTTCTGACCAAAAGCGACTTAGAAAGGAGAGAGTGCGTTGCATTTTACTCTTATTTTCCTCTTCCAGTGACAGTTCATCATTGAGAGAAGTCACAACCGGAGCTCCAGGCAAGAATCTGGAGGCAGAAGCTAAAACAGAGTGCATGGAGGAATGCTGCTTACTGACTTGTTCCTTGGTCCTCTGAATCCTTGATGCTCAGCATGCTTTCTTAGGCAACCAAATGATAGGGATGGCACCACCTACAGTGGGCTAGGCCCTCCCAACATTACTCAACAATCAAGAAAATGCTTCGCTGATATGTCTCAGGCTGATCCAATGAGGAAGTTCTAAACTTTAGGTTTCCTCTCCTACAGTGTACCAAGTTGGCATCTGAAGCTATCCAGCACAAAACCTCATGAATAACTAAGCAGTTATTAAAAACTAATGGTTTCTAATAGAGGAAGAACCAGTTGTCTTTAAAGGTATGTCTCCTGATATCTCAGCCATGCCCCTGCATATGGCCCCACAAATCCATGGGCAAATGACTAGCACAAACTGGACTAAGTTGGTTATAAATAGAAAAGATGACATAAAGTTGGGAGATTTGGGGGATGGATAGGGAGTAGGTATGAGACCAGTTAGGGGGAAGAGTAGAGGGTGAATGTGAATGAAATACACTCAATACATGTATTAAATTTTCAAAGGATGTGTTAAAATTATACATATACATATGTGTGTGTGTGTGTGTGTGTGTGTGTGTGTGTGTGTGTGTGTGAATATAAAAGTGAAGCACTGCTATATGTTAGAAAGCCTGGCTACCTAGACATTTAGAGAACTGGGATTCAAGATGAACATCATCGGGTAGATCAGGAAGGAGCAAGGGAAGAACAAAGGCATCAGGAATTATATGGCAGTAGTGATTCCACTTGAGGAAAAAAAAATTGGCTTCTTACTTTACATTGAAGCAATTTCAGAGTAATTAAACAATTAAATGTAGAAAGTTAAAGCAATCTTACTGAATTAAACTCAAGCAAAACATCTTTGTAGCCAAGCATAGTGGCTCACACAAAGGAAGTGGGAGCAAGAGGATGGCGACTTCCAGCTTGCTTGTGCAGGAGAGGAGAAAGGAAAGAAAAAACAAAAGGAAAGAATATTTTATTTCTGATTTGAAAAGAGGAAATGGTAATCCCCAACCTTTCCCATATGTAAGCCCTCCTTTGAGCTACAATAAGTCCTGGCCTGGCAAATATACCCAAGAGGGGGTACAATACTGGCACAAATGTTGGGAGAATGATTAAACACTTTCTGATTGTATTTAAGGCCAGTTCCACACGACAGAGCCTATACCTGACGTTTACTGGTGTCAAGAACATGTGACTAGACAGGTCATAGATTCTAGGGGAAATCCTACTATAATTATTCTGATAAAAGAACATAGTTTTAAACTGACTTCTAATGACTTATCATTATACCTACAGGTACTGTATCTCTCAACAATCAACATCTAAATAATCTCTTTTTTTTTTTCAGGAAATCAGATTAACACAGAGATCCAGAACTGGTCAAGATGCAGAGAATAAGAGACTGTGAGTGCTCAGCCATAAATGGGACATCTAGATGACACACCTCTCCCAAAAGCTTAGTGATCATCAAGGAAAAAACGGTGTAAGACTGTAAAAGCCAGAAGTGGTGAAAGACTGCAGTGAAAATTATGAACACATCAGAACGGTTGTACATATGAATTCATATTGGTTGTGACAGCATGCCCAAGATCTCTACAGTCTCAAGTCCAACAAAAATCACACCATAGATGGGGGAGGTGGACACAAAGACCCATCCATAGCAGATGAGTCATGAGCAATTGGTAGCTTCTGTCGGGGGAGATGGGGTCAGTTTTTTGAGGATGTTACAAAAGATAGAGACAAACATACACTCAAGAGTATTTGAGGGACATAAATTGGACTCTATAAACTTTAAAAGAAAAAGAAGACATGAAATTGGAGGTGTAGGAATGTGGGATTGGATGTGAGAGTATATAATCAAAATACATTATATGTAATTCTCAAATAATTAATAAAATGTTATTTTTAAAATGATTCCTCTCTTTTAAAAAGTGATATACTTGATTACTCAAATTCTGTCAATTTAGAACACGAAAGGCTTTTAAAAATAATCCAAAAATAAGAAAATGCATTTGTAACATATGAAAAAGATTTAGTATTCTGAATAAATACTAACATCTCATAAAAAAAGACAGATGGATTCCAGTTTATATCTACTTGCATGGCAATTTTTTAGAAATCCGCAATAAGGATTCACATCAATAGATGAAGCATTTGTAACATTACTCATAAAACACAATGCAGCAATTTCTGTTTTAAAAAAAGGATTACTATAACCTACTACTTAAAATTCAGTTCCAAAAGACATTGCAAAGTACTCATTCACATTGTAAGAGAAATATACAAGAAATAAAATAGAAATATACAAACAATAAATTTCATGCAAATGTTCCTGAAAGAGAACAAATTTTAAAGTTACACTGTGCTCATATATATATATATATATATATAAAATAATTAGCTGGTAGCAATATTCAGCATTACGGATTAGTCATTAAATGTTATCTAATATTTTTATTATTTTGTAATAGAATATTTTTCTAATTTCTTAAGAATTTCATACATGCATGCACTGTATTTAGACCTTATTCCCCCTCCATGCCTCTGCCTAACTCCTCTCAGACACAGCCCTTCGCCCTCTACCTTCCTCTCAACTGCAAGTTCTTTTATTTATCTTGTTTCTTTGTTGTACATAGGGGCTTCTTATGGCCCTAGCTGGCCTTGGACACATTAGTATATGAGTCTCCATCTCCCAGTGATCTGAATGCCTGACTGCCTTCACAAGTGCTAGGTTTTAAGGCATCGCCACTATGCCTGACTTCCTTTTTTAAAATATGTAACCTGCTGAGTCCTATTTGTCCTGCTCATATATTCATGAGAGTGAGGGGTCATCCTCAGGAGCATGGCTGTCCTACCAGGGAGGGGCATCCCCACAGCATGGTTGACTTACTAGGGAAGGGTCATCCTCAGGCTGAACCTGAACACTTTGCAGTCACTTTTTTTTCTGCACTTTGACCAGTTATGAGTTTCTAAGTTAACCGCCATCCACAACCCCCTCCCCCCAAAATAAAAACTAGTCTACCTAGGGGTATTGGGATTTGGACATATGTATTTGGAGGGCAGTTGGGTACTATATCCAGTCAGCAAAATAGTAGTAGTAATTTGAAAAGAAATCTAAGAATATTAAGGTTACATACAAACCTGAAACATTTCTATAAACTGTAAACACAGGGAAAAATAAAACAATGCATTATTTACTCATAAAAACATATGGAATAAAGCCATAAATGACAGAAATAGTATCAGAAATCAGAATATTAATCTTCTCACAGAAGAGACAGAAGAAATGACTAACGAGGTTGATGAATTTGGGGGGGGTATCTTTGGGATGATTTTTGCTATATTATTAAGCCTTTTAGTTTATTTTATGTATATACATGTTATAGTGTTTTTTAGAAAAAAAGAAAACTAATGGAATGGAGATTGTGCATGTTTGTGTGTGTGTGTGTGTGTGTGTGTGTGTTTAAGATTTTCACGACAAGAAATGATCTGTGTAGTTTTAGACACTGGAAAGTTCAAAAGTCTCAAGATATGACAGTGGGATAGAGATTCAGGATCAGTTACAGTTCAAGTCCACATTCATTTATCTTTTTAATGGAACTCAATATCTTTTCTTTATATTTTGTTTTTAATTGGTGCACACAGTATTGGAATTCACTATGATAGCTTCTTTCAAATGTATCATGTGTTTAATTAACTATGTAAGTTTTGAGGCATTCACAGATTTATACAATATATTTACATCATTTCCCCTCTTTTTCTGCTATCCCCAATGCTTCCCTCTCCCCACCCCTAAGTCATCTGAGATTCCTGGTCTCTTTTTCTATTTTTGTAATATGTATGTGTAGGAATGACTTGTATGAAGTGGACAAATTCTGGACTAACAACTTTTAATTAACCTTGGCAAAAATTCACTAAGTAATGCACTCTTGTTACCTAAGTACCTAATCCTTTTCCCTGGGAATCTCAATTTGATACATCTGCTTCTTCAGGCCAAGAAAGGGAATGAGTGAACATACATACGCATGTATGCTTCATAATTAACACATAAAAGTCCTGAAAGACAGCACATATCTTCACTGTATTCAATGAAGATTGAGAGAAATGTTTGACATTGTGAGTATGAAATATTAAAGGCCTAGGAATGAAAGGGGAAGACTGTCTGATAAGGATGGATCTAAGCTTCTAGTTTCCCAATTTCAGCTGGAAAAATGTTTTTTTTTTTAGTAAAATTATGTGTGAGGCCTGACTTCTAGACACAGTTCCAGAACACATTTCCAAAAGACATCTAGGGGAACGGTGTCCTTGAGTTTAGGCCTACTCTTGAAACTAAAGCTAAGAATCAGGCTGTTTTATTCAGGTATTAACTGTAATGTGACATGGTAATGCCATATACACATATACATATTTTTCCATGCATGAGCCCTTCATAGTTTATCAGATCCCAAGAGATCAACGCTAAAACAAGAAGTCTGACCACACCCCCCATACAGCTTCTTGTTTTCCCCTCTAATTTACACCCTCTTCCTACTGGACTTTTACTTCAGACTTTGCACCTGTGGGATGAGGCCCACCCAAAATGTGCCACTGTAGAGTGTAATCTGTTTTCTCAAAGTGTGTTCATTATAATGATTATGTAATCCTAAACATATTTTCATGGAAGTATTAAAGACTGTTTCATTTAATGTCAGGTTACTATGGCGTAGTCAAATTGATATAATATTAACCATCATAATAAACATTGCCATATACTTTTGTATATAATGCATATTATTTGGAAAAAATAAAATAATAGAAAAATATGGAATTTGATGTAAGGATGTGGGTTTTATCTGCAGAATGAGTTGGAAGAATAATAATATGTTTATAGTCAATTTAATTCATTTATTTGAAAAAAATCAAAATTTCTATGAGAAAATTGCTTAAGCTGTCAGTGCTTGTTTCTTAGGTATGGCAATGATTATATATCTCTTAAGATACACACACACACACACACACACATATATGAACACACCAGTATTAAAAGTCTTAAAACAGTGTCTAGAATATAAAAATTCAAATGTTCCATTATTATTCCACTTCCCCCAATGACACCCTCACACAGCCATCCTCCCATTGATATTCCTACATCGTCATCTGTATAAAGACCCATCTTTTCAAGCTAGTGTCCCCAGATATCCCTCAATGCAAGTTCATCCAATGGAGTCTAGTCAGTCTGTCCAGAGTCCCTCCCCTTAAGAAGATCAGTTCTTCCTCACCCAGCAGTAATCAGTTGCCAATAATTTTTCAGTTAAGGTTGGGGTCTGCTGCCTATTTCCACAGTTCTGCGCTGGATTTTTGTCAGCTTAAGTTTGTACTGGTCTGTGCATGCTGACGCCATTACTGTAAGTTCATATGAACAGGGTCCCAGGAGCTTGCAGGAATCTATTTCCATATGGTCATGCAGCTCCTTCCCTGGCTCTCACAATCCTGAGCCCTGGATGAGTGGATTTTAATATGCGGATCCTGTTCAAGGGCCCACACTCTCCAGACTTATTCTTTATGTTTTGGCCATTTGTGACCTTTTGTGTTCCTAGCTCTCTGTTCAATGAAGGAGCTTCATGGCTAAGAATTGAGACATGCATTAGTGTTCTTTTTGCCCCTTGTTCTATGTTCCATGAGCCTTAGGTGTGGAGGATGCATCATAGATATTCCACCTTAGGCTTGGCGGAATTCACAGGCAATCTCTGTGTATGACCAGTTGTACTCCATCCATTAAAAGAGAAATTTCCTTTATGAATGTCAACTGTGATACTTGTCTATAAGTATCCATGTTTTGCACATAGTAAGAAATTGTGTTTGTCTAGTGTTGCTATGTCACATTATTTCTGTTATTATTGGTAGTGAAGGAAATATTTAGGGAAAAGGAAGGAAATGGAACAGTCAATAAAGTGCTTGTTCTTCAAACATGAGAACCTGAATTAGCATCCATATAATAACTAGATAAACTGGGATATGTCCGTAACCACAGTACCATGAGTATAAGGTACAGAGACAAGAGGATTCCTAGATCTATTAGTCTAGACTAGGCAAGAGCTCATTGCAATGAGCAACCTTTCTTAAAAAATAAACTACAGAGCCACTGAGGAAAACACTGGATGTCAACCTGTGATGCCCACATTCACATGCCCAAACATGCATGTACACTCACATGTATACAGACAACCAAACACGTACAAAAATAGCCCACCACACATAGAAGCACCATCCTCCACAAAAATCCTGAGTTGTGCAGATGCCATACTTTCCTAATCAGGAATGTTTAGATGTCTCAGAACAAAAGAAATAAACAATGCTTCCTTGGAATTCCTTCTGTTTGACACACCCCTTCCCTGTGGTAACCTTCATCAGCATCTACTGCCCAGCTAAAGGACAGGAAGGACATCAGACTATCCTTGGTCACTGCTTGGGGTCTTTTCCTTTTGTTGGTTTTTCCATCCTTTGGCAAATAAAAGAGGAAGACGTAGCTAGCGGGTGGACAAGCAGTTCCCAGCACTCTTTTCTCTTTCTGTGCATGTAGATGTAAAGCTTTAAAAATGAAATGCTATATATTTCCTCATTTTGTAAACAGAAAAGAAACATGATATGGTAAAGTAACCTTATAGTTTTTGTATTATTTAAATACAGGTTTCATTAGGAGGAGATTACTTCTGAGATTTTATTATCACATGTGTGTTTATACAAACAAACCATGCAGTTAAAGAACTCACTTATGATTTCCCTCTCCTTAAAAAGTTTACTGATCAGTAAGAGTAATCTTTACATGTGCAATGAGTTTTGCTGAGTCACATTTTCTCCTGCTGAACAAATAACTTCTGAAAGACTTGCGCTTACCTACGGCAAGTAAAGCACCATCTTTCCCCACGGCTTATTGTAGGAGAAGTACCTGGAGAAGACTGAGCTGTGAAGTCCCAAGTCTTCGTGTATTAGCACAGGCTGCCACCAGTGGGCTCTCCTTGTACTTTCAAAAATTGCCTAAAAACCCTCAACGTCTTTTCAGCGGCCCACTTGAAATTTTTCCACTACAGAGTCACTGGGAATAATTAAGCTGTTAAGAGAAGATTCATAATGAGCAACAAAACACAAAACAGTTAAGCCAAATATTTTATGCTCATTTTAGTTCCTCTCATTACAATTTAAAGGTCAGAAAAACATTTATAATTTGGAAATAAAGAATAAAACACAAATGCTCATTTCCCCTTGCTTTAACTTGGAAAAAAGTAATGCGTTTCTGGAATATGAATCTGAAAACAATTAAGAAATAATAACAATTTGTTCAGATTTGTGCATGTCACCTCATTCCTTTGCCATTTTCAAAATCTCAGAATCAATAGTGCCGGCCCAATCCAAATGTAGAGAATCATAAGTATTAATTCTTAGTCTTAACCAAACAACTTTCCTTCAGTATTATTTATAGTCAAAGAATAGAACATTTACATTCTATATGCTGACTTTGGTTAATAGTCAGATAAAGGTCATTCTACCTCTGATTATCTACTCAATCACAAACCTTGAAAAACCACCAGTCAAGTTTGATATATCTGGGTACAAATAAGCCCATTAATGAGGTACTTTCTTGATATGTTTATTGTATTATTCCCTGTAAGAATTAAAATATGCATCTTTTTTCACTTAGAGGAATTCAATGAAGATCCATTTGAATTTGAAAATTGAAAATGAAATAAGAGGAATTTAAAATCGATTATTCCCCATAGTGAGCATTTATTTTCATGTATAAAATGAAAATTCTCTCGAAATTTTCAGAAATCACATGCGCTTTTCCCCCCTCTTTTATCAACTTCCAGTATTTCTGCTACTATGTTTGAAATGTAAACAGCTGATCAAAACTAATGACAGAATTTTATCATTGAAAAGTCTTTCCAGAAATTATTATAGGCAGGATATATTTTAATAACTCAAATCCCTGGACATTTTCAATAATTTAGAACTTGAAGTTTGCTTGAGTTTATCTAATGATTATTTTGCACATTCTATAAATATTTGGTATTGGCAAAATATAAAAATATTTATTCTCAAAAAGCAAATAAAACTGAGTCAACAATTTCTTCATTTACATAAAGAAGTGTATGAACTATAATGCTTCCTTATATAGTTATTAAAGAAAATTCTCTATGATTTATGTACACCAAGCAGTTATTTAATAAGTCAAATTTGAGTTATTGAATGTATTTGAAATAAACATACCATTTCCATGAAATATTATCGACCTTAATTTTCAAGTTATTAAAATTAGCACCAATACACATATCACTCATGAGAAAAATGTTTATTTACACATGAAATGATACTTTATACTTCCATCAGGTAGATAATCATGGGATGTTTTCTGTTTGGTTCAGGAAAGTTAAGGGTCTGTTTTGTCAGAATTGGATTCGCTGGGATAATGCCATTTCTCCCCTCTGGTGATCATAACTCCTAGAAAGGAAGTCTGTTCTTAAACACAGGGAGTCCACAGGCACACCTTGAATAGCAATACCCATGACCAATGGCTCTCTATGACTAAAATTTTCTGTCTGCAGAGTCCATGTCTCTGGATAGGACTGCTATATTAAACCTCACCAACTCGGAGCTCAGGTACAATTGAAGAAGAGGGGGAGGAAAGAGTGTGAGAGCCATGTGTGTTGGATGACATAAGGAATCAGAGCTTTCCAGAGTTCTAGGAACTTGCTCATATGAACTTACAGCATGATGACAGGATGCACAAAATCTATACAAACTCAAGCTAAACAAAACCCCAGTATAGACATGGGGAAATGAGCAGGAGGCCCCAATCTTAGCAGAGGAACTATCAGCAGGTCACTTCGGAGAGAGGTAGACTTGATTTTCTTCAAGGGAGTGAGGTGAGACAAACTGACGAGGCTCCATTGGATGAACTCACACTGAGGGTCATATGGGTACACAAACTTTACTCAATAGGCCTTAACATCTATGACATAATGCATGAAATCCAGTTTGGAGGAGTCTATGAGGGGATGAAGATAGGGGAGGAAATCTATGATTAAGATGAATCACATGAAATGCACAAAAATTCAATAATATATATATATATATATATATATATATATATATATATATATATAGAAAAAATTATTCTGTATGCTGGTGAGTTTTACATGCCAATTTGGTTAGGCCACAGTAAACAGACATTGTGTTCTAGATATTTATTCAATGAAGCATTTTGTGTGAGATAAACATTTAAGTAAGTACACTCTAAGAATGTACAGTGACCTTTAAAGTATGAGTGATTCCCACACAATTGGTTGAAGAAATAACTGAACTCCTGTAAAGGAGAAGGAATTCAGTCTACAGAACACATTCGAATTTGGCCTGCAATTCTTCCCTTGGTCTACATATTTTGTATTTGTCACCTTCCACAATTCCACAAATTAATTAATTAATTAATCTCTGGCTCACACCCTCTCCCTTTCTCTCTCTCTTTGTGTCTGTCTCTTTCAATCACTCTTGTGCTCCCTTTCATACACAAACATGTCTCTCATCTAAGACACACACTCCACATACATACTCTCTCACACCTGTTGGGGGTCCCAGCACTCAGTGCCAGCCCGAGGGGGGACAGAAGGAGCTCCGCCGTAGGGGAGGGGGCGAGTAGGCACAGAGTCAAAACACCGACTCTGGGAGTTGAGTGGAAAGCCTACAGTGGTGGTCTGCTGCAAACTCATCTATTCAAGAAAGATCAGAGGGTCTTATAGGTCTTGTTAGCCAATAGTATTATGGGGTGGGGTCCTGACTACAACCAATCACAGTTTGTTCCCAGCTGGATTACGTTCTTTCCAGGTGCTGGGCAGAAACTGGCTTCACAACCAACCGGTGTGGAGCACCTCGCCCACGAGAGCCATTCCTCCATTCCTCCTGGCAGGTGGCCTAGCTAGGTCCACCCTGCATTATGCCCAACATATACCCTACCCTGTTATAGTGACCCCTAGAAGTACTATGACTAAAACTTCCCATAAAAATGAATGATAAAAACAATTTTGGAAAAAATGCCTTTTACTATTGTCCAATATAAATGTTTCAATTAAAAAAGTTTTATCTTGTACATTATAAAATTTATTAAATAAACATATAAACTAATTCAGATAATCAGCCTATAAGTACTGATATTTTAGGTAGTAAAATTAGATTTCAGTCTTTCACTCTGACTTCACTATCCCCAATGAATATTCACTATTTTGCCCTCAAATAAATTTAGCTAGCAGTAAAATTCTTTATAATTACCAAATATCAGAAGCAACTACAATCTAAAACATAGGTGGAGTTACTAAGTAAATTGGATTCATTCATGAAAAGATATATAATTAAATAATTTAAAATGTTACCTACATATGTTAAGAAACAGAAAAATATTAATTAAATTATATGGAAAAGATGTTCTGAAGTATATGTACTGATCAGCTTCAACTACATAATATTTGAGAAAAGCATATAAGAAAAATTTAACACCAAAATTAAATAAAAATCCTGCAGGATTTTGACCATGTTGACTTCCAGAGTAGTCAAAGCTATACTTGAACTCTCACCCAATTCCCATCCCAAAGCTCCTGAGTATTGAGATTGCATGTGTGACCACTATGTTCAGCACTATTGTGTTGCTGTTCCTATTTTTTCTGAAATAGCACTTTGTTGTTTTTATCTTTAAGGAGGAAAAGTTCTAAGATTTGAGCAAACAACAGCTAATGTGTTTTCTCAGTGAACCCTTACATATCATTTTGTATATCCATAGCTCTCAGATACTTGTTTATAATACTTGTCAACTGTGCTGCATTTACCTGCTTATATAGGCCCTGCTTCCCTTACACTCGGTGAGGCTTGTGAGGAAGGACATTGTGTGTATTTGCCAGGGCAAACTCTGAGCACCTAAAAGAATTTGGAACATTTAATAAATATTTTTATTTTTCATGATGGGCAATACATATTTTCCACTGTCTTTAAAATTGTTATTAAGAATTACTTAGTAACTGACCATGGCTATTATCAGCAGCATTATTTATCTTTCCAGATAATAACACCTGTACTTTGTTGATTTGCTATTATATAAAAAAGTACTCAAGAAATGTGACCAGGCTCCAGTGAATGAATTCACACTGAGAGACCTGTGGGGATACAAACTTGGCTTGATAGGCCTTAACATATATGACACAATCCATGCAAACCTGAGAGCAGGCTAAAGGGGGGTGCATATAGGGAAGGGGGTCTAAATATGCTTAAATTGAAATATATTGTATGAAATACACAACAGTTCAATTAAAATATATGTTGTAAAAAAAGGCCAATAGACTTGATATTGATATGAAGATACCTTAAATGATGCTTTTTTTCTGTAAGTCACACCTCTATGATTTTCACATCCTCATTTCTGAGATTGGATCTGTGAATTTGATGATTTGTAGAGACTGTGATTATGTTGACTTATAGGACAAAATGGTTGTGTAGGTTAAATTAAGACTCCTAATCAACTGATTTTGAGCTCATCATAGGGGAGATTATTTCAATGAATCAGTCATATCTACTCACATGACTCTGTGAGAGCACAGAATTCTACATAACTAGCTGGAGAAAAGGAATCTAGGTAGCTTAAGGACAACTTGACTTACCATTGCTGATTTAAAGATGACAAAGGATCATGTGAGAGAGAATTTGGGGAGATTCAAGAAAGAGAAAATATGGCACAGAGGACAGCCAGCAAGAAAAGAGAGGATCCCCCACCCCAAACTGGTAAGGAACTGTAATCATGCCAATGATCTGAATAAGAAAACTTCCCCCAAAGCCTCCAGATATGACCCCAGCACTGGTCATACCTAGATTTCAGCACTGAAAGACTGAACAAAGAACCCAGATGAGTCTACATTGCTTAAGACCTATGAAACTTGGAAGTACTTTTGTGTTAAAAGTCTCTGACACAAATAAAAGAATACTTACTCTTGCAAATAATATTATAGTCTCATTTGATGTTTATACTCAGTCTTCACAGTACAACTGATTTTTTTGCCTATCTAATAAATCTGCTTCAATTTTGAGTATTTCATACACAAGTGATATATATATATATATATATATATATATATATATCCCTCCCAAACATCCACCAGCTCTACCTATGGCCCACCACTCCCTCTCAATTTTTGATTAGTTGTGTTTGTTACATATGCATGAGTATATGTACACATACATGTGTATACACACACACTATTGCATCAGTGGGCATATATTACCAGGACACTTGTTGTTGTAGCTTATAGGATTCCCAGATAAGGTTAATAATTAATTTTTTCTTTGAATAGCATGCATAGCACCTTCCGCACTATGAACCTAACCAGCAGAGATGAAGCTTTGAAGTCAGTATCAATTTAATTTCTCCTTTTTTGTTCTATAGATTATGATTTTAGTCTCTTCAGCAAGAAGGTCTTACTGTCAAGTTCTGGTGGGTAATCAAAAGGTGCAATGCCAGGATTGTTTGAAGGTCTCTGGGACCTCTGGTCAACAGCCATACTAGAGGAAATATGGGCTTTCACTTTTCTACCCTATGGTATGTAGTAGGAGCATTGTCACCCTATTATAAGGTATTTTCTTTTAATCTCTTTTTATTGTGTGTGTTAGCATTCAGCTACAAGAGAGAACATGCAATGTTTGTATTTCTGAGTCTGGGTTACCTCACCAGAATGATTGTTTCCAAATCCATCCATTTACCTAAAAATTTCATAATTTGAAGTTTTCAAACTACTCACTTCCTTGTTTCAGCTAGAAGCCCTATCTTTACCATCTCTTACTTTTTCCTCCAAAAATGAGATCTGGATATATGAGGAAGTTAATGCTGTCCTCATGATACAGAGCATTAAGCATACATCGAGTTTTATTGGAAGTATATAGTATGTAAGAACTTGATGCAGAACATGAAGGAGGATTTTAGTCATTATCTGGAGTTCAAAAATCAGCAAAAGAGCCTTCTGCCCCTCTACTCTGTTCATTGTTAATGCACACCTATACTTGGGCAAACTAATCAGTGGCAAGAAAAGTCCAAAGAAATACTGATCTTTGTTCTTAAGCTGAAATGCTTCTTTGACTAGGTGATAATATTATGTGGTTACAGTGGTCATGAGGCTGAGGTAGGAGTGTCACTCAAAATTCAAAGCCAACTAGAACTATGCAATGAGTAAAAGCAAATCTGGGCTATATATTAAGACTTTATATCAAAAACACCAAAAAAAAATCAGGTAGAGATTATTTGACCAAATTCCTATGAGATCATGCTCCCTAATCTGAGAACACCCATTTGCCTCCCACAGAAACTATCCTTAAATTGGATTTATTACAAAAAGTGCTTTGTCACAAGCGTCCTCAGTCTTCTAGTTCAGTCAGTTATTAGAAAAAAAAGTCTCTTCTTTGTCTGAATACAGTGTTTCTCAATTTAGTTGGCCTGTCAGAAGACAAGCAGTCAATAATAATCTGGGAACAATCTTGCCAGCAGAGCACACAGCTATGACATTTTGCCCCTAGTTGCTTCAGTCTGTAAAGAGTTTTCTTCTTTGTCTGACTTCTTCCCATATTGGAATGCCCTGTTGTGTTCATTGTTTGGGGATCTGAAGGCCTAATGGTGAAATCTAACTCACAGGGCCTTACCCAGTGATGGCCAGTACTGTGCTTATGTCTTACATCTTTTTATAAGTACCTGAAGGAGGCAGCTCACTTCTATATTCTAAGCAAGCATTTTACCAACTGAGCTGCATTCCTGGCACTACCAACCCCTGTGCTCTAACACTGTAGTTGAGTTAGAGCTCCTTTCAATACCCACTGGGATAGTCATGCTAGAATACCAGAGTTCATCTACATCTGACTGGTACAGTTACAACAAGCAACTCAGTGAAACTAAATACATCTATCTTCCTCCTAACCATACCACCCTTTCCAAAAGACCAGTCAACTAGACAAAGAGTAAACAGAGAGAAATATGAATTAGATGATATCTCACATCAAATGGATCTAACATATACCTACAGAATATTCTACCCAAGCACCAAAGAATGATCTTTCTACTCAGCAGACCATGCAAGTTTCTCTTAAATTGACCACGTACTAGAGACAAAACAAACATCTACAGATACAAAGAAAATTGAAATTTAATTCATTGTAAGAGACCACATTTAACTAAACCTTATAATCAACAGCAAAAGAAGCTCCAGTAACTAAAAAGTCATGGAGATTAATCAACACACTTCTAAGTGATGAATAGGTCAAAGATGAAATTAAGAAAGAAAAAGTATTCTAGAACTAAATGAAAATGATGATACTACACAACAAAACCTCTGGAAAACTTTTCAAGCACATAAGAGGGAAGTATATAGCTCTAAGTACCTACATTAAAAATTCTGAAAGAGTAGGTATAAATGTTAATGTAATGTACAACTCAAGACTGTAAAGACAAGAACGAACCAAACCAAAACATAACAGACGAGAAGAAAAAGCAAAAATATGAACAGAAATTAATGAAATAAAAAAGGACAACACAAAGATTTACTGAATTTAAAAGCTAGTTCTTTGAAAAGTTAAATGAAATAGGCAGACTCTTATTAAATAAATGAAAGAAAGAACAATATAAAATTAACAAAATCAGAGAAGAAATGGGAAACATCACAACAAATACCCTCACAATAAAGCAAAAATATTATGAATCATTATTTTTGAAACCTGTAGTCTATAAAATTTGAAAATCTAAAAGAAATGGATGAATTTCTGAATTCTTGGAAACCACTAAAGACAAACCAAAAAGACAGCAATGGTTTAAACAGACCCATAACATATAAGGAAATTGAAGCAGCAATATAAAATCTTCCAAATGAAAGAATGCCAGGTTCAGATGAATTCACATCAGAATTCTAATATTTGGAGATCTACACCCAACTCTTTTTAAGTTATTCAAAATGATAGAAATGGAAGGAGAACTCTAGAAATTCCTTCTATGAGGACAGTATCACTCTAATAACCAAACCAGGTAAATACACAACCAAAAAGAATACGTTAGGCCCATATCCTTAATGAATATCGACACAAAGATTCTGAGCAAAGTACTCACAACCCACATACAAACACATACAAACAAATACCAAAAAGATCACCCACCAAGATCAAGTCTGTTCTATTCAAGAAATGCAGAACGGTTCAATATATGTAAATCAATAAATGTTATAAATCATAGAAATGAACTTAAATACAAATAATCATGATCATCTCAATAGATGCAGAGAAGATCTGTGACAAAATCCAGCTTGCATTCATGTTAAAAGTCCTAGATATAACTATACTGGAAGGAACATACCTCAACATAATTAAAGTTATATACCAAACTATAGCAAACCAACATAATTCTAAATGGAGGAAGACTGGATGTATTCCCATTAAAATCGGGAACAAGGCTGTCCACTATCTCCATTCCTTATCAATATAGTGTTGGAAACTCTTGCTAGAACAATAAGACAAGAGAAGGAAATTAAAGGAGTACTAATTGGAATAAAGGAGTTCAAATTATTACTATTTGCAGATGATAGAATATTATACATGAGATTCCAAAATTTGTACCAGAAAACTGTTAGAAATTATCAATACTTCCAGGAAAGTGGCAAGTTACAAAATTAATGTACAAAAATCAGGAGACTTTCGATATACTAATAATGAGCAATCAGGAAATCAGGAGACTTTCGACATACTAATAATGAGTAATCAGGAAAAGTTTTCATGGAAACACTCCTATTCACAATAGCTTCAAAAATATCTAGAAATAAACCTAATCAAAGACATAAAAGTTCTCCATAAGAAAAAAAAATTAATCTTTCAAGAAAAAGATAGAGGAAGACACCAAGAGATGGAAAGACTGACCATTTTCAGGGATTGGTTGAACTGATACTATGAACATGACAATTCCAACAAAAGAACTCTATCGATTCAGTGAAATGCCAATCAATATCTCCATGACATGCTTCACAGAGTTACAAAAGCAATCTCAAAATTCATATGGAATCATAAAAGACCCCAGATGAGTCAAAGAAATCCTGAGCAAAAAATGGTGGGGGATCATACCAGATTTCAAACTATATTACAGAGTTACAGTCATAAAAACAGCATGGTACTGGCATAAAACCCGACCTGTAGATCAATGGACCATAATAGAAGACTAATTTCCCAGCTGAGCTTTTGTTTCCTCAGGCATATCTCCTTCCAGAATTCTAATGATATCCAAGAACAAGTGTGCTCAGCCTTGGCAATTCCTTCAACTTATACAGAATGCTTCCACTTGTGCAAGTCAATGTTTAAAAGCCAGAGACTAGAAGGACCAGATTTTTCACATGTCCACTCATCTGTCTTCCTTTCCCTTTATCTTAAAAAAAGTCCTGCCTTTAAGCTATCTATCACTTTTTTCCTCAATGCATTAAATGACATACAAAAATAGCAAAGATAATTTGTGATATCAGTGTCAACCCATTTAGACTATGAAGGAGCAAGATGTATCCTGTCTACATTTAGTGGAGAATTTTGTGGGTCAGCCCTTGATGTTTATGTACTGGTATGGTGAGGAACTTTAGATAATTCTCACTATAAATTTTTAATTTCATACCCATATTATTATGAAAATATAATCTTTTTATCATAAAAACTAAAATATCCTATCTTAATCTTTGTGTATTTCCATAAAATATCTAATTCAACACACTAATGGTCTAAAACCAACCCTCAGAGGATCTAATTGCTGGAAAATCAAAATAGAAAGTCAAAATAATACAATCAGAGCATCATCAATGGCCCTGAAAACATCATCAAGAAAAGTCCCAACGTGAAAAACTTTCCAATATTCACATCTTTTATAGACTTTAATCAGTTTATGAAATGTGCAGAAGTAGATTTTGCATGAATCTTGTAGAGGTCCTGGAGGAATATATATTCTTTCTTATGTTACTCTATGGAAGGCAGTAATGAAATATCTGATCTGTTCATGACATTGAAGTTTTTAGAACAAATGAGATTCAAAGAAAGTCTCTATAATAATGACTTGTGATTGGATCAGACTGTCTGTCTCGTGGTCAAGTAGAGAAAAAATATCCTTTAAATTTTGATTTAAAGAGAATTTGTGCTTTCACATACCTGTCTCACTTTAGAAGATCCTATATCACCCTTTTGAAGAGAAATTTCTCCATGAAGAATTCTTTCCTTCTGATATGATCTTGAAATGTAAGTAATTCTTTGCTTTCTGTGAAGTTGAAATGCTTCTAATTTTAATACCTTTTTAAACTCATCTTTTACATGTAATGTTCATTCAGGTTTCTTATAGTCTTGGATGAAAATATTCTATAAGAAACAAGTTTTCTCTGCAATCCCAAGACAGTATCAGAATAAAACAGAAGCACAGCATTGTCCTAATTTATTTTTCAACCTTTCTAGTGATTTATTATGTAGGACACTGAACTCTCTCTCTCTCTCTCTCTCAGAGAACTCAATACTGTACCACGCATATTCAGCACTGCCACATACTCAGTTAGTGTTTCTATTCCTCAAGATATAGTAACTGCTTCCACCTCGAAGTTCTCACATCCTAACGAGATCCCTCAATACAATCTCCATTCTGTGGCTTTTGATATTCAGAGAAGTCCAGATTCTATGGAGAAAGGTCAGTAACAACTAAATTTCCTTCTACTTTTTAAGCATCTTCTCTGTGAACATCTTTTATCAACAAAATATTTCCTATAGTCACATTGTATTTTAATATGCTACTTTATACTGAGGTGTGTGGATAAACTAAGTGAGGAGTCAGAGCAAAGGGCACTGGGAAAAGTAATTGCAGAAGAGAGATCAGTGACCACTGGCTATGTAAGATTTTTTTGTAAATGTGCAGAATAACCAATCTGATACTGTTCCTGTTAGTCTCATTTATTAAAGATACAGTTTACCCTGCTGGCTAGCACTTGCAAAAGGAACTCTGATCTCATGATGTACTTTCTCTCCAGATGTACTCAGCTTACACACAGATACCTTTCTTGTCCAGCTCTTCAAAGCAAAGAAAAGAGAAAAGAAGAAAAAAAGGATCCAATCAGCAATTAGAGCATCCTCCACAGAGAGCACCTCCTGAGATCCGTCGACTGTAAGAAAGTGCCCAGAAGGAGCTCAGTGCATCGTAATCCATTCTGAATGTGACTGGAAACATCTGTGACTAGCGAGCAAAGATCAACCCAGTGTCAACAGAAAAGAGAAGACGAAACCATATTTTGCATTTCTACTAAGTCCATTGTCTCCTTTAATTTCTTATTGTCAAACATCAAGTTGATTTTTTCATTGGGATTTACTCATTTTGCTTGTTGAATAGAAGCAGAGAAAATTATTCACCTACACACACTTGGCCTATTCCACTTTGATCACTTCAAATGTTACAAAATAAAAATACCAGTCTTGAAAGATGAGATTAGATATTATGGTATCCTAACCAACCTCCTAACAGCAGATATTTCTAGAGGATTTGATCAACTTAATAGTTGACCTTAAGAAACAATCAGATGAATCCAGATTCTTGTGCCATATGCTGTTATTCCAGGGCTATTTACTGTTGAATCTTTATATTATTTCAAGTTATAAGAGGAATGGTCATTTATAGAGAAATGTATTCATGTGAGACAAGTGAAATTAACTACTAATTCACAATGGTTGTTTTAACAGCTGAATTGAATCATTTAAAATGTTGTAAACTGCATGTGACCTCCATGCAGATATTTCCTCTTCTATTCTAAGTAGAACTCCTTTAATCCAAACTTGCTTCATCTCCTCTGTAATGTCAGTAGCATCCAGAAGAGCTCTTTCTTCTTCCTCTTATATCAATTAATCTGCTGCATGCAATTTAACTACTGGGACATTTATGAATTTTCATTCCATAAAAGATTAAGTACAAACACATTCAAATACATTTTCATGCTTTTCCAGTCATCTTTTGAGGTTTATCTACTCCTTCACCAACTCCACCCCACATAATCCTCTCTTTACAACAAACCATATGTTCCCAGCTCTTTTCAGTTATTTCACAGTCTTGGAAAAAAATGTAACTTCTCCTTTTACGCCACTGAACACACATTATACACTGAAAATGGCAGCTTCCTTCTCACAGTGCAAGTTGTTTTTCTTAACTCAAATGTTATCTCATGCTGAGATTTATTCCACTAATATAGTGTCCATGGATAATTATCTGTTTAAAGAAGCATAATTCCTATAGCCTCCAGTTATCTCAAATCAAGGGTCTCACCTTCATCAAATTATTTAAAGTAGTTATAAAAATCCATAAATATACATTGCTGAAAAACATAAATATCTATAGTTGATTAGTATTTTATATTCTTCCTTGAAAATATATCCATCCTGAAGTAACAATATTATTTCTGGATAACAGTTGTGAAGCAATATTACTACCTATTAATACTCGTTATAAAATGTTTAGCATATTATTATAATTCCTCCATAGGAAGCTGTGGTAAATAAACCCACAAGCTTTACTGACATCTTATTACATGACTGTAGATGCACTGACTTTGTCACACATCTACTGAAGATTCTATTGTTGATTCTTGCACCAAGGATTGGAATTCCCTTCTCTCACAGTTACAGCTCTGAACTTTAAGTGCCAGTGGCCCAATACTACTAAAGCTCAAAGCAGCTAGAAAGACATATGGTGTCTAACCTTCTCTGCACTTCCACACTCCTTCCTTGGTGTCATTTTTCTGCGGTCTTTGTAAAGTCTCAGCTCCCCACAGTATCTGTTCTCCACCACATTCTAAACTGTTAACCACATTCTAGCTGCCACTAGAAATCACTGAGGCTGGCAGCCCCTGGAGTTCATAGCTCCAGCCCATCCCACTGTACCTGTGACAAAGACCACAAGTAGCAATAACGCACAATGAGGGTTTGCTGGAGGCTAGGATGTAACAAGAGGAGATAATACACAGAAGATACACCTGTAGACATCTCTAAAGAGACGGACAACAGTACTACTTACAGAGCCAGGGACAGCAGGGTCATTATCGTTCACAGGCTGGGGACCAGACTGAGAACTGCTCCAAGCAGATCTGTACTGGTAGTAATGGTAGTGTTTGTCTGGAGCAGCTATAGCAGGATCACTCAAGTGCCATCTGAAGCTATTATGGCCCAGGAAAGCTATTATGGCCCCTTGCAGAGTCACTTGCAGCATCTAGAACTGCTGTGACTGAAGCAGACACATCCTGAGCAAACTTCTGTTGGAGGATGAGCCAAGGCTTGTGCGGTTTCTGTAATTCAAATCAACAAAATCTTTTGGGGGAGTTGCTGGCTGTTTTAAAGTATACAACAGTCGCTAGTGACTGTATCAGTGTCTCCTTCTGCAGCCATGGAAGGTTCAAGGTAGTGAGGGCTGTCACGATAACAGAAATTACTAGAGAAGTAGTTATTTTATTGACAACTTCCACTCTGCATGGAAATGACAGCTAATACTGATGATGAATACCCTGAACAGAGTTTAAGTAGTTGCAGCAATATGTTTACAGCTCCATGGCTTGGGAGAAAGCACCGGCAGCCTCTACCTGCCCTTCCTTGCTCCTCCTTGATGGTTATCATTTCTAAGAGACTGCTGAAGCTGGGTTCAGGGAAGGATACCTGTCTGTTATCAATCATGCAGCCGCCGAATACACCAATCTTACAGCTTTAGACCTTGCAAGGAAGAGAACATTGAAAAATGCTTACAATAAAGATGTAATCTTGTATCAACATTTTTCCTTAAGAGACAAAACAAAAATATAAGAGCCAAAATCAACCCTATCTAGCATTGCTTAACACACAGTCAAACATCCATAGGGAGGATTGGGTCATCCTGTTTCAAGATGATAAAACGGGACTGGAGAGATGGCTCAGCATTTAAGACCATCCGTTGCAGTGCCCCAGGTACAATTTCCAGCATCCACATAGCAGTTAACAACTGTCCATAGCTCCAGGTCCAGATGCCCTCATCTGGCCTCTGCAGGCACTGAAAGACTCAGGTGCACCTATCTATATACAGAAAATACAGTCATGCACATAATAAATATAATAATAAGGGACTGGAGAGATGGCTCAACACTTAAGAGCAGATGTTCTTGTAGAAGACTCTGGTTCAAATCCAGCAAGTACATGGTGGCTACCAATGACTAGTAATATCCTTTGCAGGAACAGCACACTGCACAACATGGGTGCACTTACACACATATGTGCAGACATGACACATAAAATAAAAATAGATAATTTAAAAATAATAAATAAAATATTTTAAGATGATATAGTAGTCTCAGCATTTAGACGAATTCCTTACAGCCTGATATTGCCCAAAACTATACGTTTTCACCTATAGTGAGACATTAAGAATTTGCCTGTTTAAAAAGTCTTTTTTAAATCAAACATGAGAACATTTTATGATTTTCATAGCCAGCTCCTCAATGAATATATTTGATCTTGATAAACGAATGAACAAATTGAAGGAAAACTCTCTTTTTTCCTACTAGAACTGGACCACATTTTCTGATTTGCTTTCATTTAAAAACATTGAGTCTGTTCTATTAATACAAAAATATAGCAGAGCTGCTGGTCTCAGTCTTGGCCACTGAGGCCCCTTTCATAATGGGTTACAGCTAATACAGAGAATATCAACTAGGCAAAGCATTGAGAATAAGTAATTGTTGAGTGCTTAGCCCTCAACAGGATATAAATAACACCCCTTCACTTCCTCCACAAGGCTTTGAGATCACTACCAGAAGAGAGGGAGGAAATATTGTAAGACCCAGAGGATGGGGAAGATGGTCATGAAACATTAGCCTCTAGATTTGACACGGCCATTGCAATCATGAGCCCTCAGTAGCTATGACTACCTGCCCAATACCTGCAAACCCTGGCCCCCCACACACATTAGAGCAGTGTGTGCATGGGAGGGAGAAGGGCATTGATCCATAAGAAGAAGCGGTAGGTAGTAGTGGGAGAAAGAAACAATAATGGTAGGCATTAATAGGATCATGGTACGTTATATATTTATATGAAGTTATTAAAAATTGCTCTAAACTTGAAAATGATAATTATCATGGCATCATAACCCTATGCATATGGTCCAATAAAAATCCATTGAATTATATAAATGAGTCAATATTATATTAAATATTTATGAATATTTCATTTAAAATAATTGGTTTTGTTAAGTGACTCCTCACTTATTTAATTGTATAAATTATTTCAGATTTATAACTTATTTCTAAATATGTTTCATAAATTATTTCAGATTTATATGATTTCTGTGGCATGTAATATTTACCACATTCTTTGACATATAAATGATATTTTTGATAACTTTAAGAGTATTTGAACATCTAAGACCAGTTTACAAATCTTTCATGAAAGTGATTAAGTAATCTTGGTTGCTGATTTTCAGAAATGTAAATGTTTGAAATGCTTACAGAGAGAAAAAAAATTTTAATTCTAGGAAAGACAATCAATATTAAAACAATTAAGCATAGATTTTTAGAAAGCATTATACAATCTTGTTTCAATCAATAACGAAAGGCAGCTACAGTGCAAAGTAGCAAACAAAATTAGTTCTATTTGGTGTTTGATTTCATTAGCATACCTCAATTGATGTTGCAAATCAAACTTCCTTGTGTCATTCCTTAAGTGGCACAATTCAAGTGATTATGCCTATCCAAGCCATCTTTAGGCTTATAGACTTTAAGATTCATTCACCTTGAATGGCATTTCAATTTTTTTGTACTTTATAGGAAAAAAATTGAACTGAAAATTTCAAATAAATGTGAATATTACTTCTTTACTTAAATGAAAGATGTCAAAAATCATACAGAATTTAAGAAATTATCAAATTGTCATCAATTTTATCTTCAAATCTTGTACAAAAAATAAGCAATAGAATTTGAGACAAAAATCAGATTCTTTTTCAAGTCAGATTTAAATTAAAATTGCAAGTTGGATCAAAGGTATTTTGAGATGATATTTGTGTTGTAGTTAAACTACCAACTATTATAAAGTACCATTCATAAAATATGTAAGAGAACACGAAGTTAGCCTTTTGATTACTTTGAAATTCATCAAATGAAATATATATATATATATACACATATATATATAGTCACCTACTAAAACAGCCTATTAATATAGCAAATGTAAATTAGTTATAATGAATAAGCAAATAACAAGGAAGGCATAACTGCATTTAAGTTAATGTTACATATAATGTTAGTATCAATTACTTAAGCTTGAAGAAAATAAGAATATGTTAAATATCTGAAAAAGTTATTATGCATTATGTATACATTTCAAAGAATGGATATAGATTGTTTTGTGCTTAAGCAGAAAATTTATCTTTCACTTATTCAAAAATAGATAAAGTTGAGCTGGGGGAGTGGTGCACAAATATATTCATAGCAATTGGGAGGCAGAAGTAGGTGAATGGGTCTCTGTAAGTTTAAGTCCAGTTTGGTTCACAGAGTGAGTTCTAGGTCAGCTGGGGCTCAGAGAGAGAGATTTTCTCAAAAAAACTAAGAAACAAAAAAACAGCAAAAAATAGATAAAAGCAAATTTTGTTAAAATTTGCTAGAACAAGTACATTTCTCATTTCAGTTTTAGTTTAAGAAAGTTAAAAAAAAATATTTTAAGTCACCACCAAATACTTAACAGGGCAGCATTGACTGATATGGTTTTCCTACTTGAACACTTTTTATAATGTAATCTTTCAGTGTTATCAATTTCATGTAAATTATCTAGTTCTATGTTGTAAACTGTAAATATTCTCATACATTTCTGATACACTGATATTTCTTCATAATTTTATTCACAGTTTATTAAAATATATTTGTCACTTTTAAATATTAAGGTTATTTTTAAAGGTCATTTGATGGTACACTTCAGGAAATACTCTATTTACAGACTGATAAAATGAAGGAAAATATCTAGAGTAACGACTAAATAAACCAACTCATCCCACTGGTAATTAGAATTCTGTCAAGTATAAAAGCATGGAAAAAAAATCAGTAATCCCAAGGAAAGCCTTACAAGTGAAGCAGCTGTATCAGTAATGTGAAATGTTACAATGACAAATGATGGAGCATATCTGAATTTTGGAGAATGATCAAATTTAGTATAAATTGCTGAGAGGAAGGAAGAGGAGAGAGGTGACTTTAGGAGAACAATGGAAAGCTGACATAGAGAGCTAGATTGAAATTAATTATCATGGTCGGTAATTATTTGTATGTATAATCATCACCAAGGATTATTTTTAAATAACTGAAATTTTAAATTTTTTCTGTGTCATACCTGAATTACCAAAGTGACAGCATAAACTTACAGTCTACCTTTGATCACTTTGTTTTAATCATGACTAACAAATTACTTTCAGGTAAGTACTTTGCGTGTGGTTTAAGTGTCCAACATAGGAAATGTGATTGGAAGTTTGGGCCCCAGCTGGTGATACTGGGAGGCTGTGGAACTTTTACATGTATCCTATTTGGAGGTTCTTAGGGTAATGATGTAAATAAATTTCATCACAGCTTTCACGCTGTGATTAGATCCTCCTGTCTAATAAATCACATTTCTGATGTTTTTGTAGCAATGTTAAACACAGACTAATGTTGCAGCAATACTTTTAATAAATAAATGCATTAATTCAACTTGTTAAAAATCAAAGAAAATGAATTTCAGCCAAGCATTGTGAATGGTTAGTTCTCTTTAGAGATGGAGAGCCTGAAGCGAGAGTGACTATGTGAACACTCTGATGTTATTCTTAACTTAGCCTGTCTCTGTGAACCTCTATGGAATCCAGACAAAGAACTTTAAGACAAATGCTAAAAAACAATAGGGAATTATTCTCTTATAGGCTTTTAATTAAAACTTTCTTTGCCTCAGAGACATCATTTAAAAACCAAAGCAATGATGTCACCTAGAGTATGTAATTATATATTCATACTTTTGGATGATATCTGTTTAATATCTATATGATACTATAATCAAAATATCTACATGTCTATTGTCAGATTTTTAAATTGGAATATCTTAAAGCTGTAAAAGTGAGTACAACTGAATCTTAAGTGGTTATTCGTGATCTAATTCAATCCATGTAAAATGGAAGTGATAGCAACAAGAACACAAGCTTCTATGTTCATTCTACCTCCCATGAAGACAAGGTCTAAGTGACATACTAGATCGATTAAACATTGTTTTAAGTACTTTAAAAATGCATCTAATTTAGTTGTATCATTATTCAAAGTTGGTACTATTGTTTTGTCCCAGATATATAGATGGATAAACCAGAGTATAGAGAAATAATTGACCAAGATGATAGAATTAAGGAATAATTGGCTATAGATCTTTCATAAGAGGCTCTACACAGCTCTGGTTTTCAAATTAAAACCTGTGAATAGGAGGAAAATTACATTAGCCTACACACTCATGTATCATAAAATTTACATAGAAATTTACTGCTTTCTTTTCTAAAGTACTTGATCTACTTTTCTAGTAAATATCTAAATATTTTTGTATATATCTTCCCACATAAATTCACATCAAATCCAAATCATTCAACATAAAATCTGTGCCGTATTTTGTATCCTCTGAAATCTTAGTAAATGTCTTTATGTTCTTTAAACAATCATTGAATTTGAGTGATCAAACATAAATCTATCTCTTACACTCCCACTGTGGATTAAGAGTTTTCATGTAATAACTCACTGAATTCTCCCCACAAATTGGAGATGTATATCAGCTTTCCAGCCAAGGCTGAACAGATTCCACAAAACTAAGCATAATTGAACACAGAGTTGAAATCTTTCACAAACTGATTTTTAATACTTTATGTCATTCACCTCTAACTTATGTTATTTAAAATCTGGCATAGTTTTAATTAGTTATTAATTCTCAGCATTTCATATTCCAAACATGTTTAGAAGTCATAGAATTTATAATTTGCCATTTTTCACAATAAAAGTCAGAATGACGCAGAACACAACAGTGAAAAATAGCCAGCATGCTGATATCAGAGTTTGTTTTCCCAATTTCAGGGCCATTCGAGGAACAGCATGAAATAATACCAGAGAACGTTACCTATTCGGAACAGAAACAAAGTTGGGACATACATTCATGTGAGTGATGGTTAAAGCAACTAATAAAAAAGAATTCAAAATAAAAAAAGAGAGAAAAAATGGAAATTTCAGGTATCTTGAGTGCTCACTAAGCTCTGTGGGGTGATTGATAAGCATGAAATGCGGCAGAAAAGCAGGACCCATAAAAGAACTCACCAGAACACTAATAGTGATCACTTTATAATGATAATGTGGTACATTTACATGATGGAATACTACGCAGCTGTCAAAATAAAATTATGAAATTGTAGGCAAATAGGTGGAACTGGAAACAATCGGTAGTTCAGTGAGATTAAGAAGTGAAAAAAAGTGAGGTAACCCAGACCCAGAAAGACAAATATCACGTTGTTTCTCATAGGGGGATGAAACTTTTGAACCATTTAGATATGTGTTTTTCTTTTGGAAAACTGGTACAGATCAAAAACTAGTAAGGGGACATAGGGACTATCAAGGGAGGGAAAACAGAACGCAGGGATATAATGAAGAAAGAAAAATAATGGACAGGAAATGTTAAATGGGTAGTTTGGTTTAGGACAGAGTAGGAGATGGAGGATGGGAAAAATAACACTAAAGGCCTTTTGCAAAAGTAATATGGAATACCATTGAAGAAACTTTCTAAAATATATGCATATACACATATAAAAGAATTTAAATGGATTTACCCTTACCAGATACCACATGCTAGCAAATAAAAAGCCCAGTGCCAAGAAAAGGGTTACTTACTTTAGAATTGTTTGCAAGGTGGGTTGTGTACTATAGATACTACGACATTACTGGCTATTGTCCTTGCTATTGGTTACCCTCCAGAACTTGATGGTAAGGCCCTATTGCTGAAAACATTATATGCTTGCATCACAGAACACGGAGAAATCAAGCTGGTACTGACCTTGAAGTTTCATCCTTACTGACTAGTTTTCATAGTTGTTGAAGAGAAAAGTGATCATCAGTCTTACCCAGATGTGTACCTTGAGAACTACAATGACTGGTCTGGCAAGCTGTGTCTACTGGTGCAATATTGGCATTAATGTTATGGGAATAATTGAACACTTTTTGATTGGATTTAAGGATTGCTGCACAAGATGGAATCCATAACTATCACCATTATTTGGGCCATGAACCTGTAGTTTGATAGGTCATAAACCCTTGGAGAGATTCTACTATTAGTATTCAGATAAATGATGTACTATTAAACTGAATCCTAATTACTTATCACTATAGCCACAGATCAGATTAATGCAAATCTCAACCCTCATCAGATAAGCTGCTTTTTTTCAGTAGATAGCAATTAACACAAAGACTCACAACTGATCAGCACACAGAGACTGGTGTGCTCGGCCCTAAATGAGATATTGTACCCATTCACCAAGGCTGAGGAACCCTTGGGAAAGAAGGATCAAAAAGATTGTAAGAGCCAGGAAGGGTGGATAGCTATAACAAAGCAATGTTTTCTGGACACAACAGGGAAGTTACACAAATGAAGTCTCAGCAGCTGTGGCAGCATACACAAGACCCAAGTAAGCCCAAGTCCCATCATGTAGCAGGAAAGTATGTCTTAAGCCTCACTTCCGGATGGGGAGCTATTGGCAGCTTATAACTGCTAGTGGAGGGAGAATTGGTTTTTTAAAGGCATGATCGCTGGTAGGTTAACCATGCTGTAAAGGATGGGTACAAATTCAAGTGGCAGAACACAAATTGGAATCCATGAGGTTGTTTTTTGTTTTTTGTTTTGTTTTGTTTTGTTTTTAAAGAGACCACAATTAGAATGGTAGCGTGATGGAAGTGTACATGTGAGAAAATATGAAACAGTTGTTGGTTATAGGCAAAATAAACTATATGAAAATATCAAAGAATTAATAAAAACAGTTTTAAAAAGGGAAACAAGTAATCAATATCAGGAAACAGAACGATCCAGATCTTCTACTATGATAGTTTAGCAAGAATAAGAATTAAAGAAGTCTTGGATTTAGGTGATTAAATTGGCTTAGTAATCACAGAACAGTTTTATTTAAATACAGAAGATTAAAATGTACCCATTAAAGAATAAAGAGTGCATTTTAGACAAAAAGAATATATGTGTAAATATATATATTTTAATTTGGAGGTAAAGGGAAAGATAAGCACAAAGGAGTCAACTTAGAAGTTAGCAAGATCATGGTCTGGGAAGAGAAACAATTTCAACTCCAAAAGAGAAAGTGAAGAGAGACCTGATCATTCTTGAGTTGGAAATCACTGCACTTTTCTAAACAGCCTCAATGCCAATGGAACATTTTGATACTAAAATGTTTATAGAAATATCTTACATTTATATAAAACTTCACGCCTTCCAAACAGGTTTCCTGGTCTTCACAATATTATGTTTGCACTTTGTTTTCAAATGAGGAAAAATGTTTGACTGCAGAAGTAGTGGAACTGTTCAGGGAGACTCGGCCTTTGAATCCCAGGTTAGTGCTTCTTCTACTGAAATCAGTAAGACTGTAGAACAGGTGCTTTCAGATTTTATGACCCACTCTTGAACTTCAGAGAAGCTGATCCCCCACTACTCACGTGTCTGAGGCTCTGAAATGCTTTACCTGAAGTAACCAACCACTCATTTAACACTGTTTTTTTTCTTCATAAGTTTCTCTCTCAAAAACCCTTAGTGGATTTTATGTCACAATTATCTGTTTTAGAACAAAACTGAAAAGGATAAGTTACTCACAAAACAGGTCAAGGACAGAACTCGCACTAAAATTTTAAAATCTCACCCACTTATCTAGTGTCCTTTGCTGAGTAACCATACTCTTTGCAAATTTTATTCTATTTAGTATTAACTGGCTTATAATATTACAATTATTATATTAGTATATATTATGCCTGTATATGTATATACTCTTATCAAATATGTAGCTGTAAATAAACTATGCTAGGTGGTATTTCAGATAAATAAGAGGTACAAGTCCCTTCAACTTCCTCCTAATCACACAAAACTAAACTGAAGCAGACTGCCGTTTGCATGGTTTTGATTGAAGAAAATATGACCTGTTTTCTACTTAATTTCTGTGGCATTACAACATTTATTAGATGAGTTAATAATAAATTTCAAACTGGGGGGTGGTGCTAAGAGAATTTTATATATACAGTAGACCCAGGGAACTAAGAGATCATTATAACTTAGCTATGAAGCATCATTTCAAAAGATAAACAAAGTGAACACCAGTTTTCTGGACTTTGATACTATCCATGGGGAAAATACTGATCTTTATACCGATCTAGTACCAGTGAAGCTATAACAAAATAGGGTTCCAAGAAGTCTACTGATTGTGAAATTTACTTCATGGGAAAATCATCTACATGTATACTGCACCAGAAATGGAGGAACTATAAACAATATAATTCTGCAGTTACAAGGAGCATTAAATATTATCGAATCAATGATAAATATTTGCGCTTCAGCTGTTTTATAGGCTACCTTCTTTGGAAATGTTTACAAAAATATATGATGAACTTATTAATCACTGTAAAATATAGTTATTCCATATCTGCTCTCCTGAACTGTACGCAATATAGTCACTACAAAAAAAATTAAATCAATGTGATAATTTTACTTTCAAAAGTAAACTTCCCTGAGCAAAGTCCACTCTACTTATAGAGAACATTTATGAGGCAAGGTAAGATTGTAAGACTTATATCTGGAAATAAAGGTTATGCAAAAAAGAGTTGCTTTGGTTTTCATAGTAATCGCAATTTAAAATACATCACTGTTCATATTAAATATTGAATAGCAAGCTTGTATTATTTATGATACTCAGATATCTATATTTACTTCTTCTTATTCCTGATGACTTGATTTTTTTAATGCTCCTACATTCCTATCATTTCTGCCTATCAGATCTTACTCCAGTGTAACTCTGTCACAAAGATGTCAAGCAGTTATTTAACTTTCCATTTAATACTCATGTGGCTAATTTGAAATGATGAGAATGTTCTTGTTATTTTCTAAATGAATAATTCATTGACAATTGCAAAAGACAAAATTTTATATGAACACTGGCAAGTTATATAAAACAGAGAAGGCTGAAGTCCATAAAGCTGTCTATCAAAATCCAAAGACATGCTGGATGTGGTGGTACTTGCTTTTAATCCCAGCACTCAGGAAGCCGAGGCAGGGTTATCTCTGTGAGAACAAGACCTGTTTGGTCTAGATGGCAAGTTCAGGGATAACTGGGGCTACAAGGAGTCCCTATCTCAAAAACAAAACAAAACAAAATTCAAAGTCAGAGAAAAGATAAAGCAAAATTTGAAAATACAGTTAGCTGCTTAGCACCTCAGAGCTCTGGACTAACCTCTTGCTCCAGACCCACACGACACTCAGAACAGCTCAGTTTCTCAGTCTAGTTTGTGAGAACTTTCTGTCCCTGTCTGGCCTCTGCCTGCCCCAGACCAGTCATCTATGTATACTGACTCTTCCCCCAACCTGTCTTGAATTCCTGTGGGCAGACTGATTCCTGGCAAGACTGATCACACACATTTCCTTCCACTCACATTCAACCTGAGCAACTACTGCTCCCCTCACATCCTATTCTCCTAAGCTTGGCTACATGCCTGCTGTTGCTCTCAGCACTCCAGGTGTCTGGACTACCCACTTAGACCAGACTCACCCACTGCGTCCCATATGCCCTGTATTCAGAACAGCTGGATTTTTCATTCTAGTTAGAATCTTCAAAGGCTGTCCGTAGCCTCATCTTGTCAAAGCCTACCCTAGACCAGTCATCTTCCCTGGCCGTTCCCTCCCCCAAGCTTCACTGGATTCTTGTGAGCAGCCTTCTTCCCTGTAAATCAGATCCTGGCCACTGTGGATCCACTCCCATACTGCTGCCTCAGCTACAAAGTCACCCATCCACGTCCCTACTCCTTGGAGCCTTGGCACAGGAACAGATTCACACTTAGCCCCCCAGACCTCTGGGCTACCTTCTTACCTCAGCCTGGCTATGAGCTCCCCAAATCCCACCATGTACACCCGCCTACATTGGTACCATCTGAAGCCCCTCTCACTCCTGTACAGTTAGGATAGTGTGTCCTTTAGTAGGGTTCCAGACCTTTGCAGAATGTCTGAGAAAGCCTGAGTTTAGTCTCTGCCTAGCAGTCCCAAATTATGCTTTACCTGCAAGTTTGAAGGACCCAGACCTTAAGACAGAGCATGAGAGCATCTGCCTCAGAGGAAACTCCTGAGCACCTGAACTAGAGCACCTGGACAATATCTGGTCCCTCCAACATAAAATCAAAAGTGAGAACCTGAAGCATTAACTATCCAGATTTTCATACAAAATAAGAAAACAATCAAGTCACATGGAGTACACAAACAGACTCAGACTTGAGCTCAACAAAGGAAGGCTTTGGTTGAGACTCACATCAGAATAACAAACAACAAAAGAAATCCACATGCAAAGAGTCAACAACAACAACAACAAAAAACGATAACAAGAAAAACCCAAATAATATATTCCTAGGAACCATCACCAGTCCCATGGAAGAGTTATACAATGAAAACCCTATTGAGATAACCCAGGACACAGAGCTTTAAAAAAAGTCATAAACGTGATCAAAGAATTTAAAGAACACACAAACAAACAAATCAAAGAACTAAAAAAAAAGATAAACTTCTTACTCATCTACAAAAGATATAGACGTATTGAAGAATACTCCAACTGGAATGAAGAAGAAAGTGAAAAACTTAAGCCAATTTGAAATGATAGGAGAAAGCCTAGGTAATGAATAGAATGAATGAAATGGAAAACACAATATCAAGACTGGATGATAAAGTTGAAGAATTCGAACACCCAAGCAAAGGTGAAAATATATTAGAAAAGAAACTCCCTACAGCATAAATAGTAAAAACACTAAGCATACAGAACAAAGAGAGGGCACCGAATATTGCAAAAAAAAAAAAAAGTCACATAAAAGGAAAACTCACCAGAATTACAGTTGACTTTTCAATACGAACTATGAAAGCCAGAGCCTGTACCAAAGTATTCCTAGTTATAAATTTCCGTAGATGTCAACTCAGAATACTTTAACTAGGAAAAATGAATATGATAGTTAAAGGAGAAATAAAAATTTATCATGACATGAATAGGATGAAAGAATTTATATCCAGAACACTAGCCTTCCAGAGAATACTTGAAGCAATACAAAGAGCCAAAAACCAAAAAAAACAACAACAACAAAAAAAAAGCATAACTATACCCAAGGTAAAACAGAAAGAACCTGAATGAAGGTATAACTGGGGAATCACAAATTTAGACCAAGAGTGCAAAGAGAAAATGAAGGAAACCAATACACATCTTTCAATAATAACTTTAAATATCAATGGACTGAACTCTCCAGTCAAAAGCCACAGACTAATTGAATGGACCAAGAAAAAAAAATCCATCCTTTTGCTATCTGGAAGAAACCCATTTCATAGTCAAGGATAGGCACTGACTTAAGGCAAGAAGATGGAAAAAATATTCCAAGCTAATGTTACTAAGACAAAGCAGGAATTGCCATTCTAATATCTGGCAAAATAGTTTTCAAACTAAAACTAATCAGAAGACATAAAGAGGGTCACTTCACTCTGATCAAAGGAACAATTAATCAAGAACATACAACAAATTGAACATATTTGCACCAAACTCTGGCTCACCCAGCTTTGTGAAATCAGTACTATAGGAATTTAAGACACAGATTACTCCAAGCTCACAAATATAGGGGACTCTACTGTCTCCATTAGACAGATCAATTGGACAAAAAATAAACAGAGAAACATCTGAATTAAACAGTACCTAACAGACATCTACTGAATATTCCACCCAAGCATCAAAGAATACACATTCAGTTTAGCACCACTTGGAATTTTCTCTGCATATTGGGGCACAAAACAAACACCAACAAATACAAAAAATTTGAAATAAACCATTCATTAAATCAGAAGACAATGAAATAAAGCTGAAAATGAACACCAGAAGAAGCCCTAGTAACTTCATGAACTCATGGAGATTGAAAAAGAAACTCCAGAATGATGAGTGTGTCAAATGAACAATTAAGAAACAAATAGAAGTACTCCTGGAATTAAACAAAAAGGACAATACAGCATAGCAAAACATCTGGGGACACTTTCAAAGCAGTCCTACGAGGGAAGTTTATAACTCTAAATGCCTACATTAAAACAGAAAGAACACAAACAAATGACTTTACATTGTATCTCAAAAGTCTAGAAAGGCAATAATGAGTAAAACCCAAAACCCACAGACAAGAAGAAATAACAAAATCAGAAAAAAATGAATGGAATAGAAAAATAGTAAAAAGGATCAATGAATCCAAAATCTAGTTATTTGAAAAAGATAAACAAGAGAGGCAGACTCCTAGCAGACCCATATGGAACAATAGAAGGAGCAACTCCAAATCAACAAAATCAGAGATGAAAAAGCAAACATCACAACTGACAAAAAAAGTTCCAAAAGATTATAAGGGAATAGTTTAAAAATCTATCTGCTATTAAATTTGGGAATATTAAAAAGTGAATACTTGTCTAAAATCATGGAAATCACCAAAGTTAAACCAAGAAAAGATCATCAGCTTAAACAGGATCATAACACAAAAGGAAACTGCTCCAGTAATACAAAACCTCCTGACTAAAAATTCCCCAGGTCCGAATGGATTTACAGCCGAATTCTACCAGATGTTACAAGAAGATCTATATCCATCACTTCTTAAATTATTCAAAAAGATAGAAACAAAGGGAGAACTCCCAAATTATTTCTGTGAAGCCAGGATCACTCTAATACCAGCACCAGGTAAAGACATAAGCAAAAAGTAAAACTATAGACCCATAGCCTTAATGAAAACTATGTAAAAGTTCTCAACAAAATACTTGCAACTTCATTCAGATACACATCACAAAGATCATCTGCAACAATCAAGTCATCTTTATTCGAAAGATGCAGGGATGGTTCAATGTACATAAGTCAATAAATATCATAAAGCATTTAAATGGACTCACTGAAAAAAAATCACATGGGACTATGTTTGGGGTGCCACTGGGGAAAGGGATATAAGGATGATGAAGACTGATTGACATATTCTGTATGAAATAGACAAAGATCCAATTTAAAAATAAATAAATACATAAAACAAAAAGGGATTTGAAGGAGGGAAAAAAGAAAATATCAAATATATTAGCTAAATGCTAAAAGATAAGATAATCACACACACAGGTATATTCTTTTAATTTTTAAAAATTTTATGTGTATGAATATATTGCTTACATCTATATAAGTGTACCTGTGTCTGCAATGCCTGAAGATATCAGAAGAGGGCATCAGATCCCCTTAAACTGGAGTTATAGGTGGTTGTTAGCCATCATATGGGTACTGGGAACCAAACCTGGGTCCTCTTCAAGAGCAACCAGTGGTCTTAACCCCTGAACCATCTCTCCAACCCCACAAACACAATTTTTTTAATCCCAACTTAAAGATCATGCATAAGTCATGAAAGCTCATCAATCTTATTTCAAAGGATTTAAAGTCTTATTAAGCCATTGTAAGTTTATGGCCACTATATTAACACTATATTAACAATCATTTCATACCATGAAACATTCAAATCTGAATTTGGCTTTCTCATCTATACTTCAGATTTAATAGCTCTCTAAATTGTCTTCTCCTATGCAAATTCATTTTAACTAAAAAATAAAAATAAAAATAAATGCTAGCAGAGAAGTAGCTTTAATTTTTCTACAGCAAGAGAACTTTAAGCACTGATCTTACACTCCAGGCTGTGTTGTATCATCTGGAGAATGGAAGATAATGTTGACATTGTTGATGATTACAGCCATGATGAAGCAAGCCAGAAAACACCATTTAAATCTTTACTCCTGGGAGTCCTAGGAAGTTTAAGCACCATGCCCGTGATCCTACTAAAGAAACATTGGCTCAGAGAAAATCTGCAACCTATTCATTACAAAACTGTCAATGTAGGAAAGTCTAGTACTTGACTTAAGATCTGCTTGAGTCAACGTTGTTACATTTTTACATTGCTGACTCAAACACAGTAAATTGAATAATTATATGAATAAAGATATATAATATGACATATTATATATCTTTCTTCCTAAGATCCCATCAATATTGCAGTAAAGGAAGAATTTCTAAAAACCCTAGTCAATAGGACAAAGAGAAGAAAAAACAATGCATAAAATAAGCATATGTTGGAAGATATATGTCAGAGACAGGGTATTTATATGATAGGCAGGAAACTGCAAACTCCTGCAGGAAACCTCAAAAGAGATTAAAGTCAAAGTGTGGATCAAGGTTTAAATAAAATAATTAATGGAAAGCCTTGAAAAGGTTTAAAGCCTTAAATATTTTCACCTAAATCTTTTCCCCTAACTTTCCTATTTAGGCAATTACTTTGTCACAGCTCAGCAAAAGACTCCAGTTTTATAAAAATTGTTCTTAAAATCTCTAGTCTTGTAAACACGGACAGATCTTTCTGTGGGACATTACATATTCACTTAGTGGTTTCATCATTTTTTTTCAGATTTTATGAGTTATAGTTGTCATGTAAAAAATTAAATATCATGAGCCAAGCACAGCCACGTATGGCTTTAATCCCAGTACTTGGGAGGCAGAGGGCAGGCAGATCTCTGTAAGATGGAGACCAGTGTGGCCTACATAGCAAGTTCAAGGTTAACTGAAGCTCCTGGGAGACCGTGTCTCAAAGAAGAAAGAAAAACAGTAAAGCTATGGAGCATGATATTCTGATAGATGGATACACTGTGAAATGATTATCAGAATCAAGATTGCCAATGTGGAGGATGATGGTACATCTTAGTTTCAGTCTATTAGTATCATTGAATATAAAGTGTCTTCATTAAAGAGAGCATTCAATTGGATCCTATTCTTTCTTTAAGTTCAATCTGACACATTATCTGACTCTTGATTGTGAAATTTTTATGTTTTTTACTAGGTGTACAGTGGCTTTACATTTGCCATCTTACTTTTGTTTTCTACATGCCTCATGTTCTTATTCTTTTACTGCTTTTTAAAATTAAGCATTTTTGATAGCACTTCAATTTCTGTGATACTTTTGATTGCATTTTTAAATTATACTATGATTGCTTTAGAACTGAAAATATGTACATTTTAACATATCAAAATCTATTGTAGATCTTTACTGCATTGATTCAGTGAAATATAAATCTTTACTAAAGATATATAGGCCACATTTTGTGCAATTGTCATAAATATTAATTCTTATATGCAACAAACTCTATATGCCAAAAGAATAATTATTACAATATATGATTTCATGCTTTCAAAAAGATGAGAGAATGAACGAGATCAAGCATACTTTTAGGATTTGCTATGTTATTCTTCCAATTTACTATATCTGGTTCTCTTCATTTTTTCCTTTGGATGCTCATTACCATATGGTGCCATTTCCTTACTCCAATAAAGCTTTGCTCCCACCCACTTACTTTATGCTGTTTTGTCAAATATATTACATTTCTATATGTTATAAGCTCAGCAATATAATTACATATATATTGTTTTATGCAGTTACATTTATATCAGTCTTAAAAAGAAAGAAAACTCACTATACAATTTTACTGACTGGCATCACTAACATTGTAACTCTCTTTAATAACACTCTTTGGTCTTTATGTTAATTTGAATTGTTCTCTAGTGTCACTTGTTTTCAACCTGAAGAATTTCATTTCATTTTCAGGCTTTCAGAAAGAAGGATTCCTGGCATCAACTTCTCTTAGTTTTTTTTGAGAAAATCCTTATGTTACCTTCCTGTTGAAAAAGATTTGTGTTGGATACAAGTTTCTTGGTTGCCTTGTTGAGTTCTGTCATTTTTACCTTTAGAACTTAGAATTCATTTTGTGTTGTCATTTGGATCCACAGCTTCAGAGGAGAAATTAAATATAATTTGATTGAAATCAACATCTTTCTCTAATGGCATTCAAAGTTGATTAGCTTTCAATATCTGACTATTTAGTGTCTGGGTGTGATTATCTTTTATCTATTCTACTGAGAAGTAGCTCAGTTTCCTCAGTGTATAAATGACAGTTTTTCAAACATTTGGGGAAATATAAGGTGATATATAGTAAGGAATGGCCAATCTTTGGATATGAGGTTTTGTCAGAAACACTAATATATAGTAGTAATAGCAGCCCACTCCTGTACTCAGATGAGACATGTACTGGGAGGTTCTAATTTGCATTTTGTTGTTTTCTCTTAAGTAGGAGATATAACCTGAAACCAGACATCTTACTGTTTTATTGTAAGAATGCCACATTGCAAATCTAAGACCTTAAAGCAATATCCATTTATTAGTTCACAGCTCTGTGTGCTAGTATAACAAACACTGCTCACCTGGGCTCTTTGCTTAGTGTCTTAAAGACTGAAATGAAGTCATCTGAGGGATTGTCCCTTCACCCAAGTGGAGTTTTATTGGAGATGGAACTGTTTTCCAGATCTTCGAGGTGTCTATATTCAAATTCTATTTCCAGCCTTCGTACATATAGCAATAGCCCTTTTCCTTGCTGGCATTTTTTGTTGCTACTCTCAGAAACTTGACACTAACCTCAGGTCTGGTTTGTACACATTAAACAAGTTTCCTTTGTCAGTATGAACACAAGAATCTCTCTGATGTTCTCTGAAATGGAGTCTTAAGCTGAGTAAGGTAATCTCAAATGTGGATATCTTACTTTTTTTGCCATGCAGCCCAAATTAAGGGAGTACTATTTTATCAATCTTATAGGAATGGGATGAGAATTATATAAGGCATGAACACTAGAAATACAAATATGTGTTCTGTGTACTATTAGATGTTTTCAAATATCTGGGACAAGAGATTTCATAATAAATCCACAGAAAATGGAAAATTAATTTTAAAAAAATTAGTGGATGGGGAAATAGCTTGGTTAATAAAGTGTCCGGTGTACAAGCAGGATGAAATAAATTTGGATTCCACATGAAAACAGACATTTACTGATAAGCATGATAATAAAGTTAGGCACAACACAGGACCCTAATAAGTTGAATATTAGAATACCTAAAAAGAAAAGAAAAAAATTGCATAAAAATTGCGCTAAGATAATACAATGACATTTCCTTTATATCACATGATGATGTAAATTCTGAGAATATAGAGAATACACAAAAGGTTACAACAGCAAAAGTAAAGGTAATGTTATAGGAAATATTTGTTCTATAATGGTGTTTTAAGAAACTGTTTTATTTATATTTATAATTATTATTTTTAATTATGAGTATATGCACATAAGTGTAGGTGCCTGTAGAAACCAGAGACATTGGATACCCAGGAGCTGAGTTACAGGCAGCTGTAAGTCACTAGACATGGTTCTTAAGAACTGGATTCAGGCCTTTTCTACAAGAACAGTATGTGCTCTTAACTGTTTAGCCATCTCTCCAGCACAAATATCTAATTTTAAATTGGAACAGAACATTTCAATAGCATCAGAGATGAAGGAAATGAGATTAGTAAGTCACAAATGCTGACTTCTGGGTATGGCTCGGCTGTTAGATTCCTGAACTCACAGCAGCTGTGATTATCTGCAAAAGATCTCCACAGGATTGGGCCTATCAATATTCTCATAGAAGAGGAAAGGGGTTGATGGATCCCTATGTCTCACTGAGGATTTATACACAGATAATGATTGAAGGGAGAGGAAGAAACATTTTCTTCAGTATTGTAGCCACTAACAAGGTGCCCATGTGACTATAAACAAACTTCTACCCAAATGAAATTCATTTGGATCATCAAAAGATGTGTGTGTGTGTGTGTGTGTGTGTAGTAGTAGTAGTAGTAGTAGTAGTAGTAGTAGTAGTAGTAGTAGAATAGGGATTAATTGGAAAAAAGGAAAGGAATTAATGAGAACGGAAAAGGAAAGAGTGAGGAAAATAAGATGCAAATATGATCAAAATACACAATTTCTTATGAATGTGCTTCACTGAAACACGGGAGTATTTACTTCACAAAATCAAAATAAATACGGAAGAAGACTATGCTCAAATAGTCAACACTAGAGCACAGAAATTAAAATGTTAAAAATAAAGACAATTTGAAGTCTTGAAAGGGTAACTATGTTCCAGTACTTAGAATGCACTCTATATTTAAATATTAACTCCATGTCATTAAAAAATTAGATGGCACAATGTGCATAAATAGATTTATGAGAGCATTGCATAATTTTGATTTACAAAAATATTAAAATGTATTAGTAGCAGATTTTGTATGCACACTTCTCCTCACCCAAAATTAACCATAGCATGAATGTCCAGGATGTCTACAGGATATAGAATTTAAGAACTGGAAAATCACAATTAACCATATGACACAAATTTAACTGTTTCCAAAGTCATAGTTTAGTACTGAATGTTAATTTAATATTAAATTAACATATTAAATGTTAAGTCCAAGTATGATATACAGGATTAAGATGTGAGAAGAAATGATTTCTGTGGGAGTAAATATGGTCTAATATATCGATATGAGAAGACACAGATTTAACTTAACTAGAAATAATAATAACATGTCAGTATATTCAAAACATGAATCAAACAATGGGATAAAGAGGAAAGACTCTGAGTTTCCACTGTGGAGTAGGACTAGGGGAAGGCTGAGTGCTACTGTAGACAAACATTAATATAGTCTTAATTAACAGACTTTCCTTAGCAAAATAATATAGATCGAGTAGCTTGGACATACAAAAATTATTTCTCATAGTCCAAGAGATGGGAAGTCAAAATCAATTTTAAATATATCAGTATCTAGGGAGGAGCAATGTCTTCTAGCTGTCTATCCAAACGATAGAAAAAACAAACAAACAAAAAAAAAAAAAAAAAAAAAAAAAACCTCTTGAATTTCTTGTATAAAAGCACTTCTCCTACTGGTGAGAATGCTGCCCTGAACCTAATCACCTGCAAAAGATCCTACAACCTGATATTGTCCCCTTGACAGCTGGAATTTCAAAACATGAATTTTGAGGGAGCCCTAAGATTCAAATACTGCAAATAACAAGAGTGTTTCTGAAAGAGCAGTTCCCGTTTTCCTAAGATTACTGTTCCACCTGCCATGGAGTTCATCACAAAAGACTGCCTGTGATGTAAAATGCACTGACAACATGATCCTTTGCTTTCTCTATTCCTGATTTACATGTTAGATTATGGTAATCTGCCTAAATTCCTGAAAGACTTTCCTTTTCTAGAATCCATTTGAAAGCTTTTGGGAATTGACCTCATCTGCTGTGCTAGGCTTACTTCCTCCTACCCTTGCCCCTACATTCTCATTTCCAACCAGACCTTGAGCACTCACGAATTTTCACCCACTGCACCTTCATAGGTGTCATTCACTAGGCTGGGAAACATCACCAACTCAACTTCTGCCTATGTAATTCACACCTTTGCTTTGATACTCCCCCGAAATTCCCTCTACAGAGACATCCAGAATATTATTTCCCACACAGCTCCTTCAGCTCCATGTCTTATCTCTTATAGACAATAGTCAACATTGAAATAAAGCCAGTTTTCTAAATTCTAAGGCAAGACATTATTACTGATTTTTTTTTTCTCTCATTCATGGGTCATAGATTATGAAGGACTAAATTCCATCAATTCTGTTAACAGTATATATATATATTTTTTTTTTCTTTTCTCTCTTTATCAACTGTCCAACACTAGACTCTACTGTAGAATATTATCATTTCCTCTAGAATAGGATGGCAGCCTGTGATTTTTACTTTCTGTCTTGCCTACTGTTCCAATCTATCGCCCATACCACGTTTAGAGTGCTAAGGAGATTCTGTATTTATTTCGCTTCAGTTCAGGAGGAAATTTTCACAGTGACTAAATCTAGTCCCACTGTCTATATGAGATAAGGTTTTCCTCTAAATTGTCTAAATCTCCACTTTCTGTTCTCGTTGAGAGCTCAATTAAAACTGTAAGGACCATCTGCTTCTGGGTTCTTCATGAGTAATGGAAAGTTGACATCAAGGAGAAAGAAAAGCTGCGTGACACAATGTCACTTTGAATTGAAGCACACAGGCCGACCACTGAGAGATTTTAATTCTCTCAGGACAGTTAAAAGAAAGTGAATTGGGAACTGAGTCATGTGGAAGGAATATACTCCCTTGCTGCTCAAGTTAGCGGTTCGTGGAACAGTAAGAGCGGCGTCTACTAGAAACATGGAAAAAATAGCAATTTAGAAATTCATCACAAATTTACTAAATTAAAATGTGCACTTTAAAACTATATCAGATGATAAAAATGTATACTAAAGTTTGAAGAAACTGACCTCTAAAAGTAAAGCTGTCTCCTAATCTCCCCCAGCATCCCAGCGCCTCCTTCCTCCAGGACCCAATGCCACGCCTTCCTCTTCGTAAATTGTCGTGCTTCAGGCCCCTTTCTCAGCCAGAACTTATCCAGCTGCTGGAAGAAGAAAAACTTGCTCTGCTAGTGTGAAGTACAATCTTCAATCTTTGCTTTGAGTTTTGGCCATTTTTTTTTTCTTGAATTGGTGTCCCTGTGCTCCCAGAACCTGTGAGTCATTTTCATCAGAGGAATCTGGCAAAAGAAAAGCCTTTAGGGAGCAGGTGAAAAAAATATGTGAGGGAAAAATATGCAGAAAAACACAGAGGGAACCGTAGGTTTAAATTTCTGAAGTTAATTCGGTCGCTTTCAAATATTAAGTACAAATATATTCATGCCAGGCAACAGGATAAAACACGGTGGGTGATGGCCTAATGCTTTTGAGAACATTCTTCTCAACGTGTTGGTGTGACAATGTTAGACATTCTGAAATTCCTGACAATTCCTGTTCTAGTTTTTCTCAGAGCAGTCCTATATTCTACCATCTCCATCCTTGTGCTTCAGATAGCTGGTTCATATTTGGTTCAATGACTAAGCAGGGAACCTAGCTTGGCCAGTCTGAACTGAGCACTGTGGCTGCAGAACAACAGCCCCAGGATCCATCCATGAGCAGTGAGACTCACAGGGCTTTCACTCCAAAAGAGGATGCAGTAAACGTTTATAGAGAAAAACAAAAAGACAGCTCAAAGCTTTAGACACCGAAGAATAGACACGATTTTGATTATATATGTGGTTTTAACTTTGTCTGTTTCTATATAGTACTTTAAAACTACAAAAAGTAGTCTTACCTTGGCAGCCTTTACAGGCTGATATAGTGACCCCTTCTTCAGATCATGGTTTCCCAACAACTGCTAAGAAATAAGAACAAATAATTGTCTTTACTTTTTTCTTAGAAAATGTGAAAAATGTAAGTCTTCGCACCACAAGAAGATAAATGGTTAGACAAAAGGCATAGCAGGTTGGAAGAGAAGAAGATCTGGGGGATGCTGCTTGTGGTCCGTTGACTGTGTTCATTGACTTAAGATTCACAGGAACTCTGAAGTTTTCTTTTTCCCTCTATCATTGGACACTACCTTATCTTTTATTTACAACTATCAGGAGTCCCTCTGTAAAGACCTTTCTTTCCCTCACATCTGGTTCACCACCCCAGTTATCCTAATATCCTATCATCCACTTCTGGGCTGCAATCACCTTTCTCTTGAGTCAGTTACGTACTCTTCTTCCTGAACTGCTTTTCCCTTGGTTGCTCACTATGTTCACTCTCCCTGCACCTAAAAGACCCAGGATAGAAGGCACTGGCTGAGACACCTGTGCTGCTCTCTGCCCTCTAATCTTCCATCATTCACTCAGTAGACACTATTAACTGAAAATGGCCCACTGGGGATATAAGTAAAAAGGTATAATTTTAAATTGACATAATAAATCACTAAAGAAATGATGCTGAGAATTCAAACAATGCTGAAATGATTTCACTAGCAATAGGTACAAACTCCAAATAGATTCTCACCTCATGTTATGCAATAAAGTAGATCCCAGAGGATATAATCAAACATGGAAATGTATTAATTCAAAAATGTACTGAAAAATACACATACATACTATATATATATATATATATATATGAATGCATGTGTATAGCTGAAGGCTATATAACAATAACAAAATACATAGTGTCAGGCAGAGGAAACCTTCCTACAAATTGTTAGCCAGTGTAGTCCAAATGTCTCCCAAAATAAAACAGTCTAGAGACAAAGCTCTTGACTGACTCCCAGAACTTAATGTTGAAACCCTATTGCTGAAGACAGGACATATGTAGGACTCAGGACTTGGAAAAAACTAGCTGGAGCTGATCTAAAAGTCTCCTCTCTGAAGATTAGCTCCCATAGTACCAGAAAAATGCAAACTTCAAAGGGAAAAACACTAATGATCCCATCCATATATAAAGTCTATGAAATGTAACAATGACCACCCAGCAAACCTCTATTGGTGCAGTAGAGGCACTTTATTCTTGGCACAATGAACTGCTGTCTAATTGGACTGAATGCCTGCTCAATGGGAGGAAACACATAAGTGGTACTGTAAACACAGTCAAATACACATGGCTGGAGAGGTCATAGATCCTAGAGAAAAGCTACTTTTGTCACATCCCTAGACCAATTTAATTTCTTACATTTCTTTCTCAATAGCTCTTAGAGATGAAGATAGAGCATGTGAAATCTGGCTGGGGGTAATATAAGAGGCATGCAAACATGGGAGGGATTCTAAATATGATCAAAATGTATTGTATGAAATTTGAAAAATATAAATAAAAAAGGAAAACTGGACACATCCCAGATAGATACTCACCTTCAATTAAATACTTGATAACTGAAACAAAAAATAACCATTTAATACTGATCACGCTAGCAAATATATGTTAGAATGATACTATGTGATGGAAAAATGGGAGCTAGAAATGGATATAATTATATACTCATGTAAAAATGCTATCACATAATTTTTTAGAAAATAATTTTCTAATACAAATAAAAATTTAATGATCCTATGTTTTAGCAGAAAATTTTGTTAAAGAAAACCAGATACATATGAACAAATAAGCCCATAAAAATCCCCACTGCTCTTTAATTTAATATACACTTTTAAACCAATAAGAAGTACATTAATTCAAAAGTAGACTATTTTGCAAGGATAATGTCATAACTATATTAGCATAAAAGCTATTAAAATCAGATTTATTTTACTAATAACACTAACACATTTCCTAAAATTTATATATAAGTTGAAATTAAAAAAAGCATCAATAACATCTTGTCCAAGAATTGTAATTCCTGCCAATTTGTATTAGATATATTAGATCAATAGAATGAGATTATTATTATAATATTTTCTAGATTCTATAATTCTATAATATCTTGAGCTGTGCCAGTTACTACTTTTGGGATATACATATAATATATATATATATATATATATATATATATATATATATATATATATAATATTCTAGTTCCAACCTCTACAATTTAAAATAACAAGTGAAAAATAAGTCTATCACGATGGCAGTACTAAAGATTAGCTAAATAGATGCTCCATAATGGTCGTTCTCTCTAAACCCCATCGCTACATTTTCTCTAGATTTTCACCATATAAAAATGCATCTGAGTATGTACTTTTTGGATGACTAATAAAACATAACATCATAATGATATGGATGCCCAGTAAAGACCTAAGAATATGGGGTTTTATCCAAGTGCCTACAAGTAACAATCAACAGTTCTGAGATAAGAATCCAGGTTGCTTGGCTCTCAGTTTGTGGCTACAAAATGCATATGATACATTAATGCAGGGAAATAAGCAGCCTGTATAAACCTGCATGCCTGAAGGACATCTTCCCACTCCCACATTTCAACAATCGTCTTCTTGTTTCAGAGGTGGTATCTGTGAAGCATCCTGACTTGGATGTGTCCCAACTATTGTCTTGGTTTCATTTTGGTTTTAATTGAGATTTAAATGTTGGCAGCTATAAGACTTTCTGGCATTTAAAATGTAAAAGTCGACACTTCTCAACTATCTAGATTGGGTACCTTTATGAGGGAGAAACTGATGATTATAGTGCCAGAAATCTCAGACGCTTTTAAAAAACAGTGGGTGAACTGATCTTCATCAATTAAGAATTAGTTTAGAAGACTGATTAACTCTGAGAATGCATGGCCACTGCGGAATAACTTTAAAGATCCTTTGTGACCACAAGTTTATTACAACAGCAGCAGCATCTCTGTGTCTGCCCACTCAGCTTTGGAAACCAGGAACATGAAACGAGAATAGATTCCGCTTATTCTGCATGATGGTTCCAAGTTGTGTGGGAGAGCTGTGTGTGTTATTTCTTTCACATCTTTGTGGGAATATATTATAGTGATCCTGCTGGCCTGAGGAGTGGTGGGTGTTGTACCATGTGGAGATAGTTGTGTGTTTGTGGGAAGACAAGCGGTAGGAGGCTATCGTGATGTGTCTGGAACATGTATCGGTATATGAGTTAAAGATGAGTCAAGTGTGTACCTAAAAAGTGTTACCATTTTACATGTGTTTAAGTAGAAAAAAGATATTCTCAGTTTACCTTGAATTAGATTTGAGCCTACCCATTGAAGTACCCAGGCAGTCCCTTCCAATATCACCTTCCAGTTAAATATTTACCAAAGGTAACAATGGTAGCAGAGAAGGAATCAATTTTCAAAAATCTAGAAGTACCACATTAGACTCACTACTGAGGAACAAAAGAAAACTTACTTATTTAAAGTCAGCACATTGTTCCAACATGCTGTGCACAACATAGCTTAGAAAAATAAAAATTTAAGTACATGAGGTGACTTCAGAATTCAGTCTAAAATCATGTTTATCTTAAAAGTGTAAAATATGTTCTTAAAAACATAAAACATAAAAATGAAGTTCAGATAATTGAAAACTATTCAGTTTATCTGCACATTTCTACAAATAATGTTTCTCTGAACAATTATTTGTCAACACATTACACAGTAACTGTTGCCTGTTAATTGTAAGGTATGCATATTCTTCCTGCCCAGCATTAGATGACTTTCCTAGGGGATAGGAACAAATATCTGTTTACCAGACACCAATGTCAGACAGAACACCATGCTACATATATCTAGCTTCATGAACGAGTGGGGGCTGCTTCTCTGAACATGACACAAAGGCAGCTGCTGCCCAGTCCTTCCCAACATGGGTGACGTCACACAGAAGATGCATCCAGAGCTTCCTGCACAACTTGCAGGAAGTTTGACTAAACAAAATCCATTCTTCCTCACCAATTGTTACTGCTTATACAAACCTATGGAATGGAACCTATGGATCTTTGAAGCCCCTCATCTTCCTGAACCTGGTAAGTCCCAGGAGCTTTTCACCTGCCTGGAGGAGAGAAAGTTTTACATCAGAGGAAATGGCTTACCCTCAATGCAGATGCAATTTTAGTTTAGCTTATTATTATAGTACTATCACTGTACATCTCTAGGCATATAGTCCCAGTACTAAGATTCTAGTTTTACCCTCTGTTTCTACAACTATACTGCAAATTTTTCTAAGGAGAAATGGTATATTTCTGTTGGTGTGCCACTTCTAACATAGAAGGTAGTCAATCAAATTATGCTAACTGATATACATATGGAAATGAAAGAAGTTCTAAAATATCTAAATTGATAGAACCTTAATCACCATGAATAAAATAACAATGTATATTATAAATCCTGCATATTTTGTTTATTAGTTTTCTTTTCTGATTTCTGAGACAAAATGCTGAAAGAGAGCAACTTAAGGAAGGAGAAATGATTTATTTTGCCTCACGGTTTATGAGTATATTCCATCTTGGTGCAGAAATTTTAGGGACAAGAGCATGAAGAAGGGTCATACTGCACTCACCGTCTGCACACAGAAAGATGAGTCCTGGAGGCAAGAGCATGAAGGAGATACTCATACTGCATTCAGTACTCACACAGAGGAATAAATGCTGGTGTTCTTCTGGCTTCCTCCATTTTCCCTTTCTAATAAACTGAGATACCAGCCCATGGGTGGGAATTCCATCCATACTTAGTTTTAGTCTTCTCACCTCAGGGAAACCTCTCTGGAAATTCCTCGTAGACATAACCAGAGATGTGTCTCCTAGGTAACTCCAAATCCAGTTTGGTTAAAAATAAACCTTAGCTATCACAACTCCTTATAATGCTAATTCACACCATAGATCCCAATACAACTTATGCATTATTAAAGAGAGAAAGAATTTCAAGGCTTTACGGCTCCACAGTAAGATCCTTTCCTAGAAGGTAATCTGAGCAACTGAATGAACACTGAAGAATAACAGATAATGAAGCCAAACTCATTATTCAGCCAGAAACAACATCAAAAACAGGTTTCCTAATACATAAATAAAAGCAAGATGTTCTGCAGACATGGATAACCTAATTAAGGTTTTCATCACTGGTTCATTCAGTCATTTGGCAAATCCATGCTGTGTAACTACTGTGCATCGGACACTCTTCAAGGTAAGTATAACGGCATTCCTTACTTCACAAAGGGAAGAAGATAAAGACCTGGGGTAAGATGCCTCATTTTTACTAAAAACATTCTAAAAGGTGGTAATAACAGAATATTATCTAAAAACCGAGCATCAAATTTGTGGGTGTTATATAATGTTCTCCTATTGCCAAAGTTGGTTGGCCTGATTTTTGACTAGGGAGTGGAAAGAGGATGCCACATAGCTTCCATGTTAATCCATGTACCTTTCTCTAAAGGATGTTGGAGGTATCAGAGATTCTCAGGACCCATTTGCCATATCTTTGCAAGGTTTTTCCATCAATATTTCTTATTTAAAAATATTCTACAAAGTTACAATATAGTAAACCAAACCTTAAGATTAATGGCAGAAAAACATGCATAGGAACCACTTGTTATATTAGTTTGCCTGCTTTTGCTGTGATAGAAACACTTACCAAGGGGATTTATAAAAAGAAGAGTTTATTTAACTTACAGTTCCAAAGCGGCAAGAGTCCATCACAATGGGAGCATGACAGAATCTGGGGACCTAGAGCAGAGGCAGATGCTCACATGTTCCAGCAGGCACAGGAAGGAGAGCGTAACTGGAGAGTGAGCAAAGCGTAAAATCTCTCTAAGCCTGACCCCAGTGACCAGTGACGTGCTTCCTCCGGCAAGGCCACACCTCCTAAGACCTCCCAAAACAGTGCCTCCCACTGAGGACAAAATTTCCTAATATTTAGAGCCATGGGGGACATTCTCATACACACTTGTTTATAAACTGCTGTCTTTTCTAATTATTTGGTGGGTCTTCACAAGGTGGTTATCTTGGAATTGTGGGCAATAAATTTCCATATAGAGTCTAAGATTTGTTCATTTACTTGCTTGCTTGTTTAGAGAGGGTCTCACTAGTTAATTCAGGCTGTCCTAGAACTCACTATGTTGCCCAGACTAATTTCAATTTTCAGTAATCCTTTTCCCCCAGCCTTCGAAGTGCTAGGATTTTGAATAAAAGCCTCCATGCCTGGCTAAAATCTAAGGTCCTGACAAATCTTACTCAACTCTATGTTATATATACCCAGTACCGAAAAAGTTGAATCCAGTCATTTCTGAATTACATCTATACAGCTGGGCCATATAGTACCCTTTGGTAGTTGGGTAAGACTCCCTCCTTCTTCTCTGCTGTTTCTCATAATTTATAGGGACTAAATGCCTCAAAACTATGTTTCCAAGTACCTCTGGGTTAATTCCTACCAATGAGACATTCTGGCAGATCAGTCAGGAAGGCATGAAGCAGAGATGTCTTCAGAAGCCTCCTGTGAGACCCCTTCCTCAGTGTTGTTGCTCTAATAAACATCATGAAGGCATTTATTGCACTTTTTAAACTGCTGAAAAACACAGAAGCAGTGATGTAATTTTTCTTTCTTAAATTCATTGATTAAGGAAGATTTATTGATTACTTCCTCTGAGCCAGGTACCAGCAAGACACTGTCTGATTCAAAAATCAAATATTTCCCTGCCCCAATGGAGCTTATTATAATTTTTATAACTGTCTCCTGCAACAAAAGACACACCAGCACGCAAGTCTGTAGAGACTGATTTATTTTCTCCTTTCCAGATGGGGAGAAGAGGCAGCTCTGGTTCAGCTTTCACTGTATACTGAACCAGCAATGTGATCCTGTAAAGTTGCCAAGGCAATGCCAACTGACTTTTTCAGCATACGGGGGAAGACAGTCCCTCACAGGCAGTCACAGTGATTTCCATAAGCCACCTTTAGAGAGTCTAAACTACAAATAAAGTTTTTCATCAATACTCTAATTTCTCTCATTAAAATAGCCTTATTCATCCAGCTGTGGCAAATAAATTCTGACCCACTTCAAACAGTTTGAAATGTGATCTAAATGTATTGACGGATGAATTAGTTTTGACCCGTGCACTTTTGAGTTTTCTCACTGAATAGTGCTAGTACAGTTCACGTGAAGAAGCAGAGAAAAAATATTTTTATGCTTTTCAACTACTTGACTTAATGGACAGCCATCACGATAAAAAAGTATACAATGAGAAACTGAACAGAAAAGTTGTCAGGGATGTTCTGTATATAACGTTCATGAGGTTAAAAACTAGAGAGCTTATAACCATAAAGCACTTTGAGCTGCATTCAAAATGTCAGTTTTATACTTAATTCTTACAGGAAACACACAGTTTATTCTCTGAGTCATGACTGAAATAGTTGCAAACTTTTGAGAAAAGTTTTGAAGTCATTGAAAAATCTAAAAGGAAACTGAATAATTTGGTTTTCTCATTTTGTAATTTAGTCTACACATTTTTTGCCTTAATAGAACTACTTAGGTAAGCACTAATAACTGCATATAGAGAGAGTAATTCATTAACTAAGAGACTGACAATCATATATTCAGAAAAAACTTGGTGGAAAAGAAACTCATACTGAAAATAATCTCTGGCAATATTTGCAACTAACCGTTTCAGAACACAAACTTTTTTTATTGCTATCAGTGGCTCTGCAGATGCTGCAAAGACTCATTCTCACAAAACATTGTGTTTCCCTTTTTCTGAATTAAGGAAAATCAAAGCAAATATATACTGGAAATAAGTTATTAATCACAAATGTGAATATATACACAGTGAACATGATAGTTCAAATTTTTAAATGTTAAAAGAAAAGTTAATGTTTTATAGACAAATATTACTTGTGTATGACTCCAGAAAATAAATCTTAAGACATAATTATAAAAAGAAGAAATTCATTGCATGGTTAAGAATAATGCCAGCTCAGCCTTTGCTGCTAGGTGGGTACTTGCTATACTAATGGAGGCAACGTTGTGATGCTGCCAGCATCAGTATTTATCGTCAGTGTGATCCACAAAATGAAAACTATGTCTGGATAGTGAATAAATGAGTGAATGAATGGAGGAATAAAATAATGAACCTAATAAATGTAATCCTCCTTCCCAATTCAAGAGTTTAGAGGAAACAGAAAGTAATAATCAACAGAAAAAAAAATGGTGCTCTCCAACTTGTAAGATTCAAACTGAATAACTGTACATACTTTGTAAGAACTGTCACATCACATAAATATTCAAAGAAAACTTTAGGAAAACATGTTCTTATTGTTTGAAATAAAATTGAATATTTATCTTATCAAACAATAAATATTCCGACAACTAAGAATAAAGGTCTTAAAATGATAACGTGATCAACATTCAAAGAACACTCGCACAATAGGATATCACTCATGTCTTGTTCCCATCCTGTGATGTACATCAAGTGCCATCATTTATTTTCCAATGTATGAATAAATATGGCAGCTAACCACAATTCTCCATCCTAAACGGGAGAACTATAATTCATCCTCTTCTCCCAGGACTGAGGACTCATCATAGAAGAAGGTGCAGAAAGACTGTAAGTGTCACTACCTATGGTTGACCACAACAGAAGAGCGTTTTCCAGACACAACAGGGCAGTTGCACATATGAACTGAGAGTTACTGTTGTTCTTTGCACAAGACCGCCATAGGATCTAACCAGCCAAAACCCCAGCATGGAGCATGGCAGTGGTCAGGAAATTCCATCCCTAGCTACAGTGCAATTGGCAATTGATGGCTTCTAATCGGGGTGGAGGGAGAGACAGCTTCCTTCAAAATACAGCACCTGACAGATTACTTGGCACTTGGTCCTACACCTGTACACATACTCAAGCACTAAGTGGACTCCTGAGGTTCTTTTTAAACAAAGGAAACATGAAATTGTTAGGATCTAGTGGTGGTGGTAATGGGAGAAGAAACGGAGGGAGGGCATTGGGGCCGACTCCATCAGAACACATTCTATATGTATATGAATTTCTCAACCAACAAAAATCAGAAATTTTTGAATAGTTAAAAGGAAAGCCAAATACAGAAAGAAAATGCTCTTCATTATGCAACTTATTTTAGAGAATGAAAAAGGACTTCTAAATCTGGCTAAACTACAGGAAAAATATCTTGAATCACATCTGGCTGGTTAGACATATGATAATTCTAAAAAGTTCATGAATAATCTATTGGTTTTAAAGTGATAAATTCAATGTTTGATTCAATTTAAATACAAGAATAGTTTTAAGAATTTTAAAAAGACTAAAAATCACACTCACTAAAATGCATGAAAATTCATTTTCAGTTTTCTAGAGTAATTACTAAGTTGATATTTTCACTAATATACTTTCCTTCACCTGTTAAGATATTGATGTAAATAAGTAAAAAAAAATATTAGATTCATCATTTGCATGCTGAAATCTGTGAGAGAATACATTTCACATGGAGTTTTCATTTGCTGTGTGCATTTTAACAAACTAAATCAAAATTGGTGAAAATCACTCACTTGAAGAATTTATTATAGATACAGGAGAATCTGAGGACTCTGATTGTGAGCTGTCAAATTAAACACAAATCGCAGAATGGATGGTAAAAATACACACTAACTACCATGTCCACTCTCATGAGCTCAACTTGAATTTTAAGTTTTTACCATTATTTTTCAAACAAGTATTTAATCTTTTTGTACCTTATAGCCTTTTGGAAATAACTTTCACATTGTATAAACGCTATTTAATTTTTTCCTCTCTTTTTTATCATCTTGATCGTAAGACTATATAATTCTAAGTGACATCTTTCTGTTTAATCAAATCTATTGCTAATTCTTTGGGTGAATCTTTTAAACTTCGTTGTATTTTATATTTCTTTATTAGTGTTATTTTGTTTATGAATTATTTTCTTGTGTTTATGACATATCATAGTTTGAATTTTTGTGAGTCAATTCACATATGTATGTTTTGTTACGCACTTCCCAGACAATTTCTGTCTTTCTGACTTGATTATTCTTTGCCAAAAGTATTTATTCTCATAATTTCCTTCAGTGTTGAATACAGTTTTGTATTCCTATAGGCTCTCCCCACACATGTTTGCTTTACACATCAGTTTAGTCTTTTTCATGTCCATAAATCCAATTTGCCCAATCTAATTAAGCCCCACAGAATAAAGTAGGTAAATATATAACTTGATTCTTTGCCTTTTATTTGTATGAACGTTTCAAATGTTGCAAAGATTATGCATAGCACTGAATTCCAGGAGGATCATTTTGAACAGACTCTCAGCCTTGGCAGCACCCAGAGCAGCAGAACTGCCAGACCCAAGTCATGCAATTAGAATGAGTGACACATTTTTCATCTTAGGCAAATATTTTAGCTGTTTAAAGAGTACATTATAGAACCCAAATCTTGGTTACAAAATAGAAAATAATAAACGAATTGGAGCTATTCTTACTTCTATTTGCAAGGTAGTCTGTCATTATGTTTGGGCTCTAAATAAGATATAATCAGCTTTTATGTTGTTTTTTTGTACTAGGTCACATGTTTTTTTTCCAAATTTCACATTAAACTAATAACAAGAACTTTCAGCAACAATCTTACCTTCATTTCTGACTACTTTTATGTCTACTTTTTAAATGTGTCTTTCAGTCATAACCACTGATTTGGTGCTAGTTCATGTGACTATGAATTGTCCTTAAAGGAGAAACTCCAAGTACGTGGGAAAATTGAGCTGACTAGAAGCCATTCACTGGTTGTTTCAAAGTGTAAAACACTAATGTGCAGTGAAGTCCTACTTGAAGCACAGACTGAAGATCTAATCCTTCACATTTCACCCTCACCAGTCAGCTTGCTTACAAAATATTGTAACATAATTCAAATTGGAAAGGCCTTTACCAAACTTTCAACATTTCTAAGTATTATTATTGTTGTTGTTGTTGTTTTTGTTATTAGATTTAGTTGAACCTGGAAATTTATCAGTACTGATTTTTAATGATGGACAAAAACACCTAAAAGTCTGCTTTCACTCAACTCAGTCACTAAATGGTTTGAGCAACCACATAAAAAACACTGGGCGTTGGGCAGAAAAGATGGATCAGCTGTTACAAGCACTGGCGGCTCCTGCAGAAGACCTGGGTTGGGTTCCCAGCACCCACATGGCTGCTATCAACCACCCATAACTCCAGCTCCAGGGGATCTGACACCCTTTTCTGACCTCTGTGGTCATTGCACGACATGGGTGCACTTACTACATGCAGGCAATATCCAAGTGCACATTAAAAAATTAATAAATAAAATATTGAGAAAAGAAATACTGAACATAGTGGCATGTCACTAATCATAGATTTGAGAGGAGATCCCCATGGGCCTGCTGGCAAGCTATTCTATCCAATTGGTGCACTCCAGGTTCAGGAAGAGACCCTGCCTCAAAAAATAAGGTGGAACATTGGAGATAGACTTCTAGACTATATTTTCACACATCCTTGAACACACACCAGAACACAAACAAGTACACAGTACAGCACAGTAGAAAGGTGCTGGAATGGTCATATTTGAGATTAGCCACTATTCTTAGACAAATTATTTTATGTAGTTATATTTATCATTAGTATAAAATATGTTCACATTAATATTCTTTGAAATTTTATACACACATAAAGGGGAATTGAAAACCTACATAATGCCATGGCTATTACTGCAAATATAATACCCCCAGTAATTATTTGGGACATCAGTTTTTATTATGAACATATCGAGAGTATTTTGATCTTTATGCCACATACTTATTTTTCAATTGTACAGTTCATTTCATATAATATGAATTATTTATGCATATCATGGTTATGTTTTGCCTCTAGATTATCTTCAAATTTTCACAAATTGAAATAACCTCAAGACTAACTTTTTAAAAGCTAAATTTTATGTTCATTGTTATATTTTCCTTAGAATAGATTCTAGAAGCTATTTTGTGTGTGAGTGTGTGTGTGTGTGTGTGTGTGTGTGTGTACATGAGGTTTTCGTTTTTGTTTCATAATCATATATTATAAAATACCATGAACATCATGAACATCAAAAGTGAATTGAACTATATTGATTGTTTTAAAAGAGCAAGGGTGGGAAAGACTATTATAGGCATTATTAAATAGTTGCCATATATTAATTACATATAAATAATTGTATAGCAAGCAGGTATGATCAGGTTAGATAGGATCCTTTCTATTTTATATAAGAGTTAAGAGTTTTCTAGCTCAAAATATTCATGCAAAAGTTGGTTGGAATTTAATGAGGTTTTTCAAATTGCCTGGCTTTTAAAAGAACAGAAACTACTGCAAGCAAAGAAATATGATGTAAAGTTGCCAATCAGAGGACAATTTGGCAGAATTCTTTCTCACAATCATAGATGTTGCTATGGTTTGCTCATTAACATAAGTTTAAAAATTCTAAATAACTCTGAACCTTTCCATAGACTAAGATCAGTATCTATATTTCTTAACTCTAACTAAGACAAACTGGAGAAACTGGAATCCTTGTGTACATTGTCTCCAGTTTTCCTCAGTTTGAAGCATGCCAAAACAACAGCCTCAAATACTGAGGCTGCTGGGCTAGGCTCGCCTTAATCAGAGATGACACAAAATCAAGATCTCCCAGGGCAATACCTGCTGTAAAGGATAAGGATTCTGACAACGTCAGTGTCTGCAAACGTCTCCTGATGCCATCAGGTAAAAAATAATCACCATCAGCAGCCTCTGTTGCTTATTCAGCTCGTTATGGACCTAAATGACCCTCATACAGATTCCTGCTGCAAGATTTACAGAGATGGAAGGTTAAAATTCAGATTCTATGAAACAGTCATTAAAGAAGTAAGAGTCAATCCAGAGAATTTGAGTACTGCTATAACTGATTATTTGAACCCCATACCAGTGTATATGTGTGTGGATACAAAGCCTACACACACACCACACACACACATATCTAATATAAATGTAATTCTCATTGTGAAGTACTGAGAGAAAGTGAAATCTGACTGTGAGAAGATGGTGTCTCCCTTACATAGTTATTTAGTCATGTTGGGGGCTTTCTTTCCTTTGTGTAACAAACCAGCCCTCATGGAAACTCGCACTGTACCAGTTGCAGAAGAAGTAGTGGTCCCAAGAAATAAAATTCTTATAATGGGTTTTGGTCACATTGTTATGGGGTGCACTAGTCACATTCTGGGAAAGCTTCTGGGTTATGAATTTTTCATTGTGGATGTTTGGGAAGATAACCTAAAAGAAGGAATACTGTCTTTATGCATGAGAATCCCATTTTGTTGAATTCCAACACTGTGGAAGATAAAGATAATGTGATGAATACCAATTCCTGAGTTGTAATGGTAACTGATGAGATCCTTCAGCAAGGGTTGAAAATATCTAAGTTTGTAATTTTAAGCCTTCAAATTCGTTTTTCCTAAGATCTCATACTTAGTACTAAATCTATACTGTTATTAAAGTGTCTATCACAGTGAGCCTTCTTACATATGTCACATAGAAAACAAGCGGTATACCCAGGTAGATTAGAAACTATCTGTACTCTGCAGGATTTCATTATTTCATGACTAAAAAGAAATACTTGGCATTTATTCCAGAAGCTACCATGGATGGATATTAAAGAGGCCTGGCCACTCAAGTGTAGCTGTGTGGAATGGAAATAAAATGCGGCAGGCTCCATTCTCCAGGAACTAATTACAGAATTGAGAAAGGTGATAATAGTGAGAACTGAAAGGAAGTGCATAAGATGGTGCCTGAAAGTACCAAGGAAGTCATCAAGCTAACAGGATGCACCAACCAGCTACTGGATTAAATGTGGATGTTTTCACTTCGTGCTGAAATCTCTCCAGACTTTATCTAGTGCCAACAGTGCTGAAGAGAATTATGAGGTTGATAATGAAGTCTTCCTGAGTCTTACTGCATTCCACAATGCTCATGAATTAACATGCTGCATTAACTAGAAACTGAAGGATTGTGGGGTTGCTTTGCTCAATAAATGTGAAGGTGTGCTTTGGGTCATCTAAGTGACCACTAGATCCTTGGCTGAAGAAACTTTAAAAATACAATATGATTGGCCCTGTGCCTCCAACCTTCTTCCATGTACACAGAACACAGTTTGCTTTTATCTTCATTAATATGTAAATCATGGCTCAGACTCAAATCCAGGCGTAGATTAATGCTTGCAATGTGATCATTTTAAAGAATAAAATTAACTATCACAGTGTGAAAGAAAGCAGAGAGAGATTGGATATATACACTTCCTGTCTCTGGCCATATGATGCACTGTGCCATATTGTGACCCTGCCATCCAGAGAGGTATGACCAAATTTGATTCCTCTAATTTGTGTCTCCAATGGCATGAACAAAAATAAACATATTTCATTAAGTCACATACTCCGTGGTGTTGTATTGCAAGCAGCAGTAACAGACTAAGAGCATCATCAACAATTGATGGTTTCCATACCACCAAATAGTAGACAGTAGATATGAATCATCTATATACAGCTTATAGTTTCTCAGTGTGTGTGAAAAAGTGCCATTAAGAACTGTTCTTAGTGCATATGTGGAGTAAGTCCTGATTCCAGCTCTTCTTAGTGACATCACATTGGGAACTGGAAATTGGCTATGGTAGGTATATTTGCATTGATATATCCAAAACATACTTATGACGGTTTTTTCCATCATTCCAATTGTTGGTTTACCAACATATCTCTGGAAATTTATTACAGATTATATTTTTAGATTTGTATATTCTTTTGATGGACTAAATACAATTAAAAGAGTAAAATAATCATTAACCAGTTTGGTTATCCAGCAGACCCTGCGAGGAACTATTTATGAGAATCTTTCACTGAATACCAAAAGGCAGATTTTATTTAGATGTGTTGTCTGCTGGGATTACAATTTGAAAATCACCCCATTTTTATGATCATCTAATTTTGCTGCAATGTATTGTACAAGGCATAAAATGTCTAGAACATTTGTAAAGCATTAGAAATTTATTTCTCATGAGCCTGATCTAGAATTCCAATATTTATTCCACGTGGAGTCTTTGTGTCTAATAAGGCTACTTGCTGGTTCACAAACAGATGTTTATCTTAATGGAAGTGTAACCTCTCTCTCTCTCTCTCTCTCTCTCTCTCTCTCTCTCTCTGTCACCTTCCATCCCTCCCTCTCTCTTTCAAACTAGAAACTAGTTGCATATTTGAGATATCTGAGGGTAGTCTTGAACAGATAAACCTCCTGCCTCTACCTGCCAAATGCTGGGATTAAAACCATGGGCCAGGAATTCAGGAATTGTAAACAACTAATTGTCCATAAACTGATGAAAGGATAAAGGATAACAAGAGTATGGTACATATACACAGCTCTTAAAAATTTGCAATTAATGGAACCGGAAACAATCATCCTGAGTGACATAACTCAGACCCAGAAAGGTAAAGAAACATGTTCTATCTCATAGCTAGATGCAAGCTTTGAAATCATAGATATGCATGTTTTAATTTGAAAATCCAGAATGGTCAGGAACTCATAAGGAGACATGGCTAGGGTGGGCCTTTCGGGGAGGTAGACAAACAGAATAGAGTGGTGTAAGGAGGGAAAAGGGAACTATAGTGGAGAAGGGATTGCATGGGTGTCAGAAAGCAGGGCAGAAGTGAGAGTATGGTGTGGGATCACCAAGATTAAAAACCTTTAGAAAATGAAGTGAAAAATCTACCACTACAGAAGCTACTTAAATTATATACATAAACATCATAAAAAGAGATTAAAATTTACCTTAAAGGAAGAGGACATTATCCCTGCCATAAACTATAGGTAAACAAAATAAAATTCCAATGCTAGGAATGGAATCCATCTCTAGAAGCTGCTGACCAGGGCTCCCTAAACCCTCAAAATGCATTGTCCACTTTCCCTGCCCTTGGTTATGCACCAGAACTTCATATTAAGACCCTAGTGCTGAAGACACTACAAACATGAGCTGTAGAACAAGCATGGAGAAATCAGTCTGGGGATGACGTCAAGGCTTCATCTCTACTTACGGGCTTTCATGGTGCCAGAAAGAGCTGTACAAGCTATCTGAAGAGAAAATTTAACTTGACCTTTACCCAGCTGTGAATCTCATGAGCTACAACAACTGGCCTGGCAATAACTTTTAAATATTATGATAAAATATGAAACTTTCTGCCTAGAATATTATAATCTAGTGAAATTACCTTTTAAAATAAAGGTAAAGGAAACAGTTGTAAATGGTGAAATTGGAGAATTACAAATGTGTCTCAGAAAGAGTTACGGAAAGTGTGTAAATCTGAAAATTAAAATGTCAGAAAGGAAAACTGAACATTCTCTTTTTTTCTCCAGTTGCTTTCGACTTTGATCTATCCCTCAGGTTCAGCTGTTTGATTATAACACTCCTGTCCAAGCTTCATTATATTCATACTACTCAAGTTTGGCAGAGCTTCTAAAATCTGTGTGAAAGTAGTGCTAGTAATTGCTAAATACTTGGCCACTTCAAAAATATTTTCACCTCTTTCCCTTCTTCTTGTTCTAAATTAGAGGTACATATACATCTGACAGTTGTTACAATCACATAGACATACTTCTTTATTTAGAAATATATTTTCTCTGTGTGTGTCCTCAGTTATATAATTCAAAATAATTTAATAATGTAGTGTAGTTATACAACATATCTAAGTTTTGTGAATAACATTTTTAAGTATAATTTCTACTGGGCTATTTTATTTACTATATAATTTACAGAGTAAATATGTCAATTGATGTTTGAGTTTAGTGATGTGTTTGCAGTATTCAATATTTGTACTAAACTTTAATAAATTTATTGAAGATGCTATTTTTCAACGTTAAACTTTCTAGTTTTTAATTTCTCTGTCTTCACTAAAAATCTGCTTGCATTTCATTTCCATTATATGGCTACCTGAAAGTCCTTGTCAACCAACAGCAACAACTGGTTCTCTTTAAGTCTGCTTCTACTGTCCTTTCTTTCTCTTATGTTTAAACTTAACAGACTTTATTGAACTGAAGTGATTTTGAAGGAATAATTAACATACTGTGAATGATTCATTCTTTATAGAGGCTTTGGGTTTTGTTTCCTTCCTCATAATAATATTGGCTGTTTGTTGGACAGATAAGTAATCTGTTGCCTCAGCTTTACATAGTCTTGGTTGTTTTCGTTTGGGTAGACATTTCTTAAATATTTATTTATTTTTATTTCATGTGTATAAGTGTTATATCTGCATGTGTATAAGTGCACCAGTGTTGTGCGATGCCCTTGGAGGACAGAGAGGACATCCAATTCCCTGGAACTGGTGTTAAGGATGGTTGTTAGCAGTCATGTGGATGCTGGGATTTGAACCCAGTTCTCTTGCAATAACAGCCAATTTTCTTAAACATTGAGACATGTCTCCAGCTCCTGAGTAGACAAATTTTGATTTTTACCTTTAGTACTAGAGTACAAATATCACCCTTGTCCGGTTTGGGGGAAGGAGGTCCATCTCTTTGTCACCTCTAGTGAATGTCATAAAGGTTAAAATTCTTGGCAGCAAAGAGAAAAAAATAAGGATCTGTAAGTGAAACTCCTTTAATAGTGCTCATTTTAGTATCAACAAGATTCATTCTTGTTATCATTTGGCAAACACGAATATTTACAAGCATTTTCACTCTCATAATCTAAAGCAAAGCATGATGGATTTTGGTAACTGTCACTGTTTATATAAAAAATTTTAAATCACTAAAACATTGAAAGGACTGAATAATTTCATTTTAAATTCCCAGTTATCTAGCACATCCAAACCTCATTTTGCATCGCTTTACTTCCATAATACTATTATTTTCTGTTTACATTAATTTGTCAGTTGGACCACCTCAAACTGGTAAGTACCTTGTCAGTTAAGCATAAAAATCTGGACCATTCTGAGTATGTGAAAACCTACTAGGGATCTGATGAAAAACGTGAGATTCTCACTAAGACAATTTGTAAGTTGGCAGATTTTTAACGGAAAACTCTTTTCAACAGCATTCCAGCCAGAGCTTCTTAGAGCTTCAGAAGCACCATAGTGGGTTATATCCTGGGTCTTGCTGACACTCTGGTGGGAAGCCTCACAGGTACATAACCCTCTGCAATGGATAGAAGGTTTCCAAGCACATTTCACCAGAACTCGAATTGACAGTTGCCTAGAGAATTCCCATGAAATTCCAATGGGTATTTCCTTCCTCACGTTTCTTTACCAGACACCCTTGCAAATTTCTCTGCTAGCCGGTGTTACCAGGGCACTTCACTACAAAGCCCAAACTGTAGACAATACCTACTCCTAATTTGATCTTTCCTTGAATATGCTCTTTCATTTTCAATAATGTTTTTATGGATTCACTGAGAATTTCATTCAATGTATTTTGATCCTATACAGAACGCCTCCACAGTCTCCTCTCAGATCCACCCCCATCTCTCCACCATCCTTACTTAATGTATTCTATAATTTGCTAAGGCCTACAAGTCTAAATTGCTACAATACTATTCTCTAGTATTCCCTTTACTACCTCTTATTACTTAATCCTTTCTTAAAATTTAACAGTTCGTTTTAGTGGCCAGATACGGTAGTGAACTTTTTTAATCTCATTACTTAGGAGGCAGAAACCCATGGATCTTTGTGAGTTTTGAGCCAGCCTTGTCTACACAGTGAGTTCCAAGCGAGCCAGTGCTACATAGTGAGACACCATCTCAAAACAAACAAAAATTTCACAATTTTTTAAGTTGTTGATGTCAATTTTGAGCCCATCATGGATTTATTTAGTTATAGCATCTTTTAACATTTCCATTTCAGAACATAAATTAAATTATCTGTAAGAATCTTCTGCACTGTATAGTTGATTGGAAAATTGACCTGTGTTATTTAAGGTGATGGAGAAGATGACTGTAAAAGCAGAGTTACTCTGAACCCAAGTTTGTCTATGTTCAAACAGCCCAAGAAAAGAGACATTGTGTCCTTGACAAGAGCTAAAGGGTTAAGCACTTCCATTGGAGGTTACTGTTGTTTATCCTATGTTCTAAAAGTGCCTGCTGTAGGAATGAGAAGCCTAAAGACCAGCCAGAGGAGGCCACATTTATAGAGAGAAAGCTCTGGCTGACTGCCTCAACCTCCCCAGTCGGATTCTGCTGGATGTTGTGAGTGCCCTGTTTCATCATGATGATGTTATCTCTACCTGTCCTTTTTTCTGTCCTTGTAAGCCTCACAGAAAGGAAAATTCTACCCTGCCCAGGAGCCTAACAAATGATGTCCAGTACTCCTAGGATGGAAAAACATTTTGCATATTATGAAATTAAAAGAAGTTTTACCATGGCATAACAACCTTCAAAACAAATTCATCTATAAAAATCAATCAAAACAAATAATTTAACCACAAATCATAACAAACTTTAATTTTTAATCTGTGATAAATTAAGCTTCTTCTTGATTGATACTTCTTTAAAAAAATATCTATTTGCCTTTGTGTGCATGTGTGCATGTGTTCATGCATGCTATAGCCTGAGGTACTCTGAGGACCACTTGTGGGAGTCAGTTTTCTCCTTCTACCATGCAGGTCCCAAAGGTCAAACTCAAGTCTTTGGATTCGGTGGCATTTCCTTTACCTGGTGAGCCATCCTACAATCTCAAATATTCCTCTTTAAGCTTGTGAACATGGATTTGAACCCATTGCTCAATAGCTGCTTTCCTCATATTTTCTTTGAGTTCCTTTAGCTTTGTGACTGCCCTGTTTTCACACTTGACTGTTCTTGTGTTTGATTTCATATTCACAGGTAGACATAGTAAGCCTGAAACCACAGGGCAAGTGCTTGCTTTTGTTGTCCTCCAAGGTTCTTCAGGCAACCATTGCTGCTACCACTGCAGAGAAGAGATAAAACTCAGGAGAGCCTCTGCTATTTAGTCTTCTTGAAGGTTATTGATTGTCAGTGTCTCCAGGAGCCACCTGCTCTGGCTGGTAGAGAATGTTCTAGAGCTTTGTAGTGAGGAAGAGTCCATTTACTTAGTGATAAATTATTTCCCTCTAAAATATTATTGAAAGATGGTCTCAGTAGCTACTGCTCTTCTAAGGATAGAAAATTCCTTTTAGCAGCACATAGACTGATGTAAATGAATGTGTTTAGCACTAGAAAATTCCATCAGGCTTGCAAACTCATATTTATTATGAGTGTTTTCAGCCTATTCTGAGTAGTGATCATAGGAGTCATGTTCAACACAAGAACATTTAGGACTTACCTACTGTCTATTTAGCATCATTTTCAAAAAGAAGTACTCACAATTTTTAAAATGTTAAAGGTGACCTAAGCTTCCTACAAGAGAAAATATAGCCCCAAATTTCTCATTTATGAATAGAACTGCTATGCACACCTCATAGAAGAAACATGCAATTATCAGCGCAAGTATTTGTGCCAAATATTTCAGAATTATAGAAAATTTTCTCTACCCTCAGGAAGATTGTGTTAAAAAAATGGAACAATAAAATGAAACATGTAACACATTTGCAGATCTTCTAAAATGAATGTTAATAATTATAACATCAACATAAGTGTTATAAACTTTAGAAAAGACAAGGTCACTTGGCAGGGTTGTCAGGCCAAGCTTTAAAATGAAGGCAGAATTTGTCCACAGACATAAATTAAGTCCATGAATACAGATAGGATACATAAAATTATGTAAATAAATTTGAGGGTTTTTTTTTAATCCAAAATTTCCCAGTCCTGAGAGGAGCCCACAGGTATTGTAAGAAGTATTAGCCCATCTACAAAACTTAAGAGTCTTTAAAAAACCTCACCTCTTGTAATACTGAAGCTGACACAGTAGGAAAGCCTTGCTTCCTGCATCTTTAATGAAATGCATCTCTACTTGGTAAAAAAGAAAAATTCATATATGGGTCAATGTAAAAGTATTCTAGTTATATTTGAGCTAAATTTTGTAAATACCTCTACTAAGCAAATATTACTTATGCTCAAGTTGGTATCTTTGCTCTGGACGATGTGCTTTGCTTCTTTGGTTTGATTTTTACAAGGCATGCTGACAGTGTCTCCTGCCCTAACCACCACACTCAAACTGTCTGCTCTGCCTTTCCCTTAATTTTGGAGCATGGAAAGCTCCCCACCCAATTATGGACAATTAGTAAATTAATGCAGAATTGGAAGAAGGCATAATTTATTCATGTTGTATGAGTTCTGTCTCTCTGTGGAACTCAGAGGAATATAAATGTGTTGCCTCTTCTTTTCTGCACCTTAGAAATTATAATACTGTGTGAGTGATCAAATTCTCAACACCATCAATAAAACCTATATGATTTCACAATGTTTACTTGCTAAGAAAAATCTAAGACTGATGTTTTCAGGAAAAAATATGACAAATACGTTGCAGAATGAACACATTTTCCAAATTGCCTGTCCACAAAGTCCATGGAAAGAGCACCAAACTCAAAAGGAGGCTTCCTTTCCTGTGCCTGTGTCCCCACATGTGCGGCACTGGTTGGTTCACTTACATTGCTTCACAATATTTTATCACCTGTGAGCCACGACCATATCATTTTGTCCAATGTACCTGCATCACAGGGATGTGTTTAGCATAAAACAGAATGATTATATTGATAGAATCCTCCAAAGACACAAAACTAGTGTGTGTGTGTGTATATATATATATATATATATATATATATATATATACATATATATATATATGTATATATATTACACGTAGCCATGTTTCACTTATTGATTGACCTCTCACTGAACCAGGATCTGGAATGGTGACCAACAAACCCCGCAATTCCCGTGTCTCTGTCTCCCAAAGCACTGGGATTACCAGCACAAGCAGGGCCATGTCTGGCTTATTACATGGATACTAGTAATTTGATCTCAGTTCTGTATGCTTGCACAGTAAGAACACTTACCTGTTGAGCCATCTCTTTAACCCCTTAGTGAAACTAATAATGATTAACATTAGCAATTAATTTAAAAATACTATTATGTTCTGAAAAGAAAAAAAAATCAATTCTTCACCAAAACAAAATGCTACCAAAATAATTGTTCTTTCCACCCACCAAAACTGTTTTACTCCATTAATAACAGAATAATAGGCCTAGCAGGATTATATTCTCCTGTATTGTTTTCTGGAAGCTGAGTGCAAGTCTGGTTTTGCTCAAGAAAATGTGAGGAAAAGTGGAAATCTCTTCTGAGCAGAAACTTGAGGAGCCAATACGCAGTTCTCCATCACCTCTTTCCCTGAGTCAGAAGAGTCATCAGTGTGTGAGAGCTCCTCTCACAAGGGTGATTTATCGTTTGGCCCATGGATGGCTGCAACTTGTCACATTGTTTTGGTTTGTGTAATAGTTACTTTTCTCATTGACTTGACAAAATATCTGACAAAGACAGCTCAAAGTAGGATTGATTTTAGCTTTACAGTTCAAGGAGTTATAGTTCATAATGCTGAGGAAGATGAGGCAGAGCTCATGGAGTCTGGAGCATAACTGGGACTCCTCACAGCTAGGTGGATAAAGTATCAGGGCAAGGAAAGCCAGAGCTCAGTGGGCTTCTATTTTTCCACTTTTATTTATTCTGATACACTTATGCTTATGATGGTGCCAGCTACACTCAGAACACATGTTCTTTCCCTGGTTAAACATCCCTAGAAACACCATCACAGAAGCAACCAGAAGAGTGTCTCCTAGGATGATTCTGAATCTGAATCAAAATGAAAATTAGTCATCACAATTAGCATAACCTGGAGAAAATGTGTCCATTATAGAGTTATTAAAACCTAGGTCCTCAATGAAATATAGTCTGCCACTAACCAACAGTCAAGAAAGATCATGCATCACAAAATGTCAGTAGTGAGAGAATGGAGAGAGTCGTGCAGAGGACTCATGTTCAATTCCCAGCACCCGCATACTTGCCAACAATGAGCAGTAACTCCAGTTCTGCGATATCTGACACCCTCTTCTGACCTCCTTGGGCTTTTCAGGACATGGAGGCAGTTACATACATGTAGGCAGAACACTGATACATAAAAAATGATAAATAACTTTTTTAATGATAGTAGCAGCACTATTAAAAATCCATGCCTTGGAAGAAAATGTATTTGAATTATAGTTCCCAGCTGTTCAGCAGCAGTATCATCAGAAAATCAACCTTAACATTTCCGGATGATTATGTGTCCAGGCCATGGGTTATCACAGCATAGCCGCTTTTCCTAACTGACATTTGTATTGCAACTGGAGTAAAAGTAGCACATAATGCATTTCCCTAAGTAATGTTTAAATAATTTTTTTCTGATATTTCTGGATTTAATACTGATTGACTACATGATGGCTAGACTTAAAATTGAGGTTGGATTTGTTTAAAATGGAAAACAAGTTCATCAACAGACATTTGAAGAGAATACAGCTTGACTTTAGAGGAAAATGATGGTTCATAAAGAGCTTCTGGTTTTAATGCCTAATGTCTTTTCTCTAAGGAAACAAACTGTAGAGCTGAATACTCAAAAAAAGTATAAAATTTGTTTTTGAAGATCCAAAACATTATAAAGGAATACTTTAAAAACCTAAAATCTATTAAATTTGAAAACCTGAAAGAAATGAATGGATTACTAAATTCATGGGAACTACCAAAGCCAAACCAAGAAGAGATCTAGAGCTTAAACAGACCCATAACATTATAAGGAAATAAAAGTTGTAATACAAAACCTACCAACTAAAAATATCTCAGACCCAGATAGATTCACCACAGAATTCTACCAGACATACAAAGAATATCTACAACCAATTTACTTAAATTATTCAAAAAGTTAGAAACAGAACGAGAACTCTCAAACTCCTTCTATGAAGTCAGCATCACTATAATACCAAAATAAGGTAAAGACACAACCAGAAAAATATAGACCCATATCCTCAGTGAACATAGATGTAAAATTTCTCAACAAAATACTTGCAAACCACATAGACACACATCAAAAATATCATCCACTGTGATCAAGATGGCTTTATTCCAGATGCAGAAAGGTTCAATAAACATAAATCAATAACGGTTATAAATCATACAAATGAACTTAAAGACAAAAACCACGTGGCCATCTCAATAGATGCAGAAAAAGTCTTTGATAAAATCCAACTTGCATTTATGTTAAAAGTCTTAACAGGGAATGGACTGAAGGGAACACACCTCAACATAATTAAAGCTATATATATCAAAACCAAAGCCAACATCATTCAAAATTTTAAAAAAAATCTGGAAGCAGTCCCATTAAAATCGGACCTAGACAAGGATTCCCACTATCTCCACTCATTTTAAATGTAATGTTTAAAACTTGCTAGAGCAATAAGTCATGAGAGGAATTAATGGAGTCCTAATTGGAAAAGAAGTGGCCAAGTTATCCCTATTTGTAGATGATATAGTATAATATATAAGCGATCCTAAAAATCCACCAGGAAACTCCTGGAAATGATTATAACACTAATGACAAAGTGATAAGCTTCAAAATCAATTTACAAAAGTCAGTAGCCTTTCTATACACTATTAACAAGCAATTAGAGAAAGAGTACATGGAAACTCTCCCATTCACAGTAGCCTCAATAAAATAAATAAAACATCTAGTAATAAACCAAAAAAAAATCTAGGAATTGACCAAAAACGTTAAAGATCTCTACAATGAAATTTTTAAATCTTCAAAGAAAGCGATTGATTAGGACACCATGAGATGGAAGGACATCCCATACTCATGAAGTAGAATTAATATTGTGAAAATGACCATTCAACCAAACTTAATCTATAAATTCAATGCAAGCCTAATCAAAATCCCAGTGGCATTATTCACAAAATCAGAAAAAAATATCCCAAAATTCATATGGGATTACACAAGACCCCAGAGAGCCAAAGCAATCCTGAGAAAAAAAGAGAAGTCCTAAAGGGATTACCATACCAGATCTAAAACTTTATTTAAAAAACTATAGTGACATAGTGGTACTGCACCAAAAGAAATGTAGAACAATGGAGCATAATTGACCCAAAATCTAAAGACCCAAACATGAGTGCATACAATTTTAGCCACCTGATATTTCACAAAGGTGCTAGGAAGACACACTGAAGGAAAGATTGCATCTTCAACAAATGGTGCTGGCAAAACCAGATTTCCAGCTAGAGAAGACTGAAATCAGATCCTTATCTTTCACCTTGCACAGAAGCCAATTCAAAATGGATCAAAGGCCTCAGTGTGAAACCTGAAAATTGGGAACTGTTAGAAGAAAGCATGTGCAATACCCTACAAAATATAGGTGTAACTTTCTAAATCAGGCATCAGTTGCTCAAGAATAAAGTCAATAATCAAGAAGTCAAGAAGTCGGACCTCATTGAACCAAAAAAAAAAAAAAGACAAAACAAAACAAAATCTTATGTGAAGCAACCAAGGAAGTGATGAAAAAACAAAGTGGGAGAGAATCTTTGCCAGCAACACATCGGACAGAAGTTTGCTATCCGGAATATTTAAAAAACTCAGAAAAACCCAAAGAATCAAGAAAAAAAATGACCCAATTAAAGTATGGGCTAAAGATCTAAACAGAGAGTTCTCAAGAGAAGAAATAAAAATGACTAAGAAATATTTCAAAAATTTTAATTCTCAGAGACCATGTAAATGAAGGAGGAAGGAATCAACTCCATAAAGTTTTCCTCTGAAATCCACATGTGCACTGTGGCCTTCAGATTCTCTTCTCTCTCTCTCTCTCTCTCTCTCATTACATGTATACACAATAAGAGACACACAACAAATTATTAACAGCAATAATAACAATAAATTTTAATTGGTATGATAAAGTAATTGTTCTTTAAAGTATAGCAAAAAGAAAATCTAAGCAAAACAAAGGACCAAAAAAATAAATAAATAAAAAGAATAAAAGACAACAAATGTGCCTGAGTAGCTTCCATCTGGATCCTTGAAAATTGAAGGCTGACAATTATGTCCAGGGCTTAGAGGAACTTGAGTATTCTTTTCTTCCTTGTAGTTTATGCTGAGGTTGAGCCTGTATTGGGAGAGTATCTATGTCCAGCCATTGCTGTCTTCACTTTTATAACCTCCTTTATTTGCATACCAAGCTCCTCTATAGGCCAATCTCCACTGGATAAAACACAGGTGTTACTAAGGGAGAAACATATAAAATGGTGAGTATTTAAATGGTAGGGGGAGGGAGGTTTAAACAAGAAACTATGTTGATAAATGGAGAGAAGGAGCTCAAGGGAGATGGGGCCATAGGAAACTGGTGTTATCAAGAAAGAAATGAGGATAATAGGGATACTTTAAATGGGGAAGCGTGTAGGGAGGGTTAGACAGAGGGAGAGAGAGAGAGAGAGAGAGAGAGAGAGAGAGAAAGAGAGAGAGAGAGGAGAGAGAAATGATAAATAATGCCTAGCTAGTGTGAAACACCAGAGGAAATCATTTTAGTCTAACAACCTAATGACAAATCCCACATACAATATATCTACATGTGCCCATGTGCATAACTAAACAACACGTGCATAACTATACAACAATAAACAGTGCCAGACAGAAGAACTCTTCCTTTGAGTTGTTGGTCAGGATGGTTCAAGAGACTCCCAAAATCACACAGGTTATTGCAGCGCCCCTTGATTGTCTCCCAGAACTTGAAGAGAAGACCCTATTGCTAAAACGGGGCAAACTTCAGAGACTGGTTTCTAGAGGAATGGAGCTGCAACTGATCTAGAAACCTCTTGCCCAGAAGGCTAGCTCACATAGTTCCAGAGAGTACTATGCAATCCACCAAGGCAGAACATCAATCAATGGCCCAACACCATCTGCAGGACCAAATGACCATACCAATTACCAGTACAACATTCAACACCAGTATAGTAGTGACACTTCTAACTTTGGGTCAGTCAGTCAGCAGCTACCTATTTGATATTAGAGCCTACTCAATGAAGAAAACTCATGTTTGGTACTGTAATCATAGACAAATACACATGACTGAAGAGGTCACAGATCTTAGAGAAATCCCCAAGACTGTCACATGTCTAGGCTAATTTAACTTCTTACTAAATATAAATATGTATCCTTATATTTACAGTCAAGTATCCCAGTCACCACTCATCTAAGAAGCTTCTTTTGCACCAGATGGAAACTACTACAGAGCACAAGTGGTCATACAGAGACATTGCCTGTGAATTGCCCATGCTGGAGCCACACATCTACAATGCAACCTCTATAGCTAAGGCTCATGCAACATAAAACAAGGGGTAAAAAAGGCACTAAAAAAATCTATTTTATGAAATAAAACAACTTGTTACAATCCAGCCAAGACTTTGATGAGAAGAATGAAATAAAGTAAGTAAATTAAGTAAGTAAATAAGGGCCGGAGAGATGGCTCATGAGTTAACAGAACTGGCTGCTCTTCCAGAGGAACCAGATTCCATTCCCAGCACCCATATGGCAGCTAACAACCATCTGTAACAACAGTTCCATGGGATACAACACCCTTTTCTGACTTCTGCTGGCTTTATAGGGCATGGGTGCACACACACACACAAACACACACACACACACACACACACACTTATACAATGACATAAATAAATATTTTAAATAAAAATATGTTGATAGATTGTTATGTTGGAACTCCTCAAAACACACACTGATGCCAACTCTCCCGTGTGTCTGTATCTGAATTTCAATGGAGATACTTCAGGTTAAATGAAATTAAAAGTTTGATGCCTTGGTCTGATGGGATTATTGAATTAATGATAATATAAAGCAGACATGCCCTGAGATATTTATTTGACTATTTAATGACTTTACCAAATATGAAATATGATGAATACACAAATCTAAATGAATGCTTTCATAAGTAAAGATGAGTAAAGAAAATTTCCAAGAAAATATCAACTGTGTGACCTGCAAAAGATTGAAAAAAATTTACATACAATTATCTACACTAATGAAAGATTGCAATTGATTGATATCTATAGTATTTTACAGAACAAATATCCATTCTTAAAAATGCAATGTTACAACTTGTAATAACTTGTGATGCAATGTACTAATGTATTATAACACCTCAAATATCAACTGATCAATACTCAGGTTCTGAGAGTTTAAGTCGATGGTAGAGCACTTACCTATCATGGGTGAAGCTTTGGGTTCAATGGCCAACACCACATACAGATCCAGATTTGCACCTCATTGAAGTCATGATTTATCTTGACTTATACTACTTTCATGAAATCACTTACATGCCCCAATTTTTTTCCATGCTATACCTATAAGAGAAATAACATTTCTTCATATTACATACATTAAAACTCTAGATAGACTGACTAGACTCCAATGGATGAACTTGCACTGAGGGACATGTGGGTACAAATGCTTGATCAGATAGGCCTTAATGTAAATGACAGAATGCATGAAATCCAGCAGATGGGGGAGTGGGTCTAAATATGATTAAGATCTCTCATATGAAATGCACAAAAATTCCATAAAAACATACGCTAGGAAGTGATAAATTGTAATGGCCAGACCTCAAAGTGAGGGTCCTAAAAATAATGTCCTGGTGAAGGAAACAAGTTTGACAAACATGTAACCAACAGTGTCCAATAGAACTTTCTGTCAATGAAGTACACTCATCTGAAGCATAAGGAATAGCTGGATGATCAAAGGTAGTACTGAGAATTAGTTAGTGAGCAATAATAATTTGGAGGAAAAGTACATATCAAACAAGTTAGGAGAGCAAGTGGTTACAACATTATCTATCAAATCTTGGTATGAATGTTAAAAGTGTATCATGGAACCAGCAGGACCAGCATCGCCTGGGAACTTGGATATTTCCCAGTGTCAGCCCAGACCTACTGAATCAGAAATCCTTGGGGTGGGGCCAAGCAGGCTGTGTCTAATAAGCCCTCTTGATAATACTGACACATGCTAGAGTTTGAGAACCACTGATCTATGGCAAAAGTTCTCACTCTGGCTGCTCGTTAGAATTGCCAAGGGAAGTATAAAAAATGGGGTTGCCATGGTTCTATCCTCAGAGATTTTTATTTAATTGTTACATTGTAGGGTTAAGTATTTTTAAAGGCTCCCCAAGTGTTTCAAATGTACAAACAGAATGGAGAACTAAAACTGAGGAAATTCAAATTGAAAGTAGAAAAGGAAACAAAACACAATTCAACACTATTAAAAAAGACATGGTCTGCCTGTGGTCCACAGTGCAAAACTGATGAAGTTTATTATGGATTTGGGTAAGTATAATAGTCTAAATCCTTGCTTCATTTTAAATTGCTTATGAGCAAGTTTAAGTGAAGAGTACCTCAAATAAAGAGTGACTTTTGGTGTGATCACAAAAGTAACTTGAAGTGTGAGAAAAGACTAAAGGTGCAGCCTACCATGCCAAAATCCTGATGAGGGTCATCTGAGCTGATCCAGGGAGCTGATTCCTCCTGACTTCCCTCTTCACCCTCAGTGCTTTGAGGGAGAAGCACTCACAGGAAAAATTGTCCAAGTGCTAGTAGGAACAGACTCACGTCACCAACATCCTCACATGAACATAACTCTGTTTCTTATTAATTATGCAACTTGAAAATCTGAGCAAAATTCTTTAGCTTCACTTTCCTCCCCTAAAAGTGAGACATTCTGTTTTCCCTAAATCATGGAGTTTCTGAAAGAAGAGATGAATGAATAAATTGCTAAGATACTCAAACCAGAATTTGACGTTATTCTTAGGCTTAGAAATAATATTAAAACACTGGTTCCAGATACTGAAGAAAGAGGTCAAGAGCACTGTGTGCTCTTTCAGACAACTTGAGTTCAATTTTCAGCACCCACATAGTGGCTAAAAATCATCAGTAATCCATTTCCAGGGGAATCCAGTGCCCTCTTCTGACCTCTGTGGGCAGTACACAGCATAGATGCAATTACAGGCTTATAGGCAATACACTGATACACATAAAATAAAAATAGTAAAATATTTTTAAAGTACTGAGTCCATGTGATCTTCTTGCTAAAAAACAAAAATATCAATTGACTGGAAATGGAGACCTTTATTAAGTGAAATAAACCAGCTCCTCCTAAACAGTCCTCACATGTCTCCTCTTATATATGGAAGTCATTGGAAAAAAAAAGGACAGGAATGAAAAGAAATACACTAGAGATGGGAACTGGGAAGGAAAAATGGAAAGAAAAAAAAAGAGGAAAAGAAGAAATGAGCATGATCAACTACATTATATGTATCTATGAAAATATCAGTGAAACCCTTTACTTTGTAAATTGTATATATGTTATTAAATCAGAGAAATCATATGCAAGCATTATATATTGGGATTAAAAACAAGTGAAAATATACATTGAATATTACAACCTTTCTGCCCCTTCTTCTAAGATCATGGGGCCTTGGGGATAAATTATAATATAGTTATCCCTTTTAGGGCTGAAATATTCTGAAGTCTCTTATTCTCTGCACATTAACCAATTATGAGTTTCTGTAATAGCTGTCTTTTATTGCAAGAAGCTAGGGTTGAGGGACTGCATTTGTCTATGGATATCTCAATAAGTCATTAGATGTCATCTTAATACTATGTCCATTTAGTGGAACATTATTACTAACAGGTTCTCTCCTAGAACAAATTACTATCTAGTTAGAAGGTCTTGGAACAGATAACAATGCAAGATATGGTTCTACCTACTACAGCAGGCTTAATCCAACCAAAGGCTGGTTTATTGTTCTCGTGACTTTCTTGGTAGTACAGTTATTTTGTAGTTTTCAGCGTTCATAGTTGGGTAAGATTGGAGCTTATTTTTCTCTTTCTGTAGCCTTCATAGCCTCTCCAGCACTATAAAAGCTAGCCAGTAGAGATGAAGCTTCCACATCTGTACTTACTAAATTTCTTCATGTTTTCGGACTCAGATGTGTGTTGTCCTCAGCAATTTGGTCTTACTATCAAGTTCTGGGGGGTAATCAAGAGCAGTGGCGACAGACTATAATGTTTGAGGCTCAATGGCAAACAACTGGTAGAGAAGTTATTCATTCCACGTACTAGGATTGCTATTTGCTAGGATGAGGTATCCAGTTGGGTTATTCTCCCCTTGTTTGAGAATAGCTTCACTTAACCTTTTTTCATATTATATATATATATATATATATATATATATAGATAGATAGATAGATAGATAGATATAGATATATAGATATATATGTAGATATAGATATAGATATATTTAAAATAAATTCTAAAGTAGTAGGTTTCTATGTGCCTTTTCAAAAGTTCTTTATTATGAACTATCCTACATCCTTGTTCCTTCCTATCCCTTACCTATTTGTCTCCCACCCATTTAATACTTCCTGTACCATTATTCCACTTCCTGTCTTTATGCATCTGCATTCTCTCTCTCCCTTCCCCATGTCATCCACAGCTTCTTACTAGTTTCCTAATAATCTCTAGGGAAACGCATATATCTCAAATTCAATGCCAGCTTCACATATGAGAGAAAATATGCAGTGTTTGTGTTTCTGCGTCTGGGTTGGCTCACTCAGAATGATTGCGTCCAGTTCAATCCATTTACCTGTGAAATTCTTAAGTTCATTGCTCTTAATAACTGAATAATATTCCATTGTATAGATGTAACATATATTTCTTATTCATCAGTTGATGGCCATCTAGACTGTTTTTATTTTCTGGCAATTGTGAATAGAACAGCAGTGAACATAGATGAGCAAATATTGATCTCTAGAAGAATATAGACTCCATCTGGGTCCATACACTCAACAGTAATCTAGATGGATCTTGGGGTAGAGCTATTTCTAGCACTAGAGGAACCACTACATTGATTTCCATAGTGTCTACGCAAGTTTACACTCACCAGCAGTGAGTAAGAGTCCCCAATTCTCCAAATTCACACCAACATGTGTTGTATTTGTTTTTTTGTTGTGGTTGTTTTGTTTTGCTTTTGATCTTAGCCACTCTGACTAGAGTAGAATGAAACCTCAAAGAGGCTTTGATTTACATTTCCCTGATGACTAAAGATACTGAACTTTTTTTTTTACAAAGAACAAGAGGTAGGGGGTTGATACAAGGCAACAACACATTCCAGACAGAGTAGTTGCACATATGAGCTCCCAGCAATTGTGACAATCAATATTCACAAGAACTGCTCAATCCAATCCATACAGAATCTCAGCAAGGAAGAGCGTGGTTGCCATGAAGTCCCAGTCCTAACCAAAGAGCTATTGGCATATGATAGCTGCTGGGAGAGAAAGAGTCAGCTTTCTTTAATGTGTGGCCCCTGTTCCATTGACCATACTCCAGGACTGTTATCACTTTCCAGAGATTTGGCCTTGCTAGGGAAAAAAAGACACAGAGATGGGAATGGGAGAGTAGGTAGGTGAGGATGAATCTGGGAGATTTAGGCAGAGGGAGGAATAAAATCAAAATATACTGTATGGAACTCTCAAAGAAATAATTTTTAAAAATTATACTATTAAGAGAAGAAAAGTGCCATGAGTAAATTGCCACAGCAGTATAAGGAACAGCAACTGCCATTAAAGGAACAAATAAAGAATATAAACAATGAGGTCACATTTGAGAACGGATAGATTGAGGCCAGATGAAAGAGCGACGTAAAGGTCCTGCAGCATTATGGGCTGCAGTACAGTGCACAGAAAACCCTTGAGTCTATAATAGACTGAGCAGGATGGAGTCCATTAGAGAATGGGGTCTGAGGGAGACTATCACCCTGGGTTGAGAGGTTTTCTTCCATGTTAAGGTTGAAAAATCAAATGTTATACAATAATGAGAAGACGGGCATTATTTGAACAAGGAAATTTTTTTTTCATTTGATTCATTTGACACATTGTTAGAAACAATGAACTTAGGTTTGTGACTATGACAGAGAAGACTGCTCAACATGGAAAAATTGGACCATTTACTGACAAGCAAGAAGATCCAAGAATGTGGCTATGTTAAATTCAAACTGCCCTGGTAGAGAATCTGAGGAGGGGCTACAAGAATACAAGGTTGGTGTGTGGAAATAAGAGCGCTAAAACTAACAATAAGACATAAAAAATATTTTTATGTCACAAAGAATGGATGAGATAACCTAGCAATTAAATGAATATGGAGGAAAAAATTGATTTCCTAGAACTCAATAAGTAATTTAATTGAAATACTTGCTACACCGGTCTGACTATTGGAGGCCTATGATTTCTTCATTGGTAAAGCAACTTCAAAGGATAGAGGATAGAAATTATTGAATTGGTTGTCTCATCTCCCACTTTTTGTTTAGAATGGATATTTGACTTTTTTTTTCATTTAGTTTATAAGGAGCCAAATGATGAGATATTATATCCAGACCTGACTGAGGAAATTGAACTAATTCTGACTGAAAATTCAGTAATTAATATTTCAGGCTGGGTTCTGACTGAAGACATACAATAGTGTCGTAGTTTGCCATCAATTGCTCTGACGAGACACTCTGCTCAGTACCAACTTGGGATGGAAGGGTTTATTTGGCTCACAGCTCTCTAGTCACAATCCATCTTTGAGGAAGCCCAAGGCAGAAACTCAGGGTAGGAGCCAGGAGCAGGAGCTGAAGCACAGGCTACAGAAGAACGCTGCATACTGGCTTGCTCCCTTGGTCCTTGCTCAGCTTGCTTTCTTATACAATACACAACAACCTGTCCAGGGGTGCACAGCCTACAGTGGGCTGGGCACTCCCACATCACTTAACAATCAAGAAAATACCCCACAGATATGGCCACAGGCTAGTCCAATGGAAACAATTCCGTAGATGAGGCTCCCTCAAGCCAGGAGTGTCAAGTTGAGAACTAAAACTACCCAACATGATTTGTTTACATGTACCTATCAGCTAATTGCCTTACTTTAGCTAAGGGCATTGTTGCAAGTATATGCATTAGTAAACAATGTGCTAGTGTATCTATTCAAGGGTAAATATAGTGAAGATTTATTTTTTTTTCTATTTAGCAATGCTTTCCATTTCTTTTTAGAAACTACTTTAATTCAATGGAACTCAATAACCTTCCAGGTTTAAAAGGTGAGCATATGATTCATGTCGAAACAGTATTTGTCAGTTTGCCTGGTCACAGGGAATGGTCCAAGCCTGATATATGATCTAATAAGCCCTAAAATGATTCTTACTTTGAGAGTTTTATTTAAAACAAGTGAAAACGAACTTGTGACATCATGGACTTTGAAGGATGTAAATTGGTACACAACTTGTTTCTCTAGACATGGGGGAAAAAAAAAACTCAGTAACAGAAAATGAACCAACAGAAATCACTGCAGTAAGAGAAAGATGACAGGATCCTTGGCAGGGTCCAGGCTCAGACACTGCTGTCCAACTTCCCCACATCTATACAATGTCCTGAAACTCTTGGAGTTGAGGGTCTACCAATTTCATCATCCAGCAGATACTCTTACATATTCAAGTTTGAGTTGTATTTCTGGAAATTGTGACTAAGAAGCTTTTAAGTTATATATACATTTATTTACTCCCCAATAACTCTTCTTAATAGAAGTTTAATAAACTTATTTCCATATATTAATTTATATAATAAACTATGATTCTATATCATTAATGCATAATCCATATTTATTTGTAATAATAAAAAGATTCACAATGACTATTTTCATAGCAGAAATGCTTATTGTTGTATGGCATATATGCCCAGGTGTCAGACCAGTATTTTCTGGCTAGTTCTCCTACACTGATGGGTTGCCTGAGGTTAACTAATGTGCTACAGAAAGTTATTTATTACTCTTACAGGTTAAAACAGGGTTAAACGCATATCAAACAATGAAACAAGCTCCTTCCTTATAACATTTCTTAAAGCTTCTAATTTCATTGTAATTCCTTATTATGGTGTAAGGTAAACACAGTACCACCAATTTAATGAAAACTGTATCATTTATGAAAATCTACAAAGAACAAAGTTTGGGAAGTATTGGAATAGTCTCATGTCTTAGATAGGGAAAATTGTCCTTTGGAATCTTATTCTTATCTTATTTGTTCTGATTTAAAACCTTAGAAAGTAAGAAGAATGGGGCCAGAAGGAAAATACCATTTTTCCCCTGTGCAAAAGCAGTTCCAGATAAGGATGCCAAGCCAGTTCAGCCTGGCTGCCCAGCATCTCAGCTGTTAAATCAAATCATAGGGAAGCAAAGCCTTAAGCCAAATAAACAAATCTCCAGTGATGGAGACATAGTGACTTTGACAGGCATATCTGGGAGTATTTGTGAATAAAAGAAAATTTCTTAGTTTCAAAAATGACTGATACACCTGTGTTCAGTAGTCTCCAGGTCCTCACTGATAGATGTCAGTCTTGTGATAAATAGTCATCTGCTTCAGCTATTTTCAGTGTTAAGGATCTGATAAGGACATAGTTAGGCAAGTTGAAGGAATGGCAGTATTTAATTTCTAGACTAATTCTAAAATATAAAGAAATCATTTTAGCTTAAAGATAAAGTAAAAAGAGATCAAATTCTCTGCTTTCAATTGTTTAGTTCTGACCCCAAACCATGAAGATAATATAACAAACTTAAAAATCTCTGTGATCAGTCTTTTAAGATTAAATGTACTGGTATTTTGATTTTCTGTTACTAAGGACATTTCTTTATTCTACTTTAGCTCTGCCTGGACTTTTAAAGTGTTGAGTGATATCTGAGGAGAGAAAATAATGAGATATGCATTCAGAATTTATAATTGAAAGGATTAAACTTGCTCGATAAAATCCATCTGAAATAAATTTAAGTTGCATTGTTGGAAGCAAAGTTAGATATAACCTTTATGTTACTGAATATATATATATATATATATATATATATACTATGTGAAAAGAATATATATTCTTTTTAATATAAAATTTTTATCATTTGAGAATTTCTTACAATGTGTCTTGATCATATTCACCCCTCAGTATTCTTACTAACTCGTTGTAGATCCATCTCCCACCTGCAAAATCCTCCCAACTTTGTTACTTCCTTAGTTTTTAATAATCTACCACTAACAATTTGTTCTGCTCAAAAACTCCTGGGTATGAATAGGGCCATCCACTAGAGTGTGGTCTACCTACTAGTGGCTGCACCCTTTAAGAAAGCTTTCTCTCCCCAGAAGCCATCAATGTCAATAGCTGTTCAGTTAGGGATAGGGCTGGTGAGTACCTCTCCATTCCTTGCGAAAACGTTGACTGGATGAATCTTCCACAGATCTTGTGAAAGTAACGACTGGAGCTATGAGTTCATGCATACAGGAGTGAGGTCATGTGCAAAAGACACTGTTTCAGGTCATTACTCCAAACCTCTGGCTCTCACAGTCTTTGTGCTCCTTCTTCCATAATGTTCTCTGAGCCTTTCTGTGGAGATGATATAATTGTGGCTAATCACATTCCTGATATCTGTTCTCTGCATTTTGACCACTTGTGAGTTTCTGTGTTGTCCACTGCACAAAGACATTTCTCTGCTGAGGTCGAGAGCAGCAGTAATCTAGAGGTAGAGAGATAGGAATTTAAGGGCAGCTTGATGCTGTGTCCATTCAGTAGAATCATGGTAGTAGGTTCACCACTGGGGCCTGTGAGCGTCCTTTGCCATATTTATAGTTCCAGGCATCAGTTTTCTCATGTAGAACAAAGCTTAAATCAAACCAGGAAGAGAAGCAGTTAGTTACCCCCTATAATATTCATGGCACTATTGTATCCATGGGCATATGTTGCCATGGCAGCCATTACAGTATTTCATGTGGTTCATAACTGAGTAAGAATATGATAAATTTCTCCCTCTCCAACCTATGTAGCAACTTCCTACACTATGAATTCCAGCCAGTAAGGAGGAAACTTTCCCAGTGAGTACAACTTGATTTCTCCCCATACCATGTGCAAAGTATGTGGTGTCTTCAGCAATGGTCTTATTATCAAGTTCTTGTCAGCAACCAAGAGCAAAACAATATTGCGGGTTGTTTTGGGTTGCTAAGGCACCCTGACCAACAACTGGAAGGGAGTCATCCCATATCTGAAAGGGAGGTCCCATTTCTGATACCGGATTTTTTATTTGACAATTTATGGTTTCTTAAAAAAAATATATTATCCTTTGTACAGAGTAATTCCGATTAAACTTTTTATATGAAAACACACATGTATAAATATATGAAGCTTGTAAATACTAGATTTCCATATGACTTTATCAAACATCCTTAGTGTTAATTATCTCTTCCTCACCCCTTCCTCTGACCTACCTTTCTATCCCTCTCCTTGCTGAAACCTCCTTCCCCATTACTCTCCTTTTCCTCTTCATATCACCTATTTTCTAATATACACCCTCCCCTAAGCTCTTTCTTCACCCTCCCAACCAATGGTCCCTTTCTAGTCTCTTGTATTCAATAGATACACCATATTAAACACCCAAATCTAAAGAATGGATGCTAAGATTCATATATGAGTAAGAACATGATTTTTTTTTCTGGGCCTGTATTAGCTCATTTAGTATAGTGTTTTCCAGTTCCATTTATTTACCTTCAAAATTCATAATTTCATTTTTCCTTAGAGCTAAATAAAATTCCATTATGTTGAAATGTCACATTTTTATTATCCATTTATCAGTTAATGAACATCTAGACCATCTCCACATCTCAGTTATTGTGACTATAACAGTGATCAGCATGGATAAGCATATAGCTCTGTAGCTGAATATAAATTCCTTGGGCAAGAGGGGTATATCTGAGTCATATGGTAGCTTAAGGTAATGGGCAGTGCTATTGTAGTAGCACTGGCCATTAACTTAAGATGAATTTCATGTTCTAGAATACAACAACCAACCCATTAGGGATTCCTCTAACTCGATTGGTGCAAGAGTTTTGGGGTGGCATACTGTATGCAATCCATGGCCAAAGTGCATAATTGAAGTTTCTTTACACAAAAGTAGGTCTCTTGACTTAAGTCAGTGTTGGAGGTCCCCACACTCAGTGCCCGCCCAAGAGGCAAGGAATGGTCTCCACAGTGGTCAGGAGGGGTGTGAGTAGGCGTGGAATCGAGACACAGCTCTGGGAGCTGAGCAGGAAGCCAGCAGTGGTAATCTTCAGTAAATTCAATTTATTCAGGTAATACATGTTGTCTTATACAATTGGTTAGCCAAACAACATATTGGGTGGGGTCCCGACTGCAGCCAACCGTAGTTTGCTCCCAGGTGGACCAGGTTCTTTCCAGGTGCTGGGCAGAAACTGGCTTCACAATTAATTAACTGGTGTAGATTGCCACAGCCACGAGAGCCATTCCTCCATTCCTCCTGTGCCTGGACTAAGAACACTGTCATTTAAGTAAGACCTGAGAGAGGTGCCAGCAGTAATACTATTCCCATTGCTTCTAACATCATGCAGTGACTGTTACCTTTCTGCCGGGTTCCCAACTTCTACCTGGAACAAACAGTTCCACTAGACATCGCTACAATGACTGAACACTACCATCATGCCTCTTTGAAGCAATAATGATGCCTCCGATGGGTCACTCCACAGGACACTCACTCACAGGCCCTTTCCATGACCACTTCCATCTCGCACTCTGGATCTTATACTATTACCTCGTCTCAGCAGGTGTGACTTATCCCCCCTTATAGTACAGCATGCATCAGTCATTTTAGTGACTTGTAATTGACCTTTCTGACATGCACTGCTCATGATCCGACAGTGTTGTTAATTCATCTGAAACCTGGAGAAACAGAAGCTCTATTAAGTTCTTTGACAACATGAGAGAAAATATCTCTTCTCTTTTTCATGTCACAGTCTCTGAGGAAGATGAGGCAAAATGAGCATGTGACCAAAAGTTCTGAAGCATTTACACAAAGCTTTCTTGATTTATAATGTAGATGTAAGTGCATGGAAAAGTTCGGAAATTGCGCTGGTATTAACTTACTCCGTGCTCAGCTCTTTCATCTGAACTGAGTTGGGCCTCTTTATGCCTTCTCATATAAATATGTTTTTGGAAGCCCTGTCTGACCAGGCTATCTAGCTGACATTTCCAGATGTGTCTGAATCTCAAGGGTGAATATTGTTTAGGCTGAAACCAAAATGAAATGTACAATATTTTGGCACATACTATATATATTCTATGTTTTATAAGCCTCTTGCTTTATATTCATGTTCAGAGACCCATTGAATGTTGGGCTTGTGTCCTGATCCTTTAAGAATTCACCAAGGTAATGTCATCCCAATAGGCTTTTCTAAAGACTACATTCAAAGTTTCTCGTCAAGGCACCCCATCACGTCTCCCACTCTTTGATTTCCTTTCTGAAACAATATGTTGCTTAGCGTGTTGGTTAATGTTTCCTTTTCATTCTATTCATAAGAACTATATTTGCATCACTTTATATTTGATTTTTTATAACAGATGCAGATTATAAACAGGAGCAATGATTCCAAAACCCGTGAAAACAACATTCAAAGGTTGTAAAACACACAGCATATACTTTGCAAGCATTTTTATTTCATAATTGTCTCTATGAGGAACAGAAATGTTTGAATCATGGTTGAGGTTGATAAGATTCAGCAGGCTGAAAATTGATTTTTCTTCTTCCTTTCAACTGGTAAAATCGCTATTGCTTTTTCTTTTATGTATACAGTCTTTAATAAAGATTAAAGCAATAAAGTAAATCAGGTAATAAATACAAATGCCCTCTCGGAAAGAAAATTAATTCATTTTCAGGTGATTTCAGGTAAGACTTAACTGTAATTTGTTTTAAATTAAACATATTGTACACTTTAGTAAACAGATAATGAAAATATTCTTCTTTCTGATTTATGCTAGTTAACTTCATATCATGTCATATTCTAGATTCCTGACCAAAAAAACAAAAAAAAGGAGATAGGTCCATGAAAAGAAAATATGGCTCTGCAACTTGGACTCATGTTTCATCTTTAACCAGTTCATTTTAGAAGATCCAAATGTTTCTTTACAGAAGAATGTAATGCATCTTACTGTTTCCAAATAGGGCTTGGGCTATTTTAGCATTTGTTTGAAGTCACATAACCTCAGTCCTATTTACAACTCTGATTGACATTAGCAGCTTAGGCCAAATATTTCTCCTATTCTTTCTAGAGCTTGTACACTATACTACTAAATAATAATAGTTGTGTTATTTAATTGCGAGAGCCGCAAAATGTCCTTGGAGTAAGTTTAGTAAAAACGCTGTTCAAGAGGTCCCATGGTAAGGTAAGCATGCAAGCTATAGTTAGACTATATGCTGTGCTATAACTGAGTATCAGGCAAGAAACTACTTCAAGAAACAACGGTTTATTTTCTTTCAATGCAGAGGAATGAAGTGCATTATGATAAGCAAAGTCACAAAAATGGGTTCATCCTTCACGGACCAACCAGGCAGCAAAGAGAGGGGAATGCTGAGACTCATCCGGCTTTCTCTTCTAACTTTGTATGCAGTGCAGGATGCCTGTGCACAGGATGGTGGCACTCCCATTCAGGGTGGAGCCTCTCTGCTCTGCAAAACCTCCCTGGAAACACTCTCAGAGGCACAACCAAAGCTGTACCTCATTAGTGCCCACAGTACTTCCTAATCCAACCAGGTTGACTACCACAAATTTAAATGACAAACTTGTGACTCTATGTACGTCTTAGAGCAAGTTGCTGGTCATTTTTATCATTTCTCACTCATTTTCCTCATTCATTAAATAGAAATAATGGGGAAAATGTCTGTTTGCAGGGAAATCACTACCTTTCAAAACAGAGTTTGGAGACAGGGAGGATAGCTCAATTGGTAAAGAGCCAGCCTCTCAATCATCAGGACTTGAGTTCAATCCCTGTCACCCACGTAAAAAACTGAATGTGATGGAATGTCCTTCTAATATCACATTAGGGAATCAGAGACAGGGGGATCCATGGGACCTCCTGACTTGCCACCCTAGCCAACTTGGCAAACTTTAAGTCCCAATGAAAGATCCTGTCACAAAATGAAGGTGGGTGACTCCCAAGGAATAATGCCTGATGTTGACCTCTGTGACACACACAAACACACACTTGTTTAAACACTCATGCAAGAGTTTTGTCAGCTGTTCAACCATCAAATCACAGGGTTTCTACCTTTATAATTTGTGAATTGACTTCATTTTTTTAAATATCAAATTTACATTTCTTCTTTCTTGGTCCAGCATCAATTTAACTTTGACAACTCAATAGATTTCACAAAGTTTCTTTTAAATGTCTAAAACAAAGTGCAGAGATTTCAGAATTTCAGACCCTAAAGAGTCTGAAATTTCATTAGTATCAGTACCTAGTTCAAAGATTGAAGTCCAATCCCTCTAAACTCAATATCCACTGTAGGGTAAAATAAAATATCTCTAGTGATTCCCTGAAACCATGGACAGTAAAGTAACTAAGCTTGAATATGGTGTTCTTTTTTCTTATAAAGCATACATAATTTTAGGCTTTTCAAACTTACCTAAGCAGTGAATATGTTCCGTGGAAAGAACCTTGCAGACTGATACACAATAATAAATGCATACATTTCTTCATTTTTTATCATCATTTGACAGACATAAGGTCCGTTTACAGTAGCTTTCATGATCCTTATGAGAATTACAGTACTAGTAAAAGTGAATAACAATATTAGATGAAAACAAACAGAACATAAATCAAGTCTTATAGATTTCTCAGTTGATCAATTTCTTATCAGAAATAATTCTGATACTTTTTCTGATCCCTAATAAACTTCACATGTTTAAGAATGTCCCTCAGCATAGGAATCATTTGTAACACAAGACAGCTTTGGGTCAAGGTGAGGTGATTGTTATTTTTTTCCTGGCAAAGAAATTGATGGAAGCTGGAGAGATAATGTATTCCAAAGATATGAAAATGTGAATGCCTAATAGGAACTGCCAATTTTCAAATAAAGTGTTATTGAATTAATCATTCCATGTTCAGAATACACCTGGTACTATAAGTATCTACTGAGATTAATAGGGTACTGAGGTAGCCTAACCTGAGAAATCACTTGAGAAAAATATGCATCACCCACTAGAGGCAACCCCAATTTTAATATATGTGACCAGAGTAGAGGCATAAGAGAACTTGTTTTCATGTCTAAAACTAATAATAGAACAATGGGTGAATTCCAGGCAATATTCTGCCTGGAGTTTAGAAAGTCTGATAGTTTACTAAGTCAACCAAGATAGACAACTTGGCATTTACCCTCAGTGATTCTCTGGAAAATATAAACTTTATCTAAATACAGAACTTTACCAGCACCCCACCCACACCTTTCTGCTTCCTAACTCTTTATCAAGGTTTGGGAAATAGCACAGAAGAGAAGGAAGAAAGAATGTAAGAGTGGAAGCAAGGAGAGGAGTGCTGTGAAACTCTATGTCCTGGTCATGGCCTGGCTGTTGAACTCATGAACTCACACCCGCTGTGGTTACCTACACAAGACCTTCACAAGATCAAGCTTGCATAACCTCCATGTCCCGCACCATACTGAAGAGCTATTGGCTCTTGATTGCTGCAAGGATCTCAGTCCAACAGACACAAGGAAATGAATTCTACCAACAACTAGAATGCAGAGACAGATTCTCCCCAAGAAATTTCAGTAAGGAATGCTATTCAGCCAAATCTGAATTTAGGTCTATTGAGACCTAAATCAGATTTCGGAACTACAAAATGTTCAATAGAAGTTTAAGTGACTAAATTTTTTTGAGATTTGTCAAAGCAGCAATAAAAATCTAAAACCCCAGGGAAAAACACATCCACACTCTGCCAGGGGCTGGACCTGCCAGCAGCCACACTGCACAGTGCCTCCCATGGTCAGCCCACCGTCATCATCATCAAGGTGACAAGTTTGGTGCAGGCAAAAATGTACTTGGCAATTAAGAAAGAAAATGGCTGAAGAGCCAAGAGGATGGTGGTGGAGCTTCTCTGCAAAATGTGACTCCTGGAAAGATCTCTCATCACCGGCATCCCCTGATCAGACACAAAGATGTGAAGGCTACAATTAACCAAAAAAATCAAACAGAAACTTGATCAGGAAGAACAATAATAACAAAACCTGCAATCCATCTGTCTCCTTGAGCAAAAGCGAATGTTGGTTTTCTAAGATATCAATTTCCCTCAAGTGAGAAAGGGAAGCCAGCAAGTAGCTGCTGCCTTCGATGCGGTACGGAAGTCAAAATGCTCTATCTTAGACATAAATATAAACCTGTTGATAGAACAGTGGAGACGGGAAAATAATAAGAATCAGAGTAATTGAAATCGCATGTGAGTCTGGAACTGTATTCACTTTTGGTGAACCTGAAGTTGGGGATCTTTCCCTTAAACCTAGAGTGGCATTCCTGTCCTATGCACCTGGAACTATGATTGCCTCCCGAGTGCCTGGAGCTGTGGTCTCCTCCCGTCAGCCTGATTATGTGGTTGTCTAGCATGATCCTGAAAATGTGGTTGACTCCCACAAAACTGGAGCAGTATTCCCCTCTTGATCCTATTTCTCTTGAACAAGAACTGAGATCCCCCAGTTTGAGCTTAGGACGTCATTGACTCTCATGAACCACCCGTTCCCCTCCTCATCCCCCCTCCCTCTCATCTCTCATCTTCGAACCACCTCCATCCCCCACACACCACCGACTTCCCAACCCACCCCACATCCCATCGCCCACCCTCCACTCCCCCACTCTCCACTCCCTCCACCCGACCCCTTCAGCCCTGTGAATTCTGTGATATCCTCATATGAGCCTGAAGCTTTGGACCCCTGTCTGAGCTTCCACATCTCTCTGACGGTAGACTGATGGTGGAGCAGAGTAGAGCATGGAAAACTTCCTGATGTTGAGCAGCAGTTTCAGTCTTCACTGACTATATTTCCCACAGCTTCCTTCCTTAAATTCCAGGTTGTGTATGGCAGAGATTGTGTATTTCCTTCTTATGCCTGGGACATTGGACATCTCTGTCATTTGCAGATTTTGGTCTCAAGTGAACAATTTCCCTGTAACTGGACCTCCAACCTTCTCTGTGGCCCAGCTGTGGTCCTCGTTTCACATGTGGTCCTGGGTAACCAGACCTGGGTGTTGTGCCTCTCCCATCACCGTGTAGTAAGAGGGTTTCCATGATTTTTTTTTCATTCTTCTTCTATAGTGCCAGTGTGCCTTCACCTATGCCCTAAATTGAACTTCTAGAGAAGTTTCAAACAAGAAAGTACTGTAAAATTACATTGATATAATGCTCAAACTAAAAATATGTAAATATATCTTAGAATATAAATTCAAAGTTCAAAATATATACTGTAATTTTGAATATTATTTACTGGTGAAACTACACTACTAAGCTTTAACAATAATGTGAGATTTGTCACTGTTTTTAAAATGTGAGTTTGTCTTTCACTCCCTTTCCAATTTCTCCAACCTATACAAAGCCTTTAAATATAATCATGTTACTGCTTATAGAAAGCATGCTGAAAAACCATTTAAAAAAAAAGAAAACTAGGGGCTGGATAGATGGCTTGATAAGAATGTTAAGAGCATTGACTGCTCTTGCAAAAGACCCAGATTTGGTTCCTAGCATTGATATGGTAGCTAACAACCATCCATAACTCCAGCTCCAAGAGATCAGAAGTCCTCTTCTGACTTCCTTAGGCATTGCATAACACATCACAGGTGCACTTACATACTTGCAGACATGCACTCATACACATAAAATAAAAATAAGAAATAAAAGTTCTTTAAAACAGAAAACTAAAGCCCCAGCGTTTAACATCTTTATGATGTGCAGACATATAATATAAGCTTTAAATATGAGTCGTACTCAACTAACTCAAGGTTCTCAAGAGGAACATATATATTGAAGGAGAATTTATTTGATTGGCTTACATAAAATGACTTGAATAGTCCAACAATGTCTCACACTGGGGAGGCCAAAGGCCCAGTAGCTACCCAGTCAAAGAAAAGGCTAGGTACCATGGAAGACTTTATCTGGTGCTGAAGTCCTGGAGGATTCCTGAAGAGCCACTGGGTCTTCAGTGTGTTGGAAGTCTCAAGAAGTTGGGTTCCTCTAATAGTGAAGGAGAGCAGCAGGGGTGGCAGCAATGACAGAGCAGACGATCACGCCAGCATGAATAAAAACAGAGATAAAAGCACTATTTATAATCCACATCCCTCACAGTTGTTCCCAGAGGCTTGAATTTTCATTGATTAGGGATCCAGTCAGGTTAACATCAAAGATTAACCATCACAATCACTAAAAAAAGAAAATATCCTCAACATCCTTTACCTCATAAATTCATTCAGTATTAACTGAAATGCATGTTGAGAGGAGCAGAAGCCTCAACAGGTATGTTGTTGTTGCAAAAGGAGGACAGGGGTGTTTTAACAGAAAACAAGAATCTCCTCAACTCATATTTCACATTAGCATGATAAAGACTCCATAGATGCAGAAATAATAAATTTTATAAGCTCTGGTAGATTGAGTGTTTCTCAACTCATTTGTCTAAAGAAACCTTTATTTCATGCAAAGTAATTTAATATCCTTTGGGTAAAAACAGGCAACTGAAGTGAAACACAGATATTTTTGCCTGAATTATTTCTTTTCTTTACACTTTATGCGAGGCAGAAAACTTTCTCAGCAAATAACATGACAAAACGATGAACATTTAGCACTTTTAAAAGCCATATGGTTACTAATAAGGCCGAACGGATAATGTGTTAAAAGGACATACTGTAACTCAGCAGGTCTATTTGTGCCTGTAAGAATATCTAACTATAAAGCTATTTATCTTTAACTACTTTAGGATAACGTTCCATTCTGTTGTTCATGAAAGTTTCTGATTATATATACATAAATTATGTTTAATATTAGTAAACTGAGCATTTCTAAAACTACATCTTTGATCTCATGATAAAATTTTTCATCAAAATCTAATTTTATAAGGTTGAGAATTTCATAACATCTCAAAGATATGAATATATAAAAACAGTAAGTGTACATGTGTAGATTTTTTTTTACTTTTTTCATTTCCAAGATCTCTAAAGTGTACTGGAGAAGAAGAAATTCAGTGACATAAACAAAAACTTTCATTGTTCCATACAATAAATACATCAGTGTACGTTTACATATACATTCATGAAACAAAAGGCCTCACCTGTCTGTTCATTAGACTATTACATGTTATTTTTACTTTATTAAATAATTTGAGCCTAATGAATCAAACTAGAAATCCTAAAAGTAAAATTTTGTCTCTTCTACTATTTTTTTTTGTTGTTGTTAATAGCTTTGCCATCTCCTAAAAGAATCTACTAAGAATGTGAACACATGACTCCTAGTATAATCTTTCTCTGATACTGGTCCAAGTGGGGTTGATTCTATAATTCTATTCTCAGGACAAAAACATTTATTATTCCAAAACTCAAAAGTTCACTTTCACAACATACGTATTGCAAATCACCTATCCAATATTAATGATAGGAAGTATTACTAAAGTCTTTTTTAACTAAAAATCCCATGTTTTTGACATTTTCATGTTATTAGGATGGCATTAAAAATAATGCCAAAAATCAGAGGATAATGTTTTAAATTCCAACTGAAATGTGACAAAGTTTCAATTTGTAAGTTAAAATTTTTAATCATAACTGTTTCAATTTTACTTTTACCCAGAATTTTAGCCCCCCTCACAACACATTAGTTAAAGTCTTGTCTTTATATATGAAATATGTGAATTGTGGCAGAATTAGTCCATTATTTCGGCCAGCATAACTACTGAATCAACCACTGTTAGGCTGATGTAACCTACATCAATCACAAAAATGAGCAAAGTGGATAGTTTTACCAGGGCACAGTGTCATTACGATCAACTACTGAAAGATGTGACTGAATGCAGAGACCCAAGTGATCTAAGCATTTGTGCCTCCAGCCATGCATAAGCTGAAATTAATTAAATTGTGGTTGAAAGTAGAATGGGCACTCTTGAAGGAACAGTTATTTTAAACATCTCAGCATATTGTGTAGTCTAAAGCATTGGAATGAACTCTTTGGAAATAATCCGTTCACATATAAGTCCATTGTTCCCTGACACTTGCCTTTGTTTCTTATCTGTTCAAATATGATGCAAATGGGGGGGTACATTATATTTTTCCTTGCATTTTGAGGAAAATGCAAAGACCAAACATCACTGACACCTAGCTTGCTAATGCAGTTTCTGCTTTTTCTTACTTGCATAAATGGTACAGATAACATTGTATACTCAACGCAAGCAAGCCTCCCAGAGTTCTTGGACACTGATAGACTGCAATTCAAGTAGAATGTAAAAATGGTTCAACAGAAGACAACTGGACCACTAACCAAGAAAAACTATAATTTGTATCTTCAAGCTGAAATCTTACAATGTTGATACGGTTTTACATGGTTCAAGTAGAAACAAATTCCCAGACATTTTTGAATGAAAACAGAACTCCTGCCAAGAAAACAAATATTGGCAACAGAAATGAGAGCTTAAGATTTTACTAGCAAAGTTTTAAGAACCTGAAATTCCTCAGGAGAAATGTTTCATATTTAGGGTCTTCCACCAGAGAATATTATATAACCACTTTTCACATAGGGAGGCAAAATAATGTAGGTTCCACATGCCTGTGACAGGGGCTAGAAGAATTGGTTATAAGAACAATTCACCTGTGCCCCTGAGCACATCGCTTCATCTTTCCAAAACTTTTTAAAACAAACTCTGTATGAGAAATCATAGGAGATGGCAAAGAAGTGTCCATCACAAGCATTCTGTGGCTTGAAACTTAAACAAAACCAAAACGGATGAGCACAGTCTTACATGGTTACAGAGGAGTGTTCAGATACGTACAATTTGAAAAAAATATTAATTCCTAAGAATAATAAGACATGCACTTTATCATTAATAAGTGTCTAGGGTCACTGAGATGGCTCAGCAGGTAAAGATTTTTGCTGCCAAGGGTGCCAATATGAGCCCAATCTAAAGAACCCACTTGGTGGAAGAAGTGAACTGACTCTTGCAAGATGTCCTCTGAATGCTACACTCACACTGTGGTGTGTACCCCATATCCACTGGAAAAAAAAAGGTTAAAATTTTTTTAAATAATCACTTATAAATATATTCAGTGCTGGATGAGCAAGTGGTTAAAGATTACAAAATAAACCTTATTTGACTAGAAGTATTCAGTAACTTCATATGACAAAATTCTCTTGAGATAAACACACACACAAAAATAAAAATAACAAATATTCACCACTTCGTTGGTCCTTACCTAACAAGCTTTTAGAAGATGTTTAGATGCTAAAAATGCTTAAAACATATTTTCATTCAAATTGTAATAGCACATTAAGGTCCCATGCCATTTTTTTCTGAGGGAGGCAAATGTGCTTTGCAATGTTCTATTCATCCTTTTGAAAGCTTTCACTTCCAGTAAAGAAAGGAAGGTATTCACATATAAAATAGCTATGCTCATAAAAGATATTAATGAGCGCTGTCCAAAGTGAGGATTTGAGGAAGTGAATGTCCTGGCATTCGTGATTCAGTTTGAGAATTTTTGGTTTTGTTTCTATCCTGTTCATTTTAGGGATTTCTTTTACAAATACACCATCTTAGTTATTTTCTAAATCCAAAACTTAGAGCTCTTATGGAGTTAATGATTTTTAAAGTTTCATATTTTAAAATGGCAAGCACTAAACCATTTTGTTGGGAGACTTTTTATCAGTCTTATTATTAAAGTGACTATTTTCTTCCTAGAGACAGACTAGAGCACTGTCTCCTGAAGACTATATTAGGAAATCTGGTTTTATTGACATTGTAGCTTCCTTCCTTCTCTCCATCACTCTCAAGCAATCTCTTGCTTTCTCATCACAAAGGCAGATAGTGGAATACAAAAATGAAAGGAAATGAAAGAAGCCGCAACCACTGTGCACTGAAAAAGAAGAATGCATGTGTGTGTGCACAAAGGTGCATGTGTGTTCTTTCAAAATCTTGCAGCTGCCAGCAGACATGTGTTATCTTCCTCAGTTTCCCTTTACCTAAATATCCTCGCTGTATTCAGTCCTGGCAGAGTCACAGACACTTCACAGTCTGAGAATCATTGGGAAATAATGCTTTGTGGGAACAATACTGTGGAGGAAAAGAAAAACACACCCTAAGAGAAGGACTAGTCTTGTCTTGACAAGATGGACGCAGTACAAATTGACTCTGTGTCTCTGCAAAGAACAGTCCCATCAGTTTTCCAGAGTCCTATACCATATCTGTAAGGTATCTGTATATAGTTTTGTATAATATTTCTTGTGATGTTCTGGCATTAAAATTAAATGCTACAAGCTATTGATATTTTTTTACCATTACAAAGTATTCCACAAATTACAAAGTAGTGTGAAATAACTTTCAAATATAAATATATTTGTTTATATATGTATGTGTAAAATGCATACATGTATCTATGTATGTGTATTTTTAGTATAGGTGTATATACATGAAATGGAGCAGAAGAGCTTCATCTCTCCACTGCCTCATTTTAGGCAACTCTTAGTCTCAATTTATGAGTGATAGTTTTATGTTTTATCTTTAATAGAAAGGCTATTTTATTCTCAGTAGACAGACAGCCAAGAAATGAATCACCCAGTCTTCTATTTTAGAAGATATGACAATCATCTGAAATTCCTGATTCTTTACAAATAAATAGCAGAGTTCTCAGAAACCTACTTATCACTCTAGAAGCATAAATTACTTGATGATAGATACACAAATACATTGTTTTAAAAAGAAGAAACCCAGAGTGGTTTCAGAGTATAAAAACTTATTTAAACTGAAATAGTTTCATGTTAAGTCCAGTTGATTTATTCATTATTTTTTAATGAACATATTTGAATTAGCAAAAATCTGTATTAAATGAGAAAAATTAGGTGTGGCTTTCAAGACCTTGGTCTACTAAGTGGAAAGATAGTTAACAATGATTCAGATAAGTGTAGATTGATATAGAATATGGGTGTAAGAATACTCTTTAAGGTGATACAGAAATGATAAGAAGAAGCAGGAATATTTACTTTGGTAGAGTTGTGAAAATTCACCGAAATAGGCCTGGAAATGTTGATATAATTAGAGGATCTACAGATACGGGGAGAACACATTTCACACAAAGAGAACTGAAGAAATAAACGCTGAGATGTGGTAAAGATTCAGCATGTTTATTCTACAATGGAGAGACAGGGTTTACTAGTCCTACAATAATGAATATTGAGCTGTTTAAACAATATGGAGTTTATAGGTTGGTAATGATCTGAGATTGTTGAGAAAGTGTGCTAGAAAGACCATTATGAGCCAGGGGATTCATAAAGTAAAGACTATTGAAAATAAGGCTAAGGAAATATTTTTATGGTAAAATTTGTAGTGTGTGTGTGTGTGTGTGTGTGTGTGTGTGTGACTACATATGCATATTTCTGCATGTGCGTGCTTGAAGCAAGACAAACACAGATATGACTAGAAATTGACTTACTTGCCTGGAATAAAGGATGTGGTACTGGAGAATTCTGGAAGTAATGAGCCAGTGAGGAGTTTACTTGGCATAGCAAGTTCACTGTTTTGTAAAGTAAGATTTTTTAATCTCTCTGCCCTTTAATCTTCTTGTTGTATTTGGGAGACGGATAAAGGTGAGCGCAGCGTCCTCTGCTTCTTCTTCACCTGCCACCTGCTTGAGTTGCTCTTATCGTATATCTTAAACCCTGGGTCTCCACTTCCCAGGGCATTTATTCCTGTGTCTATTGTTTTCCTCTAATCCCCTTTGTTTCTGATGCCTATCCAAAGTACTCAAAGGCTGACTGAATTTATCATTGTCCACTTTCAAACTCTGATCTTTCAGGTCTTAAATGGATGTGTGCTTCATTCAGGGTGGCAGTTCAATTTATTATAAGCAGAGCTTATACTGACAGAATCATATATTCAGGTCTTTTCATTGAAAAAATATATACAAAAGAGTAGAAACTGGTGGCTCTGATTAAATGCTGCCCAATTACAAGGTGGGAGAAGACCAGATGTATTAGTGTGGAAAAAGGGATCAGGAATCATAGTAGATAGATGGCAATGAGTCACCAGTGTGGGATGACAGTCAAGAAAGGGAACATGATAGTGGGATACATGAGTAGGATAATAAAATGTAAGAAGCAGAAGGCACTCAGCATTAATCAGTCCATACAGATCTGGGCTCAGCACCAAAAAGAGTGTAATGACAAGGTCTGCCTAAGGCCTAATTGCAAAGTAAGGAAATTAGGCCTTAGTAGCTGTACATCAGCCTTTTCCACACCCACCATCCTAATAGCCTCATGCAGGCATTGAGTATTCTGTTCAGCCACATGAGACCACCACCCAGAACCTTCAAAGTTCTAGTGCCACCCACTCACTCCACCATACTCACAAAGTGATGTATGGATCTCAGACATAAAAACTACTTTAGAAGAAGAGAGTAGTGTTTTCAAAGGAGAGCTCAGGAAATGATAAAATGTAAAACCAATGCACTGTCTCTACAATAATGCGATTTCAGAGTGTATGGCATTCTATGTAAATATATACTAGAATGAGGAAGTAAGTGAGGAAACTTTTTATTTTCTTGTTCTACAAAAAAATGCTAAAATTGAAATTATACATGAAACTACTTACCATAACACATATATCAGGCATAAACATATTAGAATGGCCTTGGAAAGTTAATGTGTACAAAATTACACCATTCATTTATCCCAAAGCACATTGCTCTATACTTTTTTGTGATGAATTTCAACCTGTTTCTTCCCAGTTCTGAAAGTTAATAATTTAAATTAAGACTATACTTTGTAAGTATTAAACTAATAATTCTAGGAAGATATGGAATCCTTTGAATACATTCATATAGTCTCCAGTTTGAAATTTAGGTCATACACTAATATATTTCAAAGTGCTGAATCGAATTACAGTCAAGTTCATCTCATCCACGCCATTTTACTAGACTGGCCAATAGGGCTGTATATTCTGATCTGCAGAGTCACATCTCTCAACAATTCTACGAATATCTACAAAAACAGGAACATCTTCAGGAAAGCTATGGAAGACATAATCAACAAAGTGATTCTCCGTGTATCAAAATGAGGATTGGGTCTTTTTATTACTACAGGAGGTTTTGTTTAAGGTAGATCATCAGTATGAATCCTTTGCACTTTGTACAGACTAAAAATCTCCTCTTTGCAAACATCCATGTATCCATTCACCGATTCAACAAATTCATTTTTATGCTTTAAATACTCAGCGTAAACAAAACCAACAAAGTATCTGCTTCCATGTAATTTAAGTTCTAGCTAAATGAGAAGGACAGTGAGCTATCAGCACCAACACCAGAGCAGGAAACTTGTTTCAAACTGATGACAAGCACAGCTGGGGCCCACCTTTCAATGGGGAACTTTGAAGCGTTCTCATCACACAGAGGAATGAGGAGCATTTCTAGCAGAGGGAAGAAAAAAAAAATCCAAGTCCCTGAAGTAGGGAACAATGCCAGAAGACTTGAGGAGGAAGAAAAAATGCTATAGCTTCCCTAGTGAGGAGAAAGGAGAGCAGTAACATGTGGCAGAAGTCAGTGATGAGACTTTCAGGCCCTGGTGAGGAGCTCAGATCTGGTTATGCCTCGAAGCAGACCTGAAAAACACACTGAAATTGCCCAATTTTTGTTTTTAAAAGATGGTTATAACCGCTGCATGGAATATAGATTTCCAGGTCCAGATGCCTTGGTAGGATCATGGTTTCAAAAGAATCTGTCTTGTTGTTGACACATATAACATCATCCTAGGGATCTTTACTAAAATATAATGAAGGAATCAAGGCGAGTGAAGAAGAGCAGAGCAAAACAAGGTGTCCAGAACAGATGTTGGAATGTGCCGGAAAAAAGAAACAAGGATGAGACAAGAAACAAAGGAAGGAAAAGAAATGCGGGTAATTTTAGTGGTATTTATCACACGAAAAAGTATAAAGCAATGTGCTTTGGGATAAATGAATGGTGTAATTTTGTAATTTAAAGGGGCAGAGAAGACCCAGGTTTAACTCTAATTTATATATTTGTGAAAAGGTGAATTTTTAAAAATAATAAATGCATATTGAACTCACTTGTTAAATTAATCCAGCTGGATGGAAATATTTCCTTTACTTTGAATAAAATAAAGTTGAACTCAAAGATTCATGTGAGGTGCAATAGCACACAGTAAGACTCCCAGATGATACCAAAACGATGCTCTTCTTCCCAGTGACTACTAAAATTAGCAGACACATAATTAACCAGAGAATTAATCTTTAGATAATGCTATCAAGTGAAGGAAAGTATTTACTGAATGCCTACCATGAGCACAGCACAGCATGGCTAAGAATAAAGGTGGTTATATAAAGATGACAAAAATGAGCCATTGGCAGCAAGTAATTTAAAAGTAAATGCAAACATAATTCCTCCTGGAATTAGCTAACATAAATTTTGAAAATACACATTCATCCATGCTGTCTTCAATAATTTGAGAATCTTCTTCCATTGCATTTAAAAATCCTTCTCCCTTCTTGCCCACTGGCATCTGGCAGTCACATTCACTTCCTCTTTCGTATTATGGTTCAGCAAAACACACTGAGGAGACTACAGCAATCAGCACACTGTGTTTTGTTTTAGTCATACTTTGCCTGGCTCATGCTGTTTTAGGTAGAGAAGCTGCACTGCTAAATTAAAAGGCTATGTACTCACAGCAAGTGGGTTCTCATGACCTAAATGATTGGAAGGGGAGTCATTTGCTATGCCATCTGAACTCTGACTGTACAAAGCTGAGTCTTACACAGGGCACAACTCCATGATTTTCTGTGCATGAATGTGCTGGTATTTCCCATTTCACGTAATTAGTCACTTCACATTAAAATAATAAGTAAGGAGCTGGCAAGATGATTCACTAAATAAAGGCACTTGCTTCCAAGTCTGTTGTCTTGATTTTGGTCCCTAGGACCCACATGGTAGAAAGAGAGAATAGACACCCCAAGTCCTCTGACCTCCACACACATGCCATGGCATGTATAGGCCTACATATATATTTATACATACATGTAATAAAAATAAGAAATGTCAGGTGTGATACCTCATGCCTTTAATCCCAGCACTTGGAAGGGAAAGGCAGGAAGACCCCTGTGATTTCCAGGTCAGCCAGTACTGCATAGTGAGACCCTGTCTCAAAAACTAAAAAGAAATTATATCTGGTATGCTACTTATGGTATATTGCCATCAGCAGGGAAGTACTTTAAAGTTACTTTAAAATGTGAAAGTGTTTCGACCACCCCCACCCCCCACCACACACACACACACACACACACACACACACACACTGGGCTTTGAAGAGACATCGGATGGGTGAATAGTGACAACATGCCATGTGTTTCAGTGACTATAATTACTCCATCTAAAATGTTTAACTCTAGGTGTTAAATGTCATTTATCTGTATTCATTTTGAAGAGAAAAATTTTATTATATCAAATTCAGTTTGTACTGGTGAGATTTGTGGTAAAGATTGATAAAAAGATTCGAGATGTGGATTTTTTGCATATGAAAGCAACTGAAGGACAAAAGGCAGAATCATAGTGAAGAAACTGACTCCCAGGTATCCTGAGGACAGCTGACAACTCTGTGAGTTTAGATGAGTACCCACAGGCTAGATCTGACTCTCGCCAGGATAAAAATAACATGTTCCCACACTCAGGATGATAGACACCTGTTATTTAGACAATTTATCCAAGCAGCAAAAATAAAAGAAAAGTATAAAAGTAAAAATCTTCATTGCCAGCATTTCCTTCTCACAGCTGCTTCCTTCCATACTAATCACAGCAACGAGACAGCCATCGCAGACTTGACCAGAGAATGCAAATGGAAGGAAATAAGACTCTTCAACGAAGCCTCCGAATAGGATCACTATTTGGTGACAATGAAATGAGAAAAGGGAAGTTTTTCAAAAATTAAACTGAAATTGAAAAAGATAAAGTTACAACATTACCAGTGTGTAATATGACATTCCAGGTTGTTGGTTTTGGTTTTGTTCTTGTTTTTATACTTTAGACAAGGTCTTACTGTGCAGCCCTGGATGCTCTGGAACTCACTCTGTAAACCAGGCTGGCCTCATACTCACAGAAAGCTATCTTATCTCTGCCTCTTGAGGGCTGTGACTGAAGGGGTGTGTACCAACATTACACAGTGTATGACTATAAAGATATAGTGTGTGTGCCTATCTTTTAGGTATGGTGCTACTTCATTCACTGAATATTTAGAGAGAGAGTACCTATTAAGAGAAAGAAGACAGTGTTTCTTTGTGTAGACTCAGAAAAATCTTCCCAGTAAATGGTTGCATTCCTCTTGTGTCTTAGATAATACCCAACTATTTGTATAAGAGAAAAATAGAAGATGATATTTTAGACAGACTGAACTTTGAATACTGTACACATATCAAATCCATTCTGTTGTGCTAATATTCTCAAGCATACTTGGGGAAGCTGGATTCTAAACTCAGTTGTTCTGTTCAGCAGCAGAGCTGGTCTCATCCTGATATGCATTACCAATCTGCCAGCTGCAATTACTTTGGGTCTTCTAGATCAAAGCCTTACAGCTCAGTACAGTTCCTCCAAATCCCACCAACATTTTTTTCCCTAACCTTCCTGAAATTAATGCAAGGGAAATCAGGATAAGAAAGGTACTAAGATGCCCTGCTTTAGTTCCTATTATATGTGTGAAGACTGAAATCATTGTAGGTTTTCAATGCCTAGAAATTAGCTGTTCCCTAGAACTGATGGTTGATACTGTCCTGTCTTCTCAGAGCTATCAAAGTGTAGGCAACATGGTGTTTTAGAAATAGAAAATGAGTAAGATAATTGCCTCATGGTGTTTTACTTAATATGAGATATACCAAATATTTGTAAAGATAGCTTACAAATTGGAAATTTTTGCAGAAATGGAAGAAAGCAGTCATGGTGACCTTATTGTACTGAAGGACACAGTGACGTTTAGGCAATTTTCTCTATTGCTGAAGACACCATTAGACAATACTCATGTCTCCACATGTTGTTCCCATGACTCATATCTACTGGCATGAATGGAGTTTGCCTGCTGCCATTTCTGAACATGTTTGACTTGTAAGTAACTTACCAAGGGTGAAGTTGTTAATGGCATACATGCTATCTAACCTGGACCAAATCACATCACTAAAGGGAATCAGGAGCTATGTGTTGTCCTCAACAAGATCAAGTAATACTGAAAAGATCTTCTTGACCATCTTGCTCAATATACTCCAAACCTTAACATCTTCAAAAAGTATCTAAAAATTGGATACTTTTCACGCATTACTATCACACATGTCAACGAAAATGTTTATTTGATTCTGAATGTAACTTTATGAATGTATAATAGAGGAAATAATAATAGATAAATCTGACTTGTTGTAATGAATGGTTATCTATTTTATTGATAATTGCTTTTTAAAATCATGATTCTTAAAAATTTAAAGAATCCACTAGTTAGTCCCTGTCTTAATTTCTAACCTGATTCCCATGTAACTATATTATGAAAAATTCCAAAAGAAAAGTGAGATCTGATCATGAACTTCATTATGCAGACTGCTCTTTATAGGCTGTCATTTGCCTAAGAGACAAATCTAAACCCCCAATCAGAACACAGAACACAGTGTGCTAGACTTGGACTACCTCCTCACCCTCACTTCTCATCTACCTTCTCATTTCTTCTTCCTACTCACCCACCACTCCCAACCTCAAACCACACAAAGCTGCATGACTGGTAGCTCTGTGGAAATGCCAGGACACTTCATGTCACCTTGCCTCTGCATGCAGAACTTGTGCCGGGAAAGCTCTCCCTATCTTTGTTTACCTAGCAAACACCTACTCATCTTTCAAAATTTGACTCAAGCATTGCTTTTCTTAGGGAGTGTCTCCAAATCCCTCCTCCTAGATATCTGCTCCCCTATAATCATGCTTCTCCATGAAGGTGTTCTTATCCTAGACCATTTTAAAAAGCGCATGCATTCATATTACATACCTGCTCTTGTACCCACTTCATCCTACAGCCACGGTATAACTACAGTGGACAGGAAATTAAAATTCTCTGAGGATCCCCAGTACTTGCACTCTGCCATTTAGTGTTTGTGGGAGGAAGGAAAAATATAGATAGAGATGAAGGAAGAAGCAGAATCATAAAGTTCCATCAACAGTACTTAAAAATATTGAAATTTCACAGTAACTAGGCATGTGAGCAGAAACTGTTCACATCCAAGCCAGCCTCATCTGCACTTCTGCAAGAGGCTCTCATGGCTCACCTTGGTTTTGCTCAGGGTCATTTTTCATAAAGCTGCCTCTGTAATCTCAGAAAATAAGTCAGATCATATCACTTCTGTGCAGAATCCTCCTATGGCTTATATATGAACTATGGAGTGTGTGTGTGTGTGTGTGTGTGTGTGTGTGTGTGTGAAAACAACTTAACTTGCCACGTGTGTGTGTGTGTGAAAACAACTTAACTTGCCACGCCAGCCAGATGTTCTTGTCTCATCTTTCAAAGCTTTTTTTCTCATTCACACTTCAGCCACATTGTCTTTACTTCTTTTCCCACTGACACCAAGTTATTCTGCCCCAGGATATTTGCATTTAAAATACTAGGAATATTCATCCCCATTTTATCACATGACTACTTTCTTCATATCATTCGGTGACAAGTTCAAATATAATTTGTGATAGACACTTTCCCTGGCTTTCTTGATTCATGTAGTCCAATCTTATTCCAGATAGGCAATTCTCTAACTAGAACTTCTCAGTCTCTAAGGTTTGCTTTCATTTGTTTACTTGTTTCTTGCCTAAGAATGAAGAACTCTGTCCTTTTCAGATTTTGGTCCAAGATGTTCAACAAACCAAGTTGCATAATGTGAACATAGGCACTTACTATATATTTGGAATAGGAGGGAAGAAAATATTGAGTTTCTAAAATAGTCTATTTTATATTTCCCTAGTTTATTCTCCATTTATCTAGATACATTTCACCGGCTGTTTCTCCTCAAACCTATTCTTTTACAAAACTATTGGTACGCCCATTATATACCTGCTAGACTGTCCCTCTGTTCTCTGAAAGTTCAGCAGTTATGAATTATGACATATATCAGTTGGAGAGTCTGATAGTTTGAATTTGTTTATGGAAGTCTTGCAAAAAAGCATCAAAGGGAAGAAAAATGAGGATTGCCTTGTCCAATCCTTTACCAACATCAGTTTTCATATCCTCTCATCCTTCTTGAGACTCTAGAGCTGCCTGTCTAATATAGTCACTATCCACAGTGAACACTAAGCATGTGAGTATGCTAATCTCACTGGAAAAGTTTTATTTTACTTTATTTCAATTAATATAAATTTAAATTTAAACTATATTCCAAATCTTAAATATTGGATATAGGAGTATATAAATATTTATATTTTTTTTCCTTTTGAAACAGAATATTGCTATGGAGTAAATTGTCATTGAAGTCAGTATTTTCCTGCCTGAGGCACCAAACTGCTGATATTAGAGGTATGTACTTCAAGTCTGGTTTAAATCTTTCTTTTGTTTTGAAATCTAAACATCCAAAAAATTAGTGGCCGTGATATGATGAGTTGTAAATATAAAAATTCACAACTTGGAAGACTAGTCTAAAATAATGTATAATCACCACTAATTTTATCATTGCATTCCAAAAGATAATATTTTATATATTAATAAATTATATTATAAATCTGTTCATCTGTTTTTATTTTTCCTTTTTAGTTTTTATTTATAGTCATCAACTTAACTCTGCATTCCAGCTTGCCTTGGAGGAGAATATAGAACCCAAAGAACTGCAGCAAGAGTAGAAATATTATAGGATATTATGAGCAGAGGGCTATAGGAGGAATGGTCTGGTAGATAAGATGCACACAAGTCAAAAGTATTTAGAGCTTCTACAATTGTGATTACTGGGAAAAAAATCAAACCACAGGTATGGCTCATATTCCTTTTCATTGCATAACACTATTCTGGATCTATTCACCATGTCTTTAATGCAAAAGAATCCTTTATATGTGCATTACTTCGTATCTCTCTTTCATGCACATACCAACTCAGAAGCACAATTCTCCAGCAGTGCTCTGCACTGTCCCCCAAAACAACAATTCCTCTTTTCATGCACACTTAGGAATAGTGTCATTTCTTCTGTTCAAAAAGAAAACATCTCTGTATTTTAACCATTGTTTCTCGTCTTCCCTTGTCAAATTCACCAGAGGTGTTGCTCAACCATCTATGCTCTCACTCCTCTCCTTTATTAAAAAAACAATCCGTTGGCTCTGCCTTCAAAATATGTTAAGAACCTGATGACTTTTCATAGTCTCCACTGTTATCATACTGGCCCAGGCCTCCAGCTCTCTCTTACATGGATTATTTCAATGACTTTCTAACTAGTCTCCCCATTTACTATTCCCTCAGATATTGTAAATGAAACCAAGCAAGCACAGTAATCATGATAACAAGGCAGTCCTATCATGTCTGTCCTCTGCTCAAGAAAATTAGGAGACTATCCATTCATTTAGAGCACAAACCAATATTTAATAAATCCCTTCAAGATGCCATTGTGGCCATACTTATTTTGCCACTTTTCTCTATCCGTTCTAAGTTCTTTCTAAACACACTGGGCATGCTCTCAGGATTGGCCCATGCACTAACTATGTCCTCAGCCTCATACAGCTTTCCTCACTGTACACATGTTTCTTTATCACCTTTACCACCTTCTGCTAAGAATGGACTTTCTACAGGTATGGGCCTAGATCTCACCCTCAGTTCAAACAGTGACACTCCAGATCTAATCACACACATTATATTGTTTCCTTTGTCTCTTAGCCTATATATACTTCTTTTCTAGGTATTTTTATTTATTCCTCCTTTTGTATGCTGTTTCCACAGAAACAGTGTCTGTCACTTAGAGAAAGATTCAAATCATAACCATTGAATGATATGAGTTCAACTCTTTTGAGCAGAATTTTTCATAGACTTTCTCTGTATGTGTGTGTGTGCGCGTGCACGTGCATGTGTGTGTGTGTGTGTGTGTGTGTGTGTGTGTGCAGTACTCGGTACTGGGGATTGAACCCAGGGACTTAGTCATGTTGAGTAAGTATTTTTCCAATGATGTATATTCCTAGTCCTCAATTTTGCAATTCTTAATATCTATGTTTTCCTATATAAAAAGGGGGGGGGTTAAGTTCCAGTTTATGAAAAAACACATTTCAAATACATCTTACTTAATTAGTAATTTGGTATGACATCAAGCCATAGGTGTGTTTGAAATTCTCAATAACCAGAGATCATATACGAATACGGTGATGGTAAGAGTGATCTTCTATGGAACTTCAACCCAACAAGTGACAACTGATCAGCTTGCAACAGCAGCTCTCATGAAATCTGAGACTGTCATTGCAAAATGGAATTCTGAGCAGCCTGTGATCTGTACTAAAGAAATGAAATAAAATCACAAAATATCCCACTCAGAAGAATGTAGGGTCAGCTAGTCCAATTTCCCCCACAGCTATTCAATAAGAGAGGGCACTTATCTACTCATCAAGGGCTATTCTCAGTATCCTACATGGCTTCCACTTATGTGCACATACGCATTGCAAAGTTTATAAATGCCAGCTGCTGTTAACTGACAAGAAGCTCTGTATTCATTTGACATACAGTTGAGAAGAAATCACAGCACATCTGCTCCTGAAAAGCACCATGTTATGCCTCTAGGCAAGCAACACCCCTTAAGTGTATTTGACTTAGAACTTAGTTGAAGTGCAGTATAAATAGAATTTTAGCACCTAATCACAAATTGTAAAACAGCACTATGGGGAAGAGTACCTGAAGCTTTATTCATTATATTGAATATCCCTCAGTGTCAGATCCACAGACAAAAATCAAGACGCCCCTCATCATCCTGCTGTTTCTCTATGATGCTACTGCATCATCATAGCATTGGCATTGTTACTAGAGCTGAAGAAAGTACAGCATCATTTGGTGTGTGAGTTAACAAGGAAAACTTAAATGAGTTTGCTGCCGAAATGTCGTCAGTGGCAGAATAATAGACATTATTTCCATGCTTAAGGTTTGAGAAAACTGCTCAGCTAAATGACAAAGTTCTGATGAGTTTATCAAATAATCCTGAGTACACAGTATACCCATTCTCTATAATGCCAGCTTTTGTGCATGTAGTGATTTCCTTTCATGTATTCACATCCTAATGCTTACACTCTATGAATATTTTATCTTTCATTGCAAGAGAGGCTTTGCATAAGAGACCAAAGGTTTGAAGAATTTGAGAAGGGACATCACAAATCTCCAAAAGGTGAAAGGTTTTCCAGCTATAATCAGATAGGTGCAGGCATCTAAGAAAAAGGGGTCAAAGGTAATGTGGAAACTTAATTATAGAAGTTTCTTTTAATATATACATGCAACATATAAAAAGATTTAAATGTAGTTACCCTATAACAGGATTCAAGGCTCCTATTACACAACACAGATTATCAAATGAACAGCTCTGTGTCAGAAAACAACTCAAAGAACTCCCGTTTTTGGAACTTTTGACCAAAGCATCTCATAAACCCTATAAAAATACTGGCTATTGCCATTGAAACTGATCATCCTCCAGGACTTGATGGTAAGACATTATTGTTATGTACTCGAGTCTCAGAACAAGCAACTAGAAATCAAGATAGTGCTAACCTTGAAGGTAAATCTCTGCTGCTTAGCTTTAATAATATTGGATGGTGTTTTGATTGCCACGAGAAAAGAAAAGTATTCATCAGTCTTACCTGGCTATGAACTATGCAAGCTACAAAAAAAATAAATAAATAAATAAGAAATAAATAAATAAATAAAAAACCTGGCTAGGCAGGGGAAATAGTGGTAAAAAAACATATTATGAGAGTAACCAAGCATCTTCTAATTGAATTTAATCTCCAGTTAACAAGATAGAGTCCATATCTTACACTGTTAACAGGGTCAAAAACCTGGGCCTAAACCAGTCACAGATCTTGGTGGAGAAACTACTACTATCATTTCTGCTACACAAATTAAACTGGCTCATAATGACTTACTCATATACCCATATATTAATGTCTCTCCAGACATGGAGAAGGTGATTACCAAAAAGACTCACAACTGATTACCATGCAGAGAATAGGAGGCTGAGAATTACTCAGCCCTAAATGGGACACCTAGGAGACACTCTCCTGAGACTCGGGGATCATTGTGGAAGAGAAAGTGGAAAAACTGTTAAGAGTCAGAGGTTGTAGATAAATGCAAGGAAACTGTTTTCTGGACACCACAGATTAGTTGCACATATGGAGCCAAAAACACATGCACGACGTCTGTGCAAACACAAGTCAGAAAGGAAGCAAGCACTGATGACAGAGGGAGACAGAAGACACAGCTTTCGCTAAGGACCTATCGGCAACTGATAGATCCCGCAAAAGGGAGAGTCAGTTTTCCTTACTAATGTGGTTTCTGTTAGGTTGAACATACTCAAATGGAGAGACTCAAAATCAAGAGCACTTGTGAAAGACAAATTTCTTTCGATAAAATAAAAAGGCCTGATATGCTGAGTTTCCTTTACCTGTGCTCTCCCATCTTAGCTTCACAAGGGACACTCGTATGCCCCTAGGGATTTTCCCATACCTCACAGGGTATACACCCATTCCAACACCTACATGCATCCGACCGACCACCTCAGCTTTGCTGGGGTACTAGTGAGTCCCCAGATTTGGGAGCTTTCACAAAACCCCTGATCTCTGATATCTTAGCTCTGCCAGAACACTTGCATTCCCCTGGGGTTTTTCCCAGACCTGCTATGATGATTCCCTTCCCCACACCTCCCTGTGCCCTGTCATCTCAGCTGTTCTAGGACGAAGTGTTTTCCCACATCTGCAATGCTGAGTTTCCTTTCCCAGGTCCCCTTCTTCACCACCTCAGCTCTCAGACCTGCTCGATGTACTCAGATCTTTGTGCCCCAAGTCCTGTGAGCTCTCTCAGCCTGATCTGTCAGTCAACCCATTCACCTAGCAAACACCCAGTCCATCTTTACTGTTCCAAAATCATGAAGGGTGAATCCTTCCTTAAAGGTTGTACCCATCCGTATATTAACTGAGATCAATTCTTAGACCCCATTTATACATTAACATAAAGTGGATTCCAAACTGAGCACCAAGTACTACTAAGCTGGACAACAACCAGACAAATTGGGGAAACAGTAAAAAAAATGCAAAGAACCATTCAACAAATATGAGATAAGCATTTCAATAGTGGTAGAATAGTATGGGAGTAACCACTTTCTAATTGGATTTAAGGTCCCCTTAGTAAGATGGATCCCATATCTGTATTGTTTAGTCTGGGAATCAGGGGCTAAACAGGTCTCAGGCCACAGAGAGACTAATTATTATTCTGCTAAATTGATGCAGTATTAAACTGAGTCCTAATGACTTCTTGTTATAACCATAGATTAATGCATCTCTCAGCTCTCACCAGAGAAGCTTCTTTATGAAGCAGATGGAGATTAACACCAAATCCCACAACTGAATAATGTGGGTAGACTATAAGACTGCAAAACGCTTACCTCAGAATAGGCCACCTATATCAAACTTCTGCCTCCCAAGGCTGAGGGATCATTACAGAGGAGAAGGTGGAAAGATTGTAAGAATCAGAGATGGTGGATGATCACAAATAAACAGAATTTACAGGACAGTTAGTCAGCTACTCATATGGACTCTCAGCAGTTCTGACAGCTTGCAGAATTACCACTTAAGCTAAAGCCAGGCAAGATCCCACAATAGACATGGGGAAGTTGTTGACCAACCTCAGTCTCACCTGAGAAACTATTGGCAACCAATGGCTGGTAGAAGAGGAAGACACAGTCTTGTTTTAGGGTATGGCTTTTGCTAGGCTGACTAGTCTCCAGTTGATGAACCAACACTACATTTGGGAAGACAATTTGACTCTATAGGCAAAAAAGTACATGAAAGTGGGTGTGGAGTTGTAAGAGCATGCAAATTGGGGAGGGGATTCAAAATGAGCAAAATATACTGTATAAGTTTTGAAAAGTTTTAGTAAAATTATTGTTTAAAAAGAAAATAATAGAGGATGTGGAATCAGGTTGTGAGTAAGGTGGGATTGAAGAGGGCATCTGAATATGATAAAAATACACTGTATGAAATTCTTGATTCAATAAAAGTATTTTTCAATATTGTTTTTCAAGTTTTTATTGAATTTTTGTGTACTTCACAAAGAATATCCAACCACCTCTGTTCTTATATCTCCCACAGTCCTCCCTGGAATTCCTATATCCTGTCATCTCTGTCAAGGCCTATCATGTCAAGCTACTGTCCCAAGACATGGCTCAGTGCAAGTTCATCCACTGGGGTCTAGTGAATCTATCTAGATTCACTCCACTTAAGAACATTAGCTCTTCTACACCCAATAATTCTTTGAGATTGAGGCTGTTGTCGTTTTCCACAGTTCTAAGCTGGTTTTTTGCCTGCTTGAGTTTGCATGGGTCTTGTACATTTTGACAACATTGCTTGGAGTTCATATGAGCAAGGTCCCAGGAACCTGTTCAACTCTGTTTCCCATATGGTCATGCACCTCTCCATGGCTCTTAACACTCTTTCTAGCCCTCTTCCACCATGGACCCTGAGCCTTGGGTGGGTGAAGTTTAAAACAGTAGTCCTGTCCAAGGTCCCACACTCTGCAACCTCATCCAGTATGCTTTGGTTATTTGTGACCTTTTGTGTTCTTGCCCCTCTGTTGCATGAGGGAGCTTCATGATGAGAATTGAGAAATGCATTAGTGTTCTCTTTACCCCTTGTTCTTTGGTCCATAAGCCTTTGATGTAGAAGTTGCATTGTAGATGTGCCACTTAGGCTTAGGTAATTCACAACAGACAATCTCTATATATGAACATTTGTGGAACTCTAATAATCTTGGTCTGTTGCCAAAAATATAAAGCTTTATTTAATTAATGGTGACTAAGATACTTGTCTATAAACATATGGATCCATATTTTGCACATAACAAGAAATTACATTTGTCTAGGGATATGACAGCCTTGAGACTGTTCTCTAAGATCTATGACCTCTCCAGTCATGTGTATTTGGCTATGTTTACAGTACCACACATGAGTTTCCTCCTATTCATTGGGCTACTTCCTCCCATTAGATGGCTGTTGATTACCCCCAGAATAAAAGTGTCACTATTGCAGCATAGTCCTTTGTTGTGCTAGTTATCGGTGTGGTTATTCGGCCTTAAAACTGGAGTTGGACCATCTATTGATGCAACTTGCTTAGTGCTCTCCATAGCTATGAGAGTTAGCCTTCAGGGGAAGTAGTTACAAGGTCAGGTCCAGCTCCATTGCTCCAAATTCTGTCTCTGAATTTGCCTTGTTTTCAGCAATAGGGTCTTACCTTTAAGTGCTGATAGGCAATCAAGGGCTGTGGCAGTAGCCTATATAATTTTGGGAGTCTCTTGGTCTACCCTGGCCAACAACTCAAAGGAAGATTTCTCCTGTCCAGAGACAGACTTCAGCTGTACACATAGACTCATAGAGAGATATTATATGTGATTTGTCAGCAAGTTTTTGGAATAATATAATCCCCTTTGTTTTTCTACACTGGACAGACATTACTTACGTCTCCTCTCTCTCCCAGTCTAACCCTCTCTCCAGACCCTCCTCATTTACTGTATTTCCATTATCCTCATTGCTCCTTTAATAATACCAGATTTTTTATGGTTCCACATCTCTTGAGCTCCTTCTTCTCCTTTATCCCCATAGTTACTTGTGCAAGCCTCTTTTGTAAAGGTCAAAAATCCTCTGTTGATTATTTCTAACTTTAAAAATGAATCTCAGCTCCTCTTGAAGTGAGAAAGTGAAGGAAAAAGAGTCTCTAAGAGCTTTCCAAGGGAACGCACCCCTGCCAATTCCTGGTGTAAGATAATAAGTATGTGTGTGAATCTAAGTCACTAAATAAGTGATCATTTGTTGTTTCATACAAAGAAAACCCATAATGGATCAATTGAGAAACACTTTTTCACAAGCTATAATGCAAGTATCATCTGGGATTTTCTTGCCTCTTAAAATAAATGTAACAAATGGAAATTCTACTACATTGATTCTGAAAACCAGTATTTCCTCAAAATCTGGATGAATGGCAAACACATAGGTAGTTATCCTGAACAGCTTCATCTCTGTGTGCATTTATTTTATTTTTTATATTTTTTATTTAGGTGTGTGTGTGTTTGTGCTTGTGTGTTTGTGTGTGTGTGGGTGTGTGCGTAAGCCAGATTTTAAGTGCTACTCAACAAATATGTACTCTCTAAACAATTTTTTTATTCTCAGACTTTAAGAAAGATTTAAGTACAAAACTAAGAATTTAAAGTATGCAATGAGTCTTTCCTTTAAAAATTCATTCTAAATCTATCTTGGCTTAATAAAACCTAGCTTACAAAATACATACAACAAGGAAAGTTTTGATTGCACACAAATTAAGTTAAAAATTTCATGCTTGAAGATTATATATATTCAGTCTATAAAATTTTGGAATTCCTATAAAAACACTAAAATAAAACTGAACTCTAAAATACAAATAAAGCTGTAGGTTAACCAATAGTCACTAGAATGTTTTATTTTTCACTCACAAAATGGAAAAATGCTGTAATTGTCAAGCTATTTACACAAGACATTTAATGAGCCTTTTGCTTCTGAAAACAGAAATGTTCAGACACAGTAGGAATGAATGTCTGTGATGATGAGAAAGTGAAGTACAAGAGAGCATGGGTATCAGGACGGCATTTGTCGTGTATGTGTGTGTGTGTGTGTGTGTGTGTGTGTGTGTGTGTGTGTGTTCCTATATGCGGAGGCCAGAGGATAATCTGAGACTTCATTATTTAGAAATTACTTCCCTCTCTCTTTCTTTTGAGACAAAGTCTCAAATAACCCAGAAGTCACTAAGTAGACAAGGTGCCCAGGCAGCAAGCCCCAGACTTTTACCTGTCTTCATTACACCATTCAGACAGATCTACTGAGTCTCCGACAGAGGCATCATGACGGTGAAGAACTGAGTATTAATTACTAGCCATATTCCATGCACCAACCACTCTGTGAAATAACCAATGCATTTTTAATCTTGAAGCAACAGTCTTCTCAAAAGACTAAGCAGTATCTTATGTTTTGCTTATTCAACAAACATTTATTAACTATTTTGTCTTTTTTTCCTTTAATTTCCAAGCTTTTACTTAAATGCAAAGATTAAGGTTAGATTTCAGATATGGTTGAAAGTAATCAAGTCTATAAAAGTGCAGAGTCCTCAAAAGTAGTGACCTATTCCTGCAGGGTATCTGGTTCAATGTTATCTTCTACTACACACTGTATTTGATGTATTTGAACATCAGGTCCCATTGGGGTTAGTTTAGCAGAGCACGAGACCAAATCATCTGCTTGAATGCTTTTGATGCCACATCTGTTTCATTATCCAAAGTTTTCACATCTGTTAAACCTTGGCAGCAAGTGTTGGTTTTCTTTTATTCATTCTGAGCAAGACATTCTTCCCTCAGCCCTTGTGTCTTGCTCTTCCTCATCAGAATCAATGACATTACTTTCATCATCCACATCCTTGCAGTATGGTCAGGTCATACATCCTTTACACCTGGCATCTTATCCTTTCCTTTTCTTTTTGAGTTGATTGTGCCAACACCAGAAGGCACCTTGCCAGAGTGTGCTTCAACACTTTCCCATAGTTTTGAGTCCACAGTTTCCCTTCATGTTAACTTTTTTTCATCAGATTGTTATTGAGCACTGGGAGTTCAACTGTACTTTTCAAGTTTTCAATATCCATGGAACAGAAATCTCTATTAAGAATTTGGTTTGTTTTGGGAAGTGTTGTTTTTGTTGCAGACTGAGCCTACAATATCCTGATCCTAATCAAGATTCTACCACTAAGTTATATACCCAACATGATTTTGTATTTTAATGACATAAAATAGCAAAGACTTCAATATGTAAATCACAGGACAGAGTTAACAGTTAGCGTTTCTTAGTGACATATTTGAGTATGTGAGTGTATGTGTTAGCTACTGTTCATTTATACATATATCTGACCAAAATATACGAAGTATTTCTCACTGCATACCCATGGTAATTACACTTCTCAGTAGCATTTGTTAGCTCCTTATCTTACTCTCAGGTTTTTGATAATGATCTTGTCTTTTGACTATTGATAGCCTTCAGTTCTCTCTCTGAAACATCTCCTTCCTGCACATCACAAACAACTTTCTAATACTGCCCTCTGGATTTTCACAGACATCTAAGCTTCTTATCAAGTGTTGATTGTTTTTGTTTAGTTATATGAAGAAAATTAAAGTGAGCAGGTTTAAGATGACAAAATAATGAAAGACAGAGAAGAGTGCTTAAAAGTAGTGAGGTCAGGAGTTCCTACTGTGATCCAAATTGAGATAATTAAAGAATAAGCAAGTGTTAGAGGTAGTCAAGATGATGATAAATAAATTGAATAGCAATTTCATGAAGAAGTAATATGAGACATAGTCATTAACTTATGATAGTACAACAAGATTTTTTTAGTACATTTATTTGTGTATATGTGTGAATGCATGCACATGAAGTACAAACAATGGCCTGTGAGATTTAGTTCTATCCTTCTACTTTGTGTGTTTCAGGAATCAAACTTGGGTCATCAAGCTTGACAGCTTGTACCTTTACCTATGAGTCATTTCATAAGCCCTGACTTAGGAATCTCTGATATTACAGGTCTGTGGGCATGATACATATTCAGTGGATGCTGTACTTTTCAAAGTTTTTCCATGAAGCGAAAAGCCTCCTTCCCCCTTATGCTTCTACGGCCATGATGTTCTTCCTGTCCTCAGGCCCAGAATCAGCAAGCAAAAGGACCATGGCTTAAAACCTCTGAAACTATAAGCAAAGTAACTCTTTCTTCCATTAAGTTCTTTCTGTAAGAAAGAAAAGAAAGCTGGCACAACTTCTCAGTAGCAGAAGAATAAATTAAGTATATGTATATATGATTATCCACATTATATCATAAATTAGATTTCTGTTGGATAATTTTGCACAACTGTAAGCTAATGTAAATATTCGATCACAATCAATGTAGGGCAAACAAAGATGTGCTATTTTATAGCATAGGCATATTAAGTGAGTTTTGAAATAAATGATATTTTCAATTTACAATACATGTATTGTGATAAAACACCAATATAAATCAAGGAGTATCTGTGTGAAGGTTAAGGTGATGAGTAACGTAATTAATACTAAGTTTCAACAACCTCAAGGCAAACTGCAATTTTAGTAATACATGTTTACTTTATTTTTGAGTTAGATAGCCAGCAGGATATTGAATGAACAAAACAAGTTAGGAGACTAACATCTATTCTCACATAAGCCCAGTCCATGATTTAGTTCTCTAGAAATTTTTTGTTTAACCAGCAGCATACAGTTATACTTAGGTTCAACTGCATACAGAGTTAATTTTTAAAACACATATTCAGCAAAATCAACGCCTCTGAAATTTTAGTCCTGGTTAAATCATTATATCTATACTTGTATCATAATAATCTGTAAATTAAAGAGATAATAGTTTTGTAGTTTTCCAAATAACCCTTATTTCCATACAAGTTCAGTAAAAAAAAAAGAGAGATTAAAATTCAACCTATTTTTGGTATATTTAAAAATCAGACTTATATGTAAAGATATTGTCTCCCAAGAGGATACGTTTCACTTTACATTGAAATGTCGATGCTCTTTTCTAAGAATGGCTTAACTTTGAAATTGCATGTCAACAAACAAATCTGTGATACTGTTGTGTCAGATAATTAATTCCTCATTTTCTCTCCTCTTTAACTAAACTTCATAAAATGCCCTCTAACCATACTTGAACAGGGTGATGACAATTTAATTAGATCAAGACATCCACCAAGAAGAATAATGATAGAATTGGAGACAGTTATGGATTACAGTTTGAGTTTGTGCTACCACCTTTCAATGAGCCCAACAGTTGTATAAAATGACTACCTGAAAAGTCAATGAATGCTTACAGACACATCTCCTTACTCTCCTGCCAGTAAATGAGCTGAAAAGAAAAACAGTCATCTGTTAATAAGCAGTATCATTGGAAGAGAATAGAACTTGAAATCACAATACCCCTTTTTCCGATCTTATTTTATCATTTGCTGATAGTGTGGCTCCAAAGGAGTCATTTATACCCTCTGAGGTTCATTTGTTTCCTATTTGTAAAACAAATGTAATGTACTTTATGACACAACACTTGTAGCACTTAAATATCAATATTCTTTTAGATTTACTATGGAAGTACTCTATGAAGCATACCACAGAAAAATGAGAAAGATAAGAGCAGGTTAACTGGGCATTATGAATAGATAAAGGAAAGAAGATGTAGCACTGGAAAAGTTCATCTGAAAACACCTTCTTATAATAAAGGCAAGATCATTCACAGAATAGGAAGTCAATAAATAAGAAAAAGGACAAGAGTTCCTACAATTACTTCCATTGTAATTCCAAGAAACTCTATGCAAATGTACAAAGCAATGTACATGAGAATACAATTGGTTTCAGAAATCAGAGGTGTTATCAGTGTTATTTTCAACCTGAGTTATGTAAGACTGTGTAAGGTTGTGGGAAATTGCCCTGTAAAAACCTGTGATTGTCAGTCAAAGAGTAGGTAGACATAAAGTAGGAATGCTGATGGTCTGTTTCTATCTGGAAGAATGGCATTACAGGAATGCTAGTGGAATATTATAAAAGAGCTGACAAATTTTACTCAGAGCTTGTTTTCCTATACTCCAGGTGTGCACTGGGAAACACAGATTGGAAAATGAACTGAAGCATGAAACATCCAGGACTCAAGAGCTTTTATGCAGTACAGCACAGCAAAAACTGCTCAGGAAGAGGGTAAATACAGGGTTGTATCAGTGTCTCAAAATACCAACAATCATGGGCAGGGGCTCACCATTCCCCTAAAATACTAGATTTTGTACACAGGGAAACATTCCTTCCCTGGCTGTGTTGCCCAAGGGAATAATTCTTCCATATATTTGTATAGTTAAATCAATCTTATTTCACAAATTATTCATGGTTGCTAAGCTTTGGAGATATCTTAAAGGAGACAATTGTACCAGACTGTCCCTGATTCAAAAACATACTCTGTTTTAAAAAAAATCCTTGTGACTTCTCAGGTACAGTGTATCTGGGAAATATCACTCAAATTTTTCTTTAGTGACATCAGATGCTCAATAAATTTGACTCAGAAATAATCATAAAGACAAGAATCCCACCACTGGCCAGAAGGAAAAATTAGGATTTTAAAAATGATAAGTGAGAATAGGTGGCATTCTTCACAGGGTTCTAAAGAAAAGGCTCAGAGTCCAAAGCACAGTGTCTCTCCTCAAAAACAGAACATGAGGAAAATAATTAAGGATTAGGAGAAACAGGCAAGCAAGACTTGCAGTCAGGCCTACCGAGTCAGCACCCGACCTCCTGGAAATACTGAAAATGAAATGGTACAGTAGAACAACAGGAAGCTTTTTATATGACAAATACAAAAAGTTATTCAAAGTTCTATAGTCCTCTTTAGGCCTACAGTTCAGGATGAAGCTTAAATCTTAGCAAATTTTAATAAATGTGATGTACAGAGCAAAACTATATCACTGATGAGGCCTGTACAGAAAGTTTAAGTGAAAAACACATGTTCACCAAAAAAAAATTGTTTTATGTATGTCAGATTCCCAGAGACTAACATTGGAAGTGTTTAGGCTATCTCTTTAGGAGGAATCCAGGTTCTAAGCTCGCTTCAGATGTTCGTCAAGGTCAATTCATCTACCAAGCAAGCTTATCTCTTTTTAAAAACTATTTTTATAGATTCTTTGAGAATTTCATACAGTGTATTTTTATCATATCCTATGTTCACTCCACCCTACTAATCAACCCCTCAGCTTCATGGTCTATATTCTTATTTCTTTATTTCTTTTTTAAAGTTATATTAACTCCAATTTGTGTTCTCCAAATGATCGTTAATGTGGTTCCATTTCTTGGTCAGCCTATCAGGTGTCACACATATTCACACAAAGTCCAAGGAAGGTCATAATTGAGCAGAAATAAAAGATAAATTGTCAGGTGTCCACATATATAACAAAACCATTCCTTGTTTTGATCAGCAAGGTCCTTATCAAGATGTGACCCTACATTTTGAAGCAGAGAAAGAAAGTGAGAAATAGAAAGTTTAAGTTGTCCCTCCTTCCTTTCCATTTTTTCTCCGTATATAAAAGATATTGGTTTGGTTTGGTTTCTTTTTAAATGAATTAAATGTTATCATTTAGATCAAGTCCTGATATATATTAAGATAATCCCCATGTTTATTAAGATTTGGGGTTTTATTTTTTCTGCCACACTTGTTAACATTCTAAATATTTTTCAGTAGTATTTATAGTCAACAGTTTGGACTTCTGATGGGAAATTTGTAGTATTCAGAGTAGAGTAAGACAAAATATAACTCGGTACCAGAAACCATTAAATTTCATGTATTTTCTGTATTACTAAAATAATAACAAGCTTCAGGGAAAATAAGGCAAAGGTCTGTCACTGAAAGGCAAGTATTTACTGTCCTTCATCACTAGAGTCTGGAATGAACATTGCTCTTATATTCATGTTTATCTCTTCAGACACATTTTTGAAAGTCAAGAATCAAACTGAGTAAATTTACATTGTTTTCCATTTTTTTGTATCTACAAGAATCATCTAAAATGCTATTTTATCTAACAGCTGGTTCTGATTCACCTTCACAAATTTTGGTTTAGTAGCTCTAGAAACCCACATTTCAAATATTCTGAGTGAGTCTCCTGATGTGTTCCAAGACCACACTTGGTGAAACATTAATTCCAAATTTCTAGCTATTGGTCATGTGTTTCTATTGATATTTCTACATATTTTAGTGTTATTCAGCTACATGCTTTTCCATAATTTTTCAAGAAACAAATTTATTTTATGACTCTTTCCCAATATATTATTTGTATAACAGTCTTTAAACATTTGTGGTTCCCTTTAGAAAAACAGAAAATCATATTTTAATTGGGCTGGAACTTGGATACAAGCCTCCTAGAACTCATAGGAAAAGGTGTTTCTCTGTTTTATTTTCCGTTTTATTAGTTTACAGTCACTGGTTCCTCATTTATTCCCACATTTTATGGTTGAACTAATTTGATCCTATAATCTCAAGGTATTCATAAAGACCGAGAGATGAAGCACAGCAAAGACAACCAAATGCGCTTTTTTCCCACCTGCTAAAATTTAAACAAACACTTTTGAAGCTCGCATTAAACCTCCAATGATTAAAAAAAGCAACAACTAGAAATTAATTTTATTGACAAGGAGTAGACAAATAAGAACCAATCTGCTCCTGTGTGGTCACCATTAGCACTTTGAAAGCAATTAAAAAATAGTCCATTAAAGACTCCGGGTGATTTGTAATGTGAGTTGGACACGGTGTCATTGGGGTCAGTCAAGATAGATTTTCATTCAATTACCTACACATCCTTCCTCCCCAAGGATACTTGAAGGAGTCATCTATACCAAGTTCCTCAGTGATTTTTAACTTGAAGTTCATTAGCTCAATGGCAGATTGATGCATTGCACTTAAAATACACTCAAATGTCATCTTTTTAAAAATCTACTAACAGTCTTACGCTATGGAGTTAAATTCAATCATTCAATTTAGCTTTTGGTTCTTTAGAGAAATTACATTCCTTTATCAAATTCAAGCTGCAAGGCTGCCAGAAAAAGTGTTAATCATGTCATTTTCTACCATTAATGTAAGCTTTTGTTTGTATCCAGTTCTCTGCTCAACTTCCTTCTGCATAATTTTTTTTTCTCTTCAGAATGGCACACTGTATAATTAGTTCCTAAGAGTAACATATGCATTAGAAGCATATTAAAGAGTCAATCAATAAATATTTATTGAATGGTTACCAAGTGCCTGACAGACCTATGCCTTTTACTCAAAGAGCTTATCTTATTGCCAAAACATGATTTATACACATCATTGAAATTAGAGGGCCATAAAATAAAATACTAACTCTTGAGATTCAAAGAATTATAGTAGTTATCACAACTGACAGTTCTACTTTCCATAGTTTTAATAATCTACTGTCAAATAAAGCTGAACACATGAATAGAAAATTTCAGAACATGTAACAGGTTTTAATTTGCCATTCTGAGTAGCATGAGGAAAGCTCATGCCCCTCTGTCAAGTTTGTCTGAAATGCAAGTCATTCCTTCGTGTATTAATTTGCCTTATGACAGTTGAGAAAAGACTCCATTTTACATAACTTTTCTTAAAGTCATTGCTTTGGTTGCAGTATCTTATTACTGTTCATTTTAATTTCTTGTTGTGCCTAGCTTATTAAATATACTTAATCATAGAACAGGGTTTGGTACCTTCTTCTGTTTCAGTCATCCACAAAGGTCTTCTGTGACATCCCTTAAAGATAAGGGAGTACTATTTTATCTGAGCATTGTTTGGGTAGAAAATGACAAAATGAAGCCATTGAAAAGAACTGAAGATGTTAGAACACAGAAGGTACACCCAGAATCAAGAAGTAGGAGCAGTGTGTAACAGATTGAGTATCAGGCTGCATGGATGAAGGCTGACCATCAGGACACAGGTGTAGACAAGCTAGACTGCATAAGGCAGAAATGACAGTGATCAGACTGTCCTACTCTAAAGCAAACAAAAGATCAAAGCTATCTCTGGTTTCTAAAATTTTCATTCCTTAGAAACGTGTAAGATGCTAGAAATAATACTGTATACTTTTCTCTAAGTTGTTCCTATAGAGCCTTTTTCTGCACCAAGATTTGATTCACTTTCCACCATTTCTTCTTTTATAGACTACAAAGATGAATTTCAGTTCTTCTTTGATTGTTCAAACCAACATTCTTTTTTTCTTTTTTTAGGCTAGCAAGTGTTAGAAATGGATTCAACTCAGCATAATTAATCACTGACTGGCTACAACTGTGACATACACACATGTGAGGACATAGGGTCTGCTCTGTTTTAATATGGAATACTTTCCTGAAAGAATCTCAAACAAGGAATGATAACAAGGAAGATTTTGAAAATGCTATAGTCTCACATTACATGGGTTTACATATATATGGTATAATCTAGTTTTAAGTTTAAATGTCTTTGACTGTCAACTCTTTCTTACCTCCAAAATTGGAAAATCTACCCTAGAGGTTTTTCACACACACACACACACACACACAAACACACACACACACACATACCTCTTCCTCTATCCTCTGTTTCAAATGGGACTGATTTATGGTCTTTGCTTCTGCTCTTCTGTTGTCTTCCCTGGTACAGGTAGAGGGTTTGCACAGACCTTTGGCAGTGATGCATTGCCAGGTTTATTCAGACATTCGGTTGTGGCCTCCCATTTGGCCTTGTTGTCACCTCCCTCACACTTTCTCTGTGTCCCTCCCATCATGTGTATAGGCATGTTTGGTAAAAGTGCTGCTGTCACTTTAAACAATTTACTGTCTCCACTGCTTTAGCTGCTGCTGGATTCTGAACTCTGTCTGCCGATAACCTCCCCGCAGCCCATGCTCACTGGGCTTTAATTGCTGCAGCCAGCTGCTGAACGCTCGGTGCACACTGGAGATCCCTCCATTGCCGGTTAGTGTCACCCCTTCCTGGTGTGTACTGTAACTGCTGCATCTGAGGTATGTGGAGAGGCTCAGCAATCCTTTCTACAAACTCCTCGCCCTGTGGGCGGTGTTATTATTTTACTTTATTTGGGGAATTTGGCAATTCCCCCAGAAAATCAAAGGAAATCTCTGGGATTTTTTTTTATGCTTCCTCATTTTCTTACACTGACTAAAGTCAAAAGTTATTTCACCTAGAGGCTACCAGAATATAAAGAAAAAAGTTCTCTTAGTTAAAACTGAAGTCTGTCTTTCCACTAAAACTGAACTTAAGGCTCAACTTCACAAATTTAAAATATAGCTAACCTTTATTTGCTTAAAATCACCAAAATGCTGAATAATAAGCTAATTATGCTAGTTACTTTCCCTGTTTTATTTCAATTCATTTCCATAACAAATCTGTCACATATATACTAACACCTACCCCACTGAATTAATGAATTGAAATTCTACAAAGCTGAAACATTTTCCAATATGTTTATTTACTACCTGGGACTCAGGAGTAAAAAAACTGCCAATTTCCAAATAATTTATTTCTGTTATACTGCCTATCAGGACACCCAAGAAAAGAATCAATTGAGAGTGAGATCAAAACCTCTCTGTCCAATACTATTGTTTTTCAGAAGACATAAAGTATTGTGAAATCTTAGGACAAGAAGGAAAGAGCATGCTTCACATTATACAGAAGTATCAATTAGAGTGAGAAATTAAACCATTTCTAGCTCACTACAACTCAGACATAACAGACATCTATTATCTACTCAGCTAATCTCCAAAAGGTAAGAATGGTTGCTACTTGAAGCTATTAAGGACTCGTACTAACAAGGACTGATCATTTATAATATGTAGCTGCTCTTAGTAGTCCTCTAGTCAACATTCTTGCCCAAAGACTAGTAAGAAAGAATTTAAAGGAAATGTCTTGAGGTTTTTATTGCAAGTTTTGGAAGTAGTACATGTTACCTTTACTTGTGTGATATTAAAGCTACACAGACACAACTAAACCCAAATATGATGAAAGACTGGAAACAACATGGTTATGGTTGACCAGTCAGATGTCCAGTACCTCTTATAATGGCTGAAAAAGGAGGACACATTCTGTGTAACAAATAGGCATCTCTATCCCAGTCTACCACTCTGGCTTTCACGTATCTGTACAGAGATAAGACACCCTCAACACGTCCCCGATAAAACAAGGTCTTACATAGCAGTTGCATATGGTCTACAGACAATCATATAGTGTACCACTCATCAAAGAAGCTTCTTTTTGCAACAGATGGAGGCTACAGAAGAATTCCACTACTGGTCAGACACTGAGAATATATGACTGAGGAATGCCAAGTGACACACCTAGAGTTGAACCTCTACATCTAAGGTTCATTGAACACAGCAATAACAAAGAATAGAGAGAAAACTAAAGCATCTCTCAACTCTCATCAGTTAAGTTTCCATAAACAACATAATACTGTGCACAGAGAAGGACACAACTAGCAACGGTTTATAGAATAAGAGACTGCAGAATATGTATCACTAGATAGGACTCTTATATTGAACCTCACCCACCTGTGGTTCAGGGAACATTTTGGAAGTGTGGAGTAGGTAGAAAAATTGTAAGAGCCAGGGTTGGTTCATGAACTTAAGGAAGCAGAAACTTTCAGTCTACTGGAAGCATGAACATGTCAAATTGTGCCAATGATGATATTGAACACAAGACTCACACCAACTCAAATTAAACAAGAGCCCAGAGTGGAGCAATAGAAATTGGTGGCAGGCCAGACCTAGACTGAGAACTATTAGAGACTGATTACTACTGGGAGAGGAAGAGTATACCTTACTACCTCTAGATAGCCTGACCAGACTCCAGCAGATAAATTTGTACTAAAGGACATATGGGCAGTAATGCTTGACCTGAGAGGACTTAACATGTATGACAGAATGCATGCAACCCAGTGGAGGCTGGAGGGGGAAGTGGATGGAGAACAGGGTCTAAATTTGATTGAGAAGTGATATATGAAATGTTTAAAACTCAATAAAAAATGTTTAAAAAACAAACTTAAATAGAAATGATGAATTTAGTCAATAATACCATATCAATACAGGCAGGTCAATGGTAACAAATATACTAAGATACTAATAATAGGAGAAACTGAAGAGAAATAAGGCAGGATAAAGAATATGTGCATATTAAGTATTCTGTTCTGTTTTGCCATAATTATATTGCTTAAAAACTAAAGTTTGTTGCTTTGTGTAAATGGAATGGTGTGGCACTGTGAAACACACAATAGTCATCATCTATTGAGGTGGATCAATTTACTGGCCAGTACTGTGTCAAAATCTGCCCTGGAATAGAACAAGTTCATTAGGTTAAGTGTGATTGTTCTTTGGGAGCCACTTCTTTGTCTATGATCCACAGAAGCTCCTGGATTTGCCTTCTGAGATGGCGTTCCTCCTTTGAAATTCTCCATGGTACTTTTACAGTGGCCTTTATGCTATCCTTCTGGGCTGGCTGTTTCACAACAGCTTCTTATTTGTGAAGGTTTGACCTTTACAGCACTATGTTACAGGTCGAAGAGGTAAAGTCATTCTCAAGTGAAGTGAAGCTCATTGCCTTCTTAGCCATTTGATTCACTCTAAAATTAAGCAGATACTCACAGACTATGTCTTTAGATACAGCCTTTCAATCACTTCATTTCATCTTAACATCTCTGGTATGCATGTACAGATATGTTGGTGTGTGTCCGGACGTGTGTGTGTGTGTGTGTGTGTGTGTGTGTGAATGACAGCTACCTGAAGGCTATGGAAAACAACTGAGTAGGGAAAGTTCATGGTTCATGTGATTTGTGCTGGAACTCTAATGTTATGATTTGGATCTGAAATGGCTCTAGAATATACTCTGCTAAATGTTTGGCAGTCAGTTGATGGCCTTTGGGGAAATGGATTACAAAAGCTTATATGGGATACTTAAATTGGTCACAATGACCAAAATATCTGACAAAATGACTTAAGGGAAGAAAGATTTACTTATTTAACACATGGTTTTGGAGTGCTTCAGTGTATCATGGTTGGGAAGGCATGGTCAAACATCCAGCTTCATGGCAGGGAAAGCGAGTCCTGGAGGCTGTTCATATCTCAGCAGATTAAGAAGCAGGTTTAATGACAGGTGCCCCACACCAGGTATAACCTTCAAAATCCCAACTCTATTGAGCTATTTCTATCTGTAGGCCTCTGAATGTTCTACAGTCTCCCAGAATCATACTGCCATCTAGGAGACAAGTGTTAGAAACCACAACAATGTTCCAACTTCATCAGTAGATTAACCTATTGATAGAATCAGAATTTGATGATGTTATGGGAACATAGTAGAAAGTAGTTAAGTAGAGCCTTGATGGAGAAAACAGGTCACTTTGAGCATGCCATGAAGGATCTATCTTGCACGAGTCATTTTCTCTTAATCTCTCTTCTTTCTTGCCACCATGGCTGGTAGTTTTGCCCTGAAACAGAGATAGAAGCAATGAGCCATCTGACCATTGGCAGAAACCCCTGAAGCTATGAGGCAACTATACCTTTCCTCCTTAAATTGTTTAACCTAATGGTTTTCCTACTTATTTTTCTTTACATTTTTGGGGGGAGAGAATATGTGCTTCCATATTCACATGGACGTTACAGGACAACTTGCATGTTGTCTTTCTACCATGTGGGCCTCCAAGATTTGACCCAGATTATCAGGCTTCATGGCAAAGTCCTTTCCTTACTGAGCCTTCTCACCAGCCTTCAACCAGATATTTTGTTGCAGCAATGACAAGTTAACTAGCACACCTATCCTAATTTAACAGAAAAATTATATATATACATATATATATATATATATAGAGAGAGAGAGAGAGAGAGAGACTTTTTAATCTTATTTTTTGTTCAAGTTCTAGAAACAGTTAGCCTTTGCAACCCCATGAGGCCATTCATCTGTGAAATCTCTCTCTACCCTTCAATATGCATGCACAAACCTGCCAATTTCTGTAATTCCTTACTTGAAGCAATGAATACCAGCCAACATATATAAACACTCAGCTCGTTCCAATCACTATTCCTAAAACTATATGAGCATGTGGTCTACATTCCAAGTTACACTTGGAATTGCTCTTAATAAATGTCAATGTGTTACTATGATATAATATATTTATCCAACTTCTCAGCCTGTAACCCCAAACACCAATTTATAAGTAAGTTATGAGAGGTAAGTTGGTTAAAACAAGAAAAAAAAAAACCCTCAATGGCTCAGAAGCATATGTGATTTCTTACCAAAATTACAAGGTAAGAGTTCTGAACCAAGTTTGACTTTTCTCCAGGAAACATTCAAGGATTAATCTAATGGCTACTCTGTCCTTTGCAAGTCAGTTTCACAATGTGCCTGGCTCTTGTCAGGAGGAGAAAAGAATTTGGAACAAGATACAAAAGGCTTGTATGCAAGGCATCAGTTCTACTTGCATTACATCAAGGATAACTCTGCCACAAGGCAGTATCTGACTGCAGAGAAACCTAATCAATGAAGAACAACCAACCAACCAAATATTTCCATGTTAAGGCCAGAGGGAGTAACCAATGCTAATGGATAGAAATATTGCCCAAGTTGCATTTGTCCTTGGCCACAGCCTACCTTCATGAATAGTGGCTGGCTTTAGCCAAATACCACACAGAGGAATGCCAGCCTGCTTCAACATCACAGCAGTCACTTGATCAGGATAACCAGAAAAATAATTCTCCTTTTACTTCTCCTTTCACAGACTCATCTTCTTGACATAGAAGTCTATTTCAAGGACAAACACTCTGCCATCTCTTCTTCCCTGCATTCTGGCCAGTTGTGGGTTTCTTTGTTAATCACAATCTTCTGTATATGGAAGCTTCCTTAGTGAAAGTTGAGAGATGCATTAATCTATTGAAATAACAGTAAGTCATTCGGAGTCTCCTAAATACTACATAAGTTTAGCAGAATAATAGTATTAGACTGTCCCCTGTGACCCATGGTCTGTCAAGCGACATGTTCCAAGGCCTGATATCAGTGTCAGGTATTGGCTCCCTCCATCTTAGAAAGCCAATCTTAAATCCAATTAGATAGTGATTGGTTATTCTAATACTCTCTGTGTCATTATTGCACCAGAGGCATATCTCATAGGCCAGCTGTTATTTTCTATCAAAGAACCTTCTGTTCAATGTAGTATGACTAAGAAAGTTCTTCCTTCTAGAAATGAGCACTTACACCATGGCATAACTGAGCACATTACTAAAGACATCTGAGTTAATATTGTTTGAGGACTCAGAAGCCTTTTTCAAGTCATACTTCTGTTCAGTACTTAGTAATCCTCCAAGAAGCAAGGATCAGAGTTGAAGCTCCCTCTGCATGGTCCATCTAACCAAAGTATTACTCATGGAAGAATGAAAATTGGCTTACTTGCGGGAATTTTCATTCAGATGAAGAAATGAAATATTTCTTTAGAAAGCAGAGACATTCTCATAAATATCATCATTATGAATATTAAGCTGAATAACAGAAATGAGGTACTATTCTCAGAGGCTTGCCTGTTTAATTTTCACAAATATTGTTTCCATTTTACTGAAGGAAAAGTTGAAGCCAGAAGAAATTCACTCACTTGCTTTAAGACATGAAAGTCACACACTGACAAATCAAAAACTTTGCTTCAAACGTTTCATTCAAAAACCAAATTCATTCATTCAAAATCCAAAAACTTAGCAGTTCACATTTTTCTCTGCAAATAATACATAGTACATAGATGATTCTTGCCTTACATCTGTGTAGCTAATGCTCTGTTTGTTTTTTCCTAAAGCTAATGAAAAGTTAGCTCCTTTGCTTTATTAAGAAAAGTCAAGTCTTTACCTGTTATAAAACAGAAACTGCCTGATGCTTTTATATAACAATTATTACAACTTCTACCTATCAAAATTTTTAAACATGCTATCAGAAATCCCTACAGCTTTAGTGCGGCTTAAAAACAATCTTAGCCTCATCCCACTAAACATGGGTCATCTAATTCCACACTAACCATGCAAACTTGGATCATGATGTGGCTTTTCTTACAGTTCTGAAGCACATAAAACAATGTGCTGATCAAAAAGCTGGAAGTTGTTATGGCTTCTGTGGGCACAGAATCTTATAACAAATTAACAAATGCCTTGGATCACAATGTAAATTTCCATGCAGAATTTCCATGAGAGGAAACTAGAATGATTGCACAAATTCAGGTGCTCTCTCCATGCAACAATTACATTCATCATTGAAAATTACTATGTTTGTACTCTAGGACCTAACCAAGATAATCCAACAAAGAAACCCCAAATCTTGTTGACTAAATAGTTTGCCTCAAAGATACAAATATAGTAGGAAAATATGAAAAGATATGTAGGAAAAAAATAGTGACTGAAAATTAAAATTTACAAAATTTAATTTTGATATTTGATAGGGGGCCCTGGTAAGGAAGAGTTGTAGCACCTTGAGGATGATGTAGATTTGGTGAAACCAGAAGAGTATATTTTATATTTTTATCATGCAAAAGTAAATCTTGAGAGGAAACCCCACAAAAATTAATCTGAAATTTCCTTTATGCTATTATTTCAGCTCAGGCACTAAGTAGAATGAAGAAATTAGAATCTTCAAATCAGTGTATGGAAAAAAAGAAAAAGCAGAGTAAGCATAATAGTTCATGTTGGAGGAAAAATGCAAATGAGTGTGTCTCCAACATTGTTAAAGAGTCAAATGGAAATAATGTCTTTTGTTTTCTCGGGGAAAATTGTGTCTTTCTATATTGAGGAATTAAAGTGATTCATGCTGACCAATGTCTGTTACACACCTCCATGAACCCAGTGCTATATGAAATGAAAAGGAAAAAAGAAAAATAGTCCCAGTCACTATGAAGTTAAAAATAGCATTCATTGATTAAGATGAACTCGCATAAAACATATTTTTAACATAGGATTATCTGTAAAAAAAATAAACTACTGAAGACTGCAAAATCAGTAGTTATTTACAGAAGAGATAGTAAAGAATTAAGAGAAAATTTCTTGAAGGAAAAACATTGGATACAATATCATAAAAGCTATGTGGCAATATCACAGAAAAGAAACAAGAGAATGACGTCTTGTGGTCCCAAAATTTCCTTGGAAGCATTATAGTCATGCTACTTCAGGCCAAAAATTCTATGCTCCTTCCCTATGAAATCATTGTGAATTTAAAAGCACTTTGTGTTAGAGGCTGTTTTAAGCAAAACGGTGTTCTGTTATACACTGAGTGACCCTCAATGAGAAGCAGTTTAAGGATGATTGTCACATTTGCCAGTACACACACATACCATTTAGGGAAAAAAAAAATCCTTAGAGCATACTAGTTATGCTTGTTTGGAGTATATAGGGAGGTACTGACCTTGAGTGTTGATTTTATATCCTGCTACTTTGCTGAAAATGTTTATCAGCTCTAGGAGTTTTCTAGACAACAATTCCATTCACAATAGCCTCAAAACCCACAAAATACCTTGTAATAAATCGAACTGCAGAAAAAATGGACTTATATAGAAAAAGTTTAAGACATTGGAAGAATTTGAGGATGATGTCAAAAGAGTGAAAGACCTCCTATGTTCATGGATTGACAGAATTAATGCTATGAAAATGACCATTCAACCAAAAACAATAGACAGATAAATTTGATGAAATACACATTAAAATTCCAACACAATTCCTCACAGAAACTGAAAAATATCTCAAATTTCATGCTAAGATTTAAATCCACATTTAAAATCACCTGATTTTTAGCAAAGGATTCATAAATACACGTATAAAAAGACAGCCTGTTCAGCAAATGGTGATGCTCATACTAGATAAGGGCATGTAGAAGAATGAAACTAGATTCCTATTCCCAAGGCAGAAGCCCTGCTCCAAAAGGACCAAGTAGCTCAACAAAAGTAGCACGAATTGTGTGACTTAAAATAACACATTTTTTCATACTTTTGAAGCCTAGAAATTTAAAATTATAGCATAGAGATGATCATGTTTCCTCTGAAATCTACAAACAATTTTCCCATGCTTCAATGTGGTTGTTAGTAGTACTTAACATATAAGTACTTAGCTTATAAATGCACCACTCCAGTCCTTGCCTCTGTCCTCCCCTGGCATTATCTTATATGTGCCTCTGTCTGTTTGCAAACATTCCTCTTCTTAAAGACATGAGTCACACTGGATTTAACAAGCAAGCTGTACAAGATTTAGTGTCTACAGTATACCAGTATGACTTCATCTCAATTTGATCACTGCTGCAAAGACTCTGTGATTAAGGAAGATGGTGTTTTCAGGCCTGTGTGGGTATGCATTTTGTCAAACCGTAGGCCTTAGGACCAAGTAGCTCAACATAAGGTTTAATACTCTGAATCTAATAGAGAAAAAAGTAGGAAATACACTGGATCTTATAGATTCAGGAAAGGAATTTCTCAGCGACTCCTATAACATAAGCATTAATTCCAACAACTGATAAATGGAACCTCATGAAACTAGAAAGTTTCTGTACAGCAAAGGACAATATTATTTGAGTGAAGAGGCAACCTACAGAAAGGGGGGAAATCTTTAACGGCTGTATCTCTAACAGAGGTTTAGTACCTAAAATATACAAAGAACTCAGAAAACTAACAACATGAAAACAAATAGCCCAATTAAACATTGGGGCAAGGAGCTGAACAGAAAGATCATTCAATATGAAAGAAAAATGTCTGATAAATACTCTTTAAAATGTTCAACATCTTTAGTCATCAGAGAAATGCAGAGTTAAACCACTTTGATATTTCATCTTACCAGACTCTGAATAGATAAGACCCATAAAACAAGCAACAAATTCTGGCAAGGACGTGGAAAGGGGAAATACTGATCCAGCTGATTGTAGTGAAAACTGGTACAGCCGCAACAGAAACCAGTGTGGAGATTTCTCAACAATCTGGAAATACATATGATTCACCATATCACTCTTGAGCATAGAGCCAAAAGATTCCCTATCACACTACAGGGATATTTACTCACCTATGCCCATTGCTGCGAATTGGAAGCAACCTACATGTTCATCAACTGATGAGGAGATGATGAAAGTATGGTACAGATGTACAATGGAATATTATTGAGCTCCCCCAAAATTATGAAATTTACATGCAAGCAGTTGGAACTGGAAACAGACACCCTGGATGAGGAAACTTAACCTAGACCTAGAAAGACAAATGTTGCATGTTTTCTCTCATTGCTGAATGCTAGCTCTGTAATCTTAGATATGCATGTTTCAATTGAACACCCATAGAGGTCAGGAATATGGTAAATAACCATGAGGGGGAACCTTCATTGTTGTGATATAAAGGGGAAAGGAAACTGATAGGTAGAAAAGTTCCGGGGGGGAAGGGGACTAGAGCACAAAGCAGAGGAAGGAGTATGGGGACAGATCGGTAACACTAAAGGCTTTCAGAAAAAGCCATACGGAAATCTACAACTACAGAAGCTACTTAAAGTATAGACATATACAGTATAAAGAGATTTGAAAGAGTCATCTTAAAGCAAGAAGACATTGCCTGTACTAGAAATCAGGAGTAGTAAAGTAAAAGCCCAATGCTAGGAATTAACTCCCCCTTTTGAAGCCGTTAGCCAGGTGTCCCACAGACCCTCAAACAATACTGGTCTTTGCCTCTGATCTTGGTTACACACCAGAACTTCACAGTAAGACTCTCTTGCTGGAGATACTATATACAGGAACTATAGAGCAAACAAAAAGAAATCAAGCTGGTACTGACTTCAAAGCCTCACCTTTATTTGCTAGCTTTCATAGTGCTAGAATGTGTCATGCATGCTACTAGAAGAGAAAACTAATTTTCACCTTACACAGTTGTAATTCCTGTGTTCTCTAACAACTGGCCTGGCAAGGTATGCCTACCAATTCAACTGTGGCACAAATGCTATGGGAGTAACCAACCACTTTCTAATTAGATTAAAGTTCACTTAATAAGCTGAAAGCTATACCTAACATTAATAACAGGCTTAGGAACTGGATGCTAGATTGATCACAGGCCATAGGGAAGAGTTTAATGCTATCATTCTACTAAATAGATGTAGAATTAAAGCAAGTCCTAATGACTTAATATTACCCCCATGGATTAAAGGATCTCTCAGTTCTCATCAGAGAAGCTTCTTTATTCAGAAGATAATGATTAACACAGAGACACACAACTGGTCAACATGCAGAGAGTAAGAAGCTACAGAGTGTTTAGCCCTGAATTGGCCACTTATATTGAACTTCTGCCTCCCAAAGCTCAGAGATCATTACAAAACAGGGAGCAGAATTACTTAAGACAGGGAAGAACCACAACAAAACAGTTTCCCTAACAGTTGGGCAATTAAACTCATATACACTCACAGCAATGATGATAGCATGCACGAGTCAGAAAAATCTCAGCATAGATATGAGGAGGTGGGTATGAAGCCCCATTCATACTTGAGGAACTATTGACAAGTGATGGCTGCTGGGAAGAAGAGAGTCAGTCTTATTTAAGTGTGTGATTCTTGGTAGGTTAACCATGCTCCAGTGGAAGGGCTCACACCAAAAGACATTTGAGAACTCAAATTTGACTTTATAGGACTTAATATAGTATATAAATATTTATTAGAGTGCATGAATTTGAGCAGGGGTGAGACAGTACAGATAAATTGGGGAATGTAAATATGATCAAAACATATTGCATGAGCTTGGCAAGATGTCTCAGACAGTAAAACATATTGCACAGAATTCCCAAAAAAGAATACTAAGAAAGAAAAATAAGTCTATAGCCCAAGGGAGGCACTAGCTGTCCTCCTTGAACTTTTTAATTGCCTATCAAAATAGACACAAAATCAATGAACTTTTAACTGGCTTCCAAAATCTAAAATCCAGAAAACATCAGTTAAAAGTTTAAATTCATATCTTCCATATTTAAAGAAAAATCTTAAAATCTGAACGTACCATGTCTGAATCCCCACAGGTGACTAATTTATTCTTTCATTCAACAAATATCCACTGAAGGTTATGAGTCAGACACTGTTCTAGTTATTGGAAATAAATGGAAAGTACAACTCTGAAACTGAAAGAAGGGAGGTCGAGAGAGAAGGAGGGGGACGAAAGAGCATGCTTGGTTTCAAATTTCTGTGAATAGACTCTACTAGAGAAATTTCTCATTTTAAACAACTATCCAGCCTCTAGGTCTACAGAATTCCATAGCTTTTAATTGTGCTCAAGACAGACATAGGTTTAGGAAAATCTCCTTTAAAAATCAGCACATGTCTCTCACCTTTAAATACTGAGAACCCAATTTCATATGATCTGCTTCACACATTTATATTATTTTTCTGAGTAATGAGACTTCAAGTTTGATATTTATGGGATTTGTGGATTCAAGTTGAGTTCTGACATCATTCAACAATCTGGCCAAAATCACAACTGAGCCCTATTATTCTACCGGTGAGTGTTTATAGTTTTCTAAAGAATTTCTACCAGTTCCTGTAACAGACTGTTGTATTCAATCTCTGGTTGAGATGCCCTGAGAAAAAAATTAGTATCTTCATACCTTTCTGCCTATTACACAATATTAAGCATTGTGTGCTGTCAATAGGCTACTCAAGTGTGGGATTAGGTAGAGGGCAACGGCTACAAGGTTCTGCAATGTCTCTGGTCCTAAGGAATTTGCACCAATATCCAGGTACTACTGAGGAAGGCAACAGCTGAACTGGGAGGAGGCAAAGCAACCCAAGGGAGAAATTTCTTAACCCTCACCATCATCCTTGTCCAGTGGAATATTCAGAAACTTACTATATCTAGGCATCTAAAATTCCACAACATTTAACTCTGCATGTTTTTCAGCACCTTTTCCTCTTTCTTATCTCTTTACTTTTTCATATTTCACTGTAAAATGACTTCCCAGCAACAACATTCTCCTGTCACTATTTCAGAGTATTATGTTTATTGTTTTTACCTTTCTTTTTTCTTTATTTGTTGTAGTTGTTTAAGAGACAAAGATATAGCTATGTTTGGGAGAAACAAGGCTATGTGACTTTGCAACAGTCCACTCATCTTTTCTTTTCCTCTCTCTTCCCCTCTGGAGGCAACAAACCAATATTTTACTTCTTAAATTGAAGGACAATTTCTTTTATCCCATATACCCAATGCTATTTCACCAGCAATATTCACTTGGCTTTTAAAATGCAAATCTGAGTACATAGTTATATTAATATTTTTTTCTCATCTTACTACAAATTATAATCACTTAAAGACAAAAAGAGGGGATGGAGAGAAATTGAGCACTAGATACTGTTCAAGAGGGACCCAACCTGGGTCCTACATGGAGGCTAACAACTCTCTGTAACACCAGTTACAAGTAATCCAACACCCTCTTCTGGCCTCCATGGGGACTGCTCACATGGTTACACACACACACACACACACACACACACACACACACACACATATATATATATATATATATGGAGCAAATCACCATGTTCAGGAAATATTATAAAATGTTTTAAAGGCAGAAAGAAACAGCATATAATATACAGCTTGTTGCTTCCTCCAAAGGTTTAAATATAAAAGACATAAACTTTCCACAAGGAAGCTTTATGGATGAAGGAGATGAGAGATCATGAACTCAGATTTCAAATACCGGTTTTTGTTAGAAAAGCTACTAAATAAAAATGAGAGATAGAGTTAGGACTTGAGCTCAAAAAAGGTAAAAATCTCACTTAAATATCGACCACAGAGTTGAAAATAAATTAGCTCAGCCTTTTACTAGCTAGAAATGAAGCATAGAGAATTATTGCATGGTTCAAATTACTGGATAAACCAGCCTTTCTACAGAAAAAAATAAAGGGGGATTTAGAAGAACTTGAAAAATGCTGGCCTGAACTCACTGAATGAAGTCAGATAGTAGACGCTTAATTCACCATTTCCTCTCTATTCAACAATTGGGACTGGACCTTGAGATTCCTCCTATAGGGGTGAAAATAGCAGTTTTCTCATTTTCAATAGCTTGCTAGAAATATTAAATTGCAGAGATTACTGAAAAGGAACAAATTCTTGTAGAAAAAAGACAGATAGGAATTATGATTCTTCATCTTACAACTTCACCTACTTTGCCAGCCCTTTCTGAGTGACAAGAGATCAAGAGTGGTTAAACAAAAGATAGCTAAAGGATCTCTTTACTGAGGCTTATGCAGAGTCCCTGTTTACCAGGGTTGAGGGACTAGGGTACTGGTAAACAGTAGGCAAGTCAACGGGGCTACTTTTAAAGAGGGAAGCCATTCACCAATGTCAAGATCCTTAGAAAAGAGATAGTGGATTTATTTCCTTGTTCTGAGAACACTTTTTTTGATTATTTGACAAACAGTAATCACCTAAGTATGTCTAAGAATAGATTAAACTACATGCTTAGGAGTTTAAAAATCAGTATCAAATAATATATAAGGCATATTTGTCATTTCTGCAAAGAAGTAACAGTCAGTACCTTTGATGAAAAAAAAAATCAATGTCATTTTTCATGTGGATGTATACAGTCAATTTGACATAAAAACTGGAAACTGGTTAAGGATAGCCTATGACTTCTTCATACATTGTCCCAGTACCACGATTATACTTGAACACTTAGCTGAATCGAGTAAGATTTAAAAGCCATTCATTTTTTTCTGGTCTAGGGCCTTCCAAAGTTCTTCCTATGGAAATAAAGGAGAGCCATCACTAAGTAGAGATCCAAGCTTGCATTTTCATCTTTGACACAGAAACCATTCTAGTCAGAGACGTGATCAGGAACTTAGCTGTGCAAGACAAAATCTTTGATGGTAATTTTGCTTCTCTTTTTTTTCTTATATAAAGCCTATCTCCAAATATTTTTACTTCCTAAGGAACCTATTTATTTATCTTCACATCTACTGCCCTCATCCTTGTCCAAATTGTCCTTTTCTACATGAAAGACAACTCTCTTATTTGTATCTTTCAACCATATAATGCTTCTTTTTTAAAAGTTTCCTCCACACAATTTCAGACCAAAATGTTCTAAATGTCAATCTGATCAGATTGAATAAAACCTTTTTTATATGGCATATAAGTCTTTACAAGATCTGCCCATCAACTATTCCTATCCACACTGGGAAGTGCACTGTCCATTGACCCTAATTCTGACTACACTAAAGGTCACTTGTAGTTTGAAGAATGTGCCACTGTGAAGTTCCACTAGATTTCAACAGTGCTAATTCACAAATGACACTTTTCATTATCATTTAAACTGGTATGTTTGAGGATGCAGAAAATATTCAAATTATATCAGTTCCACACTAAATGATAATTCTGGAGTTAATTAAGTTCAAGTGCTTTGATTAAGATAGACGTAACTAACATTTTAAAGCTAGACTTTTTTTCCCAGATAATAAAAAGAACCTTATTTTTTTTTAATTTATGTATGTATGAGTGTTTTGCCTGCACGTATGTAAGTTCACCACATCCAAGGAATACTTAAGAGGCCAGAAAATTGTGTTGACTTCCCTGGAACTGAAGGTGGTTAGGTGCCAGGGAAATGCTGGGATCTAAACTTGGGTCCCCTGAAAGTGTAGCCAGTGCTCTTAACTCCTGAAGCATCTCTCCAGTCCCCAAAAGGATTTTCAAAAGAATATTCAAATAAAAATCACATTTTGGAGTTCTTTTTTTCTTATATAGTATTTTTGTACATAGTGAATAATTTTAATATAATAACATACAATTAACTTCAAGATGGTACACAATAAACAGAAAAGTATTATACATATAGTACATTTCAAACAACTTTAACCCTCATTTATTTCAACTAGGAAGAAATATTTATATGTTTTTCACCAACAAATTTATGCCAAAGGAGATTAAAAACTAGAGTCATCCAGTAACCTTAAAGTCTTGGCCTAAATATGTTAATAGCTTACTAGACAAAAAACACGGAGTTAAAAACAAAACCTGAATGCTCCTCAAGAAAACTGAAATGTCTTCTGAAATTTGAATTTGCACATTAAGGCAAGCAATCAGATGCAATATTGGAAAATCAAAGCTATCAAGCAAGGAAAAGTTTCCATTTAGAAAAGATACTACAGAATGCAATAGACTTTAAAATAACTCTTGCAAGGTTGTTAGGCCATTTTCCTGTCCTCTCTAAAGAGTTGTTTTATTGTTAGTCTCTTGAAAAAATGCAGATATTTTACTCCCAATTTATCCTCCCTCTAGTAGGAAAAGAATAGAAGGGGAAGAAAAGTCATATTGTTCTGCATTTTTTTCCCCAGAAACACACCATCACACAAATGCTGAAGCTCCTTTTAACAGCAGAGAGATATGGCAAGTCATTTTCTGTGTTACAATTTTTTTTTCTCTAAATGCATGATACATGGTAGATTCCTTCCGTAACACTGGATTACATGGAGATACTCAGTGGTGGATAGAATAGAGTACTTAAAAAACTTAAAGTAGTGGATTTGTTTGTTGGTATTTGTTGTTCGATACAGATTAAAAGACCATACATTTCTAGGCACTGTATAATTTTGTACAAAAAATAAAGGGGAAAACCTCCCAAGAAGTAAGACTTTAACATTAGCTCAAGAAATAATGTCTTACTAAATAAGGTAGAACATTTTCAATCTGGGTTTTCCTAAATATTTATATATAAGTTAAATATAGAAATTGCTTATTTGATAAAATGTTAGATATAATACTCCCTAACAGAGGAAAGAAACTCATAAAATACATGTTTTATTGCTTAGGATGGATCTGTTAATCAGCAAGATTTAATCATTCTGTAATGTATACATATATTCAAGCACCCCATGACACTCCATAAATATATACAAGTATCATTTGTCAGTTAAAAATGAAATACAACTGAAAAATAAACTTTGGTAATTCCTATAATAGCCTGCAAGATTGCCATAAGTATCCCACGCCCTGCTTTTAACAGCTTTTTAGCACCTTCCATACTGCATAAAGTACTGAGAACACTGGGGTAGGAACCTCCAGGAGGTATGTGATAAGCACAGTGGTTTCTATCTTACCCTGACTCTTAGATTTCTTAGTTTGTGAGAAGCTAGCTACCATGTTTTAACATGGGTCAACGGCTAGTGAAGATAGCAGCCATGTTGAATGCGCATCTTAGAAGTAAATTATAAGTCACATTCTTAGAATCCCAGAACATAGGATGTTGGAGAAGAAGGATCATGAGTTTAAGGCTAGCTTGGACTACATAGCAAGGCACTGTCTCAATTACTTTAAAAAAAAAAAAAAGATTTCTAAGCTTTCAGACAAGGCGCTTCTATTTGACACCTTGACTATGAGCTCCTGAGAGACTCATGTCCAGAACTGCAGACGTATAATCCTCAGAATTCTGTGATACAGTAAATATTTATTGCTTTAATTACCTAATTGTGACACTTTCCCACATAGGAATCGAGAATTAATGTACTTAACAAGAGCCTTTGATTTTTTTCTTGATAAGAGATTTTTTAAATTAATACTTTGAGCACTTCAAGCAGTACTTTGTGATCATACTCCCCCTCTTCTCAGATCGATACCAACTCCTTTCCTGCCCAAACTACATATTCTTTTTTGGTCCCATCAAGTCCAACTTGTGTCATCCAAATCCTCTTGAGTGTGAATTGGGGAGCCTTTTATTCTTATTTCTTAAAAAGCAGCATGCCCCCACTGTTCTACCATACAAACACATTTAAGAAGGTACACACATACACATTAACACACACACAAACACACACACACATGCACACACACACACTTGTACAAATGGAAAAATATTCTCAAAATTATTTTTTTTACTCAAATGTATTCATTCAGAAAATATTTATTACATTTAAGTAACTCTCCTCCTCATTAATGCTTTGATTAACTATAAAAGTGTATCTACCCAGAGTACTTTGTTGGAAGCTTGATCAAGGTTAAATAGTAGTCAAACTTTTAAAATGTCAGACTACTGGGATATCAAGTCACTGATAGCACAGCTTTACAATTCATATGGATTCTATGAAACTCTGAGATAGCTCCTAGGAGGAGGCTGTTATAAGAAGTGAGCAGTGGTTTCTCTATTCCATGGATGCCCTGTCGTGTGAGCTCCCCTTTGCACAAATCACCATTGTGAGGTGATCTACCGTGAGACTGTGAGCAGAATCAAACTGATGCCGCTACCAGGTCCTTGAACCTCCAAAACTGAGCTTAGTAATCAATTCTTCATGAAGTACCCACCCCCAGGCATTACATTAGAAGAAACTAACACAGTTACTTTCATTGCAATTAAAAATTACCACAATTTCAAAGTACCTTAATATTATTGCGTCAAAGTCAGTAATCAATCTTACTTTCTAAAAAAGTGTGCACTATACTAAAATATATTTAATCTAATAGTAGTAAGTTATTATTAAGAATAGTAAGCCTGCATTCTCCCACAGGGTCTATCATTAAAAATAAACCACTTTTTCAGAAATTTGATGTTCCCATGACTAAAAAGTTAATGCTGTCAACAAAAACTTTCATGTTTCTATATATATAAAGGTAATCTCAGAAACTACCAAAAAGCTGTGCTTGACACTAATCACAAAGTAAGTTCTCCATCAGTACACAATGCTTCTCGGTTGAGGTCTTTACCATAACACAGAAACAAATCCACAAGGGTTGATTGTTAAACTGCTTGTCTGCTTGCCACAAAGACTCCTAAGTGTGATCTCTTGAAGACATTTCTCATATTTAACACCACAGGGAGACACTTTCATACTCCCAATTTAGGGTATGTGTGTGTTTGCTTTCTTTTTTCTGAAGTGGGGGCACTACAGATTGGAAAACCAAGCAAGGGTTGTTTGTTTCCTACAGCCCAGCCACCTTGCTGTGAGCAAAGGAAAGCTCCCAGCTCAAGCTTCTGCAGAAACGCACTGATTGGCACTCTGCTGACTCCTTGATCTTAAGCACAGCCGGCAGAAGCCTGATTGTAATTATTCTTTTTCCTGCTCTCTCTGGATATATCAGGTGCGGCAGGGCTCTCAGGGATGTACTGTTTAATATCAAGATCCAACAGAGTTGAAGAGTTCTCCTTCCTCATTCTCTAGTACGCAAGGAAATACACTTAACATGGCTAAATTGTTTTCAAGCCAAGTCAAACATAGCAGGACTCAGGATCGGAGCCCAGCCAAGTGCTCATAGTGGGTGGTCAATGCGCATTTGTCTATTTTAATTGAATGATCACAGAGAGCTCTAAACCCAACTGGAGTTTTAAAATTTTCCATTATAAGCGCCAGCTTTTTACTTGAAGACACGGAGGCAGATTCATACTCGTAGAATACAATGACTAGAATTTTCTGGATACTTCCTATGGTATAGGGTACAATTACTGTATATGACCAGGGAGTGACAACAGAAGCTTCCTATCACAGTTTTCTACCAACATGGAGAATTAGTGGACTGTCCAGTGTCCTCTTAACGAAGTCATTTTCTTTTCAATTACCAGAGTTACTTTTTGCTTCTTTCATCAAAGAATCTTGATTAGTAGAGAAGTCCTTTAAAAAAATAGATTCTAGGGTTTGAAGCATTAAAGTCAATAAAAGGAAATTTCAGACTTAAAGGGAATTTCAGACTTTCTAAACTAATAGAGCTGGTAAACACATCCTGAAACTAAATTGTACATTTTCATGCATAAATGATACCATAAGAACAAAAGTTAAGACAAGCAGAATTTATGACTAAAAGATCTAAGGATCTTTTACCATAAGTAGCTTCATAGTGAAGCCTCAAAGCAATTTTCGCAGTGGAAGCCACAAGGCACAAGCATTTGGGGCACTACTGATTTAAAACAGGCAGGTGAAGAACATTGCTCACCATTCTTTATTAACTACCACTTAATTTGACTTTTCTACAACTCAGTTCACCTCCTTTCACTCCTGTAAGATGATGCTATGATGAACTGTAGAGTAAGTCTGACTATAGGAGCTGTTGGGTTGGCAAGACATCTAAAAACAAAAGAACACAAATGGACATTTAAGATTAACAATTTTTTTGGTAGAAATTGACAAGCTGAGATGAAACTTCATGAGCTCAAAACAAGAGTTGGGATAGTTTTTAAAATATCTAGAAAAAGAGTAAGATTAAAATATCCTCGATGCTGATTTCAAAATGAAAGCAAGCAATACTGTGTAGTGTTAACATACATAGATACATGTAGCCTAACAGAACAAAATTGACAGCTTAGCAGTAAACGTGTTGATTTGTGGTCAATTCATTTTCTACAAAGCAAGGAAGAAAATATTTTGTTTTCAAAAAATTATGATGAGAATATTAGATAGATACACGCAATTAGAACTGTGTGTCTCTCTCAACCTATATACAAGAACTAGCTAGATGAGATGACTATAATTGAAATGACAGACAAAACAAGTATTGATAAAAATGCGGAGAAAATTGAATTTAAATACTCATAATGTAAGTTTAAAGCTCATGGCAGAAAATTATCTCAAAACAGTAATAATTTAGCATATGACCCAGGAATTATGTTCCTGGACATATATTGAAATATTGAATATGTATGAGAATACAGACAAAAATCTGTTTTGTCATAGCAGAACTAATCATAAAGTCCGAAACAGAAACAACCCAATGTCCATCAGTTAATTAGTGAATAAATAGAACACTATATATCTATTATATATATATATATATATATATATATATATATATATAATCTGTAGAACCATAAAAAGAGATAAAGAGTTGAAAAATACCAAATCATACATGAACATTAAAATATTGCACTAATTGAACAAGGCCAAAAGTAAACTTCCAAGTATTGTTTTATTTCCATGAATTATCTAGAATAAATAAATTCATAGAAACAAACAAGTTGTTACTAGCAGATGGACAGAGGAGGAAGGGGAAGCCATGCCCTTACTAATGGATGTGGAATTTCATTTGGTGCTGGTGAAAATGTTTATAAATCTTGCTGATGGCTGCAAAACACTATATATATATATATATATATATATATATATATATATATATCTTTGTACTCAGAAAAAAAAAAGAAAAGGAAATGAAAACTTCCATTTGAAGTTCAGAGATTTAGAACCATAAAAAGAGTATCCTTCCTATTCTAGCAAAAATTGGGAAATTACCAGCTTTTTCTGGGCACATGGTGTAACAAGTGTTACATAGAAAACATTTCCTTGGCTGGTAGTGCAGCAATGATCATCTTATGACTGGAGAGTCTGAAAATCCCTCCATTTCTCAGTACATGAAGCTAGATGTCTCTGTAGTCTGGTGCTGAAGCCAAGAAGTTCCTTGGTGAGTATCTAGTATTAGGGCCCTGTTGGAAGGCTAAGGAAAGTGTGAAGTCTGATGGCAGTGAAAGACACAGCAGCACCAGCAGTAGATAGATATGAGGTGAAAGCAGGCAGGCACAGCTATTTTCTCCTTGGACTTCTATGCCTGTCCTGCCACTTGGAAGATGCCTGTTTGGGTGGGTCTACCGCCCACTCAGTTTGTTGTCACATGAAATGCCCTAATATATAGGACTAGAAAGTGTTCCCCAAATGATTCTAACTCCTGTCAGGATAACAATCAAGATCAACCAAGTATGCGTACAATGAACATATGAAGACCTAAGGTTAGAAAGCATTGGAAGAATTGGTAAGAGCTCTTTTCATAGGATTATTTTCCAGGGAAACCACTAGTGTCTCACAGAGATTAGAAAGAATTCTGAGAGTTTTCCTTTTGGTTCTAGCATGAGAGAAAAGCAACACATACTGCTGAAATACTATCCAGTATTACTCCTAATCAATTCTACAAAACAGAAGCCCACACCTGCAGATTGTGAAGTAGCAAAAATCTGCTATCTTAAGGTACTTATAGAAGAGCATTAAAATCGGGGGTGGAGGCTAGACGATAAAACTCTAATTCCAAAATTAGGGTTGTGATATAAGCTACGTAGAGATGAGGAGAATGGTTTTGAAACCCATGTAGAAAATGTTCCCATCACCCACCACTGTGAAAAATGTCAAGCAATAATTAGACTGAAATACTATTTGAAGAATTCTAAGAAAAATATATTATCTGGGCAGCAGAGCAATAAGAAATTCTACAGCATAGTAGGAAGCATGCATTGAGATAATCTGGCATGCTAAGCAACACAATAAAAATAAATCATCCCTAAAAGGGAACATAGCTGGTGATGCACTGAGTGGACATACTAAGTCCAGACCAACTCTTGACTAGACTAGCACAAACTCCAATAATTACAATCCTCCCAGTAGAAAGCATTTATACGCGAAGACTTGAAAAATTATTTCATCAATTACCGTTACGTATAAAATGGAAACAGCCAAGGAAGAGAAATTCAGTTACATAAGTATAGTTTTCAAGACCTGGCCAATCTGTTCCCATCAGCCCTCCTTGGGCCTAGGCCCCTTTGTCTGTGCTGCCACTTCTGTAGTGCACCTGATCAACTTGGTGAGCTAGCTCAGTCCAGCCCACTGGATCATTCTCCTCCTGCTTTGGGACCAGCCCCAACTGAGTGGCTCCAGGACTCATATATACTCCAACTAGTCAGACATAGCCTCCTCATCTACAACACAACCTCTACATGTAAGTCTAAGGGATCACTGTGGAAGAGGGACAGTGAGAATGTTAACACATCTCTCAACTCTCAATATTAAATCTTCCTCATATAGTACATAGTGATTAAGCCAAAAAGCCAAAACGTAGCCAAAGTGCAGAAAATAAGAGACCACAGAGTAATTGTCCCTAAGTAGGACACCTATATCAAACCTCTGCCACCCCAGGGCTCAGGACTGTTGCAAAAGGGAGTGGGGAGGTTGTAGGAGCCAGTGGTGGAGGATGACTATGAGCTTTCCAGGTGGCTGGAAAGTTGATTATATTAATTTACACAATGGTGACAGCAGGCACAAGACTCAGGCAAGCTCAAACCAGACAAAAACCAAACACGGAAATGGGGAAATGAGTTAGAACCCCAAACTGAGCTGAAAAACTATTGTAACCAGTTCCTACTGGGAGGAGAGTTGGTTTTCTTTAAGGCAGTGAGGCTAGATATTTTTACTAGACATCAATGAATACACTCAGACCAAAGATAACTGAGTATTAAAACTTGAGTCAATAGACCTTAACATAGATGACAGAATTATGAACTCTGTTGGGGAATTATGGGGAGATACCAATACAGGAAGTGGTCCAAATATGATCAAGGTATTTTGTATGAAATTTGCAAAAATCTATTAAAAAATAAAGTACTAAATAAGACATGGTTTTCATTCGCATTAGATTGCCACATGATACAAATATAAGAAATAACAAAACTGGGGATGTAAATTATGATTAACATGTCTTTTGACTTAAAACAGTGTTTATTGAATGAAAACATAAACATTGCTCATAATCAGATAGATTTTATACAGAGACAGACCTTAGAAGAGAATATACAAATTATGGGACTGGAGAGATGGCTCAGTATTTAAGAGCACTGGCTGCTCTTGCAGAAGACTCAGGTTCAAATCCCAGCACCCATATGGTGGCTAAAAACTGCTCATAACTCCAGTTCTAAGGGATCTGACACCCGCTTCTGTCCTTCACAGACACTGCATGACATGAGTGCCCTTAAAACACATGGAGTCAACACACTCATACACATAAAATATAAATAAATAAAATTTTTAAAAAAGAATGTAAACTTTGGGGCTAGAGAGATGGCTTGTTATGAGCACTGGCTGCTCTTGCTGAGGACCCATGTTCAGCACCCACATTATGGCTAACAACCATCCTATCTCCAGTTCCAGGGAAATGCAATGCTCTCTTCTGGCCTTTGTGGGCATTGAACAACACAGGTGCACTTACATACAGGCAACAGACTCAAACAAATAAAAAAATAATTTAAAAAAAATTTTAAAAGAATATAAACATGAAAACTGACAATAAGAAGGAAGAAAAACACCTTTGATGAACTGGTGAATGCACTTGAAACTTTCAGAAGAAGCATCCATAAATTTTAGGACAAAGCAAAAATATATTGCATTAACTGAAAAGAAAATGGAAAGAAAGGCAGGCACAGTGGAAAGGGTATCCAAGAAGTGAGGAGCAATAAAGTTGGATAATATCTATTTAATTAAGAATACAGAAAGAGAAAAAAAAATTTGAATTAAAAATATTTAAGGAAATATGGGCAGATCTTTTCCTTAATCAATGACATATATCAAATGATAGGCTCAGTGTTTAGGGAGCTAGACTTAACTGCCAGAAAATATTGGGAAACAGGTAATAAAAAAATTTAAGAGTCAGAGGTCCAGGATTTGTGCTGCTAGTGTTTTTGACACATAGAAGGTTGGACCCATCAAATATTAATGATATGACTGCCTAGACAAGACTTTCACAGTAATAACACCAATTGACATGCCAAAGTGAATCAGGTAAATTTCACAAGTTCCCACCCCAACCAATGCCTGCTGAAGGAGGGAGAAGCAGTTTTCACTAGGGAGAAGTCGCTTCATAAGTTATTCAGTCCAATGTGCCTAAACAGAGGTACATAACAGTAACAATAAATGGCTTCAGTAGGTTGCATGTGTGTGTGTGTGTGTGTGTGTGTGTGTGTATGTGCACATACATTTAACAATGATAATTAAAGAAGTGGTCACAAACTTGACAGGGAGTTGAGAGGAATATTGGAGGACTTGGAGGGCTGAAGAGGGGAGAGAAGCAGTGGTTTAAAGGATGTAAAAACATAACATATATGAAATTCCTAAAACATTTTAATTGAATTTTTGCAATTTTCATACAATATAGTTTGATGTTATTTAGATCCATACATCTCTGCAATGACCATGCCCAATTTAATGTACTCTTTGCTATATATAATATGAGCTATAAAATCTGATTTGTGTCCCCAAATGTCCTTCCTTCTGGACACATTCACTGGGACCACCAAGAGTCCCAGGCCATTAAGACTGTTTTTCTCCCTCCCAGCAACCATCAATCTCCAAAACTTCTTTAGCTTGGGTTGGGATTTCTTACCCACTTCCTCATGTCTATGCTGGGATTTTATCTGGTTTGAGCTTGCATCCGAATTGTGCAAACTCACGCCATCGCTGTGATTTCATATGAGTAACTGAGCAACTGACTTAAAGACCATTTCCTTGTGATCATCCATCCCTTCTGACCCTAAAAATCTCTCCACCTCTTCTTCTACAGTGATTGCTGAGACTTGGGAAGCAGAGGTTTGAAATAGGTGTTTGATTCAGGAATAAGCACTATGCATTCTATTGTTCTCTGCACATGGGACAATTGTGGATTTCTGTGTTAATCATCATCTGCTATGCTGCATAAAGAATTGAGAGATGCATTTGTTGTATGTGTAGAAAATTCATTGAAGATGTGTCACTTAGGGTTCAACATCTGTATTAGTCACTTTTCTGTTGCTGAATTAGAAACATTGGCCAAGGGAACTTTAAAAAGGAAGAATTATTTAGCATACAGATCCAAAGGGGCAAGAGTTCATCATGGCAGAGAGTCATGGTGGCAGAGGTGACTTGAGTAGACACATCAACTAAGCACTCATATCTTTAAGCAGGCACAAAAATCAGGATGACTGGTGATCCAGAAAGTCTTAAGCACTCTCTAAGCCCACCCGTAGTGATGTGCCTTCTGCATCATGGCCACACTTTACAATACCTCCCAAAATGGTGCCACCAACTGGGGACAAAATGTCCAAATAACATAGACCCCATGGGGACATTTTCATTCAAACTACCACATCCCACTTCCTGACCATCATAGGTCCATGATCATATAAAATGCAAAGTTCATTTAGTCCTACTTTAAATGTCCCTATAGTCTTTACTAGTCTAAATATTATTTGAAGATTGAAGGTTAATGGTCCAGTCTCTTCTGGGAGTTAGGGAAATCTCTTAACTCTAAGCCCCTGTAGAATCTAAAGACTCATTCCCAACATATAGTGGGACAGAATACACATTACCATTCCAACATGGAGCAATAGAGGCATGGTGGGAAAATACCAGAGAAAAACAAGATCAAAAACCAGCAGAGCAAACATCAAATCCAGTATCTCCATGTTCGAATTCTGGGACTTTACTTCCAGAGGGCTTAGCTCCTCCAGTTTTGCTACATGCACCATACATCTCTCTCTTGGGCTAGTACCACTCCCTGTATGCAGTTCTCCTTGGCAGATGTCTCACAGCTCTGGCAGCATGAACATCTTCTTGGGTTCACAAAATTGTCTGTCAGGGCTTCTTGGCCTGCCAGGGACTTTTTTAGGCAGGGACATCCCTATGGCATGCTACCTGTCCCCCAGGATGCTCTGAAACTGTGAAGGAAGAACCGATGTCCCCTTCACTGATGTAGCCTTCATACCTTTAAATCCTGCACCAGGTGAAGGACACTGCCAAGTCTGGCTCAGGTTTGGAATGTGCCCCAGTCTACTTCATCCGCTTTCAAAGCTTTACTCTTCAGTGGTTTTTTAGTAGAAAACCCTTGCAACATTTTCCTTTCACAAGATGTGGTCTTGCCCTGGAGGTACAGTCTTCATTCTTTAAGTGAACATCTCCAGGCCTCTCCTTTAATCACTTTAATCTCCTTGTCAAAGGGATTCTGACCTTTAGCACATGTCTAGGCTCCAACATTGCTCTTCCTACTCTTCTTTTTCAATCTAAACTGTACATTCTGCAATTCTTTCTGCCCCATTTGCTCTTTTTCATCGTAGATCTCCATAGTATTCACGATTAAGACCCATGCCACCATTTCTATGTTACACTGTCTTAAAATATCCTTGCTCAAAGAAATTAGTCCATTGCTTTTCAACTTCGCCTCAGGCAAGCTTTTTGGCTGTGGGCAGACTCCAGCCAGACTCTTTGCAAAAATATCTCAGTTGCTGCATATGTCTTTATTTCCTCCTGGAACTACATTACTCTCAGCACTACTGTCTCCCAGGCTCCTATTAGAATGGCCTGTTAAGCTCTGCTTATAACAATCAACTGCTTTTCTAGCTCAAATTCCCAAAGTTTCTACATTCCTCCATGTACAAACCATGGTCAGGTTCTTCACAGCTAACAGCTCACTCTCTGGTATAAATTACTATATTAGTCGATTTTCTGTTGCTGTCATAGAAACACTGGCCAAGTGAATTTATGATTATTTAGCTTCTGGATCCAAAGTGACAAAAGTTTATCATGACAAGGAGTCATGGTGGCAGAGGTGGCTAGAGCAGATGAAGCAGTTAAGGGTTCACATCTTTAAGCAGGCATAGGAAACAGAGTATTATTGTAAATCAGGCAAGGCTTAAGAACTCTTTACTCTGGCCCCCAGTGACATGTTTCTGGCATCATGGCCACACCTTAAAATACCTCCCCAAATGGCGCCACCAACTGGAAACAAAGTGTCCAAATAATTCAGAGCCTATGGGGGAACATTCTCATTCAAACCACCACAGTGATACATTTAATCTCTGGCTTTGACCAGTTCTAGAACTCTGTAACAGTCTCCATCTGTTGCAAACGGCAACTTCTTTGAGGAGGCATGAGATGTACATTTGTCTGTAAATATGAGAATGTATATTTAGAATAAAATAATTACGTTGGTCTAGGGATATGGTGTAAGGGGGTTTTCCCCTAGGATCTATGGCCTCTCCAATAATGTATATTTGGCTATCAATACAGTGCCATACATGAGTGCCCTCTTATTGAGAAGGCCTTAATTCCCATTAGACAGCTGCTGATTACCCCCAAAATAAAAGTCCCATTACTGTATCAATAGTAAATGTTTGCTGGGCCAGTCATGATTGATTAGTAGGCTTTACAGCTGGGAAAGACTATTGATTACTTTTCTACCTTGGAAGCTTGTATATTATCCTCTGATACCATGAGAACTAGTCTTCAGGGAGGAGACTTCTAGGTTAGTTCCAGCACCATTGTTCCAAGTCCTGTGTCAAGTGTAGTCTGTTTTGGCAATAGCCTGGGTTATTTTGGAAGTCTCTTGGGCTACTGAGACCAACAAATTGAAGGGACGCTTCTCCTGGTTGGCACTGTGTCTTTTTGTTAAAATTCCTTCAGTTATTTACATGTACTTATATATTTATCATATGTGTATTTCCTTTCAGTAGGACTTCTAACTAATACATTTCCCTCTGGTTTTTCATACTACTTAAGCTTCGTTTATCCTCCCTATCACTCCTGCTATATAAACATTTTAAAAATTATTTAAAAATCATTTAGGAAACAACAAGATGGTTAAATAGCAAAACATCATAACTACAACATAGATGAACATATGTGATTTCAAAACACTGAAACCAAAAGCAAAGATTATGATGAGAGCCAAAGGACAAGGATGCATTTCCCACAGATATAAATCAGTAACAAATACAGCAATATTCTTTTCAGAAACCATGGAACAAGGGAAGAATGCAAGTGTTTTATAGCGATGCAAAAGCAAATTAATAGAGAAAAGGATAGTATTTTAAATCAATGGTTCTAGAAAACAATGGATATCTGCTTGAAAAATGACGAATCTTAGCATATAATTTCATACTTTTTGTAAAATTTTATAACTCCATATGGTTCAGTCACTCCAATATAAATCCCAAAGCCATATTCTGGAACTAAAAATTAAAGAAAATCTGTATAAACATCTGTTTTTTGCAATGGTTTTCAAAAAAAGTCACACCTGATTTAAAAAAAACTTGTAATCACGATATAACCTAGAACTGTTAAATCTCCAATTAAGACAGTGGAATAACTCCTTTAATGATAGGCAGTAGATCTGACAACAAATTCCTTCCCTCCAAAACAAGTATATTAATAATGTCCTAGTTTGCTTTTTGATGTTGTAATAAAACACTGACTAAAACCAACTTGGGGAGAAAAGGGTTTATTTCAGCTTCTTAGTTAAAGCAAACACTCAAGTCCTGGAGGCAGGAACTGAAACAAAGACACAGAAAAATGCTACTTACTGGTTTCCTCCCTTTGGCCTGCTCAGTTACTCTCCTTAGACAGCCCAGAGTTACCTGCCTAGGAATAGGACCTTCCACAGTGGGCTGGGTCCTCTGTGAGTACCATAAGGAAATGCCTCATAAACATGGTGAAGGTCAATTCTATAGAAGAAATTCCTTAATTGAGGCACTCTCTTCTCACGTATCTCTAGTTTGTGTAAAGTTGATAAAAACTGACCAGTTCAAACAGAAAAAAGCAAGGGAAAAGTCTATGCAAATAGAAAACTAAATCCATATGTGGTACTCTTAAAACCTACAACGATGGCAAAAGGGAAGGGAATGGAAGGTCAACTAGGGTATAAGGTAGAATAAGGGATACAGCTTACAAAATAAAGGTAAAAAGTAAGGCCTGGAAGAGATGAAGAGGGACCAGAGGAGGAGAGGATGGAGAAGATATCTGGCAATATCAAATGCTGGTAAGTATGCAGAGAAGCAAACTCTTGTTCATTGTTTGTGGAAATTCTTGATAATATAACCTCCTTTAAAGAGCATTTGACAACTTCCACAAAGTTAAATAAACATATACCATGTTGTTCAAGGACCATGTTTCCAGTATTTACCCAAATGTACTTCAGTTTATAAGAGCACTGCATATACAACAGAATATTACTCAGAAATGGGAATGAACAAGTTAGTGACTCATCAAACAATATTTTAATACATCGGGCTAAATGACAAATTGAAGAAAAAATATGCATGTTGTATGACTATATGACATTCTGCAGAAGATCTTTAGGGGTGGAAATTAGATCAGTGGTAGTAGGGACTTTAAGTAAAGGAAGAAGTGACATCTAAAAGGCCTGTAAAGAGGAATTGGTTTGGGGGATGATAGAACTTTCCTACATAAGACTGCTAGCATAATAGATAAAAGATTCTGTTCCTTTGCAGCAATGGAAGCATACACAATAAAAGCTAACTTTAGTATTTACACATTTAAAAAACATCTTTAATGTTTTCATTTTTTTAAAAAAAACAACCTTCTAAAGATATACCTAGATGATTTGTGGTGTACACTTAAGGAATTGGGCACCATTCTAGCACTGAAGGACAGTCTAGTCAAGAAGACAAGAGATCATGGAAAGCAATGTAGGTTGTCATAAATCCTATAAAATTACAAATATTGACCTAATCTTATTAAAGGGGATTTGAGGATGAAGAACTGATCTAAGTAATTTTAAAACTGTTTTGATGGAAATTGTAAGTCTAAAAACACAATAATGTCCAACCACTCTATCATGGTATATTTGTTTCCTACAAATTTAGGTATAAAATATTATAAATTGGTATACTACAAAGCTAGTATAAATTAGTAATTCTTAACTACACGTATCTAACATGGTATACATATTTAAATAAGTTGTACATAATTAGATCTTATTTGTTACTGTCTGATCTGAGAAAGAAGTTAAAACTTAGAAAGAAAAAAGGCTAGAATGACTCTGATGGTGATGGATTCATTTTGAGGCATCAGTAAGAAATTATTAATTTTCAAATACAGACAAATATGTTCAGTAGTCTATATATATGCATGTACCCATCCACAAATATACATACTTGTAGTTTTGGCTTAGTCAGCTGAGAGTTTAGAAACTGACTTTAGAAGCAGTAAAGGTGCCCAGCCTACAGACACTATTTTCCAATTTTTTTTTCTTCAATTAACTAAATGTAGGCTCCTTAAATGCCTTAAACATGGAATAAAGAAATGCAAGGTGACCCTGGAGCACTTTGTATTATGAGAAAAATCAGAAAGTGCTCAATAAAGGAAGAAATGAGGACCCTCTCACAAGGAAACAGAAGTGAGTGGAATGTTCAATGGCCAAAGCCGCAATCACTTATATAATACCATAAGAAAACAGTCTATTGTATTATAAGCTCAATAAACACAATATTCATATATATATGGCAATATAAACAATTGAAGAGATGAAAGAGGAAAATTAATATCTTAATATTTTGTTTTGTTTCTAGATTAGTAATTTGTGGTGGTTTATTGTGGCTCACACTGCAGGACTCTGCAAAGAACAGAATTAGGTCCTGGAGTCTACTCTGTTTTTTTAAAGTCTAGAGGTCGCAGAATGTGTCAACTCATGGAAGGGAAAAGTGGGAAACAAAGTGGGCTGATGTAGAAGATAGGTGTTTAATAAAGAGAGAGAGAGAGAGAGGAATAAAGTTCAGTTTATAACAACTTTATTAATCCCATAAAGTGGAGCCTGATGACTTAATTACCTTTTACAGTTCCAGGCATGGTTTCTCCAAACTGTTACATTGTAAAATAAGCCTCACTACGATTTTGGGTGAGAGCAAACCATATTCAAACCACAAAACGGCAAAAGCCCTTTACAGAGGAATTCTTATTAATAAACGAAGAAATGAGGGATGTTGAAAATCATATTGAACTAATAACTAATGTAGAAAATCCCACCAATGACAGGTGAAATCATTTTTTAAGAACTCTAGAGAAATAAAATAATATGCAAAGTCTAAAAATATCTCCCATACATATTTATTAAGGATTATGTTTTTGACCATGTGTGTGAAAGTATTTTGATATTACCCAATCCAAATAGTAAAGACTATATGACCGAGAGTTATCATCTTATTAGGAAATAAGAAAAATACAGTCACTTTACAACACTGAAATCTGGGAGACACCACTGTAGCTTTACAATCCTACACTACAAGTACCACAATCTGTGTGGCTTAAACAGAATAGCACATTTTTTTCAAACTTCTGAAGCCTAGACATTTAAAATTATAGCATAGAGAGGATCACGTTTCCTCTGAAATCTACAAACAATTTTCCCATGCCTCAATGTGGTTGTTAGTAATACTTAACATATAAGTACTTAGCTTATAAATGCACCACTCCAGTCCCTGCCTCTGTCCTCCCCTGGCATTATCTTATATGTGCCTCTGTCTGTTTGCAAATATTCCTCTTCTTAAAACATGAGTCACACTGGATTTAGCAAGCAAATTGTATGAGATTTAGTCTATAGTATACCAGCATGACTTCATCTCAATTTGATCACTACTACAAAGACCCTGTGATTAAGGAAGATGGTGTTTTCAGGCCTGTGTGGGTATGCATTTTGTCAAACCTTATGTGTAAGTAAGGTCATGTTTTCAGTTTCAGGATGGACACTATTCCATCCAATACATCATACCATCAAGACACCAAAAGTTCAAAGTTATATCCTCTCGCTGTTTTTAAAAAGAGGTCATTTACTGTGTTGTCTTTTCTACTTGGCTTGTGTTTTTCCTGGTTATTCACACTGTAAGTAATTTTGGCTTTTATCAGGAGCATTTTGATATTATGTCATGACACTCTACTCTTAGTAACTATATAGATAATGTTCATGGTATTCTTTAGCAGGAAATCATCTCCATTGGATACAAAGTCTGACTAATATTTCATGGGTTCTGGTTTTAGTGCCACTTTCACTTTCAAAGTTTTTACAATGCCATTTGTAATTGCCCTCTGTCTTTCACTAATCACTGGTGGATCTGTATGGCAGTCTCTTATTTCAATTCAAGTAGTAATGGGTATGTTTTTGGTATCAAATATTCACATTTCAAAAGTGACCCACAAATATATACAGTATTGATTGGAGTTCCTTCCTCTTCATGATCTTCCAGAAGCCTCCCAGTTCCTGGGGTCCTTCAACTAGAACCCAAGGACACATGCACATCATTCACTCTGCTGTCTACTTCATGCAACTGGTGTATGGTCATCATGCAGCTGAGAGGAAACAAGAGCAACATGGAGTTGCATCACCCTCTCTGCATCATGATCAAAAAGACAGTTTCTCATCTTCTCACCTTTAAGAACCAATAGGTTTGCGCTATCATCACTGTCCTTGCCAGAAATCCCCTTTCTGCTCACCAAATGCAGAAGCCTTTTGTGTGTTTCCTGAAGTCTACAGTGTTTCACAGTTCCCTAAATTCAGGCTAGAAGACCATGAGGGAAAATGATGAGCCATTAACTGTCTAGTCAGAGTTCAAACCTCAACCTCCCTTCCCTTCTTTTTCATTCCTATGTTTTTACATCTTCTTCATATTATTTACCTTCTAGATTCCTCAAAATGCTGCTGGATATAATATATCCAAGTGCTATAGCACATTCATTGTGACAGAAAAAGGTGGCATGAGCACTCTACTTACATTGATCTAGAAGCACCATGGTGAGACTAAACTCAGCTTCAGTAACAGAAATTTATCAGGGAAATCTCCAAATATCTAGAGTTAAACAACGAACTCTAAATAAACAGAGTGCCTCAAGGGACATTAAAGTCTGTTTTGAACTAAATGAAATGAAAAGTACACTATCTCAAATCTCAGCAAAGCAGCTAATACAGTACTAGAAGGGAAAGTGTGGCATAAAATATTCATTTTAGAAAGAAAAGATATAAAGTCATAAAAATCTGTAAACTAAGTTCCCTCTTTCAGAAATCAGATGAATCAGCCATAAATAAATGCCAAGCAGATGCAAGGAAGGAAATAATAAAGACAAGCACAAAAAAAGGAATAAAATTCAAAACAGAAGAGAAAAAAATCAGTGTTCTTTGCTGAGATACAGTCTATGCATAGCCAAGGAAACCAAAATGTAAGCAATTCAAATTTCAGTTAATTTGTTTCTATCCATTTACAAGGCTTCTGATAAATAATCAAAAATAACATTGACACAATCAGGTTCACATGCTTATTCCCCAATTCCCCTCTCAGGTGTTTCCCATTCTCATAGCCACCTAAATTGTCCAGATGATATGTAATCCAGAAATTTTATTCATATTCAAAGAAGAAATTCTGACTCAGGACTGGAGCCCTCCCAGCTACGTCAGCTCTCTACATAGACACACTACACAGGAACTTCCAGGCAAGGCTTGTTTTATATCACAATGAATAGAATTTGTAGCATGATCAATCACTCCTATTGCAAGAAAGCTTAAGGCTCTAAGAGCAGAATACAATAATCTTTTAAATTTTGCATTGATGTAGATGAGGACGGTTATCGGATACTTTTGTATTGCTGTGATAGAATCACTGACCAAGGAAACTTACAAAAGGAAGAGTTTATTCAGCTTAAGGTTCCAAAGGGGCAAGAGTCCATTGTGGCAATGAGGCATGGCGGCAGAGGTAGACAGAGTATACACAGAAGCTAAGCACTCACATCTTTAAGCAGGTACTGGAAGCAAAGAAACTGGCAAAGCTTAAGAATGCGCTAAGCTGACCCCCCAATGACTTGCTTCCTTCAGCATGGCCACACCTTCTAAGACCTCCCATACTGCCAAGTGAGGAGAAAATGTGCAAATACTTAGAGCCCAGGGGGAGCATTCTCATTCAAACCACCACAAGGACTTATACAAAGTTGCACAGGGATGAACTGTAGCAATTTTTGGAAATTTGGGGACTTTTGTGATAATGTACCTGGTGATAAAGGATGGAGAACAATGTGAGATGAAAAACTCCATCATAAGGTATAGATAAAAATAACCCAATGGCCATGCTATAGACGTCATTCTTACCTATGCATAAAGCCATCCAGATGGTATGACACATTTTGAAGGACAAAATCCAACTGTTATTGACCAAGATAGTTAAAAGGAAATCAGGCCAAAAAATGATCCAGTGTAGAAGGTAAGAGGCAGAACAAACAGGAAATGTTCTAAGATGATGAGAGCAAAGATTGTTTTTTTCTCACAACATGCTTATTCAGTAAGTCATAGGGTTAAGGGGAAAGAAGAATTTTATTTTCTCACTTGGGTCATAACTACTGATACATTGCTACAAATCTATTTGCTATAATACAGCAGCCATATCACATGCCTACAATGTAAATGAGAAACCCATCTCTATTGTATCTCTAGATAAATGAAATTTCTTACTGTATGCCAAATATGGATCCTTATATTTACAGACAACTACATACACAATTTATCAAAGAAACTTCTTTTTTGCAAAAGAAGGAGGCTCTTCAGAGTTCTTCAACTGATCACACACAAATAATAAGTGTCTAAGGTATGGCCAGCCCTAAGTGAAACATCTACAATGAAACTTTTATATCTAAGACTCATGGAACATAGTGGAACAAGGTTAGAGAGAATACTAACACATCCCTTCTCAACAGGGAAGCTTATTCATGCAACAGAATGCAATGTACACAGAAGTCCAAAATTGTCCAAGGTGGAGAGAAGAAACTCTTGAGTGTTGTTCGTGGACAGAACTCCTGTATTAACACACATACACACATGGCTCAGGGACCAGTGCAGTAGACAGGGCAGAAAGATGATAAGATCCAGGGTTGTGCGTGAACATAAGGAAAGAGAGACTTAAGGCCTCTGGAAACTTGTTCAAATGAACTTACAGCAATGGTGACAGCATGCACAAGACATACACTGACTCAATGAGACAAAAATCCCATGTAGAACTGGGGAAATGGCGGCCGACACCAAAATTTAGTCAAGGAACTGAAGGGAGAATTGATCTTCTTTAAGGGAGTGCCTCTAGACAGCCTAAATAAACTCCGATGGATGAACTTGCACCAAGGGACATCTAGGTACAAAAGCTTGATTGAATAGCCCTGAACATACAAGAAAGAATACATGAAATTCAGAGCAGAGAGTCTGGGAGATATAGATGAGAGAAAGCATCTAAATATGATTAAGATTTATTGTATGAAATGCACAAAACATACAAATATATATTTTTTAAAGAACCTGAATTTGTTCAAGCTCTACTATAAACTGTTCCTTCATCATGTTCCATTTTGCATTTAAAATTGTTCTGTTACTTTATTTCTCTTACTTCCTCACTTTCAGGGGCGCTATTCTTTATTTTCAGTCTTGGATGACTGCTAACATCTTTTGATCAATGAAAAGCTTGCTGTTTCCAAAAATAATGTTATATGAATAACTGTTATACTCAACAATTAAAAAAATAATTGTGTAATAAGAAGTTCAACTGCATGTATTTCAAACATAGGATCTATAAGCTGTAAAATATCTTGCTTTCATTTACTGAAGTCTATGTGACCAAATTCTTTCATATTTCTGAAGAGATCAGGCATGTTCATGGAGTTATAGTTCAAGACTATTTCACATTTCTTACTGTATGTATGTTACTGAATCCCAAATATAAATTTAAAGTATATTAAAACATGTTTATTCAAAAGAACACTCCGATTTTATAGTAATGGACCACTTCTTTGTTCCCCAAGATGAACTATAGAGAATTCTAGAAACCTGTTACTATATTACAATTAAAAGAACCAAACTTTGTGTTATAAAAACCGTATGCAGGTCCAAGAAGATGACTCATTGAGTAATAGCACTTGCCATGCAAATCTAATGACTTTAGCTGGATCCCTGGAACCCATGTAAAAGCAGAAGGAGACAATTAACTCCACAAAGTTGTCCTCTGACCCCTATATGGTTACTACAGAACACATACTCCCAATGTATAACAGGCATACACAAACACAAATAATAATAATAATAATAATAATAGTAATAAAACTTTTCTTTATGTTTTGCAGGGCTGAAGAAATGACTCATAAGTTATAGCATAAACTGTTCTTCCAGAGACCCTAATTAAATACCCAACACTGATGTCACATTGCTCTCAAGCACCTGCAACTCCAGTTCCAGAGAATCGGATACCTCTGGTCTCTGCAGACATAGGCACAGACATGCGCATACCCACAAACAGTCTTGAAGGAAAAACTTTTATAATCATATGAACTAAAGACTTTTACATAACCTTGCAACCAAATAGTTACTGTTTATAACAAGCCCACTGAGCTATGTGATAGTCTTATGACCCAGGTATATAATATATTATCTTGATCCCTCAGGACCCTTCCTTGTCATCTGCTAAACATAGTGTATGAATTTAGGTATGCATGTGCATGCATTATGTATTAAAGTGCAGAAAGCAGGGTGCTTATCCCCTTGAAAGCAATGAGAGAAACTGAGAGGTCTGTTTGTTATTTTGTGTGTGTGTGATACACCTAAGCCTAGGAACCAAAGGGCAAAATTCTCTAAGATAGGGGAAGGTTCTGACTTTGATTTTCCCATTACATGCTGAAGATACTATTTCAATAAAGAATGAGAGAAGCCCTGGCTGGGGGCACAGCTCCAAGAGACATTTGAAGGTACAAGCGCGCAATAATCAGAGCCACTGTTGGCCTTAAAAACAAATGCCGAGAATCACGCTGTAAATTTTGTAAGCATCATTGTAATCCATAATATGGCTCAGAACACTGCACAGACGCACCCATATACACAAAATTAATTTTACTGTAAATCTTCTTAAAATATCTTTTTCTTACCCTTACAACAATTGTCTTAATCATTTTGTTTAATTGCGTTAGCTAATTTTGCTCTTTTCCAGTGACAACCAAGCATAATAGCGATAGCAAAATAAAACTGGCCTTGAACACTGCAAAATGTTTCTTATAATATTTACATTCTTTGTGAAAGGTTAAGTAACTTGCTTGCAAATTGAGCAATATGATTTACTTCTCTAATCCCAGCTCTTGAACTACCACAACTTCAAGGCCAGTCTGTGCTGTATACTAAGTTCAAGGTTAATCTGGGTTGCATAGGGAGATTCAAAAGAAAAAAAAAAAAGACAAACAGGCAAACAATAAATTCTTTTGTACCTTACTCTCCAAAACAAAATTGGGTTTGACTATTTAACTGATTCCTGTGCTTACTTGAAAAAGCATTATACCTGTCAGATATTGTACACAAAATAATCTTTCAACATTTAATTTTTTATAGCAGCTAATGGTTGGGAAACCAATACATAGAGCTTAGGCAGAACTGCTGTATAGCCCAGCATTTATATGTACAGTTTACTGAAATTTGCCTTTTAGGCTGTGAACAATACCTGCTAATTGATGGGCATTAAGTTAATTAGGGAACACAAAGCACTAATTGCAGAGAACAGAAGACTCACTAGCACACATGCTTCACAAAATAGACAGCGACTGAGATATCATCTATCATTCTGTATGAGTTCAGTCAACACAACACTACATGTTTCCTGCAAAATCTAACATTGCATAATGAGCTTGTGCCCTTGGAAGCTTAGACTGACAACAAGCAACTTTTCTATTCTTCTTTTGCAATTTATTTATGTTTAGTGTGTGTGAGTGTGTGTGTGTGTGTGTGAGTGTGTGCAGTTGTGCAGGTTTCACATGTGTTGAGACCAGAGACTACTCGTGGGAGATGCTTCCCTCCTTCCACCATTGGAAGTTCAGGGACCAACCTCTGGTCATGAGGCTTGACTGCGTACCTTTGCTCGCCTATAAGCTATGAGCCAACTCGCCCCTCTCCTTGCCTCTTCATTTCCAAAAATTTAAAACACATTAAATATTCACAAAAAGAAAACAGTTTAATGACTTCTTTCCATCTTTATCTTTCATTATTTCCAAGGAAGCTGAAACCACTTACGTGCCTGAGAATATGAAGATGTAAAAATCATATTATGATTTTGGGAAGAGTAATGTACTATTCTACACTTAATTTAAACCATGGTGCTAAATCATCTAACAAGTATAGAAATTCAGAGATCAACAAACTCAGAACTGTGGGAGCTGGTGACTCTCTTCTGTGACTTTATGAAGTCCCAATGCATTGATTCAACATTTAAAGAAAATATACAAATGTAATAACTCTGTTACATATGTTATGTAACCTGTCAGACTCAAACAGAAATGTCAAATATATAAGAAAACAACTTATAAAGCACACATTATGCATTTTTCTCAAGTATCAAGTTAAAACACTAGATATTAATAATAGACAAAAAACACTGTAAATACTTTTTTAAGAATAAGATTTTTAAATATTTTATTATTTTTATTATATATATATATATATATATATATATATATATATATGAGTGTATTTTCTGCATGTATGTAAGTGCATCAATGTCATGCAATGCCCATGGAGATCAGAAGAAGATATCAGATCTCCTGGAATTGGAGTTACAGATTGCTGAGCTACGATGTTGGTAATGGGAATCAAACTCCAATAATCTTCAAGATGAGCCAGAGCTCTTAACCACTGAGCCATCTTCACAACTCCATAAATACTGTCTTAATGAAAGATGTATTGTAACTGTTGTACCACCACTATCCAATGTTTTCTTTTTGCTCACATCTATGTCACTCCCAGGACTTTACACTGTCACTTGAGAAAGAAAACTTCACCTTGTTTTTTTCTTCCTTTTTAATACACTGTTTGCTCATTCATATGCATGACAGTCTGATTATCTGGTGGAGCCCCAGATTTCTCTTATCCAATTCACTTCAGATCTACTCTAAACCCACTTTTTTACTATGCCAGGTCTCTTTCTAGATTTTAGTAGCTAAAAACCTAAATTTGATGGATTAAAGCAATGTTTTTTTTTACTAAAAAACATATAGTGTGAAAAATAAGTTAAAAAAGAATAAAGATCGACTCTAGTGATTGAAATACAATAAAGCTCAAGACACAAATGAAACTAGAGTTACATTAAAATAAGTATAATTTAAAAGTCAAATTTAAATACAAGCAGAAAGCACATGAAACCACGCTTCTTTTATCCAGTAGGAATACACAATATTATTTGCCACAATCTTAAGTTTCTCTAATGAAATAATGTAATGTTTAAAATACAGAGGAAACCACTAAAAAACTAAGCATTGTTACTATGGCAGCAGAAAACTTCAGCTTAGGCACTAAGAAAAGTAAATATGAAGTCTTTATTGATGAGAAAGTGTAAGGAAAGATATGCAACATACCTGCTATATTTGATTTAATATTCCAATAATACCATTTAAAGGCAGAATTCTATAGATAATTATATTCTAAGTATTAGAAAATTAATAAGGAAAATTAAGGAAATCATAATTATAATAACATCAAAAATCTTAAGACTGAATATGTTTCAGAACCAAGATGGCACATCAAAAGGTCTGATTTCATTTTGACCTCACACAACATGCGTTTTTCCATGCTTCTGAGGTACCCCAGAACTGTAACTGGTACTGTGGGCGAAGTACTGTACAAGCATCAGAGAAAAACGAAGAGGGAACTATGACACTAGCCACATATAGAACTGTACAGGAAAATCTTCGCATGTGGTACAGATGCTGTCAGCTGCAAGGTGTGGAGAGGGGCAAGGGAAAAATTTCTAATGTATGTAAAACATACTATGAATTCTAAAAATTCTAAAAAGAAGAAAGATTAAAAAGAATAGGAAAGAGAAATCATTAGAAGCTCAAACAAAGAATCTTAATTAAAAGTTAAGAATGTTGGCTTGTAGTCAAAGTCAATAAAATTATTGAAGTGCTAACCAGAGAAATGAAATGTCATACTTTCATTTCAAAGAAATCTGATTTAAGATGGTTGTGCTCAAATTTGTTTTGGAAACAAAGATCAGAGACTCTTAAAATAAAAGCCTTCTATGTCAATCAGTGCTCAGGGCCGTTCAGCTCAATTCTGACTGCTCAGCTATGTTTCCACTCCTGTCCTCATAGCAGGGTGAAGGGACAGCTGCTATTTAGGGCATTCGCTTCTCACAGCTGATTAAAAGGAGAAAAAGCATCCAGACACTCAATGTTCAAAGCTTCCAGATGAAACTAAATCCACTTTATTCAAATTCCATTGACTCCTATAAATCAGATGGCCCAAACTAGTCAGGAACTACACACAACTAATGAGAACTATGGTAAGTTATGTGAAAAGGCATGGAAGTGAGTGGGAAGGTAGACAGTGTTTCATCTGACAAGGAAAACCATAGGCTGGAAAAAGGTCGAAGTCTCATCCAGAAATTTCTATCTTGCTCACCTTCGAATTAATTTTTGTGAGTCTAATAAGTTTATTACATCATATACCAAGGTCATATCATTCTTAAAATTATCTTGTTTGCTACTTTGATATGAGGAGAAAGGTGGTACATTTGCCATGAATAAAACATTTACACGAGGTATTCAAGGATGACTACTTCAAGCAATAATTTGAAAGCATATTACAACTTCATAAAATATGCACCCTCCAATAAAAAGGAAAGCAAAATTAATAACCATCTCAGCCCTATATTTCAAAGTCTATACTTGTGACTCATGTGTATTTATTGTTTCATTTCATCTTCCATCATCAAATAATTTAATTTGTAAAAGGTCATGATCAGAATATTAATAATTATCACTGGTTATTTGTGCCCATGCATGTCAGAAAATACACAACACTATGTCATGTAAATAATCATTAAAACTTAACCAACCAACCACTTCCTTATAAAATAACTGTAATTAGTTCATCAACATAACTAAAAATAATGGCTAGGTACTTAAATTAAGAATCATGTTCTATTTGAAAATTGACTGTTTAACTTCATCTGAGATAAATGTCCATAATCTGTTTACTGACTAAAGTAATAGTATCTTCATTTGTAATTTTTAATGAGTCAGTTGCCAAAGCCATGGACAATTTATCCCTTACCTCTGAAGAGTCTGCCCCATTATCTGTCATCTTGGGAATTTCATGAGTCTATATCAAAACTTGCATATTCCCTGTATGACCAGTTTCATCAGGACAAGATTTCAGTGTACCTTAAAAAGTATCTTGATCATGGGGGCTGGAGAAATGACTCAGAGTTTAAGAACACTTGCTACTCTTGCAGAGGACTTCAGTTTGGTTCCCAGCACTCACATGGTGGCTAACAACTGTCTGTAACTCCAGTCCCAGGAGATCTGATGCTCCTCTTCTGACCTCCATGGGCACTGTACAACATGAGTGCAGTTACACACATCAAAGCAATACACTCATACACATAAAATAAAAATAATAAAATATTTAATAAAAAAGTATCTTGGTCACTGTGCTTTGATTGGGAGCTGAGTAGTTAAAATTGTTACTGCACAAACATGAGAGTTGGAGCTCAGATCCCCAGCACCCGTATAAGACACCTGCTGTAGTGGCAGGTATCTGTAACCCCAGCACTGTGCAGGTGAAGACAAGCAGATTCCTGGGGATGTCTAACCAGCCAGTCTAGCAAAACCAATGAGCTCCAGGTTCAGAGAGAAACCTTGTCTCAGTAATAGATGACGGATGATGAGTTCCTCCTCTTCCAATAGATAGCTTCCTTATCCGTTAACTCAGAGTCAGCTGATTAATGTTCTTTTGGCATTGCAGAATCCTTTTTGTCTTGTAAGACATTAACACAAGAATAGTGTAACTTCATAGTCACAAGTCCTAGGCACACTCAAGGGAAAGGATGGTGGGCTCTTCAGTCATCTCCGGGTCTTGCCTCAGGCATGTCAGCTAAGGAGACCCTTCTTTGGTTACATCATTACTCCATGAGCACCAAGAAGAAACTATATTCCAGCTGAAAAGAGCATTGCATGAGCCATGCTGCTGAAGTCACAGACTACTGCTTCTGAAAATCTCCAATCACAACTACACAAGCTTTGGAAAACTTCACTCTGCAAAATAAGCTTCAGTTAACTCCAGATGCTACTGCTCAGCCTGCAGCAATTCCTCTTCAGGGTTTGAAAGAGAAACAGCTCCCCCATGACTCAAAAAGAAAGCCTGTGATTAGGCAATGCAGGATTTATAATTGGTTCTTATGATATTTTTGTGACTGGTGGAATTGAAAGTTATTGTAACTATGCAAGATTACGATAGATGAAACTACCATCCTTTGGAGTAAGTTTAGGGCCATTGTCTCCTCTGTACTGATACTTCTACCCCACAACCACCTGGTGTTGCACTATTGAGCCCCAGTAAAGGTGTCTCCCAGTAGTTTTCATCCTCTTGCGGCTGATCTGATCACACCAAAAGAAAAAAAAAAAAAAAAAAACTCAAGGCTTCTGAGAGTGACAGTGACTGGCAGGAGGCAGCTGAAGAATTCTAGAAAGCTCCTGAGAGCTGAGGCTTCCAATACCTGAGCCTCTGAGCTATAACACTAAGAGATAGCTGAGGAATTCCAGAGACCCACGGAAGACAGGATCTATAAGAAGCCACAAAGGTTGGCAGAGCCTTTAAAAATATGGAAGATGAGAGACTGTGAAGAGCCTGAGCCAAGAGCCAAAAGAACAACCACTATAAGCCCTGCTTGCTAAAATCCAAGAGAGCCAAGTGATAAAGATCTGAGGACCCTGATACCTGTAGCTCAAGAGCTCTATCTCTGGCCACTTATTGTTGTCCTCCTAAGCCCTGTGCAGTAATCCTCTATCTTGAACACCTAAATCAGTACGTCTCTGGCTTTGAAAGCTTGGTGCCTTAAGCTTGTGGCTCTCAGGGCTTAAGTTTAAAGCCACTGAGTTTAGAAGCCCAGCCTGTAAGCCTCAGAAACTCAACCATCAATGTTAAAGGAGCTGTCCTTTGCTCTTGTGTCATTTCTATGTGGCCAGAACAAAAGAGCCCGCAGACAACCATTTGCAACATAAACATAATGTATTCTTAATCTTTTCCCCAACTGGTTATGCTGACTAAATAGACTGAAGAAACACAATTGATGTGGGTACAATTTGATATGCCTGGAAGATCTTTAGGAAAAAAAAAAAAAGAGTATTTTTCAATACCATATTGAATAATCTTGTACACTTGAAAAATAAATTATGAAAATATAAATCTAAATTTAAAATAGTTCACTATAAGCAGTGAGTGCACCAGGGTTGTAGGGCGTAATGTGCAGTGTGGGCCTTAGCCAGGTCACCTGCTGTGAGGATTAAGGGAGTGGCTCCTGTGTATGAATGGCATAATGTAATGTGGGCCTTAACCAGCTCACCTGCTATGAGGATTAAGGGAGCGGCTCCTGTAGGGATGGTGCTCAGCTCCAGCCAGTCGTGACACCAGCTTCTGCCCTGCTTCTGGAGAGAACTTGCACTGAGATGACCCATCCAGAGACAGATTACCATTGCCTGCAGTTGGGAACCACCCCATAGGGCGGCTGGCTAACCAAACTCATAAAACCCCTTGCACTTCCTTGAATAAGTGAGTTTGCTGCGGGTTGCCCTCCGCATGCTTTTCACCTAGCTCCTGGGGTCTGTGTGTTGACTCCCCACCTCTCATGCCCTCAAGGGGAAGACCCTGCATCAGACTTAGCCAGCATCAAGCAGAGGGACCCCAACACAGGATGGTCTCAAAAAAAAAATTAAAAACTATGTTGGATTATTTAACCATACAAAGTAAATCACCAGTCTCCTGTGTGCAAACCATCCTTTCCATTTATTAGTACCGAGAATTCCCTTGCTTCTTGCCATCTTTCTTGAATTTGTACATGAACAGCATTTACCCACAACCTGGAATGGACATGGAATTAGTAAAGCCTGTCATCTCAAAATATTCTGGGCTCTTGATTTTTGTGAGCATAACTTTCTATAAACAAGCAAACGAATCACTCTGAGAGAGAAAATATAGACATTAACTAGCCACACTAATCTTACCTCATCCATATACAGACTGAAATTTGTACTTTAATCTGGATGTTCAGCATTTCCATTTCCCTGGTTTAAATTCTTAGAGTAGTCCCACAATATTCAATAGCTATGTCTATGCCTGGGCCACATTTTTGCTTTCATTATGATTTCATACCAACCTGAAAACCTGAGGGTGAAAACTGATAAATGTTAAATGATGGAGGAAATCATTACCTTTTAGTATAAATAGAAAAGTTCTAAGGCTAATAAGGGATAAAAACAGACACCATTAGTGTTGTCATTTGTTTCTGAAAATCTTCTCATTTCAGCATCATCTAAAAGGCAGTATAAATATTTAATTGTTTATCAAAATGATTCAAGGAAGAGATGAGGTTTTAGGTACTTTATGCAGGCAGGCATAAAAATCCTGCTGAATTATCCAATTCAATTAGAATCCAAAGACTACCTAATTTTAGATTCATAGCTAGTATAAGTAGATTTGCTTAATTATTTTTTGCTTAATTATTTTTCTGTAAAACATTTTATTGCTTATAAGCTTCATTTACACACACACACACACACACACACATACACACACACAGAGATGTGTTAGAGACAGTCTCATTGTGTTGCCCAAGTGCTCAGGCTGCCTAGCCTCTTGATCCTGCTGCCACTGCCTCTCTAGTGTTGGAATTACAGGTTATCTATATTTAGCTCATATCATTTTATATACCATTATATTATAAATTATATGATTCATATTTAAAAATTGAGAATCTAGAACTTTTGTTGTATCACAATAAGTAAGATGAACTTGAACTCACAACTGTAGACAAATTAATCGAGCACAACTATATTAAGATTATTCTACCTTCTAGATTAGGAAAAACACAAAAACTGGATTAAAAATACACTCAGATCTCACTATTATACTTCCTGAGTCTGTCAAAAAGAAAACTCACCTTTCATTTTATTAGAGATATTTGGTCATTAAATATAATGAAAAGACACCAACTTCGCAGTGATCTCTTGTTCTGATCCTTTGAAGAGTATATTCTAGGAAGTTGTCACAGTACCCTTAGCAATCAATAAAATGATATAAGAATTTTCAAATAATTCTAAAAGTATTTTATCATCCCTTCCTACAAAGCATTTAACCATCTTTCTTTACATAATAACAAACTTAAGGATTAGTATTAAAAATCAAGTCATTGTTTCAATTTTGTTTAACTATAAATTACTTCCATAAAGTTGGACCATTTTTGAGGTCACTTCAAGGAATTGCCACACTTCTCTGGATTCATATAATCACCAGAATGATCTGAGGCTCCAGAATAATTCCATCACTTCCAAAAACTCCCTGGAGTTTCCCTATATCCGCACAGCATGTCCAACCCTGAACAAGCACTGAGTCTCACCCTATCTTTGTCTTTTCAGAATGCCACTTAAGTGAAATGATACATCATACATATATCATATGTAACCCATCATTGCTGAATGTTATATATAAGTACAAACAAGAGTCATCAAAAAGTCTTAATACAATCCCGTCAAGCTCATTACAGGAACTGTATAGGAATATAGCTTTGACACCTGCCCAGGGGCTTGAAACAGAAAACCAAACTATTTCTAAAATATATGAAGTCAAAATGAAAGGAGAGAAATGGTGCCTTCTGTCACCAGTCAAGGGCAGGGAAATGTAAAGGGGTCCCTAAATACACCACTCAGAAGTGCTTTCCCTGTTCCCTCTCAGATATGTGCTGCAGCTTTCGAATTTATTTTAAGCTGTCTCTTCTTTTCCTCTTTGGAACACAGGCTATGCTGCTTCCACACAGAAAGGTCAATTAATTTGTGAAAGAGCTCGACAGCACTGAGCAAAAGCTACTTTCTGTATACCCGGACACCAGAGAGCTGCTGTATGTTAATTGTAAATCCATTTCTCACTTAGAATACTTAGACAACAAAAAGCATTTGTTACTGGGATTATTAAATGATTGCTTCTGAATGTGAATGTGGGATTTCCATAAAAATGAGGTGTAAACTTTTCTCTTGATTCCTCATTTGTAAACTTATTGTCTCTTGTCCAGTTTTTGGAGAACAGAAAATCAGGTAGGAAAAAAAATATAGGTCTTTCAAAGGATTTGAATCATCTTTTATAAATGAATTGAAGAACAAGGTGATAATAGCTCATAATAAAGAATAACTTTACAAATATTAGTTTCTGATGGCAAATGGATAACTTTATATCAATTGTGAATTTCTGTTGTTAGATAGGCCTTTCAAATAACAAATTGATGGAGTGGACCACACAGAATTATTGCAACTTCCAGGGACTGTCATTATCTAGAAATATAAAAGAAGGTTCGTGATCTCATTTGAATTTATTGATTGCTGGACAGTTTAAATTATTCTTTTGTAGCTTTCACTGCAAGAAAGGTTTAAAAGATTACCAAAATGTTTGATAGGGAGAAGGCACCTCATCCAATAAGCTTTTTAAAAGTTGAAGGGCTGGAGAAGTATAAATATTTATTTTGATTTCTGTTTCCTATCATCAATCATTTGTCTCTCCAATATAAACAATATAGAACTTCAACATCCATTGTTTCATCATTGTGGCACTAAAACTGATAATATGATGATTTTCCCCAAGAAAAATCTCAAGGTGTTAAGCATGAACATTACACTCATGAACAATAAAATGGGAAATTTTGGTTCTGTAATATTATATTTCAGTCACCACAGATTACAGAACTTTCCCAAGGCAAAAATCTGTGCAATACCTACCAGACCCTGGGAAATAACTGTTTCCAAAATAAGTCTTACAATAATGATTTTATTTTGTTCTCATATATCAGATACATGCTACAGTTGGGTCATTTATTCAATATACTTCTTGAGAAGTCATTGACTCTGATGAACATCAATAAAAATCTGCTAAGTCTGACACTGTGTTAGATTCTTCAGTGACATTCTTAAAAGGACAGTCACTCCAAAGCAAACCCAGTCAGATTCCCCATCTCAAATCCCATCAGGCCCACTTGGAGTATCTGCTCACATGAAACAGCATCTACCCATGGAGTTGATGATTCTCAAGCCCCTAAATTTATGACTGAATATAGGAGCAGTTGAGGATTAGGAACTTCAAGGGCAGTCCGGGAAAGATCAGGGTCAGGGTTCTGTGTTGGAGCTTACAGGCCAGGAAGGTAAAGTTGGAAGGAGATGAAGATATAACAAAAAAAGCGAAGATTTGATCTGGTGGAGAGGAAAGACAGCCTGACCCAATGCAAAAGCGTGAAAGCAGTGTGCCTTTAGCGCCTGCTTCTCTGCTTTGCACTCTCAGCTCCATGGAAACAGAAGTTCCTTTCCACTTACCTCAAGTAACTAATGTTTATTTATCTACCCACAAAGAAAATTTATTCCTGAAAAAAACATAAAGATAGCATTATTCACTTCAAGAAGTCACATATAAATCTTCACATCCTATCTTATTTGTGCAGCACTTGAAAAGAGTCCACTGTGATAAAGATCAGTATAATATGCAAAGAGTAAGTACTAATCCTGACACCAACACTTGGCTTCTCCTATCCAAGTGAATTTAAACACACAGCTGCTTTGGAGAACAGTTAGAACATTCTTCAGTCGATGCAACATAATCTTCCTATGACTCATGATTCCATTGCTAGGACTATACCCAGAAGCAGAGAAAACTCTATAGCCACAGAAAACCTGGTGCAAAAAGGTTGTGTCCACAAATTGCAATGTTGTGTTTCATGATCAAAAGTAGAAGGTACCTAAATATCTATCAATTGACGCATGGAGAAATAAAATGTAATATTATCCTACCAAAGAAGAACTGACACATTGCAGTAACATAGATGACTTTTGAAAAACTGCTAAGAGAAAAGAGTACTAAAAGACTTGGTATTGATGGTTCCATTTACTGTGCATGACATACCTAGAACAGGTAACTAAAGTGACAAACCAAATCAGTCACTGCCTGGGCTCTGGAGGGTTCAGAAAAAGTGAACCATCACTGCAAAAGGCAATAGGATTTCTCTTAGAGAAAATGAAATTGTTTTCAGTTAACTGTGATGATATTTTGTAATATAACTGTGAATGTGCTAAAATAACCAGATTTTGAAATTTAAATAGATAAGTTGTGTGCTGTATGAATCATATTTCAAGTTCTTAGCTACACAAGAGAACAGAGAAAAGTGGCAAGCACTTCACCTGGCCTCCAGGAAAAGGGTGGTTAATTTTTAATCCTGGATCCTTATTCTTTAGATTAAGAAAGAAAGGAAAAGAGTGGACTAACAAAGGTAATGTGTGATGCTGAAATCCAAAGGAAATTAAATAAACTAGAGCCAACTGTTCCAAGGAAAAGTGGGAGGGCACAGACTTTCAGAGATTCATTATTTCTCTGGTTATTTCAAAGTTATTCCTGACCTGTTTGGAGGCTGGCTGGGCAGGGGAGTCTGGGCAGGGGAACTCTTAATTTGACTTTGCACCTCATCACTACAGGCTCTTAAGAGCAGATCATAAATGTCAACTAAGCACTGACTTAGCATGTCCATCCATTCCACTTCTTACCTGTCAAACTCAGTATATGCTTGTGGTCCAAATTCTAGATTCCATAAGGTCTCTTCCTTCTTCAAACTTCATGCACCTGACTCTCAGTTTTCCTGGTGGACTCTAACATTTTGGATGGATGGTGATCATTCACCATTCTTTGCCTTATCTGTAGAGAACAGAGAGTTAATTTAACAGGCTGAGGTTACTCAAACACTCCGCCTTCCAAAGTAAAGACTGTCTTTGAGTAGACCTATTCCTAGAAAATTGTTTGAGTCTCCCCAGAAGTAATGTTTTGTTAAAAACTGAGCAGGGGGCTGGCAGATAGGCGTTTTTCAATCAAACCTGTGCCTTCTGTTTGCTTGTTCTACAACTCCTCACTTCTCAGTCAACCCTGTAACAATCTTTAGTTATAAAGATTCTCACTGCAGTAAAGATATGCGCTAACCTAGCTCTGTCTTTATTGCCTCTGCTTGGAAGATCTTTCTTCCTCTGAGCTCTCTACCTTTTGAAGTTCATGTACCCTTCAAGTTTTAGATCAAATACAACTTCTGGAATACTGTCACAATCTACCAGTCAGAGTTAAATGTTCCCTTTGTAATAATTCTGATATTCAGCTTATATTTTATTATATATTTATGGTTATATAGTCAGTTTTCTCTCTCTCTTCATCTATCAGAGTACAGAATACACAGAAAGAAGTGACTTCATTATTTTATATTCTCTGACTCTGGGGGAGCCATGAGTAGGGGTTCATCCCTCTCTGTCTTCACAGCACTACATTCAAACTCTTCACTTTATGATATAGATAAAAATAAAATGACTATTGTGCACGAAGAATGTTATGCAAAAGCTATTCTGCTAGCTAGGCAGTGGGGAGGGACAATGCCTATCTCAAAACAATAAAAACACCCCATTATTACTTACCATCAAATGACAATGAGTAAGTATAGCCCTGGATAACATTTTAGAGTCACTTCTAACACTAGTGCTTGATAATAATAAAGAGCAAAGCTTTGGATTTGTTTTTACCGTGGCAAAAAGTAGTTGCATTTTTCTTTAAACATTTACATTGCCCCACAGTTAATCATGCCAGTAGATAGATGGCAAGTTGTAGAAGCTCAACATTTTCAAGCAATAAATACTAGCACAAGATTGTAGAATGCGACTATACATAAATATAGAAGCACATGCAATCTGGATACATTATAGAAAATGTAGTGGGTTTAAATTATATATTTAATAAAACCACAGAAATCTTACTTATTACTCCTGAGTAAATAAATCATAAATCATACACAAAAGAATTGACTATAGAGAAACTAAATCTGGCATGTTAATAAAAGTAATTAGTTCTGTGATAATGTTCATTATATTTTCACAGAAGTACGTGTGCAGGACCACAGTCAGATTTGTTTGCTGACTTCCAACAGACAAGTTTTTGTTTCCTGTAACTCTATGAGATGATGAACAACCGATACTGATAAGGAGTTCATTTTATATGGAAATCATTTTTAAAAATAAATATAAAATGAATGACATATTTTTGTCTCAACCAAAGCTCAGAAGAGTGGCTATAGGATTACAGAAAAAAAATATTTCTCCTTCACAAGAGATGATGACTAATATTACCTAAAATGATCTTACCAGATAGTATGCATTATACACTTAAAGATTCAAGATAAACAAGAGTTACATCAAAATTTTAAATTTAATAATTTACATAATCAATGTCTGCTTATATTTTTCTTTCATCTCAAAACTAAAATGTATCTCATGACACAGTAAGCAACAACATTTTCTACCACAAGTCCATGTGAGGTTTTACTATTTTTTTTTAAGTTTTAGATACAGTGTTAGGATTAAAGAATTTTGGGTAAGATTTTTAGTTCATATATTTTTTCTTAATGATGGAACAACAATGTTTTGTATACCCATGCAAAACAGCATTTAGGATTTCCTTAGTTTCTTTGGGAAATCTTTTATTGTTGCACAATAACAGAATTATTTAGCTTTGCGTGTTTTCTCAACTTCCTGACTAACCCAATAGCAGCGGCTTTACATTATTAGTACCCTATACTATTCCCTGGCCCTACCCCGTATATGCTGTGACGGAAATCAGCAAGGGCTATCAGTGCAGGATTTGTTGTTGTTGTTGTTGTTGTTTTTAGTTCAAATACAAACTGACACCAGTAATCGTATGCCTTTGGCAAGCTACTCAAATCTTGCTATGTAGCTTGACTAATTACTAAGATTATAATACATTAAAAGTTAAAGTGTTGGAAGTATTAACCAAATCTGGAATTTTGCATTACTGTAACCACAGTACCTGATCGAAATAACTTAGAGTGGAAAATATTTACTTTGGCTTATGTTTTCAGAGCATTTCAATACATTAAGGCAGGTAAAGCAGGGAAGAGGTCATGGTAGTTGGCAGCATGTGGCAGAGGCTCCTCACATCATGGTGAGCCAAGAAGCAGCATATGAACCAGAACAAGGAGCCAGGTTATAGCATTCATATTTCTGTGCCACTAACCTACTTCTGCCACATTGGCATTATCTCCTGTTGGCTCCACAACTTCTCCGAATAGTGTCATCAGCTGGAGAACAGCTGTTCAAAGCATGAGCTAGTTCAGATTCAAAGACAGCATTTGGTTATGTATCACCCGCCTTAAAGGGTCATTTCTGTAGGAAGTGGTTAAAGAGTTAGAACAAATTCAGCTAAACGTATGCTGGAAGTAGTTATAAAGGCAAATGGAAAACAATAAAAAGACAGAAGGAACAAAGAGATGAATATGCCATCTATTCTTACACTGGGGATCTTATGCACATTGATTAGGAAGAATAAATATATGGCATATACAGACAAAAACTAGCAGTGCTTATAAGTCAGACATATGCAAAACCCTATAAATGTAAAACAAAGCCATTTTTTAAATAAAATGTGACATGATAATTACTCACTGGATATTACTTTCTATTGATACCAAACAGGAAAGGAATTGGATGACAGGTAACTGAGGAAAAACACAAGTGAATCTTGGTGACTGTGTGTCTTGGTGCTCAGAATTCCCTGTACTGTTAAATATTCTAGGCGCTCCATTCATTTGTTCCTGCTGCATCAGAACCTAAAGAATAAGGTCATTTCCCCATACATGTGCACTAAGTGTCGGCATTCTCAGGAGACCTGAAACTTTACAATGTCTCTTGCATTGTGGCTTTCACACTCCCCTCCTCTTGCCTTTCTTTTTGTTTTTATGTTTTTCTGAATGTCCATGGGAAGAAATACCCCAGAAAGCAAATCTGATCCACTATGATTGGGGAGGGAAAGGGGTCGCCTTACCCCATGAATATGTCCCCTGCAGAACACAGACCCAGTTTACTCCATCTTGCCTTTGAGGCAACCCACTTCAACTACTCTTTGAAATTTTTGTTTTGCCTAACATTACTGAATTATTTTCAGCTTAAATTATCTGTGTATCTTGACTAAATACTTTTCTTCAAGAGCAGAAGACACAAGATACCCCTTGATAATATCATGTGTGTGTGTGTGTGTGTGTGTGTGTGTGTTCAGATAAGTCTTACAATGTTTATTTTATCTCCAATTTACTAATTGAAAAATAGAAGTTCAGAAAAAAATATGTTATTCAAGGCCTAGATGAAGGGCCTTGAATAACATAAGTAGAGCAATGCAGGAACTATGATTCAAACCCAAGTCCAATGCTGATAAATTCTGCATTCCTTCTAAGATAATTAACTGCCTCTCAAATCTATGCAATCACATCATGTAAATAGGCCTGAGGCAATGGCAAAAACATAGACTGAAACAGCCAGCATGGCTTGCCAAGCATTTTAGAAAAATTAAGATTCCTTTCCATTAAGGAAGTGGAACATAGTGTCCAGGTAGCCAGTGTTATAGTATCACAAAGAAAGATGGTAAAGAATTATATAAAAAAAATTAACTATGTAAGAGTAGCAAAACAGATATAATCTTCTACAGGTCTAGATGTTTCATAAGGTTATTCATGTTCAGTTCTAAAAGGAACTTTGAGAATAGTTTTCCCATATACAATTTTAATCTTTCCTATTGAATTTATAACCTAACATTACATGTCTCATTCACCAAAGAATAAAAATGTAATCTAATCACCCTATGTGACACTTTTATTCTTCTATTTTCTCGCTTCATGAGGATAAGCCAAATGTCACAATCCACAAAGGTCAAAATTTTGATAGCTTACCACAGTAAACATCTATTTCTCATTAAAACATGTCCCAAATGGGTTTTCTACTATACGGCTGGCTCCTCCTCAGGATGTGACTCAGGAAACTAGGCTTCTTGTATATAGTGAGTATGAGTTATCATTTTCATCTAAGATTTATGAATCATTTGTAACTAAAGGAAGAAAGACAAACAATCATACCTGGGACGCTTTATAGGACTGACCTAGATGTCTACAGATATTACTCCTTGTATATTGAATATTGTATACATTAAAGTATATAAACAAATGGTGCTTATGGCACTTTGAATGAAAAATATACCCCGTAGCTCAAGTATTTAAACACATTATCCCAAGGTGGTGGTGCTGTTTGAAGGGTCATAGAATCTTTAGGAGGTATAGCCTTGCTGAAGAAAGTGTGCCAGTGGGGCCAGGTTTTGAGTGATCATAACCTTGACCCAATCCTGTTTTTCTTTCTCTGCTTCATGTTTGCAGTTCAGAATGTAGGCTCTCTGAGCATTCAGTTCTTGCCTCCATGCTTGCTTCCTGCTGCCATTTCCCAACACGATGGACACAGAAGACAAAGCAAACGCTTTCTTCTATAAGTTGCCTTTGGTCATGGTGTTTTATCACAGCAACAGAAAAATAATTAATACAGAAATGGTCTCCAGAGAGTGGGCTGTTGTGGTGGAGAACCTGACCATGTTTTATGCTTTGTTGAGGAATTTGGTAGACTTTAGAACTTTGGATAATAAAAGCAGTTGAATAATCTAAGCAGCTTATTGGCCCCATTTAGTAGGAGCCTGGAAGAAAGTAGTGCTGAGAGTAATGTAGAATGCAGAGGCCCAACTTAAGAGACTTCTGAATGAAGCAAGGACTTTAACAGCAACTGGGCTAGAAGCCTTTTGTGTGGTATTTTGCCAAAGAATCTGATTGCCATCTGTCTATAGTCTGAGAACTTGTTTAAGGCTACATTAAAAATTAATGTGCTTATATTTTGGTGGAGGAAATTTCAAGATAGTCTAATCTTGAATCTGTGGTTTGTGGCTTGGTTATTATTGGTAAAGCTTATTCAGGTCTACAATGAAAATAACTGGTTGGACAGAAAGAAATATGAGAATATGCAGTTTGTAGAGAAAAAGATCATTAAGAAATTTAATTTTGCAGTCAAGGTATATGCTGAAATAAAGGATATAATTGTTGAGGAAATTAGTACCATTAAAGAGAGGCCTCTTACTCTGCACTGGAACAATGTCAAGGGTGTCCTCAAGGCAAGAGTCGACCCAGCTCCCTTTCCAAATTATGAAAGAGAGTCTAAGGGATTTTCTGCTTTTAGAAAGCAATTCTTTCTGGACACAAAAATCTATTGCTAATATGATTCAAGGGCTCATCACAGACTGGCAGCCAAACTTGGCAGTGTTAATCATATAGGAGTGGCTTTATTGGCATGGAAGATGCAATAGTTAAAGGGTCCTGAATTCTATCTCAGTGATTTCAGAAAGCCTCTGAAGCCAAGCAGAGTGTTCAGGAGAGTACTGGCTAGAATAAAGCCACTGTGTACAGAAGTGTCTGTTATACTTAAGACTCTAAGATGTTGGATATGACACAGCAGTGAGACATACACCAAGGAGAGCTATGCACAGGGAGTGAAGCCAGCCTGAGAGAGAGAGAGGAGAGAGAGAGAGAGAGAGAGAGAGAGAGAGAGAGAGAGAGAGAGAGAGATGCTACAGGCAGCAAAGCTGGAAGAACAAAATAAATCCCAGTCAGTAGACATGGAGGATTTGATGTCTGAACTGTTGGATTAGTTCTGGCTTTGGTCCAGGAGTTCTTAACTGGTTCCTTGCTTTTGGAATGAGGACATATATCCTGTGTCACTGGATTTAGGAAATATGTGGATCTTCTTAAAAAAAAAAAAAACATGATTTTTATAGGGAGCCACAGTTGAAAGACTGGCTTAAGTCTCAATGATGTCTTTAAATTTTTAATTTTGAAGAGTGTTGAGGCTGTTAAAGGCTACGAAGACTCTTAAATTTGGACTTAAATATATTTTGCCTCATGATATGGTCATGAACTTATGGAGACCAGGGAATGGGATGTGGTGGTTTAAATGAGAAATGTCCCCCATGAGTTCAACTATTTTCACCCTTTCTCCCAGTTGGTGGTGCTGTTCAGGAGGTCAAGGAATCTTTCAGAAGTATAGGTTTGCTGAAAGAAATGTGTCACTGGGGGTGGCCTTTGAGAATCTGCATTCTTGCCCCACTTCCAGTTTGATCTCTGTTTCATGTCTGTGGTTCAAGTTGTGAGCTCTCTGAGTTTTCAGCTCCTGTTGCCATACCTGCTGTTTGCTGCTATGCCCCTGCCGTGATGGTAGGACTCCTCTAGAATCATAAGACAATATGAACACTTTCTCCTATAAGTTCAGTTTGGTCACCGTGTTTTGTCACAGCAACAGAAAAGTAATTAGTACAATGCCCCTCAATTTAACACGGAGATATAACCCATGAACTTTATCATCCTAAGTTGAAAATATCTTAATACAAACATGCAATTAATCGACCAAACAATATAGCTTATCAATATATTCCACTAAAGAATATCAGTTCAGATCCCTCCTGATCATGTGGCTGACTGACCCTGTGATTCACTGCCTCTGCCCAGCCTGGTAATAAAGCATTAGATCACAAACTGTCAATCATAGAAAAGAATAAAATTCAAACTGTAATTTCTACTTAAGACATGACATTTCCCTACCATTATGAAATCTTAAGTCCAACAATCAACGCATTCTTTCAGGTAGAACTCAGCCACATGATGTCACCTACCTATATGGAAGTAAGAAAAACATCCTATAGTTCAGCACTTAAGAAGTTTTGTTAACAAACTAGCCGGTGTGACACAGTTTCTCTGCCTCTGTAAATGAGCAACCAATGTCTCATTTTAAATTTTCATATATTTTAAGGACCCTTACACATGTAACCCTCTCAAGAAGCTTTCTGGGCTCTCTAGCACAGATGTGATTTCTATCCTACACAAAATATTCAGCAATTTTTAGAGGTTTCTTTTAGTGTAGTCTTGGCATTGTTAGTAAGGAATTTGCCCTAAAGGCAGACTAAAGGGTACAGTGTTCTATAGGAAGCAACAACAGAATTACAACTGCCATCATGCTTACTTATTAACTTTGTGACTCTGGAAAAGTATTTTCCCTTTCTAAGATTTAGCTTTCATTGTCAATGCCAATAATTACCTCAAAAATGCTTAAAAATTTCAATACCAATAAAGCTGTTAGAAGACAGCTACAGGAACTGCTCAGTACTCAGGAAATTTTATCCATTATTTTGCATCTACCATTATTTATGTCTATTATCTCATTCCTTTCACTGAACTGTAAGTCTAGAATTCAAGACCACATTTTTGTTCAGAGGTTCTGTATATTCCTTTTCTGGCACCTTAGGAATAATAACTTATCAACTAATTGTTCAATAAATATGAATCTTTCCTTGCTTCTTTATACAGAGTTTATATATATATATATATATATATATATATATATATACACACACACACACATATACATATTGTCTTATAGGGTGACAAAATAATATATCAAAGTAAATTCACAATAATGTTTCATACCCAGCTGCAAAATATTAAAATATACTCATAATTTTCCCTATTACTTCACACAGTTTAGTACATAAACGTCTAATCAAATGTATAAGGCAGTATTTATGAAGGAATTTTATCCTATGTGCCCTTTATATTAATGTAAACTCTTGAACAGTGACCAAAAGTCATAACAATTTGATGTCTGTTCAGTGGCCAGAATGAAATGAGTTGGTCTTAGTCCAATTCCTGGTGGACAAGTGTCTAAATCAAAAAAAAAAAAAAAAAAAAAAAGAAAAAGAAATACAACAAATATTGCTTTAGTTAATAGTTTCAAGTGCTGGGGTCAAGGATAAAATGAATAATAAAAATGTGAACTAACCTTTTGATGTGTTGCAAGTTGTAACTCCTTCCAAAGGAAAGAAGGGATTAAGAGATGGTGTTTTATCTGGGGCTCAAAGAGCTATGTGTGGACTAGTAAATTCACAGAATGAAAGAAAGGAACTCCTTTGAGAATGACTGGAAAGTTACGTGCTTTTATGAAACTATAGCTTCTATAACAGTCTTTTTTCCACAAACAACATCAAAAGTTTTCTTCATAAAACAAATGTGTAACAAAGACTACTTACAAAAATTTTCAATCTGCTTTTGACTTTTACCAATAAGGCAGAAAGTTTTAACAAACATTTGTATTCCATTCCAAAATTATAATGTAGGAACACACACTGTTGAATTCCAAAAGCCAGAAATACAAATACACACACACACACACACACACACACAAACACACATCACTGAAACAAGAGCCCCATGTATGCTAGACAAGAGCTTTTCCACTAGAACTGCAGCTTCAGTCCTGTTTAATAAATATTGCTTTAAAAGTGTCTCCAGGCTGGAAGGAAGACTCATCAGTTGAAAGTATGCTACACACTGCTCTTGCAGTTTGGTTCCCAGCATATATATTAGGTGGCTTAAATTCAACCCCTGTAACTCCAGTTCCAGAGTCATTCGATGCCCTCTTCCCACCTCCCTAGGCATTGCATGAACTTGCACATGCCCACATGCAGACACACATGTACACATGATTAAGAATTTAAAATTCTGGCTGTGGTGGCACACAACTTTAATCCCAGCACTTAGGAGGTAGAGGCAGGTAGATCACTGTGAAATTAAGGATAGCCTGCAATGGTCTACGTAGAGAGTTTCAAGTCAGCTGGGCTACATAGCATGAGACCTGTCTCAAAAAAACAAACATTAACTAACTAAATAAATAAATAATAAAAATAAAATACAGACAAAAACCAGCCTTTAAGTTATCCATGCCAGTCTTGAACTGACTCCACAGTCCTGGTGATCCTTTAAAGTTGTGATTTTCTTGTGTAAGCCTACCAAGTAGCTGGGATTATAGACCTGAGCCATCAAGCCTGGCTTTCCCATGGGTGAGGAAACAAAAATCTCTTCATCAATAGAACTTCACTAAATGACTTAAATGCACAAAGGATAAAATATTTTGTAGTAGCAGAAAACTAAAACCTGAATTCAAAATCATTCATAAATATGCTTATTAATTTCTTGTTGTGGACTAGGCTCTCTGATAAATTAAGCATTCAAATGTACAGAAGGAAGTATGATGAGTTATATGATTTAAGAATTGTTTTCATTTGTAATTCTAAATTCTAGTCTGGTAGGTGAACATAAGGAATATAAGAATGAAACTGTGTTGTCTTGATACCACAGGGTACTTACACATATGATCCCACAGCAGTTGTGACAACTTACACAAGACCTACCTGCTCAAGCTGAATCCAGAAAAAAAAAAAACAGTATTGATGGGGGAGGTAGACAGAAAGGTCCAACCCTAACTGAGGACCTATTCACAATGAACAGCTGCTGGAGTGAGAGAAAGACAGTCTCTTTTAATTGTGCGGTGCTCAGTAGGTTGATGAGACTCCAAAGGATGGACCCATACCCAAGAGTATTGGGAGAACACAGACTAGACCCAATAGGTCTTTAAAAAACAAAACATAAAAATAACAATAGAGGAAATAAAATCAAGGGCTAATAAGATGAGGGTGAAGAGGAGAGAGGGGATCTGAACATCATCAAAATACATTACTGACATTCTCAAGGAATCAATAAAAATATTCAAATTTTTTAAAAATGAAATTCTAATCTGCCTTATAAGAGTCCTTGCTCATTAAATGTTGTCATAAAGTATTCACATGAAAGTGACACAGGGGCTGAGTATGTAGTTCAGTTGGTAGAGTACTTCCCTTCTAAGTATGAAGACCTGACTTTGATTACCACAGAAACCCTGGATGGTGGCATATGCCTATAATCTCAACACTCAAGAGATGGAGTATCTGAAGATTAAGGTCACCTTTGTTTATTTAACAATTTCAAGGTCAGGCCATTCTGGGATATTGTATATGACCGTAGAGGAAGGGAAGGAAGAAGGGAGGGAGGGACAGAAGGAGATGGAAGGAAGGAGGGAAGGAAAAGAGGGAAGGAGGGAGGGAACTTTTAGAAACAACAAGCTTCTAAAAGAGGGCAATTGAATCTTGATACCTAAATAGGTTAGAGAGTGAAGATTTAAAAGGGTGGCAAATGATCTTAATAGTTTCTGATTTTGTAAAGTTATTTTTAAATTTGTTTAGTTAATTGTTAATGTTAATTTTAAATTTTTTAAGTAATGAGTTTCCTTGTGATGTTTTCATACACACATCAATATACTTTGTTCTCGCTTTCTCCTAAGTCACTGCCCTCCATTATTTACCTCATTCTCCCCTTGCTCGATTCTTTCTGCTTTCATTTTTATCTTAAATCTATAATCTATACTTTAGAAGAAAATTTTCATGTTACCTGACTTAGAAAGATTGTTCTATGATAGGTTAGTAAGGAATAAACTGAAAGTTGGGACTGTGAAATAGCTGTGATATAAATGATCCTTCATGTCTGTGAACTATTCGTGGGATAGAATATTTTCAGTCTTAGAAAAAGTTCAGTTATCTGTTACTTTTCTATATATTATTTTAAAAATCCACATACTATAACAATTAGATTTTAATTTGCATCTAATTTCAGACTCCCACAGCAAAATTCATATTTTCCAAATATGAACAATCCACAAATAGCTACACATCTTAGGGCTATTAATTAGAATAAAGTTGGCCATTTGACTACAGAGTTCAGTCTTTCTTCTTGTGATTCTTTAGCTCAGTTGACTGCCTGCAAACATGCAAATGATTCCCTTGCTGCTTGTCTATGTATTTAAGCAAATAGACTATTACAAGAACAAAGACCTACTTGGTTTTTCTAATTTGACAGAGGATAAAAGAAGGCTTTCACAGCTTTGTTTTATTTCTAAACTCATTTAGTACCAAGTGCATACCCACTTTGACTTTCTTTTGGAATAGGTTCATTATGAAAATGGTCTAATAATGAGAGTTGGACCATAGTTGTTATCCATCCCCAAATGAGCTTAGGCTTGCTTCTCATCATTTCTTTGTTTCATAATTATGTTCTTCTTTAGCCCATTCATGGTATCTTTCTGCACACAATCTCCTTTGTACTGAATTTTCCTATGTGCTTGATGAGAATATTACTACATATACTTGGAAATCATAAATAAGCCATTCAAAGCATGCGATATTTAAATATTCTGTAACTCTTGAGGTAGAGCTATGTTTACAGCAAAGGTTTTTATGCAGGTGCATTTTAGGAATGTGATTCTAGGAATCAGATATGAAAGGCAGAGACAGAGAAATCTCGAAGGAAGGAAAGCATATGACATTGTTAAATATTGAAAGCAAATACTCAAGGCTTTTCCTTTATTTCCTTGAGCTGTTTTCTTTTTCTTTTTTTTTTCCTGCAGTGTCCTAGGAACATCTTATATGTGTTCACCTGTGGTATTGCTATGCCAACATTTCAGTTATAACTAAATAAACAGCCTGACATTTAACTTTACTTAGAAGAGTGGACCCAAACTTGGCAGACATCCATTCTTCTAGATGTCTCTCGGAACTTTATTGCCCAGACCTCACCATACTTTTATGCAAACTCATTTCTCCAGCATCAATTTGAGGAACTACAAACTTGAAACCACTCCCTTCAGACAAAGTTGTCTTTCCTGGGCCTAAAATATCTCATACACACAATGTCAAACATTCTTGTCAATATTTATTGTTTTCAGTGAAGATACAAATATGAGTTAGCTTTGATCTTTAATTCTTAGTCATAGGCACATTCATTCACCAGATTGAGTGGAGAGCAAATTTAGGTTCTGAAGGATCAAGGTCAGGTGCCCATGTCACAAGAGCACATGGCTTACTCAGCTTGCTTGCATTGTAAACAGTCCAGATTCTTTCCATTTTGTAAAAGTCATTCCTATAACGCCAGTGTGGGTTGTTCACCATCTTCAGGAAATGAGCTAGCCAGAATTTTAAACCATTGGTGCTTTGAAATTTGCCTTATTTTCAGTGTGTACACTACTGAATAAGTAAATGCTATCAATTAGGATATTCATATTTTCTACCATGGAACATCTCTCATTAGTACCATTTTCTGCTGCACTCCATAGGTTCACCAACCACAGTAACACTTTTCTATTAAAGCTTTATTAGAACACAATCATGCGTACTTATGCTACGCCTGCAAGTATTTAGTTAAGGCGTGTATGATATGGTCTACACATACTAGAATACTTGCTGAATACCTCTTTAAAGGATCAATTGTCCATGTTGACTTATGGTAAGCAAATTTTCTGTCTTGGTAAAACAGGACTCTATCACAAGTTTATTTATTTTTTATTCTTGGCTTTCAATTACAAAATTAAGAGGATAATCCTCACTTTTTCCAAGTAGGATTCTTGCAGATGCTTCCTGATCCTTGTTTTTGGCTCTTCATGTGTGAGTACATGTTGTGGTTCCTTAACCTGTTAATTTTAACAGATTAAGTGAGCAGCAGTAGATTTTAAACTCTGATCAATAAGCACATCTTAGAAAACATTTTAAAAACCGTTCTATTACTGCTAGATTAATTTTATTTTTATTAAATTCCCATTTTTTAACATACACATTAGGGACTTCTATGTGTAACTGTTAATGAATCTCCTGTTTTATTTTGATCTTTAGTTGTGCAACAGCTGGGGAAATCCACTTATTTCAGCAAATCAGTGAAGTGAGTGACTTTTCCAGAGACCCAGATAATAAGGTTGAGCTTCCTCACACTGATCTTATGCTTCTGCTTCTTGGTCTGTTTTCTAGACCTTTGTTGAATTCCAGTTTCATCTTTTATTTCTTATTTCCATCCTCTTACCATTATAGTAAATGAACACAGCTTACATAGACCTAAAGCAATGTAAAAACTTCTTGATTTTTAGACTTTTCCTTGATTTCATTATTCCCAAAAGAGCTTTAGAGGTGTTATCTTACTCAATAGTTACATGCTATATTTATTTTTGAAGCACAGCTGTTCTTTTCCTTATTTGACTCTCTCACTTATTAACTACTAATTTCAATACTAATCATAATGGCCGATCAGAAGTTAATAAAATTCAAACGCATGGGAAAACCCTTACAGAATTATGTGCCAAATATAACACATGCTCTGATTAAAATCCATTATATTTTTCCAAATTAAATTTGACATTATCTTGATCCAAAATGCAGGCATAGAGACTGAAACTTAAAAAATACACTGCTTCTATTCCTTTTCTAAACCAATAAGTGCTATTATTTTCTAGTACTAAGTAAAGAAGATAAGTTATATTGTCCATATTAAAGTGGATGTTAAATGTTATATCAGTAAGAACCTTACAATGAATGAATTATAGTCTAAAGTAAATTAAGCAAATAAGAAACACATATGGTCGTGAAAACTATCAATGCTTGGCTATTCTCCCTGTCAATCTGTCTCTGACTCACTGTCTCTCTGTCTGCCTCCCCTCCTCTTCCCTCCCCTTCCTTATCCTCTCCTCTCCTCTAATATCATCCTTCATGATTACTCTCAAGCTATCTATATGTAGCAAAAATGGCAACCTCTGCCCTAGAGGAATTTTGATTTTCTTTGCCACTGGGTGCTCATTTTTTACTTGTCTTTTTAGGAATTAGTGGGGCCAAAGAAAATGTCATATTCTCATTGGTCCAGGGCAGAATTCAATGCCTTCAACTATGGTATTTAGGAGAAGACTAATTATGAGCACCAGTTAGTAGTAGACTATGTTGGTAGTAATGACAAAAACATCAAGGAAAGGAAGATAGAGTCACTAGTATCTATTAATGACTTCTACATTGACTATGAAAAGCTCCTTGCTCTTAATGTGAAAGTTCCACTATAATAAAGATGTGTACTAGCATGAAATATCACTAAAAGTTAACCCCGTTGCTCTTCTCTAAGAGGACTTGCTCCATTTCAGCTGAAAGAATCATGAGTAAGTTGCTGAATGCAATATGAATGTTTAAGAATGGACATATCTTCTATGGCCAGGGCAAAGTCAAGGTCAAACTGACCATTTGTCAACTCCTGAAAGAGGTGTGATCAATTGGGAGTTGATGTAACCATCTGTCCAGTTCCACTGGAACAGGCTCAGAGCCAGAAAATTCAAAAGAGACAGCTTAGTCCTGGGGAGGGTCCATCTTCAATAAAAGTTCTCAGGAACATTAACTCCAAGCCTTTCTTCTAATATTCTTTGAAATACAAGGAAGTCATCATCTAACATCTTACTTGACACTTCTGAATCCCTGAATTTTGTAATTTTTTTTTCAGGTACAAATTTCAGATGCCATTAGACTTTTATTTTCTATGCAGAAAGTAGAATTCCTGATTAAATAATTGAATGCATAAAATCTTTTTTGCAATGTTGCTTTGAACAAGCCACAAATCCTCTCTTTTTGAAATAGTCACCGTGTTTTCTTCTAAAGTCTCATACTTTCCCTTTCCTTTCCAAAACCCTCCAAGTGCTGTGCTACGTGGTCCTGACTAACAAATTCTGTTCACTTGCCACCGTACGTAATTTTAACATCCATGAATTAATAAATATGGTATTTGCATTATTTCCATTCCTCTCAGTTCCCCGCCCCCCCCCCGACTTCTCTCATGTCCCTGCCCTCCATTTCCTCTCAATCTTTTTTTCTGTTCATATTGTTATAAGCTGAAAGTACCTGTAAGGGATGTTTAGTGTGGAATTATTATTACTATAGAGGGAATGGAAACCCATCTTGAGGATCCTGAGAGACTTTTCTTAACATTTTAAAGAGCTCTAAATATTATCTGCTCTGATGTTTACAAATTCAAAGTGTTAATAGTTCTTTCTTGTGTCTGTCAGAAACTATTTTCCTCCATTTTTAAGACAAAGAAAAATAGTATATTATTTGAATAAGATGTAAACATGGGTGTCTGGAAAAGAGGTAGATGCTAAAATGTTCACGTGTGCAAACATTTATCACTTCATAGCTGCTTACAGATGGCATTTTGTAGTCAGATTGATCCTGTGTAAGATAAAGGAAAAATACAGGATTTTTTGTTGTGATTGTTGTTTTACACATAAAATCAGACCTGAAAGGCTGATGAGATAGCTCAGCAGGTAAAGGCACTTGCTGCCAATCCTGAAAACCTGAGTTCAATCTCCTGGCTATATGTTGGAAAGAAAGAATTGACTCCAGTAAGTCATTCTTTGACCTCCATGTGCCATGGCATGACCTCTCCCCTTCAACACACAGAGAAAATTACATGTAGTGAACATTTTAATTCAGAGTTGGAAGACTGGAAAGTTAAAGGATTTTGCAGAGTTCAGGAATCAAGTTAAAGCAAGAGTTCAGGCCATCATAGGGAGAAGGGCAGTAATTACAGGGATGGTTCTCAGCATTCTCCCTTCACTCATTAGTATATAAACTTTGATCAGATACATTACCCTTTCAGCATCATTTATTTTTAATCCAAAATGAACTCATAGGAAGGAGTAAAGAATAGAACTCAGGAAGAGTAGCACTCAACAGAAAATGACTGCTCTGCAGACAC